>OY728130.1:964973189-966413113 GCA_963277665.1 Viscum album
ATGGTGCCCTCAAATTTTTTATCTAAGCACCAGTTTAAAAATTAAAAAAACCTGCTCGCACGTTTACTTAAATGAACTTAAAAAAGGTCAAAATTCTATTCTGGGCTCACCGGGCCTCGGAATCAGGTGCCCTTAAGGCATCTGGTCTCAAAATTATCCCACATAATTAAAAAAAATACATATAATTTATGAGACATTACATTACCCCCACCTTTAGGGATTCATATCCCCATATGACATAACAATGCTGAACAAACAATTGGGGGGGGGGGGGTAATGAACACGAATATGATCCTCCCACTACCATGTGCTCTTATGGAGGTTCCCATGCTGCCACCGAATGCACACTAGAGGAATCAACCATCCACAAAGGACCCTATCCTATTGATCCTCTATCTCCACCAAAAACTCCGCAAATATCAACCCGTCATCAATGTCCAGCTCGTCCCAGTTGATGATGTGTGATGGATCATTCTCATACGTCCTTAGCTGTGACACATGGAAAACATCATACACCTGATGCATATGTGGGGGCATAGCTTAGAGGTACACCACCTCGCCAAATTTGTTGAGAATCTGGAAGGGTTCTATGAACCTCGGAGATAACATGCCGCCCTAACCAAATCTCCGCAATCCCCATCGGGGTGAGACCTAAAGGAAAACATGGTCTCCTTCCTTGAACTTCAAGGGCCTCTGTCTCCCATCATCATAAGATTTTGACTACTCTGTGCAGTCCTCATCCACTCCTAGATGATCTGCACCTTCTCTGTGGTAGCTCGATCCAACTTTGGACGCATGAGTGCTGACTCTCCTAGGTCTGTCCAACATATAGGTGATCTAAATGGCCGCACATACAAGGCCTCAAATAGTTCAATGCCAATGGTGGAGTGATAACTGTTGTTGTATGAAAACTACACTAGTGGTAGGTGGTCCTCCCCACTATAACCAAAATCAAGGATGAAAGCACGAAGCATATCTTCCAAGGTCTGTATGGTCTGCTCCATCTAACCATCTATCTGAGGGTGAAAGGATATGCTCAAGTGAATCTAAGTCCCGAACACCTCCTATAATCCCTTCCACAGCCAGGATGTTAAGCGAGCATCGTGATATGAGACGATCGTCAAAGGCACCCTGTGTAGCCACACTATCTACTAGACGTAAAGGCGTCCCAAGACCTGTACCGATCCCTACTACTAGATGGGTAGTAAGTGACCAGACTTGGTGAGTTGGTCAATGATCACCCAGATAGAATCATATCCCTTAGACGTGAGTGGTAATACTGTCATGAAGTCCATTGAGATACCATCCCACTTCTACTCCAGCACCTCAAGTGGTTGTGCCAAGCCTATTGGAACCTGATGCTTAGCGTTCACTTGATGATAAGCGAGGCATCGTGAAACAAACTCAAGGACTTCTTTCTTTATCCCTGGCCACTGGTATTGGTGTTATAGATCCTTGTACATCTTCTCCACTCTTGGATGTACTACCAAGGGGGAGGTATGGAACTGAAGGACCCTAGAACACCCTGAGAGGGGAGGGGTGAATCAGGGTGTCAACTTTTTCTTTCCAAAGTTTTGGATATTATTCCCATGTTAGTAGAAACTTGTTAAATCTATCAAAAAAATGAAAGTAAAAATATGACACATCACTTTTACTTGGTTCACCGTAAAGGGATACGTCCAAGGAGCATACGCTGATAGTGTGTCGGTCGTACCTAAATCCACTAATGTTCACTAGTTTCAGGATTAAAAGATTTGGTCATAGTCACTCTATTCCAGGAACACTACCTTTACAAAGGTTTAGGGATTTCTCACTGCGTCCCTTAGATCAATTTCCTTGACTCCCCCTAGATCACTAACTTTAGAGAAGTCAAACTCAGTTTATCAACTTGAAGGTCTCTTCAATATATTTGCATTGAAGTCTTTGTCTCTATTCAGCATGAGACACTACTTGCATCGAAGTCCTGAATTGATGCACTTGAAAGCACTAAACCATTGAACTTGATATTCAGAATCTGCAATCAGGTTACATTAACGATTGTAAAAAACACCTACCTTTTGCGTGCAAGATCTCACTTTTTCACACAATATTTTCTTTTCGCATGGAAAATATTTTGCGCAACAGCCCCCTTTACGCGCAACATTCAATTTTACGTGCATCCTTGTCTTTTACGTGAAACTTCTTCTTTTTCACTAAACAACAATTTTTATGCACAACCTCAAGTTTTACGCACAACCTCCAGTTTTACACATAGCCTCTAGTTTTATTCACAATCTGTAGTTTTACACACAACCTCTACTTTTTCGTGCAACTTCCACTTTTACGCGCAACTCCCTTTGTGCACACCTTTTACATGCATCAGAGCTTGGATATTCTCTAAGTCTTTTGCCACACCGAATGAGGGGTGTCATCTCTTATTTATAGGAATCACCAACCCCCATTCTCAAACCCCACCGTGGTGCACAAAACTCTCATTCTGCGTGCAATCCTTTTTGCAAAAGAACCATTTTCATGCACATATCTGTATTTTTTGCGCACCTCATTACTTTTCAATTTTAAGCATTCTAATCCCGAAACACCTTTTTCATGAGAAAACCAACCCGCTTTCACTATTTCATGAAAAACTAATTTAGCATGCAATCAATGTTTTTCACGCACTACTCCAATATTTCACGCAGCTCATGCCTTTTCCATTTTTCGATGATCTGATCCCAAAACATGCCTTGCGTAGAAGTTTCCAACACACCTACCCTTTTGTGCGCAAGTTCCATTTCTAAACACACATTTTACCATTTCTCGATTTTCAGGCCCAAAAATATTTCAAACACTAGAAAATGACACCACCTTCCAAACTGTTGTCTACTTGAACTATATGATCACTTTACTAGAAAACATTCTTAACTTCCAATGAGGATTGAAAACAAACACAAAACATAATCCAATTATTGCATAGAATGACCATGGTTCCAATAGGAACTCCCTCAAAAATATACTCTCACTATTCCACTGGTACTACTATGCAACCTTTGAAAAGGATGACATGCAATCCACCTATCAAAAATCCATCAGGTTCCTGTCTTGAGGATAACAGAGCACGTCCGACCTTAAAGTCAATATCCACAAGCTGTGCCGTCCTAACTCACTATAAGAGTTGGGGCATGATAGTCATTTACTAAAGGTAATCTGATCTATCACCATTCATAAAGGATATATACATCACGACTAGCTTCCCCATTGCCTCACTCAACAGCTGCAAACTAGACCTCCTACTGAGCACGTCTGCCACCACGTTCCCCTTCCCAGGAGTATAAACTATCTCAAAGTCATAGTCCTAGAGGAACTCTATCCATCACCACTGCCTCAAGTTCAGGTCCTTTTAAGAGAATATATACTAGAGACTCTTTTGGTAAGAGTAGACTATAAACACTCACCCATTAAGTAGTGCCACCACATCTTCAAAGAAAAGACCACTACTGCCAACTCCAGGTCATGGGTTATGTAGTTCTGCTCATTCTTCCTCAACTTCTGTGAACCGTAAGAGATCATAGATTGCTCCTGCATCAGAAAAAAACTTAGTCTGGTCCCTAATGAATCATAGAAAACTACATAACCAACGCCCTCCTCTGGTAGACTCAAGATGGGGGAACTCTTCAGTCTCCACGTCAACTCCTAGAAAATTTGCTGGAACTTTTCTACACACACAAAGGGATATCCCTTCCATGTCAAATATGATTAGGGTGATGCTACTCTGGAAATTCAGGCATGAACCTCTGGTAGTATCTAGATAACCCCAAGAAACTTCTCACCTTAGTCACACTCTTAGGTGGCTCCCAAGAAAGAACTGCATTTATCTTCACAGGATCCACTACAAATCTAGACTCCAAGATGATGTTTCCCAGAAAGTGGACCTCCCGAATCCAGAACTGGCACTTTGAGAGCTTCCCATAAAGCTAGTGATCATGGTGTGTATCTAGGACTACCTATAAGTGTGTAGCATGCACCTATTATGACGCCAAGTACACCAAGATTTCATCATTGAATACCACCATGAAACAATCAAGGTAAGGCTAGAAGATCCTGTTCATGAGTCCCATGAACACTACTGGGGAACTGGTTATGCCAAAAGGCATTACCAAGAAATCTTAGTGGCCATACCGGTATCTAAAGGCCATCTTTGGTACATCCTCATCCCGTACCCAAAGTTAGTGATAGCCTGGACTAAGGTCTGTCTTCGAGAAACACCTTGCTACCATCATCTGGTTAAAGAGGTCATGAATTATTGGTAATGGATATTTGTTCTTCATGTTCACCTTGTTTAAGCACTGAAAGTCCATGCATATCCTCAAGTTCCTATCCACCTTCTTGGAAAACAACACTAGGGTCGCCCATGGTGAAACACTGGGCCTCACAAAGCCCTTCACTTTCAAGTCCTCCAACTATACCCTCAATTCACGAAGCTCTATAGGAGCCATCCGAAATGCTGGTATGGATATCGGTGTCTTCCCGAGGTACAAGTAGATTTCAAAGTCTACCTACCTGTGAGAAGGTAGTCTCAGAACATCCTCAAGAAAGACATATTCATACTCATCCACCACTATAGGAAAGTTTGGACTCCTCTAGTCCACCACACTAAGGGTGAGGATAGCCAATTGGTGAGTGATCAACTGTACCCTACGCTGAGAAAGTTCATCCTATTTTACTAGAGTTCCCTTCTCACTGGTGAAGGAAAATCTGGTCTCATCCTCACAGAAACACCACACCCTACACCTAATACAGTCAATATGAGCATGAAATGTGGATAACCAGTCCATTCCCAAGATGACATTATAAGGCCTCGACACCACTAATAGAAGATCATAGCTGGAGCTCTCTCTTCCAAAACTAATGTCACACTATCGGTACCAGTGTGTAATCACCGAATCCTCTCCCATAGGAGTCTCTAATTGTAAGTATCAAGCCGATGGCTCCACCATAATCTCCGAGACTTGAACTAGGTCCATGGAAAGAAAAGAGTGACTATCACCTATGTATATAAAAACCATAAATAAGGTGGAGAAGAAACATATTGCACCTCTAATCATATCTAGACCACCATGGTCATAGGCCTCCACCTCCAAAAGTTGATCTCGTCCCCATCCACCAGCTCCCTGAGGCCATGGTGGACTACCTGGGGGATGGTGGAGGTAGTCCCTCAAACCGTCACCCACCGCCTGCTGCTCGACCTGTTCCCTTGCCACGTATGCCACCCTGCAGAACTCCTCAATCAAACCTATTCCTCAGCCTCAGTGATCCCTCGACCGTTAGTTGATCTTCTATGCAGAGGGTCAGGCAGTCATGAGCCATGTGTGCCTGTCCACTGCATGTGAAGCACAAACTAGATCCCTATTGACTCCCTCTACTCTCGGAGCCCCGCACTAGTGACCCTGAGTCCTGGGGTTATCCCCTAAATTATTTGACCTTCTTGGGTACCCGCGTTTATTGCCTATCGCTCAGTGGTATCTCCCACCATCGGTGCCTTGTCTATGAGGAAGATCTCTACCAGTAGAGCTCATTCTTGCACTATAGCCTGAGTGGGGATACTAAGAGAAATCATTGTCACCCTAATCTCCCGTATGAGTCCCTGCTCAAAGGTCTATGCCCTGAAGAAAGGGTCTTGTACCATATCCGTAGAGTAGTAAGAGAGTTATTTAAACCACACAGAGTACTCAGCCACTGACCTGATGCCCTCCTATAGATGAAGAAACTCCAGTATGTGCACCGAGTGCAAGGTCACAGAGAAGAAATTCTCCTAGAAAAGCCGCTTAAGGTCAACCCAAGAGAGGGACACCTCATTATGATTCTGAATCATCAAACTCCCCCATATCCCTTCTGATCCCTAAAGAAGGCTCATGGATAAGATCTCCATCTGGTCAAGTGTCATCCTCACTAAGAAGAAGACCCAATTCACCGCCCCCATCTAGTCCTCAGTGGATTGAGGGTCTATCTCTCCCCTAAACCTGGGAGGTCTCTGTCTTTGGAACTCATGAAAGGCGCTAAGAATACATGCATTTTCTACTGGTAACTCCGGTTGTAACTGTCGATCAATGGGTGGTGGTAATACTGGTGCACCACCGAGAGGGTCCATCTCTAGAAATGGTCCCTAAACCGACGCCTCATTTCTAGGCAGGCTATCCTCATGGTCACACATCAGAATCCTAGCTGACTGTCTATGTGGAGGCATCCTAATATAGATCAAGATATACCATAGTCAATAGATTATACCTGGTGAGTTGACTTTAATTTAAGAAGAACATGACGAAATAATCAATTCCTAATGCATTAAACTAGTGTTTTTATGTATAGAGTAGAAAAGAAAAATTCAAGGTCCTAGTATATGGATACATCGGCCACCACACCAACACTAGACTTTCCAAATATGAAAGTCAAACTCGAAAAATTTAACCATATTTCCCATAAATAAAACAATAGACTACCGGTATTTGAGGTAGAATCGACCAACTCTGATACTACTTTGTCATGAACTGTCCCTCAGGGCCGGTGCTGTGACCCAAGCCTGCCTCCCAAAGGCCAGGGGTTGGCAACTAGCACCGAAGGAATCAACCTGCAAGTTAGAGGAATTTTTTTGAGAACCTGTACACACATACATAAAAACACGTCCCAAGAAAACTGGAAAAGAGAAAATTCATGCTACTAAACAAAAACTGAGTGAAAAGTTAAAACTGAAAGTAAATGGGCCAAAATACAAACCCAAAAGAAGATAACCACAACAATATAAAGTACAGGATCGATGGAAAGATGTTTGCTGAAAACCCCACATGATGGGTAAGTATAGAGTAGCTACCGAAATTCGTATAAGCATGTCTTGCTTGCCTGATCTCACTGATCACCACCTGGTCCTAGGCCACCAAGTCCTGTGCCAAGTCACCAGTCATCTACACCAGACACAACATGTGCGGGCGAAGCCCGTGAAGTGGTGAGTAACAAAATACTCAGTTGGGACCCCAAACCAACAAGGAAAGACCATAAAGCAATCCATAAGAAAACCACGAACCATGATCATGAATCTCGATCAGGAATCTCAATCATGAAGCAAGACAACTCACATAGGTATAATCTAGAGTAAGAAAGTAAGACCATCTGTTGTTTCAATAAACACCTTAGGCTATTGGGGTACTCCTCCCTGATGAGTACCATGGGTATGCTGGGTCACACAGAGCCGCTCCCCACCATGGGTATGCAGGGTCACACAGAGCTGCTTCCCACTAGCCTAGGACTAATGTGGTACTCATCCCTGATGAGTACTGCAGGTATGCTAGGTCACACAGAGCCGCTCCCCACCATGGTCACGTGGGGTCACACAGAGCCGCTTCCCACTTTGACCATCGTACTCAGGTACTCCTTATCAATGAGTACTGTGGATCTGCCAGGTCACACAGAGCCTCTCCCCACCGTGGGCTTGCCGGGTCACACAGAGTTTCTTCCCACTGGTCCATCATAGTTGATCCACAAAGGGTCACTTATCAGCAGTCTTCAGGTCTCAGTCAGCCATAGGATCTCCACACGTATTGTGCTTGATTCCGGGAGAAAATGCTCCTAAATCCATTAATAATATTTAAACTTCTATGAAATCCTCCACAAAGTATGAAAAAGAACCACCTCGTCATGAAGGTTCCAAATCCATAAACATATCATCAATCAGATGCTTGGTTTGTATATTATTGTCATTTTTTCAAAAAGGGGCTAGTCGGGTCTAGGTCCGGCCCGATCCAGCCGGGATGACCTGACCTGACTCAGCCTGGGGTCCACTGAACCGACCTGGGTCCATCGATCCAACCTGGGTATAACCCGGGTTCACCGACCAAATCTAGGTCCGACCCAACCTAGATCCAGCCTGGCTCAAATTCTGCTTGACCTGTTGCCCCGTGGGTCCGGCCCGTTGGCCTGCGGGTCCAGCCCGCACACTGCTCAACCCACTAAGGGCGGGCCAGATCCCGCCTGGCTGGGATGCGGCTGGAAGCGACATCCATCCCCCTGCCCCACGATTCGTTCAAGGGGAAAATTCCTCTACAGTGGTCGTTTGACCACAACCTTGCTGCCTGTGACGCGACGTGGTGCCTCCGATGAGGCCGGGTGGCCGCGTTTGCCCGACGCTGGCCACCGACACGGAGGCCGATGGCTTCGACCGCACTGCCGTAGCCCGAGACAGCCACAATGTTTCTTCTGGTGTGCCACCACCCACCCAAGACCTCTTCCGCTAGCCACCTTCAGCGGTCACCGACATGCCGACAGTTGCTTCTGCGGACCACAAGGTCCACTTCGGTTGTCCGTTCTTCATGATGCTTGCAGCTACAGCTTCCAGAAAATTCCATCTTCCCTAAGATGGCCTAGAATACTATTTTCTTCCATTTTGAAGATACATCCATGGATAACACACAAAAACTCACAAGGTATAGGGGCTTGTACTTGGTTTTGTCGGCCCATGCCCTTCTCGTTAGAGGATTAGAAACATGAGATAAAGTTTTTATGTTCTATCACAATTAATCAATCTGGATACAAAAATCCCAAGAAAAAGGAACCCTCACACAAGAACAAGCGATATATGGATCAATATGTTCGTGGTTTGATCCGCATTCATCATTTCATAATGAAGAATGAGAAAAAGGAAATTAAAACAAACACAACCCCTACCTGGAGGAGGTTCATATTTAGAGAAATCCATTCATAGGGATTTTTTTTTCATTCATCACTCTCCAGTCCTGTTCTCATGGTGCGTCGTTGTCACTGGTGATTCACTGGAGTTCATCATTCATTTTTGGAGTGGATTTTTTCTATTGGTTCATCAAAGGAATTCTACGTCTGTTTCCCCAATGTGTTATCTCATTAATAGAGAAATGCGTCACAATATTTCTGTTCCGCTGCGTCACCATGTCGTTATGCTGTTTCATTAATAAAACAATGTGTTTGTTTTGCTTCCATTAAGGATTCTCATTAAAGGGGATCATCACCACCTCATTAAGCACCACAGTGCTGATGTGACACTGCTCAATGGTGAGAAAAATAAAATAAATAACTTTTTAGGTTATTTTATTTTTTTTTTCAAAAATTCAAAAAACTATCTTTTCCGGTCGACCCTCATCGGTCGAAGTTAAGTCCTTTATTGGCTAATACTGATGTTCTAAGTTCAACATTGACCTCATATTTTTGATCCGAGCACCATTTAAAAGTTAGAAAACCCGCTCGCACAATTACTTAAATGAACTTAAAAAATTTGAAATTCTATTCCGGGCTCACTAAGCCTCAGAATCAGGTGCTGTCAAAGTGTATGATCTCAAAATAATCCCATATAATTTAAAAAAATAAATAAATGGAATTACCAGTACATTACATTAGAGATTACATTCGCTACCTTGTTCTCTTCATGATAAGTATGAGTGATAATATATCTGGTAGTCATGAGTGAATGCAGAAGTTCCATCCATTGGGAAGTGAGTGTCCAAGCATGGTTCAGTATGCCATTCCAAATAGCTTTCACAATGGTCATCAAATCACTTTTGATCCAGAGATTGTCCCAGCCAAGATGCATTTCTATAGTGATCAAATGAATCACACTCATCATTTCAGCTTCCAGAGATGAGGTGACTTCACAGCTTCAATAGAAGCACCCTAGAGTCTTTCCACAGTGGTTTCTATAGATAGCACCACAACCCAATGGGCCCAAGTTGCCTTTAGAAGCACCATCAACATTAAATTTAATCCAGCCTGGGGGTGGAGCTTTCCAAAAAACTACAAAAGTTAATCGAATCTAGGGATAAATTCCATTCACCCCAAGCTTCTGGATAATCCAAAAGTCTCTAACAGTGTTGTTGCAAAGATCCTTCTGAATCGAGGCGACTTCCCAAATGGAAATTAGGATTCTCATCTTACGTTCATTCATACTAAAATATTAGTTGTTATGAATATGGTCATTTCTATCATACCAGATCACATGGAGTAGGTTCTCTATAGTAGTTATGAATAGATTCTTTATTTTTTGTGAGGCTGTCATATCCACACAACGTTGTAGTTGAGAGTTTATAGAATTATAAAGAATCCATATGCTCCCAAAAAGTTTAAAGACATAATTCCAAAGGGTAGTGTCCAAATCATAAGAAAGAAATAGGTGATTAATTTATTCTCTATGTTGGTAACAAAGGCCACATTTAGAGCAAATATGAGTCCCAAAATTTTAAAGTCAGGTGTCATTTGAGACCCTTTTATGTTCATTACACCAAACAAGAGTGAATCTTGAGGGATTTAACTATAAATTATTAATGCTTTTATGCTAGATCAGATTATTGTTAGAGTTACAAAGAAGATGGTCATAATTTTTTTTGAGTCTATAATGCCATTATGTGTAGGTTCCCAAATTAAAAAATCATTAGTGGTGGAAAAGGGACATTTGTCAATGACATGCTTAATATTGTCATGTAAATTGGAGCTTTGAGAGATTAACATATCATTAATGGTAATTTTAGTGTGTTCAGGAGGTCGAGCGGGATAGAAAAAAATTATAGATTAACCACATGACATGGTTGTATATTTTATACCATAATCCTCTAAATATTAAAGTGATATAAAATCTATATATTTTGATTTACAAGAAACATACACTACATAGATTGATTATTCCTTACAAAGGGAAGAAATTTTGATCATCTTAATGGGAATACCCAATTTCTTAGTTGTCTTATTCTTATTTTTATTTTTTTTTATTTTTGGAATGTGAAATTATTCTTTAACAGATCTCATACTCGGATATATTGGACACTATTAGATACAACCTAATTCTCCTCTTTTAACATAGATTCTCTACCATACAACTCTTCTAACTTCATCAACATATCATTAGAAATATTTAAGTGAGATATCTTCTTGGATACATCCACTTATAAAGAATCTTTTAAGGATTTATTTTCACAGGAACAAATTTATAAGTTTATTTGATTAGTATCAAACAAAATTAAATTCAAAATTCTCAAAATAAATCTAGTTAAAAAGAAATTACAAGGGATTTGAATACTTAATTCTAAATATGACATGCAATCCTTCTAATTAGAAAAATGAATTCCACCAAATAAAGGGATTTTCACAATAGAAGCCATATATTATATAATCATTAAATATTTACAATCTGAAAATTTTAGGTTGAATCCATAGAAGAACCTATTATATAAGATACTATTTATTTTAACCTAAGACACACTGATTTGGAGGGAATGAATTACAATGTTAGAATATTTAAATGTTTTCACCTTAGCTCTTTACCTTCAGATATTGTTCCCTTATTATAAATAATACTTATTCAAAAATTTATTATATTTTCTTCTTGAAATTAATCCACATGAAATATAATTCACATGTGTTTCATGTAAAACATACAAGGAAACACTAATTTTACCAAGTTCACCTACACTGGGTTGTATACATAAAGAATAAACTCACTATTGTGCTAGAGTAATAAATAAGTCACTATAACTTCATATTTTTGGTGGATACAAATTTAGAAGAAGTCACTTCTCACCAAGGATCATTACCTATACACGTTTAGGTGAATTCAATCCTCACTAAGGATCAGTACCTATAGAATGATATGGAGAATAGCTCACTGCCTCCTAAGAGTCACCCTGTTTTCTTAATTTGCACACTACTCCAGAAGATATAAATTTATAAACTTGTATATCTATTCTCAGTTTATTGACATGAAGGTCACCCAATGTTCTAAATGTAGAACTAATATGATATGAACAATAATATATGGACATGATGATATAATTTATTCCAGTGTGATGCCCTAAAATTCACTGCTATATATAATAAAATCTTCATTATATGAGTTGAATATTTGTTCTTCAAACAATCTTCACACAATATTAAACAATACTCTCTATATTTAATAATTCAAAAAAATAAGAATTATCTTTAATTTATTTTTTATTCCTTACTTTGATAAGCTGGATATATCCACAAGTTTCTACAATCTCTAAGATTTATTCTCTAGTAAAATATAGTTATGATAAGTAGAACTTATAATATTCACTTCACTTCCTCTTAATTTTTTTCAAAACATGTTTTCTCCATAAAATGGATTTTAATATAACCTTGTTCAGAATAGCCTAACCACTCTAATTTAGATAAACAATAAATCCCACGTTATTAACCCTTTATTCTTCTTTATTATATTCATTTGGATAACTCAATTACTTTTTATCTATATTTTCTATTCTCTATATTTCCAATCTACTCATCAATCTCTCTTCTATGTCCTGATAATTTGAAATTCAAATTCAACTAACTACCTCCCAATTTTTGTACTTTAAATCCATTCCTTGGATCATATTCAAGTAGATCTCCACCATTAAAATTAAAATTCATAGTTTATGGACATACTATAAACTTTCAAACATACTTGAGAATGAAAAATCATCAATACTTATAGAATAATTTAGATTTCAAAAATCACAGCATGATGACATATATAACAACATGAAATATTAGTTCTATCTTTAGTTTTTTCAACTACCAATAGTATTGTGGAATGAAAAAAATATTTATGGTGTGATATTTTTCATTGAAAAAAAACCTAAACCTTAACTTTCATGGAATCACTTTTTTCTTTATAGCTTGAACATCATAGTGTGTTTTCTTCAATCATGGTGTGGCACTGAGCTTCACAGCGTGTTATTGATTTTCGTAGCAAAAGATCCCGAACCTTAACATTCAAATCCTCCATTATTTATTTATGGTATACATGTAATGGAATGGTTATTTTAATCATGGAATAACCATTTTATCATGACATGATTATTTCCTAGATATTCTTGAACTCTATACTAGTTGCGACATGACTTACATCTATGGCATGGTAATCTTTAAATTTACAGAACCACTAAGATTTTACAATGTCTCTTTATAGTGTGTCCAACAAGTTATGGAATGAATGTCAGTTACGTTTGATCCAAAAATATTATGTATGAAATATTCATGGTTTTTCCAATTTAACCATGAAATTATGAATTTTAGGACTTTTATATTTCTTCAACTCTGACTCCATTCTTGATATGGCCGATGTTCTTACATTGTGATCTATTGCATATATATCCTTACTAATTACAGAACCACTCAATTCATCTCAAAAAAGACTTAAAAAAATCCCAAAAAACTCCAAGATAATTTTCCACAACATCTCATGTTTTTTAAGAGTGAGATATTTACTTCTCCACTTCTAGAAACTTTCATAATTCCATAGAATAGATTTTTCTTCTGGAATAATTTATGGACTAACTTACGAAACTCTTTCCTTCAAAACTACCTAGAAATCATCCTTTTGTAACTAATTTGGGAACATAAAATTTTATTATCTTTTAGAATACTTATACCATACTAACTCTACTTACAAAACAAAATTTTATCTCAACTCCCGAACTTCTGAAACATACAACTTTCCGAATACACCACCTTCATATCCACTTCCTTCAGTGATTGTCTTCCTTTTTTGATTGTCAATCACAATACTTTAGTGATTTTTATTCATCACCCTTTAGTGATTTTCATTCATCATCATTCGATGATTGTTAATAAATCCAACTTATAACCTCTTGGTTATACTGTATATATAACTATATTATAAATTTTAAAAGTAATATATATATATATATATATTAATTAAAATATAATTATGTTTATAAATATTTATAGACATATCTATTTATAAAAATTATATATAATTTTATATACATACAAGAATACACATGAACAAACACACAAACATGTTATTATTACATATATTTTCATTTATTTCTATAATTATAATATGTAAACATAAAGATATCAATATATATATATTTATTTATTTTATGAAATAAATATTTTATTAATAATTATATTAATTATAATTATAAGTAAAATTATTTAATTCAATTATATATATAATAACTATATATAGGGGGATAAATAGATTTCACCCTATCCCCTAGATGCCTCAGACTTGAAAATTTGGAAACAAGGTGGACCAATGAGTCTAGAGTAACTATAGGTGACTATATACATGGGCTCACTAAAGCAATTAGTTGTCCCACCAACGGCCTTTCCCCCCATACAAATGAAATTATATAGTGCCAAGATTTGAACTCCTTTCCCAATAGTAGCTTATTGATCCACCCACCAACCTATAAGTTATTTTCACACACATAAACATATAAATATAATGGAATTAAATAAATAAAATATTTCTATGTTAATATTATATATATGCATATATATATTTAATCATGTTTTAATATTATATTTATATTTATTTAAAATTTTCACACACACACAATTCAATATATATATATATATATGTGTGTATAGATATGTATATAATTATTTTAGTTGATGCATGCACACACACACACTGACACACTCAATGGGCTTGTATATTTATATTTATTTTAGAGAATTGTGTACACATATATACACTTACATATTTATATAAATATAAATAAAATGTAATTATATTTTATATTATATTTCTATAATTATATTACAAATATGAAGATAGCATATATATATTTTAAAACAAAATATATTAATAATTATGTTTTAAGATTATATTTATTTTAAAAAATATATATATACATGTTTTTATATATGATTCAAATTTATAATTATATATATGTTTAGTTATTTTCATAAATACAAATTTATAAATATATATATATATTTATATTTATATATACTAGTATTTTTTCTATGCATTCAACAGACATTAGTCTTGTTTATATAATATGTAGTAAAATATAAAAACATGGAGTCATAAAAAATTATGGATTTCAAACATTGATATTCAGATTCAATTGATACAGATTATTGAATAATGAATTAACAGATAATAGAAAATGTGTAGGTAGGAAGATGTGTCACATAAAGATGTAATACATGATATTAGATGTATATATAAAAAAGGATACTACATGTATATGTATTCACTACATGTATTTTATATAAATATAATTATAATAATATTGAATATAAATTTCAAATTCATAGATAGATACTACAAACAAAAGGAAAATATGAAACACTAGGTAATGAAACTCTACATGTAGAAACAACATATGTAACAGAAAACTAGATTTCATGAATCCATACAGTAAAATTGAAAATATATTAACAAAATGAAATTTCATGCATATATTCATTTTTTTGATAGAATAAAAATTTTCAATTTGGAGAAACTACTTATATTTTCTGAAATTTTATGCATATTTAGTAAAACTGTAAATATTTAGCATTATGATTTTTTAAAAAATATATATATTAAAAAAATGAAATTTCATGTATACAAAATATAATTTTCATTTAGATCTCCTATTACCTAATAAAATGTTAGAGATTAGGTATTTCATGTGAAAACATTTTTTAATCCATTTAATGATTTATGTTTAATGAATTATTATATTAATGATTAATTCAGTCATAAGAGTATGCATTTTTAGAATTTTGTATAATAATATATATATATATATATATATATATATCATTTAGAGACATATTAATTCTTCTTTATATAAATGTAATGTGTTATTATTGAACATCGATTATAATATTATTGAATAACTGATATTCATTTTTATATTTATCACATTCAATTATATATATAGAATAAATTTCAAAAAATGGGTTTATAATCTATGAGTCTGTATAAAATTTCTATAATTGAGGTATAAAATATAGGGAATACTATAGAAACTAATATTGAATATGATAAAGTATATCTATATCTTAGAAAACATGTTATTCAACATTTTAAAAGTAAATAAATGAAATTTAAAGTGAATTTGTGTACTATAGAGGATTTGGTTGGGATAATTGAATTTGTGAAATAGAAAATTCCATTATTGTAACTTGGTGTTCTAGTAAATTCATGATCTGAGTAAAAATAAAATGATTTGATAAAAATAAAGAATGTGATTAGCTTTCAATTAATAAATTTTATAATTTAATATATATATATATATGAGATACCTTGTATGTGTTTTTATAAGAAGAATGATAGTGTTTTCAAATATTATAATTAGTTATTTCTAATGATAATACACCATTTTTAACTTCAAGATATTTAGTTTAGGAGGGAATATGAAATCATTGTTATTTTACTAGGTATAAAATTAATCTTTTAGTATGATTCATAACTATGTTAAGGAAAAATAAATACTAAAAATAACTTATTACTTGACTTAAGGGCTCTCTAAGTCAAGAGGAATTTTTTTATAAAATAAAAAAACTAAAATTGTTCAACTCTGATGTGTCACCATCAATTGCAATTTTAATTTGCGAAAGTATAAAATTTCATTATATAATAAAATATTCTATATATATTTTAAAAATTTTAGTTAATGTTGTGAAATTTCATTAATAAAAATATATGTATACTGTGGAGAGGAACATTAGAATTGTATAAGGTAGAGTGATGTTTAAATTTTTATTCCAAACATTACCATCACTATTTTAAAATTTCTTTATGCAAGTTCTATGAGATTCATTTTAACAACTATAGTTGATTTATATTTTATGAATTTATGACAATGTTTTGCACCTTATAGAATGTAATAATAATTAAACATAAATTAAATACATTTTAAATAAATAAATACATTATATAATAACATTTAATGAGATTTAATTTCAAAATATATTTGAGATGAGAATTACTTGTTGATTGTTAATGATTTTATGAAATGTATTTTTATTATTAGAGAAAACCAGGGGTGTGGGAGAACCAAAATATAATGATGTTTGTGGATTGATAAGCTAAGAGAATCTGACTAGTGTGAAACTAAAAAAAGGTAAAGTTAAAATTTTTAAAAAATTATGAATGCATTATGAATGAAATTAAATTTAGAAATGTATATAATAAAATAAATATTTAATTATATTTTTAGAAATATTACCAAATTATAAATGTTTCTAATATTATTATATTGATATTAAATAGTAATTTAATTTTATTAATGCTGGTTCTCACAATAATAGAATATGTATCAATGTTTTAAAGACATAATTAGTTTAAATTTTCTTATAACTATAGAATTTACAAGATGAATGGAAAATTTAATTTTCAATAATTTTTACCTCACAAGACACATCATTAAAAAATTTAATGATTCTATTTTCTTATCCATAAATAAATTATTTATTTTATAAAATCATCCCATAAAGTGTAGTTAATTTTCAATCCTCTGAAAACTATTGATAATAAAAATACATATTTCATGTAAATCATGATTAATGTAAATGGAAATTAGACATAAATTATTTGTGAGATAAACTTTCATCATATAGTATAACTTTAATCCTATTGTTATAACTCCTATATGGTTGTACGGATTGATAATTATGTATATGTTCAATAATATCTTTCAAATACATGAACAAAATAATAATTTTTACAATTATCACATACAATTATTATTAGACAATAAAATTAGTTTTTATTTGGGTGGAGCCTACCTCTACTGTAGTAATGTAGGATTGAAGTTTTCATATGAAATATTCTATGTGTGTGGATATGGTGGCTTGGGCTGCACCTACAAACTAGACTTTTATATATCTCTGTTTTTCAATTGTTTTTTTGATGTGTGGTTGTATCCCTATTAATAGAGAGTATTGTGTGCATTATATTTTAATTCCAATTCAAGAAATAAATAACAATATGATGCTACTTAATTTGTGCTGTTGCGATCACCTCTAGTGATTTGCATCTATGTGGTCGTGTTTTCTACTATACGAATCCCCCTTCAGTGGTATCAAAGGTTTCAAAGTTGAGGTGAGAAAATAGATATGTTTTAGATCTTCTTCTAATTAGTTTCAACATTTAGAGATCTGCTTCTAATTTTTCTTCCACTAAAACCACCTTCAATTAATTCATATTTTTAGTATATGAATTATGAAATGTTTACGTGCATATTTTAGAAGTATAAAATAAATACAGATTATAGAATTAGGAAGTAGAATAAAAATGTTAGCAATAATTTTATTGAAATGGTAATATGCATATGTCACATGTTTCAATAAAAATAATTACAGAAATCAGTTATGTAGGTTGTATAATCAAAATGACTTTAAGATAACATAATAACAAAACCATTTGTTAAATTTTTAGGAAATTAGGTTTTAAATTAAATTATATCATTTTTGTTAGTATTGTGAATTGTTTAGTATTCATATTTTGAAATATATGATAGATTTCATATCATTACATAATAAATCATATAAAGAAGAATGAATATAACATATGATATAAATAAAAACCATTAAAAATTTATTTTTAGAACTATATTGAAGATTATAGTTGGGTTTTTGGACTTTTCTAAATTTAATTATGTCATGAAAATTTCAATTCTCTAAAAAATCTTAGTTGTATGGGTGGACATTTACTTTCGCAGACCGTAATATATCAAATGAAATTGTGAAAACGAGTAGGAGTTAAATATGTATATTATATGGTAAATTTAATATAGTTATCTAGTAGTAGTAGAGTTTATCACATCACAATAAAATTTAAAATGTATGAGACTTCAAATTGTTATGTGTATGCGAATCAATATGTCAGTACAAATTACAACCGATAATAAAGAAGGTGTTTATCAATGAATGTATTTTTAAAACATATAATATTTTGTTTTAAAAATATTATAGAAGTTAACAAGGTTCTTTCAATGGGGTATTTTTTATAACAGTTTAGGGATACACATATATAACACCTTAGTTGTAAATATAAATTGTGTTGGATTTTTTTGGTTTCGGCTATAATTTTAAAGATAATTAGAGCATTGTTGAATATTTCTATGTTACATATATAAAAATATAATGTTCCAATTACTTATATAGAACACTATTGCACATGTAATTTTGAAATAAAATAACTTATTAAATATCTAGAGGATAAGAAGATACCTCACAATCTAGAAATAAAGATACGCCAAAAGAGAATCACATAATGTGTTAGTAATAGGAAATAAAATATAAAATGAGTATGAGATTACATAAAGAAGATATTAAAAAAGGATAGAATAAAAAACCCAAAAATTTAAATAATCAAATAAAAAAAATATTATAATTTATCAAAATATAGTATATTTGAAAACTATATATAAGATATTGAATGATAGCTATATTTATATTTTTTATAGGAATTAAAAACAGTCATTAAGAAATAGATAAAAGGTTAAGCACATAATATCCAGTAATCATTCAAGCATATTTTAATTTATTATAAATAAATACAATAAATGATAATTTTTAAAAATTCGAGAAGTACTCACACAAATTCACAAATATAGAGAAATAGGGTAGAAAGAAAGTAAAGAATTCAAATGATTATTAGAATCCATAATCAAAGTTTAGTATATGTTTTAGTTTGTAAATGAAAGTAGAAGTATAAATAAATAGGTGAATAGAAATAACTAATTACAAATTCTTTAGGAACCTCCTTTTCAATAATTTCTTCAAAAACAAAAATGAATTCAAATAAGAAATAAGAAATTGTGCATTATAAGGTTTAACATGAGTGCTCCAATTTAAAATTATTCTATAACTATGTTTTTCTGCTAAAATTTGCCTATAATTTGAAGCTATTTGTAATTTTTTATATTATACATAATAAAATTTCATAAAGAAGAAGTTTAAACTTCAAAATCAGTTGTTAACCAGTGAAAGTAGCTTGAATATTTCTTCCTTGTAGAATTCATGGAAAATAATTAGTGAATACATTGTATTAAGTTAATCTATTTTATGATTATTATTAAAAAAGTAATATTTCAAAGTTAAACTAATATAATTAAATAATTAATGGATATTAGAAAAAATAATACCCATTTTCTCATTAATAAGAATAAAATATTAAGAAAAAATATTGATAGATTACTTTAATGATTTAGTTTACTATAAATTTATAATCCATACTTGGATCTTCAAAGTTTCATCATTTTCAATACTAATTTCATAGATAAGATAATGTGATGATTACATACCTATAATTGTCAAAAAACTATTAAAAATAGGTAATAGTCAATGTATGTAATACTATATTACTTCACTGAATGAAAGGTTTCTAAGATAAAAAATAAAAAAGTAACATATAATTGGCCATGGAAGAATATAGTATCCCCAAGATATAACTAAATAGAAGAAATATATTTCCCTTGACTTTTATAAATAGTAACTTCATAAGAAAACAAATCAAAGGATACTATCTTCTTTGAATATTGAAAGGATATCTTGAACCTTAATACATTAAGTTGATTATGGTTATGAAATCATATTGGCCACTATGTGTTCTAATTAGTATTTAAGCTTTAATGAAATGATCTCCTAAGTTTCTAACAATCGATCAAGTAAAATTACACAGAGTAAATGATTCATTAATATTTCTATGCAACATAACAGTAACAACAAATTTTAAGGTAATTTTATGAGAAGGAAAATTTGATGTATTGAAATTATTTAAAATCTAATTGGTATTTGTTCTCTGGTATATACATATCAAATTTATCCCAACACATAGAATACAAAATGAGATACACCTTCTCATATTTAGTGATTAAATACAAAATGTAGCTATTTACTTCCTAAACTATATCATTTGTTAATTCTAAGATATCATGTGGTTTCAAGTATTCTACATTACTATAATTTTCAAAGAATTTATGGTATGCATACTTAAAAAATTTATCAAATGGGTATTCAAGTGACATAATGAGAAAATCATATAAAATTTGGATTTTAATATAATCATCATTCGGTTCACTAATATTTCTATCATCAATTTTAAAAATCCAATATCAGAACCACTTTATTGTAATTAAGTCAGTAGTATGTTGATGATAATGAAATCATATTTTTTTTTCCAAATGTAAAAAGGAAAAAATGTGATAAAAAATATGATGTTTTAATAATTTCAAATACAATGTCACCTCTATTTCCATCAGGCACAATTATTAAAATTTACCTAAAATTACTACTGAGAATAACTAGTTTACTATTAAAAGCTAAATTTGACGCATTAACTATTTCTATTGATAGAATATCTCTCAAATGATGATCAATAAAGAGACCGATTACCACACTAGCTTAGAATCTCTGCCCGATGATTGCAAATTCATTTTCAGAAATGGCACTCTTGGTCTCCATTACTTTCTCCCTCCTTGATGACATTGGTTGTATTCTCTCTATTTTTGATTTTGAATAAAAATTAATTTTCAGGCTTATATATCAGGGATAATTCATCCCACATAACAAGATTTTATTTTTGTGAAAGTTATACAAGATCAATTCCCTCTTAAATGTTTTAAGTATAATCCTCATTGAAACTTACTAAAATATGAAATCTAGAGTGTGTTATCCTCCCAACCAGGAGGAGGAGTGATGTTATTCTACTTGAAGAAACTAAAATTACAATATAAACACCTGATTGTAATGTATATGTTAAAGATATCCATATGAATGACTTTCCTATCCCTCCTTATTTGTGCAAGAGGAAAAAATAACTTACAATAGAAGATATATAATAAATAATAGTCAAAATGAAATATTTTTGTTTTGGGGTAAGTTTATTGAACAAAATTTTTAAATCTTCTTTAAGGATTTAATTATTTTAATTAAGTTATTTTTTAAATAATTTATTTCCTTGATTTTTGGATAATAAATCTGGAATGATCATAGGAGGGTAAACTTTTAATGACATCTATTAGTGAGTAAGATATTTTAAATATATAGTCACTACTGAAAATCCAGCATTTCCCAACAGTTTAGAACTGTTGGGAAAGGCTGCAGAACCGTTGGTATATGTTATACCAACGGTTCTGCAAACCGTGGGGAAGTAAGCTGTTGGGAAAGGCTTTTCCCAACGGTTTACAGAGAACCATTGGGATAGGTTAGAAAAAATCAACCTATCCCAACGGTTCTGCCAAACTGTTGGGAAAGGCCTTTCCCAATGGTTTGGCCCGTTGGGAAATCAATAGAAAAATTTCTTTCCCAACGGTTTACAAACCGTTGGTAAAAACAACCATTCAACATGATATCCCAACGGTTTCAAACCATTGGGATAGGGTGTTTTTACCAATGGTTCCTTGAACCATTGGTAAAAACAGCTACATAGAGCCTATGCCAACGGTTTTCAAACCGTTGGCATAGGCTTTGCTGTGCAAATTGCACAGCAGCCTGCAATTTGCACAGCAGGTCTGGTTTTTGGGCATTCACCCTCGGTTTCAATTCAATTTTCAATCCAATTATGCCCTCATTTTCAATTCATTTTTCAATCCAATTATTGTACCTGTAACACATATAATGCATACATATAGAGAACAAACTAATACATACAAATAATGCAAACCAACCAACCAACACATATGCCAGTTGATGTTTTTAACTTAAAATGACGTCCTTTTGAAACAAAAGACGGACACTATGAGTGGTGCCGACCACACCGCGTCTCTAATTGAGGCGGGGTTGATTCGTACACGTCACATATGACCCATAGATCGTTCTCCTAAAGTTTAAAAGGAAACCGAATGCGTTTGGTCGGTTTTCCGTATGTACTTAAAATGTTGTCCATTTTAAACATAAGAGTGACACTTAGACTAATCTTGACCACACCGCGACTCAGATTCATCCCAGGTTGGCTCGTACATGTCACATATGAACCATGGATCGTTTTGATAAATTATCAAAAGATTACGAATGCGTTTGGTCGGTTTTTCATATGCCAGTTGTTCTTTTCATTTATAATCATGTCCATTTTAAACAAAATAGACAAAGTTAGAGTGGTGTCGGCCACACCGTGTCTCGGATTAAGACGGGGTTGACTTGTACACGTCACATATGACTCATGGATCATTGTGCTAAAGTATCGATAGAATCCGAATGCGTTTGGTCATTCTTCCGTATGTCAGTTGATGCCTTTCACTTAAAATGACGTCCTTTTGAAACAAAAGACAGACACTTTGAGTGGTGTCAGCCGCACCGCATGTCGGATTGAGGCGGGGATGATTCTTACACGTCACATATGACCCATGGATCGTTCTCCTAAAGTTTCAATGGAAACCGAATCCGTTTGGTCGTTTTTCCGTATGTACTTAAAATGGTGTCCATTTTAAACAAAAGAGAGTCACTTAGACTTATCCTAGCCACACCACAACTCATATTCATCCCGGGTTGGCTCGTACACGTCACATATGACCCATGTATTGTTGGGATAAATTATCAACAGATTCGGAATGCGTTTGGTCGGTTTTCCGTATGTCAGTTGATGCTTTTCACTTAAAATGACGTCCTTTTGAAACAAAAGACGGACACTTTGAGTGGGGCCAACCACACCACATCTCCGGATTGAGCTGAAACCACCGTGCAACATTCTAATTATTATTCGTGACGTGTACGCGCAGACGGCACGTCAGTCGGACGTGCGGTTTGCGCAGTATGACTCAATATTCGTGTTTTAAGTGATGCACGCGCTTCGTAAACGCGCGTGAGGGGGGTCCAAATGGGCCAAACGAAGTCGGAATGGCCTTAAATTAGACGACAAATATGGTAGAGTGATTTATGAAGTGGTCGAGTAGTGTGCATGTCAATCGGACGTGCCGTGTGCCCGCGGTGACCGACAACGTAGTTCTGGTGTCATAAACGGCCAAAACGGGTGTCCAACGGTCAAATTCATAGCGGACGACCTCATATTGAGCTGAAACCACCGTGAAACATTCTAATTATTATTCATGATGTGTACGTGCAGACGGCACGTCAATCGGACGTGCGGTTTGCGCGGTACGGCTCAATATTCGTATTTTAAGTGATGCGCGCGCTTCGTAAACGCGTGTGAGGGGGGTCCAAACGGGCCGAACGAAGTCGGAATGGCCTGAAATCAGACGACAAATACGGGTGAGTGATTTCTGAAGTGGTCGAGTAGACGGAACATCAATTGGACGTGCCATGTGCCCGCGGTGACCGACAATGCAGTTCTGGTGTCATAAACAGCCAAAACGGGCGTCAAACGGTCAAATTCATAGCGGACGACCTCAGATTGAGCTGAAACCACCGTGAAACATTCTAATTATTATTCGTGATGTGTACGCGCAGACGGAACATCAATCGGACGTGCGGTTTGCACGGTACGACTCAATATTCGTGTTTTAAGTGATGCACGCGCTTCATAAACGCGCGTGAGGGTGGTCCAAACGGGCCGAACGATTTCAGAATGGCCTGAAATCAGACGAAAAATACAAGTGAGTGATTTATGAAGTGGTCGAGCAGACGACACGTCAATCGGACGTGCCGTGTGCCCGCGGTGACCGACAACGCAGTTCTGGTGTCACAAACGGCCAAAACGGGCGTCCAACGGTCAAATTCATAGCGGACGACCTCGGATTGACCTGAAACCACCGTGCAACATTCTAATTATTATTCGCTACATGTAAGTGCAGACGGAATGTCAATCGGACGTGTGGTTTGCGTGGTACGACTCAATATTTGTGTTTTAAGTGATGCGTATGCTTCGTAAACGCGCATGAGGGGGGTCCAAACAGGCCGAACGAAGTCAGAATGGCCTGAAATCAGACGAAAAATACGGGAGAGTGATTTATGAAGTGGTCGAGCAGACGTCACGTCAATCGGACGTGCCGTGTGTCCGCGGTGACCGACAACGCAGTTCTGGTGTCATAAACGGCCAAAACGGGCGTCCAACGGTCAAATTCATAGAGGAAGACCTTGGATTGACCTGAAACCAGCGTGAAACATTCTAATTATTATTTTTGACATGTACGCGCAGACGGCACGTCAATCGAACGTGCGGTTTGCGCGGTACAGCTCAATATTCGTGTTTTAAGTGATGCGCGCGCTTCGTAAACACACGTGAGGGGGGTCCAGACGGGCCGAACGAAGTCGGAATGGCCTGAAATCAGACGAAAAATACGGGAGAGTGATTTATGAAGTGTTCGAGCAGACGACACGTCAATCGGACGTGCCGTGTGCCCGCAGTGACCGACAACGCAGTTCTGGTGTCATAAACGGCCAAAACGGGCGTCCAACGGTCAAATTCATAGCAGACGACCTCGGATTGACCTAAAACCACCGTGAAACATTCGAATTATTATTCGTGATGTGTATACGTAGACGGAACGTCAATCGGACGTGCGGTTTGCGCGGTACGGCTCAATATTCGTGTTTTAAGTGATGCGCGCGCTTCGTAAACGCACGTGAGGGGGGTCTAAATGGGCCGAACAATTTCGGAATGGCCTGAAATCAGAAGACAAATATGGGTGAGTGATTTCTGAAGTGGTCGAGCAGAAGGCACGTCAATCGGACGTGCCGTGTGCCCGCGGTGACCGACAACGCAGTTCTGGTGTCATAAACGGCCAAAACGGGCGTCAAAGGGTCAAATTCATAGCAGACAACCTCGTATTGACCTGAAACCACCGTGCAACATTCTAATTATTACTCGTGACATGTACGCGTAGACGGCATGCAAATCGGACGTGCGGTTTGCGCGGTAAGGCTCAATATTCGTGTTTTAAGTGATGCGCGCGCTTCCTAAACGCGCGTGAGGGGGGGTCCAAATGGGCCGAACGATTTCGGAATGGCCTGAAATCAGACGAAAAATACGGGTGAGTGATTTCTGATGTGTTCGAGCAGACGGCATGTCAATCGGACGTGCCGTGTGCCCTCGGTGACCGACAACACAGTTCTGGTGTCCTAAACGGCCAAAACGGGCGTCAAAAGGTCAAATTCATAGCGTACGACCTCGGATTGACCTGAAACCACCGTGCAACATTCTAATTATTGTTCGTGACGTGTACGCGCAGACGACACGTCAATCGGATTTGCCATGTGCCCGCGGTGACCGACAACGCAGTTCTGGTGTCATAAACGGCCAAAATAATGTCCATTTTAAACAAAATAAAGACACTTTGAGTGGTGTCGGCCACACCGCGCCTCGGATTGAGGTGTCGTTGACTCGTACACGTCACATATGACCCATGGATCTTTCTCCTAAAGTTTCAACAGAAACCGAATGCGTTTTGTCGGTTTTCCGTATGTCATTTTTTGTTTTCACTAAAAATGAAGTCCATTTTAAACAAAATAGAGACACTTTGAGTGGTGTCGGCCACACTGCGCCTCGGATTGAGGTGGAGTTGACTCGTACACGTCACATATGACCCATGGATCGTTCTCCTAAAGTTTCAATAGAAACCGAATGCGTTTGGTCAGTTTTCTGTATGTACTTAAAATACTGTCCATTTTAAACAAAAGAAAGTCACTTAGAGTGGTCCCGACCACACCGCATCTTGGATTTAGGCGGGGTTGACTCGTACACATCTCAAATGACCCATGGATCATTGTCTTAAAGTATCAACACAATCCGAATGCGTTTGGCCAGTTTTCCGTATGCCAGTTGATGTTTTTCACTTAAAATGATGTCCTTTTGAAACAAAAGACATACACTTTGAGTTGTTCCGACCAGAACGCGCCTCAGATTGAGGCGGGGTTGATTCGTACACATCACATATGACCCATGGATCGTTGTCCTAAAGCATCAACACATTTCGAATACGTTTGGTCAGTTTTTCGTATGTCACTTTTTGTTTTCACTTAAAATCTTATGGAAATTCATATAGAATATTTTTATATCATATTTAGTATGGATTAGATTTTAGTTGATTGTGATATGAAACATTTCAGAGCTAATGAAATTAAGGAAGGTGGAGGGGCTGTCCGGGGGGCTGTCCGGCGGGGCTGTCTGGCGGGGCTGTCCGGTGGGTGTCCGGGGGGCTGTCCGGGGACCAAGGAAGAGGGTGGGGGGCTGTGCGGGGTCTGTCCGGGGGGTGTTTGGGGGTTGTTCAGGGGGTTGTCCGGGGTTGTTCAGGGGGCTGTCTGGGGGTTGTTTAGGGGGTTGTTCAGGGGTTGTTCAGGGGTTATTTAGGGGTTGTTCAGGGGTTGTTCAGGGGGTTGTCCGGGGTTGTTCAGGGGGCTGTCTGGGTGGTGTTTGGGGGGGGGGGGGGGGTTGTCCGGGGTCCAAGGGGGAGGGTGGGGGGGGGGGGGTTGTCCGGGGGGCTGTCCGGGGGGCTGTCCGGGGTCCAGGGTGGAGGGTTGGGGGATGTACGGGGGGCTGTCCAGGGGGGCTATCCGCGGGGCTGTCCGGGGGGTGTTTGGGGGGTGTTCGGGGTCCAAGGGGGGGGGGGGGGGGGGTTGTCCAGGGTCCAAGAATGAGGGGGGTTGTCCAGGGAGTTCTCAAACACACAACCACTAAAAGACAACAGCATCCATAAAAACAGACAATATATAAAAATAACTCAACTCCAATACTATACTATGAGTCTAGATAAAACCAACAAATAGAATAGATTAAACATCAAATCTCAGTAATATAAGTCAAAAATGTAACGGATCAATATGTCCCACATCTGCATCAGCATCACCATCATCATCATCATCACCCTCGTCATCGTCCTCTTCATCGTCCTCACCCTCCACAACGCCTTCCTCCTCGCCTTCTCCCTCCTCCTCGCCGTCCTCATCTCCCTCCTCTTCCGCACCAGACTCCTCGCCATCATCATCTTCAAGCTGGACATCGGCCTGACCACCACTGGAACTGCCACCTGGTGCACCATATATAGAATGTATCGATGACATGTATTCATCAATCGCTGGGCTGGCCTCTGCTGGAAGTGTTGGACGTAGAACTTCAATAAATTTCATAAATGCACTGTTTTCCCTAGCAGACTGTTCTGCCGTCTCTGTGGCCCTTTTCTCAGCCTGTTCTGCCTGTGCCCTAACTTGCTGCAGCTCGGTGGCACTACAACTCGTACCTGAGGCAGACCAATACCTCGTCGGGGCTATCCTAGGTCGGCAGCGTACTCTGCCAGAATGATCCTCTCCCAACACCTGATGTAAGTGATCAGATGGCCCAAAATTGTCTGCTTCTTGGGCATCGAGGGCTTCTAAAGCATCCTGTTACAAATATAAATATATTATTAAGTTACAAAATAGATATTAAAATATAAAATCAATAGATTAAAACTTACAATCTGCTACTGAGTCGCTTCGTTGACAGCACTTCCATCCTTTTTTCGTCTACTCGAGAAAAACAGTTTTGCTCGAGGCACACGTCCTTCAATATTTTGTACTTGCCTCTACAATGACATTGAAAAAAAAAGTTATATAAAAACTTTAGAAAATGATTAAATAATTGAGGAAACAAAAGAAAATGTAAGTCGTAAAGAAAACTTATAAACAATTGTCATACCTGCTGCCTCTCATGATCCGGCATCGTCGTGCGTCCTAGTGTATGGAGGTATTTTTTTGCATCAATGTTTTTTTATTTTTTCCAGATGATTCCTAAATAAAATTCGATAATGCAAAGGATAATATTAATGCAAAACATGAAAGTTATTATTTAAATACCTCAAATGTAATTCATACCTTAAACTGGGTACTCGTCCAATGAGTAATCATCTGACGATACTGCTCTATAGGACAATCATCCACGACTGGTACCGCCTCTAACTCAGTGCCAACTCTAGCATGCCAGCCAATATATAGCTCATGCTTTTAGGCTCTCCAAAGCTCGCCTAAATCTTTTAGATGTTCCAGTCGTGCACCCTCACCATCAGGAAAATTAAATCGAAGCTGAAATCAAAATATTAATTCATATAAATACAAAAATAATTCATGGAATTAAATACAACAGATTTTTTTTACCCATGTCTCTGCCCAAGCTCTATCTTTGACCTCATGTGGCAAATGTCTCCACGACAGTAGGCTGACGGGAATGATGTCAGAGTATTTGGAAAGCGTCGCTAGAAAACTCCGACATTGCTACCCTATTTTCTCAACCATCTGATTGTCTTCATTATATTCCACCATAACCTGTGTGCGACGGTTCCACACCGAACGCATGCGTGTACGACCCCGCCCCCGCCTCCTGTCAGTAGATGTATCTGTCATGAAAGAAAAACAAATATTTTATCAAAACATGTTATAATGAAAATAAATATTACTATAAAAATTTGTTAGGGTTTTATAAATATACCTGCGCTAGTCTGATCAATGAGTGGCGTCGGATCCACAGAACCTGATGGAACACCCTCTGGTGGAACAGGAGTCGAAGACGATGGAATATAAAAGCTCGGAGAGACAGAAGTAGAAGGAAAAGAAGATGGAATAGCTGTATGACTTGATGCTGACTGGGGAGTGGGAATCATCATGGGATGTGAAAATGATGGGGCAGAAGATGCAGAAGGTAGCGAAAACATGGGAGGCCTAAATACCACGTGTGTCCCTAACGACACACTGGGATCAGAATGTGGGAAGGCTGAAATGTCAGTGGGAGGGGCAGGGTCTAGTCGGGCACGCGCAGCTCTACGTCCACCTCTGTTACGAACCCTCCTCGTACCATCGGCCTGAGTACTAGGACCAGTACTAGGCTCCTCGTCGAATAACTGTCGGCGTAATGGTGGATCCTACAAAAAAGTTTACAAAAAAAATTAATCACATGACATTATATATTCTGTAAATATATATATATATATATATTTGAAATAAAGTACTCACTATGGGCACTAATGGTGGAATGCCCATCTCCTCCATCCGACGATTGTTCTCCACCATTTTTTTCTTCGTCTCTCTTCAATTGGCTTCATTTCCTGCATTTGAAAACAAATATGTAATTAATTAGAAAAAGAAAATTAATGTGTAAACCAAAAAACTAAATATATGAGGGAATAAGGGGATTCATTTGTAATTTAGCTATCAATTGTTTTAGAAGAGCTTGAATGAATTTAATAAAACATACAAGTTGTAATGTTCACCAAGTTAGAAATATTGTTTGATTTGGTTTGAATACAGTTCAATTCCAAATTAGAAAATGCAATTCAAATAAAACAGTAACCAATAAACATTGAAAATTCACATAATGGTCAAGTCAGCTAAAACATATTTGTGATCAATACTAAATAAATATGAATATTACCAACCTTAACAACCCAACTCGAGGTAAACCAAAATAATTGAGAACATGGATGAATGATTCTATATATTTCCAACCACAACTTCAGGTTCACAATCAACTCTGACAATTGAGCTATTGGAGTCATAAAAAGAAATAAATGGATTGGTTCCAATGGCAATAGGGACAGTGTCAATTCCATCATCAGCATCATCAAAAATATGTCTTGGAATTACTTCAACTATGACACAAAATTCAGGTTGAAGTTGATCTTTGACATAAAAAACTTGTTTATCCATTGATGCCAACACATATGGTTCTTCGGTAGCAAGAGTGCGTGTCATATTAATTACTCAAAATCAACAATCATCGATAAATGTGCCATGTCTCGTCATCGAATCAAACCAATGGCATTTCATCATTGTGACTCGTCCATGAGAGTAATAATCCAATATTATTATTTTCTCAACGACTCCATAATAACCCACATTTTCTATTCGCGGTCTACTATCTGATGCACTGGCATAACAATATATTGTGGCAGTAACCATAATACCATCATGTTGTGTTCTCATGTTTTTGGCTCGGTCAGGGACAATAAATATGTACCCATTGATAACAATTGATTTACAGTCACGAACCATGATATTAGGACCAAAATCCAAATCTCTTATTTCCTCAGAGACAAAGTCAGCAGACAAACTCAATACCTGCAATATAAATGACAGTTAAACTTAAGTAAATATTGAAATAATTAATTTAAACAGTAATATTTTTACCTTCAATTTTAACCAAGCAGAAAACTCTTTGCTATGCAAAGTCTCTCTCCTTCTCAAAGATAAAGAATGATGCTTCCTATTTATCATTGTTTTATGTTCCCTGTAGATAAAAAAATATGAATAGTTTAACAGATATATATGTAAGATATACATATTCAATTTTGTTACCTGATATAGTCATCGAAAAAATCACAGTTGAACAAAACTGTGCGATGTGCCATCTCCCGCTCTTCATGGCTTAATGTCTTCAATGTATATGATCCAGGAATTCCTCCTGTTTGAGGAAGTGATGGAAAACTGGGTTCAATTATCTCATATTTTTCTTCTTCATTTCTCATTGGTCTGTTCATTCTTGTAGTAAGATCAGACAAATACATTGAACAGAAATCCATACATTCCTGAGCTAAGTAACCGTTCATGATAGAACCTTCGGGATGATTCTTGTTTCGAACATAAGACTTTAATGTGAACATATTTCTTTTAGTTGGATACATCCAACGAAAAGAAACAGGTCCTCCGAGAAGTATTTCAATTGGAATATGGACAGTCAGATGCAGCATGCATGTGAAAAATGATGGGGGAAATATTTTCTCCAACTCACACAAAATTAATGGGGCATCTGTCAACATTTTTTGCAAGAAATACTTAGACAACTTCTTAGCACAAAGATCTCTAAACAAATGGCACAACCGAATAACACCCACCCTTACATTATTGGACAAAAGATGACGGATTGCTATTGGAAGCAACTCATGCAGTAGAACGTGATAATCACGAGTCTTCAAAGATTTTAGCTTCAACTCTCTTCTGTTGACCCGTTTAGATATGTTTCTTGAATAGCCATCAGGAACTCTAATAGTCTCTAATACTTCCAAAAATTGTTTTTTTTCAGTAGGTGTCATCACATAAGAATCACATGGAAGTTGCCATTTATTTTCACTGATACGCACAGGATGCAATTCTGGTCTGATGCCCCAATCCACCAAGTCACGTCGAGATCGTAAATCATCTTTTGTCTTCCCCTTGACATTTAGAAGAACTGAAAGCAATATTTCACATATATTCTTTTCAATATGTATTACGTCTAAGCAATGACGTAGCAAATTGGTTGACCAATAAGGCAAATCAAAAAAGATACTCCTCTTCCTCCAATTGTAACAGGTTTCTGTGGAAACATTCTTTCTCTTTCCAGATTTCATTTGAACCTTCCCGAATGAAAAACTGAAATCTTTCAATTCATTAAGCACATCAGTTTCAGACATACACTGAGGTGGATCATCGGTCTCTATAGTATTATCAAATCTTCGACGATTCATTCTATATGGATGATCCTTTGGCAAAAATCGTCGATGTCCCATAAAACTGAAACTACAATGATGTTTCAGTCTTCTGGATCGTGTATTCTTCATACAAACTGTACATGATAGTTTTCCCTTCGTGATCCATCTAGAAATCATTTCATAAGCTGGAAAATCATTGATCGTCCACATAAGCGCAGCACGCATCTGAAATATGTCTTTCGAACATGCATCGTATGTGCGCACACCCACATCCCAAAGAAGTTTCAACTCTTTTATTAAATGTTGCATGTATACATCAATATCAATGCCGGGATCAGAAGGACCAGATATGAGTATACTCATGAAAGTGAAAGATTTTTTCATACACAACCATGGGGGAAGATTATAAATGTGTATAAAAACTGGCCATGTGCTGTGCGAAGTAAGCATATGCCCAAACGGATTAAAACCGTCGCATGAAAGACCCAGCCTCACATTACGCACGTCAGTTGAAAAATCAGGATGTCGAGCATCAAATCTCTGCCATGAAAATCCATCTGCAGGATGAACCAACTCATCATTAGTCTTCTTTCTCTCGGTATCATGCCATCTCATTTTTATTGATATTTCATCAGACATAAAAAGATTCTGGAGTCTGGGGATCAATGAAAAGTGCCACATTACTTTCTGTGGAACGCGAGATGGTGTTCCATCAGATTTTGACTTCCAGCGGGATGTGCCACATTTTATACATTCATTTCGTTCAGCAGTTTCTTCCCAGAATAAACTGAAATCTTTCGGGCAAGCATGAATTTTGTTTCTATAAAATCCAAGTTCTTCAACTAACTTCCATGCAATATAGTGGTTTGAGGGAATATCTGCATCATCTGGAAGTAAATCCTTCAAGAGGGTAAGAATGTAATCGATTGCTGTATTAGAAATCCCATACATAGTTTTTCCATGAAACAATCGGATTAAAAATTCCAGCTTTTTCATTTTATCGCATTGTCGATATACTGGAGTCGTGGCAGCATCATTCAATTTTTTCACCCTATCAATATCATCATTTTCACTAGATGCATCAGTTGTCCTCATATCGACATCTTCTTGAGTTGAAATCCTTTCTTTTTCATGATGACGAATAAACGGAAACCGATCATCTAACAAATTCTCCATTCCAGTCCTTTCATTTAGATCATCACCAATTTGAGATTTCATTTTCTCCCCATTGTGATACCACACAAAGTAGTTTGCTTGAAAACCATTTTTGGTTATGTGGTAGATGACTTCTTCACGACTCAACCAAGGTCTACCAACACAATTGGAACATGGGAAGTGTATGCGACCACTATCTGAAGCATTGTGAAATGAAAAATCTATAAAGCTCTCCAAATTTTTTTGAAAATCGCTTGAGATACGACCGGTTTCATACATCCAACTTCTGTCCATTCTGTAAAAAGAATTCATATAAGTCATTTTGTCATAAACAATTCAATAGGATTGAACTTTAATAGAAAATACATTTAAGTAAACGATAAAGGAAGAAAATAATCATGGTATCAACTATACATGTGAAAAAAACATACTAATGTGTTATTGAAAAAATGTAAAACCAACAAGAACTTAATGTGTTATCACATCAGAGCATGCCTCATCCCATAACCATATTAGTAGGGTATCCTCATATGCGATTTACCTTTTTGAATTAATATGCACTTCCTCACCAGGTACCTAAGTAGATTTCATAGATATAATCATCTCACATCCTGTAAGGCTTCCATTATGTATGATCTGCAGAATAATTTGAGTGATCATGAATCATGCATGGGATCTTCCCATGATCACTATAGATTATGATAAGGAATTATGATAGGTCACGTGAAGAACATCAAACACATATTTTAGATAATTTGAGACATAATATAATAAAATAATGTATAAATCTATGGAATTTGGGATAAAAGGATGGATGAAATACTAAAATATGGGAGACTAAGGTGAAGGAAATATATGTTGACCCTAATGTTCATAACATGCATCACCTATGAAATTTTATTGCACTAGGAAATTTCATCATGTTCACAATACATTCCATTGGAAACCTATTTTGATCATTTGATGTCCCCTTGACATGTCAAATAAAATCAGATGGCACCCATGAATATGCCACCCTTGTAATGAAAAGCCTTTAATTCTCACCATACAGACTACATGTTTTCCAATAGATATGTATCTCCTTCTATATAGGGGAATCAATACATATTATCTAAGTCTCATATTAAATGTCAGGAATGTTAGATGGCTCCCTTAACACCCTCCAGGCACACCAACTAGGTCATGTGATGTCCTCAAATCATGTCACTATGGACATAAATCACCCTTCAAGACATGTCAAACTGACTCTAGAGTTTCCCTCCCAGTGTGTCAAACATGTCTTTTGATGAAAATGGAGAAGATCACCAAATCAAGAGATTCCCTATAGGCATTACATCCATGATCATGAAATTGCTTCTAGGATCAACCAGTCAGGACTTGTGATGTCCTCCAAACATTCCGTCCTTGATCATTAGAGAAACATCAGACAATCCACCATACCCCCTGGACACCCCGTACCCCCCCGGGATAGCCCCGCCCACCCTCCTAAAAAGCCTACACCCCCCTCCCCTGCAACCCCACCACCACCACCTAGACATACCACCCCCCTGGACACCCCACACACCCCTCCCCCACCAGGACACCCCACCCAGACCCCCAGGACAGCCCACACCCCTTGGACAGCCCCGCCCACCCCCGTGGACAGCCTTTCCCACCCCCGTGGACAGCCCCGCCCACCCCCATGGACAACCCACCCACCCCCGTGGATACCCCCTACCCCCTAGGTAGCCCAACCACCCCCGTGGATAGCCCACCCACCCCCCTCGAAACCCCTTCTCCCTATGGACAGCCCCCCACCCCCTTGGATAGCCCACCCACCCCCTGGACACCCCTACCCCCCGTGGCCAGCCCACCCACCCCCCTGGACAGCCCGCCCACCCCTCCTTGACAGCCCGACCACCCCTGTGGACAGCCCGTCCACCCCTGTGGACAGCCCGCCCACCCCCGTACCCCCCTGGACACCCCGTACCCCCTGGATAGCCCCACCCACCCTCCCAAACAGCCCACACCACCCTCCCCTATAACCCCACCACCACCACCTAGACATACCACCCCCCTGGAATGTTTAGAAATAACATAAAAATACATGATATATAGATAGCACAAAATACTCAACCTATGGGTTCACATTAACTACATAATCACAAACTTCACTACTACTATAAAACACATAAACCACACCACCACCAAACAAGACGCATAGCATTTCTCACATTAATTTATAAGCCACGTCATTCACACTTACATTGTCCATTCATTTAATGTTAAATTAATTAAATCCATTTACCACACATGCATTTATATTCCATCTCATTTATTTAATATCTTTTTTTTTGTTTTAACAGCATAATTTATTCCATAGATAACCAGGAAACTAATAAAACCACCATACAACAACTCACCATCTCACAATAACCATCGACACCATGTTACATCGATCAACCGTCTCACCAAAACAACCACATATCACAATAAAAATAGTGCACATCACAAACCACCGCACAACCAAAACCACCTCACTAGATTATACACCACAACTTCATCACACAACACCTCCACACGACACAACACCACCACACATCATCACTATCATAAAACTTCACATGACACATCCATGCCCACTAACCATCACATTACAACCCCACATATCACAAAGCCCAACTGGTCACCTCAATCCCCATAAAACAGCCTACAACATACAATGAAACACAACAAAAAACCTCTCATAGAGGCAACATACCCCAACTTCAACAATTTATTTATTCAAGGTCTTTTATTACATTACCCCTTTATTTAGCATGGACATTATAACACAACTGATATTCCAGGGGAAACTAATTAATTAACAAAATATTTATTTATTTCCCTATTTTACACAGTGAAATCACATCAAAATCCAAACATAAAACTAAAATATTAGATCAATAACAATAAAAATAAGGTACCATATGTGTATAAAGAAAAAATTACTTGATTTGAGATGATTCAAATGGGTTTTCACCTATTCGGATGGGGGATTTGGAGAGTAGCAGAGATCTGGAGGTGGATTGATAACTTAAAACTAAAATACTAAAGCAATAACAATAAAAATAAGGAAGTATATGTGTATAAATGAAAAGATACCTGATTTCAGATGGTTTTCACCTCTTCAGATAGGGGATTTTGCGAGAGGAGAGCAGTGGAGAGGATGAAATTAGGTTTCTGTGCGAATGGGGGAGAGCAGCCCCACGGCTGGATTTAGGGGAAATAATTCCCAACGGTTTTTATGAACCATTGGGAAAGAGATGCTAAGGACCCCTTTACCAATGGTTTGAGGAAACTGTTGGCAAAGGGGTGACCCTTTCCCAACGGTTCAACAGAACCGTTGGCAAAAGGGTGATTAACACACCCCTTTATCAACAGTTTGAAGAAACCGTTGGCAAAAGGGTGGCTTTTCCCAACGGTTTCAATGAACCGTTGGGAAAGGCTTTCTTAATCCTTCAAGCCCAACGGTTTTAGAAAACCGTTGGTAAACACCCGTTGGGAAAAACAACATTTCCAGTAGTGAGTTAAAAATAAATTCACTTTTTATTATCTATAAGAGTTAAATACGTTATAAAAAAATTATAATAAGAGTTTTTAAAATAATAGATTTAAAAAATAATTTGATACAAATATAAAGTACAAGAACTATGAAGTATAAAAATTTATAAAAGGGGAACTAGTAGAATAATTAAGGAATACGTATCTGTAAAAAATTCATTGTTGCAGATAGAAACATTAACTTATAAATTCTAAGTCACAAGCTTATTAAAATATTTATTGAAAAATAAAACAAAAAACAGAATAGAAATAGAGTTCAAGTTTATAGTAGTTTTTTCACAATATATTCATATGTTTTTAAATTATGTTCATGAAAAATAAATTAATTTAAAATTTTATTTAAAAAAATAGGAGAAAATGGGTGAAATATAAAACCTTCAAGTAAAATGGTGAGTAATATTATTTTAGCAGAATATACAAAATTATTTTTAAACTTATTATAGTAGTAGATTTAATATGTTTTCCACTTTACACATAAAATATAAATGAAATTTTAATTAAATTAACAATATAAAATAAAATTCATATATATAAATATAAATTTATTTTTCTTCGAAATAAAGATAAAACATGGTAACAAAATATTTTATTTCAAGTATCTTGAAAATTGTGCATACATCATTGAAACTATTAATTAAATTACCAAGAAATACATAACAAAATTGACATTTATGTGATGGTTTAAAGTAATATATATGAGATAGATAATGAGATAAAATATTTAGAATGTGATTTTATAACTATGTAAATGAAAAACTATGGAATAATTATTATGGATAAAAAACTTAGTATTGTAGTTAGAAAATGGAACTTATAAATACTATGACTAAGTTAATTAAAATAAGATTTAACATATATGAACATCCCCTGTTTAATAATAGTACAATGACATGTTTATGAAGTTATAACAGAAATCTATGAATGTATATAATTTAAAATATATTAATTTATAAAATATAAAGAAACTAAATATGGGAAATCATTAATATAGATATCGTGTGTTAGAATTTTCATCCATTGAACATAGGAAATATCTTAAAAAACTATACTCCAAGTTTAAATCCAAACAAGCATCATCAAGAAAGAGTATTAGAAAAAATCATATGATAAAATATCCAATGAAAAGAACATTTTATACCATTAAAGACACCTCCTTTATAAGTTTAATTACCTTATCATCATATTGAGTTAATCCCATTATATAGTAGGAATGCCTATATATATGTTGAGTAGTATGATTTAAAGTTAATATGTATTCACATGTGACATATTAGTAATAATTTTATAAGGGTTAAAACATATTTATAATATTTGAAAATGTGAATATATAGAATTTTATTAAATATAAAAATTAGAATAATTGAAATACAATTATTGAGTAGTCAAGTTAACTTTACATTTATCTAAGTTATTTTTAAAAAATACCCATGGTACATGTTTATAAAAGAATGAGTATATGGGTAAATGTAATAAAATATATGCATATAATGAATATGAAATATAAATATATGGTAATACAAGTATAAATATGAATATAAAATATAAATAAACTAAATATACAGCAAACATAAATATAAAATTCTTATTGTAAATAATGGATATACCATATTGTTATATGGAATATGCATACACAATAAGAAAACAATAAAAGGGTCAATATTTTCACATAGTATAAAGGAAAGAGTATGTTGTATATACACTATATAAAAGATATAAATTTTGATTTACATGTAAAAGGATAGTATACTTATTCATGTAAACAGGACAATTAAAAGAGGTAAATAATAACATATTGAGGGTGAAAACATTATTTATAAAGACCCAAACCCTAGTTGCAGATTTTTGGTGGTTAATTTATTGAATTTAAACTAGATAAAATGAATAGAATCCCGAAGGGCCAAATAGTTTTGTAGTATTGTAAAACTAGATATATACTTGAATTCCGAATCACATTTGAAAAGTTAGAATACAATATTTTAATTCCTTTGAGAATGCAATTATTCCCATTAGTATATTCTAACATATCAATCATACTACACTTCCTAGAATCCTATGGAAAGAAAACATAATGAATGGGTGGGCACATATGCTCATTAAGGGTTATATACAATGGAAGCTATCATGAGAAAATAAGGCATTATCAATATAAAAAGGTAAATAATTGTAAACTAATTCCATTAAGTCAATAAATTGAGCATGAAATGCATCCACGAATAATATCATTGAAAAAATCTTATGTATAATAATAAATGAATTCTCAATTAAGGAAATACTTATTTTTTAACATCATGATATTAGACATCATGATATCTATAATGTTAAGACCTTTTTATAAGATATTTTAATTGATGGGTAGATATACAAAACCCCCCTTTAATTATAGCTTATTGATTTGAATCATGAGACCTATTGATAAATTGAGAGGCTATCTATAAAAGGACCCAACTCATCACTACATGTCAAATGAATTCCTAAAATAATAAATGATCAATTTAATTCATAAACAATATGCCCTACCAATAGATATCAGTATTGAGTAAAGAATACACATTTATCAAGATTTTCCCCCAATCTATCAGATAAATTTCATAGTAAGATACCATATGTTATAATGGTATATAATTTAGGAAATAAACATATCCATGATACAAATAATATGGATATTTAAGAGAAATGAAATTTCTAATGATCACAAGAAAGTGAATGTTTCAATAGAAAGTTAATGAGTAAAAAATTAGTCATGAAAGTGATTGTCAATACTTTCTTAGGTCAAAAAAATCATAAAACTTAAAATGAAATAATAAGGATGTTATTATTGAAAAATATCCTTATTGGAGTAAAAATAAAGGGTTTTTTGTTGATGAATAGAAATACCCTAAGAAGACCATTAAAACATTCTTGAGGAAAATACCCTTTTCAATTTTTTAAACCTAAAAATTTACATAATATTAGGAAAAGAATTTTATTTTAAAATAAACATATAAAATTATAAATTAATATTAAAATTATTGGAAATTCATGATTGAGGGAATATTCCCTTTATTTTGAGTACATTAAAATAAATATTTCTTTTATATTTTCATTAAAAAGTAAAAAATTACCTAGTTTAGAAAATGAAAAGAAGATTCCTTTTAAACCATTTTTTTAAAAGTAAAACATGGGTAAAAATTTATTTAGTAAATAATAGTATAATATTAAAAACATTCTGAAAACTTTTTTAGAAAACATAGATATAGAATAAAAATTATTTTTGACCGAAAAGAGAAATAAAGATGGATTTTTTTTAAAATAATTTTCTTAGTCATTTTTAGTACAAAAGAGAGACAAATGGTAATATTACTTGAAAAATTAATGAATAACTATAGGATAATAAATTTAAAGGGTTTTATTACAAAATTATCCAATAAATTCCTTTAATAGAAATTCAAGCATATAAAATCCTGATTAAAATGAGATTGAAGCATAAACTGTCACCTATTTGGTAGATTTTGAATCATAAACCCCATGGAAGAAATAAATTAAAATTATCATTAGGAGATTCATGATATAAAATATTATAGGGTCTATATATACACCTAATAAAAATAAATAGGTCTATAATACCAAATATGTCTTAATAGATTGGAAATTGAGCTGAAATCTCTTACCAAGATCATACCATTAAAGCGAGGATTAATCAATGAATTTTTTATGTGTATAAAATGTAAATCCACAAAAAAGAGTGGAATTAAAACATAAAATAATCAAAATTCATTTCACACATAATCTTATAATATAAAATATAATTAATAAGTAATATAAACCAATGAAAAGAAATTGAGTTATGGAACACTTACAACTTGGTAACTTTCAAGACAAATACCTTTGGATGAAATAATATGAAGTGAAAATTAAAATACCATGAGTTATGAATGATTTATGATATTACATGGAAAATGGGTATTATATACACAAATAAAATAAATTAGGCACATTATATTAAAATATGCCTCAAAAAAGGGAAATTGAGATAAAGTCCTTTAATTTAGGTTTAACTTCCTTCGTATATGTTTGAACATAATATATAATAAATATAGATTTATTATGAATATATTACATAAAAATAATATTATAAATATATAATACCATATATGATTTTATTATAATCTTTTATTTTCCATTTATTAACAATTATTAGATAAAATCACTATTTTGGGAAATAACTACTTCGTTTTTCATGTATATTTTTGCTTTGTAGTTTTGGTATTTATACTTTAATAATGGTTAAATAATATATATATATATATAATGTTAATTATGATATAAATATCATATATATTCATTATATATTTACTTATAGTCATCTAAAAAAGTTATGAATTAAAAATAAGCTACACTGTTCATGGAGATGGTAGGCCGTATGTACGATTGAATACTATTTTCATTTTTCAATAGATGGAAAAAAGAAATTTAAATAATAATTAAAATTTCTATAATCGTTATTATATCATATATATCATATATTTTTATCAAATAAATCCTTATTAAAATCTATTTAAAAATAAAATGAAAAGAGAATCACATCGATTCGTGGAGTCGGTAGTCTACACATATGCACGAGCGACGCTATCATTTTACAATAGATTAAAAGGTAAAAAGTTATATGTGATATTATAATTAAACTATTATAATTATTTCATAAATATTATATATATACCTTAAATATATCATTATATCTAGCTCTGAGAGTTGATGATGGAAAATGAATTATATCAGTTCTTGAGGTGGTCGTCCGCTGTACACACGATCAAGAGTTTCATTTCCCATTTTATGGAAGAGTATATGGATGTGGGTTAATCCATAAACATAATAAAATATAAATATATGGTATATAATTGTGTTATTATATTTTAATTATTAATAAATGAGTGAATGTAGTAAGAGAATAGGTGAAATGAAAAAGGTTAGTGAAGATAATTACCTTATCTTCGAATAATCTCATTTGGGTATCTTATTAAGGACCATAGGCTTGGTATTTTTGGAATAAAAACAGATCTAGAGAGTGTATAATGATTTTTGGGAGAGTTTATTATAGGTTTTTATCAATATAAATATCTTAATAGGTGTTAAGAAGTGAGGGGAGGTGGTGCCCTTTTATAATCGAGGAGGAGTTATATTTTTGTAAATACCCAAAACTATTCAATAAAAGGGAATTCAATATCAACCAAGGTGTAAATAAAATTTATAAATAATTTATTTTAGGGAATTAAATGTCAATATAAACTTCCAACACAAAAAAATAATTTTTTTAAACATGTTATTTCTTCATCCTCTAAGTTTACTTACTTTTACCATTTTAGTTTTCACCACATTAATTAATTTTTTTATTTAGATAGAAAAATTATCCTTTAAGAATAAAAAAATTAGTATTATTACTAAATATTAAATACAATTTTTCAAAGAAAAATCCTATTTATTTGAAAATTAAATTTTAACATTGGCACTTGTAACGCGCAAAAAATCCATTTTAACCTTAACCGTGATAATAAATTTTTACCATCTTTAGAATTCATTAAAACTAGAAATTAAATTGAACTTATTTAAAAAACAAATTAATATTATTAAAAATATTGAATATATTTTATCAAATTCAATTCACATAAGTGGAATAACTTAATTTAAAATTTAACCCATAACCGCGATGAAATTGCAGTTTTCTAAAGAAATTTTTTCTTAAGTACAAAACATTTTTACAAAAAATTTCAACATAAAATATATTAAAATGATAATAATTGGATTAATAATAACATACTTAAATTAATTTTACTTTAAAAATAGTTTTTAAAACAAATATAAGTTTTTAAATGCTTTAAATGATATGGAAGCTTTCAATAAAAATTAGAATTTTTCATTATTCCTTGAAAAAATATTATTTTCAAAAAATTATAAAATATTCACTCTAAGATAATTTTGAAATTTTTATTTAAAAAATTATGTTAATTTTTTCAATATTTTATTTGGTGATAATAAATATTAAAATAATTGTCCAAAAAGCAATAGAAGCTGTTTTTAGTAAAATACAATTTTTAATAAAAAAAATGGATTTATTCTTATCCCATGATTATAAAAAATATTAGATGAATGAAAATAAATTTATTTGAATTTATATAATATATAAATTTCTATCAAATCAATCACCAAGAGTGAGTAGATTAATTTATTAATATAAAAACACATTTCACACAATTTTTTTTAAAAAACATTTATTTTTAATTTCAACTGATTTTAATTTTTATTTCGAATCAATTGATAACAATTGAATTTATTTTATACATGTTTAAAACACATACCCTTTATAATTTAGTTTTTCCAATTTATAGTCACCAATTTAGTGGCAATGTGATGATTTCTACATTAAATGATAATATTTTGACATTATATCTTTACCCATTTAAACTCAGTGTTTCATGTAACACAAGACATTGAACAAATAAAATTGATTTAAAGTGGAATATATTATAAAATCTTGGGATGTTAAATTATAACCCCTTAAATTAATTTCACCCTCCAAATTCTATTTTGGTTATAAAAGGTCTAACCTTTATTGGAAACCCATGTCATAAAAAGGGTTAATAAAACTTACTCTTGATAAGAGAGAAAGAGAAGTATGATGGTCATCAAGAATAAAAAATAACTAGGTTTTAAAGTAGAAAAACTTTAGTGGGAAGTGAAAATCTAGATATAGAGGATAAAAATAATACCCAATGACAAATAAAGAGTGATAAAAAACATGGTCAAGGGAAAGTTAACAACTACCAGACTATAAATTTTTGATGGGTGAAGAGACCGTAAATTCATTAGGAATAAAGGTAAAAAGGATAAAATTTTATTTCAAGATCCTTTTACTAATTTTTAAGGATTATTTTACTATCAAGATAGGGAACACAATAAAATATACTTGATATATTGTTTATTTCATAAGCACAATTTTTTACTTTTTTTGTGCTTTAGTCAATTTCCATTTCATTTCTTACTCTAAGAAATGAATATCCAAGTTGATTTTTTTAATCCTGAAGCACTAAAATTAACATTTAACTAATCATAAGATCAATAAAAGAGTGAAAATTCATTCCATGTGTATCTAAATATTTACCAAAACCAAAATGGTTATCATACACTACTGGAAAAATACCCTATACCAATAGTTTGGAACCATTGGTATAGACCTCTAAACCATTGGTATAGCCTATACCAACGGTTTGGAGAACCATTGGCTAGTAAGCCGTGGGGATAGGTCTATACCAATGTTTTTGGGAAAACTATTGGTATAGAGCCATACCAACGGTTTTCAAAATCGTTGGTATAAGTAATATAAAAATCTATACTAATGGTTCCATAAAATCGTTGGTATATGTAATTCAAAAAAGAATCATTCGGTTGGTTTTGATCCCAGCACCTCCAGTTTGTGATTGAATGACCTAACCACTAACCTAACTTAATTTTGATAACATAATTTCATAAATATATATATATATATGTATTATCATAAGTATTTTAAATTTTTATTTATTTAATGTCCTCTGTAAGTAGATTCCATTAAAAATACATGTACCTATACCAACGGTTCTCAAAACCGTTGGTATAGACCTATACCAACAGTTTTGAGAACCGTTGGTATAGATTCTTTGATTTTGGGACCTATAAAAATGCTTTTTTACAAACTGTTGGTATAGAGAGGACCTATAGAAACGGTTTGAGGTCAAAACATTGGTATAGGGTCTCTATAATGGACATATACCAACGGTTTTCCCAAAACTGTTGATATAGGTCCAAATTAGTGAACTATACCAACAGTTTTCCCAAAACCATTAGTATAGCTCCAAATTAGTGACCTATACAAACAGGTTTGGGAAAACCATTGGTATAAGTCCATGTGAGTGACCTATACCAACGGTTTTGGCCAAACTGTTGGTATAGGTCCAAATTAATGAACTATACCAATAGTTTGCCCAATACCATTGGTATAGATCTTTTTTACAATAGTGATAATTTATTCAATATAATACATTAATATCTAAACCTCAACATAAACACAAAAATATTAACTTAGTAATTATTTTCAAAATCATTTAGGTAAAATAAATTTCATATTAACCAGGATATCATGTAGGCTAATAGTTGGAAATGCACACTTTTTCCCTTCAGTTGTGGGTTCAATCCCTGTGTCCTTATTGGATGTGATCAGTTGTCACCCAACATTCATATTGTTCTTTTTATGAAAATATATTAATATTATTCCTATAACATTCCCAAAAATATGTTGAAAATCCTAAAAACATATTAACCATAAGATCACTCTTTAATCACTAAGGTTTTCAATATATCATTTTTTTGCACAAAATCCAATAATCTTAATTTACTATAATTACCTTAATATCAATGATCATATTAACCCTAAATGTTATCAATACCTTTAGACTCATTAAAAATTTATTCTTTTCAAATAATACTTCATGTTAAACCTAAGGGTTACATATTCCTAAACCCAATAAAATTCTTCCCAAAATATCATTAATCACATGAAAATCCCATCACTTAAAACCTTAAAAGGGGTTCCTAAGACTCATAAATCCACGATGGTATCCATAACTCATATTTTAATCTTATATTAAGAAAAATATGCTTCCAAAAATTAATTAATTCATTAGATGTTTCATGATTCTTATAACTAAAATACCATTGAGAAAAATACTTATACCACATAATTATTGAATCCCAATAAATAGATACTTTAATCCTTTTACTTTAATGATTGGTATAAAATAGGTCCTTCCTTGGTCTATTAGTTATCCTTTAAAATAGGAAATTGACTTAGATAATTTTGAGGTTCCCCAAATTTAAGAAAATAAACTATAAATGGATCTATGGGATGAAATTTTTTCTCTCTCTATTGAACTCCTCACTTTGCCTCCATGGTCTCTACCACTTGAGCTCTTAGTGGACTCTATCCTTCTCTTATTTTGTGAGTATAGGATTTGGTTAAGGTATAGGTTGTTAATAATATATCAGGATAAATGATTAAAAATAATAAAAATATCTTTTACTTTGATTATCATCCCATTTGGTTGATCAGAATCACTATATTTTCCATCAAATTTAATGTTAACATCATTACTCCTAGTTTTAGCCGTTGGATAAAACCAAAAATCATGGTGTGAATATAAAATTCATAATTATGAAAAATCATTTATAGTATTTCTAAATCCAGACACCTTATTTTAATCCGATGACACATTAGGTTTAATATAATCTATTTATGGTTATTATTTATTCAAATCCTTCATGATGGTTTGTAAAGAAAATGTTAATTAACCCAATCATATCATCCAAAAGCATCAAACTAGGTGTACAAAAATACCCATTTTTGTGCATTGGGTGTTTATTGATTCAAAGCCCAATGCTTCCTTTGTGGATTTATTACCCCAAGTTAAAATCATTCTTGATCCACATCCACTTACAGTATATAGACAAGGATATATTTCTAGGAAAAAAAAACATATCTACCTTAACAAAACTTTAATAAGTTATCCTATACTTATAATTATCCTCAAATTCATTCACAAGATTTTGTTATATAATATATGTTTTCCTAAATTTAGTTCCCAAGGTTTCTATTAAACTTCCTTTGATAACAATTGTAAATACCATGACCCTTGTGGCCCAAATTTAGTTTTTTCTTTATTATATTATCATTAGATACAAGGAATTTCATCATGAAGGATATAATAGTTTATTATTATTATAAAAAAAGTTAAATACTTGAATTACACGTTAAATTTTAAAACTTAAAATAGAACATAGTAGTTTCTTCGAGAATACCATTATTCCCTTCAGTATATCCCTACAAATCAATCATAATACACTTCCTAACATCCTAGGGAAAGAAAACATAAGAAAGGGGTGAGCTCAGATACTCAATAAGGGTTATGTACATTATAGTGTGTCATGATTAAATATATCATAATCAATATGGAAAGGTAGGTAATTGAAAAAACATTCTATTTAATTAACAACATGAGCACAAAATGAATCCTTGAATAATATCAATTCAAAAATACCATGGATAATAATAACTGAATTATCAATGAAATAAATGATCAATATTGGATGTCATAATCTTAAAAATAATGATATCTATACCATCAATACCTTGTTCCAATATAATTTAACTGATTGTATAGTATACACCAAAAACCCATTTAATTATAATTTACTAATTTTTCTCAAGAGAGTCGTCAATGCATCAAGTGGATATCTATAACTAGGACCTACCCATAACTACATTTAAAATGAATTACTCACATACTGAACATCATTATATAGATTATAGATTTTTTTATCTTCACAAAAAACTAACCCTATAGTCCTTAATAAGAAATCCAAAGGAAGTTCTTCTAAGTGAAGGTAATTGTCTTCACCAAGCTCTTTCTTTTATACTTTTTTTATTTTAACACCTTCAATTATATATTAACAATTAAAATAGAATAAAAAAATATCTACCATATAATAATATTTTATTAGGTTTATGAAATAATATTTACTTATATCCTTCTCCATCAAATGGGAAATAAAACTATCGATTATGTGTATAGAAGACTACCACCATGCGAACTGATGTAATTTGTTTTCCTTCACCAAATCACATGAGTAGTCATAATGATGGAAGTAATAAATATATATGATAATTATGATATAATATTTATTATATAAATTTAATATATCATCTACTTCCTTACCCTTTTACCCATTAAGTAAATGATAATGTCGCTCGTGCCTACGTATGACCTACCGTATCCACCGAGCGATGGGATTCATTTTTCACATCAAAATTTCAATAATTATTCTAAAAATATATATGATAAGTAAATATGATATGTATAACATAAATATCATTATGAATATGATGAAACTATATCCTATATAAAATAACTGGAACTTCCATGACAAAACATACATGAGAAAATGAAGCAGTTGACATCCTAAACAATGGTAATATCAAAATATTATTAATGAACGAGTGATAAGATGTTATAAGAGGATCATATATGATATTATCAATATTAATATAGTTTTGGTATAAGTTAAAAACATTTTTAAAACCATTATATAGGGTTTTAAATCATGTTTAACTAATGGAAAGCAAGAGTTAAGGAATTTCATCTTTATTTACACTCTATTGAGACATATTTGTTATTATGAACCTATTACATTTTATGATGTGTATACACTAACACATTGATATATTTAACATGAATACATATTTATTCACAATGATTAATGTTTCAATTCAAGTTTATTCTTTCAAGGGGTTTCAATTTCAAAGTTACCAAGGAGGTACAAATTTATTTTAAAATCTCAAATTTTGGGATTGCTCTTATTTTATTTGAAGTAATATATTAACCTATCCTTACTAAATTGAATAAATTTTCTTATACTTTGGATATTTAAGGAATTTTCATATTTTATTACATTTTTCTCTCTCTTTTGGTACCTTAACCAAGAAAATAATTGTTTAAATGAAAAACAAATTTTATTTCTATTTTAATCAGATATATTTTTCTTCCGGGTCTATTTTTTTAAAATTGATTTAAAAAAGTACTTTTATTTACTTAAATGATTTAATAAATTGATTTTATGTTATAATTGATTTTTAAAAGGTTTAAAAAGAATATTTCTAATGTTTTTTGAAAGTTACATTTTTTAATTTCTTTATAAAAAGTCCAAAGGAATATTTTTAACATATACAATGACAACATAATTCCCCACTGCTGTATACGTTTTATGAATTTAGCTTATTCTACACATTTTAAATGGTTTTAAAATTAAAACTATTTCATTTAATATTATTTTAATATTTCTCTTTCATTACCTTATTCTTTAAAAGGACATTATTTTATCACAAAACCTATATTCCTGATGAACTTATAGTCAACTCGTATCTCATACTAATATTGTGGATGTTAAATTTCTCTTGAAACATTCAATTTCTTGTGATCATTGAAAATTACATTTATCCAAAATATCCATATTATTTGTATCATGGGTATGATTATTTCCTAAACTATATACCATTTTTACATTCGATGTTTTATTAAGGAAATTATTTGATCGATTGTGAAAAAATATTGATAAACCCGTATTATTTACTCAATAAAAATATTTATTGATAAGAAATAATGTTTATGAATTGAATTGATCATTATATATATATAATTCATTGGACATGAAGTTATGGGTCAGGCTTGGTTTTGGATATCCCCTTGATGCATCAATAGGTCTCATGAGATAAATTAGTTGCCCAAATTAAATATGTTTTTTGTATATACCTACCCATAAATTAAACTATCTTGGGAAAAGTTCTTGAAAGTATAGATATCACGATGTATGAGATCATGAAATATAATTTTAAGCATTTCCTTCATTGATAATTTAGTTATTATTTTTCATGATATTATTTCATTGATATTATTCCTGAATTCATTTTGTGATCAAGTTATTGATTAAGTGGTACGTGTTTTTAGTTATATACCTTTCCATATTGATTGTTCCTTATTTACTCAAGATATATTCAAATAAACATAAACCTTAATAATTATTTTAAATCTCCCATATTTTTTTCCTTTCCCCAGGATGTGAATATGAATTCTTTGAATGAGTTTCAAGGACGTCAATCATTTTCTTTTGTTATGTTTTATATTACATTTCCAATGTAAAATGGGTATCACATATTTATTTGGTTCTCCTAGACTACTAAAATGATCAATCCTTTGGGATTAGATCCCTTTTATCTATTCCAATGTAATAAATTTACTACCAACTCTAAGTTATTTGAGTCGAGACTGTTACAATTGGTATAAGAAGAAGTTTAGTATAAACCTTGGGAGATATATTTAGGAAATGATAAATTAATGTACATAACCCTATGACACACTAAATATATTTTCAATTGTGGAATAAAATCATAAATTTTATTAAGCAGGAAATCGCAAGGTTTTTACTATAGATATATCCCTTTCTAGATATGATGAGTGGATGTAGCTAAGACATAGTTTTATTTAGAGTCAATAACTATGAAAAGTGTGCATTGGGATTTGACTTTATTGTCACTTAGTGCACAAAAATGGGACTTTTTTCACACCTGGTCAGTCACTCCTGAGGTATATGCTTGGGATAAGTTAAATTTTATTTATAGAGTACTATGAAGGATTTGAATTTTTTTATGATCTGAAGATATTCTCAAAGAAACCAAGTTTATGATTATGAGATTAATAATGAATAAATTTCCAATTTATGCTAAGTATTCCACCATATTTAGAATTATAAATTATGATTTAAAATTCTTACTTTTGTGAGATAATACAATATATTCCGTTATTTAGAAATGATTTCTAAAAGAAAGAAGGGTATCAATACTCATGGAGAATGTAGAGATTACCCTTTTGAGCAAGCCAGTATAGTTAGTTTTGGAACTAAGTAGATCATGGGTATATTGGGGTATCTTAGTCAGGTTATGATGAATAACCCATCCCAAATAGAGAAACCTATTGTTCAAAAACATTATTCTCTTATGTTGGATCACTTTATGTGAGATAATTTCCCATAATTTAGTGGCAGTGGTAAATGATCAATGGATTAAGTCCCATGGAAATATATTTCTACCCTTCAAGTGTATTGAAATGGAAAATTTTATTATGGTAATATATTATATAAAGGGAAATGATTACCCATGGTAGAAATCAATGCAGAATATTAGGGAGGAATATGAGATAGAAAAAAATGAATGAATATCTTTTAAAGAAATATTCTTTGAAAAATATTTCCCTCATGAGAAACAAATTAAAATGGAGAGAAATTTACTTAGCTTAAAGAAAAAGAAATAATAAAGTGTTTCTGAGTATGATAAAAACTATATAGGACTATATATCCATGATATGGATTATATATACAATATGAAATTTAGTATTGAACATTTCTTTTAAGGGATTAAGCCATGTATTTTAGGGGTACTGGTTTCTCAATATTTTTCATTATATGATGAAGTATATTTATATGCTATCAAATCAAAGAAGTAAATTTCAAGATGCTATATATTCAAGGAGAATAAATAGAATAATAGGTTGTTTAAACACGAATAAAATGGGATCATGTCTAAGAACAAGAATAAAATGAGGCAACTTCCCTCCTATGAAAACTGTGGAAAGGAACATCATCGAAAATACCTAAATGAAATGAGAGTGTGTTACAATTGTAGAGATAAGGGTCATCTAGCTAATGAATGTAAGGGAAATAAATAGACCACTACTATTATATCATTCAACTATAAATAAATGTGGCATTATTCAAACTAATGTACCAAGAGTAAAGTGAATTTACCACAAATGTGGCTAAGGGTATAAGATCGAGCTTATGATATCACTATAACTAAGGTTGAAGTTCCCAAAGATATGGTGGAAGATACTTAAATCATAGCCTCAAATTTGGATAATTATTAATTTTATTCTAGATCCTTTCACTCTTTCATTCCTTCTATATTTTTATAAAATTAAATATTTCCCTATCACCTTAATAATTGATTTATTAGTAAAAATTACTTGTGGTAATCTCAATAAAATAAAGAGATTTTAAGTAGTCCATATTATAAAACATAAATGTTCCATATTTTTTTCATTTATTATTATACCTATTATTGAATTTTATATAATCCTTGGTATTGAATGGATTTCAAAATAAGATTCAAAAACTTATTGTAAAGAAAAAGAAATTTTGATTCGTGATGAAGATGTGAAATTACTTATATTTAAAGAAGATAATTCATTATTTAAGTCATGCCTAGATCATCCCCTAGTAGCACTTCTAGATGAGATTCTTATAGAATAATATGTTGAAGTATTTCCTATGTAATAACCTTGACATACACTAGAGCCTTAAGTTGAGTTTTCCATTGATTTAATCCCCAATGAAAGACCTATATCATATAATCTCAATATAATTTCCAATTTTTAATTACTATAGTTGAAGAAAAAATTAGAGGAGTTGTGTGATAAAGGATTTATTCACCCGTAGTATTTCACCTTGGGGAGCCCCTATTCTTTTTGTTAAGAGGAAAACAGATCCACAATATTTTTCATTGATTATAGGGAAATCAAATCTATTATGATAAAGAAAAATTATCCTATACATCACATTGGAGACTTATTTGATCAAATTCATGGAGATTATATTTTTTAAATATTTTCATTTTCTATGGGTATCATCAATTACAAGTAAAGAAGGAATATATTCCAATGACAACATTTTTAATAAGATATGGACATTTTGAGTTTACAGTAATTCCATTTGGATTAACTAATTCACCATCTATTTTTACGTATATAATGAACATATTATTCAAGTAATATCTTTATAATTTTTTCATGGTACTCATTGATGATATCTTTGTGTATTCTAAAAGATATTATAACCTTGAGAATCAATTAAGGATAATTCTTGAGACACTTATATGAAAAGAGTTGTATGGGAAATTTTGCAAGGGTGAATTCTGGATTTAAGAAGTTTCTTTTCATTTCTATATTATCTCTAAGGATAGAATCTTAGTTGATCATATGAAGATGAAGGAAGTAAAATAATGGCCTTCACCAATGAACATAACTGAGGTATGTAATTTCATTAATTTGGTAGGTTACCATCGGTGATTTGTTCAAATTGTTTTCTGATTGGATAACCCATTAACTAATCTTACACGTAAGTGGTTAAGTTCATATGGGAAAATTAATGTGGAGAATGTTTTTAAGAATTGAAGAGAAGATTGCTCAAAACTCTAATTTTGACCCTACCATCAGAAAATGATGGATTTTTGATATATAATGATGCATAAAAGAAGGTACTTAGTTTTTTACATATACAGAATGATAAATTTATTTTCTATTCATTAAGAAATTTCAATACTCATGAGTAGAACTATCCAACTCATGATCTTGAGTTAGAAATGGTAATATTTTCTTTGAATTTGGGAAGACATTATCTTTATGGTGTAAGTTGTAAGATACAAAAAGACTATAAGATCCTTAAATACATAGTTTCATAGAAATAGATAAACATGAGGGTAATGATATGGATCAAATTACTCAAGGATTATGATTCCTTAATACACTACCACCAAAGTAAGGAAAATAATGCAGCGGATGCATTGAAAAATAAATATCATGGTGTCCTAAATAAAATAACAATTGACTGGGATCCTATATCAATGGATTCATTATATATGGACATGGATATTATTAATTAAGGTGATACATCAATAATTTTTTAAATATCTACCAAAAAATATTTATTGTAAAATATAAAAATTTCCAAATCTGATGATGAGAATTTTTAAAGGAAAATCAAAGTTGTGAAAGATGGGAAATTGCAGATTTCATTTTTGAAGATGGAATTATGAAATTTAGAGAGAGATCATGTGTTATATCTATGCATCAAATAAAAAGGGAATTATTGGATGATGCTCATATATTTAATTTATTTACACACCTTGGTACCACTAAGATTTATTGGGATTTGAGGGAACATTTTTTACAAGATAACATGAAACGGGAAATTATTGATTTTATGTCAAGATGTTTGGTTTTTTAATGGGTGAAGATGAGATGAAAAATCTTAGAGAATACTTGAAACCTATAACTATTCCGATGTGGAAATGGGATGACATTACAATGGTCTTATTCATAGGAGTACCAAATACTACTATAAATAATGATGAAATATGGTTTATTATTGATCGGCTAACTAAATATGTACATTTACTTTCTATAAGATAAGATTTACCTCTTGAGAGCCTTTAATGAATATATATCAATAAATTTGTAAGAATTTATAGTGCACCTATTTAAGTTGTTTTTGATCATGATCCCCAATTTATATCAAAATTATGGAAGATTCTTCTGAAGGCTCTTGATACTGAGCTTTATTTGAGCATCGCCTAACATCATCAAACTAATGGATATCTTAACAGGACTATTAAAAAATTATAATACATTTTTGTGTCATTCTCACTTAACTTTCAAGGCATGTGAGATCATTATTTACCTTTAGTGGAATTTCCCTCTAATAATAGTTTCTCTTCAATTATTCAAATTCTACCGTATGAAGCATTATATGTCAAGAGATTTCATACTCCAACTTATTGGGATTATGTTTGTGAAAGGAAAATTATAGGCCTGAAATTTTTTAAGGAGACAATGAAATGAGTAAATATTATTAAGACCCATATTAAGGAATCTCAAATCATTCCAAAGAGTTTTTTTAAAATAGAGGAAATATTGGAAATTTAAAGTGGGAGATCACGTTTTCTTGAAAGTATCTTCATAGAATGGTGTTATAAGGTTTAGTTATAAAGGGAAACCAAGCCCCATGTAAATAAATCCTTTTGAAATTCTAGAAGGAATTGGAACTTTATTTTACCATTTATAAATGACACTGAGACTCTCTAAAGTAAATTATGTATTCCTTATATCATTTTTAGAGAAGTATATTATGAACCCAAAGCATGTACTCAACTTTGAGGAAATAAAATTGGAACATGATTTATCTTACTGTGAAAAGACCCTCTAGATTATTGAAAATAGAGATAAATTATTATGGAATCAAATGAGTTGACTGGTAATGGTACTTTTTAAAAATCATAAAATAGATAAATAAATTTGTGAACTAGATTATTTTATGAATTAGTATAACCCTTTTTTTATAATGTAATATCCATGAAAATATCAAGGACAAAATTTTTATACGAGGGAGGAATGTAACCCTGAGCCTCAAATATATAAAGTGAAAATTATATTTTAATAAAGCTATAATACAATACACATTTTAATATTTTAGGACATAAAATTTTTAATTTAATAGTATGAATATTGATTTTGAACTTACTTGGTCCAAATAAGCCCAGAATATTTTTTTGAAATTTTCCCTTAATAATAATATTGTATGAATAACTAAAAATTTAGTATTTAACTATTCATACTTTTATTTTTAATAATATATTATAATATGTTTAATTTACATTTTTTTAATTATCAATTTTACATAAACAAATATAAGATCATATGGAGGTAAAAAGTGATATTTTTCAGAGAACTATTTTTTAAAAGGAATAATGACTTCCCATTTTAATTAATTAAAATAATATTTAATGATTAAAGATTTAAATTAAATTTATATATTATACATATAACTATATTAATTTAAATCTATATAAGTTTTATTACTATTCATATATTTAATATACGTTCATCTTATGCTTGAAAAATGCATTTCTTGAAAAATCATTTTTTGACATGATTTAAAAGTGTATTTTTAAATTAAATTCTTAAAATTATATGATTTTAATTTTATAAAATTGATTAGATATTTTGAATTAGAATAATAAATATTTAATAATAATTTCATCTTAATTTTTTGTCATAATGAATAGTAATGATAGTAAAAATTAATTACCACAGTCAAGGTAAAAACGAGTTTACCAGGGGTTAATCTATAAAGGTAATTGAAAAAATGACCTAAAAACTTTATAAAACACACTTTTTTGGATTTATTTCTACCTTATCTGTGTCCCATTATAATTAAATCCATTTTGGAGCCATATTTCTAAAAAAGTGACAAGTAATTATTGAGAAACTTTGAACAATTAGAAGCGTTCGACTCACCTCAATTATTAAAAGGTACCCTACCCTCACTTGTTAACACTATGACAACCCTGCTTTTTATTACAACTTCAACATGATTCATTACATAAAATTTCACTTGATACAACAAGGAAGATCGAGAGGTTTAGTGTCTTTTGGGCTTAGGATCATTACATAAAAACTTAAAAACATGAAATACAACATCTTTATTGAAAACTTCCTTTACATGACCACTATATTCCCTCGTACTTAGCATTGCATGGGATAACCTGAGGGCATGCATAAGAAAAGGGTGAGCTATAAAGACCAGTAAGGGAGTACACATGGAATAACATGAGGAGTAAAATACATGTTAGACAATTGGAATATCAATAGAGAATAAAAGAAACATGAACATAAAGGCATGATAAAGCATGATAATCATAACATGGAAATGTGGAAACAACACTTAACATGGAATTAGCATGAGCTAAGGCTCATTGCACATAAAGCATGAGTAAAACCTCATTTCACATGAAGCACGAGTAAACCCTCATTTCACTTGAATTAGCATGAGTCAACACTCATTTCACATGACGTATCATGATACTATAATTTAACCAATGCATTGGAGCGCTATAAGAGCGCACCCTTCTTAAACATTTCATTTCATGCATAAGTGTGCCACATGGATCATAAAACATGGATTCATAAAACTTTATCATTTATTCCATGATAAAGGAATGTGGAATTCATACATGAATCTTTACAATCAATATGTAAATGTGCATAAAGGTGAATACCCTTGATGGAGAAATGGGCATGGTATTCACTACAAAATGTCATTGGCTTAGAAAATCGGTGCGATTTCGGCAGCGTAACGGCGTGACATAAGGATTCATAAAAAAAGGTTGATGAGAGAGAAAGGGGTTCCTCATCATATTTACATGTAATAGACAGTAAGGAGGTCATATAGATACATGTCCCAACAATTGTAATGGAATTTAGATTCATGATAAAAAATTATTACTTGAATGTAAAAGAGGAGAGAGAAGTTCCTTTCGGAATTTCGGCATAGTAACGGGTGTACATGGGAGGAATTTAATGAGAGAGAAAGGGTCTCCCATAATTCAAAAATAAATAGGTAAGTATGAGGGAGGTGTGAAACAAATACCCCAACATTTATAATTGAAATGAAAAGGGCAAAACAACTTAAAGAAAATTGGACAAAAATGAGAAAGGAAGAAAAAAACCTTACTTGGAAGTGTGCTTCCAAAGGCTAGAGAGAGGCTTGTGAGAGGCCTCTTGGGAGCTTGGGGAACCTTGGGAGGATTCTAGAGAGAGTAGGGCAGAGGTTGGACAAACTTCAAGGGATTTGAGTAAGGAGGAAGTGGGATCTTGGGTGGGTTTATATAAGAAAGGTGAGAGAATTCTTTATTATTTAGGTTTGGGACCCCTTATATTAAATTAATCCAAACCACAAACCATCCCATGGTTTTTGCCCATGGTTTTTGGAAAAGGGAAGAGGAAAACATCATTTTATAAGGACAAAGTCCGAAATTCTTAAAATAATAAGGTTGCTTATGTGGAGGTGAGTCACACTCCCATGGAAATTAATTTAAAAAGGCAAAGTGTTGAATAAGTCTTGAGGGGTCCATTAATGCTTTGAAAAATAAGTGAAACAAACCCAAAATCAATTTATTTTAATGGTAAAACATATATTGGCCGAACATAAGGATTATAGTATTTTATTACATCACTATTGGGTCATTATGATGCCATAAAACACATTATATGTTTAAACGGTATTTAATTTTTACCCAAAAGTTTGACTGTCTCCGAAAATTATGAAAATTCACCGTTGGATAATTTCGACATCCTGATTCCCGAAATAACATTTATTTTATCTAAATAATTTTCTAAATATGTTAATTTTCACTTTTCAAATAAAAACTGACATTTATAAAAAATTCACGGGTTTTGACAGAAATGGCTTTCAAACCTTAATAAAAATTTTAATTGCATTCATAAAATTATAATATCATTTATATTTAATAAAAATTAATTTAATAATAATAATATTATTTTATTAAAATATTATTTAATTCAAAAATCCTTTAATTTAATAAAATATATTTCTTAATTAAATAATAACTAAAAACACCATTTGTACTTTAAAAACTATTTACAATGTATAAAAAATGACTAGAAATTATATTCATTATTATACAAAAAAGTAATGTACATAAACATAGTACTACTTATTTGTCACATAACCCCTTAAAATAGCTGCATAAGACCTAAGGGTAAGGTGTGTGATGGTGACAGACTCTTGGGGTGGCTTGGATAGCATCGCTCGAGTGGTAATTTCAATCAACTTCCACTTTTCCCGTAGACGGTCACATTCAAGCTTGACCAGATGAAGCTCAGATTGGGCTTGGTCAAGGGAGAAGCCCAAAGATGCCACCTCTTTTCTGTGCTCTGACAAATGGGCTTCGTACGGAGCAATTCTACTGGATGAGGCCATCGCTTCTTTTGTCTAAGAAAAATTGGATGTGTTAAAGCCCTGTATTTTTACTAATCTTTTGATCACTGTTCAATAGCTATATTAAAAACGGTCAAAATTCTTAACATAAAACAAATGAAGTTGACATTTTATATAAACATTTTTCATAAAGAGACATTTAACTGGATCAAGAGGTATTTTCCATTAATGAAAATTTGGGTCGTTACAAACACATATAAAGAAATTTTGATCAACAAAAACCTGAAAAACTATCTCCCCAAAATCCTTATCTGCATTTTATAGGTTATATTTTTCCCAAAATACAAACCCTAGGTTCTTTAATAAGAGTTCCAAAGGAGTTTCTTCTAAGATAAGTTAATTGTCTTCACCAACCTCATTCTTTTTTTACTTATTATTTTACCATATTAAATGATGTATTAACACTTAAAATATAATAAAAAAATATATCACATATAATGATATGTAATTAGGTTTATGGAATAATATTTACCCATATCCTTCTCTATTAAATGGGAAACAAATCTTCCACTCATGTGTACGGCAGACTACCGCCTCGTAAACTGATGTAATTTGTTTTACATAACTAACTCACATGGATAGTCATAATGATGGAAAAAATGAATATATATGATACTTATGAAAAAATATTTATTCTTTAAAGTTAATTTATCATCTATTTCCTTACCCTATCACACATTAATGAAATGATAATGCCACTAAACCAAACGTACGATCTACCATCTCCATAAGGTAATCTGATTCATTTTTGATGTCAAAAATTCAAGAATGATCATTAAGCCACATATAATGGGAAAATATGATATTTATAACATTAATATAATTTGGGATATGATTAAACTATATATTATACACAATAATAATAACTTCTATGACAAACCATACATGAGAAAATGATGCAGTTAACACCCGAAACAATGGTAATAATGAAATATTATTAACAAACGAGTGATAAGATGTTATAAGGGGATCATATATGATATTAAAAATATAAATATCATTCCTGTATAAATTAATAACATGTTTAAAACCATTATACATTAGTTTGAATCACATTCAACTAATGGAAACCGTGAGGTAAGATATTTCATCTCAATTTACACTCCATTAAGACATATTTGTCATTATACACCTATTACCTTTTATGTGGTGTATATAATAACCATTTTATGTATTTGACATAAATAAATATTTATTAATGAAAATTAATATTTCAATTCATGTTTTTTCATTCAATGGTTTACAATTTAAATGTTTTCAAAGAGGTTATAATTTATTTATCAATTTCAATATTTGGGATTGCTCATATTTTATTTTAAGGAATATTTTAACCTCTCATTATTAAAATACATATATTTTATTATCATTTGGATATTGAAATATTTTCTATATTTTATTATAAATTTTAATATCTTTGGTACTTGAATCCAGAAAATATTAAAAAAATAAAATAAAAACCACGTTTATTTCTCTTTTAATCGAATATATTTTTCTTATATGTCCTCATTTTTCAAAATTATTTTAATAAAGTACTTTTATTTAATTAAATTATTTAATAATGAAAATTTAAATTTTAATTAAATATTTTAAAAGTTTTGAAATTAATCCTTTGAATGTTTTTTGAAAGGGATATTTTTAAATTTCTTTATAATAATCTGAAATATATATTTTTAATGTATATGATGATAACAGACTTCCCCACCACTGTAACCATTATACAATATTTATATTCTTCAAAACATTTTTAATGGTTTTTAAAATAAAAATATATATTTCAGATTATTATAAAGAAATTTAAAAATATCCCTTTCAAAAAACATTCAAAGGATTAATGAAATATTATTTTAATATTTCAATACCATTATAATATTCTTCCAAATTGCGTGATTTTATTAAAAAACCTATATTCCCAATGAACTAATGGTCAAATATTACCTCTTATTAATTTTGTGGTCATAAACTTTATCTTTAAACATTCAATTTCTTGTGATCATTGTAAATTTTATTTATATTAAATATATTTATTCTTGTTATCATGGGTATGATTATTTCCTAAAGTTTATACCATTTTTAGATGCTGTCTTTTATTATGGAAGTTATTTGATCGGCTGGGGAAAATATTGATAAATTCTCATTATTTACTCAGTATGAATATTTATTTATAATTAATATTGTTTATGAATTGAATTTATCATTCAATATATGAGGAATATATTGGAAATATTATAAAATGTGGGGTCTTATTATGGATAGCCCCTCTATGCATCGATAGGTCCCAAGAGACAAATCAGTTTGCCAAATTAAATTGGTTTTTTGTGTATACCTACCCATTGATTAAAATGTATAGGTGAAAAGTATTGATGGTATAGATATCATGATGTCTAAGATCATGATTTCCTATATTAATATTTTCTTCATTTAGAATTTATTTATTATTATCTATGAGATTATTATCTTGATATTATTCAGAGATATATTTTTTGATTGAGTTATTGATTAAATGGAATGTGTTTTTAGTTATTTACCTTTCCATATTTACTATACCTTATTTACTCGTGATATCATGTGATGTATATAAACCTTACTGATTATTTTTTCTCACCCCTATTTTGTTCCCTTCCCTAAGGATATGAAGATGAATTCTTTGAAAGAGTTTCAAGGATTCTAATCATTACTTTTGTTATGTTTTATATTCTATTAAAATATAAAATGTGTATCATGTATGTATCTGGTTCTCTAAGACTAATAAACTAATTATTCCTTCAAGATTATAACCCTTGTATCTATACCAATTTAATAAATTTACCACCAGCTCATGGTTACTATAGTTGGGGTTGTTATAGTTGATATTAGAGAAAGTTTATTAGAAACCTTAGGAACTATATTTAAGAAAAGTTATATTAATTAACATAACCCTATGATATACTTTTAGGATATGTAAAATTTTGGAGTCACATAATTAATTTTGTTAAGGAAGATATTATATGGTTTTTCCTAGAAATTAATCTCCATATAGATACTACATGTTTATATGGATTTGGAACAGTTTTACCTGAGGGTATTAACTTCGAAAAGGGAACATTGGGCTTTGAATCAATCACCACCTAGTTTACAACAATGGGCCTTACTTTAAACTTGGTTTGAAACTATTAGGTTATTTTATTGGGATAATTCATATTTTATTTACAAACCATTATGAAGTATTTGAAAATATTTTTATAATATAAAGATGTACCCAAAGAAACCAACTTTATGATTTGAAGATTAACGAAGCCTAAATTTTCAATTTATGTCAAGTATTACCACATATTTAGAAATATATATTATGGTTTAAAATTTATGATTTTTTGAGTTAATTTAGGATATGAAGTTTTCTTATAAATTATTCTTGGAAGAAATAAGTGTATCAATACTCATGGATAATATAGAGATTTCCCTACTAATAATGAAAACACACCATGTATTTGAATTAAAAATATCAGGGATATATTATGGCAGCTTAATCTGGTTATGATGAATAAACTTTCTCATTTGAAGAAACCTATTTTTCCACAATATCATTCTCATATTTTGGATTGATTCAAATGGTATATTCCCCATCATTTAGAAGTACTAATAATTTAGTGGCAGCTAAGAAATGGATTAACTCCCCTGAAAATATATTTATATCTTTGGGATACAATGAAAAGGAAAAGGTTATTCGGATTAAGTCCCCTGAAAATATATTTATATCTTTGGGATACAATGAAAAGGAAAAGGTTATTCTTGTAGTGTATTTTATCATGGGAGATATTGACCAATGTTGGTCATTGATTCAAAATACTATAGAGGAATATGAAATATAAAACATGTAATGGTGATCTTTTAAAGAATAATTATTTAATAAATAATCATCTCATGTGAAATAAACTAAATTGAATAAAGTTTATTAGATTAAAGAAAAATGAATAATTTTTTTTTGTGGATTATGATTATACCATTAAAAGACTATCCAGGTGTTCTATGGATTACATATACAATATGAAATATAATATTGACCTTTTTTAAGGGATTAAGACAAGTATCTAAAGGGAAATTATTTCAAAAACTTTTTCATCACATGATGAAATGTTTTTATTAGCCATAAAAATAGAGAAAGAATTTTCAAGATCCTATATATTCAAGTGGAATCAAGAGACGAATAGTTCAATTAATCACCAATAAATGGGGAACACATTGAAGAAGAATAAAATGAAGAAATTTCCATAACATGAAAATTGTGGAAAGAAACATCCTAGAAAATGCCTGAAAGGCATGGGAGTGTGTTATAAGTCTGGAGGAAAGGGTTATCTAGATCATGAATGTAAGTAAAAGAAAGAAACCACTACTATAATGTGATTAAAATTTAAATAAATGGGGTATTATTCAAACCAATTTCCCAAGTGTTAAGATAATATACCACATAAGAGGCCAAAGGGAGAAGACCAATCTTATAAGATCACTAAAGCTGAGGATGAAGTTCCCAAAGATGAGGAAAAAGGTACTTAAATCATACCCTAAAATTTAGATAATGCTTCATTTTATTCTTGATCTTCTCATTATTTTATATTTTTCATATTTTCTTAGAAATTTAGATATTTCCCTAGTACCTTAAAATGGGAGTTATTAATCAAAACTTCTAGTGGAAATCTAACTACCAATAAGGATATGCCTGAAAATTCCCATTATGGAACATAAGAATTACCCATTTTCAGACTTTATTATTGTACATATGTTTAAATTTGATATAATCCTTGGTATAGAATTTATTTCAAAATATTATGCAAAACATTTATTACAAATAGATTGATATTATGATTTGTGGTGAAGATGTGGAATTCCTTATCTTTATAGTGGAGAATTCATCATCTGATTTATGTCTAGATCCACCCCCAATAACAATTCTAAATGATATTCTTAGGTTAGAAGAGAAGACATAATATAATAAAGGAAAAGGTAATATTCAAATTGAGGATGTACTTATTGTATAGGAATACGTTGATGTATTTCTTAATGAATTACCTAGACATCCCCTAGAGCATGAATTTGTTTTTTCCATTGATGGAATCCTCTATACAAGACTTCATAAAATACTCCCTATATAATAGCTATTGGGAAATTAGTGTAGTTTACGAAATAACTAGAATATTTATGTGATAAGGGATTTATTTTTACCAGCATTTCATCTTAGGGAGACCTTATTATTTTCTTTAATAAGAAAGATGGATACATGAGTCTTTGTATTGATTATAGAAAAATAAATGCTATTATGATAAAAAATAAGTATCATTTTCCTCACTTTGATGAATTATTTGATCATCTTCACGAAGCTCAATATTTTTCAAAGATTTAAATTCTCTCTGGGAATCATCAATTATGAGTCAAAAGGAAGAAATTACAAATAAAACATTTAGAATGAGGTATGAAAATTATGAGTTTACAAAAATTCAATTTTTATTGACAAATTATCCATATGTTTTCATGGATCTAATGAATAGATAATTCAAGGAATATCTTGATAATTCCATTATGTAATTAATTGATGATATCTTGGTGTATTCTAAAATCTATGAGGACGATGGGAATCACTTTTGGATAATTTTTGAGAAACTTATAAGAAAGGAGTTGTATGGGAAATTTAGAAAGTGTGAATTATGGCTTCAAGAATTTTATTTTAATGGATATATTATCTCTAAGGATGGAATAATGGTTAATATTGTGTAGATAAAGGCAGTCAAAGAATGACCTACACCAATAAACATAATTGAGGTATGTATTTTTATTGGTTTGGAAGGTTATTATTGAAAATTTGTTTAAAATTTTCCCAATTGTAAAACCTGTTAACCCATTTTACATGTAAAGGGGATAAGTTCATATGGGAAATAGAACATGAAGGATGTTTTGAATAAATGAAGAGGAGATTGGTCAATGCTTGTATTTTGACTCTACCATCAGGAAATGATGTATCTGTGATATATTATGATGCATTAAATAAGGGAATGGTTGTGTATTTATGTATAATGGAAAAGTTATTTGCTATGAATTGATACAATTAATGACTCATGAGAAAAACTATTCAAATCTTGATCTTGATTTGGTATCCATAATCTTTGCTTTGAATTTATGGATACATTATCTCTATGATGAAATATGTGAGATATACACAGACCATAAGAGACAAAAATTAATATTTTTATAGAAATATATAAACATGAGGCAAAAGTGATATCTTGAATTACTCAAGGATTATTATTGCTCAAAATAGTACCACCGAGGGAAAGAAAATATGGCAGCCGATGCATTGAGTAGGAAAGATCATGGATTCTTAACCAAAATGAGTATTTATAGTGAGAATATCTTTATGGATTTATTAAATTTAGATATTTGAATTATTAAAGAAATATATAAATAAATTATTTTTCAAATAACAACTGAACCATCTTTAACGTGGTTTTATATAATGTGAAAAAACCTATTTTAACCTTAACCATAGTAATTAATTTTTACTCTATTTACTACTCATTATGAAAAAATTATGTTGAAAATATTACAATTTAATAATTTACTTTTAAATTAAACCCGTAATCATGATGAAAATGTAGTTTTTAAAAAGAATGGTTTTCTTAAGCACAGATTTTTTTTATACCAAAATTCAGTATAAAATTTATTACAATGATCTAAATTGTATTTATCATATTATAATTGAACTAATTTTACTTTTAAAATAATTTTAAATAAAAATATAACTTTTTAAATACTTTAAACAAAATGAAAAATTTCAATGAAAAATAAGTATTTTTTACTATTCACCAAAAAAATAATATTTTTAGAAAATTATAAAATATTCACTCTAAGATAAATTGAAAATTTTTATTTCAAAAATTTAATTCATTTATGAAAATATATTATTTAAAAGTAGTAAATATTAATTTTAAAATAATAGCGCAAAACACAACAAAACCTATTTGTAGTAAAATACTATTTTTAAGCATAAAATTGGATTTATTCTTATCCCATGATTTGAAAAAATATCAGGTGAATTAAAAGAAATTTTATTGAATATATATAATGTATAAATTTCATTAAAATCATTTACCAATAGTGATTAATTTAATTTATTAAGATAAAAACATATTTTAGGCAAAACAATAGTTTTTTAGAAAAAACTTTTCTTTTACATTAAAATGGTTTTTATTTTTATTTATAATCAATTTATAACAAATGAATTTATTTTATATATATGTAAACCATATAATTTTTATAATTTAGTTAGTCCTATTCAAACCCACCAATTTAACAGCTTGGTGGTAATTTTCACACTAAATAATGATATTTTAATAGTATATCATGGGTCTTTTAAACTTGGTGTTGTGTGTAACATAAGATATCAAAGAAATTAAATTTATTTAAATAGTAAGATATTCTAAAATATCATGGTGTTGCATTTTGTTCCATGTTAGGGGTTTATGATGGAAAACGAGAAGGTTTGTAGTTAACAGTTATGCTTTCATTCACCAAGAAAAATGAAAATTATATTCTTAAATAAACTTTTGAGTGATTATTATATGGAAATATTGAAGGAATAAGAACATTAAAATTTGGTTACCATAATAGGTGTGCCACTATCATATAATAATTAGGAAAATACATATAGTTTCTAATAAAATTATTTCATAATAGAAACACTTGAAGAGATGAGGGAACCTAGAATTTCAGGAAATTAGATCTTCAAATATAAAAAAAAGAAAGAATAGTAAATAAACAATTGAATTTTTTTATATAATTACATAATTAATAGAATAGATATTATTAATACAGTAGGTTTCAGAAGAATCATAGAGAAAATAATTAATATTAGTTTGGTATGAATCAATTCAAATAAAAACCATCATGGAGAGGAATAAAAACTTTCTATGGATGAGGAAAGATCAATATAGTGAGTGAAGAGGTCTATTTGGAAAGAAGGAGTTATATTAAAGGATAAGAACAATGTTAATTAGATAGGGAAGTTGGAGATTAAGGATAATGAAAACTAGAAATTGAGACAGGTGGGAGGAGATCATGGATAATGGGAATGGTGAAATATGATGGGTACGATTAATATAATAGTAGAAAAAAATGTAGATAATTTTTGAGGGAAATGAGGAAATAAAATCCTAACATATATCTTAGTGGATTTACTCATTTAATAAAAGTATAGATATAAACTATAATGTCCCATGTTTTACATGCATATTACTTAGATTATGATCATAATTTAGACCACATGTATGACATAATCTTGTTTTTTAAAAAAATAAAAAATTCCCTCCCGTTAAAAATGAAATTCAAGTAATTAGAATATTAGAGGTGAATGAGTAATAGGAGAATGAGTCCAACAGTTTTTAGTTAGGAATAGTTATCCTTTCTTAGTGTGTCATTTACGTGTGATAATTATTGTCTATTATTTTATAATATATATATATATATATCATGTAATTGATATTAATATTAATTTTTTTTATTATTATGATGATCATGGAGGGTGTTTGGTGATGGACGCGAGGGTTGATGAGTGATGGGTTAGTCGAACATGGATGATTGAGTGCAACATAAGCTGGTCGATCTTAGTATGCTATGGTGGATCAAGATGCTAGGAGAAGAACTACCCTAGGGTTACAGGTGGTGGGCCATTTCCCAGGAAGAAGGAGAAGACCCCTATTATGATAAATATCTGATTGTGTAAATTATGTATATATATATATGTAAAGATATGTATGGATGGTTGAAATTTTCACTTTAAGTGGTTTTAGAAAATGTATTATCGTTTTTTAGGATATGGAAACTGTATATATATATATATATGGATAAGTTAAGTAAGTTAGTTATATGGTGAAAGGGTTGCGTAATAAAGAAAATGTGGGGGGGGGGGTGGCTGACCTTGGGTAATATACAAATGAATAAAAAATAAGGGTAAGGATCCTACCCATTTCGTCTAGGAGATGTCAAGGGGAAAAAGTGGGGCCAACTTCCCCTTATATATCGATAAAAAATGGTGATGTGTGACACCATGTAGGATTAAATATATTATTATCTTTAAAATATTTCATTTATAAATATTTATATCTTGTATGGTACATGTGAATGGTAAATTTTACTCATTTTTACATAGATGTCAATGATGATATTAGTTATGTCATCTGATATTGTTCAAAAGGAGTTTTTGGTATTTTAAATTATTAGAAACAAAATTTAATGATGATGTGGCTTGGTAATAACATGAGGATACATTTGTACTCATTTTAATGAGTAGAACCTAATGATTCCTTTTATTGGATCATTTAGTGAGTTTAAGATAATGTTTTTTTAAAAGTTGAATTTGGATGTGAACGTGAATATGAAAAATATAGAAACTATTGTATTGTTTACATCACACCTTGAGCTCCCAGTGGGACCCTAGATCATGAGTATGACTATTGGATTGTATTTGGAGTATATTTTTTGTTTCACCTGAATTTTAGGAATCATTCTTGATAATTACATACTGTGCTGTATCCTTAATGGTTTTTATGAGTTATAGACTCCTAAAAAAGTTTTGTTGAGTTGTGTAGTTCTTTATGATATAATTTGAGGTTTTAAATGTAGATAAACTAATGAAAACATTAATTTTTTTCACTAATTTATGATATTTATTTTAGTTTTATGATCCCATTAATGAATTTTGTGGACCACCAAGACAAATGATGTGTTTTTATGCTATAGATAGTGTGTTAGTTTATGATTCAATGTAACATCAGATGTTGTGATACCCATTATGAATTTTTTTCAAATATTCATTTAGTGTGATATAGAGTTTTGTTTACTTTAGGTTGTAGTTATCCAATGATTTTTGAGAAATTTTGATGGGATAAATTGAAAATTTCATGGTTTGAAAATTCATTATATTAAATTGTTTGAATGGCTATATGAAATGAACTAGTGTGACAAACTTACCAGTGATACATAATATGACATGATATATGTGGATATGTTCTTGAATATGTTGATGTTAAGATGTAAAAATTTGTTATCTTGATCTATATATGATATGAGACAACACTATGATTTATTCTCTTATAGTTATGGATTCAAGAATGGATTAGTGTATGATTATTAACGATTCTTTATATTTTTGTGATAGTAATATTGTGGAACACCTCCTAGATAATTATTCTTTGCATGACCCTAATACCTATACAGTGGATTAGGTTTCTATGAGTTGGGATTTTTGTAGTCACATGTGGTCAATTATTTTATCAACCAATATCTTCCTTGGTGAGCTGCGGGTCCTCCATATCAAGAATGAGGTAGGTATCACCCCATTTGGAATTATTTTCAATAGGTCATGGGTTACCCACATGAGAGATATAATATTGGTTATACCTCCAATTGATTATGTAACTTTATGGTGGATGATTACCCCATTAGTGGCATCATTAATGCTCTCAATAAATACATTTTCCAAGTACAAGGTGTGGGAACTCCACCTTGGAACCATTATAATGATGAGATTACTTATGTTTCCTGATGATTGGTTATTCCTCCATATGGGGTATTTATTTTTATATCTATATCATCAAGAGATTTTTTATTTTGGGAGTTATACTTGTATTGATTTTGGGAATGAGATACTATAGTGAGTTTTACTTATGATAATTTACTTATAGATTTAGGGAACAATATTGACTCATTTGTAGTATCATATAAGAATACAATGATGATATATTTCCTTAATTATTTTTTCCAATATCACACCTTTGTGGTATTGATCTATGAGGTTGTGATAATGTATTATGATTCCATATACATTGATTATTATGTATTCATGAGCAAAACATTGGTGTTTCTCTACACCTGAGATGTCATACTGGCTTACTATACTCATGAGTGTATAAAACATTATGTAGTAGTTTATTCATGTCAATATAGTCATTTGAAATTTTTACAAGAGTACATGATAATTTATAGTGGGTAGTTTTAGTTTGTAAAGTCATATTAGGTGGTTATCATTAGTGTAATATTGATATAGGAGTCCTTATCTATTCATTAAGTTATCACTTTGTTTTAGAATTTATGGATATTTTATTTTATTTGAAGTGATACATTATATTCATGTATTATAAATATTTGATTACAAACTATTTTATGATTAATTTATGTTATATCATATTTATCTACACACATTTAATTTTAGTTATAGATGTATATTAAATTTGTGTTTTTAGTATATTTATGCTATTTTAACATTGTATTTTTCATGGTATAATACATGTAACTTTTCCATTCACCCTCTTGGTTCTAGTAGATGAATCTTTGATTATTAATAGAAATATTGAGGTGGTACACCCTATCTTTTGACTGAACTAGAAATTGGTTTTCCAGGTTGGGTATTGTTTGAGTGGGTATCAGGGTGAGTCTAACTTAGGGACAGAGTTTGAGCGAGGAACTTGTGAGGTTTTGGTTTTGAAAAATAAGGAAACCTTTTAATGATATTTAAGTTCATTTTATTAGTCCAAGGAATCCAACAAGAGGGTGTGGTGGTTGAAACATTCCTATACAAGGAATTTGGTAATTTTTTTAAAATTCTTATATTTAGATCACTATTTACTAAGTAAAGTTAGGTTGGCACATGCATCATATTATAGGTATATCATGATTGGTGTAAATAATTTATTATGTCTAGGGATATGTTTTGGGATGGATAATTGGGGAATTATAATGATTCCATCTCAATATCTCTCACTGTTACATTGTGAAACACTCAGGAACTATGAATTTATTTAGAATATGATACATCATTGTATAAATGTTTTTGTGAAGTCAAATTCTATGAATGAGTAGTTCATCACCTATCAGCGTGCCACCCATTTTTGATTATAAGGATGATGTGAATTTTATCTAGGGACTCTATTAAAAGGGACCAACACTTGCTTCTATATATATGATTGGGATCACTTTGGAGGATAAGATGATTCATTTAGATGAAATTCTATATTAGTTTTAGCATTTTATGTTTCCAAATTTTTCTTGAAATTTCCTAAATTCACCTCTCTTATATTATCATTGGTATAAATTTTTAAGTTAAAAGGATGAAAGTTCAAGTTTTCCCATAAAGGATATTATTATCTTATCCAAGTCACTCTTATAGATTTTAAAAATTCTCGTGAAATAATTCATAGAAATTATAATGGTAACCTTTTTTGAAAGGGATTGATTGAAACTTATGTATTTTGGGGGCCACTGTCGAAAATTAAATTATATTTCACTCAAGTAATGAGACATCTCATTCTCATTTCATGAGAAGGGTTCTAATAATATATTTTAAATCCAAATAGGAAGAAAATTTATAGATTAATATTATCTAAGAATGTGAAGGATTATGTTATAGTTTGAATCTAGATGGGAATACATGAAGTTTACACCATAGTTTAAATCCAGATGGGATGCCATGAATGGAGTGTGTATTCTCATTGTGTATACTAATCTTGAATAGTTTCCTCCTCACTAGTAAGCTTTTATATTAACTCATAAGTAGTGAACTTGTGTATTCTCATTACATACATGAGTCCTTGGTTCACTGTTTCATTACCAATAGTTCATTGGATCATTTCTAATAGACATGAGAATAGAGAGGTGGTTTTCTGAATTCGTTATAAAGATATTATTACCCTAGAGTTTTTCACTTTTTAGGAAGGTGAATGGGGTTAAATTAGAGTTTAGCACTATCCATGATGGATTAATGGTTACTACATTGGAGTTTTCTACTCTATAAGATAGTGAATAGGTTTAAACTATAGTTTAAGGTTTCCCAGGAATAATAATACATTCCTTTAGAGTTTGATTCTATCTCAGAAGGAAAATGAGTTATGTTAGAGTTTAATGTCACCCAAAAATACATAAGGGTTATGCTGTACTTTTATACCATCTAAAAAGGTGAATGGGTTTATGTTATAGTTTAAGTTTATCTATAAATACTTATATTCCATGATGGTTTTTTTAATATCCAGGATGGTGAATGGGTTATGGAAGAGTTTACGGTCATCTGGGAAGACTTGAAGGTTACACTAAAGTTTTGTTCTTTATAGGAAGGTAAATAGGGTTACACCAAAGTTTTTTTTTTCTATAAAGGCTTAAAGGGTATACTAAAACTTTGTGCTATCCAGTAAGGAGAATAGTTTTTTTGGATTTTAAGGACATACAAGAAGATAAAGGGTATTTAAAAGAGGATAAAAATGCCATAGTTTTGGGGTTGAACCATTAGAGTTATTACGACATATTCTTAATAGTGAAACCAATAAACACATAGTCTAGGGTCATAGTGTAAATACATAATATAGGGTCTGAAACTCATCCCTGAAAAATGTGGTTTTCAATTTTAGGCCATTAAATAAGGCATGGCATATAGTTTAATGTCATGAGAGAGAGGAAATAAAATCATACTTGAGAATGAGTCTTATAGTTTAATTCCATATAATAAAGTTTTCAATGTAGTTTAACATCATTCGGGGAGAATTATATTCCAAATGGTTTACGTCCACATGGAAAGGAGTGGTCTTTCCGGTTTTAGGTCATATGAGATAGATCTTTATCATGTATTTTAAAGTTATAAGATAAGGAAAAATTTATTTTAGTTTTAGGTTATATAAATTAAATCACCCTGAGAAAGGTTCCTAGAGATATAATGATTGTGGGAATTATGCATGAGTAGTATTGGATAACAAATCATGGAAATTCACTTACTAGAAGCATGGAGAGTTCTTCAATGATACATGGGGAAAGGATATAAAATTATATAATATTATTGGTTCTTACATAGAATTTACCTTGTGTATAATTTGTTTCATAATAGGCACGTATCTGTAGGGATGATATTAAATTACACCAAGGAAATACGGAATATAATAGATATGAGAATTATTCCTAATAACCCATGAAGAGTGTAGACATGGAACTTACACATGATAATCCCTTAGTATAATATGCGTGACACTTATACATGATCAAACCATAGTTCATTAATGTGTTAATTACATGAAATCATCCCAAAATAATTAAAACTTATGCTAAGTGGAATAATTGGGTTATAGGGAATGTTTTAAGTATGTTCCTGGATTTTTTAATAAATGTGACCAATGAGGCCATGTATGTGATATCTTGGTGAAGTGAGATTCTTGGTAACATAAATTGAATAAATCTGTACCATCAAAATTATAGTAGAATTATTAAAAAAAGGAACAATATAATATAAATGGTAACTTTCACAATTGTTTAGGTTTATATGAATTAAACTCCTTTAATTTGGGTGATTATACACAATGACCACCACAAAGGCGGGGACTTATGAAATGTGGACTCTATGAAGGTGGAAAGTTACACATAGTGACCAATATAAAGGTAAAGAATCATAAACTAAAGGATTAAAGGCCCAAAAACTAATATAAATTAGTTCCCCTTATAAGGATGATGAAAATTAGTTCCCTTTATCTTAATCCCAAATTTTTAGACTTAATCATATCCCACTTCTACATAGCTGCCTGAATTTCCAGTCCTTTAAAGCATCTTAACAATCTCCAAACCTAGTTCTAGTAGGTAGATGTGTTATTTATAGTCCTCTCAGAAAATTATTTGTAACATGGAATTCTGTGGTGAGTGTAACCTATATTTTAATATATATATTTGACATGGTTTATGTAACTTATAATTACATAGTTTTCTATACGATTAAATTATTTTTTTGTGAAAATTAATACTCTACAAAAATTTTACCAATAAATTTATTTTATTTAATATACATTTTTTATACACATTTTTAAATCATAATTTTTAAATTATTTGGGAAATATCTACACAAATGATAGGTTAAACCCTTAACTAACTCTCTATAAGAGGTTCTCACCACCAGATCACTAGATTCAGATTTTTTTTTAGAAATTTCCATTCTTGAATGTGTGAGAAATCATGTGATGCATAGAGATACCACTTGTATCTTTTTTAGGAAATTAGGTACTCCCTCAACATAAAGTTGAGTCATGTTATCCAAGTGTGGATTATCTCATTATCTTTTTAGTAAAGTGTCTGCCATATTTTTTTTTGTACCTATATATACCCCCTTAGAATTGAGATAATTAGAATTTGTGAATCTAATTACAGGGGAAGATAGAGTCCTTTTTTTCATCCTATATATATCAAATTCATGAAGATAAATTCTTCTAGTCCCCATTTTTTGGAAAGAATAGATAGATATGTTTTTATCATACTTTTCCATGTCTGAGTCCAAATGTTTTTTCTACATGTTCTTGAGTCATCTCTATAAGTATAGGATCACTAAAGGGGTTTCTTAACTCATTAATTTTTTAATTATGGAATTTTATAACCATTTATAAGATGTTATGAGAGTGATATGTCATGAATGTAGGGATATAATGGTACATAATACTTTTGGTTTGTTTTAAGGATAAAATCATTCCTAGTTTCATGGATAAATTCACCACGGTGACTTGAAAAATACATAAAGAGAAAACTTAAAAGTAATTTATTCCTTTAAACATGATAGGTATTAATTTATCAATCCATGACATGATTTTTCTGAGTAAAGGGTGTAAAAGGTTGAAAGATTGATTATAATTCATATGTGTGCACTCAAACATGGGTATGTAGACCATGTTATGGATTCATGTTCCATCACTATGCTAATATTAGTTAGCAAGATAAATAATTGAGGTTTAATTTACTCTGATATGTGGGAAATTTAATAGATATAAGTGGGATATATTGGGGTAGATGTGTTATTACCATAAACCATAATTATTTGATCTAAAAAATAAATAAAGAGGATAATATAATTTATAATAACGCCATTGGATGAATATATATGAACCATATGGAGGCATATAATATATCATCAAAATACAAGTTTGTTTCATCAAGATATATAAAAAGGATGAAAATTTTCAAGGAGATTTAAATCATGTTAGTGAAAATAAGTGTTCAAGAAGGGTTTACGTACCCCATGTTACACTATCAATACCTTATCCAAACATCCAAGTGATTGATTATGAGAAACAATGAAGGCCCCTAATATTTTATGAGGTCTATAGACCTAGAAATCATGTAGTTGAGAACAAGTGAAGTTTATGAGTATATCCTGATACATGAAGTGATTTTGACCTTGGGGGAGATTATAGAGACCCAAGGAGAGTTTCCTAAGTTATGTTATTGAATAAGTATCCAATATCATGTGGTATATTTCTACAGAAAAATATTTAAAGAAATGAAGAAGCTAATGTGGTTCATTTTTCGTCTTTTGTTTTCAATTCATAAATCATATTAAAACTTGAATAAAATATTTTTTTTTGTAAGGTGATAGTTTTTAGAAGTTTTAATTTTTCATGAAGATATTTATAGTTTATTGGAAGAAATCAGAAATTTTTTGGTCTTTATGTAGAATTTTGTAAAAAATATTCCTATTAATTTCTTTTGGAATATTTTTTTATTTAGATAGGCTTAAAATAAAAAAAATTCAAAAACCTTACTCAATGTATAAGTTTTTTATTTATAATACCTATAAAATAGGCCAAGGTAAGAACCTACTAATATGTTTATGATTTTTTATTTAGAGAAGTTAAAGAATAAGAAAAGGAAAGAACTTACTCTGATACGTAATTATTTATGTTCAGTGCATGATTTTTTTCCATGATCAGAAATGTAGTAAAGGTATGAGTCTCCCTAAGATGCATAATTTTTTTGGATACGTAAGATATTTTAAGATCATACATAATATATGTCTATGAGAAGAATATTTATATTACTGGGATATAGGATTGATACACTATATTTTATAAATATTACACTATACATAATATATTTGAATATGTGAATGTTTTTATGAGGATTTGTTAGATTTTTATCTAATGGATAATATATTTTTGATACATGTACGTTTTTATATCTTATATGTAATATTTTTATCTGATGAATAAGATATTTTGAGTTATCTATAATTTGAGTTTTTCAAAAATTATTGGGTAATTTAAAAAGAGTCATTTTCTTGAAATTAAAGGATATTTTATAAGGTTTTATATATGATTATACTAAAGTTGATATTGCATGGTTTAAATATCACAAAATGGAAATTGTGATACAAGAAGTTGGAATTTCATATTCATACTGTGAATATACTATCGTTCTATGATCATGTGGGCTTGTATAAGTGAATAAGAGTTTTTTTTACCATGGTGAGAAATCATAAAAAATAAAATTTTCACTTTTATGAAGAAACAAGAAGGTTTTTGTTGTTGATAAATATTTCACATCATGAAAGGTTAAAATAGTTAAAAAATAAATGGTTAATCAAACTTTTATACTTATTATCACTATATGATATTCCCAAATGTCCATCTGGAATATTCTATGAACTGAAGGAAGATACAAAATAATAAGAGTATTATGTTATATTCATTTAAAATAAGTTAATAGTTTGAATATGAATTTAAAATTAAAATTAAAACATGAATAATTTTATGCTACTACTTGAGAGAAATATATTTTCTACTACTTTGAAAATATGGATCATGCATTAAAATAGAAACATATTAATAAAATAGAGATAGGATGAAAAATATAATTACTATTATGATATTATAATGAGAATAATAATAATAAGAGCACAAATAATATGAAGTAACACAAAAACAATATGATGGATTTTAAATTTTAGATACAAACTCTCCTATCTTTTTAAATACAAATGTAATATTATGTTTATGAGAGAGAAATATAAAAAAATAAATAGACATTTTTTGTATCATGATTAAATAATAAACCCTTTTACTTTATAATCCCCATGATGATACTAGTGTACTATATGGTTTTAGGTGAATCCAGAACGTGATAAGCACTAACTCCACATTTTGAGTAGTGAACCTTCTAAAAATATGTCATCACTTATATATGTTTTCTTGGTGTGTGTAACAATGATAAAGTCATCCAATTTAATCAGTGATATTTTTTTATAAGAAAACATAAAATTAATTGAATCCAGTTATTCAACCTCCTTCTCAGTGAATTCTTAGTGATATTATGGTTCATTTTCAGGTGATAAAAGATCGTTCAAGTCCCCTTTGAAGATGATTTAAAATTTAATGTTTAAAGGAAAAGGGTTAACCCATATTTGGATATTTTTTACCTAATATATGTTGTGAATATAGATAATCTTAATTAATTAAACAATAATTAGATTCTCATTTTTGAAGGAAAAAATTCCTATATATATAAATATCAAATGTTTCCTTAGTTGTTATATGCCAGTTTGAATGTTTAAAAGGATGAAATAGATAGTTTTATTCCCTATATTTAAGGTTATTCTATTGTATAATTTGATAATAATAACATGGAGAATGATGCACATGTTAAGAATTATTTTTATGTCTCTTTTAGAGAATGATTTTCTTAAAGTAAAAGGAATAATGATAGCAAGAGGCATATGGGATAAGTTATAAAATATCTATGAAGCCAATAAAAAGGTGAAGCAAGAAAAATATGGATTTGAAATTGAAGTATACAGATCTAAAATACATTATTACAAAACTATGGTTGATTTTTTCATTAGAGTAAATGAAATTATTAGGATAAATTGAGGTTTTGGTTAAAATTTGGAGGATTAAATGGCTGTCAAGAAGATACTACACATTCTTCCAGATATGTTTGATGTATAAGTATCATTATTTAAAGACCATGATACCAATACACATTTTTTATGTTTTTATTTAATTATAACTATTTAATATTTGTTTAAGGTAATATTCCTCTAGAATAAGAATAATAATTATAGGGAAATTTCCTTTAAATCCAAAAAATATGAGGAGTGTAAAACCAAATTTTTTTTAAGAAAAGTCTGAGAAGATATTGAAATGAAGTTTTATAAACTAATGGAACACATTTATAGATGTGTAAGAAGAGGTAATTTAACGTTTAAGTGAAATCCACCATTTAAGTGTTTCACACATGGATCTATAGATTTTTTTTAGCAAACTATCAAATGTTTAAAGAAGAAGAAGTTTATGAACATGAAAATGATATCCCAAGGAGATCCTCTAAGAATAAAGAAATAAAATATAATAAATCAATTTTTTATTCAAAAGGTAAGGGTAATAATTTATATAAATACAAAATATATAATTTTTTCAATGTTTGAATAAAGTGTTATATCTTGGAAGAAAGGGAAGATGATACTTGCAGTGATTTTTATGAAAAAAATACTAATTGCTGAAGTGAATGAATAAGAGTTCAAATGTGATGAAAATAGTGATGCTGGGTGTTAGGGAGAAACAAAAATGGAATATATTTTAAATAATCAAATCAATAATTTCTTTCAATTATATCAAAATTGGATAAAGTGATTAAAATTTAAATAAATATAACAAATTTTCAAGCCAAAAATATTACAATCATGTTGATAATGATCCATGGATATTAAAGGAGATTGATGTCTAAAAGAAGTTTCTTTCTGAATAAATTAGATTAAAAATTGAAATATAATAAAGAGTTAAAATGAAGTAGAAGTATTTTTATACTATTCAATTTAATTTTTTCAATGTTGAAAATGAAATGGGAAAGTATGAAACCGGTTTTTAGAATTCTAATAAAGAAGTTCATAAAAGTTAAAAGAAGATAGTTGTGAAAGATGTTGGTATATCATAGAAGGATGAGGATCAAATAGTCCAAAGAATATTATACTCAAAATAAAAAAAATATATTGTATGTTTTGGTATAAATTTTGAGTTTAAATTACAGGTTAATACAGTCAAGTTTGGGGAAAACTAGATAATTATAAAAAAATGGGTGATTATGGTAACACTGGATTTAAGGTAAAAACTACAACATATGCTTATTAAAAAAATGATCAAAATAATCCTAGATCAAATAATAAATTATTAATATTCTATAAAAATTTTGGTTCACAAAAAGGATCCAAAATTTATGTCCAAAAGATGGAACAAAAGAAGGTGTCAACATCTAGAAAAAAATCTATTTCCAAGGTAAATTTGAATTTTATGGTTATTAATAGAACTGAAAAGGATTTTGGAAGATGAAAAAAATATTTGGTTTAATTAAAAATATTTTTATGATAATATAATTTTTTAGAGGAAAATTTTTTGGTGGGGTTACGCCACTCAAATGAGAAAATTATAGAAGAAAATTGAAAGTTATTTCATAAATATTGATAACAAATTTAAAAAATTAGAAGTGATTTATGGAAGATGTGTATAAATGGGACAATTTAATGAATATTTTCTCACCATATTACCTAACCAATTGATTATTAATTTTAATAATCAAAACTATTATAAGAAGAAAGATGAAGGAAATTTAGAGGCTTTTGTTTTTGAAGTCACACTTAAACAATCTAAAGGGATTGTCCGTGGGTTTTGGATAGTGTATGTTCTTCACAAATGATAGGAGATTTAAATATTTTGAAGGTTGTTCCAAAGTGTAAGGATATATGATATTTGGAAATAATGGTTCATCTAAAATCAAAATATATGGATTAATAGTTATTGGAATAGAGAATTTGAAGTCCCATAATACCTTATATATTGATTTAATGAAATATAATCTCTTAAGTGTATTATAAATATGTGATAAAGGTAATTAAGTGTTTTTTTAGAAATATGGGTTCTTGGTAAATTGTTTTAAATATGGATGTGTGTTGAAAACAATAAAATGAACAAGGGGTGACTTGTTTGAGGTTGGTGATACTGAATGTTTTTTATATGTAAGATTAAATGAGGAAAATAAATTATGGCATGAAAGGTTTAGTCATCTTGGAAAAAATATCACAAGAAATATTATGCAAGGAGGTAATTTTTATGATGTTCTTATGAGGAATAGAGATAGAAATTGAATTTTATATACATGTCAAAAGAAAAATATTTTTAACTGCATGAAAATGAAAATTTTTATTTAAATATCTCATCCAATAAACCTTATTCATTCAGACCATTATAGGGTAATGAGGAATTAATCAAAAATTTAAGATAAGTATTTTATTTTATTTATTTATTTATTTACTTGTATCAATTGTATTATTTTTACGAAGAACAAGTAAGAAGCTAAAAAAATGTTCAATAGTTTTAAGATTGTTAGGAAGGAGTGTGATTTCTTCTAAAAAAGATAATAATAGATAATGGTACAAAAGTATACCAGTAGAAAAATTGAAAAATATCTCTATAAGTAATGCATTCACCATGAACAAAACACACCATACACACCAAAAAAATTAGGTTGTTTAATGGATGAATATAATTTTGGTGGATATGGATCATATCATGTTGAATGAGAATGATACTTCGTGGTATTTCATGAGATACAAAGTTGACAAAGAGATTCACATTTAAAACCATTTCTTGTATGGAAAAAATTTAGATTTTTCATCATAAAAGTTTTATTATATGAATAAACAAAGTCTAAAATATTTAAATGTGTTTTTAATCCCTTTTATAATCTAATTAAAATTTAAAAATATTGATAATTTTGAGTAGAGAGGAGTTGATGGAATATTATATGGTTATCCTACCAATGCAATATGATGACACTATTAAAAAAAAGTAACAAGAAGATTATATATACTATTAATGTAAAGGTGTTGGAAAACAAATTAATTAAAATAAACATCAGGTATAAAGTTCAAGAAGTGATGATGGAAAATCAATTTTTATTGAAAATTATAATAATTTTTTTTAAAACTATGAGAATTTATAAGAAGTGAAGATTAGAGATAATGATTCATCCATTTATTATGATGAATATAAACCTCTCTCATCTTATCCAAGGATGAGAAAGTATGAAGAGGTCCAAAATATCATTGGATAATAGGTCCATATGCTTTAATTTAGAATAAATTTGAGGATAATAACACATACCTCACTATTTTATCAAGTCAAACCAAGAAATTTGAAATAAGCTTTGGAACATTAAGAGTGGATTAATACTCAGAATATTTAATTAGATTAGATCTAGAAAAATGAAGCTTGAAAGTTGGTAACCAATCCAGTATACATTAATGTTATCAAAATAAAGTTGTTATTTTGAAACAAGATAAATGGAAATGGATAATTTGTAAGAAACAACGTAAGACTTGTGTGGTAAGGGTACTCAAAAGATAAAGGAATTGATTTTTCTAAGACCTTTGAACTTTTTTCAAGACTAGATACCATTAGGATATTTATTTATATTGAATAAAAATGGAAATAAATTATTTTCAAATGGATATATAGTCTTACTTCTTCAATAGAATGTTGGAATAAAAAGGGTATACTAAGAAACCTAGTGTTTTCTTTCATAGTAAATCTGAAAGTTATGTTTATAGGTTAAGGAAGGATCTATATAGGTTTAAAAAATCCCCCAAGGGAATGACATTAAAATTTAGATAATTTCTTATATAAGATTTTGTTCAATAAAATAATAGTGGAGAAAAATTATATATTAAATATGACAAATATGTGTCACTTATTGTTATGGTCAATGTAGATGATATTATTTTCATAGGAAATGAAGAAGGTGTTTGTGAATAATTTTATTTGGAAATGAATATTTTTTTGAAATTTCCTTGTTTGGAGAATTGTGATACCTTTTAGGATTATAAATTTCTCAAGATAAAGATCACATCTTTCTTTGTCAAGATAATTATTCTTGGTATCTTTTAAAGAATCTTAGAATGGAATATTCAAAGTTGGTTTCAACACTAATTTAAATGGGAACCAAAATTTATAAGGATAAAAAATAAAAGAATATTTCTCAAGATAATTATAGAAGCTAATCGAAAGTTTTATATACTTGGGAGATTCATGACTAGATATCTTATATGTTATTACATTATGTACCAGATATCTAAGTGCTTGAAAAATTCTCATTTCCTTAATAGAAATAGAATTCTTTAGTATATTAAAGGCATGAAAGACTATGGATTGAAATATTACAATAACGTATAGGTTGATCTGTTTGGATATATTGATATAGATTAGGATGAAAAAAACTAATTATTAATGATTAATATCCAGTGGAGTTTTCTTTTTTAGGTAAAAAGTCTTTATATTGAAACATAAATAAATAAATATCACAGACCTTGAGTACCGTAGAAGAGGAATATATGGATACCCATCAATATTTAACCCAATTGATTTAGATGAGGATTTAAATTGAATATATCAAGGTGGATGTGAAATTTACACTACTTGGTGGCTGTGACAATCAGAGTGAAATAAATATATCTAGAAATCTATTTCAATATTCTTAGTCAAATCACATCGATAAAAAATATCACTTCATCAAAGACCTTATAGAGAAAAATGCATTAGAGTAATAATTTTTCCAACAAAAAATAAAATTATAGATGTTTTCACTAAACCACTTCCGAACAACACATTTCAAAGACTAAGGTTGACAATGGGTCTTCAACCTCATTCCTATCAAGGATAAGGTATGGCGATTTAATCTCCTCTCTCACTTGTTCTTTAGATTATTACCATCAAAGGGAGATAATGATAATATAAATGTATTTTAATATTTATTACTTAATATGTATATAATGGTGGATAATATTTATTTTGGGGAGAATCCAAATATATGTGTTTTACCTAATGGAGGGGATATCTCTTATTTTTTAGCATCATGTATTTAGAGAGAGTTATTAAAAGGGTTAATATATGAAGTTTGCATGTTTTTGAACTATTATAATATTTTTAGTGATAATGTTTTTAGGAACTTGTAATATATAGATCTAAAGGAGATATTGTTTTATGTGAAAGAATATTTATTATTAGTTATCATCAAGAGGTATCAATAACTATAAATAAAAGTGGATATAATTCACAAAAATAGATAACGTGATTTTATTATTCAATACTATTTTTTCCTACATTGCGTTCTCTTATATAGGCTAAAGATTATTTAATAGTGATTAATTACTAAGTGTGATGTGTTTGAAAGTGACTTATGTTCCTTTATTGATAATAAAATACAAAGGGGGATATTGTTGAGATAAAGAGATGTTAATGGGGAGATATTGAGACCTAAATTGATTGTGACCTTGGTGGAGAATCTAGAGACCAAGGAGAGTCTATTGAATTATATTAATGAATTGAATAAGTATCCTATGACAAGTGATATTTTTTTAGATAATAATATTTTCATAAAAAAATGGATGTGGTTTTTGTGCCTTCATTTATATTCAATACATAAACCATATTCAAACTCATATAAAATAACTTTTATCATCTGAAGTGATGGTTTTTTGGAAGTGTGAAACCATTTTGAATATATTTGGATTTGAATGGAATAAATCTAGAGGGTTTTTGGTCTTTATTAGTAATTTTTTCTAAAATATGCCTAAGTCTTTCATTAGTAATATTTTTTGTATTCATATAGGCTAAAAATCAACAAAGGTATAAACCTTACTCAATGCATAAGAATTTTATTCACAAGACCTGAAAAAGTAATAAAGGAAAGAACCTATTAATATGTGTAAGGTTTTTGTATGTAAAGGAGGTGAAGAATAAGAAAATAAAATAACTTAATATGATATGTAAGTTTTTATATTTATTATGTAATATTTGTTTTTCATAACTATAAATTTAGGAAAATAAGGTCTCTCCCTAATACATATAACATTTTATTAGATACATAAGGTCTATTAATATCATACATAACATATATCTATGATTAGAATGTTGTTGGACCTAAAATACTAGTTTGGTAAATAAGATCTTATAAATATCACCAGATATATAATATATTTGAGGATTTATAATATTTTTATTTTATATGTAATCTATTTTTGAGATGTGAATGTTTTAACATCTGATAAATAATATTTTTATTTAATGTATATTTTTTTAAGTAGCCATAATTTGAGGACTTTAGAAATTATTAGGGAGCTTAAGAAAAATTATTTTATGAAAATTAATGGATATTTTATAATGTTTTATATCATACGATGATGAAGTTAGTATTTCATGGATTAAATACGACAAAAGGGAAATTTTGATACAAAAAGTTGGAGTTTGATATTTGTGCCCTTAAAATTTTAGCATGCCATGATCATGTAGACATAGAAACACATTAAAGAGTTTTGTTCCATGATTAAAGACCATGAAAAATATCTTTTAAACTGTTCAAAAGAAAAAAAAGGTTTTCACCATGGAGAAATATTTCACACCAAGAAAGGTTGAATCAGTTGAAAAATATATGGTTAATCAAGCTGTTATACTTGCTATCACACCATGTTATTTCCTAGTGTGTACCTGGAAAGTTCTATCAACCGAAGGATGCAATGGGGAATCTGAGAAATAAGTTGGAGGTAGTTAAATGAAGTTATTTGTTTTATTTTTAATTTTGAAATTAGAGTTCAAACATATTGAATATGCTACTGATATTGGAAATAAATATTTTTATTGTTTCTGGTATGGAAATATGGGTCATGCGATGAAGTATAAATATATTAAGAAAATAGAGATAGGTAGAAGTGATGGGGGAATAAACACACCACTGATCACTAAATGTAGCTCCTCTAGTTGTAGAGCTCCAGATACTTCACTGATCAGATGTCACTCGACAAATTTAATGTACTTGAAGACAGAAATTCTAAACACCCTACCCACCGCACAAAATCCTACACAACATAAATAAAATCCATAATAATCAAAAAAAAAAAAATCAAAACTATTTGAAATAAAGAAAGAAAGATCCATTTTAGTTTTTCATGGGTCCGAAAATTAATTCCTATATCCATGGGAAAACACTATTGGAATCATTATTACTATAAGATGATACAAAACCATTACAAAATAAATTTTCAATGATGTATTATAACAGTTTACTTTGTTTTCCATAAAAATCACATATCTCTTTGTAGAATTGGTCCTTCCCCACATATGTATTGGGTGATCCAACTGGTTGACTAGTTTTCCCATAATCTGAGATTCATAGATGATTATCCATATAATCCTGGTGACCACCAATCTCAAATAGACTTATACCTATAACCTATGAATCTAGTGAACATAAAAGTATCAAGGAGGCTGTAACTGTAATGACCCAATATTTTATCAATAAAAGTCCATTATTATAATTATGTATTATAGTATAATAATATAATATTACATATAGAACACAATACAAAACTTATAAATGTATAATGAGTAAAATAAAAGGCATCTCTAGAAGTTAAATAATGGATACTGATGAAATAATAACTTGACATTTTGAATAGTAATGTGACGCTTATAACTATTAAACTGGCCAATTGAATAATAATATCACTAATTAAATTATAAATAAAATTTATCCATCTTATAAGTGAAAATATGATATAAATATATCATAGTATAAATAAGTAAATATTTAAAAAATTATTAATAAAGTGTTGGTATTTTTATAAGTCCTATATATTTAATTACAATTTTATGATTAATTTAATAATTTTTAAAAAAATTTATTTTCATAAAATTTATTCATAAATAATTATTTTGATGACTTATGATTATAAGAAAATTTTAAGATACCTTAATTAATTTTTCAAAGTGTTAGAAAAGGAGTTTTAATTTTAAAATTTGTATTTTTCAGGTAAATTATGTTTTTAATTAAAAATTAAATTTCTCATATTTAGAAAATTAATTTCAAAAAATAGATTTCATTTTCTAATTCTAAACATAAAAAAATTGTTGGGGTGAATTTTTGGGATTTTTCTAAAATACATGAATTTTTAGTGAATAGTAAAATACGATAATTTACGATAAATGCTTAATAAATGAATTTTTTCATCATGATTGATTCATGGATGGTGTAAATGGACATTGGTTCTAACTCACATTAAATATTTAATATTTTTGGTAACAACAATAAAAACTATTCATAGTCTTGAGAAACAATATTAAACCAATGACTAAAATAATGGGAAACCCCTCCTCTACTCCACTAGAAATACCACCCCTCTTTACCTCCTCTTCTCACACCTATAAATACTTTTGGATAGAAATAATTCTACTCAAATATCTCCCTAATACCGTCTTACATGTCCGTCAGCCCTTGGTCTCTTCAAAAGACCAAATACTCTGCCCTAAAGAGGTTCTCAATGAAGATATATTCAAGAGGTAAATTCATCTTTTCATTTCTTTTATTTTATTTCAATTTCCTTTCTTTCTTTTTATTTACTCACATAATTTCATAAAAATGTTATGATAAATATAGTACCTTACATTTAATATAAATTTTTATGATAATGGATTAATCAATCACCATCTCTCATTTCCCCTACTTTTATACTAGAAATGCAAAACACCATCCGAGATTTGTTAATTTGTCACATTGAAGGGTGACAAGTTTTCAATTTCTATTACTATATTCAATTCTAGTAATGAAATTTTTTTATGGTTGAAACAAACTATAATATTGGTATTATATCTAATGTAAGGTTTTGGAATATTTTGTACACATGATATTAATTTATAAAGAAAAATGTGTTCGATGCGATAAAAAACAGCCAATTAACCAAAACGGTTATCACTAAAGTTTTATATAATGATTCATCTTCACTACAAATAACAAAATGAATTTTATGAACATGTAGTATTATGTATGTTCACTAATAAAATAAAACTTAAATTCTATATAACCATTCTCATCTTACATGTTTATCCTTACGTGTATATAAGTAAACCAATCCTGAAAACCGAGGAAACAAATGCTCCCAAACAATGAAATTGAACCTCTTAACCCATAAAAAAAGCCATGAATGAACTTAATAAGGTTATAATAAATATATTAAATAAATAATATGTTATGAAAATATTAATTAATGAATTTAATTTGGTTATCTAGGACATTAAGATCAAGTGAAGGACACCATCAGACTTAAGGTAAGGGATTCTACATGAACTTCCATTATTCCTTCGGGTTGCTCTATCTTTCTTTTTACCCAAAAAAGTTATCTATTATTTTTTATGTGCATATTATAAATTCTGTTTACATGCCCCAAACTCATCTATAAAGGTTCATTCATTATTCTCTTTTGGGGATATACATGTTTTAAGTGGTTCCCTCCTCAATACTTCCCGTTAAGCAAACCCATTTAAGGGAAATTCTAAAATTATTACCCAATTTAAAGTTCACTCCATCATATGTTTTAAGCCACAATTATTTTTATAAAAACACTATTTTTAATATTAAAACATTATTATTTCACTTCTGGTATTATATAAAATATAATTCCCTTTTCTTCTTTAAGTGATCTTTGATGTTTCCTTAAACCACATTAAAATGTTTTAATTATAAAGTTTCTTAAATGATATTTTTGCATGTTATCACTTAAAAATGAAATAAATTATCATTATATATGAATATTATACCGTATTAATGTCCATAAATGATCTAATTCCTTTCATTCATGGTCAATTTTAGGATACTCCCATTTGTTATGCTTTATGACATGTATATGATACCCAATTCTTTCAACGGGTTGACCTTATGTTTATGTATGATTGATTATGTTTGATTATTTATGTGGAAATAAAATTCATGAACATGTTATGATGTGTGTAACCAAATATATCTCCAATGATAGAGTTATAGGTTAGCCTCATGAGATGTTATGTGCAATGGTCTTGACAGTTAGCCTTGACTTGTGCAACTACGTGTAACGGTCTTGGTGGTTAACCTTGACTTGTGATCATCTATGTGTAATGTGCCTTGAATCATGATAAATTCATGTTTTATATTGATTCCACAATACTATTAATACATGTTTATTTGATCCCATATTTATATTGTATTATTCCATATGTTCTATGCCTTTTTATATCATTATGTCATGTTTTCTAACCCACGTGATAAAACTTTATTCTTATGTTTATTACCTTACAGGGATTTTTTTATCATACCTTTGTTCTTGTTATCCCTCAGTTATCCTATGAATATTTATGAGCATAATGGAAGTTAGGATCTATTTTTAAAGATTAAATAAATAAATGTTTTATTTAGTCCCATGTTTTCAGTTTTATGTACCTAGTCTTCTATGACACTATACTTTATGATAATTGGCTTGTAATATGATGTTTTATTATTCTTAAAATCATGTAATTATATATGTAAAATTATAGGGTCTCTATAGTTTGTAATAGATAACGGTCTACTTATTTTTTTTATGTTAGTAATAGATCACTTTAGTAAGAACCTTAGGGATGCGACTAAGTATAAGAAAACATCCCAAAAAATTGGTAAGTATAGAGTAAGTGGTTTATCATGAAAATAAATCCATGTCTGGATACGAATGAGTAGATATGGATCTGGAATAGATGTATCTAGGGGTAAAACCTGAACACACCGCTTTGAGCTGGACTTGAATGGGAATTTGTGCATGACAATAGGCCTTGCTGCACTCTTGGTTTGATACTCCCGAGGGATATGATTTGGTAACTTAATAAGCTTAGTATAAACCACTATTAATGAAACAAAAAAAAAAGAATCCCATAAGAATATATGTTAGGAAACAGAGAATGAATAACCTATATTTAATCCTAGGGAATAAAATGTTTGGATATAATTTTCCTTTAAGATTTTATCCGTTTATGTTTAAAATTTCCTTTGTATTCTTATTAGATAAGTATTCAATCCCCATAATTTAATGCTATTTTTATTAGTTAATGTAAGGAAATAGAGAACATATTCCAAAAATCTATGTGATAGGAAATGTGATGATTAACCTAATGATATGCCTGATATAATGAGAAAGGGTGCTCAAAATTTTATGACCGTACTTACTCAGCTATCTTAAGTTATGAATAATAACTTGAATCATGTGGAATGTCATCCTCCTCTAAGGAAAGGGAAATTTTCCATTGAATGCTTTATACAAAAAAGGCCACTCGTGTTTAGTGGATCTTCTAATCCAATCCTCACGAAACAATGAATTAACTCCATTGAAAAGATATTCTCTATCCTCCAGTGCTTAAAAGAAGATAAAGTTGTACTGGTGGTCAATCATTTTGATGGGGAAATTGATATGTTGTGGAAATTAATCAATAATACAAAGTCCTAGGTAGAAATTGATTCCATGGATTTAGAGGAATTAAAGAAAATGTTTTTAATAAATATTTCCCCAAACCATATATATCAATATGGAAATAGAGTTCCTCATACTTAAGTAGAAGGAAGATTAATCCATCAGGTCATATGAAGAAAACTTGACAAGGCTTGAAAGATATGGATTTAGATTTGTCATGAACTCTAAAAGAAAGGCATATCACTTCTTTAGTAGACTAAATCAGAGTCTATGAAAAGTGTTGGTGATTCGAGACTTTGACAGTTATGAATAAATTGTTCATTGTTCCCTGAAGGTTGAAATGGAGATTAGATACTTTCAATGGTATAATGGGGCTGGTGAAAAAAGTGGAAAATCGAGTCTAACATGGATAGTTTAGAAAATAAATCCCAAAATAGAAAGAAGATCGAACATCACATGTGTCAAAATTGTGGGAATAAGCATCCTGGGAACTATTAAACGGAATCAAGAGTTACTTAAAATGTGGAAGAATGGGACATCTAGCTAAAAACTTCCAAAGGGATATGAAGAAGCCCATTAACATGGAAGAATAAAGGAATGTTCAGATCGACACTCATCCTGTAGTGTAGTGCTAAAACTACAAGGAACATGAGTATTATACAAAAAATTTCCCTAAACAAAAGGGTTTTCATAGAAAATCAATAACATCCTCCAAGGAAACAAGGGAGGGATTATGCTATCACTACTGCTGAGGTGAAGCCACACAAAAATGTGGAGACATGTACACTAGTTATTCATTCAAGAATATTGAACGCACTATTTGATTCTGGTTTTAGCATTCTTTTATATCTTTCATGTTTAGTATACCTATTCAAAAACCACTTCAAAATTTGGAGGTTGATTTATCTATGAGAACAGTGAATGGGGAAATTATTGCATCTAAGGTTTATAACTCCTCCATGGTAAATGTTTGTGAACTAAACCTCCCAAAAAATCTTTACATACTTCCATTGGTGGAGTTCAATTCTATTTTAGGTGTGGATTGGATATCATTATACAAAGACAACATTAACTATCAAAAAAGGTAGATCATGCTACACATCACAGAGTATCCTCTAATACTATACAAGTGTAAGGAGGAAGATGAATCTACTTTAGAATCATCATCTCAAGTGTGGATAATGTTTCAATTTGAGCAATCATACCTTTCTCAAATGATTGATACAAACGAGATGATACTTCTCGAATATATTCCTATCATGAGAGATTACACTGATGTATTCCCTAAATAATTTCCTAGTCTTCCACCTAATCGATAGGTTGAGTTATCAATTGAACTTATCACGGGATCCCTACCTATATCAAAGACACCTTATATAATGGCCATTGTTGAGATGCAATAGCTAAAGAAGTAGTTATAGGAGAATATGGATAAGGGTTTTATATGACTTAGTGCTTCAACATGGGGTGCACTATTCCTCTTTATTAAGAAGAAGGATGTATCAATGTGAATTTGCATTGATTATAATGAACTAAATAAAATCACGACAAAAGAAAATTATCTCATGCCTCAGATAGATGACTTGTTCAGTCAGCTACTTGGGGCCAATTATTTCTCTAAAGTGGACCTTCAGTCGAGATATCAACAATTAAAGACAGGGAAGGAAGATATTCCCAAAAATTCTTCTTGAATGAGGTATGGGAACTATGAGTTCATAATGATGCCCTTACGACTCACCACTACTCCAGCAATATTGAAGGATTTAATGAATACAATCTTTATATATTATCTTGACAAATTTGTGGTAGTCTTTATCGATGATATTTTTATTTAATATAATAGCAATGAGGAACATGAGGATCATTTATATAATATGTTTATGGATATGGGAATGTAGAAACATTATAAAAATTATAGTAAATGTGAGTTATTTATGGAGGAATTATCATTCTTGGGGTACGCTATCACTATCAAAGGAATATCTGTGGACCCTTCCAAGAAATAGGCAATTGAAGAGTGGCCCAAGACAATATCTATATTGGAGATCCATATCTTTCTTGGTCTAGCTAGATGTTATCAAGGATTTTTGAATGACTTATCATGATAGTCATACCCAATGAACAAGCTGTCATGGAAGGGAGTGAAGTTCATCTGGACTCAAGAATGTGTGGAAGGCTTTAAAGAGCTCAAAAAGGGTCTTATCACTGCACATGTACTTATACTCCCGATAAGTGGAGAACTCTTTGTTGTCTACAATGATGATTAAAATAGTGTATTAGGTTGTGTGATAATAAAAAATGATAAAGTGATAGCCTACACCTTAAGGCATCTGAAAATCCATGAGTAAAACTATCCCACATATGATCTGGAGTTGGTGGTTATGATATTTGCATGGTAAATATGGTGGCATTATCTCTATGGGGAGAAGTGTGAGATATATAATAATCACAAGAGTCTCAAATATATATTCACATATAAAAAGCTTAATATGCACTAGAGAAGATAGTTAGAGCTCATCAAGGATTATGACTGATCAATCCACTACCATCCCAGTAAGACAAATAAGGTGCGAGATGCTCTAAGTAGAAAGGATCCTGCATCTTTTTCAAAGATGCGAATTGAAAAGGATCCAATATTCTCAGATTTTTAGAGGATAGATATTTGAATAATTAAGGGAGGAACATCATCAATCCTTTCACAAATTATTGATCAACTATCCCTCATGGAGAAAATAAAGGATGCTCAATGAAATGATGTGGAAATTCAAAAAAGGGAGGAATCTATCAGAAATGGGAAATCCTATGAGTACATCATTGAAATAGATGGATTCATAATATTTTGGTTACGATTCTGTGTACCATCTAATCTATAGGTAAAGAAGGATCTTATGAATGACACACATAGCTCAACCTTGTATATTCCCCTATGAAGCACAAATATATATCAAGATCTCTAGGAGAATTATTGGTGGGACAATATGAAGAAAGAGATTGCTGAGTATACATCAAAGTGTCTGGTATGTCATCAAGTGAATGATGAAAGGGAAAATTCTAAGGGTATGATGAAACCACTACTCATACCAACATGGAAGTGGGAGAACATCACCGTGGACTTTTTCACTTGACTTCCAAGGACATCTAGAGGAAACAATGAAAGATGGGTCATTGTGGATAATCTTACAAAGACAGATCAATTTATCCCAATTTGATAGGACTTCTAATTGGATCAACTTGCATGAATATATATCAAATAGGTGGTAAGGATGCATTCATTAACACTATATATTGTGTTAGATAATGATATGAGATTCACCTTAAAGTTATAGAAAAGCCTTCATCATACTCTAAGAACTGAATTGAAATTTATTATGGCATATCATCCTCAAATTGATGGATAGTATGACTAAACTGTTCAAACATTGGAATATAAGATAATATCATGTTATATGGACCTCAAGAAATGGTGGAATCAACATCACTTGTTAAATTATCTTCAGAGGTGGTACAGTTGGAGACAGATCTTTCTTATGAGGAGCAGCCAGTGGAGATCATGGATCATAGAGATAAAGTTCTATGCAATAAGACTACTCACATAGTAATAGTAATATGATGGAACAATAAGTACAAGGAGTCAACATGGGAACTGGAGGAGGAAATGAAGGAAAAGTACCATGCCTGTTTATGAATTAGAATGTAAAGTGAAATTTTGAGGGAGAAATTTCTTATGGGGTAAGAATGTAACAACCTAATGTTTTATCAAAAAAATTTCCTTATTATAATCATGTCTTATAGTATAATCATATAAGATTACATATAGGACCCAATACAAACATTATAAATGAATAATGAGTAAAATAAATGGTATCTCAAGAAGTTAAGGAACATATATCGATGAAATAATAACTCGACCTTTGGAATAGTAATGTGACCCTTATGACTTGTAAACTGACCAATTGAATAGTAACATCAATAATGAAAGTATAAATAAAATTTATTCATATTATAAGTGATAATATGATATAAATATTTCATAGTACAAGTTAGTAAATATTTTAAATGTTGTTAATTAAGTGTTCCTATTTTTGTAAGTCATGTATATTAAATTGTAATTTTATGATTAATTTATTAATTTAAAAGAAAATTAATTTTCAAAAAACAAATTCATAAATAAGTATTTTTATGACTTATGATTATAAGATAATTTTAAGAGACCTTAATAATTTTTTCAAAGTGTTAGAAAATAAATTTTAATTTTAAAATTTGTATTTTCCAAGTAAAATATGATTTTCATTAAAAATTAAATTTATAATATTTATAAAATTAATTTCATAAAATGGAGTTAATTTTTGAATTATACACATCAAAAAATGGTTGTTATGATTTTTTGGTATTTTTCTAAAATACTTGAATATCTGGTGAATAGTAAAATACTATAATTTATGATAAATGCTAAATTAATTAATTTCTGCATCTCACTTGAGTCATATACGATTTAAATGAAAATTTGTTCAAAATCACATGATATCGTTACTATTTTTTGTCACAATAATCAAGACTATTCATAGTCTTGAGAAAAAATATTAAACTAATTGTTAAAATAATGGGAAACCCATCCTCTCCTCCACTCTAAATATCGCCCATCTTTACCTCCTCTCCTCACACCTCTCAAGCTTTGTACCTAGTAAAAATTCCACTCAAATATCTCCCTAAGAACCTATCCTATGTACATAGGCCCTTGGTCTTTTAAAAATACAAAATACTCTCCCGTAAATAGGTTCTCAAGGAAGATATATTCAAGAGTTAAATTCCTCTTTTCATTTATTTTATTTTATTTCAAGTTCCTTTATTTCTTTTTCTTTCCTCACCTCATTTCATAAAAATGTTATGATAACTCCAGTACCTTACATGTAATGTAATTTTATTATGATAATGTAATAATTCATCATAATCTCTCCTTTACCCTCCTTTTATTCAGGAAATGAAAACACTATCCGAGATTTGTTAATTTATAACATTCAAGGACGACACATTTTCAATTTCTATTACAATCTTAAATTATGATCATGAAACCATTTTTATGGTTGAAACAGACTAAAATATATGTATTATGTCTAATTTAAGGTCCAAAAATCTTTTTTACACATGATATTAATTTATAAATCAAAATGTGTTCGATGTGATAAAAACCCGCCAATTAACCAAAACAGTTATCATTAAAGTTTTATATAATGGTTCATATTCAATAAAAATAAAAAAATTAATTATGTAACCATTTGATATTCTGAATGTTACATAATAACATGAAACTTTAGTTCTATATAACCATTCTCATCTTACATGTTTATCCTTACATGTATATAAATAAACCAATCATGAAAACCAAGGAAACAAATGCTCCCAAACAATGAAATTGAACCTCTTAACCCATTGAAAAGGTAATGAATGAACTTAATAATGTTATAATAAATCAATTAAATGATGAATATTTCATTTAAATTTTAATTAATTAATTTAATTTGGTTATCTAGGACATTAAGATCTAGTGAAGGACACCATCAGACTTAAGGTAAGGGATTCTACCCGAACCTCCATTATTCCTTCAGGTTTATCTATATTTCTTTTTACCAAAATGAATTTATATGTTATTTTTATGAACATATTATAAATTATTTTTAAATTATTCAAAATAATTTATAAAGGTCCATTCATCATTCTCTTTTAGGTATATACATTTTTAAGTGGTTCCCTCTTCAATACTTCCTGTTAAGCAAACCTATTTAAGGGAACTTCCCGAATTCTTACCCAATTTCAAGTGACCTCTATTATATATTTTAAGACACCATAATCTTTATAAAACCACTCTTTTTATTATGGAAACATTCTTGGTTCACTACTGGTTTTATATAAAATATTATTCCCTTTTCTGTTTTAAGTGATCATTGATACTTTCCTTAAAATAGACTAAAATGTTTTAATTCTAAAGATTATTAAATGTTATTTTTTATTGTTATCACTTAAAATTGACCTCAATTATCATGATATATTAATATTATACCTTATTAATGTCCATTAATGATCTAATTCCTTTAATTCATGTACACTTTTATAATACACCCATTTTTTATGCTCTATGACATGAATATGATATCGAATTCTTTCCAAAGGTAACCCTTATGCTTATGTATGATTGATTATGTATGATTATATATGTGTAAATAATATTCATTAACATGTTATGATGGGTATACCTAGATATTGATTTAATTAATTGGGTAATTTTTAGTCTCATGAGATGTTATGTGCAATGGTCATGGCGGTTAGCCTTGTGTCGTGCTACCATGAGCAATAGTCTGGGTGGTTAGCCTTGACTTGTTGTCCTATATGTGAAATGAGTCTTGATTCGTGATAAAGTCATGTTTCATTTTTCTGACACATTATTAAGAATCCATTTTTATATGATCCAATTTTTATATGTTATGATTCCATATGTTCCATGGATTTTTATATCATTATTTCTTGCCTTCTAACCCATGTGTTAAATATTTATTCTTATGTTTATTCCCTTACTGGGATTTTTAGTTCATCCCTTTTTTCATGTTATCCCCAGGATATCCTATGAATATGTATGATCATAATGGAAGTTAGGATCTCTTTATGAATATGAAATAAATAAATGTTTTATTTAGTCCCCTGTTTTTAGTATTATGTACCCAGTCTTCCAAGACACTAGAGTTTACGATCCTTGGCTTGTAATATGATATTTTATTATGCTTAAAATCATGTAATGATATGTAAAAAGGATAGGGTTTCTATATTAACTAAAACTGGAAATGGTTTAAAAAATGGTCATATCTCACTATAGGCTTATTAGACAGAGCTTCAGTCTAACCATCCTTTCCATCGCTGAAGATCACCCACTACAGCTAAACTGATTATTAGGCTGAACCATCATCTGGATTTCCTCTTCTAGTAAAATATGTATGGTAAAGTAAAATTTTCTTCAAATCACATAAATATCAAACTTTAATATTACTTCAAGGATCCCATGATAACTAACGCTTTGGAAACACCTTTCCACTTCTGTAGTAGTGTGTTATCCTTGTCCGTTCACCCAATTCCCACTAAGGAATAATGTATACTTATAGTATATTTGAATAAATAATCTGTGAAAATCTATAGTATATTTTATTCCCATCCATATTCCATATCTAAATCTTTTTTCACTCTTAAAACTTTCTTATGAAATGATATTTCAGGTTGATGTACTTCATCCATGCATGGAAAACCAGGTTCTGGGATAAGTAAATTATGCTCTAATTGTCACTGTAGATAAATACACCTTTATTCTCTCTTTAAAATTCCTAAAAAAAATGAATCAAACTTATAAAATCATCCACTAATTTTGTTTCCACCACATATTCATCTTCTTTCATAGACTAATATACCATACGATAAAATCGTGATATCCATCTCACCAGCGATAAAATAAATTTGAACACAAAACCACTTATAATATTATGAGTGTTTGAATATTATCCAAATTTTGAATTAAAATACCCATATAAGTTATAATATATACTAAATCATAAGCAATATATTCAGTTTATTTGAGATACTACATGATCTATTTTATGGATTTTTTGTATTATTTCCCCAGATTTGACATGAAATAATTGACCACTCCTACTGCATGTGTGATGTTTAGGTGAGTGATGATGCACCTAATTTGTACATAGTGTTTTGACATATTTTATTGAGTTTAAAATATATTTTCACAAGATATATGTTTCTATATGGATCAAATGTTTCATTTCAGTGTTGATGGATGATTTTAAAGACTCTATAGTGTAATTAAGGCATCATGGATGTTTCTGAGTAAAAGTTGAGATTACATAGTGTGCAAATAATGAGCACATGTTGTGTAAAATTTCACGAGGCACGAATCTCCCAGCTGGGCTACACACCCAAGTAATGGAACAGAACCAACATACCATGTATTTTATCAAACACACTGTGTATTCCCATTTTAGAAATGTCTGGTTGATGAAAATTAAGATACACACCACATATATCAAGGAAACAAATCTTGTACTCTTAAACACTGACTGCCAGTGTACAAGAATATAAAGGGAATCATGGTTTTACATTTACTAGTGGAGAAAGCAGAGAACAGAAATTTGAATTTATCTCATTCCATGTACTATTTAGTATACTCCATGTAATTGTTTTTCCTATAAATATAGAGGAAGGGCTTTGAATTTTGTATTGGCTATTCAAGAGGGGAGGCACTTCCACTCCTACGACTCGATCCCCCCTTTAATCCTTCAGAAGTTTCCATTCTTCTTTTATTTTATTTTCATGTTTCTCTTATAACCCCCCTCTTTCCTCTTATATCCATGGGAAGGGTTGAGCTTTCTTTTGACCTATTCATCGATGCCATGGTCATAAGATGGTAAAATTTCTATATTGGGGTGGTAATATGATTATGGGTGCATTGTAATTGAATTTATAAAGTGTTTCATTTTTATCATGGTTTTATTTTATAATTAATTTAATATTCAAACTCTCAATTTTCCATTTTAGGCATGTTATACCAAGATTGGAACCACTGGGCAAAAATAATGAGTTCACAACGGGTGATCCCATGAACATTGGGTAAGCGTACTGCTATATTATTTTTTTGGTTTTATTAAAACACATTTTAAGTGATTAATTACTGGACCAAAGAATTAATTTCTAAAAGGTATTGTAATATGTTATCAGACCAATAAATAGTATCATAATTGATTCCCCATGGTAAAATAATTTTATAATGAATTGAAATTTTAAATAATGACTTTTATAATTATCCATAACCAAATTGAAACCCCAACACATGTGTCTTATAATTTTTCATTTTACACTTTCATTTAATTTTTATATTAATTAATTTCATTTTTCTATATTCTTGACCATCATTTCATTTTCTAAATATTTGATTAGAACACTTTGAATTTTGTCTGAACTCTTTTTTCTTATTCCCTATAGGATCAACCCCTACTTCCACTAACTACCTAATTATAATTGTATGGGAAAACTAATTTTCTACACCTAATAATTGGGGTGGTAAAATTATAATTCCATTTTTATAGAATAACGGAAAGTAGCAGTATGAGGTTTTGAGTCAACGTTGGTTAATTGAAGTTTTTATTTTTCTTTTCTTATTTATTTTCTTAGGCACCTAAATCTATCATCTAAATAGATGTGTATTTAATTGGATGTTTGTATTATTTTACTAGAGATTATCTATATTTTTATGATCCAAAATTTAATTAATTTGACACAGAAGAGTAGTACATATACATGGATAATGGGTTATAATATGAGGATTACCCGGGTACATTCTAAACCCCACCCAATTCAACATTACTATAACCATCTTTGGATAATACCAGAAAATTATTATCGGTGATAAAATATTTTACTTATCACTATTTTGACTAAACTAGAAGGTTACTAAAACATGGAAATCTAGTAAAGAAAATTTCAAATATAATTACTAATATTGATGATTCAAGTGAAAATGAAGTTGGGTGTTCTCATACTATTTCAACTAACGTATCTTGTAACGATACATAGCCATTTTTTTAAAATAAATATTTCTAAAAATTATTTTTCAAATACATAAATTGTAAAGGGAGATACATCAAGTATTACTTATAAGAAAATTAATCAATTATTTATCTTTGACCCTCAGTAGATTTACTACATTATTGGATAGGTTATTGTGACTCTGTTTAGTTTTTTTATTTCAGAAAAAGAAACCAATGAGGTGGAGGATGCAAAAGTCCTAATAAATATACAAGTAAAACTTTGGAATATATTGGCCATAGATAAAGGTTACTCTAATCCACATACTATACCACCTAAATATCAAATAAAATGATTGAAAGAGGTGGGTGATGAGCATATGTGGTGGTTAAAAAAGAAGAATCCACATCCTACTTCAGATCACGGGTAGTTAGTCTTACTTAGGTAAATAAAAAGTCCTAAAACAAAGGTGTTTTCTAGGATGAAACCCAGACTCTCTCTATCTCTCCATCCCTCCCTACCTCCATATATATATATATATATATCTTCAGTATTTTAAATAAACACAAAATGTGTACTTTTTATTTAAATGCCATGTATATTCTTTCATCTATTTCCCTAGTCTTTTTCAAAAGACACTATGGATATGAGAATATAATACAAATACACATCACATATCCATAACACATGGGATGCAATTTCATGTTTAGTTTATATTGAAATACTAAGTTTAATATAAGTAAATACTAGTTAATAAAATAAATAGGAATGGATCCCATACTAATGGAATGGTCATTAGAGGGTATTTGATCCGTCACCAGTACAAATACCTATTTTTCCTCCTTTTATTTAGGGGTCATTTTTAACTCATGTTTTAACAAATTAAGTGTGGGATATTTTCATATATATTAAAAAACAAAAATATATCAAAACCCATGATGGGGTTGGATCTGCTGGCAGGGTTGCAACCCATAATCCAAAAGACTTGGGTGCGAGTCTATTCAACTGATCCAATTCCATACATTTTTAAAAAAATAAAATAACATGTTGTGTATTTATATAAATGGGATGTATCATGTATATAATATTTTTGTAAATTTTTTAAAATAATTTAGAAATAAAATTTCCCCTGAAGGTGAGGTTGGGGTGATGGGAAGAGTCACAAGTTGGGGTTCAAAATACCCAGGTTCCAATTTGGCCAATCTCCCCAACATCATCTTATTTTCAAAAATGAAACCACGTGTATTATCTTTATAGTGTTTCCCATGTATTCATATAAACAACTAATAAGTTTTCAAATAGAATAAAAACCATCAACACTTGAAACATTACACCAGTGGTTGAGGGTGAAAAATGAGACCAGATTAGTCCTCAGTTCAAAACTTTCCTAAGCAACAGAATAAAGCTTTTAATTCTCCTTTTTATTTTTTAGAACTCATGTCATGTATTTAAAAATTCACTATGTGTATAGTAATGGTTTTGAATATATATATATATAAATATATTTTTATAATTATATATGAATATAAATAAATACTTGTAAATAATACCAATAACTGTATTATGAAAAATAAAATAAAAAATAAAATAATAAAAAAATAAAAAAATATTATATATATATACATATGAAATTTTTCTTGATGTACATGCTATATATACCGAATTTAGAAACTAGAAACCATTAATCGGCTTATACCCATATTGATTACCCCCTCTCATTCTCAGGTTTTCTCATGCACACCTCATACAGTCGATCTTGAATTACTCATTACAAGCATTTTTTTCTTCAAATTTGTTCTCTTTTTTACTCTCATGTCTAGGTATGTGCCTATGTGCCTTTATTTTATTGATTTATATTCTTTTTAGAAGATTTTTGGATTTTGGGTATAGTTTGGCCGAAACCCATTAGTACATGAGCATGTACAAAGAACACGCACCTTTTACATTTTATACACAAACACACCTTTTCACCACATAGAATTTGAAAACACATGACGTGTGAATTTTTATCACACCGTGTACATGTTCATCTACCTTACATAGGAGAATAGGTTTCATGAATTAGACACATATTGGGTTCCTATTTTCAAATACATGACATTTTCATTTGGTGCACATCATGTACTACTTTATTGCTAAAACATGAAGAGATTGGAAATGTATCTAGAGAACATCAGTTTCTAACCTATTTACACTACATGTCATGAACTATAGATAATACATCATATAATTTTTAAATAATTATTTTTCTTTCTTTATTTTTTTTTTCTTTTCATTTGTTTTTTTGTTTTTCCTCTTTTCAGATCTTGGTTGACGGGGAATAATCACATGGGAAGCGACCCATCAATCACCCTATATAATAGCAGCCTTCGACACACTAAGTTCATATCAAGTCAATGGGGGAAAATTATAGAACTAATCTTATAGCATCAAAACTGGTTTTATTAGCGATTCCACATCCTCCACTTCCACCCATTCATTGTTTTATAGTACCCTCAATTCCTAAAACCACTAAGACACCACTACCACCATCTTCTATGTCATCTGTGCCATCCACACCAGAAGTTAGAAAGTTTCCATTACTAGTTTCTATGGATGGATGAATTAAACCCCACCCATGTTTGTTTTTTGATGAGTTTCACCCATCTAATGACCTGATACAATGACATTCACACCTCACAATCCAAATAAGAAGATGACTTCTTGATAAAAGTATCACATAGAAACTAGGACTCATGGTGGAGATTAAGAAGATATTGGGGAAAAATAATCTCATTACGGTTTTCTAGGGTACAAATATTACTTGTCACAATTTATTTTTGGAGTTCGTCACATCATTTGAGTTCGATGGACTAGTATACTAGGAGATACCGAGAAATACCTTGATATCGACCTAATTTCAATAGGGGGCATATTATTTTCCCTCATGAAAATAGAGGTTAGATAAAGGTGTTGTTTCAACCTTAATCCATTCATGCCACCCCCTTTTTTCACCCTCACCTAACTAAACTTTGTACACATTCTTTCTATGTGGAAATTCCTTACTAGACCTAGTGTTTGATACACTCCCACCTCACTAAAGAGAAACAAGATCATTTCACCTCCCCTTCGCTTTATATACCTCGATTTTAGTTATATATTTTCCCATTATATGAGGATGTTGGAGTAGTGAACAAAAATTATATGGATATTTTCACCTATATCATATGATTGGACTATCCTGAACTCCCATAATTCACTGCCTAATATTTCTATGTGGTGTTCACCAACCTTCAGGGTAGCCTAAATAGTAGGTTCTATGCCACCTTGTTGGAATAACACTTTTGGGTTTTAGATCTATTTATTCCCATGATTTATTAGGTTCTCCATAGTATATGTACTATATAATTCTTATTTTTGTGGGAATGGTATAGAATAAGGGGAGCACATACGGGCTCATATAGGAGTGCCCTGTACCAGCTATGGTGTAAGAGAACCTGGATTCCTCTGCTCATGCTACCAATTGGGTACCTCCTCCACCTCCTCCACCTCCAAATAGAGGCTATTCATCTCCATCCATTCCATCCATTCCTCCTAATACCTTATAATTCTCCATTCCACTACCCACCATCGACCCGTCCATATCCCATCCACCACCCGTACCTTTGGTCGACTCCTCAGAAATCTCTACCATAGCCTCCTTGGTCCAGTAATTTTAGAGATTCAACAACCATATGGGGACCTTGGATAACTAGATAAAATATCTAAATGGAGACATGGGAATCATCCTTCAACATTTGAGTCTCTCCCTATCACCTCTCAGTCCCGCTACATCAGTCTCCCAACAGTCCACATCTCAAGGCACTATTTTCCCATCTACTGTTGCAAGTCCGGATTTGACTCTATAAAATCTTGGTATAAATGAGATCCCTTCCCCCATGATTGAATTTTTCTTTCACCATATCAAGTGAATGCAAACCCCCTATGGTTACTTCCTAATCTACATGCCCCATTTCCCTAGAGGATCCTCCTATATCTGATCCCACCTCTTCTAAGGCTAATGAGTGACTCTTTCTACAACATGCATTTAATTTATATATCTCTTTGTGTTGGTATTTAAATGGGATTCATTAATTTTTTATAGATAATTTTTTCTATTTAATCTACAATTATATGTATTCTAGATAATTTTTCAATTCACTTGTTCACTATTTTTGATTCAAATACTGGGGGATTATTATTTTTTTCACTTATTTTGTTTATATTTCTTTAAAAATTAATTAATTCATTAATCCATTGGTTTGGTATGGTTGTGTGTCATTTTTCATCCTTATTATCTTTCTTAGTGTTTCAATTGGTCGACCAATTATGATATTAAGTGTGGGGGATGGTCTCTCAACATTACAAATCATTTTTATTTTTTATAATCTAAGAGACATCATTAATTGGATTATAAATTTTAATGTGTTAGAAAATTTTGATTAAATATAATTATAAATCATAAATACATAGGTGGAAATTTTTAAAGTTTCATGCTTATTTGAATTTTAAAGTGGTTTAAAATGATTTATAATATAATTTTTATTTTTGATATTAATTCCTAGATTTTTTTTCAATAGAATGATTACTTTAATTCTTATAATGACCTGATTGAACCATATTTTTTTATTACAAATACTAAGTGGTATTATAATCCCTTATCCATTTTCTTTATTATACCCTCTGTCTAGAGATATTATCATGATATAAATAACTAATAGAACTTGAAAGTATATTTTTTTTAAAACATAAAGATTTTGAATCACATTAAAATTATTAAAGAATTATATTGAGTTGTTTATCCAATTTTGAATTTGAGACCCACCCTAAATTTTAACTCCTATGAATCCTATTAAAACCATTAATTTAATTTATAGGAATCCATATTACAAGACTAATTATCCTTCCAACCTATATTATTGGATTTTGTTTCATTATTATTCACTTGATTTTTAAATATAGAGTTGGTTATTCATGGTATAGTTTGTTAAGCTACCATAAAATTAAGTGCGGGAGAAAGTTATCTTCTTCATTTTGGGTAAATTGATTAAAAAGATCTATTCCTTGTTCTTATTTTTGTTTCTCTTAAAAAATTAAATTAAAAAATGATTCGAAGAGGACTAAATTTATTCATTATATACAAAGTTTGTTTGCGAACCCATGTTAGAAAGGGAAGAAAGTAGTCATGTTGGATTTTCAGGGATTTTGAAAGGGTTGTATTTTCATTAATATTATCATTGAATATCATGATTTATATTTAAATAATTTATCCTGCTTTTCAAGCCTTTGAATTTATTTTCACATCATTACCTACCTACGCTTTTCCTCAGATTCATCAAAACCTTAATGAAATCCCTCATGATTTTTGTGGTTTAATATATAAGTGGAGATTTAGACTACTTATAAGGATATAGATAGAATTATTATACTTGAGATTGATCATAACTATAATTATATTGTCTTTAGTGATGAGTGAATCATTTTACTGGTAAGTTAGATAATTAGTGGAATCAGTATTTTTGAGAAGACAAAAAATGTGAATAAAAAGGATGAAAAATATTTAATTAAATTTTGTATGAGGCATGATTAGAATACTTTAAAATTGAATAAGTATTATGATTTTTTAAATCCTCACCTTTAAGTTCATTTTTATAAGTATAATTGATTGTAAAATTACCTTGTTATATTTTGGATTATTTTTAATTAGATGATGTGACTTTTATTGAGGGAAATAAAATGAATAAGTGCGGGGGATTTTAATGTGCATGATTTGTGCATAGTGTTTTTAAATATTTTATTGAGTTCAAAAATATGTTTTCACAAACTATATATTTTATATGGTTAAAATGATTCATTTTGGTGTTAATGGATGATTTTTAGGGCTTTATAGTGGAATTCACACATCGGGGATGTTTTTGAGTAAAATTTGAGATTAAACAACATGTCCATAGTGAGAACACACTGTTTACAATTGTAAGAGGCAAGAATCACCTAGATGGGGCACACACCCAAATCAAAGAACATAGCCAACATTTTGTGTATTTTATCAAACATACAATTTATTCCAATTCTATAAGTATTTGGTGGTTAAAAATGAAGATACCCACCATGTATGTCAGTGTAACCTGCTATGTACTCTTACCTACCGACTGACGGTGTGCAAGAATTAAAAGATCATAATGGTTGTCCATATACAGTTGTAGAAAGTGGATAAAAGGAAGTTGAAATGATTACACTCCATGTACATTTCAATTAAAACCATTTAATCTATTTTTCTATAAATACAGAGGAAGACCTCCGAACTTAGTGTTGGAATTTAAATGGGGGAGGTGTTGTCACTCTTTCGACTTGATCTTCCCCCGAATCCATTTTTAGTTCACATTATATTTTTCTTTCATTTTTATTTTTTATCCTATGACCTACATTTTACCTCTCATATCCATGGTAAGGGTTGAGATTTCACTCGACCCATGCACTGATACCATGGTCATAAGAGGTTAAAATTTCTATGTTGGGGTTATAATATTATCGTGGGTATGTTATAATTGAATTTATAAAATGTTTTTATGACATTTATTTTATAATTACTTTTGAAAACAAACACCAAATGCACCAGTTTTGGAATGTCATACCGAGAACAATAGAAATATGAATAAAAAAATAAAATCATAGTGGGTGAGCCCATGGACACTGGTTAATTATATTGCCACATTATTTTTGGGATTTTGTTAAAACAAATTTCAAGTGATTAATTACTAGGCTGAATAATTAATTTATTAAAGGCATAATTACTTGTTATTGGACCAAGAAATAACAAAATAATTGAATCCCTATGATAGAATAATTTCATAATGAATTTATATGTTGAATAATGAATTTTTTAATTAACCTTAACATAATTACAACCTCAGTTTTTTTCTTCTAATTTTTAATATTCTATTTAATTTTATTTTTTTATCTTGATTTGTTTTATTTTTTTTCTATCCCTCACCATCATTTTATTATCTAAATAATTGATTAACACTTGTAAGTTTGTGACTAAAATATTTTTTCTTTCTCCCCTTATGACTGATGCCTATTTATATTAACTACCTAGTTATAAGAGTGGGGAAAATATAATTTTTCACACCTAGAAACCTATGTGGTGAAATGATCAACATGAAATATACTTGACTACCGATTACTAATGTAAACAAAAAATTTTCCATGTGTTTTTCCTCATCCTCCACATTTGAATTTTTTTTTAAATAATGAAGTATTCAATAATAAAGGTTGAAACTAAATTACATCTAGATATATCCAATATTTAGATAATATTATAGACATAATCCCTATGAGATATCACAAAACTTCTAGATTTTCCATCTTGATAGATTCTCATCCCTATGATCCTCTTAGCTTATGTGAGATCTTTCAGTTTGAAATATATGGGATGTAATGTTTTACCTCTTGAATCCTCTTGATTTCTGAACTATATAAATACATGTCTTACACATACATGCGAAATAAGAGGAAATTTATATCTTAAAACACCTTTTGGTAGACACAATACTCCATATTTCTCCACTTGAATGTTTTTTCTAATATAAATGTATCCAAATCACTTCTCTATTATCTTGGATATTTCTTCAATACATAGAGACTATTATCTTTCTTTCAAACCAAATCATTGTTCTATAAATCCATAAAACTTATTGATCACCACATGTAACTTTTTCCTCCAAATGTCCATAAAGAAATGCTGTTTTGACATCCATTTGATCTATGTGAAAATTACCCACTGCACCAAGATTAGAATTATCTAAAAAGTTGTCGGTTTAATAACAAGTGTAAATATTTCAAAAAATTAAATACCCACTTTCTACTAAAACCACCTCTCCACCATCCTAAAATTTTACCACTTCCTTCCATTTATTTTTCCTTGAGATTAAAAATCCATTTGTTGTCAAGTTCGTTTTCTCCCTTTGGGTAATTCTGTTAGATCACATGTTTTGTTTGTATATTGAAAATCTAAATAATCCTTAACTGATAACTCCCACTATCTTAAATCATGGATATTTTATACCACTTCTAGGCTCTTGGGTTCCCCTCCATCCATAATAAGTAGATAATGAATGTGATTATCGTACCTGTAAACTAATTTTTCGACTCTAGAGGACCTTCATAAGTTAACCCATGGATCTTATCTATCTATTTTTTGATTCATCTAATGATATAAAATTCATGTTCCTATCATTTCGTACTTCTACATGGGTCTCAACATCCCTTGATCTTTCTGGTGCATCTTCCACTATCATACTGTTTGGTATTTCTTTGTTTCCATCTTAATTTATGAAAACTTGTGTCTAAATTAAGCTCCCATTCAGATCCACTTAATTTTTTTAGTTGAATCATTTCCTTTAACTTCATTATCCTTTATGTTTAGGTATTTTTATAAGAATTTCTCATTGAATAGAAAATCCCAACTTTTGATGATTTGTTTCTTATCATCATCATAAAGTATAAATTTAAAGTTTTTATCTCTACATCTAATAAATAATTCTTCTTTAGAATTTTCCTTGAGTTTATATAAATCCTTAAAATCCACATGAACAGATGAAATACTCTTAAAAACGTTGTGTTGAATGTGCTCCATTGATTTAACTGACCATAAAACTTTTAGAATTTTCTTCCTCATCAATGATGATAGACTTTTATTAACTAAGTGTACTACACAATTGATCGATTCCTCCCAAATCTAATTGGATATTCCTATGTAAATCCTCATGTTATACTCCTTTTCTATTAATGTCTTGTTTATTAATTGAAAAATTCTATTCTTCTCAGTCATTCAAGTTACGGTCTTCTCAGGTCATGTCTCTCTATTCTTGAATAAGTTCCAGAATCTATTTCTACTATACTCACCATCATTGTATAACCACACAAATTTTAGTTTATTTCTAGTCACATTCACCACATTTTCCTTCCACTAAAAAAACACTTCAAATACATCAAGTTTGTGTTTAATAAAGTAAACTTATTCCTTCTTCACAGAATAATTAATGAATGTCACAAAGTATTATAAACCTCCATGAGATCATATAAAGGATACACCCCATATGTTTGTGTGAATATGTTCTAGTTTCTAGATATTGGGTATCCATTTATTTAACAACACCTTCCATTTATTTATGAGCATAAAAATCTCAAAACTTCCAAAATCATTATAATCCAAATTTAACATGACTATAACTGCTCAAACCTCCATGTTATTCTCACTAATATTACCAAAAAGATAACTCCATAACTGTAAACTATCATAAATTATAGTTCTTACAGTTTCTACTCCAACTGATCATGTAGTCAAATATAACATTATATCCTTTATTCCTCTGGTGACAGCCATTGAACCCTAAGTAATATTCCACAATCCATTAGTTAAGCTCATTCCAAAACCTTCCTCATCTAGCTAACCCACATAAATTGGATTCTTTCTCAAACATGGTATGTGCCTAAATACCTTGAGATCAAAGTAGTCCCATTTCTTTATATGTACCTTAACTTTTTCCTTCCCGAAAATTTATAGAGCTTCATCATCCACTATATTTACCTTTATGAACTTTCTAGCAATGTAATTTTCCACCTATCACTTCTTTTCTATGGGGTGGAACAATTCTATGGAGTCAATCGTCCATGAATCCACTGGAACATGTGCACTCAGTAGAAAGATACTAGTACATTTTTCTACCATGTAGTTTATATAACATGTAAATATAGACACTACTTTCCAAATTTATGAATTATTACGCTATAGTTATTCTTGATATGGCCTCTCTTACCATAATGCCAATATACTAGACCAGGGCAAACTAACTTTACTTGGATCCTTTCACATGTATTTTCATATGACTTCTTACAACTTATATTCTGATGAGGTGACTATCCTATTTGTTATGCCTTTAGATAACCATTGGAAGGTACTTGAAACTCTTAATCTGAGCTCTTTATTCATGATATACCACTAAACACCCTCAAACACTAAGTTGGAATTCTTAGAATAATTGATCACAATAGTTACCATGACCTCCCAACTCCCAAAATGAGATTATAACAACTGTAATATCCAAAAATATTTCATTAACATCAAATTAGTATATTCAAGATAACTTTGAATCATTATAAAATAATTTATATGATCCGAAATAGACAATATCATGATGAAAAATCTCCACACTATGAACCCCAAAATCATTAATGAGGGATTTATTACATTTTTACTAGAGTCCTCATAAAGTATACTAATTTATTCACCTACTAGTTTTTAATTTCCATATTCTAATCTAATGACATCCTGATGAGTTTGAGAACCTTTCTATCCAGCGTATCCCATTCCACGTTGTCCCTCATTTCAATCTTGATCCCAGTAAATAGAAGTTCAAACTATTTTTGGATGACATAATCCACTCTATAAATTCTTTAAAATCTAAATTCTTTCCCATAAAACTTATCAACATGATCCTTACCATCATCCAACTCCACCCTTCTGACTATCAGAAAAACTCTCACTAAATATAAAAGTGTCAAATAAAAAGATAAATCTACATGAGTTATTTTTGAAATTTTGAAGCTGGATTTGAAACCACATATTAGGGATACTAATTAACCAAAAATCAATATATTAATCTTCTATTTATGATATGTGTAGTGGATAACAATGAATTGGGCACTCCACTAATCGAGCATCACCCTTTGAATTTTATATTGTGTAAGATAAGAAGTAAACACACCATAATCACCACAAAAAATCACATAAAAATTCACAAACTCCATAAAAATGAACAAAATAATTTAATATTTACTTAAATAAAGAAATTAATAAGAACAATTTGGTTCTATATGGTTCATAAAATTAAGTCTTATATTCATGGGAAAAACTTCTTCTGTGTTTTTTTCTATCAGAGAATAAAAACCATTAAAAACTCAATCATAAATTATGTTTAACAAAATTTTACTTTGATTCCTATCATAATAACACATATCACTTTAAAAGTACCCCCACCCCACATATACAGCGGGGCCTGACCGATTGACTAGTTTCATCGACATTTCAGATTCGTGGAAGATTATATGTGTGATCCTTATGGACTTTGATATCCTATAGACTCTGAACTATGATCACTGAAGCCAGTGAATGTTCAAGTATCATAGAGAATTTAACTCTCACTTATAATAACTAAAACATATACCACACACTAGTACACATTCATTAGATGATGCCTCTTTCAATCCAACCTTTCCACCACTGAATATCCCTAATTATCTTTGCACTAATCATGAGGCCAAACCATTATCCAAAGTTACACCTTATGGTAAACTATTCTAGATAAAATCATACACGATATACGTCCCATGTAGAAGAATACACATGCTAATATGAAATTATAAATGGAATAAGATGAAGAGGAAAGTTAATAATAAGCAACACAACTATAACTTGAAATAAGTTTAAATTGAAGGAATACTCTCTTGTTTTTTTTAAATATATATTTAATATTTTAATTTTTAAAGAGGATTATACATAGTCATATATCATGAGTAAAGAATAAAACCTCCTTGTTTACAATCTATATGATTATACTGGTGAATTGTATGTTCTTGAGTGAATTTAGATCATTCCAAGGACTAGCTACTCAATTTGAGCAGTAAACATTGAAAAATATGTTTTTAATTTTATGTATGTTCTTAGTTTGTGTAATAATTATAAATTCATTCAATTTAATAAATTATGTATGTTATTTATAAAATAAACATAAAATAAATTGAATTCCCTGATTCCCACCCTTTCATTTAATTCTCACCGATATTGTAGATCCTTTTCACATAGAATGAGTTTTTTTTAGAAAAAATATACATACTAAACTATTTATGAATATTTTTTGGGGATCTATATTTTATTATAATCCATTTAAACATAAGTCTTGTTGAGAAATTACTCATATTTTACTCAGGATACCCTTTATAAGTTTCAACTTGATTTTTTTTTTATTTTTTTGATACAATTTAAGGTCTTTCAATTTGGACCAAATAGTGATCTGTTGTTTAAGGAAATATAAATCAAAATATTTTTTTATTAATTTTTGAGTTCATACAACCTAAAACAAAAATGGGTTCTTGGATTTTAAGTTAATATAACTTTAACTAGAGTATTATGTAGTTTTTATTCCTGAAATATGGAGCATTATTTTAAATGATAGTGCCTTTCATCAAATGAGAATAAAGTTGACCTGATTTTAGTGAAAAATGAATTCAATTCTAGAGAAAATGAAAAAACAGGGTGAGTATTATAGTTTAAGGTCCTTTGATAATAAATAAAATGTTGTACAATTTATTCTATTGTGACTTGAATCATATTAATTGGAAATAAATCACTCCAAGGAGAAGTTAGTTTTCTTGAAATCAATGAAATCAACTTGATAATAATAAGTAATGATTCAAGTTATAGTAAAAAAAACCTTATTATTGGTAGGGGAAATTTATAGTTTAAGGCTATACTACTTAGACTAAAATGGGCGAATCTTTGTTTAAGATCATAAATCATAGGCTATTGTGGGTGAATCCTAGTTTAAGGTCATAGTGATAAGACCACTGCAGGTGACTCCTAGTTTAAGTTTGTAGAGCTTAGACCATTATAGGAAAATCCTAGTTGATGGTCATGGATCTTAGACCGTTATTATGAAATTTATACACTTTTTTTATGGATAGTAAATCTGAATAGAAAGGTTATTATTTGATTATGTGATAAATCCAAACTAACTTGAATGAATGTAATTGTAATGTTGGTGTGAAAAAATATTTCTAAAATAAAAAAGGGTTTAATTGAATCCTAATATGAGGCCAAGAGTGATTAACGTGTCTTAATGTGAATCTGATAGAAATTCACTTTAATAGAATTCATAACACAAAAATGAAATTAAAGTTAGAGGTACTTACTATCTATTTAAACATAGAGATATTGGATGAAATAATTCAAGTCTAATTTTTTTTGAATTATTATTGATAATATCAAGGTGGATAATCTAGGAATACTACTGAATTTTTTTTAATGAAGGTCCCATCTTTTTATCGCTATACATGTATGCTGAGGATAACCATTAACTAAGTTTGAAATAAAAATTAAAATGTTGTTATTGAAGGCATATGAAATTAATGTGATTTTTTTCTTAAGGACATATACATATACTTGTATGTAAATTGGTTAGACATATGTACTTAATCTTTCACCACATTTAATGGTATCCTTTAAATGAAGATAAAATCATTATGAATAGTATTGGGGGATTCATGGTGATTCAAATATCCAAAACAATAAGTATACTCGATGGAAGAAGAAGTTTCTAAATAGGGATTTGGGATATTTTGAAGTTATATCCTTGTATACTAGAAAAATTATTTGGGAGACGATGACATAAAACATATATAATTGTCAAATGGAATAACCCTATCACATGATAGGGGTAAATTAAACATTATGTGAATCATAATGGGTCCCTGGGTGGTGATGGATTATTTATATAGGGATAAAAAATACACATATTTGAATTGATGGAGGGTTATAATATATGGTATAATGAATAAGGAGATTATGGATTAGCCCATGATAGGTGATCCATATGTCACTACATATCTTGTTGGAACAGGAATCAATCCACACATAGTTCTCAAAAATGGGAATTATTATCATAGGTTAGTTTAACCTTGTCATAGAAAAAGTGATTCTAGATACTAACATGGAAATAAGCTATCCCAAACTGACTAATATTGGAGTTGGTTTTCTATAAACAACTGATGTGTACTTTATGATAACATTTATTCATGGTTTTTAATATTAATAATCTTATTATCACATCATGACTGTTCTTCTATGTGACATATTATGTGATAATGTCTTAAGAGTATCCATCACACAAAAAGGTCATATCAGTTCCCCACTATGATGAGGACCTGAAATTGCAATGAAACTATTCTTGAATATATATTCTATGGACATATGATATCATTTTATGGACACAAATGATACATGCTACTGGGGGTGGAGACTCATAGGACTTTGTGGAAACTTCTCAAGGTACAGACCCTTGGTAATAACCATTAGGATATTATAAGAACAAGACCCTCAAGTAAGAAATCCATATTTATATGAGTCATTGGATTTTCATATCTATGGATGCATGTTTTGGTCCTTAGACTTTATGACTATAATTAATGGGTATTATTACTGACGTAATTTGATGAATTTATGAAAAATGTGATGACAGATGTTTGCAGCAAGGTAGGATATGTTGGGTGTGTCATGAGTAATATTTCATTAATGAATAACATGTGAAAGTATTTTTCGCTTATATTCTTTAATAGAAGTTAATATCTGAGGCCCTTTGATGGAAATGATATAGCTTAAATAAATCAATTTCTATGGTGTTCTACAGCCAATTTAAATTTCCAATAAGTCAAAGAAAGAGACATTGAGCATATAGGTTGATGGTACCATATTGTAACTTGCTTGATTTGAGATATTGTGATAATGGGATTGTATTACACAATAAACATCTGTATGAGGTAACATGTTGTTGAGGCATTAAATTCTTTGTCTATGGGTTCTTTGAAATTTTGATAAACACTATCCTTGGAATTTAGGATGCTTTGCCTAATGCTACTAATAAAGAGGCCATGAGGGTCACACACTAAGTGTATCCAGATTCTCTATTAAATAGTAAAAATATTTTTAATTATTTAACAAGTTGAATAAATATTATTTTTGTATGTGTTTTTATAATTATTCATGTTTTCTTGTTCTCATTTATTCCATCACTAGTTATTCGAGATAATATAATGTGAGAAAAAATTTAACAAATATTTATTTTCTATTTAGTGAATATAATATTTATTTATTTATTGGAAAATAATGAAGTTATAGTTATTTAATAAATAAATAGTCATTATCCAAGGCTTGATAAATATTGTGGAGGAATGACAAACGAAGTTTAAATGTTTTAGTAAGAAAATAATAAATATTGAATATTATTTGATTTAATAATATTTAATTTTAATTTAAAAGTTAGTAGAATGTCTAGAAATAATAATATTATCATTATTATTTGAAATGGGGTTTTCTGTAGGATTAAATAAATAATTAAGGGAACATGTGAAATTATTTTATTTTAACCCTAGCGATATATAAACCCTATAATGTTTTTTTCTCATTAGAGCCAATTCATTGGTTTTGGTTTTACCCAACAGATTTGAAGAATTTTCTCAATCCCTATAGAGCTCCCTTCCCTAATAATGCTTCCTTGAATAGAGATAAATCTTCCTCCACTAGATCAAGGAGAATGCTTTGGAAGTGTCTTTTCAAGCGATCAAAGGTGTGTGACACAAGAGAAAGGATCTACCATGCTAGAACCCAGATATTCCTTCAATGAAATCTATAGATTCATTAAACACATGTGGATCACCACTAGAGGAAATTTTGACTTAGATTGATCATTGATCATGATAAAAAGCAATGCTGGGAACTTCCCATCACATGCTTCTGCTGCACCTAGAACCTATAACTACTACATTTATTGGGACCCATGTAATGAGGATTAAACAATTTAATGTCACTTGGAATAATCCCCATGGACTATATAGTTTAGATTCATACGATAAAGACTAAAATGATGCTTGTATTTTAAAGTCATATAGCATGGGCCCGAAATGATGCATCATAGTTTACGGTCATAGAACTAATACCAAGATGTCATGCAATTTATGATCTTGCATCATGGAGAAATTTCATGTCATTTATCATCATATGGTGAGGAAAATGAGCTAAAATGTGAAATGATGTGTTAGAGAGTTTCTCTATTTTTTTTCATTTCTCTAGATCTATAGATATAGTGATCATAACATGAATTTTATTTGGATCAGAATTTAATCCCCACAATTTTTAACTTTAATAAACATTTATTCTCTATATTTTAACTAAAACATAGAAATATCAGGCTTATATATATTTTAATCAAATTTTTCATAGTCCTCCCTTTATAAGTTTTCAACCTGAAAAGTTTTGTGTCTCACTCATAGAAGGGTTATTAAAAGAATAATGGTGACACATAGTTTAAGAACTTTCAACGGGGAAGATGAAAATATTTATAATTTATGGTCATAGATATTATACTAAAATATCATTTTGTTTAGGATAATATTACATAAATGAGTTCTATATAAGGAAATAATTTATCTATAATGAAATGAAGTTAACCAAACATGAATGTGGAGTGAATCCAATACAGGTGTGAATAAACTTCCCCTATAATAAAGTGTGTTAATTAGTCCCAATATGAATTTATGGGAAACCCAAAACCATTGTATCATGGGAGTGGTTAGAATAATGAAAATTTTTGGGGCCAAGGCAAGAAATATTAGTATCACCACATAAATAATGGGAATAGAAATCAATCCACACATAATTCTAGAAAGGGACCCACCAAAAGAGAAACCCAAAATGGATGTTGAGTATGGAGAACTCTAGTATAATTTTTAGAGGTATAACTAGACATTAACTAACTAATGGATGATAACTAAAGTAGAATAACTATTTAAGGGAAATAAAAACCCACATCTAGGCCTAGGATATAATATTTGAACATCACCACATTTCATGATAGAATAGGAATAAATCCAAAAGTAATTCAGTGAAGAGGGAACTCACCTAAGTGTAAAATGGGAAAATTAAACTTGACATGAAATGGGAAGATAACTAAACACTAGGGTAAAATGAGTGAATAAACTATATCATGAAATGTTAAATCAAATATTGAATTCTATTATTTCATGGTAGAAACATTTGTGAATATTTTTGAACCTAAAGATTAATTGAGAGGATGACCCATATGTAAGTGTTAGGATTATTAGGGTTCTATTTATAGATTATAAACATACATAATAAGATATTGTTATATAGTTTATCACCATACATGAGTGATTATATGCAAGTAATTCTATGGTTATGTGATAATGACCATATGTCATAACATTTATTGTCATGTGAAAAGAACCAATATTTTAAATTTAACACCATGTTGAGAATATTTAACACCATGAGGTTTAAAGTTAGATTATGATGAACTTATATCATAAAATTTAAGTTTATATAGTGAGAACGTTTGAATATAGTGTGAATTTTTATATGAATTATTTTTTGATAATCCTCATATTGGTGGTATGCGTAATAGGCACTATAATTGAAGTGATTATGGAGTATAATCTATTAGAGTAGAACATAAAGATGATGTAATTACCTTTCAATTTGGGATCTAATTTTTTAGTATTCTTCCTTGGTATCATCAATGTATTCATGGATAACACTATCTCTCTTGAGAAAAATGATTATAGGAGGACTTACTTGTTGAACAATCGAGTTACTTGATTTTGATGAACCTTAGGGTTATACAAAGATCAAAACCTTATTTATTTAAGTCCTTACCTTATAGTCAAACTTATAACTATTTTTTATATGGTTATTTTATTATAAATGGCCATCCAATGTGAGGGAAAGTGGACCTCAATTGGTATTACCACTTCATTCCCATGCCCCAGGGATTATAATGTCTCTTGGGAAGGGGTGTGTGTAGAATTATGATATGTCCACAACACATTGAAGAGATTATTATGCCATGTATTTCTACCCTTATCCATTATATTTAATAAATTTTTATAAGGTCTTGCTTAAATCCACTATTTATCTTTTAGTTGTTGTAATGTTATGGAAATAATAGCTAGATTGGATCTTGTACTTTGAATATAATTTTTGAAACTCATATGCCTTGAATTTTGTGACATTATCCATAAGAATAGTATAATTAACTCCAAATATAAAAAAATATATTCAATTTTTAAAAGGTATCCTTGATATCTATTATGGAATCCTTTAAGGGAATTGATTTAATTCATTTTGAGAAGTATTCAGTAGTAGTGATGATGAACTAGGTCTATTGAGTGGTTTTCAGTAGGAATGAAACCATATTAAAAATTATCAAAATTGAAAATTTTATAGAGTGATTTTAGCTTTAAGAAACTCTAGGTGTTAGTGAATAAAGTTAGTATGCACTTTACAGACACCATTCAAAGCTAAAAGTACACATGTATCTTGGTTTATGGGGAGATCTTTGTTCTTATTTGATGGGAATAAAATGTTCCAACATAAACCTAGTTAATAATTCTTCTATCATTCAAAGGATTTATCAATTAAAATTTAATGGTGAAACTTGTAAATTCATTGTGTTATCTATGCGTGTGTTTCTTGAAGTGTGAATTTACTAAATTTTGTGATTTAAATCATTAACATCTTGTAGATGAGAAAAGGTTAAGTTAAAATTTTAAGCAAGTTATTCACTTCAAGAAGTGAAAAGGGTTATTTGGTGGTGGTATATAAAATAAACTAATTCACTAATTCAAATATGTGTTTCAGGTTTCCTTGGAGGATAATAAACCATTTAAAGATTAAAAGTGACTTATGTTCTCTGTATTTGATGTAGAGTTAGTTCTGAATTTTGCATCTATATTGGATCATATTAATTCACTTAATAGTAAGTGGATATAAATGTTTAATTACAATAATAATCATATTTATAAAAAAATTATCCAACCATACCTATTATTAATTATTATTGATTTCTTCAAGTTTTTATAAATGGTTACATTTCTCATGAATAAGGTTATTCAATAATTTCAGCTGATGTAAAGTATATTGAGAATAATTGTCATACTTGGAATATAATTCATTAATTATTTTTAGAGAAAAAATTTGTAAAATTCATGGGGATTAAGGTAATGAGAGGAATATTGGACATGTTTAAAAATATATATAAAGGTAATGTGAAAGTTAAAGAAGAAATATTTTTGATTTAACTCATGAATTATGAATACATTAAAATATTTGATGATGAATCAGCTAATGTTTTATTCACAAGATTCAATTTTGTGGTAAACACCATTATATTTTTTGGTGATACTCTTAAATATTTAATGGTATTAAAAAATATATGTCTTATCATACTCGGAAAATTTTCTACAAAGGAATAAATTCTTTAAGACTAGGATATTTTATTATACTATTTTCATAACATACTAATTTATTATGAAATTTTGAAAAGTGGAACTCTAAATAAGAAGATCATGGTTGAAAAGGAAATATCATTCAAATATTTGAAATAGGATAAGAGTCAATAAGAAATTGAGGAAGAAGAATAAAATTCAAAGGATGATAAATAAGTTGAGATAATGTTTGATAAGTTGATGTCTTGAATATGAAAAATTATTTGGAAAGATAAATGAAATTATTGAGGAATTATATCTTTTAAGTGTTTGAAAATTATATCTATTTTAAATTTTAGTAAAAAATGTTGAAGGTTGATAGAAGACTAAATTTTTGATGAAAATGAGTTTTTAAGAAGTTCCTTTAAGAAGAAAATTTGAAATATTAAGAAATAAAATATTTCTTTTTCAAGAAGCGGTATTTTTTTTAAATTCTAAAAAGATAAATTTCTTTTCTATGTGAGATCATATGGAAATTTATGTAGATGAAATTGAAGTTGAAACTTCAAGTGACATGGAGGATAAATTGTTTATTGTTAAAGTTAATGGTAATGAGTTCACCAGTTTTGAAGGTAATGGAAATTAAAAAGAAAAAGAAATTGATATGGAGTTTATACTAATGCATGAATTAAATGAGTATATTTCAAATATCTCAAATTTGGGGAAATAAAATACGAATTTAAATAAATAAAATCAAACTTATAATGAAATTGACTATATTCATGTTGAAAAAAATATCAAATTTGTTGAAATAGATTGAAGATTTGAAGGTGTTACTCGCTTTAGAGAAAAATTTGAATGGGGGTATAAGATAAAATTTGAGATAAAAATAAAGGGAACTTAGAAGCATTCAACAAAATTTTCATAAGTAAAAAAATAAAATGAATAAGATCAAGTTAAACCTTGATAAGTCCATTCAAGAAGTTAGATAAAGCTCAAAAAGGAAATGTTAATATTTAAACTTGTCTAATAATTGTGTGAATTAATAAATAACTAACTCACTATGTGACTTTTTGTGTGTAGAATAAAAGGCCTACTTGAAATTTAAATTTAATTTAATTGAATATTGTGATAAAAGAATAAGAATTTATAAAATCTATAGATTTTAAAAATTATAACTCGAATAAAAATATACTATTAGTGGAAAGTAAAAACATTTAAGGAAGAAGTCCTATTTTGAGAGGAATATGTTGGGAGTATCCAATATTTTTACTTTTAAAAAATTATATGAAATTATAGGTTTAAAGATAGACCTACAATAGGTGATATAGTCTAGACTAAAATCTATTTAAGAAGGAACTTTCTCATTTTATAGATATTACTAGTTCCGTGGTACCTTCAGAAATATATAAAAGAGATATTGGTTTTATGAAACATATATATTTTTGAACATAGGGGATTGGGAAGGTAGTATGTGATTAGAATTTATAAAACATAAAGAATATATGTTCAATGGAAATATGAAATTATGAAGTGAATACATATAATATATTTCAAATATTGAAATAATGTTGTTGAAGGTATGACTAATAGGGCCATGATCCAAAAAATATTCTTAACATTTTACATGTTAATTTTAGTATGTATCATAACACTATAATTTTTTTAAATATAAATAATAAAGGATTGGTCAATATTTTTTTGGTGGAAGTCACACTAAAATCTTCACCACATGAATTTCAATCAATTTTTGATAGAATGTGTTCATATAATATGATAGGAGATTTAATTATTCTAAATGATATTAAATAGATAAAGAATAATTCAAGGATGTTTTTAAATTTTGGTTCACTCAAAATCATATGATTTGGATCAATAGAAATTGGATAGAGTAATCTAAAATAGAAGAATTCACTTTTTGTTGATGGGTTAAAGCATAAATTTCTTATCATCTTTCAACTTAGTGATTAAGTAAATGAAGTCAATTTTTAAATTGATTAATATGTGGATAAGTGAATGAAGTATTTTCATGTTATGAAAATAGAATAATGAAAAATAGGTAACTTTTTTTAACTGGGAGATATTGTAAATTATTGATATTCGATACTGAAGAAGGATAATGAGTTGTGGCATCAAATAGTTGGTTATATTTTACAAAGGAAAAAAAATAAGATTTTTTAGGGGAAAATTCTTAGGATGTTTCTATGCTTTATTGTAAGATAGGAATTATATTTTTTCCATATTAAAAAATATGATGATTATCAAATCTTCATTCAAGAAAGTGGAAATTCAAAATTCTCATCCACTTTAATTTATTCATTCAAATAGTTTTTTATTTATGAGGAAGAAATTTAAAAAAAAATATAATTATTTTACCCCTTTAATTGATTAATTTACTCAGATTATGTTGGGAAAAAATCCCTCAAGGTATCATTGTAGCATTTTTGGGTTGGTTGTATTTGTTGACAATGTAGGTTCTCATGGTGAATTGTCAATTTCCATAGATATTATTGACAATCCATGTTGAAAAAGAACCATGAAAAAGGAATAGAAGATAGAGAGGCCATATAAAAGAACAGATACAAGGTGGCACCATTTTCTAGGGTTTACTAATTTTTTGGGGTCCAAAATTTGGGATTTGGTGAGCATCGTGAAATGTGGATTTCCTTGAAGATCTCATCAAAATATGGAAAAGGAATGGGTATTGAGAAGTTTGGTTTCTTGATGTGGATTTCACAAAGACATGAAGAATTTGAAGGCGTTCTTCGCGATTATGACAAGTTTTGTGAATGGAAGAGGTGAAGAGCATTACAACAAAGATTTAAAGTGGCGGCGTGAAGGAATTGAAAGAATGATCTGCGATTACAATGACCTCCATGATCCAAAAATTTCTATGGTGCTTCATTATATAGAGATAATTTTGGTGGAAATTTTAGAGCTTTGTGATTTGAGTTGATGTGGCGTTGACTTCGTGCGAAAGGTTATTGAGTCGGTGGAATTGCCTATTAATAGGCCTCAACACCATCAGGAGAAGTAGAGAGTTTTCCACGAAAAATTTGTTCATCTCAAATCATGAAGGAGGTTCATAGAGGAAGTGTGTTTCGCAAAAGATATGAGCTTCATGATAGCTAATCTAACTCCTCAGAAGAGGTGTATTCTGTGTTGGCTTAGTGAGATTCGTGAAGGAAGTCACTTTGTGACGGTATGAGCTCTACAACAGCCTAAGATTTTAAATGGATATCTCTTTGTGAAGGCTTGATCTCTGTGAAGAGGTGTGATCCGCAAAGCAGCAAGCTCTATGAAGGTGTGTTCTTTGTGAAGAGGTTGGGACTTCATGAAGGCTTGTTTGAGCTTTGAGAAATTGGCAGCTTCACGAAGTAGGGTGATTTACGAAGGTATTTTCAAAGGTTATTTCCTAGTGAACAATAGAAAATGGGTATTCATTAGTGGATGAAATTTGGACTTCAAAATAGCATCTACATAGAGATAAGGATTCATTCATTAGTGATAATGAAGAGACCTACATGTCTATAAACTGTGAGTGGATTTTGTGAAAAAGTAGTGAGCTCACTTTAGTTGAGAGAGTCGTGAGTTCTCAAATTGTGAATGTTTGTAAACCAGAAGGGACAATGAGTACACTTCGAACTTGTAAACAACAGAGTGCTTATAATGGATTTGGTACATCAGCACATCACTATTGTATGTTCCTTGAACGTATCCTAGTGAAGGTGAACCAAATAAAATTTATGTTTCCTATTCATGCTTTAAGGCTCATTCATACTTTGCAATGAGAAGTAAAGAGAGAAGAGAATTTTTTCTAACAAAAAAACACGATAAAAAGGGGAAATTGTTTTAATTTTTCATACCCTAATTCATCCCCATCTCAGGGTATCTATCCTTGTAAACCTAATAATTGGTATCATATAAAAAGTTTGATATCCGTGTTTCTCTCTCAAATGGAGGTCACTAATAATAAAAGGATTCCCATCTTCGACGGGAATAATTTTCAGCTATGGAAGAATCAGATGCAACACTACTTATGAACTTTGGTAATGGATGTGTTTACCAAGGAAATACATGGTATACCAATAGATATTAATAATAGTGGTGCTTTATTGGAAGGTGAGAATATATAGTTGGATGCTGATGCTAATGGAATTAATGCTTTAATGGGATCCATATACAATAATATCTATACGTAGGTGATGTCATGAAAAACATCATATTCCATGTTGGAAAAGCTATTGAATATATATGAAGGAGATACAAAGGTTAAAGAGGCAATGCTACAAGTTCCGTGGAACAAGTATGAAGATTTGAAAATGAACCTGAATGAGTCTATTGATGCATTCTTTGATAGGGTAAATATTTTTGTAGAAGATATGATTGGTCTTGGATAATTCATTTAATACATAAAGATCGTAAAGTGCATCTTGAGGAAACTTCCACCTTGGTTCACTTCGAAAGTTTCAGTTATGAAAGATAAAGATCCAAAGGAGTTGACACTAGACAATTTTCATAGTACCTTGGTTGCATATGAAATGAGGAATTATGATAATGAGGTTGTGGAAAAGAAGAAATCTAAGGAGGTTGCATTCATGGCCATGAAGAAGCTCACCATTGAAGATTATCAGGAAGATGAAGAGATAGATGAGGTGATTTCATTCCTTTATGAAAATCTAAAAAGAGGAAAATGAAAGTTTAAAGTGAAACTTCCACGAGCATGCTTTAGATTTGGAAAGGTTGGTCATCTTCTGGCAAGGTTCCCCAAAAAGTTTCATGATGATTATTATGATGATAATGAAGATGAAATTCCCAAGATTAATTCTTCAGCCTATGTGAAAGGGAAGAAACAGTTTAAGATAAATTTCATCAAGAAGAAGAGTCTTATTTCACAAGAATTTGGCTTTTCAGATGAGTCTGAGGTTGAAGAGGTTAAGGAGATTGAAAACTACAAAGATCATGGAGAAAATGCTATAGTGGATATTGTCAGTAGTGCTCAGGAAAAGGAAGAAGCTGGCATTGATGAAGAAAAAGAAGTTGAAGGAAGAATTGATATGCAAGCTAAGCTAGAGGCTGATCTAGAAGAGATAAATGTTTGGAGAGCTGAAACAATTAAAGACAATAAAGTAGTTCATAATGCCAAACTATATATGCAGCTGCAAAAATAAGTGAAGTCTGAGTTGATGGAAGAAATTGAGAGACTCAAGTCATCAACACCAGGGGACTCAAAATCTGGTAGTGAGTATAAAATAAAGGTTGAAGAATAGAAAAGGGATATCGATGGCTTGAATACCACAATGAAAGATAAAATCCAGCATATCAAAGAACTTGAAGGAGAAGTTCTCGGTTTTTAGAAAAATGTTAAAGATCAAGAAAAACTCTTAACTCCCACAAAGACATAAAGAAAGCAGATTACTACAAAATATGAGAAGATGAAAGTGGATCCTAGTGGTTCTGCAGAAAGGAAGCATCTATTATGTTCAGATGCTAAGGATGATGTAGGGATTTACTGATTTTTTTTTTGTGAAAAGTGAAGTTAGACTGCAAGTACCAGTTCCGATATTGATGGTTGATTTGGGAGCAAAGTAGAATCAGAATAGTCAGAGATCCCAAAGGGAAACTAGTATTGTATAAGTGACATACATGAATTCTTCCTATATCAGGTGTTATTGTTGTGGAAATATGGGACATTCACAATATGTGTGTTCCATAGACAAAAGATACCTAAGGGCACAAGAGAAATGGTGGAAGCCAAAGAGAGTTAGATATTATACCACATCCTTTGAGGGAAATTTCTTTTGGTGTGGAGAATTTGGCCACATGGCTAGATATTGTACATCGACCATGTAGAGAAATGTTGCAAGGAAGGATCAAAGTAGTCATGAGCAGCAAATCAACTAACCAACAGGTGAGTTTAAAATTCAAAAATGATTTTCAAATATGCCGAATGAATATGGTCCATCATAATTTAAGAATGATCATAAGTCTCAATCTATACCAAGTGTGAAGTCAAAAATATGGACCAAGAATAACGATCATAGAAGGCAGTGGTTGCTAAAATTTCCCTTAAAGCATCATACTATTCTGGTGTATGAATCCTTGACAGCGGTTGCACATATCACATGACAGGTAATAAAGAATTTGTTACAAGCATAAAATATGACAAAGAAGGAGTTTTCAAGTTTGGAAATGATGAAGGCCTAAAGATTATTGGCTCAGGAAAGGCCAAGTTTGGGGGAAAAGAGATGTTACGTGCTGATGTCTTTGTAGTAGAAAGGCTCAGTCCCAATTTACTTAGTGTCAGCCAACTATGTGACTCAAGGAATTTAATAAGGGTTACTAAGAAGAAATGTATCGTCAAAGGAAGAGATGGTGCAGTGGTTCTATAGGGAAAAATAACAAAGGGAAATATCCACCTGGTAAGTGGAGAAGAAGATATGTGTTTTTTTTTCTAGAGTTGAAGAGAACAAGCTATTGCATAAACGACTTGGTCATCTATGCCAACTGTCCCTAGAAGATCTGGGAAGTGTGATGAAGCTAGAGAACTCCCTAATATATCACATGGTTATACTCATATGCGTGATGCATTCCAATAAGAGAAGATCATTATAAAGACGTATAAGGAAAAGGAAAATAAGTCAACAAGATTTCTCGAATTGGTGCATGCTGATGTCTGTAGGCCTATTACATAAAGAGAAATTGACGGCAAGAGGTACTAAATTATTTTCATTGATGATTTTAATAGAATGAAATGGGTATTTGTTATTTACCATAAGTATTATGTGTTTTGTTTCTTAAAGAAGTACTGAAGGGAGTGTTAATGGATGCTTGGAAAGAAAATTCTGAAGTTTTGTACTAGTAATGGTACGGAATTCACAAACAGTCAGGTGGAATACTATCTCAAGAAACATTGGATAAGGACTCAAGTTTCCTCAGTGAGAACTCCATAATATAATGGAGTGTTTGAAAGGAGAAATTGGATCATTAACAACATGGTCAGAATGATGCTTATAGAAAAAGACCAACCAGAGAGGTTCTAGAAGGAAGTAGTGTTGACATCAGTCTATATTTCTAAAAGAGATCTGTTGTGTTCGAAGGAAGGAAAGAAACTATATGAGATGTGGTATGGAAAGAAGCCAATAGTGAAATTATTTAGAATATTTGGGAGTAAGTTCTTCATTCTCAATAAGGAAAAACATAAGAAATTTGAGTCATGTGCAGATGAGGGTATATTCCTTGGCTACTCAGGAAAAAGTAAATCATACAAATACTTTAACAAAAGGTTGGGAAAAGTAGTTGAGAGAAATGATGTCACTATAGTGGAGAATTAAGATGTCATTAAAAAACACTGTGAACTATTTCCTGATGAAAGTGATGAGGAGGAGAGCAACACAGTTGGAGTAGAAATGGTTGATGCTGATTCTGAAGAAGATACTGATGATGAGAATAAGGAAGAAAAATCCTTATCTGCACAAAAGCCAATGAGTCGAGCTGAAATTAAAAGGTAAAATATCATTGGTGATTAGTCAGGTCCAGTTTAGACAAGAATAATGAGATCACTATAGGAGACGTCCTTCTTATCTCATGTAGAGCCTAAATGCTTTGTTGATGCAACAGAATATGAAAACTAGATTCGAGTTATGAATGAATAGCTTGATGAGATTGAGAAGAACCAGATGTGGGATATTGTTTCGAGGCAAATAGATAAGATTTTCATTGGGACTAAATAAGTCTATCACAACAAGATGAATGAATATGGCACAATGATTCGAAACAAAACACAATTTTTTTGTAAAGGATACTCCCAAATAGAGGGAATAGATGTTGATGAGAAATTTGTACTCGTTGCAAGGCTAGAGACAGTCTGGTTATTCCTAGCCATTGAAGTGAAACAAATGTTCAAAATTTCCCAGATGAACATCAAATCTGCATTTTTGAATGGGGTTCTGGAAGAAAAAGTTTATATCGAGTAGCTAGATGGTTTTCTCATTCATGAGGATGAGAAAAAGGTTTTTTTGGCTAATGAAGGCATTATATGGGCTTAAATATGAACCAAGAGAATGGTACTTGAGGATTGATTAATATTTGAAGAAGCTTGGTTTCCAGCATTATGGAGTTGATTACAATCTCTATTTCAACAATGAGAGTAATCAAACAATGATGGTGCTAGTTTATGTCGATGACATAATATTTGGTGGATTAGATAAAGCTCAGTGGAGATAGTTTTTTGAATTCATTAAAAGTGAGTTTGAAATTTCAATGATCAGAGAGATGACATTTTTCCTTGGTTAATAGGTTTCACAAGGAAGGAGGGACACCTTCATTTCTCAATACAAATATGCTAAGGAAGTTCTGAGAAGATTTGGAATGGAAAATTACAAGGAGATGAAGACTCCAGTTTCTACTTGGATGAAGTTATCAAAAGATGATAATGGAAAGGTAGTTAATATAGGCAGATTATTGGGAGTTTATTGTACCTGACAGCTATAAGAACAGATATTGTTTTTGTCATATTCCAAGATGCACAATATCAAAGAAATCCCCAGTAAAGCCACATTCTTGCAGTGAAAATAATACTTAGGTTTATCAAAGTAACTATATATTTCAGCTTGATGTATAATGAAAAATCTCAGCAAGAGCTGTTGGGATATACAGATGTAGATTGGTCCGGTTTAGAAGATGATAGGAAATAAATGTTAAGAGGTTCTTTCTATCTTTGTGGATTGTGTATTTATTTTATAAACAAGAATAAATATTGCATTTAATTGAGAATCATAAAATCCGAGTATATTTCAGCCACTCAAGCATGCACACACTTACTGTGGATGAAGCAGCAACTTTATGATATGGGAATTGAAGTGAATTCTCTGATAGAAATCCACTGGGATATCTTAAGTGCTATAAATCTTAGAAAAAATCCCATCCATCACTCAAGGACAAAGAACATTGAGATAAATTATCATTTTTTCAAGGAGAAGGTTGAGCGGGGTATTTTGAATTTGGAGTATGTTCCCACAAAACTACAGGTTGAAGATATTCTAACAAAGGCCTTACCCAAGGAAGCTTTTGAGATGTATCGACTGGCTCTAGGAGTACAGTCGACTCCATGAACTTGAAAGAGTGTGGCTGTGGATACCCTCTCCCCGAGGTATGGTGTTTTTTTCTCTAATATTCTAATATGTGTTCTTTCCAATGTCTTAGACCATAGAGGAGTGACTTTTAGGTATATTGACAAAGGGAGAGAAACAGTGACGCATCAAGGGGGAGAAACTATTGCTAAGGAAGGGAGAAAATTTCTTAGTCAAAGACATGGGGAGAAGCTGATAGCTGGAGTAGCGGTATAGAGGATAATATTAAATTTGAGGATGATTGAAGTGATCTACCAAATATTAGATATCACGATAGATGAGGTTTGTGATGAAAGAAGTTTTTTAGTATCAGTATGGTATTGACAATTGGTGTTAGCAATGAAGTGATTAATTGATGAAATTTTCATACCACTCTTGTTTCTCACATAGAGCATTGCTAATGTGGGCTTAGAGTATGTGGTGAGTGAATATTTGGTCTCTATATTAATCACAAGAGGTGAATGATGGTTGGTGATGGAAGAATTTTTAGTGAGGTATAAAAGTGCAGAGAATCGTTTTGAGAAGAGTTGTTAACAAACCAGAAGGGGGATATTGTTGGGAGAAAATCCCTCAAGGTATCATTGCAAAATTTTTGGGTTGGTTGTGTTTTTTGAAAATAAAGGTTTTCATAGTGAATTTTTGAGTTCCAGAGATGTTGTTGGAAATCCATGTTGAAAAAGAACCATGAAAAAGGAAGAGAAGATCTGGAGGCTGTACAAAAGAATAGATACAAGGTGGAGCTGTTTTCTATTGTTTTCAAATTTTTTAGGATCCAAAATCTAGGATTTGGTGAGCATCACGAAATGTGTATTTCCTTGAAGATCTCATAAAAATATGGAAAAGGAATGAGTTTCGTGAAGTTGGGCTTCTTGATGTGTATTTTTCTAAGAAATGAAGAAGTTGACGGTGTTCTTCATGATTACGATGAGCTTCATGAATGGAAGAGGTGAAGAGCATTACAGAGAAGATTTGTGGAAGTGGTGAAAAGAAATTGACGTAATTCTCTATGGTTATGATGAGCTCCGCGATCCAAAAAATTTCATGGCACTTCGCGATATAGATATAATTTCACGAGAAATTTCGTAGCTTCACGATTTTAGTTGACGTGGTCCTGAATTGGCGCGAAAGGTTCTCGAGTAAGTGGAATAACCTATAAACAAGCCTCGAACCCCCTCAAGAGATGTAAAGAGTTTTCCAGGAAAAATTTGTTACTCTAAAATCATGAAGGATGTTTGTAGACGTAGTGTGCTTCGTGAAAGATATGAGCTTCATGACGGCTAATCTAGCTCCGCAAAAGAGGTGTGTTCCATATTGGCTCAGTGATATTCACGAAGGAAGTTTCTTTGCGATGACTTGATATCTGTGGTGGCCTAATATTTTTTAAGGAATTTTCTTTGCGAAGGCATGATCTCTGAAAAGCAGTCTGTTTTGTGAAGAAACAAGATCTAAAAATGCGTGTGATTTGCGAAGAGGCATGGAATTTGTGAAGGCTTGTTTGAGCTTTTTGAAATTGTGAGATTCAAGAAGTAGGGGTATTTGAGAAGGTATTTACAAATGTTTTTGCCCAGTGAAGAGTGGAAATGGGGTATTCATCAGTGGATGAAATTTGGACTTCAATATAGCATCTAAATATAGTAAAGGATGCATTAATTAGTGATAATTAAGTGACCTACAAGTCTATAAACTATGAGTGGATTTTTTGAAGTAACAATGAGCTCACTTCAGTTAAGGGAGTAGTGAGTTCTCAAATTATGAATAGTTTTAAAACAAAAGGGATAGTGAGTCCACTTTAAACTTGTAAACATCAGTGAAATTATAGTGTATTTGGTACATAGACACATTTCTGGTGTATGCTCCGTAGATGTAGCCTAGTTCGGGTGAACCAAGTAAAATTGCTGTGTCTTGTGTGTGCTTTAAGGCTCGTTCATACTCTACAATGGGAAGGAAAGGGAGAAGCGAGTTTTGTCTAACAACAAAACAAGATCAAAAAGGGAAATTGTTTTAATTTTTCATACCCTGATTCACCCCCCTCTTAGGGTATCTAGCCTTGTGAACCTAACAGATTACATGTATTATATTTATAAAACATAAATCATATAACTTTATTTTTTTTAATATTTCAAGAGTAATACAAATAATGAATGTGGTTTCTTTTTTAAGAGAGTAATAATGGACAGTGGAGTGAGTGAGCAATAGAATGTCTAAAGATTATCTAGAAACACATGGTATTTTACATGAGTTAATTGAACTATTCGACCCAAAATAAAATAATAATTATGAATGAAAGAATATAAGTTTTTTGGAGATTCCATGAACAATATTTGTGGAGCATTATAAATCATGGATCTTTTGGAAGGAAATGGTTGGGATAGTGGTGCATATTCAAAACCATTACTTGTATGTTCTAAATTGAGACATTCATATTTATGAATTACACTATAGGTAAATTACTATCCTGAATTAGTTAAGGGTGTTTGTAATCACTTTTGTTTTCAAAGAGAATAAAGTTAACTTGATAAATCTATGTAAGGATGTGTTGTTGGGATTTGTCTTCGTTATCCTCCAAATATAAGGGGGTATAATTAATTTAACTAGGAAAAAATATTATTATTTATTGTGATGAGGTGTATGTGTTAGAACAATTATTAAATGAGTGTAGACAAAAAAAAGTTTTGGAAGTGATAGAGAAGAAACATAATTTATTGGAAAATATAAAAAAAATTATAGTAATGGTCAAGATTCATGTGATTTTCATGAGTTAGATGATGATTTAGCCTTATCAAGTAAAAAAGAAAAAGGTCAACTCATATTATGTTAATAAAGTAAGTATAGTTTCGTAATATTAATAGAGATTGCGAATAAGAAATTAAAACATGGATAAATTTGAGGATAAAATCACATACCTAATTAACCTCTTAGGTCAAACAAAGAAATGTGAATAAAGAATTGGAATGTCTAGTTTATATTAATTAATAATTGGATAATATTGCGAAAAAACACTTAGGATTTGGTACCTAAGACGATAAATATGAATGTTCATAGAACCAAGTGGTAATTTAATAACAAGTTGAATAAAAAAGGGTAATTGATGAGAAATAAATAAAAAATTGTTTGTAAATATTATTATTAATTTGAATGAATAGAGTTTAACAAAATATTTTTTTCCTTGTGGAAGGCTTTAGGATATAAATAATTTTCTTACTATCACTTCACAAAGTCGAGTTATGATATTTCAAATGGATATCAATTCGGTCTTCCACGATAGTGAGCTTCAAGTTAAAGTGTACATTGATAAACTTGAAGGATTATTTTATTGACATAATAAAGGAAAAGTTTTAAGGTTGAAAAATGTACTTTGTAAGCTAAAAAAATATATTAATACATGGAATTTTAAACTTAACTCATTTTATAAGGAGTTGTATTTCCAAAATGGATGAATGGACCAAAAACTCTACATTAAGGAAATTAAATAGGAATCTCTTATTGTGATAGTCTATGTGGATGATACTATTTTTACTAGTAATAAAGAATTTATTTTAAAGGATTTTATAAATAAAATAATTTATTTGTTTTAGATGTTAGTTTTGGGAGATTTCTTTATTTCTTGGGTCCTAAAAATTCTAAATGAGATGATTACATTTTTATTTCTCAAGATAAGTTTGCCTGAGAAATTTTATGGAAGTTTGGTATAGAATATAAAAAGGATACTTCTACTCTAATTATTATGGGAATTGTTTTTCCAAATATGATAAAGGTAAAGAGGTGAATCAAATAGAGTTTAGAAAGCTCATTGGGATTTTTCTATATTTTTTTTATTTGTGGCCGAATATCATATATGCTATCACACTTTGAGAAAGGTATAAAAGTGTGACTAATAAATTTCAATTCATAGTAGGAGAGATGATTTAAATGTAAATTAAAGGAACTCTTAATTTTGGGATAACATATTACAACAATAGAAAATTATATATTGATAGATTTAATAATACTAATTGGGTTGAAAGTTATTTTGAAAAGAAATATATATCTAGTAGAATATTATTTTTGGGAGATAAATGAATTTATTGGAACAATAATAAGAAAAGTTCCCTTAATTTAAGTAAAATTTAAGTGGGGTATATTTCTATAACTCAAGAAACAATACAATTAATGTTGATGAGAACATAACTTTAAAATTTCATGGACGAAGTGATGTTTACATTACTTATGGGTTTTCATAATCAAAGTGTCATAGATATTTTGAGAAATTCAGTTCAAAATTGTTGACCAAATCACATAGATATCAAGAACCTCTTTATAAATTAATTTCCTTAACAAGGTGGGTTGAAGTTGAAGTTTGTTCCTATGAAGGTGTAAATAGTGTTCGTTTTTATCAAACCATTTCCTAAGGGTGTATTTCTATAATTTAGGTTTATTATGTGAGTTTAACCTTGATATTCACAAGGCTAAGGAATATTACCCCATCCCATATCTTGTTTTTTCTTTTGATGTAGTTGTCAAAGGGGTAGAAATATAGTAACATAAATCTAAAGATATATATTTTCTTAATGGTGGATAAATCTCTTATTAAGGGGAGTATAAATTTACATGGAAACCATTAAACTAAAAATCCACATGTGGTGTGTGTGTGTGTGTATAATGATATGAATTCAGTATATACATGTTTTTGAATTTATGAATTTATGAAATGGTCTAATGTGTTTGTTGAGAATGTGTATAGAATTTTTTTAGAACATCCAAAAGAATATATTTGAAAAGATGATAAATGATGTAAAAATATGAGCATATGTTTTGAGACTACTTAAAAGTGATTATGATTTAATATTATTGAAAAATTTGAAATTACTGTTTAATATTATTATTTCCCATACTTTGTTCAATCACTTAGGATTATAACGATTGAATGAAGAATCATTTCAATATTAAAGAGTGATTTATATAAGATGGTTTGAAATAAAGGTTATATAAGAGATGTGGGTTTTATAATGAAGGATATTATTGGTTGATGATAAAGTGAAGTGGATGTGATTGACATCATTTGTGTTATATGTTTTTATTAAATATTTCAATATATGAATTATAACAAAAATTAGATTAATTTCAATTTAATATGAAATGTATTTTTTTACTATAATTAAATTATTATATCTCTATTATTTTCATAATATTTGGGTTAATATTACATTTTAATTATCTTAAGGAATTTTTTGGATTTTTGTGAACACTACCTAAATCTATAATTTTAGCGATTAAATTAATGTTTTTTTATTTTATTTCATTGACTGTAATTTAGTGGTGTTATTTTGATGATTTTGTAGATAGGGGATCTAGGGAATCCATGAAGAAATTTGAAGTCAAATGGGTTGTTATAAATTCTATAAATCAATATAGCATCCATATGTAAGATAATGAATGTTGTATCCACTCTCGAGAAGGTGTCAGATAAGTCACAATATCTCACAGATTCACCTGAGGTTCCATCATACCTCTAACATAATTTCATGAAAAACCCTAACAATGAATCATCATGAAAACACTGCCTCATGCTCGTGCTCATACCTAAGGCTACTTCAAATATCCAATGGATGTTGTGTTAAATCTCCTGGACAATATCAACATGCTACAGAATCTCATTTGTTTTCCCTAGTTTCCATTAAATTTCCAATGTTTCCTGGGATGTTTTGATGTAAGATCCATCCCAACCACTTAAGACTCAAAACCCAACACACACAACATTAGAAATTCAATGTAATATTAAGAGAAAAAAACATATTACAAACTCCATGAAATTCAATGAGCATTTCAATCCCTTGAATTTGATCACATGAAAATGCAATGTCAATATAGTTTTACCACCTAGTGTGATATCAAGATCAAATGTACATGTCATTAGAAAATAATGATACCTCACAAATTAGTGAACTCTTATCCCATCATCCAATTTATTCTCCTACACAATCTTGATATTCATTCCCTACCTGACATAACTGCCATGATTCAATGAATTCTATAATTTATTGCTGACTTTACCACTCCACCTACACTATCCCAAATCATCCATATTGCATCTATAAGGGAGAAGAAGTCTAATATCAACATGAACATTTATTAAAGGTAATTCCACGAGGAATTAATGAATACTACGAGAGGAATATCTATGATACTTTATAATAATTTCATAACTAAATTATGTAATCATCTCACAAGAAGGACACATGGAAAACATATGTGGTAATGAAATATCCAAGATAATGGGAAGCAATTCCCTTGTGCCTGATTCTTAATAAGGAATAAAGGAGAAACTCTGTAAAAATTGAAGTGGGGCACAATAATAAGGGTTCCTAATCATGGGATTATATAGGAATTTATTTTATACATTTTTATATTTCATTTTGTTAATATATATATATATATTGGGTTTTCCACCACTCCCACTCTCCCCCATTCATTTTATTCTCTCAAGCATTCAAGATAGTGAGAGGATAACTTGAGGATCAATCCCTGGATGTGACTAACATATTCCAAAGTATCTATATGTTTCTATTTCAATTATTTATGTGAAACCTTGGGGATTTGGGAATCTGATGTGTTTTTGAAAATACCCATGTTTTTTCTGAATGTTGAATTTGTGAAAAAATTTGAATTTTTTCTTTTAGATTCTCAGGAGGGATAAAATGGTATTTTTTCTATAAGATGATATTGGATAATTTTTATGACCACTCTGTTCATCATAAAATTGTGTTTTTACCCTAGTTATATAGTTTGGTGGAATTCCAAGCCGTTAAAATTTTCACAGAATAATTCCTATTTAATATTTATTTTATTAAATATTAATTTGTTCATGTGTGTTCATTTGGAGATATATTTGGAATTTATTGTGATAATTAGATTATATCTCTATGGATGAGTCTAAAATTATTTTTTTCATAGTTGGGGAATAAATCCACTTCGGGTGTTGAGGGTGGGCCCAACCCTCTTTTCTTTTTATTTTATTTTTATTCCTTTTATTTTTCCCTTTTATTTCTCCACCATACTTAGATTACAGTGTATTCCCCCCTTTTAATTATAATTTTCTTTACTGAGAGTGGATAGGGATAGGAGGGGTGGGGGGTGGAAGAAGGGAGGTGACACTATGGAGCTCAGGAGGATCCAAATCATCATGCAACAACTTTAGAACGCGAATCAGTGTGATTTTTTGGAAGATTCTACCCAATGGTAGTTTTTTATGTTTTTATATTAAATACCAATATATTTAACCATTTATAGTTTATATCACCTTTTTTGACTACTAAGGACCCCCATAGTGTTGTTTTAGGCTTAATTTGTAAAAAATAGGGGTTTTGAGCCGATCGTAGGGGTTTCCTATTTGGAAATGCTGATCACATGATGTGTGGTTCCATGAACACACAATGCATATTATTTCTATTTGGGGATGAAGAAATAGGATTGAAAACACATCATGTACTTTAGAGGACACACCACGTAGTGTAACTCAACATGTCGCTGAGTTCATGGCCAAACATCCTGTGTGGGGGTAGTTGGTCATGTTGGGTACATGACTAGACCTTTTGTGGGATTCACGACATGCATGATTACACGTCTAGGGAAAACACATGGTCAAGCCATGTGTGGTGCATGGGAAGGTACCCCACATAGGATACATGTTGTGTACATGGTTTTCATACCGTGTACTTGGGTTCTACATGCCATGTCTTGCTGAAATATATGCGCATGTGAGGCTTTGAGAGTACGAGATGTATACTCAGGTATACACATCGTGTATTTTTCCCTTTCTACCCTTTTGAGGGGTTTTCATGTTTTTACAGCCCAAATTCATAAATATACAAAAAGGAGTCCATTTTTAATATTTTTACATGTATTTTGTGATGGTGGAACCCTTGGGGTGATTTTATGATTCCTAAGAGGTGTTTTGGGGAAAGTGAGATTTGATAGAGGTTCTTAATCTATTAATTGAATCTAGTAGTATCCTTTGAGTGAGACATCGGATGATACCTATATTAGGGTTGTTGAAATGGATGGAGGATATGAAATGGGATCTCCAATGTCCTCAATGGATGTTTCTTGGGATTGTCCCTGGTTAACGGTACTAAGATGCGACTTGAGGAAGCATATAGTTTGGGTGTTTGAGATAACCTAGAGTGGGACCTTGAACTGAGACGGGCCCTGAATCATCTCCATAAAAAAAATGTTTAGGTGGAATTTCCCATGAGTACATCTCCCTTATGAGGTGTGCTATTTTGTCATGAGTGACCATGAGTTATTAGAGATGAGGTAATGGGATGTGTTTACCCCAAGAGATGGGTATTGGACCAAGAGACTAGTTGCAACAAAGGATCCAAAGTGGGATACCTCTACATATTATCTGACCTAGAGGATCCCATGTGGTATGCCTCTACTTAAAAACTAATTCTGAGGGTCCCAGAGAGGATTCCATTTCTTATGTACTAAATTTGAGGATCCCAAGAGGGTTGCCTATGCCTTCATACTGACATATATAATCCCATATGGGATGCCTTCCCTTTTATCACACCTACAAAACCCTCCTAGAATTGCACTGTTATTTATCAGTGCTTGAAAAATTCACTAATAAAGTCTATTTTTATCACCACTAAAATAAGGTATGATAAAGGAATCCCTTTATCATCGCTAAAAAAGTGTTGATAAAATTCATCCTTTATCAGCACTTTTTTTGGAACTGATAAAATGTAACCTTTATCAGCACTTTATTTTAGAACAGATAAAGGAAACCTGTATCACTGCTTTATTTATAGTGCTGATAAAAGGTTTCCTTCATCAGAGTTTCTTTATCACTAATAAAAGTTTCCATTCATTTGCACTATTTTAGAACTGATAAAGGTCTAGAATAAAGAAGAAAATTAAACAAATAAAAATAAAATGGTTAAATTAAGATAAATATGAAACATTTTATTAATTAAATATTTATTGATAAAAATGAAAAAATTTAATATATATTTATATATTATAAAAATTAATAAATATTATATATTAAATATATATATATATAATGAATAAGTATATTATATATAAAATTTTAATTAAAGACATATTAATGTCTTATTCATTTTTAATGTTGTCTGATTTTCAATTTAACCTATATTGAACATTGTGTGTTGAATTTATTTCACACACACACACACAAAGATATATATATGTTAATTCCTTTTTATATAAAAATACACACAAAAATCTATTACACAATATATAGAAACACATCACCTAATATTTATATAATTTATTCAAATTTTAGTATATTTTAGAATTTAATTATAACACGATGCTTTTAATATATATTATGTTTTTAATTGGTTGATTTTATTTATTTATTTTCAATATACTAATGTTAGTGTCTTCATTTTTAATGTTTTTTATTTTTTATTTTATTTTTGAATTTGATAATTTTTTATTATTTATTTATATATATTTATTTACTATGTTTTTGTTATTTTCAACCTGTATTCATCCACTTTAATATATATATATACACATATTTTTTAATAACTTACATTTAATTAATAAAAATTATCTATTCTTTCTATATTTTTAAAGTCTACTCATTTGGAATTATTCTATTTCACTCATTTTTAAAATGCATGTATTTAAGATTATATATCCATTAACAATGTTAAAAATATTTTTGTAAATAAATATTTAGAGAAAATATATATCTATAAATGTATATTTACTATATTAATAATTATTATAAATAAATAATTATAATTATAATAAATAAATAATAATTATTTTTAAATAAGTATTTATATAATTATAAATAAATAATTATATATATTTAAATATTTATAAAATTATAATAAAGTTATTCAAATATTTATAATTACAAAACTTTTAACAACGCTTTTGTTGCACTGATAAATACTCTTATCATCACTTATAAATTTAGCGCCGATTAAAGGGATATTTATCAGTGCTTTTCTGAAAGCACCGATAAAAGTATCCTTGATCTATTTATAAAAATCCCAGACCACGAATCAGTCACTCATGATTCATTTGAATAATATGGGGTTCCAAAATCTAGGTAGTTTCTCAAATTTAATTCATCATATATACTTGATTATATATTCGAATGGATTAATTATGATAGTTTTTAAGGATTAAGGGATACTATGTTGTGGCCCTCATTCATGGGTGATGAACATATAAGGACCAAGGTATGTGTAAAAATCATTAAAAAATGTTTTTTAAATTTTGTTTATTCATGTAAATTGTTAAACCCTGAAATGGGTTATTTAGATTTATGATTTTCATGAATAATGTTTTATTGAATTCTAAAAAATATTGTATTAATTAGTCACATTCCAAAAATTATTTTAGTGATGCATGTTGTGAGAGTTTTGTTTTTTTAATTAATCCAAAATTATTTTTAAACTTTAACCATTCATAGAGAATGATTAAAGTTTCATCATAGAATATGATTGAGTTTTGGGGATACCTCTCCCTAATAGTATTTTTTATAGCCGATAATATCATTTTCCGTCTTAAAGTAGTAAGTTATTAGAGGTAATTATTGATCTACTTCAAGATCTGTGGTATAATTTTCAATGAAGGGAAGTATCTATGGTTCCTCTCTAATATTTTATGGTAATATATCATAAAAATAAATTTAGTATTTCATGTAATAGATACATTTCATTTATAAGAGAAAAATAATTCTAGATCACTACATAGCATATGTTGAAAAATTCATCCTTTAAATGGATGAATGTTATTGGCGGGATCTTATGGTGGATTAAAAAAAATATTCAAAATTGGGAGGTGAGGAATCCTTGAGTATACATAAGTGATGTCCATTATAGGTGGGGTGAGATTCGTTTCTGCAATACCATTAGAGCGGAGGTATTATAATTCCTCTTCAATTAAGGAGATTTTTTGGGGGATTGCATTAGTGTAGGTTTCTTGGACACTTTAATCATTAGATTCTTGATTGTATTCTATATATTGATGACGGATTGGAATCCCTATTTCAATCTATATTTACTAGCATCATTGTGGTTCCAAAGTTTATTGATGACATACCTCCCGAACAATGATGGTTGGAAGGATAGTTTGAAAGAGGGATTGAGTGGCCTCAAATCCATCATCAAGATATGGAAGAAAATATATCATCTCAGGACATATTAAATAAAGGTAGTTAAGGTTATTTGTATAGTAATATTTAAGTATTATATATTTGTTAAATATAGTAATAATTTTTATGCAATATCGATTCAATTGTGGAATTTTATGTATGGAGTGTATTACATTATTATTATTCAAGAGAAATTAAATGTTTGACTACTCATGCAGACAATGTATACTGAACATGATGATGTTGGAAATCCCAATCAAGAACAAACTATTGATGTTGATGCTATTGAATTATTAGAGGATCAACAACATGTTGATGAAAATTTTAAAAAACAAGAATGACGTAGCATCACCCTTTTGAATAAAATTATCCAGGTAGGAAGTCCGAGTATAAAATTTGAGGTTGGTTGGAATCAATGCATAAAACCTATTGAACCCCAAAATTCAATATTTATAAGTTATATTGGGGTCACAACAATGATGAATGTGCTTATTGATATCGACTCATGGAGGCATGTCCAACCTATAATGAAGGAAATCCTTTGGAAAGATATAACGATAATGTTACAATATAATATATCTATTTTATTGAAAAATTATATAATGAAATGTTGATTTAGTTTTCATTATTCTTTGTAGAATTGATTTATTTTTTTGGTATTACCATAATAAATTTTTCTTAATGGCTGCTGGAAAATCCTATAGAGGCATCCAGTCTCTTCTGACAAAGTTACATCTTATGGATGATGAGGGGAAAATAAATCCCCACCAACAACTTCGTTATGTACACATTATAAAGTAGGAAACATGGATTTATTTCAGTAATAAGCGTTATTAGGAATCATTTTAGGTACATTTAAATCGATAATATATTATTTGAAATTATTTATTTTATCAAACTTGATTCAAAATTGTTAATTTATGAAACAAAAAGGGGTACTAAAAATAAAGAGCATGCATCAAAACCAGCATACCCCTATCACATAGGAAGCATGGGGTATGATTCATTGGAGAATAAATTAGTATTTATTTTAAATCAAAACTAAATGTTTAATTACTTGACATAAAACAACATATGTTCCTTTGTTTATATGCAAATTGATGAATCAAAATATGAAGCCACTTCCATCCCATGCCATGTACTATGGAAGGAGGTTTGTGTAAATAAGGATGGTCTATTAGTTGATGAAAACACAAAATAAGTGTGGGAACATTGTTTAAGTATGAAATAATTTCAATTATTTATGATTTATAATAATATTACAAAAAATAAATATGTTCATATTTTTTTATATGGTTTAGACACAAGAATCGGCATAGACATACTAGAAGAAAAGTGAATTTCAGTAGCTTTGAAGCGGCCTAAACAATATGGTAGTGTTAGAGGATTAGGTTTTGTAGTCTATCCTTAAACATATTTCAAGAATATAAAACCACATGAAGATACATATAATATAATGATATGAATTCAGACACACATAGACTCACTACAAGATATTATTTTGTAGTCTGGTTTGGCAGACCACTGTATAAGAAAAGATCAAAATGAATTGGTGGTGGAGAAAAGATCCACACATGATCCAAATGATCTCACTAGATTTGAGGCTGGTCATTCCCCCTAAATATAACCCGATGTAATCAATTTTTTTCGTTACTCTTTCTCCTAAATTCGAATCAAACAACTTACGACAACTTTATATTACTAAAATTATACAGGGTGTAGTTGTATTTGATTTTTATCTATCAACACCCACGTACCACTATGTTGCAAGGGCTACAATATATAATATCCCAAGAGACCTGCTAAAAAATCAACCCCTCCCAAAAGATCACACGATAGTGTATATTGAGGTAGTTTATGAGCCGACTGTTGAGTTTCCTATTCCACTTAATTATCCACATATTAAAACGGTCTAAGATGCTATTAGAGCTTTCAGGGGATGGTAATATAATCTTATAAAGATACATGAGGTACATCTTTGAAAAATTAATTAATATGAAAAACATTTAATAGTTGATGATGAAAGGTATACATTGAGGTATGATATTATAGATGGATAAAGCGACAGAGAAACGAAAATTCGAATCAAGAAAATCTACTAAATCGGTCAAGAAAAAAAACATGAACTTCCAAGAGTACCTTCTCTCTGCTAGTTCCAGAACAACATTTATTAACCTTAAAACTTTATGTGGAGACCAAATTTAAATATAAAACTATGTCTTAAATTCACTATGAAGAATAAATACTTGAAGTTTACATTGTGGACTGAATTTGTCTCAAGACTCCAAATGAGATTCTCAAGCGTGAATGGATGGGCATCTTAGTTGTGAATACACACATAAAGTACATTTTCATAATATTTATGTCCAAATAGTGACCTAAATATGTTTATTAAAGTTAATAACTATTCATATTTTTTACATGTGTTTATATTACAACTATATAAAGGGAAGATCGCCCAAAGCATGATTTGGATTCATTAATCCCAGTACCCTTTCTACAAAAAAATTATTTTGGATAATCAAGAAATAGGTATGAAAAGAGATGAGTTAATCCAAGAATTTAATAAAAAAAGTATCAGAAGACATACACTTTTTGATTCCTACAAATCAAGGTTAAAACTCTACGATCTAATCACATCAAATATATTTTTAATTTTTGAATTACTTAATTGTTTTTTGTTTTTTAAGAAGCACTATATTCTTATATCAGTCAACATAAACACCCCAAATTTTTATTTTTTAGATTCAATGCATGAAATTCCATCCAACAAATTAAAAATGATGTTTATTGTGAATATGTAATACACTACAATCAACATTTTATAGATAAACTTAGAATTATATGTTCAGTCGTGTTTTAATGATAATTTTGTTATGATAGGGTTGTCTCTAAATACAAGCTCAATCATGGCATGAGGCCAACATCTAAAAACATAAAGCCTGTGGATTATTAAAATTGTAAAAAAAATTAAGCTATATATAGAAATATTTAAATATCAAAACATTTCAAAAAAATTTACTTATTTTGGTCAATTTTTCGATAGTTTCCGAAAAAAGATAAAGCAATCGATTGTGGACATTATGTTTGTAAATTTATGAGATAAAACATGAAAAAACCAGCATCCCCCTATAAGAAATTTCTAAAGGTAATTACAATTTCGTTAAATATATTTCATAATCATATGTTTGTATATATTTTCTCAGTACTATCAAGATTTCTGATAAAAGAGTTATTTAAATGAAGAAATAAACTTGTTTAGAGATGAGTGGGCAACATAATTTTTTTCATAATGTACTCCAAAAACAAATTTAGGAGATTACATGCTATGTTTGTGATCTAGTATGAGTTATGACCATAAAAAAATATTTGGGGTGTGAAGCATTAGTGTCACAATGATTATTTATTATTCTTCATCTCTTTATCAAGGAGAAGATTAATGGTGGAATCAATTTATTTAGAAGTGATAACCTGAAAACAGTAATATTTTTGGGAAAACATGGAGGTGGTGGTGGAGGCAGAGGCAAAGTCAGAGGTGGAGGTAGAGGTTAAGGAGGAGGAAAATTCGGAGTCGAAGACCAACGTGGAGGAGGAGGCAGAGGCGAAGACCAAGGTGGTGACTAAGGAAGAGGGGGATAAGAAGCACCGGCTTGAAAAAAATAAAATTTTTCAGCAATGAAATAGAATAAATATGATACCATTATTGTGTTTGAGAATAGTTTTTTAAAAGTTCACACAACACTTGTCCCTGAAGATAAGATCTATTGTGCATCTTTCGAGTTTAAAATAACATTTTAGTAAAAAACACATGTGACATACTCAGAAATGAGAAAAAATATTTTGATTATTTTGATACTTTAGAAAAATGAACCATGCTTCATGTTAAATGAGTATCATTAATCCGCACCAAAATCTGACATAAGGTGTGACCGATATGATTCTAAGTACATCATTTAATTCAAAACTGTCATTAATTTTAATAAAAAAACAACTGACATACTCAAAATTGTGAAAATTCATTCTGATTGTTTTGATACTTTATGATAACGATCCATGTGTCATTTGAGATGTGTATCATTCAAATAAATCTCAATATGAGGCATAGTGTGACCAGTATGACTCTAATTGTGTCTTTTTTATTCAAAACTGACATTAATGTAAATAAAACAACAACTGGCATACTCAAAATTGAGAAAACACATTCCGATTTTTTTAATACTTTATAAAAATGATCCACAAGTCATTTGTGACGTTTTACATTCAGTCACACCTCAATTTGATGCATGGTGTTACCGGTGTGGCTCTAAGTGCGTCTTTTTATTCAAAGTTGACATTAATTTTAACTAAAAAAACAACCGACATAATCAAAATTGAGAGAATGTATTCCGATTGTTTTGATACATTAACAAAATGATACATGAGTAATTTTAGATGTGTAGCATTCATCCTAACCTCATTATCATTCACGGTGTGACTGGTATGATTCTAAGTGTGATTTTTACTCAAAACTAACATTAATGTTAATAAAAAAACAACTCACATACTCAAAACTAGGAAAACACATTCTGATTGTTTTGTTATATTATAAAAGTGTTCCATACATAATTTCTAACATGTAGGGATCATACCCACCTCAATACTATGCACAATGTGACCGGTATGACTCCAAGTGCGTATTTTTATTCAAAACTGACATTAAATTTTAAAGGAAAAACAACTATCATACTCAAAACAAAGAAAACACATTATGATTATTTTTATACTTTAGAAAAACGATTAATGAGCCATTTGGAACATGTGTAATTCAGGCTCACCTCAATCCGATGCATGGTGTGACTAGTATGACTCCATGTACATCTTTTTTATTCAAAATTACCATTCACTTTAATCAAAAAAAACAGCTAACATACTCAAAACTAGGAAAACGCATTAAGATTGTTCTAGTACTTTAGGAAAATAATCCATACATAATTTTTGACATGTAGGGATCAACCTCACCTCAATATGATGCACGGTGTCACCGATATGACTCCAAGTGCATCTTTTTATTCAAAAGTGACATTAATTTTATAAAAAAAAAACTCAAAACCCTGAAAATTCATTTTGATTATTTTTATACATTAGAAAAACAACAAATGAGTAATTTGGGATGTGTATCATTCAACCACACCTCAATCCTATATACAGTGTGACCGATAAGACTCAAAGTGTGTCTTTTATATTCCAAACTTTCATTCATTTTAATCAAAAAAACAATTGTCATACTCAAAACTAATAAAACACATTTATATTGCTTTTTTACTTTTTTAAAATGATCTATAAGCCCTTGGGGACATCTAGGGATCATATAAACCTCAATCCGATGAACAGTTTGACTGATATGACTCAAAGTGTGTCTTTTTATTAAAAAATGACATTAATTTTAATCAAAAAGACAACTGACATACTCAAAACTAAAAAATGCATTCCAATTGTTTTTATAATTTAGTCAAATGATTCATGTGTCACTTGGGATGTGTATCATTCAGTAGCACCACAATTTGACACACAGTGTGACTGGTATGACTCCAAGTGTGTCTTTTTTATTCTAAATTGACATTAATGTTAATAAAAAAACAACTAACATACTCAAAACTGAGAAAACAAATTCAGATTGTTTTGGTATTTTAGGACAACAATCCATATGTAATTTTTGATGTTTAGGGATCCTCCGCACCTCAATCCAACACATTGTGTGACCAGTATAAATCCAAGTGCATATTTTTTTATTCAAAAGTGACATTTATTTTAATAAACAAACAACTGGCATACTCTATAATAATGTTTTCTTTTTTATGGTATTTGTGTTAGAAGTTTTATTTCATTTAAATTCAGTATTTTTTATATTATTTTGGTAGTTTTGTTTATGTTTTTGCTAATACAGTGTGTTGCAGCACACTACACCCATTTCTGGTGATGTAGTGTGCTGCTGCATCACACTATAGTTTTCAACTTTATTAGTGCTCTTAACTACACTGATAAATATTCCCTTTATCAGTGATTATAAATGTGATTATAAAGTCTATATATAGTATAACATTTAAAAGCGCTAATAAATTTTACTTTTATAAGCGCTTTTTAAAGCGATGATAGAGGTTCTCTTTATCAGTCATAAATTAAAGTGCTGATAAATGAGGTATTTTATCAGGGCTTTAAAAATCACCGATAAATAGTACCTTTATTTGTGATTTTTTATGTGCTATTAAATCTCCCCTTTATTAGTTATTTTTTAGCACTGATAAAAGTCATGGAATTTTAACTGCATTAAGTTCATCAAAACTTATCTAGCGCTAAAAAAAGCCGATTCTAGCATTGTTAAAAGCATGTTTTTTAGTAGTGTATAATGTTTTCTGTGGGTCCCAAGAGGGATAACTACGCTTATGTGTGGATATCGAGGATCCATCAAGGGTTACCTCTATTGTGTATTGACTTAGGGGACCCCAGTGGGTTCCCTGTTGGTTGATTGATCCTTTTCTAGTGCATTATGAGGTTGGGTAGAGATGGTAGCATGTGTCACCTTAAAAACCGCAATAAACATGTGATCTTGAGGGGTTGTTGGATTAGTGATGGGTTTGGGAATTTATAAAATGTTACTCTTATCCTTATTCTTTCACACATTTTCTATTTATTCAGTTGTGATTTCTAGACATGCTTCATAGAGATTGGACCATGGGGCCTAACGTGATGTGATGACATGGAGGGGATACCTAGAGGTACTTCCAATGACCTGTTTTAGTATCCTTATTTTAATTGATGTTATCATTACATGAATTCCTATAATATCTAGGATTTGTCATCACAAAACCTTAGATGGCCAGTGAGATTGGGATCCAATATCATGTTCCACTGTTACTAGAATTCCTTGTGTCTCGGGGATTTCTCCTTGCACCAGAAAACAAAGGAGGTTCCTTAGTGCATCTTAAATTCCCCTCTTAGTTAGCATATCACCAAGGATTTCTAGAATGCTGGGATCTAAGTGATGCTATAGGTTGGAGGGCGGACGCATTTCTATCGAGTATTAGATTCTTGTAACATAATCGAGGGTTTATTATTATCTCTTTGACTGATTCATAGGATTCTCCCTTGGATTGGGTGGACACACTAGGATTTTATTTCCCAGATCTGTATGGATATATAATATTAAGCTAATTATTGAATGATGATGGGTTATTTTCTCAAATATAGGTTAGTATTCATTATATATCACCTAAGGGTTATCCCCATTATGGATTATCCTAGTTTTAACGTCTTGTTTTCTTATAGATCGGGACCTAGGAACTCGAAATAAGACTGGATTATGGAAGGATGAGATGATGTTTGGGTTCCATTGATTACACATGGCCTTAGTGGTATGCATAGGTTTCCTAAGAACTATCTTTTTTCCTTATTTGTAGGTTTTTTAGTTGATACATAGAGTCCTACTTAATATAGTAGAGGTGAGAATAGGTGATCCCTGGTATAGTGCCTGTATCCCAATATGGTGACGTGGTTTTCTTAGAAAAATTACTTGTGCTGGAAGAATTGGGTATGGTTGATTGGGATCATGGACTCAAGGATCGATGGTTAAAGTTTTTTATTTATTTTATTCATGTTGTGTTATAGATAGTCTAGGCATATTGCATGAGTATTTACTTATGAAGATAGATTATAGGTTCACCATTGGGTTTGGCCTACAAAGATTTATTTTTCACCCCCTATACAAGAACTTCAGTGTGCTTACTAAAATTATGTATAATTTTAGGGTGATAATTGATGTGTTATGGATAGAGAGATTCCCTAGGTTGCAAGATAGATCATATCTACTCAATTCAATTTTTATGACCTGGTTGATGAAGCTCGATAGTGTCATCAGAGAATAAGTATGTGGTTTTGATCAATGTTGGTAGTAGAGCCTTATAATTTTGTTTATTTATTTTATTCCTGTATATGTGATATGCTCAATGGGTGATCCATGTTGTATATGTGACGTGGTTGTTCAGGAATTTATTTCATTTCATTTATTATAGGCTTGTTTATATTTTTTACCCCCATAATCATAATATTTCCCTATATGGATGATTTTTGGTTATTTACACTATTTTATTACTTTGATATGGGGGAAAATCTCCCCATAGACATAATATATGCCCTCACTTCTAGTCAGCAGGCTCAGGTGCATGGGGAGGAGTAGTTGATGCCTTATATCCAACCATTCTAGAAACTGTTTATAGAGTGAGACAGGATTAGATGTGAAGAAGTGGTATCAAAGGAGTTCCTTTCATATTTTATTACTATTTTGTTTATGGTAGACATCAGTATTTGGATTGTGTTGGAACCTATGATGGATAAAAGACTGGTGCTCCCAGAAAACATGTGTCAATGCAAATTCCTGGTTTCCAGGTATAAGGGATTGTTGTTCTTGATATGATATGTTAGAGTTGTATAAGATTTTCACTTTGAACGACAAAAATGTTATGTAGAGTTTATGAATATTAAGGATTCTAGCCTCTCAATCCATTTGTGAAAGTCTAGTGATTGATTATAACTCTTGGTCGATATATGCAAAAGGTATTTGCTCATGCATCATATATGGGATGTAGGGTCTACATGTTATAGGTCTTCTAGTGTACAATTTACTACTGATTTAAGATCCCATATTTTTCTAGGTAAATCACTTTTGAGTTTTTTATTGGTCCTTGGTGGCAAAGTATTGTTTTGAGATATAGATCCTTTCTTAAGTAAAATGAACTAAAGTGATGGGATGTATGTTTGTTTGATTTAATTGATTCTAGGTATAAACATGTTAAATGTGATTATGAGGATTTCACATGAGTTTGGAAGACTTCATAGTTGCTTCAAGCACTTTCACAGAAGTGGGGATGGAATTTTTCTTCTAGAAAATTACACAGTGTGTATATATTAACTGACATGTAATAGCCTCTATACATAGGTCATGAACGTAATTCACATCACGTAAATGTCAATTTGGATAAATATTAACCCGAGGTGATTGGTTTTTAGCATAAATGATAAATAAGGAAATAAATGACATGAAAGGATTACACATCCTACATTCCTTGGAACTAGAAGTATTATGGGGTATCATGTATGATTTATTTCATTCCCTCATTACATCCTTCCCTATCAACTCGTGGATGATTTCAAGAAAATTATGGAGTCTCCTCCGCTGTGGACATCCTGTTTGCACATTAGATACCATGTGAGTTTTTTTTGTTTAGGTTTGTCTTCTTCTCCAATTACTCTCCATAATTACTATGTAAATATCTTGATATCATTTGTTTTGTGTTTTTATCTTGATACCATGTGACCAAGGTTCCTTCTTGTGATATTCCTCACCTTTGTTCTTGTTGGCGATTTTGGATGGAAGAGTTTCTTAATTGATGGATAGAGGTAGGGGTATAAACCAAACACTATGGTATATTTAATTGTGAAGTATATGAAATATTATAGATTTCACCAATGTAGCATGAACTATAATTAACTAATTAATTAATTAATTAATGGTAAATCATGGATTGGAATATTTCTTGGACCCCTTTTGATTAAATTGTTGATTCAACCTGGATTATAGATACCCATTGGGTGAGTGAACCTTTGAGTAATAAGAAATTGGATAATGGTTTAAAGTGTGTATAGCATGACATGAATTATAGGTGATTTCTTGATATAGAATAAATTTGGTAATTTATTAGAGGATATTATTATGGTTGTTGATTTATTGATATATGAATGTAAGTGTAGTTGAAAGAAAAATGGTAATTTTCATAATTAACCCTTGAGGATTATGATGTGATATTGTGATATCCTTGCTATTATGACTTGTTGAGTTGATACTATAATGCTGATATATAGGTATATGTCCAGTGATGTTGAAAGGATTTCATAAAAGTATTTTTATAATGATACATGATGAAATTCTTATATATAGGGGTTTTCTCAAAGGATGAAATTCTTGTTTAGATGGTTATTCCCAATGATACATACTGAAATTATTATATAGAGGTATTGTCCTAGTTGATGCTAAGATTATTATATATAGGGATAAAACCAGAGGTTTAAATGATTATATAAATGGATCTACTTGATTGTTTGACTATTCCATGGTTTGTTGTTATGGTTAGTATGGTTCTGCCACATGCTTAGAGACATTCTGACACTGTGCTAAAGTAGATTGTTTTGATATATTATATTAAATGATTAATTAATAGGACTGTTTATCACTTTATTATATACAATTTTTGTCATACTGGTTTTATTTCGACATTGTGGTTTCGACCTAATGAGTTTTTCTAACTCACTATTGAGGCTGCCTTTTGGTACCCAAGAAGATTACATGGATGAATGTTTGGACAAGAGAAAGGGAAATTGTTGTAGATTTTATTGCTTGTAGGATGGTCTTGAGTTTGGAGATGGGTCTGAAATGCGGTTTGGTATTGTGGTATTTTAGAATTATTTTCTGTTAGCAGATGGTTTTATTTGTATAGTTTTAAGTTTAAAATTTAGATACATATCATCTTTTCATTTCACGATTCATCATTATTGGTTTATTGGTTTCTTCTTTCCCTTCCAGTTGTATGATATAATATTTATACTATTCATCATTAATTTTATATTATTATTATTTGAATATTCCACTATGTTAGGATTCTATACTAGAGGGTATAGTCTACCCACCATATTAATCACAACCCCTCTATTAGTCATCAGCCTTTTGGGTATGGGGATTCATGCTTTAGGTCTCGCAAAACTAACTCATTTTTTCCATGTGATAGAGTGTTAGAATAGGGGATATGTCACGAACCATCCCGGGTCGACCCTGAACCGATCACCCGAGCCGGTCCACGACATGGCCCGAGAGGCGTTCCCGATCCTCCCGGGCTGGCGACAAGCGCCAGGGCATCAATGGAGGACAAGTGGGAACGATTTTGCCCAGCAAAAATAAATAAACAAAGCAGCGGAAGGAAAATAAACGACACGAAAAAGGAAGAACGACCAACAAAACACACTAACCTGGTCTCGGCCAAAAACTCCTCGCGACTCCGAGAGTCGCTCGCCAGACCACAACCAACTCTCGCCCACGACGAGCAAACTCGAGCCAGCCTGCAACAAAACTAAAAACAGGAAAACACTATAGGCGTGAGTATTAAAACTCAGTAGGCGTGCCCAACAAACTATTCCCAATGCACTACCTTTAAATGAAGAATTTACCAATTACAGGTTTGAACTAAATATACAAAAATATTGGTTTTCACACACACACACACTTTAATTTCTAAAACAAGTATCAGTCCATTGCCCTTTTTAATTTTAAAACAAGTTTAGTGTTTGAAAGCAATAAGTACATTTCATTTTTAAAACATTTTTCTACGAACAATTTAGAAATCTAGACTTTAGTTATTAACCAAAAAGGAAAACCACACATAGCATACATAACACACAACACATACCAAGGGCAATGGGAAAAGTGGCGCACATAGGCCAGCAACCGAACTTGACATCTCGATCGCCCGCCACACACAAATACACAATAATGGAAACATGGGTCGAACCTAGGAGATCGTGAACAATCCAGAATGTACTATACATCTGACTCATCCTGAAGGCATGCCCTAACTCGATGACGTCATAACGCCCTAACGCCCGGCATAGCCCTGCATGGCCTAACCGAGGGGCCCAATCCCCATAGCAGCAATAACTCAGTATTCCCCTGCTATGGGGCCACTAGCCAGTGCGTAATCTAAACTAGTGCAGCAATCTTTCTCGGAAAATTCACTCAATATGCCAGGTTCCCATGTCGTCACAAGCAATAAAAAGGGGGTGCATTCACAATGTAAATTAAGCAGTCACGATGCACCAACATCACATAAAGCTCACGAAAACAACTCACACCAAATATCACCCCCGAGTGGGTTTTCCAAAATAATCTATTTTTATTAAAGTGCCAAACGGGCCTTCGCCAATTTTAAAGTAAAACTTCATTTCTCAAAAAGCTCAAAACACTTGTTCAGAAGAAGTCATTTATCTTTAAATCTAGAAGTACATTTGAAATGTCGTGAATTATGTTTTAAGGCCAAACATGCATTCTTTCAAAACTGGGTGTCCGCCCGTCATGAAAATGTTCCAAGTGTTCGGTATAAAATAAACGGCTCTTTTCACACTAAATAATCATTTAAAATTTTATTATCTAATATTATTTATCATTCATTAAAATTCACAAAACATCGAGCAATTAATAAATTCTAAATTTAAAGGTAAGTGCAGTGGGGGACCTACCTCGACTCGCAGTTCGGTTACGACGATGACGCGGTGCGTCTCACACTCGCGCACAAGTACGTGCAAGCTGACGACTACAGTACCGCGGAAATACGTCGCCAATGTGCTGTAAAACCCGCAAAAATAAATAAAAACAAAACTCATAATAACCAACAAAGAAACAACACAAAGGTTACCTCAGCGCGGGGCCGGCCTTGACCAACAGGGTCGCACGAAAGGGTGAAAGGTCGGGCGCGGTGCTGCGGTTCACTGGAAAGGTCACCGACGTCGTCAACGGCGGCGCAAAGACTCAGGCGGCTGACGACAAACCTGGTCGAAGCAGCCGGGGGGGTTTAGATGCGTCGCCCGATGATCGAGGGATGACAAAGGGGTCGTGCGACGATCAGAAGGCAGCGACGTGCACTGGAAAAAAGGATAGCTGGACGGGAGAACGTGCACGTCACACCGACGGGGGATGGCCAGATAGCAGGTGAAAAGAGGGGCGCGCCAGAGGGTGCGCAAGCAAGGTGGAGTCGGCCGCGAGGCTGGTGAGGGGCCTGGCTAGCAGGGAGGGCGCAAGATGACGGGAAAAGGCGATCCGGCTGCGGCTGTGGCATAAACTATAGAGAGTCGGTAGGAGCGGCTTCAGCAGGAGGGCGACAGAGGCAGCAAGGGATGTTAGACCAATGCCTTTCCAATGCGTAATGGATGTCAGTGGTCAAGATCAGCTTGGGGAGATGATGCACTGGAAGGCGCTTCACCAAATCGAAGGAGATTCAATGCGAGTGGGAGGCCGCCCAAAGACCAGGTGTCGGGCAGGGGCAGTGAAGGCTGGGTATCATCGGATGGGGAGGACAACAAAGAATGTGGGATCCCACTAGTTCCAGCTAGGAAAAGGAGGGGGCACAATCTCACCTCGTGAAGCAGTAGGTTGGCGAGGCGGTACCTCCCTCATGTGGTAGACCATGCATGAAGATGCTGATATGGTGAGAAGGGTAAGTAAATAAAGGGATGGGTTCCATGATCGGGATGGTGGGGAGATGCAGGAAGGGCGCATGTCATGGTGGCTGGGCACGTGGACAACCGCTGCTGGCTTGGGGCTGTCGCGCTGCAGAGGAGGAGGGCGGCCGAGGGCGGCTAGGGCGCTGCAAAGGGAGAGTGCAGCTGGTGATGTGCGGCTGAGCTGAAAGCTAGAGGGAGCCCGAGCGCACGATGCTGGACGGGAGGCGCAGGGAGGTCGGGGCGTTGTGTGACGAAGCAGGAGGGGGAAGCTGGGAGACCAGCGGGCTGCTGGGTGCGGCAGCGGACAAAAAGGAAGGTACCCGGGGCCTGCGCGTGGGCTGGATGGGTGCACCGAAGAGGTCGGAGGGGCTTCGAGGGTTGCAGCGGCGGAGCGCTGCTAAGGGAAGGAGAGCTAGGTCTGTAGGGGCATGCGCATGCAGGGGAGGAGCCGGCTGCTGGAGGAGAGGTGGCCGAACAACCTACTATGCAGGGGCGCACCGGCGGAAGAGGTGCTGCTGCTGTGTAGCTGAAGCCGGAGGAGGGCAGCGGCGCATCCAGGGGAGAGAGAGAGAGAGAGCTGGGGCGGGTTTCGTGCGGACTGGCCGAGCAGGGCGAGGGCGGTGCTGTGCGGGGCAGAGGCTGTGCGGGGGGCGGGCTACCAGTGGCGCGGGTCAGGAGATCCGCGGGTGGCACGCGGCGGTGCACTGCGGCGGACGGAGGGAACGGGGGCGCTGGTTGTGTGTCGGACGAAGGCAGCAGGATGGGGCACCGTGCAGCGGTGTAGCGCGGCGGACAAGAGGAACGAGAAGTCTGCGGGAGGAAGGAGAAAAGAAAAAAAAGGAAGAAAAAAAAAGAACAAGGAGACAGTCGCGTGGAATAAGGGGAAACAAAGAAAAAGAAAGATAGAAAAAAGAAGAAGAAGAAAACAAACAAAAATAAATAAATAAATAAAGTAATAAAATAAAAAAAAACAAAAAGAATAATAATATTATCATTATTATTAATAATAAATTTAATCTATATTAACAATATTAATATTAATATCAACAATAATAATAATATTTATATTAATAATAATAATAGTAATAACCTTAATTATAATAAATGTAATAATTAAAATTAATAATCGTAACCATAGTAAAATACAAAACATATTAATTTTAATTTTTTTTTCGAAGACCGACGGACAATGTCGTTGCATGGGCGAAGCCGCGCGGCGTCGCACTCCGCCCGTGCGTTCAATGGCGTCGAACCCAAAACATTTATTTTTTTGACAAAGCACAAAAATCTGATTCTGGAATAAAAGCAACAAATAGGTCGGGGTGTGACAATTCTCCCCACCATAACGCTTCCCTTCCCCGGGAAGCCACAACAAGACCTAGACCACAGAAGAAACTCCTTAAGTGTCAATCACCCCCAAAAGTTTAAGCACCTCCAGTTGATTGATCCAAGTAGACACCGAAAACCCATGACACGCAACTTATCCTCAAAACACGAACACTTTAAACACCACCCAAAATGATACCCGAGAAGAAACTCTGATACTGACACGGGGAGGCCCGAACGGACTCCCCACCATAGGAAACAAGCCAACTGAATTCAATGAGACTCGTGATAATTCTCCCAACCATAAGGAATGACTAGGGTAACCGAGCTTGAAGATTTTCCACACAGTCCAAAAACCCCCCACCACAAGGGGGAGAAGGGAAGGGGCCTACGTGTAGAGCATCGAAACTACCGTCACCGTCGCTCCAATGATGTCACACCCTCAGAAGAACACAAACTATACCACACTAATGATGAAGATTAAACTAAGGCCCTTCTTTACCGCTGGGGTTCACCTGACTACGCGCCAGCTTCACTCCGGAGCCTGTGGCTGGAGCACCGATGATCGAAGCATCTCCTGCCTCGTAGTCAGGCTTCAAAAATTCCCGAACAAGAATTTTACCAAACACACATCCATTAGAACAAAGGTTTCAAAGAGGTTCAGCCACAACCATTCTTACAACTGAAAGATAAGAAACACCACAAAACGGTACAGGTGACGACTACTACATCCAAGAAACACTATAAAGAGAAAACCCAAAAATGATCTCCAAACACCATCCTACTCCTGCGGACGGGCTGAGGTGACCTTCAACGAGACAGGTATGGATTTAGCGCGCTTCTTGAAAACATCTCGACAGAATCGCTATAAGTGGCCCAGACGTCCACAGGTGTGGCAGGGTTTTAGAGCATTCAGGCACATCGGCCTCTTGTGCCCCCGCTTACCACACTGGTGACAGATCAAGGTATTGTCCTGTGAGGAAGACGACTGAAGGTCCGAAGGCCTCTTGATTCCTCTAGTAGTTCCACCACCATCATGTCACTTATCTTTCTTCTTATCGCTATATTCTGCACTGTTTCCCAAAGTCGTAGGAGGATTCGTCACCTCATGTCCTCCTGCTAACTCACCTTCGACGAGGAAAGCTTGTCTCACCACATCAGGGAAAGTGATCACGTTGAATTCTCCCACCTTCGACTGCAGCTCAGGACGTAATCCAAGCTCAAAATGCCGAGCTTTCACAGGATCATTTCCAACATTCCCCGGTTCATACGGAGCCAGGTCCAGGAAACGACGAAAGAATTCAAACACCGATCCGACACCTTGCTCGAGACCACACAACTCCATCCTCTTCCTCACCTTTGTCACTTCAGAGAAGTACTGTTGAATGAATGATGACTTGAAGAACTCCCAAGTGAGATCTTTCCAAGGTTTATTTTGAGACACGGACTTCCACCATTTCCAGGTTGGACCTTCAAGCCTAAAGGTAGCCAACTTCACCTTTAACGACTCAGGCAACCCAATGAAACTGAACTTCCTCTCAATCTTCCGTAACCACTCCTCTGCCTCAAGAGGATCTGTCTGCCCATAAAATAGGGGAGGGTTCAACTTCCGAAACTCGAGGACGTAGTCTTTAGGATGATCAACTGGAGGATTTTCTAAGGATGCACCACCTGAAGCCGCACCTTGGGCATCCATCGAACCTTCGTGGGGAAAACACTAAGGAACAAGAAAATAAAAAGATGGGTCAAACATGGTCATTGTCATTTCAAATACCAAAATAACACTTTTCACAATGATTTTTTTTAAGAAATAAGGAAAATCCAGAAGAATCACTAGAGGGAAACTAGTGATGATGGGTGACTCGAACATATGGTTGGCAGCCATACGACAATCACACCACCGTCACTGAGAGCATTATAGGGTAAAGTCTCTAGCACCACATGTCTTGCCAGACCATGTGAGCTCACAGAGGTCACTTGCCCAACTCTCATTTCATTTCCCAATACCAAACAAACCATAAGAATCAAAAGACATCGACAACCCAAACATCTGATGGTAACCCGAGGTTTGGAACAAGCAAGGGTTCATGACGTCCTTATCGTCCGTGTGCCTCAAGTCCCGATAATCATACACCTTCTACCATGAAAACCCCAGCTAAAAATGGGCGCTCTGGAAAACAAGGTCCGCTCAGGAGCTGACCTCCTCTGATACCATTTCGTCACGAACCATCCCGGGTCGACCCTGAACCGATCACCCAAGCTGGTCCGCGACATGGCCCGAGAGGCGTTCCCGATCCTCCCGGGCTGGCGACAAGCGCCAGGGCATCAATGGAGGACAAGTGGGAACGATTTTGCCCAGCAAAAATAAATAAACAAAGCAGCGGAAGGAAAATAAACGACACGAAAAAGGAAGAACGACCAACAAAACACACTAACCTGGTCTCGGCCAAAAACTCCTCGCGACTCCGAGAGTCGCTCGCCAGACCACAACCAACTCTCGCCCACGGCGAGCAAACTCGAGCCAGCCTGCAACAAAACTAAAAACAGGAAAACACTATAGGTGTGAGTATTAAAACTCAGTAGGCGTGCCCAACAAACTATTCCCAATGCACTACCTTTAAATGAAGAATTTACCAATTACAGGTTTGAACTAAATATAAAAAAATATTGGTTTTCACACACACACACACTTTAATTTCTAAAAAAAGTATCAGTCCATTGCCCTTTTTAATTTTAAAACAAGTTTAGTGTTTGAAAGCAATAAGTACATTTCATTTTTAAAACATTTTTCTACGAACAATTTAGAAATCTAGACTTTAGTTATTAACCAAAAAGGAAAACCACACATAGAATACATAACACACAACACATACCAAGGGCAATGGGAAAAGTGGTGCACATAGGCCAGCAACCGAACTTGACCTCTCGATCGTCCGCCACACACAAATACACAATAATGGAAACATGGGTCGAACCTAGGAGATCGTGAACAATCCAGAACGTACTATACATCTGACTCATCCTGAAGGCATGCCCTAACTCGATGAGGTCATAACGCCCTAACGCCCGGCATATCCCTGCATGGCCTAACCGAGGGGCCCAATCCCCATAGCAGCAATAACTCAGTATTCCCCTGCTATGGGGCCACTAGCCAGTGCGTAATCTAAACTAGTGCAGCAATCGTTCTCGGAAAATTCACTCAATATGCCAGGTTCCCATGTCGTCACAAGCAATAAAAAGGGGGTGCATTCACAATGTAAATTAAGCAGTCACGATGCACCAACATCACATACAGCTCACGAAAACAACTCACACCAAATATCACCCCCGAGTGGGTTTTCCAAAATAATCTATTTTTATTAAAGTGCCAAACGGGCCTTCGCCAATTTTAAAGTAAAACTTCATTTCTCAAAAAGCTCAAAACACTTGTTCAGAAGAAGTCATTTATCTTTAAATCTAGAAGTACATTTGAAATGTCGTGAATTATGTTTTAAGGCCAAACATGCATTCTTTCAAAACTGGGTGTCCGCCCGTCAAGAAAATGTTCCAAGTGTTCGGTATAAAATAAACGGCTCTTTTCACACTAAATAATCATTTTAAATTTTATTATCTAATAGTATTTATCATTCATTAAAATTCACAAAACATCGAGCAATTAATAAATTCTAAATTTAAAGGTAAGTGCAGTGGGGGACCCACCTCGACTCGCAGTTCGGTTACGACGATGACGCGGTTCGTCTCACACTCGCGCACAAGTACGTGCAAGCTGACGACTACAGTACCGCGGAAATACGTCGCCAATGTGCTGTAAAACCCGCAGAAATAAATAAAAACAAAACTCATAATAACCAACAAAGAAACAACACAAAGGTTACCTCAGCGCGGGGCCGACCTTGACCAACAGGGTCGCACGAAAGGTTGAAAGGTCGGGCGCGGTGCTGCGGTTCACTGGAAAGGTCACCGACGTCGTCAACGGTGGCGCAAAGACTCAGGCGGCTGACGACAAACCTGGTCGAAGCAGCCGGGGGGGGGGTTTAGATGCATCGCCCGATGATCGAGGGATGACAAGTGGGTTGTGCGACGGTCAGAAGGCAGCGACGTGCACTGGAAAAAAGGATAGCTGGACGGGAGAACGTGCACGTCACACCGATGGGGGATGGCCAGATAGGAGGTGAAAAGAGGGGCATGCCAGAGGGTGCGCAAGCAAGGTGGAGTCGGCCGCGAGGCTGGTGAGAGGCCTGGCTAGCAGGGAGGGCGGAAGATGACGGGAAAAGGCGATCCGGCTGCGGCTGTGGCATAAACTATAGAGAGTCGGTAGGAGCGGCTTCAGCAGGAGGGCGACGGAGGCAGCAAGGGATGTTAGACCAATGCCTTTCCAATGCGTAATGGATGTCAGTGGTCAAGATCAGCTTGGGGAGATGATGCACTGGAAGGCGCTTCACCAAATCGAAGGAGATTCAATGCGAGTGGGAGGCCGCCCAAATACCAGGTGTCGGGCAGTGGCAGTGAAGGCTGGGTATCATCGGATGGGGAGGACAACAAAGAATGTGGGATCCCACTAGTTCCAGCTAGGAAAAGGAGGGGGCACAATCTCACCTCGTGAAGCAGTAGGTTGGCGAGGCGGTACCTCCCTCATGTGGTAGACCATGCATGAAGATGCTGATATGGTTAGAAGGGTAAGTAAATAAAGGGATGGGTTCCATGATCGGGATGGTGGGGAGATGCAGGAAGGGCGCATGTCATGGTGGCTGGGCACGTGGACAACCGCTGCTGGCTTGGGGCTGTCGCGCTGCAGAGGAGGAGGGCGGCCGAGGGCGGCTAGGGCGCTGCAAAGGGAGAGTGCAGCTGGTGATGTGCGGGTGAGATGAAAGCTAGAGGGAGCCCGAGCGCACGATGCTGGACGGGAGGCGCAGGGAGGTCGGGGAGTTGTGTGGCGATGCAGGAGGGGGATGCTGGGAGACCAGCGGGCTGCTGGGTGCGGCAGCGGACAAAAAGGAAGGTACCCGGGGCCTGCGCGTGGGCTGGATGGGTGCACCGAAGAGGTCGGAGGGGCTTCGAGGGTTGCAGCGGCGGAGCGCTGCTAAGGGAAGGAGAGCCGAGTCTGTAGGGGCATGCGCATGCAGGGGAGGAGCCGGCTGCTGGAGGAGAGGTGGCCGAACAACCTACTATGCAGGGGCGCACTGGCGGAAGAGGTGCTGCTGCTGTGTAGCTGAAGCCGGAGGAGGGCAGCGGCGCATCCAGGGGAGAGAGAGAGAGAGAGAGCTGGGGCGGGTTTCGTGCGGACTGGCCGAGCAGGGCGAGGGCGGTGCTGTGCGGGGCGGAGGCTGTGCGGGTGGCGGGCTACCAGTGGCGCGGGTCAGGAGATCCGCGGGTGGCACGCGGCGGTGCACTGCGGCGGACGGAGGGAACGGGGGCACTGGTTGTGTGTCGGACGAAGGCAGCAGGATGGGGCACCATGCAGCGGTGTAGCGCGACGGACAAGAGGAAGGAGAAGTCTGTGGGAGGAAGGAGAAAAGAAAAAAAAGGAAGAAAAAAAAATAACAAGGAGACAGCCACGTGGAATAAGGGGAAACAAAGAAAAAGAAAGATAGAAAAAAAGAAGAAGAAGAAAACAAACAAAAATAAATAAATAAATAAAGTAATAAAATAAAAAAAAACAAAAAGAATAATAATATTATCATTATTATTAATAATAAATTTAATCTATATTAACAATATTAATATTAATATCAACAATAATAATAATATTTATATTAATAATAATAATAGTAATAACCTTAATTATAATAAATGTAATAATTAAAATTAATAATCGTAACCATAATAAAATACAAAACATATTAATTTTAAATTTTTTTTTTCGAAGACCGACGGACAATGTCGTTGCATGGGCGAAGCCGCGCGACGTCGCACTCCGCCCGTGCGTTCAATGGAGTCGAACCCAAAACATTTATTTTTTTGACAAAGCACAAAAATCTGATTCTGGAATAAAAGCAACAAATAGGTCGGGGTGTGACAATTCTCCCCACCATAACGCTTCCCGTCCCCGGGAAGCCACAACAAGACCTAGACCATAGAAGAAACTCCTTAAGTGTCAATCACCCCCAAAAGTTTAAGCACCTCCAGTTGATTGATCCAAGTAGACACCGAAAACCCATGACACGCAACTGATCCTCAAAACACGAACACTTTTAACACCACCCAAAATGATACCCGAGAAGAAACTCTGATACTGACACGGGGAGGCCCGAATGGACTCCCCACCATAGGAAACTAGCCAACTGAATTCAATGAGACTCGTGATAATTCTCCCAACCATAAGGAATGACTAGGGTAACCGAGCTTGAAGATTTTCCACACAGTCCAAAAAACCCCCCACCACAAGGGGGAGAAGGGAAGGGGCCTACGGGTAGAGCATCGAAACTACCGTCACCGTCGCTCCAACGATGTCACACCCTCAGAAGAACACAAACTATACCACACTAATGATGAAGATTAAACTAAGGCCCTTCTTTACCGCTGGGGTTCACCTGACTACGCGCCAGCTTCACTCCGGAGCCTGTGACTGGAGCACCGATGATCGAAGCATCTCCTGCCTCGTAGTCAGGCTTCAAAAATTCCCGAACAAGAATTTTACCAAACACACATCCATTATAACAAATGTTTCAAAGAGGTTCATCCACAACCATTCTTACAACTGAAAGATAATAAACACCACAAAACGGTACAGGTGACGACTACTACATCCAAGAAACACTATAAAGAGAAAACCCAAAAATGATCTCCAAACACCATCCTACTCCTGCGGACGGGCTGAGGTGACCTTCAACGAGTCAGGTATGGATTTAGCGCGCTTCTTGAAAACATCTCGACAGAATCGCTGTAAGTGGCCCAGACGTCCACAGGTGTGACAGGGTTTTAGAGCATTCAGGCACATCGGCCTCTTGTGCCCCCGCTTACCGCACTGGTGACAGATCAAGGTATTGTCCTGTGAGGAAGACGACTGAAGGTCCGAAGGCCTCTTGATTCCTCTAGTAGTTCCACCACCATCATGTCACTTATCTTTCTTCTTATCGCTATATTCTGCACTGTTTCCCAAAGTCGTAGGAGGATTCGTCACCTCATGTCCTCCTGCTAACTCACCTTCGACGAGGAAAGCTTGTCTCACCACATCAGGGAAAGTGATCACGTTGAATTCTCCCACCTTCGACTGCAGCTCAGGACGTAATCCAAGATCAAAATTCCGAGCATTCACAGGATCATTTCCAACATACCCCGGTTCATACGGAGCCAGGTCCAGGAAACAACGAAAGAATTCAAACACCGATCCGACACCTTGCTCGAGACCACACAACTCCATCCTCTTCCTCACCTTTGTCACTTCAGAGAAGTACTGTTGAATGAATGATGACTTGAAGAACTCCCAAGTGAGATCTTTCCAAGGTTTATTTTGAGACACGGACTTCCACCATTTCCAGGTTGGACCTTCAAGCATAAAGGTAGCCAACTTCACCTTTAACGACTCAGGCAACCCAATGAAACTGAACTTCCTCTCAATCTTCCGTAACCACTCCTCTGCCTCAAGAGGATCTGTCTTCCCATAAAAGAGGGGAGGGTTCAACTTCCGAAACTCGAGGACATAGTCTTTAGGATGATCAACTGGAGGATTTTCTAAGGATGCACCACCTGAAGCCGCACCTTGGGCATCCATCGAACCTTCGTGGGGAAAACACTAAGGAACAAGAAAACAAAAAGATGGGTCAAACATGGTCATTGTCATTTCAAATACCAAAATAACACTTTTCACAATGATTTTTTTTCAGAAATAAGGAAAATCCAGAAGAATCACTAGAGGGAAACTAGTGATGATGGGTGACTCGAACATATGGTTGGCGGCCATACGACAATCACACCACCGTCACTGAGAGCATTATAGGGTAAAGTCTCTAGCACCACATGGCTTGCCAGACCATGTGAGCTCACAGAGGTCACTTGCCCAACTCTCATTTCATTTCCCGATACCAAACAAACCATAAGAATCAAAAGACATCGACAACCCAAACATCTGATGGTAACCCGAGGTTCGGAACAAGCAAGGGTTCATGACGTCCTTCTCGTCCGTGTGCCTCAAGTCCCGATAATCATACACCTTCTACCATGAAAACCCCAGCTAAAAATGGGCGCTCTGGAAAACAAGGTCCGCTCAGGAGCTGACCTCCTCTGATACCATTTTGTCACGAACCATCCCGGGTCGACCCTGAACCGATCACCCGAGCCGGTCCGCGACATGGCCCGAGAGGCGTTCCCGATCCTCCCGGGCTTGCGACAAGCACCAGGGCATCAATGGAGGACAAGTGGGAATGATTTTGCCCAGCAAAAATAAATAAACAAAGAAGCGGAAGGAAAATAAACGACACGAAAAAGGAAGAGTGACCAACAAAACACACTAACCTGGTCTCGGCCAAAAACTCCTCGCGACTCCGAGAGTCGCTCACCAGACCACAACCAACTCTCGCCCACGGCGAGCAAACTCGAGCCAGCCTGCAACAAAACTAAAAATAGGAAAACACTATAGGCGTGAGTATTAAAACTCAGTAGGCGTGCCCAACAAACTATTCCCAATGCACTACCTTTAAATGAAGAATTTACCAATTACAGGTTTGAACTAAATATACAAAAATATTGGTTTTCACACACACACACACTTTAATTTCTAAAACAAGTATCAGTCCATTGCCCTTTTTAATTTTAAAACAATTTTAGTGTTTGAAAGCAATAAGTACATTTCATTTTTAAAACATTTTTCTACGAACAATTTAGAAATCTAGACTTTAGTTATTAACCAAAAAGGAAAACCACACATAGCATACATAACACACAACACATACCAAGGGCAATGGGAAAAGTGGCGCACATAGGCCAGCAATCGAACTTGACCTCTCGATCGTCCGCCACACACAAATACACAATAATGGAAACATGGGTCGAACCTAGGAGATCGTGAACAATCCAGAACGTACTATACATCTGACTCATCCTGAAGGCATGCCCTAACTCGATGACGTCATGACACCCTAACGCCCGGCATAGCCCTGCATGGCCTAACCGAGGGGCCCAATCCCCATAGCAGCAATAACTCAGTATTCCCCTGCTATGGGGCCACTAGCCAGTGCGTAATCTAAACTAGTGCAGCAATCGTTCTCGGAAAATTCACTCAATATGCCAGGTTCCCATGTCGTCACAAGCAATAAAAAGGGGGTGCATTCACAATGTAAATTAAGCAGTCACGATGCACCAACATCACATAAAGCTCACGAAAACAACTCACACCAAATATCACCCCCCGAGTGGGTTTTCCAAAATAATCTATTTTTATTAAAGTGCCAAACGGGCCTTCGCCAATTTTAAAGTAAAACTTCATTTCTCAAAAAGCTCAAAACACTTGTTCAGAAGAAGTCATTTATCTTTAAATCTAGAAGTACATTTGAAATGTCGTGAATTATGTTTTAAGGCCAAACATGCATTCTTTCAAAACTGGGTGTCCGCCCATTAAGAAAATGTTCCAAGTGTTCGGTATAAAATAAACGGCTCTTTTCACACTAAATAATCATTTAAAATTTTATTATCTAATATTATTTATCATTCATTAAAATTCACAAAACATCGAGCAATTAATAAATTCTAAATTTAAAGGTAAGTGCAGTGGGGGACCTACCTAGACTCGCAGTTCGGTTACGACGATGACGCGGTGCGTCTCACACTCGCGCACAAGTACATGCAAGCTGACGACTACAGTACCGAGGAAATACGTTGCCAATGTGCTGTAAAACCCGCAAAAATAAATAAAAACAAAACTCATAATAACAAACAAAGAAACAACACAAAGGTTACCTCAGCGCGGGGCCGGCCTTGACCAACAGGGTCGCACGAAAGGGTGAAAGGTCGGGCGCGGTGCTGCGGTTCACTGGAAAGGTCATTGACGTCGTCAACGGCGGCGCAAAGACTCAGGCGGCTGACGACAAACCTGGTCGAAGCAGCCGGGGGGGTTTAGATGCGTCGCCCGATGATCGAGGGATGACAAAGGGGTCGTGCGACGGTCAGAAGGCATCGACGTGCACTGGAAAAAAGGATAGCTGGACGGGAGAACGTGCACGTCACACCGACGGGGGTTGGCCAGATAGTAGGTGAAAAGAGGGGCATGCCAGAGGGTGCGCAAGCAAGGTGGAGTCGGCCGCGAGGCTGGTGAGGGGCCTGGCTAGCAGGGAGGGCGCAAGATGACGGGAAAAGGCGATCCGGCTGCGGCTGTGGCATAAACTATAGAGAGTCGGTAGGAGCGGCTTCAGCAGGAGGGCGACGGAGGCAGCAAGGGATGTTAGACCAATGGCTTTCCAATGCGTAATGGATGTCAGTGGTCAAGATCAGCTTGGGGAGATGATGCACTGGAAGGCGCTTCACCAAATCGAAGGAGATTCAATGCGAGTGGGAGGCCGCCCAAAGACCAGGTGTCGGGCAGGTGCAATGAAGGCTGGGTATCATCGGATGGGGAGGACAACAAAGACTGTGGGATCCCACTAGTTCCAGCTAGGAAAAGGAGCGGGCACAATCTCACCTCGTGAAGCAGTAGGTTGGCGAGGCGGTACCTCCCTCATGTGGTAGACCATGCATGAAGATGCTGATATGGTGAGAAGGGTAAGTAAATAAAGGGATGGGTTCCATGATCGGGATGGTGGGGAGATGCAGGAAGGGCGCATGTCATGGTGGCTGGGCACGTGGACAACCGCTGCTGGCTTGGGGCTGTCGCGCTGCAGAGGAGGAGGGCGGCCGAGGGCGGCTAAGGCGCTGCAAAGGGAGAGTGCAGCTGGTGATGTGCGGGTGAGCTGAAAGCTAGAGGGAGCCCGAGCGCACGATGCTGGACGAGTGGCGTAGGGAGGTCGGGGCATTGTGTGGCGAAGCAGGAGGGGGAAGCTGGGAGACCAGCGGGCTGCTGGGTGCGGCAGCGGACAAAAAGGAAGGTACCCGGGGCCTGCGCGTGGGTTGGATGGGTGCACCGAAGAGGTCGGAGGGGCTTCGAGGGTTGCAGCGGCGGAGCGCTGCTAAGGGAAGGAGAGCCGGGTCTGTAGGGGCATGCGCATGTAGGGGAGGAGCCGGCTGCTGGAGGAGAGGTGGCCGAACAACCTACTATGCAGGGGCGCACCGGCGGAAGAGGTGCTGCTGCTGTGTAGTTGAAGCCGGAGGAGGGCAGCGGCGCATCCAGGGGAGAGAGAGAGAGAGAGCTGGGGCGGGTTTCGTGCGGACTGGCCGAGCAGGGCGAGGGCGGTGCTGTGCGGGGCGGAGGATGTGCGGGTGGCGGGCTACCAGTGGCGCGGGTCAGGAGATCCGCGGGTGGCACGCGGCGGTGCACTGCGGCGGACGGAGGGAACGGGGGCGCTGGTTGTGTGTCGGACGAAGGCAGCAGGATGGGGCACTGTGCAGCGGTGTAGCGCGTCGGACAAGAGGAAGGAGAAGTCTGCGGCAAGAAGGAGAAAAGAAAAAAAAGGAAGAAAAAAAAGAACAAGGAGACAGCCGCGTGGAATAAGGGGAAACAAAGAAAAAGAATGATAGAAAAAAAAGAAGAAGAAAACAAACAAAAATAAATAAATAAATAAAGTAATAAAAAAAAAGAATAATAATATTATCATTATTATTAATAATAAATTTAATCTATATTAACAATATTAATATTAATATCAACAATAATAATAATATTTATATTAATAATAATAATAGTAATAACCTTAATTATAATAAATTTAATAATTAAAATTAATAATCGTAACCATAATAAAATACAAAACATATTAATTTTAAATTTTTTGTTTCGAAGACCGACGGACAATGTCGTTGCATGGGCGAAGCCGCGCGGCGTCGCACTCCGCCCGTGCGTTCAATGGCGTCGAACACAAAACATTTATTTTTTTGACAAAGAACAAAAATCTGATTCTGGAATAAAAGCAACAAATAGGTCGGGGTGTGACAGGATATTACAAAGTGGAATTATGGGAGCATGTTTTCATTTATTTATTTAAAATTTTGTAAAAGTATAAAGGATACTAGGATGTTTCAGGATTTGTTAATGAGTTTTTTCATGGTATTATTTTACCCATGTATGGGAAAAACTTCGAGTTCCCAAGGATGGGATTGTGTTTCAATATGTTATCTTTTCGAGTTGATGTTATTTTAGCTTGTGTGTTTTAAATTCTATGTGATGTTATTGTTTTGTGATGATATTTTCTCTTTAGATTTACACTCGTGGCCCGGTATGGTGTGAGAGGAGTATGCATGAATCATGATAGGTACACAATGATATATATTGGTGTGTATCATTCTTGATAGGGAAAAATTTATTTCATTTGTTATATACTTATATATATGAACCATGAAATGAGATATATTTTATATCTTATAAATGAAATAAAATAACTGACATGTCATGCTAAAATACTTGTAAGCTATGTTTAGAGAGACCGGGAGTAGTGTTTCTCTTTGTTTTCACCCATTGAGGTTTACCTTTTTTGTTATCCATCGTTCTAAGGAGTTTTTTTATCTTGTAGAGAAAGTTCCTTTTCATCATTTTCGAGTTGAGATTTAGAAGATAGGAAATCAAAACACTTCTAACACATGTTATCCAGAGATTCATGTACAACCTAATGATCAGATGGATGTTCATCTTCACAATAGCTTCTTGAGGGTCATGTGATCCATGGAAAGGGAGAATTTTCACATGGTTCCTTTAATTTCAAAGTTAAAAAGTGAGTTTCAGCTACAATATCCACCTATTTTCATAGGGGAGGGAGTCCCCCATGTAGCTGAGTTTTGGATCGAGTTGGTCTTGACCATCATCAGTTGTCTTAGGACACCCATATATAGGAGGGTTAATCTCATTGCATATATACTCAGAGGACCTACCAAGAACTATTGAGACATTATAGAGTAAGACGTGAAACAAGAGGATTCATATTGTAAGTAATTCAAGGTGAATTTCTTGATCCACTTCTGTTGGGAAAAAATCCCTCAAGGCAACATTGCAGTATTTTTAGGTTGATTGTGTTTGTTGAAAAAGTAGGTTTCCAAGGTATGTTTTGGAGATATAGAGATATTTTTGACTAGGCATGTTGATAAATATCCAAGACAGAGTAATGGATTCCATAGAAGCGGTGAAGAAAATTGAATACAAAAGGTGAAGCTGTTTTCTAGTGTTTGTCAAATTTTTTGGGGTCCAAAATTTGGAGTTTGGATGGAATCATGAAATGTGGATTTACTTGAAGTCCTTATGAAAATATAGAAAATAAATTATTTTCACTAATATGGACTTCATTAAGGGTGTTTTTCGAATGATAAACAAATATTGATGATGATATTCGTGAGTACGTTGAGCATCACGAACGATGGAGGTTGGAGCATCACGGTAGAACGAAGTGTTTGATGGTAATAATCATTATTAAAAATAGAATTCCAATGTTAAATTTACATGAAGCTTCTAAAAAAATTGAGTATCATGGAGGGAAAGTGGAAGCATCCCAAAATGGTGATAATGAGGTTGGAATGTTTTGGAATTGTTGGAAACGCCTATAAATAGGCCTATACCCCCTTTAGAAAAGTAGCAAGACTTAACAAAAACAATTTAGGTTCCAGAATTGTGAAGGTCAATCATGAAGGGGGTTAATGAAGTAGTTTCATGAGAAGATGTTCTAGGAGGATATACATGCCAACCAAATGTTGTGAGCATCATGAATGTAATGAAATTTGTGAAGGCTAATTATGCTTCACGAAAGGAAGGAGCTTCACGAAGGATAATTGAGATTCATGAAAGAGGTGTTCTCTAAGAAGGCTAAGTGTGATTCATGAAGTGTAGGATCTTTACAAAGGCCATTTTAGCTTCACAAAATAGGATCTTTGTGAAGGAAGTGAGAATCAAAAAAGTTGTTCAGAAGGAATTACCCCGTAAATCTGTGGAAAAGTGGTTTTCATCAGTTGGATGAAAGTGGAACCTCAATAGAGAATGTATCTACTACTGGGGTGTATTTATTTGTGATATTGAAGGAACCTAAAAGTCCATAAACTGTGTTTGAATACCTTCTAATAGTAGTGAGCAAAGGAAGAGGAAGAAGGTGATCCTTTCCACCGACAATGAGCCAGAGAAGGAGACATAGGGAAGGACCCTTGAGAATGTAGTGAGAAGACCTTAAAACTTGTAAAGGAAGTGATCCTAGGTATATATGAGATCTATCTTGACCCATCATTATTTTAAGTGAGGTTTAGTGAATTTGGTACAATCAGAACATTGTCGTTGTATAATCCTTGGATGTAGCCCGACAAGGGTGAACAAGTAAAAATCACTACATCCTTGTGCTCGATTTCTTGAATTATATTCAAAGCATCATCATGAGATAAGGAAGGAAAGAATATTATCAACATTAACACTTAATAGAAAACAAAGTGAACCTTATAATAAATTGGTCAAGATCTATTGGGGTAGGAAGGATTTAGAAACGAATATCCATACCATGATTTACCCCTCTCTTAGGGTATCTAGGCCCCATTATGACCTAACAACTTCTATCCAAATATGTTGATGGATGAGAAGGATCATGAGTTCACTCATCTGACATAGGAGGGAATGTAATTGATTGAATACACTAAAGGTTTCATTTTCCTATATTGATTTGTGCCATCTTTATCTACTAATGAGATCTCTAGGGTAAGACGTTTTTAGAATGGGATTTTCTATGAGATCATGTCCCAAGTGAAATTTTTTCATCTAAGTAGATTGTTAGAATTAATGAATCAATCAATAATCATAAAAGGGAATCTGAGAGAGGACCCAAACAATGGCTATAACATTTCAAGAAGGAAAAATAGAAGATATTATTCTGATGGAAAGAAGAACCTCTATGATAGTTTTATCCTAGGTAATAATGTGTAGATAAATCTAGGCAGTTGGACGTTGTCTCAATACCATATTCCACTACAATGACATTAATGAGGAACTTTGGTCCATAAGTGGCCTCAGTGTCTATATCCCACATTAAATTGCCTTTCTTACAATAGGATGGTTCATCTCCAAAAGTTTTGTAGGAACTTGTCATATCATATTAGTGGTATGGAATTTGGATAAGTACTAGAGTCTAGGAAGGATTCAAAAAATCCATAGTAGATAGGTACATGGAGTTCCACATGATGTTTAGTTCGAGGTAATGGATGTGGTAACCCAATGTAGGAATGGTAGTACTAGGCAGTGGGAATAGATCAAGGGAGTTTAGATAGAGCCCAGGGCAGAGGGGGTATTCAGCTATGTGTTATGTAGACTACTTTGGCTATTGTGGATGCATGGACTTCTATCTTCAGAGGTATGATTCCTTTTTTATCTACCTTTTATTTAGTTTTTTTGATAGAGGACCATCACATTCATTTTTTTCTACACTTTTTTAATTTTTTTGGTGATTTTTTTCCAATTGTTGGATGGTTATTTTACCATTGATAGAATATTGGTAGCATAGTCAGAGAATATAAAAAATTTCAAGGAATGCACTCTAGAGATCAGTAGTTAGAATTTCTTATAGGAACCATTTGTGATGGAAATTATAGGTTTTGATTTGATTATTGGTATGGATTTTTTAGTCCTATCATAGGATCACATTGAATGTATTCATTGGGTATTTACCTTTCTCTATCTAGAAGGAGAAAAATATTCTCAAGAGGGTGAGTGGGATATTCAAGATAGACATGTAGGAAAAAATTTAGTAAAAATTGGATTGTATAATGGATCAGATATAAATAATTATTCTATATGGTAGTGGAATGTAGTTGGATTCTTTTCCTCCAATGGTAGACCGTTTTTAGTCTTTCTCTCTTGATGAGTTGTACATCTCACCACCCGAGCGGGAGATCGAGTTCACAAACTAGTTAGTTTTGAGAGCAGTGCCAACTTCTATCCCACCTTACAGAATGACACCAGTAGAGATTAGAATGTTGAACATTTTTTAAGAATATATTAAAGCTAAAGGTTTTATATGTACTAGTATACCTCAATGGGGTTCTCTAGTTCTTTTTTTTCTGAGATGGATGATGTTATATTTCAATTATATGGTGATTATTGATGATTGAACTATATTATGCTCAATAACTGGTATCCCCTTCCATGAATTGAAAATATCTTCAATCATATGAGAGGTTCTAAGATCTTATCCAAGATCGCTTTGAGATTAGGTTACCACAAGTTGTGGCCAGGACAATCAGATATACCTTAGACTGATTTTAGGGAAAGGTATGGTATGTATGAGTTTCTATTGTCTTAGTTTGGTTTGATTAATGCACCAAAAATATTCATGGCTTTAATGAATTAGATATTTCATCCTTTTTTGGATCGGTTTGTTGTGGTTTTTTAAATGAAATATTTATATACTCCTAGATAGAATATGATCATGTATAATATCTTGAAATCATCTTGAGTACATTGGGAGAGCATCAAATTTATTCCAGGATAACCAAATATAGTTTTTGGATTGATAAAATGAACTTCTTGGGCCATGTAATGTTAGAGAAATGAGGTTTAGTGGACCCAAATAAATTTTCAACCATTTTATATTGGGAACAATCCATGAATGACTTTGATATTTGAAGATTTTTGTGTTTACCCAGTTATTATTGATGTTTTATTCAGGAATTTTCCCATTTGGAGTCACTGATTTCAGGGAAGAATAAGAAGGAGGGATGTTTGTTTGGTCGACTTCTTATGAGTTATATTTTTAGGATCTAAAGATCAGGATAACCTCATCACCTATCCTCAATTTACATGTATTGGGTAAAGAATATATCATGAAATTTAATGCATATGGAGTTAGACTCAAAGTGGTTCTGATACAAAAGGATTGAGTGGTTTCTTATTTCTCTTGATAGATGTGGCCACACAAGTGAAATTATACTTATCATGATCTATAGTTATCTATGGTGGTACATACCCTAATATTCTAGAGACATTATCTTATGGTTGAGTTTTTTTTTGTAAAATGACCATAAGTGTCTGAGGTATAACTTTTATTAGCGGGACCTGAACCTTTGGTAGAGGAGGTAGGTCGAGTATCTGAAGTATTTTGACATTGAGTTGGATTATACACCGAGAAATGGAAATTAATTTTCCTATACCATGATATAGAAGACACAAATGGAGGTATTGTGGGTGTATTGTGATGAGTGGAAGATGAATAAAATCTTTGTAGACATGCATCTTGATTTTCAGTATTCACTAGGTTAAGTGGCACTGAATACAACATCTATCGAATCAATAAATATATGTTATCTATTCCGAAAGGCTTAATTTTTAGAGATTAAATATATGGTTGGGAGAAAACATCAGGATGGTATCTTGGAATTGAATATTATATTATTTTCTATGGACGAGTATGAGTTCCTATAGGCTTTCATGAGGAGTTAGTGAGAGAATTTCATGATTCTAGATGGGAGGAACATCCTGGTTTAAAAAAGATGTATCATGATATACATAGATAGTAGTGGTGGTTATTAATGAAGAAGGATGTAGTGTCCTTTGTAGAGATATTCTTCATCTATCAATCGGTGAAATACGAGAATCAGAAACCAATTGGGTAGTTACAGTCTCTGTCCATTCCTGAGTGGAAGTAAGATAATGTCAATATGAAAATTGTGAATGGATTATCTAGAATTACCGATAAGCCTGATTTATTATGGGTTATCATGGATTGACTAATGAAGGTATCCCAATTATTACCTATAAGTGATACCTTTACAATCGATGATATGAGTATTTTGTATGGTGGAAGATAGTTTGGTTGCACAATATTATGTGGAGTATCATTTCTGATTGAGATAACCATTTCACATCACAATTCTGGGAGGGTCTTCAAAAGTATATAAGATTGGAGGTTATTTTTTCTCAAATCATATAATCATTATAATGAGGCTCAATTTTAATAGATTATTCATGTTTTGGAGCATATTTTATGAGCTTATTTTTTGGATTTTAGTGTTTCATGGGAGAATCATATGGAACTCATAAAATTTTCATATAATAATAACTTCTAGAAATCAATTTAGATGGATGATTTTTAGGATTTATATGGAAGTCCATGTTGTTCAACACTTTGTTTCTGGTAGGTAGGTGACTCATCACTTGTTAGGCCTAGTCTCAAGATGGATATGTCTGAGTAGGTTCATATGATCAGGAGTAAATTGGTGAGCACATAGTGTTGGAAAAAATCATACAATGACCATCAGTGATAGACACTATAGTTTGAGGTTGGAAACCATGTTTTACTTAGGGTGTCACCGAGGTTGGGGGAACACTGTATTTGTAAATAGGGAAATCTAGAACTCATGTTTCTTGGACCATTTGAAATAGTGGATAGGGTCGGTCTGGTGGTGTAACAATTATCTCTTCTATAACATCATAGTTCCATGCATGATGTGTTTCACTTGTCACATATTCATAGATATTATTTTAACCCTTATCATATGGTATATTTATAGGAAATGAATATTTATGTAGATTTTTTCTTTGAGTATCATCAAATTTGGATTTTGGACCGTAGTGAAAAGTATCACTAGGGTAAAACCATACCTCTAGATTGAGTGTAGTGGAAGCATGGGGATGTTTAGGAGGAGACCTGGTAGTGTGAGTCTGATATGTGAGCACAGTGACTAGAAATTTTCACCAAAAACCCAAAGTGATTCTTGGTTCATCGTGAGGATGAGATTATATATGGTGGGGAGGTTGTAAGATCCCATATTTTTTCAGGTATATCCCTCTTTGAGTTTTTCATTAGACCCTGGTGGTCGATTTTTTTGAGACATAGATCATTTGTTTTAGAAAATGAACTAATGTTTAGGGATATAATTTTTTAGAATAAATGAAGTATAAACGTATTAAATGGGATTATGATAGTTTTTTTGTGAGTTTTTAAGTCATTATAGGTGGTTCATACACTTTCATAGAAGTTGGGTTGAAAACTATTTTCTAGATGATTACACGCCATGTATATGTTATAGGATGCATAACTGCTTCTAGGCATAGGTCATGAACCTGATTCACATCATGTAAATTTCAATCAAGATAAATATTAAACCAAGGTGATGGGTTCTTATATGTAACTAAAAATTGGGGAAATAGACGATGTGAAAGTGTTACACGCCATGTATTCCTCACACTAGTAGTTTTAAGGGAGAATTACAAATGGTTTATTTCATCCCCTCATTAGATCCCAACCCTATCAACCCTAGGATGTTTTCTAAGTTATTTTAGAGCCTCCCCTACTTTACAGATGTCCCGTTTATGCATATGATACTTGGTGAGTTATTTTATGTGGGTTTCTCTTATTCTCCCATTTCTCCCTATCATTATGATATAAATATCTTTAGAATTTTTGTTGGTTTTTATCTTGATCCAGTATGATCTAGGTTTTTTCTCGTGATATTCCTCACCTCTGTTCTTATTGGTGATTCTGGTTGGAAGCATTTCTTAATCTCCAAATAAAGGAAGGGGGGGGGGTCTAAACCTAACCCTATGGTCTGTTTAACTATGAATTATATGAAATATTATGGATTTTACCGATGAAACATGAACTATAATTAATTTATTAATTTATTAATAGTAAATAATTTATTGGAATATTGGTTGGATCCATTTGTATTCAATTTCTGATGTGACCTATCTTATAAAAACCTATTGGGTGAGCAATCCTTGGAGTAATAAGTACTTGGCTAATGGTTCAAAGTGTGTTTACTAGGACACGAGTTGTATATGATTTCTTGATATATAATTAATTTTGTAATAGATTATGGGATATTATTATGGATCTTGATTAATTGATACATAAATGAAAGTTTAATTGAAATACAAATGGTAATTTTCGTAGTTAACCATTGAGGCTTATGATGTTATATTGTGATATCCTTGATATTATGATTTTTTGAGTTGATTATATAATTATTATATATAGGACTATTCCATTTGATGATGAAATTATTATATAGAGGGATTGGACCAATTATACAAGATGAAATGCTTATATATTGGGATTTTCTCGAGTGTTGAAATGCTTAGATAGTGGGCTATGCCCATTGATAAAAGCTAAAATTATTATATAGTGGGATTGGCCAAGTTGATGCTGAAATGAATATATATTGGTATATTCCCAAAGGTTGAAATGTTTATGTAGAGGGTTATTACCAGTTGTTTGATTGTTCCATGGATTATGGTTATGGTTAGCATGTTTATTCTATATTCTCAGAGACATTCCAGTATGGGGAAAAAGCATGTTGTTTTGATGTATTATGTTAATTGATTAATTAATACACCCGTTTATCACTTTATTTCATAAAATTATTATCAAAATTGTTTTTTAGACATGGTGGTGTCGACCAACTTCTTTTTACTCACACCTTATTTAGGCTGTGATTTAGTACTCGAGAAGATTACATAGGTGTAATTTGGACAAGGGAAGGGGACGTTGTTGCAAATTTTATTGATTGTTGGATGGGATGGAGTTTGGAGATGGGTCTAACATGGGGGCTAGGATTGGGGTATTTGGGGATTATTTTTTGTTAGATGATTCTTTTATTGTTACTATTTTATGTTTGACATTAAATAAATCTCATCTTTTTATTACATGATACATCATTATTGGTTTATTGGTTTCTTCTTTCCTTTCCAGTTATATGATAAATTGTTACCACTATTCTTAATTACTTTAATATTATTATTATTTGATTTTCCCACTATATTGTGACTCTATACAAGGGAGTATAGTCTCCCCTCCATATTCATCACACCCTTCTACTGGTAGACAACCTCTTGAGTATGGGGATGCGTGCTAGAGGTCTCATAACCAACCCATTTTATCCACATGGGAGAGTGTCCAAACAAGGGATGTTACAATTGGTGACTAAGTATAAGTATTTAAAGTGTAAAAAAAACTAAATGGTATTATCCCATATAGGTTTTTGGTTGAATTATACTCAATTGGACCACCTTGTATACGTTTCTTTTGAAAATCAATGTGGACTACATTATGATGAAACTTGGTGGTGATGACGCTGATATAGTACCTCCTATTCACGAGTTTTAGTGACAGATAGTAGGTCATAAGGGGTACTTGGTGTCTCATTAGTAGCTTTGATAGGTCACTAGGAGAACGTGAAACCTTAGAGAGGGGAAATTATGAAAAATTTGTTAACCTGGGTAGCTAATTACCTTATAGTAGAACCTTTGTGGGAGTATCCTTTTTAGGTGTACTTAACTAAATATTTATTAAAACCTACATAGATATTTCCAACTTATATTGCTATGATATTTTAACCAACTAACATTTATTCATGGTTATCTAGTTAGATAGTCAAGTGTGATGCTAATTAATACCTAAAAATTTATTGTGAACTTGGATATCAATGGGGTATTACCATATATGGATTCCCATTGAGGATTAGTTCATTATCTTCCTTCTCTTTGACATCATTTCCCTCTTGGGAGAAGTAACTTATGAGGATTGTTAGAGGGGATTAGGGCCTTGTTGTCCTATTATTGGTAGGTGATTCTATTAGAATACCCTTCTATATTAGTGGATTATCGATGGGTTTCACTTTAATGGGTTTCCGATGACAACTTATAGGGTTATTTCTTCTATAACTTTAAATTGAAAATTTATAAAACTAGACCCGTGTAGTCATATTTTTTCCATCATAGTTTGAATTTATCTTTAATTTCCTTTATTTTTTACTTCCCATGGAGAGGTTTTACAGACACATTAGATATTGTTTTCCAGTTGAGTCATGAACATGGATGTTTCCTGTGCATTATAAATAAGGTGGTATTTGGTTACTATGAGATATACCTTTGGGAAAGGTGATCAGACCCAGTGACACTATTATGATACTTGATAAGTATGGCTTGGTGGGAGACCTTGAGGCACTTATTTTTGACTCAGACTCTTGTGAGTTAGTTTTTGGTTTTGATGATGGAAACATTTAAGAGGGTTTGGCCCATGTTTATGGATTCCTTTTGAGGTAATGACTTTGGTTGTATTCTCATGTTGAGACCAAGGTATGTTAGGTTATCCGGTTTTGTGATATAGTCATAATAATTCCTTTAGTTTATAAGATATTACATAGGGTTCTTGGTTATCAATATTGGCTTGATGGGAAGGAGTGTTCATATGCCAGGCCCCATTGACCACTATTTTTTGTGATTTTAGAGACATGTTTAGAGCACTAGAAAACAATAGTGACTAAAATGAGGTTGGGTGGTGGTTAAAAATTTGGGTAAGGTTTACATTATTAAATCTAAGGATGTGTAGCTGTTGTTATAAGGTGAAACCATGTCATGGGTAGTCCTGGAATAAATCATGGCATGGGTGGGATTATCAATTTTATAGAGGAGGTCCAAGGGATCTTTTTAATTATCAAGTCTGATGTGTCATATAAAACACTTAGATTTAACTTTGTAATGTTCATATTATGGAAGTGTGAGTCAAGTTATGATTGGGAGGTATAGAATTTTACACCTGTTGTGCTGGGTGAGATAGTATTGATATGTTCCAGTTGAGCATGGAGCTATTTAAAACATTAATCTGTGAGTGTCTGTGTGCATGTTCAAGATTGCTGGTTTCAAAGAATTAATGTTGTAATGGTTTTTATATGCTATGATGAAATAAGAAATTTCCCACTATGGATGAGGAGATATCAAGGATAGATCACTTTTTGTGGCACGACTGATCTGGCTCATTCATGGTTTGGTATTGACTGTATAGTGAGCATGGCTTGGGAGGAGTGACTCACACACAACCATGGAACTTGATGAGGCTACACTCAAGGAGTGGTATAAGGTAATCCATAAGGTGGGGATTGAACCATTGGTTGTTTGAGAGTGGTGGCACACATTATAAGTTGTATTTCAATATTTTTTATGGGAACTGTTCTTCAGAGTAGGAATATGTGATGTTTTGATATCATGGATTGGTGCTCATAGATAAACACATTTGGCCACATCAAGTCATTATTTTTATAGATGGATGGCGTATAGGATGTGGAACTTAGAGTTTAATTACAAGGTAATGATATGATACTCCTATGGTGGGGAGTAAGAAATCAATCATGGTTGAAAGTATTTCATGTTAGGAGAGTTGTGGATGCTATGAGACTGTTCATTGGATGGTGAAGATAAGCTAATTTTGATGATGATCAGGGTGATAGAATGGCTACTGTTTTAACACCAAGTCTTCTTAGGTATGATAAGGGTTATGGTGGGGAAGTTGTAAAGATTCTTATTTCCCTAGACAGTGAATTTGAGCAAATTTTTAATTTTTCACTTTCAGAGGCTCGTGGGGGGTAAAATAGTCTTTTAACATAGTATATTATCTCAAATAATTTTTTCAAGCCACTCCTTTGGTCCCATAATAGGGTTTTACCCTAGGATAGTAGTTTGGTGGAATTCTAAGCCGTTTGAACTTTCCTAGAATAAGTAGTATTTAATATTTATTTAATTAAATATTAATTTATTCATGCATGTTACTTCAGAGATATATTTTTAATGGAGTTTCAGATTGAGATACTATCTTTATGTATGAGTTTAGGATGGGTGGTATTTCCTAGGAACGACATAAACTCTTATTATCCATTGAGGTTAGGCCAGATCCCCCTCTTATATTTGTTTTCCTTTTCGTACTTTTATTTTCCCTTTTCTTTCTCCTCCTTCCCTAGATTCTATCATATGACCCCTTTAGAGATTGTTCTTATCGTGACCTATATAAAAGAGTGAGTTGAGATAGATATATAGAGAGATAGGGAAGAAGGGAGGTGCTGCTGTGGATCTTGAGAGGAGCAAGGTCGTCATGCAGTAGGTGCAGAACATGAATCACTATGAAGCTTTGGTGGATTCTGACAAAAGGAAGACCACTTTTATTTTTTTAACAATTAATAATTATATATTTAAAAATTTCAAGTTTGAAATCCATTTTATAACTATTGAGGACCCCCATGGGGTTGATCTATTATTAATGGAGGAAAAATGGGGGTTTCATACTGATCGTAAGGTTTTCCCATTTGGAAATCCCGATCACATGGTGTGTGGTTCCATGAACATACACAATGTATTCTTCTTGTTTAGAGAATAACAGATAAGATCAACTACACCATGTGTATTTCATAGGATATTTTTTTTAGTTTCACTGAACCCGTGGCCAAGTACAGGGCCAGAAAACCCATGTAGGGGAGATTTGGTCATGTAGGGTACATGGTTAGATCTCGTGTGGAATATATAGTGTATAAGAGTACACTACTAAGAGAACCACATGGATAAGACTTGTGTAGTACATCGGAAGGAACCCCATATAGGTTACACATAATATATATAATATTAACATGCCACATAATTTGGTTTTATAAGCCAAGTCCAGCTAATGTACTTGCCCAGGTGGGGCTTTGAGAGTACACACCATGTACTCATGTATACACGTCGTGTAATGCTCCTTTTCTACACTTTCAAGGGGATTTCATGTTTTTATGCCCTAAATTTATAATTGGAAAAAAGGATTCCATGTTGAGTATTTTTATGCATAGGTCTTGATGGTGGAAACCTTGGGGTGATTTGAGGACTCCTAAGTGGCATTTTGGGGTGAGTGAGCTTTGAAGGAGCCATTCGTCCTATAGTAATTGAATCCAGTAGTATCTTGTGAGTGATACATGGGATGAGACCAAAATTAGGGTTGTGGAAATGGTTATTGGATATCACATGTTATCTCTAATGTCCTTGTTGTGTGTTTATTAGGATAGTACATACTCAACGGGATTGAGATGTGACTTAAGGAAGAAGATAGGTTGGGTGTTCCAGCCAACCTAGAGTGGGACAGTGAACTATAATGGACCATGATCCATCTCCCTACATTAATGATTATGTGGATTTTACATTAAGTAAATATTCCTTGTGAAGTGTTTTGTTTTGTATTGGGAGTTCATGAGTTGTTTGAGACAAGGTTTTAAGATGTGTTTACCCTGAATGATGAGTGTTGGCATGAGAGAATAGTTGTCACCAAAGATTCCAAGAGGTATTCCTTCACTTATGATCTAGCCTAGAGGATCCCAGATGGTATGCCTCTTCTTTCACCATGATTCTTTGGGTCCCAAAAGGTGTTCCTATTCCAATATATCAAATTTTAGGATCCCAACAGGGACTCCTTTACTTCATGATGACCTAAATAATCCCATAATGGATTAATTACCATTCATACTATTTTTGGGGGTCCCTAATAGAGATAACTATGCTTATATGTAGAACTCAAGGAACTCATAAGGGATACGTTCCCTGTATTTTGACCTAGGGGGCCCAAGTGGGTGCCGCTATTATTGACCAATCTTGAAATAGTGATTTATGAGGTTGTGTTGAGTTGATAGCTGATGTCACCTTAGAACCCATATTAAACATGTGAGCCTAAGGGGTTGTGTCAGTAGCGATCAATTTAGGTATTTAGACAACCCTACTCTTATCCTTATTCTTTCACTAAGTTACTGTTGATGCATTTGTGATTACTAGATGTGCTTTTAGTGACCAAACCATGGGGCCTGACGTGAAGTGATGGAATGGAGGGTATGATCATAGGTACTTATCAGGATCTATCTCATGATCCTTATATGAATTGTTGCTACCATTATAGAATTTCCTAGTATCTCTACAATTCCGCTTTATAGAGCCTTGTATTCTCACTGATCTTAGGATCCAATATCTAACATCACTGTTACCAAAATTCCTACTTTCTTTGGGATTCCTCCTTTCAACAAAAAATATAGGAGGCTCCTTAGTTTATCTCAGAAACCCATCTTAGTTATCATATCACATGGGATTAATAGTATGGTAGGATCTAGGTGATGCCATAGGTTACTAGGTAGCACAAATTCCCCCCAAAATAAGATTCTGATGACATACCTGAGGATTAATGATGGTTTCCTTGATTTAATATTAGGATACTCTCAAGTATTAGTTAGATGAACCATGATTTCATTTCCCAAAGATGCATGGGAATATGATGTTGATCTAGTTTTTTATTGATTCAGATTTATTATCTCAGATATAGAAGAGTATTCATTACATTTAAACTAAGGTTCACCCCTTGGGGATTATCCTAGTTTCAATGTCTTTGTTACCTATGGATCATAACCTAATAAACTGACATTAGACTAGATTAGGGAACACTGAGACGATGTCTGGGTTCCACTGGTTATGCACATCCGGAGTGGTTTGTTTGGGATGCCTAGAAACTATCTTTATACCTTATTTATAGGTATTCTAGTTAATACATGGAGTCTTAATTTATATAGTGGATTCAAGTACAGGTGGTCCTTGGATTTGGACCTATATCCCCTTGTAGTGACGTGGCCTGCTTAGAGACAATACTAGCACTAGCTGAAGCAGGTTTGGTTGATTGAGATCATGGACTCAAGGATCGATGGTGGAAGTATTTTATTTATTTTATTAAAGGTGTGTCTTGGATAGTAAGGGAATATTTCATGAGAATAAACATATGATAGAAAATTATAGGTTTTCTATTGGGGGTATCCTAATGAGGTTTATTTCTCACCCCCTGTACATTCACCTCAATGTATGCATATACCTTATGTCTACTTTTAGGTTGAACACACATCCATGATGGATAGGGAGAGGCCCAAAGTTACATGATCATGTAGATACACTCATGTGGATTATTATGGTCAGGATCATGTAGCTCGATAGTGTTTTGGATACCAGATATGTGGTTCAAATAAAATTTTATAGTAGAGAATTTTAATTTTGTTTATTTCCTTTATTATTGTATATGTGATCAACCCATTGGGTGATTGGTGTTATATGTATGACATGGATGTACATACCATTACTACATTTAATTTATTATAACATCGTATATTTTTATTTTTTATGCACACTGATTATTTTCTAGGTTGGATGATGTTTGGTTATTTATGGTGTTTGATTACTCTAATATAAGGCCACAGTCTCCCAAAATACACACTCTATGCCCTATGTACTAGTTTAAATACTTTGGAATATTAGGAGGGGCACTTGAGTCCTTTTTCAAACTGGTCTAACTACTGTTTATAAAGTGAGCAGTTTCGGGACATGATAGTTGAGGTAGGTGACGTTACTTCACTACTCTTATTGTACCACTTTCTTTATCATTGTTAATTTTTTTCTCTTCTATTTATTGAGAAAATATTATATAATGGAACCAATGTTTGAGTTTTGTGCGATATTTTTATCACATTTCATCAATTTAGAGATGGAGAATACTTAATAAAGGTGCTTCCCTCTCACTATTTATGAGGATAATGATGGAAAGTTTATAAAAGGATTCCTAAGTGAGTTGTTTTTACACACATTATGAATAGTGGGGGAGGTTGTTCATATGTTGGGGTACACCTGGTTGGTTAGAATAGGAGAATTTATTTTTAAAATAATAGAAAATGTTATGTGGTCAAATATAGTATTGTTTTTTTCTTCATAATATCTATATTGAGTCAACATATGTGTGTTTTATTCTTTACATTACATTTCACCACACAAACATCCTAAAATTTTTTATCTTTTACATTATTTTATAAATAGAAATAAGTGATAATATGTACAATAGATAACAATTGAACCTCTTCAGGAGAAAATTTTGGTTTAACACACATGTCACATTCATTGGATTGTAAATTTTAATCGAAACCAAAACCCTTCTATAAGATGTTGGAAAATTAATTTTGGCACCATTGCTAAGGCCAATATTTTTTTTTAAAAAAACTAATAAAATATAATAAATAAAATATAAATATATACCAAATCTATTTGAACTTACCATCTAATTTTTGATAAACTGTAGAACTTATTTCTAAATAGATAAGTGTATTTCACCAATCTAATTATGGGTGGGAGGTATTTATAGAGTTCATTGATGGAACTAAGGAAGATATGGAACCTTGATACCTTGAATATATATCTATGGAACTAATTAATGTATTTTATTATATCCAAAAAATATTAATATGTAGAAAATGAGCAAACATAACCACTAAAATTCTGTCCCATATCTAATGAAGTGATCTTGAAGGTTTAGGATGCACTTCAAGATTACCCACAACCCAACCATTCCAAATAATTATTTGAGGCACTCAATAATCCATAATATAAATACGATACAATTATTAAGGAATATTATAGAACTTTGGATTACCTTGTTTTTATATTTTATAAAATATATTTGAAAATCGATGCTCCCAATTTTGAAACTTCATCTTTAACACTATTGATTTTTCCCCAGGAAGATGAAGAATATGAGGCCAAAAAAGAACTAGATAAAGTAAAAGATAAAATAAAGGATCTAATAGAGTGGTACACTATAAAACATGAGGATAATTATTCCAAGATGTATATCACTATAATTTTCTTACTAATAATGAATTATATGTGAAGCCATATCCTTGAGTGAAAAACACCATTACCAGTAGTCACCACTCCATGATATGAATAATATGAGTATCACTCATTCATATAACCATCTATATAAGTCTGTAAGATCTATAATTCCAAATAGGGGAAAATATCTTTTTATAGTGTTCTTTATATATAGTGTAAAGTGAATAACATAGTAGTTATGTCAATGAGGTGGTTTCTATCACATAATCCCTATATTTTTTCATATTGGAAAAAAACCATTATAAATTCTTGGATATAGGTAGGATAAACACATTCCCTCTTGGGAGGGTTTACCCAATAATATTTTCACTTATACTTTCTTTTTCATTATTCTATTTTTTGTAAATTTCTTACAATTCAATTGTTTTTTGTATAGGTTTACATGTAAGGTAGAAATATTAAAAACATTTGAGTTTATTTTAAGAATATACCAATATAAATAAATTTTTTATGTATATCCATGATTCATGTTATAAACTATCTATTATAAATTGTTTTAAATGAACATCATTATTGAATCTAATTAAAATACAATCCACAAGAAAAATTTGGGGGAATATATCTTACTGTTTGTTTTGATACTTTATTCTCTTCTATGTTTTTTTATGTTTAGGGTTAGGATTGAGATTAATTATTCCCCACTACCAGGTTTAATCTTAGATCATTTTAGGTGGTAAATTTTATTCCTATTGGAACGTTCATTTGACTGTTGATATTATTTCAATCCTTGAATATTGATTTTAGAATGAAATTTATTTTGGTCCAATGTGAACCCCATGTTTTACACTATTCAATTTTATGTCATACTACTAAGAGTTTTCTATAAATTTTTGAAATATTATCCACAGTTTTATTATACTTGAGGGAACTTATAATATGTTTTATAATCTATAACTTAATATCATTTATTTTCCAAAAATCTAGGTGTTTATGAAGTTTTAAAATATAAAGGGAATTATTTGTCTCAAAATAACTTTCTAAAATATGTTTTTTTCTACCTTTAAATCTAACCTATTTTTTAGCCTTAGAAACCATGAAGGACCTTATTATGAGCCACATTACCAACTGAATCCAATCCCACATTGATATTTTTTGAAATACATGTAAACAATGGAAACTAGGTGTGGGGGAGGAAATCATTTTCATGGAGTATTTAGAAGTAGCACATTACTGGGAAGAATTTCATGGTTCACATATTGGTATTGGTATAGGTGTCACAAAGAATATTGAAATACTTTATTCTATCAAGGTCTCTAAAATAAAATATTAAATAATGATTAAAAGAAAAAATGGTCTTTAGTAATATTGCTTCTTTTGTTTAAAATCTAGTGTGTGAATCACTAGAAAAGAGAGGTGTTACTAAGTTGGTGACATATCAAGAAAGTTATATAATAATATTTAGTTACCTAGGATTGTTAGGGATACATTTCCAATAAGGTAATTATGAAATTATCATCAGTGGAATATGATATGGAAATGAATTAAATGAGAAAACAATATAAATTAATGAATTATATATAAGGCATGATTTATTATACAATAAGATAAAAATTCAATTCAATTCTTTATTTTTATAATTAGACTTGGATCAACTATTGATTTTTCCGAGGAGAGGAAAATGGTAAGTGTTTGGTAGTGATTTAACATGAAATTTTAATATATTTAAATTTTAATTTATTGATTATATCCCCATCCTTTCCAATATAGTTGGGGAAATATCATATGTTACTTATCTAAGAAAAATTTATTGATTAAATTGAAAAGGCCTAAATTGATGAATTTAATTATTAAATTAATATTTTATATTTTATTTCAATTGGAATACTTTGACAGGTGTGCTTTGATGATTATATAGCTAAATTAATTGAGTAATTCAAGATGGAATTGGAAATTAAATAGGTTGTTATAAATTATTCCAATAAATATAAAATAGATCCACATGCCAATGGAAACTATAACCACTTCGAAAAAGGTGTCAGATTACTAATTATATCTTATAGAAAAACTTGAGGCTATATCAAGCCTCCAATATAACCTTGTGTGACACCTTTATAGGGTGTCAACATGCCAACATTGCATCATGCTCGATCCAAGGGATATATAAACCATCCAATAGACAATTTTCCAAATTTTCAAGATATCATGCTCATGAAACTTAATCTCAACCGTTTTTATTTCCATATATTCATAAGAAAATATAGATTGATCAGTTTCAATTTAAGATCCATCACTAACCATTATATTTTCCCTACCAAACACACATGGCATAAACCATTCAATGTAATATCATGGGAAAATACATTTTGAAACTCCATGAAATGTAATATGTATTATGATCCCATGAACTATATCACACACCAATTTAGTGTTAATCCAACATTATCACCCAATGTAATATCAAGATCTAATGTAGCTTCCATCAACCAATAATGATTCCCCACAAAGCAATGCATGTTCCCTCCTCTTTCCATTGTAGTCTCATTCATGATCTTGAGATTAATTTCTCAACCCCATACATCCCTATAAGCCAAAACATGCTACATTGTGAGGATTTCAATGCCACTACACCTGTATTTCCCCAATGCTTCTATATATCATCTATTATGGATAGTAAGGCTGAGCTCACAATGGACATTATTGAAAAGTAATTCCATGTGTAACCTATGTAATAACCAGGGGACCCTTATTGGAATCCTTGTACACATTACCAAACTAAATTGGGTAATCATATGACGAGACGGTCACATGGAAAAAATTTTAGGCAAGTTAATATCTAATATAAGAGTATATGATTCCATTACACTTGATTCTTAATAATGAAGGATGATGTATTTGTCTATAAATTTATGGATTATTTGACTATAATAAGTGTTCTCGATCTTGTAATTGGACATGATTTCATTTTATATGTTTATGTATTTCATTATGTTAATATACATATTGTGTTTTTGTTCTCTCTCTCACTCACTCACTATGATCTCCCAATATCCCATGATTGTGAAAGTAACACAAGGATCGATCCTTTAATAAAACCAAATTATTCTAAATACTATGTACATTTCCATTTCAATTATCTATGTGGAGACTTGGGGATTTGGGAAGACAAGGTGTTGGGGTTGGTGAAAGGACTTTAAGTATATTCTTATTCTATTTTTGTTCACATTATTAATTAAATTCTATCTTCCATCTCTCAAGATAATGGTATATGATGGAACTAAGGTTTGAGTGTTTTGTGACTTTGTGATCATATTTCACTAAGGCAATGATATATTATACAAGACTGAGGTTCTTACCTATAACTATTATTAGAGGCAGTGATTTGAAGTTAACTTATGAATTCCTAGGTGAACCACACATCCACACTGTTTGAATAGTGGTGCTGGTTGTGTGTTAATTAGTGTAAAAATAGTGTGTTAAAATAGGAGAATAGATTATGAAAAATATATTGAAGATAATTTGGTCAAATCCAGGAGTGTTTACTTTATTCTTAATATCTTTATTGATTTTTTATATGCATGTTTTCTTTTCTTCCTTGAATTCCATCACACTCCCCCTAGGTTTAAATTTTTTACATTCTTTTTAAAATAATAATAAGTGAAAATAGGTATAATAGGAAGTGGAACTCTTGGAGATATAATATATGGAAAAAACCCTTTATACATTCATAGTATTAGATACTATAATTGGTACAAAAATCATTTAGTAGGGTTTTTGAGTATCAAGTATATATAGTTTTGATAAGGCCAAGATAATTTTTGATTTTATAAGTTTTTAGAAGAGGTTTGGAGTATAAGTTTGTTATTTGGATTATTTTGGAGTAAAGGAAGTAATATTTATATTGTGGTGTTATCCAAAAATAGATGTGTTACTTGTATCAAATGAAAAATACTTATTCAGAATATGAAACAAGTGTTTTATAAGTAATGATTTTTATAAAAATTCATATTCAACTTATAGAGTGGTCATTATGTTGTTTTCATGTGATGATTAATCATGTTATTTGGGAGGTGAAGTAAAAATAGTGAAACACTACACTAGATTAATTGGTAAATGGAAATGATTATAAATCTTAAACTATGAGGCTTTTCTCAAGGATGATGAAATTTGGGAGAGAAACATGGAGCAGGTCATGGTTTCTGGTTAGGTGTAAAGATAATTACACTATTATACCATGGTCAAACAAAATTTTACATGGTTTAATGGAAGTTTAAAAACCATTTATATAATTTTAATTTCACTATTATGTGGTTAAAACCTCTCCATATCATGGTAAGTATAAAATTTCATATTTGAGTGATTTTGAAAATGTGACCTTTTTTGTGATACATGGGATACTTTTACTCAAACATATAAATCCATAAATCATATAAGGGAGACTAATAAGTATGGATTGATCCAATGAATTAGATTAAAGTGAAAAAAGTTGAGATTTTCAATTGGTTATTGAATTTGACTATTAAATTAAATTGGAGAGAAGGTATGAATGACACTATGTGTTATTTTATAAAGAATTATGTTGTATAATTCATTTAGTGTAATAGTGGGGTTTGAAAAATAATATTACAAAGGGTTTAAAAGTGTAGATAATTTTCATACATTTAATTATTGAAGATAAAATACTTGTAATTTTAAGTTTGAAGTTATCCTCGAAGAGAATAAAACTTCATTTAGTTTATGATCTGATGTTCTTAGAATATTATTATTGAATGAAGTTCAGAGGTTTTTTATCTCATAAATATAACTCAAAAAATAAGGGAAGAATATATCGAGTTGTTTATTTTTTTACACTTTATGTGATAATAATTTCATTGCGTAAAGAGGATTTGATACTCACATATATCTAAGTAGGGTCTCTTTATGAAGTTTGAAGACTATTTTTGCTACATCTTTGAATATTTTTTTATTATAAAATATAATGTTATCTCATTTTGGAGACATTTATATGTAATAATATTTCATGGATAAACCCTTCTCTTTGTATCCATTATGATTAGTGGATCATGAGATATCAGGTTTTACAGATCTTTCCAAGGATTTGACCATTCATATCAAATAACAGACCTATTAAATTTGATATTCTTGATATTTATGTGTTTATTGAAGTGAATTTATTCTTAATCAAGTGATTGTATTAATTAAAATTTATTGGAAAATAATGGATTATGTTAAAATAGTTAGAAATTCAATCTCTTTAACATGTGGTGAATGTAGTTTGGTTATGTAATGTAAAATAAATTGATTCCCTGATTCATCCCCTCGCATGGAATACTTAAAGATCCTAAATACTTATTGAAATATAAGAGTCCAAATAAACTTAATTGAAAATAACCACAACACAAATGGAAATAAGAATATGCAATGAATTTTCAAAAATATTTAAAATTCATGAAACTATATATGTTATACCATTATTAAGGCATAATAAAATACATATAAAAAGTTAAATAATAATACTTACAGTTAACTTACACTTACATATTATAAACTTGTCTTTAAATTAAAACCTAATTGATATAATTAGTATTTTTATTAGAAATCCTTACCTACTATAAAACAACACTATGTCCACCTTTTTATACTAACATCACTATGTCAACATCATCATACACTTCAAAAAATAATCAATTACACTCAAGGGAAATATAGATTAAACCTCATTTAGGAGTCTATATCTTACTAAAATTCTTAATATATAATCCACACAAGGCTAAACCATTCATGAATATTAAAATTAATTGATAATAAGTTTAAATCATTAAAGATTAATGTTCTTAAGTTCACCAAAAAATCACTCCCCAAATAATACAACTCACAAAGATATACAAATTAAAAATAAGATAAATAACTAGAAAAACCATTATCTATAAGAAATAATCAATCACCATGAAGAGTTATAATTCTTATATTGATAATGGTTCCAATTTGGAGGACCAATTCCCCATTGAGGAAGATGTATTGTCTATGGGAGTACTTTACTTCATGGATGTGGGACTCACACCCCATCAATTGGGGGAGCACATGACCTACATAGCCACGGGAAGAGGATAATATTCAATATTTATATTTTAATATTTATGTTATTATTTTATCATAAACAATAATATTGGTGTGTTTTACAATCTAAACTCCATTTCTCATCATGTTCACAATTCTTTCTTAAATTCACTAATACTCTATACATTTTTCATCACTTTGTAAAATACCCCTTTTAATAATTTTGATTTGATATTACAAGATATTTTTTTCTATATTTTAAGGAATATATATTACTTCTAAAGTATATTAATATTCAAATTTTAGGTCACTCATTTTGTTCCTTGAATCTACAAAATTATGGGTGAAGTAAACTAGACTTCAGTACACCAAATTGCATGAACTAGACAAAATACAATCCTAAATAATCTAAAATTAAAGATTTTGATATAGGAAATAATGTATAAAAATTCATTCAACTATTTAAAGAAATAATTTAGGTTTCCTAGGTGATCCAGGCTACCTAATTGGAAGATAAAATTATGGTTTATATTCAGTGCCCAAAAACGAAAGTCCATCACATTGATCATAACTCTAAGAATATGAGTCCAAATGGGATGAAGTTTTAGTATCTCTTAAAATAAATAATGGGATGAACTTTCATATTTTACAACCTAATCAAATATTCCCATATAAAATATAATTTTGGTGCATCTGTTGGGTGGATGAAAACTTTCTTGAATTTTAGCTCAAGTTTAGATATGTTTTAATTCCACAAGCTTTATACAAAACTATACCTACCCCCAATCAAGATCCGTGACTTGGAAATCATAGGGATCAACCTTATCGTATTGAAATTCCTATTTAAGGAAGTTGTGTTGAAGGAATTGAGTAATTTATTTTGTGGTTTTAGTGTAATTTTATGTTGCGTCTTTGTCTTTGTAAGTATTGTTTTCCCTATTTAAGCTTCTAGATTTAATTTAGTTTTAAAATTCTTATTATGTTTTGTTTTTATCATTAACATGTTGATAATATTTACTCATGGTTTTAATTTACTCATAAAAAAATTTATGAAATACATTACATAATAGTGGATTTTTCATTATTTCATTGTATTTACTTTTCCAATTACACCCTCATGAGTTTAATCTCATATTATATTAAGATATTTTCCTCAATGGATGAATAAAGCTACTGTGGGTTGATCCAAATGTGAATCAAGGGGATGAGTTGTATGTTATTTATTTTTCTTTATAATCTTAAATCAATTCTTTAGTCAATAATTTCATTCAATGATCACCTTTCTTATTAAAATTTATTAAAATTTAAGGCCACACATTTCAATTTGTAATATTATTAATCACCTTGTAATTCTCATGAAAATGATCACCCATGTGCATAGGTTATTGACCACATTGTCATGACACATATAATTAATTATTATTTTAAGATTTATTTACATTATAGGGAATACCCTAGGTCTTCTCTCAAGGAGAGTTGATAGCTTATAATGTATATTTTTAATAAATATTACTAAAAGAGGGGGGTGATTTTGAAAACAATTTTAGGAAAATAACTTAACTTAAAGAGTTGAATAGTTGAAAAACCAAGTGGATTTTGAAAACTATGAGACAAAGGGTTCATAGGGATTTCACTACATTAATTTAAAGTTCATTTTTCATAGGGATTCATTTAGGTTTGGAGTAATTCATTGGTTAAAATTAATCGGAATCCCGATTAATTTCTAATATTTTATTTCAATGTTTGAAGAACAAAACCTTGACATAAAAACCGTATTGTCAAGGTCAAAAACTTATGCATGGAATAAGATCTTCCAAAGAAGATTGAAATATTAATTAGGTAGGTATGAAAAGTATTCTTGTGCTATCCAATCGTAACAACACAAGTCACGCACTCAAAACCTCACACCGATTAGTTGAAAATTAAGAGAATAACATGAACATGTATCAAAACAAGCATTAAAATATGAAGTCATGTAAGGTAAATGGAATTAAATGTTTAAACAACCAAATTACACCAAAATATATCTGATATATGCATTGTAATTTCATTGAAATGTGTGTAGCTCCCTCACAATGAACGCCCACTGTTTAGCCCGATATTGAGAGGAGGAGGAATCTCGGGTGCATCTCCTACTTCATTTCAGATCTCCCTATACTGGTAGGGAGATCTATAACCTATAAGGGGATTAAAGGAATCCTACAGAACTTAAATTTGGTATCATATTACTCTCTTATTCAAACTAGAAAACCAGGTGTCCATGGTGACTTTTTATATCCAAAATGGGACATGGTTTTGGGCACACTATTTTTGAGATACCATTTGTTTATTGGTTTTGGAATAGTATAAAGCCATATCACGACTTATCCAAAAGATAAGAGTTGTTTTAAGTTCTCTTTTAACGTATCCATGTCAAATTTGGGGCCATTAGATATTTGTATTGGGAGATATGGTAAAAATACTAAACTAAAATTTTGAATTCAGGTAGATTCTATCCTCTGGACAAAATGGTTCAGACGGGCCACCAGATAGATGAATTGGGATTTGGTTCCTTGAGAAGAGTTGTATACCATGTTGTTTTGGAGCTTCCATGAAGTTTCAGTCTATTTGGATTCACATAATTCTCATAATGATCAAAATAGTGGGCATATGCCCATGGGATTCCATGTAGTTTGACCCATTTTTCTTCTAGATCATCTACGAGGCCTCCAAATCACCTCCAAATTCAATTAAAATATCAAAACAAGTATAATTTCTACTTTTTACAGTGATAAAAACAAAATAAATTAATCAAACATGAAGTTAAATTTATTATTATATTTGAAACTTACAATACAAAACAAGATTAACACAGTGGTGTAAGGGTGAAAATGAAACAGTTAATCATGGTGCAATCACCCTCCCACACCTAAACATTTGCACTCCTGGGAAAAGTTATATTTCCATAAATTTTTCAGTAAGATATTTACAACTTCATAAATATTTAACATTCAATGAAAATTTAATTCCTAATAGAAATGTTATCAAATCCAAAATCACACCGAGGAGTTATTCTCATTGAGCATGGAAAATGGCGTCTCAAAAATTGTATCAAAATGAAATTCAAAGAGATGCATGGTACTAATTAAATAAAATAATTTAAAAGTTAATCTTGTCCCTAATTATCCACGTGTGTGTGTGAAAACCATTTCATACCATTATTTCTACTTTATATTTGGTAAATATAATTTATTTTAAAATTTGTCTACTTACATCATTCTTTCCACTAAATCTGCCCCACATACTTTAAAATCAAATATAAATACCCACTCACTTAAGCATTTCGAGAAGTCAAACCATAAGCTCCCGACCTAGATATCCCCATATGTTGTAAATTTCATCACTCCCCTTGTTTATTTTTTTAAAAGTTACACTTTTAGAAAATTTCACTCTTCTCTCAACCCGTGTTTTATCTTCCAGTGGTACTAATTGTAATAGTTATAACAAGATCAAAATTTAAGGAAGGGTGGTTTTTTACCTTTCCAAAACAAAACCTGTTTTTGTTTTTTTAAGAGTGTACAATAGTTAGATAGTAGGTACGCATGTATAGATAAATTTGGTACAATAATTAAATAGATTGTATAAGTAATGAACATATGGAAAAATGATTTTGGAAAGTTGAGAAAAACCAACCTATCTCATATTTACCTTTTATTTAAGTAGACATTTTTACACTTCAAGGTTGGGTGCAAAGTTGTGTTGATAAAATAAGTGACAAAGTTTTCTATTAAAATATTCACAAAAAGGGAACCATTCTTCTAAAAGGTTTAAAAATGATAAAACCATTTATATCATCGAAAAAGAACTAAATTTAAAAAGAAAGTTACACCATAGTATTGAAGTCTTGCTGAAATACACATTTCATCAGATTTTTTTGAATGCTAAAACAACATGAAATATGGAAATTCCACATGAATTTTCAATAACATAAATGATTAAACGAGAACCATTTTACATGATAAATTAGGCATAAAAAAATTAATATTCGGTCACAAAGGTGAGTGAGAAGGAAATGGGTGAAAGTAACAATACAATTCAGCAAGCTAAAAAGATAAAAAGAAGAAAGATATTAAAAATTCTTAACTAACCCAGAAATATACCCACCCCCACACCTAGATTATGTAGTGTACTCACTGTAATAAAATAGAATGTGGGAAGGAAGGATAAAACCTGGTAGGTTTCGTTGGTATGTTTCTTCTTGAAGATGGAGTTCCTCCATCGTGAACTCGAGAAGGGCTTCGTTGAAGTTCTCAAACCACTGCCCATTGGCAGGGAAGGTTTTCTTGGTTTCTTTATTTTAAACCTAAAAAAAATTAATGGAGATACATTATTAAGAGTGTATGGGGAAAAAAAGCAGGAACGAAGCTTAATTGGATGCTACTTCAGCCTTGAATTATATAGAAGGATATTCTACCCAATGTAGAACTGACGATGAAGGATGAGATGGTTGTGGGCAGCCTTGGTTCTCTCCTTATAAATCCTGGAGTTCTCATATGCATCTCCACACATTTACTACAACTCCTGGATCTATAAATTTCTTTGAGAACCTGCACCAGAAAGACTAGAATTACATTGTTCAATAGCCGAGTACTCTATATGATCAATCTCAATAGGTAGGTGACAACTCTTTCCAAACACTAGATGATATGGTGACAAGACAATGCGAGTTTTAAAGGAAGTACTATAATCCCATAATGAATCATCAAGTCTAAGACTCAAATATTTTCTATTAGGTTGAACTGTTTTTCAAGAATCTGTTTTACCCCTCTCTTTGAATCCTTAGCTTGACCATTGGTTTGTGGGTAAAAAGCAATAGACACTCGATGCCCGACCGCATACCACATCAAAAGTTATTACATTGTTCGGTTGAAGAAATGAGAACCATGGTCACTGATGATGAACCTGGGTAATCTAAATATATAGAATATTTGGGTTCTCAAAAATTCTACAACCGCCTTAGAATCATCATTCCTTGTCGCTCGTGCCTCTACCAATTTTGACACATAATCAACTTTCAGAAGAATATACAAGTTTCTGAAGGAATTGGGAAATGGCCCCATAAAGTCAATACCCCAAACATAAAAATTTCATGAAAGAGAAATGGTTGTTGTGGAATTTCATTGATTTTAGAGACATTACCCATTCTTTGACAATGAGGACAAGATATACAAAAATAATGGGCATCCTGAAAAAGTGTTGGCTAAAAGAGCCAGAATCAAGGACTTTGCGAGTAGTCCATTTGGGACCAAAGTGCCCCCACAAGAAAGAGTGTGGTAGAATCTAAGGATATACTAAAACTCACTATTGGGAACACAACGCCTAAAGACTTGATCACTACATGTGTTCCAAAGGTAGGGGTCATCCCAAATGTAGCAATGAGACTCATGTTTTAGACGACTGGATTGGTTTTTGTTGATATCTGTAGGAATTAAAGATAATACCAAATAATTTACAATTTCCACATACCACAGAATAATATATTGCACCCGGTATAGTTACTCATTATGAAACATGTCATTTATGGGAATACAGGGGGATGAGTCAATGTATGAGGATGGGTTAATCCAACTAATTTGGTCAGCCACCACATTCATTGCTCCTTTTTATCTCTAATTTATAAATTTAATTCCTAAAGGAGGAGCATCCAATGAATGAGATATGGTTTGGATTCCAGTGTCTTAAGGAGATACCAGATCGTTGCATGTTCTAAGAACACAATGACTTTGGACCATAAAAGATATGAGCTGAATTTATCCATGTTGAACACACTGCCAAGAAAATATTTTTCTTTTGTGGTGTAGTTTTCTTGGTAAGTGTCCAAAGTATGTGAGCCATTGGAAATGACATGTGTATCTCAATCGAACCTTTGTGACAAAGCTACCCTAACTACATAGTTATAGGGCTCACACATTATCTAAAATGATAAATCCCACCAAGTTGGTTGGATTATCATGGGTGACATGAGAATCCATTTTAATTTATAAAAGCTTCCTAACATTATTTATAAAAAAATTCATTTTCTTTTTGGAGTAACTGGGAGAGTGGGAGTGAAATTTTACTAAATTCATGAATGAAACGATGTTAAAATCCATCCTAACCAAGAAAATACCTCACATCCCATAAATTTTTGGGGAATGGTAGGGAAGAAATGACATCCACTTTTTATTTATCTACTTGGATACCATCCCTAGAAATTACATGTCTTCAAACAATACCTTGTCGCACTATGAAATGACATTTATAAAAATTTAATATGATATTATTTTCAATACAGTGATGTAGGAATAAAGAAAGACTACTCAACCATTCATCAAAAGATGATCCATAAATAGAGAAATCACATGTAAGAACCCGGATCTTCTTTTCAGGTATGTTTTATTTCTTCTGGTCTTTTTTGAGAAAAGGGAAATTTCTGGAAATTTCTGAAGTACACACTATATACTTAATGAGTACACTCCATATACTGGGTTGCCACAGGAGGTCTTGTGCTAGCCATGTGATGGTCATACACACAGCCATGTGGGGGTGACCTAGAGACCGCCTAAAGCGGAGTACAGAAACGACATGTATACATTGTGTATTTTTCTTTTTTTTTTCATTAAATGTACCAGGGTCGCGTCTAATCTCTAGAAACACCTTCTTCTCAACCTATTTTTTCTGAGAGCTCCCGTACGACTGTGATCTTCCTCCGAGCCCCCGACCGAGAATCCAATCTCTGATTTGACCTCCGTCGATTGTGTTGGGATCGCCTCAGTAAGCTCTCTCTTCAGCTCAAGATTCGTTTCCTAATTCCTCCTACTTCTAAAGTTATCCTCTATTGAACGTTTTAGATGTTTTTGTAGATATTCAGCATTATAAGGAGATTCAAGCCATGAGACTCAGATATATTGATCTTCCAAAACCAAGGTAGGTGGTTTGTTTCTTTCTGTTGAATGTCCTTGAGTTATATGTTCAAAATCGCCAATACCCATGAATGGGGTATTGCGCGTTTACTATTTCATCCCTATTGTTGGTCTGCTACGCTGGTATGCTTAAGTAGAGGTTAATTGAATGTTAATAGGGTCAATTTCTATGCTTTGGATGTGTTTTCCCATGCATGATTGCATGTTTTGACCGTTGGGTCTAATTTGCCTATTAGGCTACTGTTTATCTTCCATGCCTAGTATAGTAGGGTGGGGTGTTTGTATCCTTACATACTGTTATGATGTAGAATTCTAGACAAGTAGTTCTTGAGGTTTAATTTAGCTGATATACATTTCTATACCATCTTGACTTACACAGGGCCGTGAGAACCTGGTGTAGTAGACCATAGAGAGAATGGACGTAAGGGCTTCTCCAGAGTGTCTGTTTTACTTACGATGTGAGACCATAGAGGGAATTGATGTAAGTGCTTCCTCAGAGTGTATGTAGTTTCTCTAAATGGGCCACAAAGAGAATGTGACATAAGTGCTTCCCTAGAACGCCTTTAGTTACCGATATGAGACTATATGAGGAATTGACGATGAGGGCTTTCTCAGAGAGTCTATGTTTTAGCTACTTTCTTGTGTTGATATGTAGGAAAATATGGGATAGGTTGTGAGTACTTACCATAAGGTTACCTATTTGTGATTACCTATTGGTGATTACCTGTTTTGATTAGATATTTCTTGATATATGAAACTGAATGCATTGAGACTGTGGATTGTTTACTGATGAGTACTTTCTTTTTTACTACTTTATGTACTTATTACCTTCCATATATTCACTGACTGTTAGGCACATATATTGTGGTGGTTGACTACTGGGATTTAGTCTCACACCCTATTTGGGCCATGCTTTTGGGCCTAAACAGATTATATGGTTGCAGGTATAGATAAGGGAAAGAGCTCTTCTACTTCAGGTACTTGATTTGCTGTGGAGTTGGGGATCATGGGACCAAGCTATGGGTTGTGATGATGATGAGTTTTTTACTTCCTTTATTTTTTACTTTGGTTTAGTACTGTTGTATTCCAGCATTTTGATTTGTTTGGATCATTTCCTAGACATATGTGTCTTGCATTATTCATATATATATATATATATATATATGTGCTCTAGTTTATTATTTCCAGTCTTCCGCTGTTTACTTTTGTGTGGATTATTCCTGCCTCCACTATTGCTATTTGTTTTACTTCTGCTATGTTACTCTGTCAATGAGGGAATATTTTTCCCACTATCACACCCAAAGTCCTCGCTAGTAGTTGGGAGCCTCTGTCATTTGGGGAAATGTGCTTGAGGCCATGTGACCAACCGTGTACGGGGCACCTCTGGGTGGCTTACAGAACCGGGACGTTACAAAGTGGTATCATAGGAATTATTTTCTATTGAATTACTATTTTGAGCATATATCCTGGGATAAGAAGGAATAGGTACTTGGTAATAAGCTGTGCCCGGGAGTAGCTAACCCGTGTACAGGGAAAATCCAATCTACCTCATTATTGTAATTTTTCTGGTTTTGCAATTATTACAGCTGATTTTATTTCACCTTGAGTGATTCACATGTTTTGTGCTGTTATTGTTGATGTCATTGAGGTTCTATTTATGTTGAAACCCAATGAGATGAGGGTATGACATCTCATTCATCATATAGGCACTTTCTATGAATCACATGTCATGCATTATTCCTATTCCATTATGGGTGATTTTCAATTGCATGTTGTTGTGATAGATGTTGTGGTAGATATGCATTCTGTTGTGATAGATGCTTTGATAGAATACCTACTGTCTGAGAGGGTATTTCTTTTAGTAAGTATTTGTTTGAATGAATGAAAAACTTGGTTCATGAGGTGTTATGGGCCCTCATGAATTGGAATTTGTTTGATCATTGATTTTTTTACCTTGTTATGAAATGTATAAGATTCCAAGATTTGATTTTCGTGGAGTATGAGCCCTAATAGACAATAATTTGGAACTTTGAGGGTTGTTATCGTGTTTTCTAGGTTCCAGAGCAGTTTCTGAGGCTTACTTCCTAGAAAAACCCAGAATACACGACATGTAATGTTAACTACATGCCATTTGTTCTTCTTTTGGGAAGAAACTGTTTTTCTTAAGTACATGAAGTGTACTGTATATACACACCATGTAGTCTCTAACCATGTATTAGACTGTGCGGGCAGGGACACAGGGTTTGGAATCGTTGGTAAGACACACTGTGTAGAGGATGTACATGTAGTGTCGTAGTACTGTGTAACTGACCATGTCATTAACCACACGTCTTGGAAAAATCTTTTTAGTACACATCATGTTCGTCTAGAACATGCTGTATGGTGTAACCCAGGTACCCGACTGTGTAACTAACAACACGAGTCAGTGTTATCCTTTCTTGTACATGTTGTGTCCGCCTGGAACACACTGTGTTGTGTGAGCTATGTAACTGACCGTGTATCTAACAACATGGGTCGGTGAGGTTCATTTAGTACACGCCGTTTTTGGCACTAACACACCATGTAGTCTCATTATAAGGAGAACCGTGTGGCTTATCCATGTATAAGGACTCGGGTAGGGGAGGAGGATTCAAGTACACACCGTATGTTAGGTGAAAATTCCATGTGTATGGGGTGTTACACGACTAGTTCAGGCAGCAGTACATGACCATGTGAATGGATGAAGGGAACACACCATGTAGGGGTTATACATTCCATGTAGTCATGTTTTGGAAAAACTTGAATTCTTTCCTTCTCTTGTTCCCTTCTTGCGCTTTCAGTTTTTAGTCATTGATAATATTGATCTAAGGTTTTCATTTGAACTTTCAGATTCATTCTGTTGATACATCCTCCAGTTGTATGGCAGTTTCAGGGTGGTGATCAGACACCGGATTTGGCTGATCACAGACTACCTGTAGATCCTCCCGTTGTGCCAGTCATGGAACCAACTATTATACCGGATGTAGGTGTTGATGCATAGTTCAGGGAAGGATTTATGAGGATGATGCAAACCTTTCAGGGAGCACCACCTCCTGCCCTGTCGATGGCAGAATTGACATGGGACTTTCAGTAGCATCATCCTTCCACTTTCTCTGGGTAATGAGGACCCCAGGCTGTAGAGTCATTTTTGGAAGCCATGCTAATGATCTTTGAGCATCTGGAGATACCTTCAGAGAGGAGGGTGAAGTGCTGTGTGTATATACTTCAGGATTCCACCAAGAGATGGTGGGATGTGATCTCATAGGCAGGACATCAGTAGGTTATGGCTTGGGAGGAGTTTGAGCATATCTTCTATGACTACTTCTATCCAGAGACCTTGAGGGCTGATCGAGCCCAAGAGTTTATGAGTCTGGAGTAGGGTACTCTTTCAGTTATGCAGTATTCCTCTCACTTTATCGAGCTACTGCGTTTCATGCCTATTCCAGTAGGTAATCAGTTATTACTGGCAAGGAAGTTCGAGGGTGTTCTGAGGCACGAAATTTGATCATAGGTGAACATCTTCAGGTTGACTTCTATCACCTCTATCGTCAACCAGACACTGCTTATGGAGCACAATGTGAGAGAATATGGAGTTGTGAGCCAGGGAGGCTTAGCATCTGGAGTTAGTATTCCTTCTATTGACAGCAGGAAGCACTGTAGGGAGTATTTGCATGGAGATCCAAGGAGGTGAGATACTTCTTCTGGTAGTCAGGTGGTGAGCTACCAGTGCGGGAAGAGTGGATATACGAGGCCACACTAATCGAGAGACCTAGTGGAGTGCATATCTTGCAGCAATAATGGTCATCCTTAGCGCTTCTATCTTATCATCTCACTAGTAGCTAGTGATAGGGGTTCTTCTATGACTCCTCGTTTAGAAGAAACACCACTAGTGTATCACCAGTCTGGGAACTGGAGTTCTTTCGGCCATTCAGACCGAGGTGGAGGTCATGGCCATGGTATCCAGTTACCTTATTTTCAGTGACAACAGGGTGGATCATCTTAGGGTGGCCAGACAGGGTCACAGGGCTTCCGTGTAGGTCAGAATTTTCCAGTGGAGCGGACCCAATAGGAGGAGGATATCAGACCCTCTACAGTGCGAGGTACGATCTTAGTAGGCTCATTTTTAGCTTTTTCTCTTTTCGATATAGGGGCTTCCCATAGCTTAATATCTATTGCAGTTGTGGATAGCCTTAAGCTCTGCATATTTTCTTATGATGATATCTTGATCCTAGACCCTCCGTTAGGGACTATAATGACAAGTGTATGTTAGTGCAAGGAGTGCCCCCTAGAGGTTAGTGGGTGTCACTTTTTATGGGAACTCTATGTCCTATAGATGATAGGCTATGATTTCATTCTTGGAATGGACTGTCTAGTTCCCTTCTAAGAAGTCGTCGACTATTATTAATGTTGGGTGAGTTTCATATCACCAGAGGGTGGATCTTTTCTTCATAAGGCTGAATGGGATATCCAGTTGAGAAGAGCGGGACGCGAGCATCATGGGCTAAGAGGAGTTACAACCCAGATTTCTAGTCTATATTTGGATGACCAGGGGATTTCACAGATGGACTTTCCTCCAGTGGTGAATCATTTCAGAGATGTCTTTCTAGATAAAATTTTAGGTTTTCCTCCAAATCATGAGGTAGAATTTTCTATTGAGCTTATGCCATGAGCGTCACCGGTGTCCACTAATCCATATATGATGGCTACACTAGGGTTATAGGAGCTCAAGAATCAGTTGTAGGAGTTGAAGGAAAAGGGTTTCATCTGACCCATTACTTCTCCTTGGGGTTCTCCTGTCCTTTTTGTGAAAAAGGCGGATGGTACCCTCAGGATTTGTGTGGATTATCGGAAGTTGAACTAGTTGACTGTCAAGAACCGATATCCATTACTGAGGATTGATGATCTGTTTGATCAGCTTCAAAGAGCCCGAACATTATCGAATATTGACTTGAGGTACGATTACCATTAGTTGTGTGTTAGACCATTATATATACCTCTTACATCATTTTGGAGAAGGTATGGTCTATAAGAGTATATGGTTATGCCGTTCAGTCTCACGAACATGTTTACAGTTTTCATGGAACTGATGAACCGAGTGTTCCATCCATACTTCAATTCCATCTTGGTGGTTTTTGTGGATGATATCTTAGTGTACTCTCACACTCTACAGGAGCATGGTACACATCTTGAGATCGTTTTGAGTACACTAAGAGAGAATTAGTTATATGCTAAGATCTCAAAATACCACTTTTGGATGGACCAGATTCACTTCTTGGGTCATGTTATCTCTGAGATAGAAGTGTCAGTAGACCCCTAAAAATTGGGAGAAGTGGTTTCCTGGGTGTAGCCGAAGAACATCATTGAGGTACAAAGTTTTCTAGGGCTGGCTAAATACTATTGACGCTTCATTTATGACTTTTTATGCTTAGCAGCACCACTAACAGGTCAAACTAAGAAGGGTGTAAAGTTCTAGTGGTTACATTCTTGTGAGTCATCCTTTCAAGATCTGAAAGGGAGGTTGACTTCAGCACCAATACTAGTTTTTCCAGAGCTAGTAAAGAGATATACTGTGTACTATGATGCTTCAGGTATCGGGTTGGGATCTGTGCTTATGTAGGGAGAAGGAGTCGTTGCGTACAGGTCTCAGGAGTTGTAGCCACATGAGAAGATTTACCCGACACATGATCTCGAGTTGGATGTAGTTGTTCACGCCTTACACTATTGAAGACGTTTCCGTCTGGGAGATCATTTTGTGGTTTTCACCAACCACAAGAGTCTCAAGTACATCTTTACTTAGTGTGATCTGAATTTGATACAACAAAGGTGGGTTGAGTACCTTTAGTCTTTTGACTTTGAGCTTTCCTATACATCTGAGAAAGGCAACGCAGTGGATGATGTGTTGAGAAGGAGGACATAGATACAAGAAGTTCAAGAGGCCATCTGGTAGTGGCATCTTTTTACTGTTTTCTGATATGCATTTGGAGGTGAAAAACAGATAGAGGCAGGCGTTTATACCTTCTATAGCTGTTACCTATAACCTTCTTGATTGAGCGAGAATGAGGAAGATATCATACTTCAAAGGCCTAGTTCTATAGGAGAGTGTGTTAAGAGAGAAACCTTTTCCTGGATGGACCATAGGCGAGGATGAGATATGACATTTCTAGGGGCGCGTGTGGGTGCCAATAGACATAATCGAGGAGCTGATGTGGGACTTTCATTCTTCAGTTTGGGCAGTTCATCCTGTTCTCACCAAGATGTATCATGATCTACACCATCAGTATTGGTGGCCAGGTATGAAGAGGGAATTTTTTAGTTTCTTCATGAGGTGTTCCACCTGTCAGCAGGTGAAGGCATAGCATTAATGACCAACATGGATTTTACATTAGTTACCCATTCCCGAGTGGAAGTGGAATGATGTTGAGATGGATTTTGTGATAGGTTTACCAAGGTTGCCTCGAGTGAATGATGTAGTTTGGGTTGTCATTGATAGACTCACGAAGGTTTCTCACTTCTTGCTGATCAAGGAGACCATCAGTGTCGATGATCTGGGACGGTTTTACATCCATGAAATTGAGTGCTTACATGGAGTTCCACACTCCATTATTTTAGACAGTGATGCACGTTTTACTTCTCGGTTCTTGCAGGGGCTTCAAAATTCTTTGGGTACACATGTACTTTTGAGTACAGCTTACCACCCCCAGACAGATGACCAATTCGAGCATATGATACAGGTGCTTGAGGACATGCTTCGAGTATGTATTCTAGATGTTGGAGGTTCTTGGGAGAAGCGCATACCTCTTGTGGAGTTTTCCTACAACAATAGTTTTCAAGAAACTATTCATATGGAACCTTATGATTATTTTTACGGTAGGCCATGCTAATCATGCATATGTTGGATGGTGGTAGGAGAGGCAGCTTTTCTGGGACCTCATATTTTTTAGGAGACTTCAGAGCAGATAGAGATGATTCGGAAGAGGATAACTGCTGCACAGTCTCGATAGAAGTATTATGCTGATCAACGAAGATGGCCTCAGGGTTTTGAGGTCAGGGATTAAGTTTTTCTACGTGTCACACTAAGGTTGGGACACAAGAAAATATAATAAAACTTTCCTTTAGCGGCGGTTTAAATCGCCTCTACATGGGTTGGCGACTGCTTACAGAAACCACCGCTAAATTTGGCATCGACAAACTATTAGCAGCATTTTTTTCCATTTATCAGCGGTTTAAGAAAATCATCATAGCTGCCTCATTTTTTGGCGGTTCTCGTCACTTTAGGGGCAGTTATAATTGCCACTAATAAAATAAAATCCAGCGGCTGTAAAACCACCGCTAAAGTCACAAGAACCGCCGTGAAATTCATGCGGGTGATGCAATTCTATAGAACAGTTAAAACTGCCACTACTGTCTTACATGTATACTCTTTGCAGTGGTTAAAACCGCCGTGAAAAGATGACCATAAAAAAAAAATTTCTGCTTCCACTGCACCACTGCCCTAAAAAACAAATCAAACCAGACACAATATAATAAAATAACATCAACTCAATGATGTGTTAGACCTTTCAAGGATGTTTTTGGATATATTGATGAAGAGTGGACTGGGTTTATGGCCACCCATGGGGTGTTCCAATCCCTTGAACATGTGAATTTAGTTATTAAATAATAAATTGAAGGGTTTATGAGATTAAACCAATTATAGATATTTTAGCATGTCAAAGTGGAATAAGTGGTTTATCATAACTTTTATGGTTAAATGGATTGTGAGTTAACTAAGGGGATAAATAATGAATGGAAAATGTGGGAATATCCATGTTATTAGATGGAATTGAAAATATGTACAATGGTTTTTGTTATGAATTAATTGTAAAATAGAATAGTTATGGAATTACGTTAAGTGCAGGGAAAGTGATAAACTATGTGAATATTGGTGAAATGAAATAGGTTCACCATTGATATTATAATTTGTTAAAAAGGTCAAGTGTGTTTGACCTTGTGGAATGTGTATTTAGAGATTATTAAATGATGCGGGACACAGTAGATCCCACCCATGGGTAAGATTTTTTTACAAGGAATTCCTTATCTTTGATGTGGGATGGATAGACCTGAAATTTGACACAATGGACTTGATATGATGTATATGGAGTTTCCTATGCTTGGATAGTGTATTAACATGGATTTCTAGGAACTAAAGCCTATGTGTATGATATGAGTGAACTGATTAGTGCACCATAATATATGAATTTGAAATGATTAATGAATTACCATTGTTGTTAATAAAAATGTAAAATCCATTTACACTATTGTCTTACACTGGTAAAGATGGTATATTATCCCCACATACCTCATTGGACCCTCAATACTAGTAGGAAGCCACTTGTATATGAGGAGGAATTCCTATGGTCATGTGGCATATTGGTTCGGGGAAACAGTTTAGTGGAACCTAGGTAATGGCATCAGAATGTTGTATCAAATCCATTTTATTTTCAATTGAATAATTTTTTTGAAAGTTTTATATGATATTAAGGTGTTTTAGTCCTTGGTAAAGTGTTTTTTTGTGGGATTTTATAACCCATATACGGGGGAAAACCCAGGTTCTCAGTGTGGGATTGTTGTTCTTGTTGTTTGATGTTATAGTTGGATGTTATTTCACCTTGGGTGATACGCTAGCTGTGAGATTTTATTGTTTTCTATGGTTTTATTCATGTAACGACATGTAATTTTTTATATATTCATGAATAATTTTAGGAAATCAGGATTAATATAACATGAATCATATTATTATCAAATAGAAAACAAGGTTATGTTTGTGTTATGGAAAATGAAAATCATTTTCTATTGGTTTCATAGAAAATAGTTCCTAATAAAGAGTTATCAATCCAAATGTTTTTGTGATTCACGGTGTCATAGGATACCAACACCAGAAGGGTTTACCTTCTTGGATAATGATATTGAATAATTACATATTATAATATTAGGCATCGAGAATTTATTCTACACATCAACAATGGGTTTAACTCCTAGTCATCCAAAATCTCGACTACCAATTCAAACACAGGCCTAACTGGAATGATGTATACCACACTCAAGAAATCAAGACATAAAAGGAAACATCCGAAATAAATAAAATTCATAAAAGGAAACATGAGAAATAAAGAAAATGTTAGGATATAAAAATGTTTGGTGGAAAATATGTGCCACACATGGTACATATACAAACCAATTGTTCCCATATTTGTTCAACACATCAACAATACAACTACTCATGGTCTGATGATGCATCTTCACCCTCTCCACCTCCATCTCCACTTTCTACTGTCACCTGTAAGAACATTATATTGAAAATTAAATACTATTGTATATTTAAATTAAAACTTAAAACCAATGAAAGTTTTTAAACTAAATGATTTTGATTTTTTGTGATTTACCTACTGACCACCAGTAGATGCATTACCACCAGGGGCATATTGGCTCATCTGCTGATATATATCAGTCATTGCTTTCTACAAAGAGGATATCTGAGCCCCCTGATCTTGAACTGTGGTTTGTAGAGAAGCAATCTCCCTCTAAGCATATTCGAGTATGGACTGACTATAACTAGAAGTAGATGCAGTTGGAATCCCTAGTGGAATGCCAAAGACCTCAGATGGTACGGGTCCGAAACCCATCACGTACACTCTACCAGGATGCTCCTTCCCAAGGACTTTAGCAACTGGGTCATCCTAGGAGACTGAGAAGGACTTCCCAGGATTGGCATCCCATATTTCTTTAATTTTTACATATAAATAAAATATCAATATATATTAAAATAGTAAAAACTGATAATAAGTTATTATAATAAAAAATTGACTTCATACCCCAAATTCTTTGGCAGGCTCATTAAAAAAACATCCATCTGATTTTTTGTGAACATCCAACCACAGTTCAGTTCAGGATTCTTCATGGCCTAAACTCTGTGAATGCATTAAGAAAATATAAATCAACAATTCAATATATTAAACAGATAATATTTTCTTATAAATATTTACAATTATTAAAATATTACCAATGTCGTTCGGCTTCTAGAAAATATTTTGGAGCCTGCCGTGTGAGGGATGACTTGCTTATCCCAGTTTGATGCATTCTATCTTGAGAGATCCTGAAATAAATAAAATGAAATTTAATATTAATGTATTCAATGTCATCTCTTATTTATATACATGTATAAATGTAAAATGAGGATCATATAATAATATATATTTCAATACCATCCGCTTCTCATCATGATGTTTGTCAACAAAAAGTTTCCACTGTTCTTTCGGTACCCCACTGCGTAGCTTCTCATACAATTGTTACATGATCAACGAAGTATCGTTGAAATCACACCACAATCTCCATTTTAAATCTTTCCATTTCTTACCAAGATTTTTCAACATCCACTTCTGTGTTATCACATTAGCAACTGTAAAGTGGAAGAACATATGTATACAGAAATTTATTTTGAACATATTAGTAACATGACATTGAATTAAACCATAATGTAATAAAATTACCTTTATTTGGGAATCAAGAACATAATTTTTCCAGCTAGGATGCATATTTCCCCAATCATCATAAGAAATAGGAAGGGAAATGGGATCCGCTGCCAGCTGGCTAAGTAACCCCGCGGTGTCATCTGTAGGGACCCCGTGAGAATCAAATGACACGACTATCTTCTCGCCATTCACATTCCAAACATCTTAACTTTTTATGTTTTTCTCCACGGTTGCATTTTTTTCATCTTCAATGAGCAAACAGTTAGTATAAATAAAATCCAATAAATTTACTTAATTAAAATTTGTACCTATGATAGTGACACTCCAGTATGTCCATGATGAACTGGAAGGTGGATGTCACCACCACACTACTGAGGCTTCTAAAGGGGGAGTCGATGACTCAGCCTCTAATGGGACACCCACAGATGGTGTGAGAGATGGTACTGGGAGAGATGGAGCAGGGGTGTAGGCAGCTGGTGCCTCAGATGCCGTGGGGAGGGAGCCATATGGATCGTCATCTATCGTAGAACTAGATGAAATAGTGTATCGCTTTTTCCTTGGAATTGCTGTCATTTAATCAAACAAAATTTAGTTCAGAATATATATTTCTAAAAAATTATTCATAAAAAAAAATTAAAATTGATAATAGATGCCTAGTACTAACAGACAAAATATATATAACAATGATAATGAATGACTGCAGAAATGAAACAAGTGGTTAATGAATGAATAAATAATTGTACATACAATCATTTTCCCCTTCAATCATGTCGGTTTCATGCTCCATTGCTTCATACACTTCATTCAACCTTTCTATAATATTATTTTCAATATCATGATGGACAAATAATTCTACTTCTTGTTGTTGATGAAATTCAATTTTAGAGGTCAAATCTTCCACTTCATCACCCATATCATACAAATCTATTTGTATTACATGAAAAACTATACTCCACCCTTCATCCACAACATCATTCACATAATATACCATTTTTTCTTGCGATGATAAGATATATGGATCATACAGTTCATGATCACCAACATTCATCAAGAAAGAGAAGTTCACAGAAGTAAATTGCAAGGAATCTATTTTAACACCTCTGATAATATCAACCCATTTGAATTTGAATAAAAAAGTAGAAAAATGACCATGGTAGTTTAATTCAATAATATAATGAAACTTTCCATAGTATCCCACTTCAACAAATGTAAATATACTAGTATTCTATGTTTTCAAACCCACTTCTCGATCGATTTTACGAAATCTAAATCCATTCACATTATAAGAATCGAACTTTATAACTTGTTTTATAGGACCGATAACAAGAAAATTAAACTCTTATGACAAGTATGCTCGAGTATCAGTATTCATGATTTGAAAAAAGAAATATAATTTAATAGATTGACAAAATGTATGTGTCAAACTAATATTTGTATTTATTGCAATATTTATGAACTTGCACATCGTACAAACCATTCTACAAGCTCTTTATTCACAAATTTTGTTATATCTTTCTCATTTAATGTTCGGACTCCCATTCGTCTCTTTGCTTGTATCCTCAACTCTTCAATAAATAGATCTGCAATTTCACTATTCAGAAACACATATCTATGTGCTTGTAATAATTCCAATTCTGTCAGTGTCACATTTGAGGTCCTCCCAACTGATCGACCAATAGTAGGAAATATTTTTTATTTCTGATGCATTTGAGATTGAGTTGATGTGTTGTCAATATGTACAACTCGATTAAATCCTATCTCAATATCATCCAAATATCTGGAACAAAAGTTAAGACACTCCTCATCCAAATAGCCTTCAACAATAGAGCCTTCTGGTTGAGCTTTATTTCTCACGTATGCTTTCAAATTCCCAAGATATCTTTGAAATAAAATAATAATATTATGCATTTATTTAAATGCCAATTTTGTTTTAATTAAATGAAAAAAATATAAATAAAATACCTCTCAATTGGATACATCCATCGATAATGAATGGGGCCTCCTAATTTAGATTCCTCAACCAAATGCACAGTTAAATGGATCATGATAGTAAAACACGATGGAGGAAAGATCATCTCCATTGCACAAAGGGTCAATACAAACCTCTCCTGGAGGTTGTAAAGCTGAAATGGATGTAGAGATTTCTCACATAATTTCCTGAAAAATGTGTATAATTGGAGTACAATAGCAGTAACTTTTTCAGGTAATAATTTACGCAATGTCAATGGTAGTAACTATTGTAAAAAAATATGTGAATCGTGACTTTTCAATCCATGTAACTTACGATTCTTAAAGTCAACACACCTTGAGATGTTACTCGAATAACAATCAGATACCTTCACATTATTTAAAATTCTAAGGAATATATATTTATCGCTATTTTTCATTGAAAAAATGGCCAGAATATACTTTGCATCCCCATCTGGCCAGAGATCACGTTTTATGTTCATTACTTGTAAGTCTTTGTGAGAATTGAGATGATCCTTTGACCTTCCATGATCATTAAGTAATGTGAAAATCAAATTATCATAGAATTTCTTATCTATATGCATCACATCAAGATTGTTCCACAACAAATTAAATTCCCAATATGGGAGTTTAGAGAATATACTTTTTTCTTCCATTATTGCATTCTTATTTCACCTGACGATGCACTTCAGACCCATTTTTTTCTATCATTAAAATGACGAACCTTCCCAAATTTTGTTTCAACATTTTCAAGCTGTGTCAATATTTTAGAACCAGTTAACAACTTTGGAGGTGGTCTACGATCAATGGAACCATTAAATTTTGATCTGTTCAGCCGAAATCTATGAGATGCGTTGAGAAATCTTTGATGGCACAAGAAGCACCATTTTCTACTGTGAGGTTTCCATTTGGGATAAAAATCAAAGTTACAAATGGGAAAAGCCAAACCCGTGTAAGTGTTCCAACTAGATAAATTCCCAAGCCCAGGTAAGTCACTAATGGTCCACATTAAAGAAGTATGCATTTTGAACATTGTTTTAGAAGAATCATCAAATGTTTCAACATCGTTGCCCCATAACTCCTGCAATTCATCAATCAAAGGCTGCAATTATACATCAATATCATTTCCAGGAATTTCTTTCCAAGAATAATAATCGAAATGATAAAATATGTTTTTTTCATACACATCCACGAAGGCATATTAAAAGGGATCAAAACAACTGGCCAAATGCTATAACTGGTACTCAAAGTCCCAAATGGGTTGAATCCAACGATAGCCAATCCCTATCGAAAATTCCTAGGATCAGCTGAGAAATCTAGATGTAATGAATCAAATGTATTCCACGATTGGGAATCTCATGGATGTCTCATTAAACCATGATTGTTTTTATCAATAGAATTCCACTTCATGTGTTCGGCAGTTTTCAATGACATGAATAATATTTTTAATATAGGCTTTAAGGGAAAGTAACGTAAAACCTTTGCAGGTGTGTTCCTTTTCTTCTTCTCCATGAAATTATGTTCATTTAGACTTCCAACATCACCCTTTGACTACCATCTAAAAGAAGTACATTTCTTGCAATTCTGTCTACTTGAATCCTCTTGCCAATAAAGCATACAATCATTGGAACATGCATGTATTTTTTTATAATTCAGACAAAGCTTGTTAACAACTTTTTTCATATCATAAAAAGATTCCAGGATTTTTGCTTCAGGAAATGCATCATGAATCAACTCCAATATCATGGACATTTCCTTATTAGTAATTACACATAGACATTTTATATGGTACAACATCAGCAGAAATGAAAGATTTGAATATTTCAAACACCCACTATACAAATATTTATTTCCATCATCAACTGAATCATGAAACACGTTTTTCTCAGTGAAGTTTTCTCTTACATTTGACTCCACATAATCAAGAGGAGGATCCAATGATATGTTACAATCTTGATCTTCTCGTGTTACAGTCTCAAAAACATCACTTGTCACATTGCAATTTGTAGCACCCTATTCTGGTTGTTCTGATATGTTTTGATGCTGATAGTGGTGTCTTGCATTGCCGAATGCATCATTTATGAGGGTTTTCATTTCATTTTCCATTGTAGATGAACTTGGGACCTCATTCTGTGGATTAACATCAGTACTCACTCTTTCTGTAACGTTCGATTCTCTATCCCAAACCCAACACAAATATTGACCAAGGAATTGCTTCAGTATTAAAAGTTCATAAACTTCATCTCTCTTCAACCATGTTCTAAATTTACATTTAGGACATGGACATATTATTCTCCCTTCAATGGATCGATTATAAATTGAAAAATCTATAAACTCATTCAAACCCTTAACATACTAAGGTTTGTTCCTCTGTAATGTGATCCAACTTTTATCCATGTATATCACAATGTTCCTACACAATAATAAAAAAACTTAAAACACATATTTACTACTATATAGAAAAAGTGATTCATATATACGATAGTGTAAGATTAAAGAAACATAATATAATAAAGTTGATCCCCTGAGTTAGATATGAACCCTCTAGTTTTTGGGATAGGAGAAGTTTCTTTGGTAAATAGAAACAGTGTGCTAACAATACCATATTACTCAATTAACACATGGTCAATACTAAAAGTTATGCTAAAAAATATTCCTATCATGTTTCTCCCAAATCTCCAAATTTTTAACCCTTGACTTTTGAAATCCTTTATAGAATCACAATATAATATTATATAACAAAAATTAACATAAGCATAACTTGGTTGGAATCACAGTTCATGAGGAAAAAAATAATGTTTCTAATCTTGATGAAGAAGCATAAAAATAGCAGGATGTAACCCTTAATTGGTCCTGATTGTATGACTCTAAATCACAAAGCAAATGGTATGGATAAGAGCATATAATTTCCATTAATTGAACCCAATTGTTCCCATGACATAAAATATTTGGAGAAGAAACTCCACTTTATCAATATTCTCCTCTATCCCCATGATGATAGAAAAAAATTGGCACCAAACACATTTTATCACAGCTTTGTTTTTTACAGTGATGTTGGGATCCAAATACTATTTACTTTATTCTATAATTAGGAAGCTAACGATACTATAAGATCCTCCATATTTTATCCCCCCATGAAGCCACTATAACCAAAATATAGAGAAACTAAGAATGTAGATTCTCTAGGACAATAAGTAAACTAGGATATTGTTCAGAGTATCGAACATGATTTTGTGGAAGTTGTTAAGGGACCTATAAATGTGGAACTTCATTAAGAGGTCCAGTTTTTTTAACATTTATGGGAAACCAAATGAGATAAACATCAATGTTGGAATGAATATTATTGAGTACCCGATGCTAGAATTATTAAACATAGTTGTTTTGGATATGTTGTTTCAATACCTATCTTGGAAAGGATTCATATACTTTTAATGTAAAATAATTATTCTTGAAAACCATTGGGGTAATAAATGAAGAATGATTTGTTAAATTTGAACATGTATGTGTATAAGAGATTAAATATACTTCAAAATTCACTCACCTTGTTCACTGTTCATGAGAGGCAACACCTAGAAAAAGACTGAATGACTAGATCACTATTTAAGGTATCCAAACTAAGGATCTATCAATATTTTTAATGTTCTATATTACATTCGATCTAGAAATAGACAATAAGTAGTTGGTTGGAGGAAGAGACTTTGGATGAAATATTAGTGTAGGAGACACCATTTTTCAGCTATGTGAAACTAGTAGAATCAACATGGGATTTAAAAACAATATGTAGTGTCAGTCCTATGATATTAATGTAAGAGAAAATCCATCAATGGGATGAGTTTCTTATAATCCATATCACATCAATTGACCAGGGTTTTTATAGTGCATCTTGAATTTACACATGAATAATTAATTCATATCACCACTATAGAATTTACACCATTGTTCCATGAATGGAAATCTTAAAAAATATTTTCATAAAATTATATGACCAGTTGGTCCAACAAGATCAACTCTACCTCTGGTTTTGTATACTCTGATAGAATAGTCCTATTGGACTAGTTCATAACAAAAGACTTAAGAAAACTAAGAGGCATCTAGGAACAATTAATTTTATTAGGATGGGCCTCATTAGAGAAGAAATAACTATCTTGTGACATTTGAGAAGTAGTTTTATACATAAGTGAAGGATATCATGAATAAGAAACATAATTCTTATATGGTTTGGGGTATCATTTGTCTAAATATGGAAATTATGCATATCATATATGATATTTTTGTATTGGATACATCCATCATTCTTCTATTGTTAATCAACATGTGGAAACTATTCATAATACCATCAGTGTCAACACACCTCATAGATAGTGGAAGTGAGGAGGATTGAAATGGATATAATTCTACATAAATATTATTTCAATATAATTTATCTAGTTTTATTAGATTATATACATGTATTTCATTGATTTAATCTTTTGTATGAAGTACATGGTGGGATTTAAAGATGGTATAGTCCACCAAGATTATTAGGTAGTGTTCACATCTCTATATAGAGATATTCATGAATTCACTTGGGATTTAGTTATAAATATAGTTAGAATTAAAGATATACTAATTGTGGTTGGAAAAATCAAGGACTAGTTAGTGTTAAAAAATTTGATTCCTTCCGAGTCACTACGGGATCGCAGAGGGTGACCTCAGGAACGCTCGGGGAATGTGGCGGTCCCTTGTCTTTTTTCTGGTTGTAGGTTGTTTTGTCGATTTTATGTTGTTTTCTTCGGGTCAGACGTGGGCGCAATCGCCAGTCTGGCCCAGTGGTGTTTCGATATTCTTCCCTATGTCTGGTTCTAAGTATTCTCGGGCAAATTGTGATAGTTCCTGGGCTCAGCGCGGTTGGTGGTTGGGTTGTGCATGGCTCAGTGGGTCGACCGCTCTCTAGTTTTGTAGACTAGCAAGGACCTTGGAACTCTATCGAAGAAGATCATCATTCAAACTCCTCCGATGATTCAGATTTACAAGTTTATTCCTCGCATCCGCGATAGCCTCAACCACTGATGGAGCCCCCCATTTTCTTCTTGTCTGGGTTGGGAAGGTTCGTTGTCTTCTCCCAGGTCAGTACGAGGTCACAGGTGTCATCCTCTGAAAAGCTTGACACCGATGATGTCCTCTTTCTCTCTTTGTGATCTTGGCGGCTTGCTGGGTTTGGAGCGTACCGATCCAGTGTAACGGAGGCCACGTGGGGTGGATATCTGCTTTCATCTATGATTTTGACTTTAGTTTGTCTTATGAAGATGATTACTGCCTTCTTTCATTTGGGTTTTGGTGATTTGGCCTGCTATGGTGGTGGATGTCGGCATCAATGGTAGACGAGGGTGAGTGACGACGGTTTGGGTTTTTCTATGATGGTCACTTTATGGGGACGATCTCCAGCGGTGTGGCTCCGTCAGAGAGGGAAGACGACAAAGGAGAATTTGTATGATGGTGGTGGATGGATGAAGGCATGCCGGGCTGACGCGGTGCCTCATGGTTTAAGACACCTCAGTAGTGGTGATGCTCTTTGAATTTCAAATTTTGTCTTGTTTGGATCCCGCCTGTGTGGTTACCGCTTCCTTTAACCAGACTTTTAGAAAATCAAATAAAAATATAAATTTTAGTCAGTCATTTAATAAAACAAGTTAACATGCCAACCTAATTTTCGGGGGTTCTATCTCATTAACTCATATATCATTTAAATTACTATGTTCTCAACATATCTTTAAAATCAAATAATGGAATGGAACACAATTCAAGATACTTAATTGAAATAATCTTGAATCCTCCCTTCAAAAAACGATTCTTCCTCTTTTAAAAACTCAACATGTCCCAGGAATTTAATTTCTATTTACAACAACAAAAGGGGATTTTAAATCATTTTCAAAAAAGGGGAACCACACCCTCATTTCTAATCACCATTTGAAATCTATTAATATAACCCATTTTTTCCTATAACATTGAGGTCAACACCTCCTTTTCAAAACAATACCCACTTTCAAAACATTTTTGTCCTTTATGGAAAACCATAACCAAATCAAATTGAAAAATGTCTATTTTAATCCATTTCAGAATCCAACTAAGCATTTCAAAAAAATACCAATTCCATATTTCAAATATCCCATTAACCTTTAATACATACCAACTTACAATTATCTACCCATTCACTTTCATAATTATATTATTGAAAAATTTAAAAAAATATTTCACCAACCTTAAGGGGTTTTCATAACCCAAGGGTAGACCTAGGTACGATCTCAAACATCAATGGACCCAACAGAGTGGTTAGAGTGTTTCATACATCAATCTAAGTCCTAATATCACTTTTCTTAATCAGGAAGACAAAACATAGTAAAGAAGTAAATTGGAACAACCACATACGCATATAATACATAAAGTTTAAGAGAAAAATCTTCAATACCACCTAGGGTCGCGGGGGGCCGGGGTCACGGGGTCGTCGGAGTCACGGGGTCGTGGGGGGATGGGGTCGCCGGGGTCGCGGGGTTTCCAGTGTCGTGGGGTAATAGTAGTCGCGGGGGGCCAAGGTCACGGGGGAAGCGGGGAGAAGCGGGGTCGGGGTGGGGGCGGAGGGTCGGTAGTGTTAATTTTTTTTCATGGTGGTTTATAATAAACCGCTGCAAAACCATTTTTAAAAAACTTTTAGAGGCAGTTACCAAAACTGCTGCTAAAAAACTGCCGCTAAAACCAATTTCTATTGTAGTGAGAGGATTAGGAGATAGGGTAAGATTTTTCCAAGGTATGTAGGGCTGTTTGAGGTGTTGGAGAGAGTTGGGCTAGTTTCGTATCGATTGCAGTTACCTCAGAGGTACATGGCTATGTACGACGTTTTCCATGTTTCTCAGCTTCGGCGTTAGTTCTCAGACCCGTCTCATGTTTTCCAACTTGAGGAGGTTGAGTTGGAAGTGGATTCATCATTTAAAAAGCATCCTATCTAGATTGTTGATTGAATTAAAAAGGTTCTCCATGGATGGTCTGTCTCTCTAGTTTGAGGGCTATGGCAGCACGAGCGAGTATAGGTCAAGACTTGGGAGTGGGAGGCCGATGTACGAGTATAGTGTCCAGATCTATTCAGGGTTTTTTCTTCTACACCACATTTTGAGGGAAATTTGGGGATGGATTTCTTTAAGGGGAAGTTTTTATGAACCCATATATTCTTTTCAGGTATGCTTTCTTTCTTCTAGTCGTTTTTGAGAAAAAGGGGAATTTTTGAAAATTTCTGAATTACACACCGTGTACTTTATGAGTACACACCATGTACTGGATCGCTACAGGAGGCCGTGTTCTGGCCATGTGATGTCCACACACATGACCATGTGGGAGTGACCTAAAGGTCGCCTAAAGCGGAGTACAGAAATGGAAAGTACACGCCGTGTACTTCCAAAGTACATGCCGTGTATTTGTTTTTTCATTAAACATACCGGGGTTGCATCTAATTGCCAGAAAAACCATCTTCTCGACCTAATTCGTCCGAGATCTCCCATATGGCTGCAATCTTCCTCTGAGCCCCTGACCGAGCATCCAATATCTGATTCGACTGCCACTAATTACGTTGGGATTGCCTCGGTACTCTCTCTCTTCTACTTGAGATTTGTTTCCAAATTGCCCCTCCTTCTCAGGTTATCCTATATTGAATTTTTAGACGTTTTTGTAGATCATCAGAAATATAAGGTGATTCAATCCCTCAGACTCAAATATATTTATCTTCCAATGCTGAGGTAGGTGGTTTGTGCCTTTCTTTTGAAATTTCTTGAGTTATATGTGCAAAATCACCAATACCCATGAATGGGTTGTTGCGTGTTTACTGTTTCAGACCTATTGATTCTCTGCTATGCTGGTATTTTTGAGTAGAGGTTAATTGAATGTGGATAGGGTCAATTGATATGATTTGGAAGTTTTTTCCCATGCATTATTGCCTGTTTTGACCGTTTGGTCCAGTTTTCATTTAGGCTGCTGTTTACCTTCTTTGCCTAGTATAGTAGGGTGGGGTGTTTGTATCCTTTCATGTTGTTATGTTATAGACTGCTAGCCAAGTAGTTCTTGAGGTTTAATTTTGCGGATACACATTTATATACCTGCTTGACTTACACAGGGCCGTGAGAACCTGTTGTAGTAGAGCATAGGTAGAATGGACGTAAGGGATTCTCCAGAGTATCTGTTTTACTTACAATGTGAGACCATAGGGGGAGTTGACTCAAGTTCTTTCTTAGAGTGTTTGTAGTTACCTGACGTGGGCCACATAGGGAATGTGATGTAAGTGCTTCCTTAGAGTTCCCTTTGCTACCAATATGAGACTATAAGAGGAATTAACAGTGAGTGCTTCCTCATAGAGTCTATGCTTTAGCTTCTTGCTTGTGTTGCTAGGTTGGACCAGAGGGGATAGGCTGTGAGTACTTCCCAGAGGGTTACCTGTTTGTGATTACCTTTTGGTGATTACATGTTTTTATTAGCTGTTGTTTGATATATGAAACTGAATGCATTGAAACTACGGATTGTTTACTGTAGAGTACTTCCTTGTTTACTGCTTTCTGTACTTATTACTTTCCATATATTCACTGACTGTTAGGCACATAACTTGTGATGGTTTCCTACTGGGATTTAGTCTCACACCCTATTTGGGCCATGCTTTTGGACCCAAACAGATTATATTGTTGAAAGTATAGATAAGGGAAAGCACCCTTCTACTTCAGGTACTTGATTTGCTTTGGAGTTGGGGAACATGGGATGAAGCTATGGCTTGCAATGCTAAGGAGTTGTTTACTTTCTTTATTTTATAATTTTGTTTAGTACTATTGTATTCCAACAATTTTATTTTTTTGGATGATTTCCTAGACATATGTGTCATGCATCATTCATATATTTATGTGTGCTCTAGTTTATTATTTATAGTCTTCTGCTATTTACTTTTTTATAGATTATTCCTATCTCCTCTATTGCTATTTGTTTTACTTCCACTGTGATACTCTTCCAATGGGGGCATAGTTTCCCCACTATCACACCCAAGGCCCTCACTTATAGTTGGCAGCCTCTGGCGTTTGGGGAAATGTTCTTGGGGCCATGTGAACAACCAGGTATGGGGTGCCTTTGGCTGGCTTCCGGAACTGGGACATTACATCACCCATGAATGCTTCCATGCAATTCTCCAGGCAATCTGAAAAAATACTAACCATGCATCGCTGGAAAGTACTCTAAGCATTGCATAGACCAAATGAAATCCTCTTATATGAAAATGTACCAAATGGGAAAGTAAAGGTTGTCTTTTATTGATCCTTAGGGGCAATATGGATTTGAAAGTATCTAGAATACCCATCAATAAAACAGTAATGGGAATTCCCTACTAGCCTATGTAGCATTTGGTCAATAAATGGAAATGAGAAATGGTCCTTCCTAGTGTGTTGATTTAGTTGGTGATACTCTATAAAAACACACCAACTATTCTGCACATGAGTTGGAACCAATTCATTGTTTTCATTTTTAATTAAAGTAAGACTAGTTTTTTTAGGAACTACTTGAACGGGACAAACCCATTGGATTCCATATATGGGGTAAATGATTCCAGCATCCAATAATTTTGTTACCTCATTTTCCTCAACTTATAGAAGGTTTAGGTGTAGTCGATGTTGTGACTACCTCACTTGTTTAACCTAATCATTTAACAAAATATGATGTGTAAAAACTGATGGGCTAAATCTAGGAATGTCCACAAGTGTCCATCCTGATATTTGTTTATACTCCCTCAAAAGTTCAAGCAGTCACAATTCAGGCTCAGGAGGGAGTGAACTAGAAATAATGATGGGTATCTTGTTTCCATTCTCAATATATGAATATTTTAAATCATTAGGAAGTTATTTCAGTTCCAATTGAGGTCGATTTTGGATTTATGGGACTGTTTGTGAAAGTGAGAGGTCACTAATCTCATCTAACTGCTCAATGGTATCAACCTCAGATGTGGAATGATATTTTACAATCTTAGTATTATCATCGATGGTCATTAGATCCTCAGTGTTCTAGAAATTATCAATTATTAAACACACATGACACTTTTCTAGACAACTACAACAATCAATGCATGATTCATTAAAATAATTTCAATCAATGATGAAAACTCAGAAAGGGGATTGGGGGGAATAAAAGATGTTCTTTCATGGGAAGAGAGTACATCAATTTAATTAACACAGAGAGAGGAATTTTCCTCTGAGTGGTGCTTCAGGGAATCAAGGATATTGTAGTGGAAAATGTCACCACAAAACTCTATAGATAATGTAACATTATGGACATTAATTATGGTTTTCATAGTGTTCTAGAAGGGTCCCCCAAATATAATTTGGGATTGTCCCTTCATCATATCATCTTTCATTTTAAGCATATACAAATCAGCAAAAAAATTTAAATTTTTCACCCTCACAAAGACATCCTCTAACACACTAGAAGGGTGTGATGTACTCCAATTTTCTAGCTGAACGAAAATTCTAGATGGCTTCACTTCAACAAACTACAAAGAAGAGTTAATGGAGTGATTCATCACATTAATAGAGGCTCCCAAATCAATCATAACATTAGAAAAAGAAAACCCCACTATTGAGAACAAAATTGAGAATGTTCTAGGATCATTACACTTGTTTGAAAGCAATGGATCTATCAATACTGAAATGTTCCTCCCCAAGATCACCTTCTCACCACCTCAAGGTCACCTTCAGTGTGTACACATATCCTTTAGAAACATGGTGTATCATGGAATTTACTTCACCGAATCAATCAAGGGGATGTTAATCAGAGATTTTTGGAATGTTTCTAATATTTCATTGTCAATTTCAGTTCTTTTTGTTTTCTAGGTTAGGTGGAACTTTGGGGAAATGAAAGATAGAATGGGTTGGCTAAGAGACTCATCAACATGCACACTCTTTCTTTTGGAAGGGATTCTCTTAAGACATGGGTTTTCAACATTTGGAACATTTTTAATGGTTGGGATGAAGGTTTCCTCAAGAGGGAATGACTCTAATGGAGGATTTATTTGACTTTATAGTTGTTTTCCACTCATAAGGGTGATGACGCTAACATTTCCCTTATCTCTATATTTGACTAATGGTAGATATGGTCGTTTACCCTGCCTCTGACTTTGAATTTCCCCCACTGAGTTAGCTAGTTGGCCTAATTGGGTTTTGAGGTCTTGAATGGATGCCTGAGTGGTTTTTGTAATTGTATATTGTCGGTAGAAATTTTATTAATCATATCTTCTAGGATAGTATTGGTTTTTGGAGGGGGTTTTTGGAAAGGACTTTGAGGTGGTTGAGGATTTATGGGTGGTGGTGGTTGATGAATTCTCTGACCCTATTAGTTCTATTATTGTTGAGGTTGGTTTGAATACCCCCTTTCCTATAGGATTGGTTTTATTTCCAACTAGGGTTGGATGGATAGTAAGGTTCTTTCCTAAAAGGTTTGTTATAAGGGTGACCTAGAATGATTGCCTCACAACTCTCAGAAGTTTCTCTCAATTGGGGGAATTGGTCAGATTAGTTTGTGTCAGAAGAACATATACCACAATGGATGGGAGGAAGATATTGGGATTTCCCTTAGGAAAGATAAAGTTGTTGAAGAAGGGTACTTACCTCTTTGAACATTGTGTCCACCTTCTTCTCTAAATCAGTACTTTTCACCTCATGCAAACCTCGAATGGGTACAATAGAACTTAAACCAAATTACTGAGTAATTTGCACCATGTTCTCAATCAGGGTTCTTACAGTAATTGGGGTCTTATCTACCAGTGCACCACCTGTAACAGCATCAATCAGGTTATGATATATTAGAATTAAACCTTCATAAAAATATTGTATTAAATGTTGTTCGCTTATTTGGTGGTGAAGAAAACTTAAACATAATATTTTAAATCTTTCCTAGTATTCATGAAGTGTTTCCACTTGATATTTTCTTATACCACATATTTCTTTCCTTATTGTTGCAGTTCGAGAGGTGGGGAAATATTTTTCAGGAAAAAGGCGTTTCATGTCTGCCCAATCGATTATTGAGGAATTAACATAATAATGATAGTCTTTTTCAGTGTCTTGTAATGAAAAAGAAAATTGACTAAGATTTACTTATTCTTTATCTACATTTTAAGGTCTTAATTTAGAACACGTAGTATGAAATTATTTTAAATTCTTGTGTGAATCCTCTCCAGAAAGTCCATGGAATCTTGGTAATAGACTAATTAAACCATATTTTAGTTCAAAATTGGATGCCTCATATTTTAATTGAATGTATGTGGGTTGGATATCGACATCAGGTGAGGTTATACACTTTAGTGTTCTATTGATTTTAGCCATATTATATAAGTTTATTTTAGTTTTTATTTCAGTTCTAGAAGAAAAAGTAGAAGGATCAAAAAGAGTTTCAATGTTTTGTGTGTCCTCCTTCAAAGGGTTCTATTATGTGTCTCGGTGTCACTGGCATAGGATCCTCTCTGGTTCGGGTTAAAAAGGAGGTAAATATCCCTGATTAGAATGCGTCATGAAACAAACCTACACAAAAAATAGATCAGAACACAAAAGGATTGAAAAGGTAAATAAATATTCATAAAATTTACAAATATCTTATCAAATACACGCACTAAAAACTGATGCGCTCCCAAAAAATGTTGCCAAAATTTGACCGCGTTGTCATGAAAAGTCAAATTGATTATGATTTTAGGATTTATTTATAGTATAGAGGAGACCATAGGTCTTCTCTCAAGGAGCTTAGCTAGATTTTAGTGTGTATTTTTAATAATGATTACTAAAATAGGAGAGTTATTTTGAAAACAGTTTTAAGAAAACAACTTAACGTAAATAGTTTAATAGTTGACAAAACAAGTGGATTTTAAAACATATGAGACATAGGGTTCATTGAGATTTCACTACACACAGTTATAGTTCATTGTTCATAGATATTAAATTAGGGTTGATGTAATTCTTTGGTTGAAATTAATTGGAATCCTGATTAATTCCAAATCTTTTATTTCAATTCTTAAAGAACCAAACATTGACGTAACCATTGTATTGTCAAGGTCCAGAAATTATGCATGGAATAAGAGATTACAAATCAGATTGAAATTTAAAGAAGGTGGTTATGAAAAGGATTCTTGTTCTTTCCAATCAGAACAACACAAATCACACACTCAAAACCACATACTGATCGGTTAGAAATTAAGAGCATAACATTCACATGTCTCAAAACAAGCTTTCAAATATGAAATCGTGTAAGGTAAATGGAATGAAATTATTAAACAACCAAATAAATCCAAAATATTAGCTAATATATGTGTCAGAAATCCCTTGACATGTGTAGCTCCCTCACAATTAACTCCCACCAGTTAAACCGACATCGAGTGGAGGAGAAAGTTTGGGTGCATATCCTTATTCATTTCAGCTCTCCCTATGAGGATAGGGTGCTCCAGAACCTCCAAGAGGATTAAAGGACTCCCATGGAAGTTAAATTTATCATCACTTCACTCTCTTGGTCAAGCTATCAAATGAGGTTCCCATGGTGCCTTTTTATTCCCAAAATGGGACTTGGTTTTGAGCACCCTATATTTGAAATACAATTTGTGTATCAGTTTTGGAATGTTATAAAGCCATATCATGACTTGGAAAAAAGAGAAGAGTTTTTTGAAGGACCCTTTAATATCTCCTTGTATTGTGGCCATTATACATTTGGATTGGGATATATGGTCAAAAGAACTAAGTAAAAATTATAATTAAGGTAGATTCTGTGCCCTGGACCGAATGGTTCAGATGGGTCAACAAATAAATAAATTGGGATTCGGTTCCTTGAGAAGAGTTTTATCCCATGATATCTTGGGAAGGGAAAAAAAGTTTCAGCCCATTTGGATGCAATAAATTCTCATAATTTTCAAAACATAAGATAGATTTCCATGAGATTCTAGGTATATTGGCCCATTTTTATTTTAGATCATTTACGGGGCCTCCAAATCACCTCCAACTTCAATGAAAATATCAAAACACGTATAATTTCCCAATTTAAAAGTGATAAACACAAAATAAATTAATCAAAAATGAAGTTAATTTTTTTATTATATTTTAAATTTATAATACCAAATAAGTTTAGCACAATGGTGTAAGGGTGAAAATGAAACAGTGAATCGTAGTGCGATCAGTTATTAGAATTAAATTGTGTAGGTATTAAACCAGTGATTTATGAGGGTTTATTTTTTTTTCAAATCAATCCCTATTGAATATAAGAAATTTAAATCATTTAGAAAATAAATTCATCCTACCAACCATTATAAGTAACCTAGGATTAAACTATTTTCATTACTTTAATTCACTCAAATAATTTTGTTTTTAGTAATCCAACTCAAATCGAACTCTAAAGTTGGAAAATTTATAGCTGAAAATCACTCCATATAATTTATGCATTTGTTGGTTTATTCTTAGGTACCAAATGAATTGGAAACCCAAACTACACTATATGTGACCGGTTCAACTGTAAACTTAGGTAAATTCAAGAAATACTAAATTTTGGCTCTATTGTTGAGGATCCAAGTAAGTAGCCTTATACTCACAATCTATTCTCAAACATTTTTTTTATTATCACCCCATTTATCTTATATTTTTCCTATTTTTTGGTGAAAGTTTATTTCTACCCATGATCAATCAAAACCGACTAGTTAAGGGGGAAATTAATAGGGATTAGAAGTCAAGTATACCTAGGGGTCTTGTTCCTTTATATCATAATCTTCATAAAATATCATATTTTAAACATCATTATACTACAATGAAATTCAAACATGAAAGAGTTTTTTATTATTTTTATGTTAATAAGTGTTTCATTTCATGTATTCAAATTAGGTAAATTTGTATCCTTGGATTTAATATCTACTAGATATCTCTTATGATGATATTTTATAATCACTAATTAGTTAACCTTTTGAAGAAATCACAAACATTGAGTCTTTACGCATTCCTTCCACTAAACCAAAATTTTTTGAGGCTAAAAAATCTATTCCAATGGAATGAATCAATTGTAATTCTACCCCCAATACATCTTAAGTAATTTTTACCATTATATATTTGAATTAAATGTCCTACTTACCTTAGTCAAATATGAATTTTTAAGTGACCACATATCTCTTCCTGTTTTCATTTCTTCTACTCTTGATGATAACCAAGAGAGAATACTTCTATATGTGTCAGGATGACATATAATATAAATTAGATAGACCCTTTTTAATATTCCTAAGATTATACAACTCACCATGATAGATATAATTGTTGTTGAATCACACTCTAAAAATTCCCTCTACCCCCCATGGTAAACTCCACCTCCGTATTATTTAGTTTAAATAAAACCACATATCATGTACTTATTTGGTTTCATTTTTTTCTTTCTTTAATTTTCCATATTTTTTCTCTTTATATCTTTTGTAAAAAGGGTTGTATTCTGGTAAATGTGGTGAAAACCTCATCACATCCAATGAGGTTATGGGATTTGAACCTGTGATCGAAGATAGATGGGGGAACACACTTACCATTGACCCATGGATTGACCTACTCCCTCTTTACCTTTTTCATATATACTTATATTTAACATTTATATATATATATATATTTATGTATATATATAGATATATATATTTTTCCTCGGTAACTTGATTCATTGTTCAATGTGCTAAAATAAAAAGTAATGCCATTTTTTTGTTTTCATTTAGTTTTAGTTAATGAAACCCCTTGGGGTTTCCATGATCTCTGATTAGGTTTTAGTGTGAGACATTGGGGATCCCAAGGTTAAAGGATTTATATTTACATTACATATATCTATAATTTCATACTAATATATCCATTTTATATATGGAGTCTGCAATGTCATGGGGATCAAATAAGTAATTATGTGCGACACAAACTTCATCTCAAACCACCATGTTTCATTGTTCCATAATTTATTTTTTAAATTTTATTTTTTATCTTATTTCCTCTACTTTGTTCCCCTTCTAAATTTTATTTTAGACATTAATTTAAGGTTTATTCTAATTAGGTTTTGAAAATAGATAAAAGTAAAAAAAATCATAATTTTTTGTTGAGTTGATGAAAAATTTCTTTAAAATTGCTTGTGATAACATACTTTTATGAATTTGTATGATGTATATTTTTTTTTGTGTAATGTTTTCAAATATATTTATTAATATTTTTGGAACTAGGAACAAAGATAATGAGAGATTCTAAGCCTATATGATAATGATATTGATATTTTAAAAATATTAAATATATTAATATCCCCCCCCCCCACACACTATTTTCCTGAAATGATAGAATAAATCTCTAGTGGGAACTTAGATCGGAAATTTGAGACTATCATTGAATCTAGAATTTTGTATTTACCTTAGGAATGACAAATATTTTTAGCTATCATACATTTTTATAAAGTGAAGTCGTAGGGGAAAATAATAAAATAAATATATCAAATTGTTTATTTTATTATGTTTTTTCATAGTGACCTAATTAAATTCTATAAATATAATGTTATGGAAAATTTATAGGGTTTAATACATAAACTTGAGAATTGAGAGAGGTCATTAGAGGAAGTCTTGGTGAACAGTGACAATGTATCGAGAACCGTTCTCATGAACAGAATTCAAGGATATCTCCCAGAACAGCGATGCATATTTATTCTTTTTCCAATGATCAATCCAAACTAAGGTAAGGTGTTATTTTATTGGGATTTATTCCTTGTTTTATTATCCCATGATTAATGTGAATCAAATCAACCAACATATTGATTCTCTAGTTGATTGTGTTGTGGGTGTAGGTTTATTTACCTGGGATTTAAGGATTTGTTGTCTGTTTGATCCTTATTGTTCATTAATAAATCTAACAAAAAATAATCAAGAATTAAACAAAAAATAGATGAGGTAAATTAATTTTTTATGGGTTGTTCATTTCTCTCCCATATTCTATATGTGATCATAGTTGGTATTTCATTTGGCTAGTGGTTTGACAAATACTTGATGAACAATCGCTGCTCAACCGATCTTTTTCACAATGGATCATCACCATGGGTTCAAGATATAGATATACAATATGGTTATGGAGAAAAATGATGGATGATCATTCAGTTCATATTTTTGGATGCCCTTTGTAGTTTTTGGGTGTGTAGTGATGGTACAACTCATTGGGATATGCGATATTGGGTAGTTCAAGGACCAAAATCTGACAAGTGATGATGGCAAGGATCATTAGCCCCAAATCCACCTTTCCTATAAATGATAGTTTCAAATTTTATGGAGGAGGAATGGATGGATTATATGTGAATATTATGTAATTTATAGAAATTTTTTTATTACACGGTGTGTACTTCAAGATCACATGCAGTGTAGTCCATCTTCTATGGCGCTAGGGTTTATGGGCAGAGAAAAAAGATCAGACTGTGTCACACATGTCACATATTGTGTGACCTTTTATTGGTGGATTATCATGTATCCAGTATGATACACAGGAATAGAAACATCCTAGAAGACATGCACAGGTGGAGTAAACAAGCATGGCCCGATACTCAGAAATGACCAAGTACACAGGTATGACCAGTGTATGAGGTCATGAGCACATGTAGATGGGACCAGAATGGGGAACTCTAAGTGTTAGAACAAACTCTACTGACAATTTACTACTAAAGTACATTCCTTGAATATTAAGGTTCACATACTATGTGAGACAGTGAGACATGAGGAGACCACCGGGTAGGAGAGACATACTGTTTACCCATAGTACAAGCCATGTCATTTTTATATGGTAGTGTGAGGACATATATTTCTTCAGTGTATACCAGATTCAGATGATTGTGATCACTTGGTCCACCCCTATGAGGGTAAATCATGACATTATTTCATCAGTATTAGATTATGATCCCCTCTACCAGCTCTGTTTCATATAGATTTCATGGTATAGCTTCATGATACCTAGGGAAGGATCCTCTATCACATCCTTCAATAGTGGGGTTCATGGTATCAATGTTACCCAATAAAAATGGCATTTATCCACTATCTAGTGGATTGATCCAGCAGGGTTGGTGGAATTCCCCAATAGTCCTAGGTATTATCCCTTATCTAGAAAGTGAGATCTTTAGATATATGGATAGTATATTCTATAATGTCCAGATAAAAACAATGTATCTGATGATTATCATCAGTGATAGTATGGATCACGGAGTGAGACCTCCATGATGAGAATTACCTTGAATCCTTAAGCACAATCCAATGACTTGGATTAATAGTTGTGACCTCTTGACACTGGTTGCCTATTTTGAATATATGTTGGTTTATTCTTTTTTATTATTATGTCTCATATCATGATTGAAACACCTATGTATTTGAGTTAAATAATCTTGATTATTAATGTTTGGTTATTTCTAGGTTTCCTTCTGGGTATTTTTATATTCACCCCTTCATGGGATCTTCCCACATATGTTGTTTCTTATGTAGATGACATGACTTTTGATAGAGTCTTGGGATGATCTAGACTAGGAAGAGTTTAGTATTGGGGTATAAAAACTGATGTTCTTATCAGTGATAAATTTAAAAATATTAATCTCCTTCTAAGTATGTTATCATTCTTTTCCATTTTTTGTGCACTTTTATTTTGACCTTATCACATTCAATACAGTTTTTTTGTAATCTGGTGGTGGGATTTTGAGGTATGCATTCATTGGTATTAGTTATATTGTTCTAAATTTCATCATTTAGTGGTATTAGAGATGTGTGTGTGCATACATGTAACTTAGGTTAATGCCTCCCATATATGGGATATGCCAAATCATTGCTAGTTTCTACCCCCTAACTTATTGGAGGTGGGATTGGGGTTGTCACACATGGATTATCACTGGCCAGGTGGAACCCGATGGGTCGATTCCTAATATATAGGTATCAAAGGAAATAATTTCTACCTTCGGACTAGATTTTGGATATTTTCTACCAATGGATTTTGGTTTGGGATTTACGGAAATAGTGTTAAAGTGTTTCAAGTTTGGATTTTAGTCCAAGGTGTCTAGTGTTGGTGTGGAATCTATCATATCAGTTCACTAGGAATATGATAGCCTACATGTTGAATTAGTACATGTAGGCACTGGTTGTAGTGATTTTTTATAAGCATAATATAGGAATGGTATGTGGTTTCCATGCCTTTCTTGATTCGTCACCCCATATATACTAATTAACCATGGCGTGTCTTGATTATTTTAGGATTCCTCTAGGAAGACAATTCTCTAGGATTCCACAACTTGAGGATAAGGATAATTATCCAAGTGATGAGGCTTAAGATAGGTTCCTATATAGGAGGTGGTAAATTTTGGTGGGTTTCTAGTTGTACCACCACCCATTGAGCAATAGACTATGCTGACAGTGCTATTTGAGGATGTGAACCGACAGAGTGCACTCTATGAGTTTCAGAGGTAACATCCTCCTAGTTTTCTGGGTGAGCCAGACCCATAGGTATTTGAAGATTAGAAAGTGGTAGTCACTAAAGTTTTCCACCTTGGGAGGACACCTATAGATTAGATGGTGGTCCTAGTGGTGAGTATTCTTCAAATATCCATTGGGAAATGGTAGAGTCTATAAACTCAGTCACATGATGAGACAAGTCTCTCTTAGTCAGATTTTGAGAGCCTTTTCATAGAAGAGTTTTATCTTTACACATTGTTATTAATATGAATAAAAGACCTTATACAGTTACTGTAGGTTAGTATGACCATGGATGAGAAATCATAAAGGTTCACTAATATTTAAATATACTCTTTAGATATGGTTTTGGATCCTTTATTTATTGTATTGACCTGTGAGTGGGGATTACACCAATATACCAAGGCTAGAGCTATAAATATTTATATTCCAACATATTCTAGAGTTATTGAGTGGGATTTGTTTTAGATAACTTATTAGAAAATTAGACACCTACAGTTGGTGCTGGTAGTGGGAACCCTAGAGTAGAGATATCAGCAACTGGTAGCTGATAGAAGTCTCAGGGATATGAGCATGTGAGATGCTTTAGAAGATGATCCAAGGATATAGGATTGATAGCAAAGGGCTCTTAGGATGGTTCAAGTCATCCTAGATAGTGGTGGTTCTTCTCTTATGATATACAAAGACATATTTCTTAGGATTGTACGACCATCCACAAAAATGATAGAGATACGAATGATTTACCACATATACCTAGACAAAAACAGGATCAATGCGATTTGTAGGGTGGAATACATGGTGGAGGAGTTGGTAGAGAAATCAGAGTTTGTAGGTGGTTTAACTTATTTTTTCCCACCACTCCCTGCTGATCTACACCAGGCTTAGGGAGTTGGTTGTATGGGACAAGGTTAGCTATAGGCAGTGGATGCCCATGACCCCAAGGATCCTGAGATGATTATAGGTACAATATGTGTCTTTTCTACATTATCTATAGTACTGATAGTTACAGGTTAAAGTAATTCTTTCCTTGACACTACCTTGGTTTAAGACTTAGTGATTCTAGTTGAGCCCTTAGCTCAAACCTTGCACTTAGAGACTCCAATCAGAGGTAACTCAGTGATCACAAAGTTCTATTGATAGTGTGACCTTACCCTTGGAGGCAATAACTTCATATGGTATCTACATATAGAAATTGTGGGGCCTTACATCATAATATTAGCTATGGACTAACTATCCATAGTTCACAATGTGATTCACTGTTATAGTTGAAGGATGATATGTATCTATAATGACAGATCAAGGTTTTTTTGTGGGTGATAAATAATCCCATGAAAAGTAGGATTGGCTTATACATAGTAGGATATAGCCGATTACTCACTATTTGAATAGTATCTCCCTCAGATTAGAGGAAACTATGAGACACCAATTTCTAATTATTATGTTGGAGTACAATGATGTATTTCCTAAGGATGTACTAGGCTTACATCCCTATTAAGAGATAGAATTTTGTATGGACCTACACCCCAATATATCCCCTATATTTCCATCAACATATCTGATTACTCCCACTGATCTTCATGAGTTGATCATGTAGTTAGAGGACTTATATAGGAAGGGCTTTTTTTATAATTAGTGTGTCACCCTAGGAATCCCCAATTTTGTTCTCAATAATGGTGGATGGGATCTTGAGTTTCTGTACGGATTACTATCATTTGAAATAGTTTTTTGTGAATAATATGTATTATTGAAATAGGATTGAATACATATTTAATAATTTTAGTGGGGAATGGTGGTTATCGAAGATTGACCACAGATCAGGCTATCACTATCTCTATGTAAATGATGTGGATATATCGAAGATGACATTCTAATGTTTCTATAATCATTATGAGTATTTGATGATTCCTTTTGGTGTGATATATTCCAGGAAATTGTTTATGAGACTCTTGAAATAGATCTTTAAACATTTCTTAGACTTGTTTTTGGTGGTCTTCATTGATGATATCCTAGTGTACTTGGTTTCTAAGGAGGATCATGTGAGACACTTCAGGATTGTCCTATACATACTCTGATAGCAATGTCTATATGAAAATATCTCTAAGTGTTAGGTCCAGATTCAAGAGGTTCGTTTTATGGGACATGTAATCTTAGAAGACGGTGTTGAAGTGAGCCTGGTGAAGGATAAGACAATCTTGTCTTAAGAAAAACCCAAGATCATGACAGATGTGCTAAGCTTCTTGAGTTGGAAGATGTTTATAGGAGTTTCGTACCCTATATATCAATGATATCATATCCCTTAAATTATTTGACCCAAAAGGGTAAGTCTATCATGTTGATAGAAAGGTTCGATAATGCCTTTCAAAATTTATTACATAGATCGATGAGCACCCCCATATTGAGATTTCTAGAGGAGGGTGTTGAGTACATAGTGTTCTGTGATGCCTTAGAGACCAAACATGGGTGTCTTAGATGAATAGGTAGGTAGTTTTTTCCTATGGGTCTTTATGGTTGAGATCATATGAGTGTAACCATGTGACCCATGATCTAGAGTTGACATTAGTAGTCTTCACCCAAAATATATGGCGACACTAAATTACGGGTGAGTAGTTTTTCATCTATTCTTAAAAGAAGAGTCTCAAGTATATCTTATATCTGAAGTATTTTACCTTGAGGTTGAGGTGGTGGCTAGAGTACCTCAAAGATTAAGACTTTTACATAGTCTATACTTCTAGGATGGGGAACATATTAGAATATTATCTCAGTAAGAGGTATTTTCCACTATTGTTGACCTATAATTTGGGGCAGTTAGCCTCATTGGATATATCTATAGTAGATGAGGACGGTGAAACAAATTTAAAGTAAATGGTTTTTTACCCCCAATGATTTTATAGTGTATTAGGGAGGTTTAGTGTGGAGATATTGAATGTGTAACCACATGTTCTGAGTTATCCACTGGATGTTATCTTGATGGGTTTTTTGAAGGTGGGGAGTACGTCATCCTTTTCATAGGATAGATGACAGTTCCTTTGATGTCATGTGAAGAGGTAATGAGAGAGTTTCATACATCCCATTTAGTGGTACATCTAAGTGTAGAAAATATGTACCAACACCTCTAACATTAGTTCTAGTGTCTATGTGTGAATAAGGGTGTATTAGAGTTTTTATATTTATATTTATATTTTTTGAAAGCAACAGTTTAGCACTGGGTTCCAACAGGTTTAGATAAACCCCTTGAGGTGCCATAGTATAATTGGGATGATATATCTATGGGATTCTAGATGAGGATTCCATAGATTCTTAGAGGGCTTGATTCCATATAGGTTATCATAGAATGAATCATCAACTCGACCCACTTCCAAGCTATTTGAGAGATAAGTTCAGTGATATTAGGATGAATTTTCATGAAGGTGATAGTCTATCTCCACAAATTTCCCTCAAGGATCGTTTCAGACTATGATGATCGCTTCCTGTAATAATTATGGAGAGTATTATAGGAGGTATTTGGGACTAATTTTTGTTTGAGTATAGTGTTTCACCCAGAGACTGATGGAAAGACTAATTGGGCCATTCAAGTTGTTGAGGACATGCTATGAGATTGCATGTTAGACTTTGGCCATAGTTTCGAGGATCACATACTCTTGGTGAAGTTTTCATACAACAACGAATATGATTTCTACATCAATGTGGAACCATTTGAGGATTTATAAAGGGAACCCTATAGGTCACTAATATGTTTTAATAATCTAGGTATGTCTCTGATCATGGGACTAGATTTGGTTCGATCTATGTTGGAGAAGCTGTAGATAATATTAGAGTATATGAGGACCACACAAAGTCATAAATCCTATACATACTGATAAAAGAGGCCTTTAGAATTCAATGAGGGAGAACATTTGTTCTTGAGGACCTCATATTGATATAAATTATAGATATTTGTTTGGAGTAGTAAGCTATCTCCAAGATTCATTGTCCCTTTCTAGATACTATATAGGGTCTTAATGTTAGTGTACCACCAGCCTCTACAACCGTAGTAAGACCACATGGATGAAATTTTCAACTTGTCGTAGCTAAGGAGGTATGTGCATGACCAATATCATGTTATCGAATGGTATGATCTAGACATCAAGGATGGAGATAACTTTTTAGAGTATCTAATATCGATCGAGGATCGGTATGAGAGTGTCCTTCAAGGGTGAGTGATTCCCTTGGTGCATGTCTGCTGGCGGGATGAGAATATTCAGGAGAGAAACTTAGAGTTAGAGACCCAGATGCTAGCTTAGTACCCACATATTTTTTGGAAGTATTTTTTTCTTTTTTTGGGATAAATGAAAAAAAGGTAGGGAGAATAAATCATCTCTATTTTTTATTTTTTAATTCTTTAAATCATATCTAGTAATATTTTTAGTTCCTGACATTGAGACGACATGAGACTTAGAGGCCTGGTGGCCCCAATATTGTTTTTACAAAAAATATTAAATATATTAAGATCAAACACACATAATTTTCCTGAAATAGTGGAATAACTCCTGAATAGTTTCTTGGAAAATAAATCTAAGTCCTCTATTGAGCCTAGAATGTTGGTTTCACTCTAGGAAAGACATAATCATTTTCAATGCCATGTATTTTTAAAATACTCTTTCATAGGATAAAATAATATTATTTATTAATTAAATTGTTAATTTTATTATATTTCGACATAGATACGTAATTAAATTCTATAAATATATTGTTATAGAAAATTTGTAGTGTTACCCACACAACCGTAAGAATTGTGAGAATGCATTGGCGGTAGAATTAGTGAACGATCACAATAGATCAACAACCATTATCAACAATGGAATTTTAGGATCTTTCCAATTATGAAAATGAAGATTTTTTCTTCATTAGTGATCAATGAAACCTGAGGTAAGATGTTATTTTATTTGTATTTATTTGTTATTTTTTTATCCCATGATGAATGTAAATTAAATCTACTAACAAATTGATTCACATGTTGATCATGTTATGGGTGTAGGTTTATTTTCCTAATATTTGGGGATTTATTTTTTGTTCGATTCTTTATCTTCATTAATTGTTATAATAATAATTAATTTAGTCCAACCCTAATAACGGATGAGATTTTTTTCTTTTTTAGGGGTTTTTATTTTTTCTCCCCCATTCAACATGATATAATCATTGGCATTTCATTTGTCTAGTGTTTTGAAAAATATCCAATGAATGATCATTAAAAAACTAATATTTGGTGTAATGGATCATCACTATAGGTTTGAGGTGGATATTAAGAGAACTTTGTGGGGCGTGATGATATATGATCATTTGGTTTGGATTTTGGAATTCCCATTGTGAATTTTGGGTGTTCAGTGATGATACGACTCAATGGGATATGAGATTATGAGATGGACCGATGACCAAAATCTAGAAAGTGATGCTAGCAGGGATTGAAATCCCTACACCCGCATTTATTTAGTGTTATTTGTGTGGAATTTTGGTGGTAGTGCAAATATATGATGAGTGAATAGTCTTTATTTTCCAAACAATTCCTGATCATATGACTATACTTCAAGAACACACACCGTGTGGTCCCTCTTCTACGATACTAGGGTTTATGTAACACCCCGAGATTTTATGAAAAATATTCTTTTTAATTTCATTAATGTCTTGTGTTGTACGCTACACCAAAAGGAGCTTGCACAACACGTATCCTTGGCTTGCCTTTCATTACATGCAATCACGACCTTCCTTGATAGCGTGTGTAGTACGCAATACTGAGTTTCACTAAACAACGATATGCTATTAAAATATTATTAAAACTAGCCATTATGAATAGTAATAACCACTTTTTCAAATTTTTTAAATTTTATTTTTCAAAATGGACTTCATTTTTGGATTCGGAATATCGAAATTAGCTTAGGGTGGAATTTTGGTGATTTTCGGATAACTTTCATATTTTGATGAATAGTGAAAATTACTAAATTTTAATTAAAAACAACTTTTTTAATCGAAATAATTAATAGTGATAAATTATTAATTTGAGTGGTTTAAAAGTATATTTAGAATATATTATTACAATTTAATACAATTTTGGTCATTGGATGTAATTTCACATTTGAAACAGTTATAAACAAGTGTTAATCTTTTGATAATTATTATCTCTTAAAAACGCGCTATTTGTTTTGACGACGGGAATTAATTTTTAAATTAGTTAATGTAACTGATATGTTTTGAATTTGGTAAAATAGACATAATTTTTGAGTTCATAAGATCAAATATATCTTAGGCCTAATTTTTGGTATTTTTCTGAAAACTTTCAATTTTTGATGAATAGTGAAACCATTAAGTGGTAAAAAAAACTGAATTTTTCATAAAACATAATTTTACCTCTTCTGTGAGTGGAATTTCGAAACTACGAGAGACACGGTTGATTTCAGTAAGTAAAATGTGGTTCAATGAGATGAAAATAATTTTTTTGGTGAATAGTAACTTTTTACTTTTTTTACCACGGTTAAAAGTAAATAGGGTAATTAAGGGTAAAAATGATGTTATTATTACCCTAACACATGTCCTAATTCAATTGGAGAAGTGAAATTCGACCAAAAACAACCTTAGGAATAAAATATTACCATTTAGGCCCACTTGGATTAGATTAGGACATTTATTATTAATTTATTTAAAGAAGGGTTAAAATAGTTAAAATCAAAGTTTAATAAGTAAATCATTTTTAATATAGGGTTATGCATAAAATAAATTCAACTATAAATATTAATTAGAAATATAAAAAGGTTTCTTACATAATGTTATTTTATTTGTAATTTTTAGACATTAAATAATTTAATTTATTAATGACACAAAGATGATGCAGTAATTATCTTATTAATGAAATATAGACAAAATTAATGTTATAAACACCAAAATAAATGTAATTTGAGACTTTTTATGAATTCCACTTATTTTATAGGTTAATATGACTTGTTAGTATTGATTTAATTAACGTTTTTAGAACTAATCATTCTGTTATGATTTTCAAAAAAATCAATTACTAAATAGTGTCAAAATTGACATAAAATAGTTTTTTAAAACAAATATTATATTATTAATTGTTATTTTATTCCTAAAAATCTAAGTTTCAGCCAAATGACTTAGATAAGATTATATATATTAATAATTAACAACTTGGGGTTCGTTTGGCTTTTTATAGTAAGTTTATTAACCTTATAGTGTAAGAACACAAGAAGACACGTTAAAAGTAAAATTATTTAACTTAATGTTAAATCTAAATGATAAGGTTAAAATAGGAACCTAAACTTGTCTAAATTCTATTGGATGAGAGTATTTCGACCCATCCCCACTTTAGCTTTGAAATAAATCAATTTGGAGATATTTAAAACCGAATTTGACTTTATAATAAAATAATAGTTTTAGTTATTCCAAAGGTACCTCTCTCCTCCCTTATAAAAGGGCACCTCCTCCCTCTCTTCCTCACACAACTTTGAGCCTTCAAGCTCGGAAAACCTCTGAAAAATTATCTTCTCCACTTCCCTAGAAACATCCTAGAGGTTCTGGTCTTCCTCAAATACCAATTTTAGTGCCCTAACAGGAGGTCTCAAAGAGGCGCTTCAAAGAAGAGGTAATTTCCGTTACCGATTCTTTCACCTTTATTTCTTCTTCCACTTCTTCTTCTTAGGTTGTTTCATTATGAAGTAATAACATAAGTATCACCCATATATTTATATGTTATTATAAGTATGAAACAACCCTATTTCACCATCTATCCATCCTACGGAAAATGAAATCACCGCGCGTGCGTACGTACGGAATACCGTCTCCACGCCGTGGTGAAATCTATTTTCCACCACCACCTTACTTGGATGGGTATAATGGTGTAAATAATAACTATATATTATTATTTTAAAGTTATATTGATACTTAAATAGTATACATACACTTCAACACAATTCCACGACCATGGGAACGATATCATCGCTCGTGCGTACATGCGGACTACCGTCTCCACGACGCGATGAGATTCATTCTCCACATTAACCATTCATGAATGATTATAAAGTATAAATAATGAATAATAATGAAATATATGACATGTTAAATCTACTGGTTTTATGTATATATATATATATGTATTTCATCTACTTACTTCCATTCAAGACAATAAGGAAAGGAAAACAGCGTTCATGCGTACGTACGGACTACCGTCTCCATGAACGGTGTGTTTCATTTCATTTATCTATATTATATATATATATATATACTGAATATATATGATATATAAATCATGTTTTATATTCTGTAAGTAAGTAAATCATGATATAAGTAATAATAATTTCAAGAACAACAAGTCCAAACACTTACGATAAATGAAATGATTTTACCCAAAACGCTTCTTTAACATGGAATTTACAAAAGAACGGGTAATATAAAGTCATAAGTGAACCATATATGATATCATAAGAATAAGTATGATTCTGGAATAAGTCAATAACATTATTTAAATCATTATACAAGAGGTTCAGACACTTACGAAGCAAATCAGACCTAAGGTAAGGGAAATATCACAATCTCATTTTTATCTGAGGTTGTTTATACTTTAGTATTTACTAGGGTGTATTTTATCATCCACATCCATGTTTCCTCAATATGTAATATTATTTACATTCACCTACAATTGTTTAAATCCTATTTTACCCTTAGGTGAGTTTTTAGTAAAAGATATAAAAGGAATCTTTTGTCGTTTTTCGTACGAGGTAATTTTTGACTTTTCTGACAAAAGTACGGGAAGAATGGTTTTTTTAACTTATACGGCATGAATGGATTTTTAAAACATTATTTCCAAGAATATTAATTTAAAAGTTTTCAAGTTTATTTTTAATCAACTTCTTTTAGTTATAATTTTATGACATGTTAAGAAATGAAAAGTGTTTTTGAAGTAGAAAGGATATTTTCCTCAAGAATGGAGTTCAAGTGTTTTATCAAAATTATTTTCCATCTAAGATAATAAAGGGTTCTGTTTCTATCCCTATTATTACATGGATTTGATTATGTTGTGATGGAAATATTTTTTATGAATTCCTTTATCTTATATGAATTGTTTTATGATGTCACGATGTTTAAGATTCCGATTTTTATTACATGGGTTATGCAATGATGTATGTTTTAAGATTTTGTGGCACACATATGAATGGTATCATTATGAGATTGGTGGGACCTATATCTCCCTCTAATGAATTGGGTAAATATTTTATATCTCATGAGATAGACATGGCTGGAATGGTAGGTTATACCGGTTCAGTGAAACAGGACTGAAACGAGGGTGACTCCGTTCAGAAAGGGACTTTATCCACTAAGATAGTCTTGGCAACGAGTCTTGACTAATAAGATATGATTCTCTATGATTATGTGTGTATGCCAAAATTTTTCATGTTTTATGTTATGATTATTGGGATTTCATTTCACTACTATGATTTATCCCATTTTATGAAATTATTCTCTCTTTTGCAGGTTAAGATTTCCAAAATGTTATGTTCTTATGAATATGATGCGATTGATATTTATTTTGTTTACCCTTACTAAGAATTTGAGATCACCCTTTTATGTTTTCGTTTCCCCAGGATATAAAGAAAGGTTTTAGGTAAAAAAAGGGAAGATATTTATGGGAGATGTTGAAGATCTTTCACCACGATTAGAAGATTATATTCTGAGTTTCCAAAGACACTAAACCATTACGATCCTTGTGTGTGTGTGTGTTATGTACTAAGTATTCCGAAAAAGTAATGTAATGTCCATGTACATCAGGATACGGGTCTCTACAGTTGGTATCAGAGGAAAGGTTTAGTCAACCTTTGGAAACTAGGATGCTAAAATGTTAGTGAGATCCCTAGAGACATTTCTAAGGTATGTCTAGGGATGTCCCTCAGGATAAGTATACGTATAGGATATAGTCCTAGAACTATGGTAACGATATTAGATTAATCCAAAGATGTTATATATTGAAGTAACTCCCCCTTTATTATGATTTTTTCCTCTCACACTATTCTTTTTGGGTTTTCGAAAATGGCTGGAAACAAGATGATTCACGATAATGGAGGATATGATGGAAAATGGAATGATTTCTTCATGAGCAACCAAATGAAATGGGATTTGGAAGTCCAAACATAATTATTATGCCGAATTAGAAATCTCATAATATGATCAATAAATTAAAATTTGGTAAGTTTCCTGACTCGGCTAATAAGAGAAAGATGGAGTTTCATGATGATCATAGAGGAAAGAAAGTTCAATTTCCCCTATGTAAATCATGTGGGAAGAGGCATCAAGGAGAATGTTTCAAAGGAACTGGAAGATGCTTTGGGTGTGGAAAAGAAGGACACAAAGCCAGTAAGTGCAAAGGAAAAGGTTCAGTTAACACCAGGGATGAGGATAATGGTATTGCTATGACATCAGCAATGGTTAAATGTTTTAAATGTTGAATGTACGGGCATTATGCAAACCAATGCCCTAATGGAAAGTCTCATGAAGAGAATCAGTATGGTCGTATGGGTAGTATTTATGTGGATGATGATGAAGAGACTATAGATGATATGTGAGATGAAATAATTGTTGAAGCTCAGTCAATGGTTTAAGAATGCAGTGGAATGATTACATGTTTATCATGTGTAATGTTGTATAAGTAATATCATGCTACTATGGAATAAAGAGACATCTATGGATTGTTACACTGTTATCTTTCCTTGAGTTTTGAAAGTGTATGATTAATGTTACCAATATCCTTGAAAGGTTATTCAGATATATTTGGAATGTAGATGATATGCGCATAATGAAGGGATAAGGAGAAAATTAAATGTTTGATAGTATTCATGAGCTCATGACTGATATAAGGAGAAGGTTATATCATGGTTTGAGTATATAGAATTTTTGGATTTTGGTATGTGGAAAGAGTTAACTTTTGACAACATTCATGTTTTCACTAAGGTTTAATGGGTATTCATTTTTCAATAGAATACATGATTACGGTATTCACATGATTGGAATGTGACCAACAAGATAATGGGAGATAAATGATGGTTGGTTGATGACATTTCAAGTAATAATTTTCTTTATACTATGAGCTTGGACCGAAGTATTTTAGATAAGCCTAAAGATTAGAATGGATTATGTTGGACATAAGTTAGGATAAAACTTTTTTTGATATTATTGATGGGATGTTATAGTAATATAGCTTTAGAAAAAGGAAAACCTGCAGGACGGACGACAGCCCATCACGTCGGACAATGCTGTGGGAATCGAACCCACAACCGAAGTGCGACTGGCCTTTATCGCCTACCATTGGCCTACATGAAGTCCCTTTTTAGTAGAAACTAGTTTTATTATATTAAGCAGTATGATATATGAAGTATAAGTTCATTTTTGGAACCATATACGATTAACCATAAGAAGGACTTATTACTTTTGCTAACCTTTAGTTTGAAAGAGATGGAATGACCCATAATTATATCACATGATCTACTAAACACATCATGAATGACAAATTCAACTTCATTTCTTTAAGAGATGAAGTGGAAATTTTCCAAAGAACGACAAACGGTGAGACTATACCAAAATCACGAAAGTATTTCTTCTAATTCCAATTTCATCAACTTTAGGGAAATGATCTTGAAAACCAAAAATGTTGTCTTAGTGCTCTTATATCTGATGAATCTGATGGTACCCTAGATCGTCACAAATTTATGACTTTGTGATTGTTGGTTTTTCCATAGCCATGTTCTCTACCACTCTCCATAAGAACATGATGGTTAGATTTTTCTTCCATATCCATATTTTCACCTATGTGGAAACCCAGTGATTAGTTTATTTGGGTAACCGTTACTTTTCATACTTTTGTTTTTAAAGATTGGTTTTGGTATTCCTTTTTACGATGTGGGTTTTGCTTAAAGAAACTTTCGAATAGTAAACCATTTATAACCCCGACGAATTTCGAGGGCGAAATTCCTTTTAAGGGGGGTAGAATGTAACACCCCGAGATTTTATGAAAAATATTCTTTTTAATTTCATTAATGTCTTGTGTTGTACGCTACACAAAAAGGAGCTTGCACAACACGTATCCTTGGCTTGCCTTTCATTACACGCAATCGCAACCTTCCTTGATAGCGTGTGTAGTACGCAATACCGAGTTTCACTAAACAATGATATGCTATTAAAATATTATTAAAACTAGCCGTTATGAATAGTAATAACCACTTTTTCAAATTTTATAAATTTTATTTTTCAAAATGGACTTCATTTTTGGATTCAGAATATCGAAATTAGCTTAGGGTGAAATTTTGGTGCTTTTCAGATAACTTTCATATTTTGATGAATAGTGAAAATTAATAAATTTTAATTAAAAACAACTTTTTTAATTGAAATAATTAATAGTGATAAATTATTAATTTTAGTGGTTTAAAAGTATATTTAGAATATATTTTTACAGTTTAATACAATTTTGGTCATTGTATGTAATTTCACATTTGAAACAGTTATAAACAAGTGTCAATCTTTTAATAGTTATTATCTCTTAAAAAACATGCTATTTGTTTTGACGACGGGAATTAATTTTTAAATTAGTTAATGTAACTGATATGTTTTGAATTTGGTAAAATAGACATAATTTTTGAGTTCATAATATCAAATATTTCTTAGGCCTAATTTTTGGTATTTTTCTGAAAACTTTCAATTTTTGATGAATAGTGAAACCACTAAGTGGTAGTTAAAAAAAACTGAATTTTTCATAAAACTTAATTCTACCACTTCTGTGAGTGGAATTTCGAAAATCCGAGAGACACGGTTGATGTCAGTAAGTAAAATGTGGTTCAATGAGATGAAAATAATTTTTTTGATGAATAGTAACTTTTTACTTTTTTTTACCACGGTTAAAAGTAAATAGGGTAATTAAGGATAAAAATGATGTTATTGTTACCCTAAAACATGTCCTAATTCAATTGGACAAGTGTAATTCGACCAAAAACAACCTTAGGAATAAAATATGACCATTTAGGCCCACTTGGATTAGATTAGGACATTTATTATTAATTTATTTAAAGAAGGGTTAAAATAGTTAAAATCAAAGTTTAATAAGTAAATAATTTTTAATATAGAGTTATACATAAGATAAATTCGACTATAAATATTCATTAGAAAGATAAAAAGATTTCTTACATAATGGTATTTTATTTGTAATTTTTATACATTAAATAATTTAATTTATTTATGACACAATGATGATGCAGTAATTATCTTATTAATGAAATATAGACATAATTAATGTTATAAACACCAAAATAAATGTAATTTGAGACTTTTTATGAATTAAACTAATTTTCTAGGTTAATATGACATGTTAGTATTGTTTTAATTAACTTTTTTTGAACTTATCATTTTGTTATGATTTTCACAAAAATCAATTACTAAATAGTGTCAAAATTGACATAAAATAGTTTTTTAAAACAAATATTATATTATTAATTTTTATTTTATTCCTAAAAATCTAAGTTTTGTACAAATGACTTATATAGGATTATATATATTAATAATTAACAACTTGGGGTTCGTTTGGCTTGTTATAGTAAGTTTATTAACCTTATAGTGTAAGAACACAAGAAGACACAGTAAAAGTAAAATTATTTAACTTAATGTTAAATCTAAATGATAAGGTTAAAATAGGAAGCTAAACTTTCCTAAATTCTATTGTATGAGAGTATTTCGACCCATCCCCACTTTAGCTTCGAAATAAATCAATTTGGAGCTATTTAAAACCGAATTTGACTTTATAATAAAATAATAGTTTTTGTTATTCCAAAGGTACCCCTCTCCTCCCTTATAAAAGGGCACCTCCTCCCTCTCTTCCTCACACAACTTTGAGCCTTCAAGCTCGGCCAAACTCTGCCAAATTATCTTCTCCACTTCCCTAGAAACATCCTAGAGGTTCTGGTATTCCTCAAAGACCAATTTTAGTGCCCTAAGAGGAGGTCTCAAAGAGGCGCTTCAAAGAAGAGGTAATTTCCGTTACCGATTCTTTCACCTTTATTTCTTCTTCCAATTCTTCTTCTTAGGTTGTTTCATTATGAAGTAATAACATCAGTATAACTCATATACTGATATGTTATTATAAGTATGAAAAAACCCTATTTCACCATCTATCCATCCTACGGAAAACGAAATCACCGCGCGTGCGTACGTACGGAATACCGTCTCCACGCCGTGGTGAAATCTATTTTCCACCACCACCTTACTTGGATGGGTATAATGGTGTAAATAATAACTATATATTATTATTTTAAAGTGATATTGATACTGAAATAGTATACATACACTTCAACATAATTCGACGACCATGGGAACGATATCATCGCTCGTGCGTATGTACGGACTACCGTCTCCACGACGCGATGAGATTCATTCTCCACATTAACCATTGATGAATGATTATAAAGTATATATAATGAATAATAATGAAATATATGACATGTTAAATCTACTGGATTTATGTATATATATATATATATATGTATGTCATCTACTTACTTCCATTCAAGACAATAAGGAAAGGAAAACATCGTTCATGCGTACGTACGGACTACTGTCTCCATGAACGGTGTGTTTCATTTCATTTATCTATCTATTATATATATATATATATACTGAATATATATGATATATAAATCATGTTTTATATTCTGGAAGTAATTAAATCATGATATAATTAATAATAATGTCAAGAACAATAAGTCCAAACACCTACGATAAATGAAACGATTTTACCTAAAACGCTTCTTCAACATGGAATTTACAAAAGAACGGGTAATATAAAGTCATAAGTGAACCATATATGATATCATAACAATAAGTATGATTCTGGAATAAGTAAATAACATTATTTAAATCATTATACAGGAGGTTTGGACACTTACGATGCAAATCGGACCTAAGGTAAGGGAAATATCACAATCTCATTTTTATCCGAGGTTATTTATACTTTAGTATTTACTCGGGTGTATTTTATCATCCACATCCTTGTTTCCTCAATATGTAATATTATTTCCATTCACCTACAATTTTTTAAATCCTATTTTACCCTTAGGTGAGTTTTTATTAAAAGATAAAAAAGGAATCTTTTGTCGTTTTTCGTACGAGGTACTTTTTGACTTTTTCGACAAAAGTACGGGAAGAATGGTTTTTTAACTTATACGGCATGAATGGATTTTTAAAACATTATTTCCAAGAAGCTTCCTTTACAAGTTTTCAAGTTTATTTTTAATCAACTTATTTTAGTTATAATTTTATGACATGTTAAGAAATGAAAAGTGTTTTTGAAGTAGAAAGGATATTTTCCTCAAGAATGGAGTTCAAGTGTTTTATCAAAATTATTTTCCATATAAGATAATAAAGGGTTCTGTTTCAATCCCTATTATTACATGGATTTGATTAGGTTGTGATGGAAATATTTTTTATGAATTCCTTTATCTTATATGAATTGTTTTATGATGTCACGATGTTTAAGATTCCCATTTTTATTACATGGGTTATGCAATGATGTATGTTTTAAGATTTTGTGGCACACATATGAATGGTATCATTATGAGATGGGTGGGACCTATATCTCCCTCCAATGGATTGGGTAAAGATTTTATATCTCATGAGATAGACATGGCTGGAATGGTAGGTTATACCGGTTCAGTGAAAGAGGACTGAAACGAGGGTGACTCGGTTCAGAAAGGGACTTTGTCCACTAAGATAGTCTTGGCAACGAGTCTTGACTAATAAGATATGATCCTCTATGATTATGTGTGTATGCCACAATGTTTCATGTTTTAAGTTATGATTATTGGGATTTCATTTCACTACTATGATTTATCCCATGTTATGAAATTATGCTCTCTTTTGCAGGTTAAGATTTCCAAAATGTTACGTTCTTATGAATATGATGTGATTGATATTTATTTTGTTTACCCTTACTGAGCATTTGAGCTCACCCTTTTATGTTTTATTTTCCCCAGGATATAAAGAAAGGTTTTAGGTAAAAAAAGGGAAGATCTTTATGGGAGATGTTGAAGATATTTCACCACGATTAGAAGATTATATTCCGAGTTTCCAAAGACACTAAACTATTATGATCCTTGTGTGAGTGTCTGTTATGTACTAAGTATTCTAAAAAAGTAATGTAATGTCAATGTACGTCAGGATACGGGTCTCTACAGTTTACACACATATAAATGATATCAAACACCGTAAGACATGTGTCACAATATATGTGATCCCATGATGGTGTCTCTTTGTGTATCCCAATGGATACATGGGTATAAACATTTCTAAGAACATAAGCATGATTTGAGTACATAGGCACACCCCAATACTTGGACACGACCAAGTACACAGGCAAGGCCACTGTACACGGGCATGGCCAGATGTAAACGAGATTGGGATGGGGCACACCAAGTACCATATAGACATCTACAAACCATTTACCACTAAAGAAAACCACATTTATATGGAGGTTTACATTCCATTTGAGACAGTGAGACATGGCATACCCATGGGTAGGCAAGACATTTTGTGTTCCAATAGTACACAATATTTACTTTTTCTTAGGCAGTGTGAGGCACCCTATTTCTTCAATATTGACTAGGTTTTATTGATTGTGATCCCTTGGTCCACTCCTACTAGGGTATTGTGTGGTATTACATCCCTGAAATAGGATTTTGATCCCCTCTATGGGTTCTTTTTTGTATCGAGTTTGTTGTATCCCTCCATGAGACCTGGGGTGGGATCCTCTATCATAACCTTCTTAGGTGGGGTTCATGGTATCAACATGAACACTATAAATAAATAATCAATCCCCTATATATTATTTTGATTTAGTAGGGTTAGTGGATTCCCCTAGCTATTCAGGGCGTGGTCCCTATCTAGACAGAAATATGTTTAGAGATTCAATGAGTACATTCTTATAAGGAAAAATGAACAAAACCTCTCAGAAGAGTGTTTTTACTGAAAACATATCTTTTGGAGTGATCCCCCCCACATGATGATTACCTTGAAACCTCTGGAAGAATCTAGTGTCTAGAAGTACTGGTTAAGAACTTTTGAGAGTGGATTTCTGTTATGATTATATCTTGGTTTATTCTAAATTTTTATTGCATCTCATATCTTTATTTTCATATCTATATAGTTGACATGACTAATCTAGATGATTTTTGTTTGGTTAATTTCGTGTGTCCTACTTGGTATTGTTATACTCACACTTGTATGATATTTTCCCACACATGTGTAGTTTTTTATAGATCAAGAACCATTTTATAGAGTTTTAGGAGGACCGTGAGAAAGTGGAGCTTAGTATTGGGATAAATAGAATGAGGTTCATACAGATGATACATTTGATTTAAGTCCCCTCCTTTTGAGAAGGCTAGAATTATTTGCCATTTTTCAGTGGGTTTTTATTTGGAAATTACAACTTTTATTACTTTTATTCATACTTTGATGGTGTGATTTAGATATATGCTTCCATGGGTATTAGTTATGTTGTATTACATTTTATAATTTTATTCTATTGGAGACATGTATTTGTGTACATGTACCTTAGGATAATTCCTACCATATGTGGGATATTCCGACTCAGCACTGGTCGCTAGCCCTTGTTCTATGGGTGATAGTCTTGGGGATGTCACACTATACTTATCACTATTTAGGCAGGGCCTGAGGGGTCAGTCGTGATACATAGAAATTGAATATTAACTATTTTTTCATGCCTTAATTTTTATTTTAATTGAGGTTTAAGTTCATGAGTGTTTATTTTGGAAAGTTTATTCTTCTGATGTGACTTTCACTGTCTAAATTTTTATCTATTTAATAAAAACATCACTTTTCACATTATTTGGATTGTGGGGTATTAGTTGAGTTCTTGGGTTTCCTAATAATAAGAATAAATTTTATTTTTTTTAAATTTTTACACAAGTATTAAAAAACAATAAATTTTCATTCAATGTAATAGATTTACCCACTATAAGGATTTGAGAAATTAGTGTTTGTAACTCCATAGTTTTCTTGCAAATAGTTGGGAATTATGCCTTTATTTATGATAGATAGATTTTGTTATTGATTGAGTTAACTTGAGATGATGCTCAAGTATGTGAGTTTCAATTGGTTACCTATGAACTTTATGTATGGGATTTATTGATAACGTTTCACTATATGGGTTTAATTTATTGGGAACAATTTAAATCCCACTGAAAAGAGTGAAAATAAAAACATTTAAAAAATAAAAAAATAAAAAAATTGAAACACACACTAGGATTAAAATGTGACCCTCACACAATGGTTAAATTTTCTCCCTTGAATAAAAATAAACCCCTATGTCTTTTGTGATGCACAACTCATCAGTATGCTTAGTTAAAATTGGTTGAAATGTTCTGATGAATTTGAAAAATGGAATGGGCTTGGGATTGATATATTATTGTGAACTTATAATGTTTTAAATCCTTTTTATGGGTTTGATTATTATTTTTCATAATGTATTTTTGGTGATATGTTTATTGTAAAATATTCTTTAGAAAGAGTATTCAATTTTCTTATTTTTGAGATAATTGTTTCTATAGACAAGAAAAAATCAAGTTGAGGGGATGTGATTAGCTCTTATAATTGGATAATATTATTTGTTTATATTTTAATATTTTTGTTCTTATTTGATCATAAAAACTAATATTTATGCATTTTATAATTTCAAATCCATATTTCCTCATGTTTTCAATTCCTACTTTAATGTGCTAATACTTAGTATATTTTTTATTAATTTGTAAAAAATCCATATTAATCATTTTGATTTTATATTATATGATCAAGATTCAAATGTTTTTTAGAATATAATGTATTTATGTAGCTCATGAGGATTCAAATTGGAAGATACTCATATAGGGTCATGAATCCAAAAAATTCTTGGTGTAGTGAACTTGACATCTGTCTACCAAAATGCATCCATTGACCATAATACATGCCTAATAAATATGAATTTAAAATTGGAGATAGATGAAAACATAAATAAAATTTCATTTAACTATTTCCAAAGATAGATTTTAGGTTTCTTATGAGATGCATGGAGCCCAATTAGAAGGTAAATTGTTTTGGCAAGATCCAGTGTCCTAGAATGTAAACCCACCATATTGGTCATAAATTTGAGAATATGAGTAAAAATGGGATGTAATTTTGGAAGATATTAGAATACATCAGGGGAATTTTTTTTCATATACAACCCACTCATAGTTAGAAATATAGAATCTCATTTTGGAATCTCTATTGGTTGCAGAAAATATGAATTTGATTTTTGGTCAAATGCAAAAATGTATTAATTAAATTTTTTTTACACAAACCCATGACTTCCCTAATCAAGTGGTATGACTTTGACAGCTTGGGTATAAACCCAATATAAATGAAATTAATATTTAATAAATCATTGTTAATGAAATGTAGGAATTATATTTTTTATTTTTAATGTAATTTTATTTTTCAAACTAGTCTTTATAAGTTTTGTTTTTACCGTGTAATCTTCTTAAATCACTCCTGTTTCATAATAGAAAAAATACTCTTCTACTTAATATTTTTATTATCATAAACATTTTGATACCATTTACTCATGTTATGAATTTATTAATACCAATATTTCTGAAGTACACTGCAAGAAGGTGGAGTTTTCATTATTTCATTTTTTACATTTTCCATTCCATCCACAAGAGTCTACTCTCATATTCTATTGAGGTATTTGAATCAATAGAGGGTAAAATATTTTATTTGTTGATCCAAGGATGTATTACGGTGTCGGGTTGCATATTATTTATTATTTTATTAAGTTTTAGATCAATTATTTAGTTGATAATTTCATTCGATGATCAGCTTTCATCATCATCCTTATTGAATTTTGATGCCACACATTTAAAGTGTTAATATGATCCATTAACTTTGAGTGATCATTAAAATGATCCAATAAGTGTATATGTGATTAGAATTAGGTTTTGTAGGTATTAAACCAATAAGTGATGAGGTTTTATTTATTTCATCGAATGAATCCCTCTCAAATCTACAAAATTGAAATCATTTAAAAAATAAATTCATCCCACAAACCCTTAATAATAACCTAATATAAACATATTTCCATTAATTGATTTTAGAAAAATCTTTTAGTTTTTAGTAATCCAACTTCAATCAAACCCAAAGGTTGACCTCTTTATATCTAAAAACCAATCTATAGAATTCTTGTGACTGTAGGTTACTTCTTATGTTTCTGAGGATTAAACAACCCAAGATACAGTAGAAGTGACCACCTCAACCCTAAATGTGGGTAAATTTGGGTGAGACCATGACTCCACTCCTTTAATGGGGGTAATTTTTACTTATCGATGATAATTTTTTTTTTCATGTAAGTAATTTAACCCATTTAATATTAGGGACCCATGAATTTCGAGTTACAGTGTTAACCAAGGGAGTAACTCAACCCCATGTCTTTTATAGAGGACCAATGTAACACCCCAAGTTTCCTCGGTATGTTTCCTTTCGAATAATGCAATGGCGTGCATTGTACACAACTTTGAGATTTTAACACACCATAACCAATCAAACTAGCCGTTATGAATAGTAATACCTACTTTTTGAAATTTTATAAATTCTATCTCTCAAAATGGACTTCATTTTTGGATTCGTAATATCTAAATTTGCCTAGGGTGAAATTTTGGTACTTTTCGGATAACTTTCATATTTTGATGAATAGTGAAAATTACTAAATTTTAATTAAAAACAACTTTTTTAATCAAAATAATTAATGGTGATAAATTATAAATTTGAGTTGTTTTAAAGTATATTTAGAATATATTTTTACCATTTAATATAATTTTGGTCATTGGACACAATTTTACAATTAAACCGAACATAAACAAGTGTCAATCTTTTGATAGTTATTATCTCTTAAAAACACGCTTTTTGTTTTGACAGCGGGAATTAATTTTAAATTAATTTCTGCCACTTCTGTGTTTTGAATTTAGAAAAATGGATTCCATATTTGGAATCAGGATGTTCAAATTGTGTAAATAGGTAACTTTTATTTTTAGACATTTTGAATAATTACTGCGGTAAATATTTTATTTACCATGGTTAAGGGTAAATCCGGTAAATAAGGGTTAAAAAATAATATTATAATAATAATAAATTACCCTAAAACGTGTCTTAACACTATTGGTTGATACAGGTTCGACCATGGGCATCTTTGGGTCTATTTTGGGACCCCATGGATCCACTTGTAAGTGATAATGACACTTTATTTTAATTAAGTTAAAATAAATACAAAAATGACACAAGCATATATCTTTTAAAAAAACAATTGTTACAGAGGGTTATATATGTTGGATTTTAGATTATAAATATTCCTTAGAAAGCTAAAGGAATTTCCTACATAATGATATTTTATTTATAATTTTTAGACATTAAATAATTTAATTTATTTATGACACAATGATGATGCAGTAATTACTATAATAGTGAAAAATCAAAATAATTGAAATTATAAATACCCAAATAAATATAATATGAAACTTTTAATGAATTAAAATAATTTTCTAGGATAATATGATATATTAGGATTGATTTAATGGACTTTGTTCGAAGTAATCAATCTGTTATGAGTTTCACAAAAATCAACTATTGAATAGTGTCAAAATTGACATAAAAGAGTTTTTAAAACAAATATTATATTATTAATTGATATTAAATTCCTAAAAATCTACGGTTCGGACAAGAGACTTATATCATGATAGGTGTATCATTAATGGACCACTTGTGGGTCGCTTGTATGTATATGGTAAGTTTATTAACCATATAATATAAAAATACAAAGAGACATTGTAAAAGTGAAACTAATTAACTTAGAGTTAATACTTAAAGATAAGGTTAATATAAGTACTCAAACCTGTCTAAATTCTATTGGTTGAGTTGTTTTCGACCCAGACCCACCTTAACCTTTGAATAGTCAACTTTGGAGCTATTGGAAACCGAATATGAATTTATTATAAACTAATATCTCTAGCTTTTCCAAAGGTGCCCCTCACCCCTCTTATAAAAGGGAACTCCTCCTTCTCATTTCTTCACACCTTCAAAGCCCTTTGGTTCGGACAAAACCTGCCCAAATACTCTTCCAACTTCACTCAGTACAACCTAGGGGCCTTAGTTTGATCATAAAGCCAACCTAAAGAGCCCTTTTGATCAAATCAAAAGGAAGAACCCGAAGAAGAGGTAATGATTTCACCACCCTTCTCCACGTTCATTTTTCTTCCACTTCTTCTTCCTTTGTTATTACCATTATAAAATAATAACTCTAGTATCATATATATACTGTGATGTTATTATAAATATGGTACAACCATATTCAGTATTCTATCCATCCTTTGAATAACATGTCACCATACGTACGTACGTACGGCTTACCGTCTCTACGTCGTGGTGTAATTGTTATTCAATATATTATTATTTGGATGGGTATAATAATGATGTGTAACTCATGTAAATAATAAATATAACATGATAATGATTCTGTATATATGATATAAAATCCAATTATATATTATTTTAATATCAAAATAATGATATTGTCGCTCGTGCGTATGTACGGACTACCGTCACCACGAACGCGATGAGATTCATTGTCCATCATATCCATTCAAGTATAATTATAATTTGATGATTTAAAAATAGTATCTAAGGACTTGATATCATTCTGGATATGAATAATATACATCCCATTAATAACGAATATGGCTCACATAACAAAGAATATAAAGTAAAATGAACCCGTTAACACCCGAAATGACGATAATTCTAAGATATTATTAACAAATCAATGTTAAAAGATAATATATGATATCATATTAAAGTAAATGATTCTTGTATAATTCAATAACAATTATTTCACTGTTATACAGGAGGTAAACCTACCATCGACCAAGGAAAAAGTACAAAGTAAGGGATTTTCTTATCTCACTTTTAATTTCGTGAGATTTCCATTGATCACCACTTAATTATTGCATGTGGTGTATGTGTACTGCCCATGATTGTATTCATTGTGTAATATAATTTAGTTTATGGGTATTTACATCATCATGGTATGATACTTCTTTCATGGGTGTATGTTTCGTATGTTACCTAATCGGTAAGGGAATTTGAGATTTCAATTCCCACTCATTTGGCTTTACGCATATTTCATTGATTATATTACTCCATGATTATGTGTGGAATCACTATTCATTTGATTATGTCATAATTTCCACTCCCCTTTCTGTGGATATAAGTTTGATACACATAATCACTCATTCGTAATTCTCAAGTCATTGATATGAATTTGATAAGAGTAATTTTAACTCATTCACCATTTGTTGAGTTAAACATCCAATTCGTTGGTGTTGTTTTTACAAGAATATGTGTGAATATCCTTTGATTGTTTTACATTGAATATCCAATCATATTTAGTGTATTTATATTTGTCACACATAATTATGTCGTTGATTTATCCTTAACCTAATGATACGGCCTTTATGAGAGATTTCATCTCAATTTACATTCCATTGAGACTTCTTTGTTGATATACACCAAATCACTTTTATGTGGTGTATATAATGTACTTTGACATAGTATATCATGAATCCCTTTATTCTCATGATATTACAGAGTTTTGATTACCTCAATTATTTGTATTTAAGTGTCTCTTTTGGTTAGAATCTCTAACTAAAATACCATTTTTAAATGTTTTAGAGACTTATTATTCTAAATCTTGCTCATTAATGTCCATGTTTTAAAAATGGTTTTAAGGATTTATTTATATGGACATTAAAGTTTTAAAATCAAAACTCCTTTTAAAAGTTTCAAAGTGGTATGGGACACTTTGATTCAAAAATCTATTTTAAATGGATTCTTGACAAATATTGTGACTTTTGAATGATTTCAAGAAAAGGGGGATATTTCTCTCAAATTGTTTTGATCTATGTCAAAATCCTTCATTATTCTTGATTGAGGTTAATGTGATACAATACAATCTTCCATATTATATCGAATGAGTTATGTTTGACTGTGGATGTGTTATTTTTATAGCATTCATGGTTTATGAGTAAAGTATTGACATTTCGTATGTTAGTTCCAATAAGAATGTTTATGTTATATTTCAACCAATACTTCATATGAATGTGTTAGACAAGTATGTTCCAGGTTGGGGACTGGTTAAAGTAAGCCCTCCAGGTTGGGGACTGGTTAAAGTAAGCCCTCCAGGTTGGGGACTGGTAAAAGTAAGCCCTCCAGGTTAGGGAATTGTAAAAGTAAGCCCTCCGGTTTGGTCTCCGGTTATTAGAGGCACTCCGGGTTGGGTTCCGGTTACAGTTAGCCCCAAGGTCTTGGGACGAGGCCTTGAAAAGAAATTAAAGTTTAGCATTATGCATTCCATCATTATGAAAGTGGATATTGATATTTCATGTGATCATTCGACTAGTAGAATATCCATGTGAGTAAGTAAATGGCATTATTTCATTTTACCTTTGCCATTTTATGCTGAAGTTCAAGTTTAAAAGGCTTTTGTTTTAGTTATAAATTGCCTTAAGTGTTTATGCTTATTTATGAAAGCTTCTGCTATAATGTTATCCTTACTGAGCATCTGAGCTCACCCCTTTCAATGTTTTATTTTTCCCAGGATTATGAAGAAGTAATTTATGAATGACCTGCAGGGATAGTATGAGGGGATATGAAGACAAGATGTTTTTTTATGATGTAATCTAAAAAAATTATGGATGTATCTAGTTATTCCAAGGCTACTAAACTAATCAGTATTTCGAGACTTGATCTTTCTCGTGATCATGCCAATGTTATGTAATAATGCACCGACTCTAGGTAACTAGGGTCGGGGTGTTACAGTTGGTATCAGAGGAAGTTTAGTAAAAACCTTGGAAGCTGGATTTAGATAAACTCTGATTACAGCACGTAGACCTAAGATGAACTTTGAGGATTATTATAGAAGAACTTCCTAGAATTTTGGTATTATATAAGATTTTGTGAGTTTTCAGAGCAATAAATCCCTGTCTGGATATGAGTAGGTAGAGGTGGCTCTGGCACATATGTACCTAGGGGTAAAACCCGAAAACACCGCTTTGAGCTAGACTCGAACGGGAACTGGTGCACGACAACGAGCCTTGCTGCACTCTTGGTTACGACACTCCCGGGGGATATGCTTTGGTAAATTCACAAGATTAGTATAAACCATTATTAAGGGAATACAAAAGAAAATGCCCCTAAGAATATATGTCGGAAAATAGATAGTGGATAACCTAGATTTAAACATACGGTACCCCAAGTTAGGATATATTGTTCAATTACAAGATTATCCTATTATATCTATTTTTTTTACATTCTTATTAGATAAGTATTCAAAAACCCTAATTGTATTTTCTTTTGTTAGTTGAAACATGGAGGGAGCAAGATCACGAAAAACTCTTCTCTATCTTCCTGAAGAACTACTTGCAATTATTATCCAGAAGTCATGCGCAGACGATGTTGAAACTTTTTCAAGTGTCCAAGTTACATGCAAACAACTTTATGAGACATCCAATACCTCTAGCATTGCACGATTCTTTCAAGGATCAAGTACCGACTATGGGATAATGTTGCGCTCTCAACTTTCTTACCACGCTAAGCGTGGGAAGTACCATCAGGGTATTTTCAAATTATTCACTTTATCTCAAAATTACGATGCACTAAATGATTTTCTAGATGCTGCAGAAGAGGGAGACCTTCGAGCAGCCTATATGTATCAAATTATATATTTATGTCTTTTGGGATATACGAAAAATGATTTACCAAAACCTTATTTTGAAATATTTGAAGATGAATCAGTGAGAATTTTTCTAAAAAAACATGTTAAAGACGATGTCTCAAAATTATATATAAGAAATACCTATTTTTTTATCATGCATCGATGCTTCCATCGATATAATCCAAAATGGATGAGGAGTTTTTGGGTAAAGGAAGTAGATGATTTTGAAAAATTCCTGAGGTACCATTGTGACACATGAACGCATTCTACCAAAATGCAAACCCGCCTAGTCTCTCCAAAGTTCATGTTGTGATCCACATATCTCTAGTGACAAAATACATGCCTGACCCAACGCATGTACTCACCTATGAAGAATTATAACTGGAACCCGATCTATCTTATTGTGGAGAGCCTATAAGAATTCTTCATACAAAAGATCAAGTGTTGCGAAACCGGATGACTCGTCTGGTAAAAGATCTATGGAGAAATCATAAGATGAAAGAGGCAATGTGGGAACCCGAGGAACATATGATGAAGAACCTATGTGGAAATAAATGGATGGTGAAATGTTTAAAAGTGTTAGTGATCTTTATTGATAGGATTACTTTGGAATAATTTTCACTTGTATGTGTAAACCTGCAATTTATCATGTGAAAATGATATTTGAGGAAGAATTATCTTTTCTGTTGCAGATATAGTTATAAATAACCATTTGGTCTTACATGATCATTGGGTTTGAGGAAATTATAAGTTATTATAATTTGGGATGAAAATGCAGGGTATGAGATAAGATTTGTGGTTAAATTATGTTATGGTATTTTGAGAAATTTATCTCATTTTGGTAATATTATAAAATATAGTTTTTGAAAAAGGACAACACGTAGACCGTGTGACAACCCGTCGCGTTGGACAAAGCTGTGGGAATCGAACCCACAACCAAAGTGCGATTGGGATTTATCGCCTACCACTGGACTACGTGAAGTCCCTGGTTAGTGTGACTTTTTTTAGTAAATGATTTTATTGATCAATAATAAGTTGATTTGGGTTCTTATGTATTATCAAATGAATACCCTTGGTATAGGAAAATGATTTGGTGATTAAGTGATAAATGTTATTTTGGAAGAGGTTCGTTTTGTTAGGAACACTATATGACCAAGGAAAATAGAATACAATGAGGTTTCATTTGTAGAGTAATGGTGGATTTTTATCAACGTTTTTATTGTTGATTTATAGTGATTTGGGTTATTTATGGAAATGATTAACCTATAACAGAGAATATGTGATGATGTTAATTACTTTTAAGTGTGTGACTTTAAGAGTATTTGATGTCATTTGGAGATACAATGTAACATGGGAGACTACATAATCAAATTCTTCTATGTTTTGGGTTTCAATATTAGTTTGGATTATATTAAAGGATTTTAAGGACAATTGGTTATTGAATGGTATCTATTTAACTTTGGGGTATTGTTGGTTTAATTTTAGAAATTAAGATTAGTGCATATTTATCTCAAGGAATATCCTTTTGGGGTATCATTAGATCATTCACTAACCATTTTGGTTTTGATTAATCTTCAAAGACAATGTAAATATATGGTTTAACCTGCATGGATCATGTGATTCTATAGAGGTTTATTCTAGCTCTTCCAGTGTGACCAAGTCTTCTTGAATACTCATCGTTTAAAAAAAATTGAGTTAGTGGAGGAAATTTATTAAAGAATGAAAATTTACTTAAAATGTAAGTATATCTCATAATGTTATTAGTCAATATCATAAATAAATTCATCTTCCTTATGTAATGTAACTTTAAAAAAAATGTTGTCCGTTTACTTTCCTACTAGGAGACTAATGGTCGTTTGTCCCAACACAAGTTTGTGGTTTTCTCATTGTTAACTTTCTCCTGATCATGATTTCTATCCCTCTCCATCAGAACTTGACACTTAGTTTATCATCCATATCCATGTTTTCTTACATGGAATCCTAGTATGGGTTATCTTGGATGACCCTTATACCTCTCTTTCTTTCTTTTAAAGTGATAGTTTTATTGGCTCTTTTTCCGATGTGGGACTTTCCATTATATTCCCAAGAAAAATTTTAAAAATTGCGAGGACGCAATTTATTGAAGGAGGGGAGAATGTAACACCCCAAGTTTCCTCGGTATGTTTCCTTTCGAATAATGCAATGGCGTGCATTGTACACAACTTCGAGATTTTAACACACCATAACCAATCAAACTAGCCGTTATGAATAGTAATACCTACTTTTTGAAATTTTATAAATTCTATCTCTCAAAATGGACTTCATTTTTGGATTCTTAATATCTAAATTAGCCTAGGGTGAAATTTTGGTACTTTTCGGATAACTTTCATATTTTGATGAATAGTGAAAATTACTAAATTTTAATTAAAAACAACTTTTTTAATCAAAATAATTAATAGTGATAAATTATAAATTTGAGTTGTTTTAAAGTATATTTAGAATATATTTTTACCATTTAATATAATTTTGGTCATTGCACATAATTTTACAATTAAACCGAACATAAACAAGTGTCAATCTTTTGATAGTTATTATCTCTTAAAAACACGCTTTTTGTTTTGACAGTGGGAATTAATTTTAAATTAATTTCTTCCACTTCTGTGTTTTGAATTTAGAAAAATGGATTCCATATTTGGAATCAGGATATTCAAATTGTGTAAATAGGTAACTTTTATTTTTAGACATTTTGAATAATTACTGCGGTAAATATTTTATTTACCATGGTTAACGGTAAATCCGGTAAATAAGGGTTAAAAAATAATATTATAATAATACTAAATTACCCTAAAACGTGTCTTAACCCTATTTGTTGATACATGGTCGACCATGGGCATCTTTGGGTCTATTTTGGGACCCCATGGATCCACTTGTAAGTGATAATGACACTTTATTTTAATTAAGTTAAAATAAATACAAAAATGACACAAGCATATATCTTTTAACAAAACAATTTTTACAGAGGGTTATATATGTTGGATTTTAGATTATAAATATTCCTTAGAAATATAAAAAGATTTCCTACATAATGATATTTTATTTATAATTTTTAGATATTAAATAACTTAATTTATTTATGACACAATGTTGATACAGTAATTACTATAATAGTGAAAAATAAAAATAATTGAAATTATAAATACCCAAATAAATATAAGATGAAACTTTTAATGAATTAAAATAATTTTATAGGATAATATGATATATTAGGATTGATTTAATTGACTTTGTTCGAAGTAATCAATCTGTTATGAGTTTCACAAAAATCAACTATTGAATAGTGTCAAAATTGACATAAAAGAGTTTTTAAAACAAATATTATATTATTAATTGATATTAAATTACTAAAAATCTAAGGTTCGTCCAAGAGACTTATATCATGATAGGTGTATCATTAATGGACCACTTGTGGGTCGCTTGTATGTATATGGTAAGTTTATTAACCATATAATATAAAAATACAAAGAGACATTGTAAAAGTGAAACTAATTAACTTAGAGTTAATACTTAAAGATAAGGTTAATATAAGTACCCAAACCTGTCTAAATTCTATTGGTTGAGTTGTTTTCGACCCATCCCTAACTTAACCTTTGAATAGTAAACTTTGGAGCCATTGGAAACCGAATATGAATTTATTATAAACTAATATCTCTAGCTTTTCCAAAGGTGCCCCTCACCCCTCTTATAAAAGGGCACTCCTCCTTCTCATTTCTTCACACCTTCAAAGCCCTTTGGTTCGGCCAAACCCTTCCCAAATACTCTCCCAACTTCCCTCAATACAACCTAGGGGCCTTAGTTTGATCAGAAAGCCAACCTAAAGAGCCATTTTGATCAAATCAAAAGGAAGAACCCGAAGAAGAGGTAATGATTTCACCACCCTTCTCCAAGTTCATTTCTTCTTCCACTTATTCTTCCTTTGTTATTACCATTATAAAATAATAACTCTAGTATAATATATATACTGTGATTTTATTATAAATATGGTACAACCATATTCAGTATTCTATCCATCCTTTGAATAACATGTCACCATACGTGCGTACGTACGGCTTACCGTCTCCACGTCGTGGTGCAATTGTTATTCAATATATTATTATTTGGATGGGTATAATAATGATGTGTAACTCATGTAAATAATAAATATAACATGATAATGATTCTGTATATATGATATAAAATCCAATTATATATTATTTTAATATCAAAAGAATGACATTGTCGCTCGTGCGTATGTACGGACTACCGTCTCCACGAACGCGATGAGATTTATTGTCCATCATATCCATTCAAGTATAATTATCATTTGATGATTTAAAAATAGTATCTAAGGACTTGATATCATTCTGTATATGAATAATATACATCCCATTAATAACGAATATGGCTCACATAACAAAGAATATAATGTAAAATGAACCTGTTAACACCCGAAATGACGATAATTCTAAGATATTATTAACAAATAAATGTTAAAAGATCATATATGATATCATATTAAAGTAAATGATTCTTGTATAATTCAATAACAATTATTTCACCATTTTACAGGAGGTAAACCTACCATCGACCAAGGAAAAAGTACAAAGTAAGGGATTTTCTTATCTCACTTTTAATTTCGTGAGATTTCCATTGATTACCACTTAATTATTGCATGTGGTGTATGTGTATTGCCCATGATTGTATTCATTGTGTAATATACTTTAGTTTATGGGTATTTACATCATCGTGGTATGATACTTCTTTCATGGGTGTATGTTTCTTATGTTACCTAATCGGTAAGGGAATTTGAGATTTCAATTCCCACTCATTTGGCTTTACGCATATTTCATTGATTATATTACTCCATGATTATGTGTGGAATCACTATTCATTTGATTATGTCATAATTTCCACTCCCCTTTCTGTGGATATAAGTTTGATACACATAATCACTCATTGGTAATTCTCAAGTCATTGATATGAATTTGATAAGAGTAATTTTAACTCATTCACCATTTGTTGAGTTAAACATCCAATTCGTTGGTGTTGTTTTTACAAGAATAAGTGTGAATATCCTTTGATTGTTTTACACTGAATATCCAATCATATTTAGTGTATTTATATTTGTCACACATAATTATGTCGTTGATTTATCCTTAACCTAAGGATACAGCCTTTATGAGAGATTTCATCTCAATTTACATTCCATTGAGACTTCTTTGTTGATATACACCAAATCACTTTTATGTGGTGTATATAATGTACTTTGACATAGTATATCATGAATCCCTTTATTCTCATGATATTAAAAAGTTTTGATTACCTCAATTATTTGTATTTAAGTGTATCTTTTGGTTAGAATCTCTAACTAAAATACCATTTTTAAATGTTTTAAAGACTTATTATTCTAAATCTTGCTCATTAATGTCCATGTTTTAAATATAGTTTTAAGGATTTATTTATATGGACATTAAAGTTTTAAAATCAAAACTCCTTTTAAAAGTTTCAAAGTGGTATGGGACACTTTGATTCAAAAATCTATTTTAAATGGATTCTTGACAAATATTGTGACTTTTGAATGATTTCAAGAAAAGGGGGATATTTCTCTCAAATTGTTTTGATCTATGTCAACATCCTTCATTATTCTTGATTGAGGTTAATGTGATACAATACAATCTTCCATATTATATCGAATGAGTTATGTTTGACTGTGGATGTGTTATTTTTATATCATTCATGGTTTATGAGTAAAGTATTGACATTTCGTATGTTAGTTCCAATAAGAATGTTTATGTTATATTTCAACCTTTACTTCATATGAATCTGTTGGACAAGTATGTTCCAGGTTGGGGACTGGTTAAAGTAAGCCCTCCAGGTTGGGGAATAGTTAAAGTAAGCCCTCCATGTTGGGGACTGGTAAAAGTAAGCCCTCCAGGTTAGGGACTGGTAAAAGTAAGCCCTCCGGTTTGGTCTCCGGTTATTAGAGGCACTCCGGGTTGGTGTCCGGTTATTAGAGGCACTCCGGGTTGGTGTACGGTTATTAGAGGCACTCCGGGTTGGGTTCCAGTTACAGTTAGCCCCAAGGTCTTGGGACGATGCCTTGAAAAGAAATTAAAGTTTAGCTTTATGAATTCCATCATTATGAAAGTGGATATTGATATTGCATGTGATCATTCGACTAGTAGAATATCCATGTGAGTAAGTAAATGGCATTATTTCATTTTACCTTTGCCATTTTATGCTGAAGTTCAAGTTTAAAAGGCTTTTGTTTTAGTTATAAATTTCCTTAAGTGTTTATGCTTATTTATGAAAGCTTCTGCTATAATGTTATCCTTACTGAGCATCTGAGCTCACCCCTTTCAATGTTTTATTTTTCCCAGGATTATGAAGAAGTAATTTATGAATGACCTGCAGGGATAGTATGAGGGGATATGCAGACAAGATGTTGTTTTTATGATGTAATGTAAAAAAATTATGGATGTATCTAGTTATTCCAAGGCTACTAAACTAATCGGTCTTTCGAGACTTGATCTTTCTCGTGATCATGCCAATGTTATGTAATAATGCACCGACTCTAGGTAACTAGGGTCGGGGCGTTATAACCAATGCCCTGTAGATGATTGTGTCATACAGAGGTGTACCCAAATCTATGAATTATATGGATAGTGATGGTTCTAGATGTAGTGGAAGCTTCTATTTGACAAAAAAAACTCAAATTTTTTGAGATTCAAGGGATCATTCTCATTGTACAAGATGATAAACACTACAACCAATTAAATTTTATCTAGATAATATTGATTTTTCCCAAAATCATAAGATAGTATCTTTTCTGGTTAATTTATAATTAATTTAATAACATTAAAAAATACATCTTTCTTAAGTTCTTTCTTTGATTCAAGTATTGATCATTTTAAATATGTTTAGTATTATTTTCATTATGTCGATTGGGACCCAATGTAAATATCCTCTAGTGGTGATCCACATGTGTTCGTTTGATCTTCAAACATCACAAGTGGTTCTCCGAGTACTAGTGCAGCATTACCAAACATCCTGTGTTTCTCACATGATGAAAACCATGATCGACTCTTGTTCTCTTTGGTATGATTGTAAAAAAGTAGGAAGAGATAATATATCAATATTGATAAAAAACCCAAGTTACAATATTCATTGAGAGGTAATTCTCTATGGAGGTTAATGTTGTGCTCGAAGAACAACATCTTGCCATTCTCATAGTTGTCTTTATATAGAACCAGGATTAGGGTTTCATATTGATTAATTCAACAAAGGCCATTAATAATATGTTAATACCAAAGGAACCTTACTCCATGTAAATTAATAATAATAATATTTTGTTACACTACAAGAATTGACCCACACAATGATAAATATTTTTTATAGTTTAGTAAAAAAATATTTTTCACCATAACAATTACTAGTCCTGCTCATCCTCCTTTAAATTTATTGAATTCCCAAATAAATATCACAACTAAATATTATATTCATGGTATGGAGAATAAAATATTTATTTCCATATTCACATAATTAAATAAATTATTTATTACCTTATAATTAACAAGTAATAAATATTATACATTCAATGAATAAATATTTATTCTATTGATAGTATGACGAATAAAATATCTGTTTTTATATTCATGTAATTGAATAAATTATTTATTTATGAATAAATAATTATTTACTTCATTTAAAATAACAAGAGATAACTAAATATTATGTATTGGTGTAATTAAAAAATTACATGTGAATAAATAAATATTTAATATTTTATATCATTTAATAAATTCGGAATAAATATTACTTCTAAGTTTAGATGTTAATATTTATCCAAAATATTAAATATAAATAATATTTAACTGAGATCAAAAGAAAATCTTAGTGTGTGACTATCTAAGTCTCTTCTATTTTAACATTAGGAAGGCTTGCCTAAAGTCCAAGATTACTATCCTAAAACGGGTTAAGACACCCATAAAGGAATAGGATATGTCACAACAACAACCATATACAATCATTCACTGTGTAATATAATCCTTTTATCACATTATCTCATTATTCAAGTTTCATACTCATGTCATCAACATATATTCCTGGTGCATATTTATTTGACTATCTAACATAAAATTTTTATTACACCATGACCGTGTAATTTAATGTGACATTTACATTTCAATGAAACAGTCATGTTTTAAAATTCCATAACGGTGGAAGGGAAAAGTCCTTTCTTTACATATTCATTAATAACATATCATTTGTTACACAAAAAACATACCAAACTTCAATGGGATTATATTTTGTCATGGTTTATGAACATACATCAAAGTTAATGACTTATTCCATTTATTAATAATAATGATAAAGTCTAAAGTTCATTACACATGCTCATAGGATTGAATATCCAATGACATGAAAACATGTGGAATTGCTACTGGTGGGTCAGTTCTCATAATATCCCTTCTTGTAAATTAAAAAGTGTGAAATTCATTATATGGAGTCTCATCTTCTTACCAATAATAAAAATTTATGGCCAACATACTATGTGTCCCATCATAGAATTTTATCCAACCATAGAACAAAGTTTAAGAATACTATAACAGAATTCCAAATTCTTGATCATAGCAGAGAACTACTATGACCTTTTCAATGTGACATATATTCTAGGATATTACCACATTAAGGTTATTAAGAAGCATCATCAATATGTGATAAGGTATTTTTTAATATTAAATTCTATGAATATATAATAAATATAAATAATGAAGTAGTTTTTATTGGGAATCAACTCAATAGACTCCCAATTTCACAAGATCCGACTGATAATTAATGGTTAGTTATCACATGTTAAACATGCTTCTACTAAGTATTGCTATAGTATATGTGACCACCCCATTTTTTATGGCTTGGGTTGGTATATCCATATGTATGTACAAAAAATCTTCTTACTATAACATCACTAATTTGAAAAAAACCTATACGTAGTAAAATTAATTAGTATCAGTCTCTTTTTCCCATGTCATAAACTTGAAATCTTGGTTATGTTCATAGTAAAATCTTATTATAATAATTGAAAAACTTTTTACTGTAGGTGAAAACTAAAATAGAAATAGGATAATGAGAAACTATTTCTGATGATCCATTAGAATACAAAGCATACTCATTCATTATTGATATGGAAACCAATGGTCGTAAAATGTTTGGATTTCATATTACATTAGCCTAATTGAGATACTAAACCAAATTGAACTAAATGAGGGAAAATGTTCAATTCTTTAAATCACTAATAATCTCACTTCTTCAGATTCCATAAACTCATCGAGTTTTAATTTTTCAAGTACCATTGGATTGTTCTAACTTCAAGTTGGTGTAATTCTATTGATTTAATTTTACATTCACCTATTATGAATCATGCATTAGTAATATAAAACTTTTGTACATATCATGGGTTATGAGATAAATTATTGTACCTTATTCTTGAGAAATTATTTTAACCTCCATAATCTATTCCTATTCCTATGCATGTTCTATAAGAAAGATCACATGCCAAACTAAATTTGGTCTTGAATTTTCTTAACTTTTATTTTTCAATAAAATGTCAATACATGTATTATAACTATATTTAGAAAACCCATGGATCTCTTTTTTAGATCTTGTTCCCTAGAACATGGTTGATAGTTTAATCTATTCTTGGATAAATTCATTCCTTAGTCTTATCAAACTGGTAAGACATAATTTTTTTTCATAAGTTATCTACATATATATTTTGAAAATTTATATCACTCTCAATAACATCTTAGAGTGATATGAAACTCATTTGTTTCCAATTGATATTATAAGATAACTATGAATTATTTTATCTATAAATAAATTTATGTAATCTACATATCTTATTGGAATTTATTGATGTCACCGATCCTTTATAGTTTTCCTTATAGGCATATACTATAGGGTCTATTTTTGGTCACATATTATAGACATATTCTATAAGATTTCCTCCAAATGAGTTTTCCTTTGAAATTAATATCCTAATGTGATTGTTATACATGTATGTTTTAACAAGTAGAATCCAAAAGGATTTTATTCATGATGATTTTTGTATATGTTTTTCATAGACTAAACATTTAAATGATAAATAATTCATTATTTATGTAATCATGTACCATCCATGTCCAATTTCTCTTGAATACTCACCAGTAGTATCAAATATTAAAAAAATTATAAATAAAGAGTCCCTGAATCTTGATACATGGAATCCATAATTGAAGTTATACATACTTATCAACTTTTGTATGCTTCTATTTTTCTCTTTTTTGTATGAATATTTATTTTGGAAGAATAATATATATATATATATATATATATATATATATATCACCCACCGTGGTGAATATAAGCCGCCACTTTGGTTATGACATCATATACAATATGTGTCTCTGGAAATGATACTCCCATTAATCTTAATGGAGTCTAGTATTCCTATACCTAGTTATGTAAATACAGAGACTTAATCTATAAAATTTAATTTTTATCCCACTATCATTAAATCTATAGGTGGCACGACTCGACCAACTAAGGCCTCGCTAGGGCTGGTAGTAATTTAAGAGTGATACCCCAATCCCACCTCTAAGAGGCTAGGGGATGGAAAAAAGCGTTGAGGAGTAAAATACTAAAATTGGTGGACATATCCTAATATTCATATTCCCACACTCTCTCACACACAATTTCATTAAATAGTGTAGAAACATAAAAGAACTAAAACATATAGATTGTAATCAATACATCCAACAACCTCTAGGAAAGTAAATCAAAGTACAAGAGGGTAATATAAAGAATATAAAGGTAAAAATACAAACTCAACAAGAAAAGTCTTACCAACCTAATGAAAAATGAAAAAAAGGAAATTGATGAGATATTGGAATAAAATCACTTAGAATGAGAACTGAACATGATCAGTACCTCCAAGTAGTTCTACGTTCCACTTAAACCTGGCTCACCAAGGACAAAGTCAATTCATTTGTCATCTGCATCAGACATGACATGTGTGAGTATATCTCATATAGTGGGTGAGTATAAAAATTCCAAGTAGGAAAACCTAAAATATAGCAGGGAATAAAAATAAAATAAAAAAATCTGCACAACCCATAACCAAATAGGGAAAAGAAACATAGTTATCAGATATTCTCATTTTGAAAACCCAATCAAAAAAAGAGTTAAGTATCATTATCCATAGCTGGATAAAATAGATGATGAGTATTTATGTAAATCCAAAGGTCCCATATTTGATACTAAAAACCACATGCAACCTCACAAGAATCAAAATTGAGGGTGAGCTTCTCACTACTGTGCTCCACTACCGAGGGAGCACTACTCCAGTGGAGGACCTGCTCCTTGATAGATCGTAATGATGGAGGAGTACCACTCAATAGATAGAGAAACCTATCGATTTAAAATGTGGGGGAGTACATACTCTACTTGTATTCAAAGTATAGGGAGCCATACCCTAGAGAGACATGGGAGTATTGACCCTGTCATCTTCTGGGTGATCAAACCTAATCAACATTATTGGTCAATCATCTTTCAAAAAGATATCTCACTTGTAACACCTCATTTCATATCTATGAATTCAAATTATGGATACCATTATACCCTAAGTACAAAATACACCATATAGGATACTTAAGTACCCAAATCTGTGTACTAAAGAATGCGATTCACAAGGTACAAGTTTCCAGGGAATGTACACAACATGTACATAGGGTCACATGATGTGTAACCTCAACCTAATGACTGGGTGTGTCCTCCAATGGATATGAATTGGCCATCCCTGTGGCTCTACATGGAATTGAATTTTGGGTAAATTATGTGTGTGTTCACCTAGGGTATTCAGAAAGTTCTCTTGGATCAAGGATTGACTATCCATGTAACTCCGCATGGCATGCCCCTATGGGGACATGACATGTCTGTTCACATAGGGTCCTGGGCATGTGCCTTCAGAAAATAGCTCGACTACGCTGGTATGATCACAAAACACGTGGGACTAGGCACATGGAATGTGGTACTTAACTTATCTTGAAACCCTAGATTCCATGAGAACCCAAGATATATGGCATGTCTTCCTCTTAGTTACATGGAATGTAATAGTGTATTTCACACACAGTGAGACTAATTTTCAATGGACACCGGATCTGTCATTCATGCCATGTTATTCACCACTAATCCTACCCAAATATTATATAATCATAGGGGGAAAACTCCAATCATTGATTCATCACCGATAGTATCTAGTTATTAGAATTTTGATCTCACATGGGGTGTCCGACATAACTCTTATCACCACTTGGGTTCCTAAATCTTGAATCCAACATCTTTAATATAAAAATACACCTTGATACATCCCAAAATCATCAATACCATAATCTATTGCACATATTTCAGATTAATAGGGTTTTTATCACACTTTAAACAACCCTGAAATGTTGAATTTCTGACACCATGGTCCAATGATGAAGAATGAGAAGAACGATCATGAGAAAATCAAAAGAATGAGGTAAGATTATAATTGGATTATGTGATCTTGACCAATGATCATAAATTGTGTAGAAATGGAGGATCATGGGAAAAATAGATATAAGTAATTTGGTTCAAGAAAAATAATTAATTTTGGGCTCATGAGAAGAACATAGAATGATGAAATATACTGATTTATAAAGCATGATCATCAATAAAATAAAAAGGGTTTTAATAAATAAAATTAAAATCCCTACATCAAGAAAAAATCGATCATTAGTGAAGAACCAATACAATATCATTTAGGGTTAATATCCTACCATGTCCATCATTCATCTAATGAATCACCTTGATTTTTCATTAGTGATCCATATCCACAAGCCATCATTGCCGATAGTGCTCTCACTTCCTCCACCTTAATATCTGAGGGTTATGTGTATAACCCTAGATATTCATCATAATGATTTATTTATTGAGACATATTAGGGATTAGATATTAAATAAAATAAAATTTTAATTTAATTTATTTAAATTACATGTCAAAAACTTCCGTCACCCATCCACCTGTTGCCGACCAACTTTATATCACGCTTAAGGAAAACCCTACATTCTACAAACAACTATGGTCTCAGATTTTACATCCTTGGTCCCTTTAAATGGAAGACAATTTATTTTGAAAATATGTGTGCACATTATTTAATATATATTAATATTTTTTCTATATTAATTATGAAGTCCTATGACACCTGAAACATAATGCCAACTCCAGGGATATATATATATATATATATAGCCTGAAATAATCTGAGAGATGAGTTGGTCACCCAACCCATATCCCGATAAATTTTATTAAATATTACTAAAATAAAATTTTATACATGAGGTATAATAATATTACACTATATATAAATTCAAATAGAGGAAAAACATAGAGTTCATCATTCACACATCAGTGAAAATCCTCTTATCAAATTGAAGTTCATATATGAATCAATCCACTATAACATCTCATTTTTCATCAAAAATAATACCATTAGTATACAAAATATAATTAACTTCCATAGAAAATTAGCATAACCCATTAATTTTAATTAATCATAAAAAACCCATATTCAATCCTCTTTTACAATTTATTATAACGATTTATGAAAGTTCCACACAAAATATAATAGTAGTTCATATAAATAATTGATATGTATTCAATATAAAAAGGTTCCATCAACATTAAATATTTTTCTCAAATAGTCTTGAAATTAAAATATTTTCTTGGGAGGAAAAACATACACCCTAGACTCTAACAATGTAGTGCATACAAGAACCAGATAAGTTTCAAAGAATCACAACTTTATTTCTAGATCAACCCCAGTGTTAAAACTCAATTGAGTTCATACCCAAGAAACAATGAAAATATTCCTTAAATTGTTTTTCATAATATTTTCTAATTATAGGTTCATTTAAAACACAGTATTATTAACTAAAACCACTATCAACAGACTTAGAGGACCATCATTAACAGTAATGAGAAGCTTCTCATGAGTAGTTTCTATAGATTTAATGTGAGAATTCCTTTATTCTTTCCGACCCTATATCCATAACACCATAAATCCACTGATTATCATATGAGTTATCTAAAGATATGTCCATGCATAACCTTCCACCTTGAATGATTCGAGATAAATATAAACAATAACTATTACAGAATCAACTAAAAGGTAATTTTCTAATTATGAACATATTGAATATTCTAGATATATTTCTATAAATATTTATAGGAAAAAACTACAGAAACCAAAGTGGTTAAATTTTATCCTTCTTAATTATTTTTACTAGAACGAGAATTTGATACACAAAATAGTAGTGGTACTGAGCCTGCATCTATCACTCATGTTCCCATGAGATCTAATGCACACTCCCATGCATCTAATTCACTCGAACCAGAGGAATGGTTCATCTACATAGGATCTTATCATGTTGATCCCCAATCTCCACGAGGTACTATGAGAAGTATTCTCCATCCTTGATGTCTATCTCAACCCAATCAATAATGCGTGATAATTAATATTTGTATCTCCTTAGTTGTGAAACATAGAAGACATCATTCACTTGATCCAAATGTCAAGGAATGGAGAAATTTTAATCGACATCACCAACCCTTAGTATGATTTAGATGACCAAATGAATATCTAAGATAGCTTAACTCCCCAATAAAATCTCTAAAATTTTCACAATTGGGAGAATATTAGGAAAACATGGTCGCATAGATTGTACTTCAAAGGTCTATGATGCTAGTTCACATAAGATATCTATCGTCCATGAGCCATCCTCATACAATCATAGATCATCTAAACCATCTCTATCATCAAAAAAACTAGAATTGGCCCAATAAGATATGTCTCACAAATATCTATCTAGTATAAGGTTTAAATATAGGGTCATCTGTATATTTCCAAAAATTGTTCAATTTTGATATTGGAGTGATAGTTCAAACACACAGTCTCTCAAAAAATCCTCCAAAACCTAGATGGTTCAATCGGTTTAGCCATATGTATAGGGGTGAAACACTATTATAATTTGTAACTAGGCCTCTAAATCCTCCTTCAAGCCTCCCTATAATTGTTATGTGAAATGATAATCCTATTTAGAGTTGATTGTTTTTGGTATCCCATGAATCTGAATGATCTAATTCATAAAAATCTTCCATAAATATCAACTGAACTCTTCTCCCTAATGGAAAGAAAGCATGTCGACTTGGTAAGTTGGTTGAAAATCAACCAAATAGAATTGTGAACCTTTTATAACAATGGAATCCCTATCAGAACATACATTGATATACTATAAAACTTTATTTTTAGAATCTTAAGGTGTTGAGTTATTCCTACAAGAACCTAATTTTTAACTGTTACCTTTTAAAATGTAAGGCATCGGGAAAAAACTCAACAATTCCCCTACTCATTCAATACCACTAAAACTACTACTGAATGTACCTATACATCTTTTATATGTCTAGATACACAACCAAGTGGGACTTATGAAACTCTTTTAATAACTCCTCATGAAATATGACCAAAACTATTATCCTTCCTTGAAAAAGGATGGTGTTCTCCCCACCTTTATAAAATATATCTAGTGCATCTCATGAGGATATCTATTCTTGAAAATTATCGTAGTTGACATCTACCAAATAAGATTCTCTCACATGATGAAGAATTAGTGGAGCCACCCTCATTAACTGAAAGTAAGTTGCACCTCACTCCTTTAATAGGGTAAATGTGATGAGGCAAACTACTATGAAACCTCCTTTACTAAGAAAGAAAGGGGTTTCCCGCTAAGGGAATTTACCACCATGTTTACATTTCATAAGTATAGAGTATCGTGAAGTCATTTTCCTATAAGAACTCCAACCAATGCCTTTGTTTTAGGGTATGATCTCTCTTGGTGAATATGTAACTAAGAATCTAGTGATATGAGCATAAAAATAAACACTCACCCAAAAGATAATTCCTCCACATCTTCAAGGTGAAGACTACCACTACCATCTCTGAGTTGACTTTCACATAATTATTCTCACGGTGTCTCAACTACCTTGACCCATATTTTATCACATCCGACTTCTAAATAAACATACATCCAAGTTCAGATCTTGAGTCATCACAAAACACCACATACTCAACACCCTCCAATAGTAGTCATAGTATAGAAGCCTTGGTTAACCTATTACTCTACTACACGAAGGCTCTATGAAAAAACTTAGTCTCGAAAAATATCTTCCCTTTCCATGACTAGTTAGGGAAGAGGGATGAAACCCCTAAAAATTATTCCATGAACCTCCTATAATATCCCTACAAATGAGGAAACTATGGACTTATAACATGATCTTGTGTGGTTCCCAAAAAATCACCTACTAAAAATTATTTATATGTATATCTACTCCATGTGTAGAGATTACATTACCAAGAAAGTGAACCTCTTAAATCAAAAACTAACTATTAGATAGACTACTATAAAGTTGGTTATCCTGAAGTATGTTTAAGACTATCCTCAAATTCTCTATATAGTTCTCTCTAGACTTAGAGTATATGTTAATGTCATCAATGAATACAATTATGAATTGGTCCAAGTATGGATGAAATATTTGGTTCATAAGTTCTATGAAAATAGTGTGGCGTTAATTACACTGAAAGGCATCACCAGGAACTCACAATGCCCACTGATCCATCAGAATTTCATCTTTAGAATATAATCCTTGTAAACCCTCAAATGATTATATAAATACCTAATATCAATCTTAAAAAACTGATTTATAACTTTCATTTAGTCAAAAATGTTTCTGATCCCCAACAATGGGTACTTATTCTAGATCATCACCTTTTTTAGGTGAAAAAAATAATTACAAATCCTCAAAATCATGCATTTTTTTCGCAAATAAAAGTGGATAAATCTATGGGGACACACTGGGTTTGATAAAACATTTCTCATATTTTTTTTCCAATTGCACCCTCATCTCTTGGACCTCAGTAAGAGCCACATATATATTGTAGAAGATATCATTATGTCTCCCAAGTAAAATTTGAGGCAGAAATAAATCTTCATTCTCAAAGGTAGTCCAAGAAAATATTTAGGAAAGAAATCCAAGAAATCATCCACTAACGTTGGAAGGTATATTTTTGTAGAGCTCACTGAACTAAGGGATAGACTCACCAACTTAATGGTGATAGTGTAATGACCCAAAACATTGGGGCCCACCAGGTTGGTGGAAGGTTGGGTTGCTACTAATACAAGACCACCTCCAATAGACCAGGGTTAGAAAATAGTTCTGATTAGGCATATCACTCACATTGAATGCCTTATTCTATAACACTTGTATGAATTCACACACATACATCTCCATGAAATAGTGAAGAGATAATAAAACAACTAATAAAAAATGCATTCATACATCTTTCCCATAATCAGAGTATAGAAAACGTAATGATAGGATGAAAGGGAAAAAATAAAATCCCACCAAAAACTTAAAAAAAATCCAACTTGCTTAGAAGTGGGGTACATTTGTCAATTGAAACCATTGGTACACACCTCATCTTGTCAAGATCTCCAAGCTCCACCTATTTAAGGTCCTCTTATGCCCCTGTTGAAAGACCCATCATCTCAATAAGACATGACATGTGAAGATAGAACCCACAGAGGGGTGATTATAAAAATATATAGTAGGGACCCCAAAAACTGAAAATAAAGGGTGTGACTGAAAGGAAATATTCTTTTCAACCCAAAGATGGAGGAGGAAACCCAAGAAAGAGAGAACACAAAACTCCATCTCGATTACTCCTCACCTATACAAGACATGTCAGCACATATCCACATGGTGTGTTAATCAAGATACATGAAATCACTCCAAGTAATCCTTGAACATCCTAGATATAATCATCTCAGACTACATACCTCATGGGTTCCCAACCTCACAACCTTCCATAGGATTCTACTTGAGGCTCAAAGGTAATGATCATCCAAGAGATTTTATTCTATGATCCTGAACATAGATGATGGTACACATATAAGAGATATCAATCATTGGGAATATATCTTCCATCCATAATAGAAATCATATGATAGATCTCACTCCATTGGGTATCTCTAAGCTGATGGAATATCGTCACCATGCCAGGTGGAATACATTTGAGAGAACACACTTTTTAGGTCTCGTGATGAAGAAACTAACACTGTGTATTAGTGGAATTTGATACTCAGATAGGGGATCTCACCTATCCTTAATGGGGGACTCTTTTAACCCTACTAAAAACATGAAAAATTGCATCTCAAAGATAGGGGATCTCACCTAGGACCTTAGGGGGATGCCAAAAACCAAATATTGTACCTCAGAGAACATATCGCTCAGATAGAGGATTGTCTCTCCTATAGTGTTGGTTATAAAAATTCCATAAAACTCATTTGGACAACCTACTAAGTATGAGACTGAATAGTCGATGATACAAAAAAACCTACTAAAACTACATGACAGTAGGGGATCATATAACTGATAATGGAACAAACCATACTAAAACTGCCTGCTAAGTAGCAGATCATTTACCAGATGATTCCACAAACCCTACTAGGCTATCCTTCTAGATAGGGAATCAACCCCACATAGTTTTGCTCCTGATGATACCATAAACCCCACCATGGGAATTCAATATGATATAGAATTATATCTTAGCTTCATGGATAAATAAATCAACTCTATCTAGGATCATCCTATTGAGGGGATCAAAATCCTACACTAATGATGTAATTCAACATTCTACCCTCATAGGGATGGACCAAAGTAACCCACTCAACTGATAATGTTCGATATATATCAAATAGGAGAAAACCACAAATATCACCTCACATTTCACCTCTAGCTCCAAAACCATGGTGACCATTGCATCTAATACATAAAACTACTTAGGATAGGAAACAAATGGGCCTCCATCTAAGTCCTGACGATGGAGATACATGAGGGAGAAGTCTTTGAGGGGATTAGATGATGTGTGCCCAAAATTCATGATGTTTCTCTCCGAGTCATACACTGGTCATGTTGCCTCACCACACTTAGTGTGTATTTGGTAATATACATGGCATGTACCTCAGGTCACTTGGAAAGTGACCCTGTCCGATATCCCAAACATGTCTTCTCCCATAAGTGGTCATATATCCTTGTCAAACCACATGGAATGTACTCTTAGTCTATAAAATGTCTTTTCTATCCGGATACTTGGTCATGTCCTCATCCTATGCCTGTGTTCAACACCCCAGGTCTATGTATGAGGCTGTGTACTTCATCCCATGTAAACCTCAGGGCTATAGTCATTTAATCACACATAGCCATGTCCATTTACATGGAGTGACTTATAATGTATCCAATCAGAAATCCTAAGATCACTAAATGGTGTGTAATCCTAGTACATGGAATGTAGTTCCCAAGGATAATCTTCTATGAATGTGAAGAATACATATAGTGTGATCCTATACTACACACTTTGTGATCAGGAATTCTAAATAGAAATCCCCTATAAAGAACCTATAAAATCCTCTATTTCTAAAAAACCCATATATCTACCCCCATGGGATTTATTTCAATCATAATATGGATCTAAAAAATAAAAAAAATGAATAAAATGAGATTGGGATGTAAATATCATAAATATGCCTAACTCATAGGGAAATGATATAGCTTTGGTTCTAAAATGACTCTTGGAAACTGCTGCACCTCAATTTGATGATGATTGGTGTTAAAATTGTGGTATAGTGGCACATACTTGCCTTAGGATTTTATATGTATTTCTTTCATTATGGGGGAATATCCCCTTACTTTATTTATGTAGGAATCTAAATTGGGGGAGGCTAATTTTAATAATTTAATTTTATTAAATTAACAATAATCCATTTAGCAACCCACCAATGGTTTCCACCAACCAGCTGCCCAACAATGACAAACTTTATGCCACTGCTAAAGTAATACCAATGTTATGAACTCAACCATAATCTCAAATTTCTAATTCTTGTTCCAAATGGGAGTTATTCCATGTTTTCTGAAAAATTAATGCATGTGATATAAAATATTTAATATTTTTAATATCATCTCTCTGAGGCTCCTTGAGCCTCTAAATACCACACTAACTCAAAACTGGATTTGGAAATATTCCTTGAAAAATCCAAAGTCTTATATGAAAAAATTAGAGTCACTACACTCTCCCCACCTTGAATATTTATTTCCTAAAAAGAAAAATACAAGGAACAAGGGGAAAAACTGATCTCTAGACTTGGAATCCCATGCTTGTGAGCTCCTCAGAGGGTTCCCATGCTATCTATAAAATGTAATCTAGAAAAAATCAAGCCTAAATTGGTTCCTCGTTGGACATAAACCTAAAAAAATTGTTTAAATCAAATGGACACTCACATCTTCCATCCATCGAAAAAAAGATCGACATCATGAAATTAAGTGTGCACATGTATCCTCAGCTATGACTAGTTGATGAACACTAAGAAATCATTCTATCTTCATTAATTAGGTCTACCGGTACACCAACTCACCAAGATGATGTAGAAACTAGCATAACCCAATAGTCATCATCTTCCCTTGGATTAAATACACTATTAAAACATGAAATGTAAAATAATGTTCTCTTAAACCCAAACTATTTACTCTAATTAGCACAACCACCCCTCTGGGTGTACCAATAAGGGTGTACCACTGAGGGAAGGGAACCTATTGATAATCCCATCTCATAGAATTAATGATTTCATCATAAATCCTTGGAAGGTCGACATACTCCACACCTTTTGAAAAACCATCATGAACATCTCCATTGGATGTCCATTCTTACATGACCTCATGATAAAAATCTACTAGTTGTGCCTCCTTGAATTACTACTAAGTAGAGGGGTGCCGACCAATAACTAGAGAAATGTCTCGTCACCCACAATCATCTCATGTGTATATTCGACACTAATAACATGAGGGTACTAATGAAAAAACTACCACGAACTGATCAAAAAATGGTTGATTGGTAAAATTTGAAAGTCATACATCCTCCTCTTAGGAAAAAAGCATAGGGATTTTCAAACCCTGAATTGTTTTTTATTTTTTATTTTGTTATATTCTTTAGTTTAAAATTTTTTGTCGAGGTTGGGGTTGAATCCCGAACAAGATTTTTGAGTTTTATCAAAAATGGGTGTTCTTGAGTTGACGTCGCTGAGTGCCTGGGCAGAGCATGTTTTTGAGACCTCGTGCGGCTTCAACCATGAAACTGCTATCCGCCTATCTTTGGAAAATTTAAATGGATGAATAAATGTAAATCGAGTTATTTAAAATCTTCATGGTTAATAATTTTAATTATTATTATTAAAACGAAATGATTATTTTTATTTTTATCAAAATTATATTTATTATTATTATTATTGTTATTATTATTATTATTTTATTGTTTATAAAATTTTACTTTTATTTTATTCCTTTTTTCTTCATTCTTATTTCCTTTTTTTATTCCACGTGGGTGTTTTCCCTTTCTTTTTTCTTTTTTCTTTTTTCTCCTTCCTCCCGTAGCAGATCTCCTTCCCCTTCACAGCATCCCGGCGCCCCGACTCTCCTGCACCCTAACCCATGCTCATGCCCCCCTCGCCCCACACATCACCAGCCATGCCCACCTCCTGCCTTGCAGTGCCCCAACCACCCTCAGCCACCCTCCTCCTTTGCAGCAACAAGTCGCGCCCGCCTTCCCTCTCAGTCGGGCAGGCTTCCACCCTCCAGTGCCCATCCATCATCCTCCCCTCTCATTCCTATAGTGACCCCTCTCACCCACCTTCTGCACTAGCGCACCAACCAGCAGCCGGCTCCCCTCCTTCAGCCACTCCAAGATGCGACTTAGTGCTCCCCTTCAGCTGCACCTCCTGTTGGCCCCTTGCAGCACATGCACCGGCTACCCCCTCCCTTCACCAGGTTTCCCACATCCTGATCCCCTTCCTACACTGACCGTGACACCGCTCACCCAACCATCCGGCTCTGCCTCTCACTGACTGCCACCTACACCGCATCCTAGCCACCCACCGACTCCTTCTGCAAGACCCCATCCTCTTTTATGTGTGGTGCGATCTGCTCTCGACAGTGCCCAGTGTGGTGACCCCTCTTACAAAATACCATCTCCAGCCACTCCCCCCTACATCGCGGCCCCCACAACCCTAATCCTCCTCTCGTTGCAACCCTCCATCGGAACTATGCACCACTCTCTAGGTCTGACGCCCTCCTACTTGCTAGGCCCCCTTACCGTACGGCCTAGGCCTCCCGTGCCCCCCTGCTCCGCCTGCCCGAACACCTGCCGGCATACCTAGTCTCTAGTCCAGACCCCCCCTTTTGCCCAGTGTGTGCACAACTCTGTCCAAGCCTCCGACCAGCCTCTGGCGCTGCCTCCTCCATCCAAGCTCCTTCCCCACACCAGGCCGTCACACCCTCCCGGCTGGCCAGCCCCCAGCTCCTCCTGTTCGGCGCTACCCATTTCTTTTGGTTTGATGGGAATCCCTCCCGAGCATTCCCCTTTGGGCCAGTGCGAAACCATCTGGCACAACCCCCTGTTGGCCAGTGCGATTCCCCTCAATAGCTCGTCCTTCTTCCAGCATGCTCGCCTCCCTTTTTCGACAGTCGCATCACCTTGCTGGTTGAGCGCGTCTCTGTGCCAAAGTGTGGTTTGCGCTGTTTTTGTTTGAGTAGGAAAAACATTAATTTAGCGTATGTCATGTTTATTTATATTGGTGTGAATTTAATTTTAAAGTAATGGATTTTTTTTGTGTAAAGCTATGAGTTACTTTTTTGAACATTGTTTCATAAATCTTAAGGTGGTTTAGTAAGAAAGCAGATGATGCGAATTATGTTTTCAAAACATGTAGAGCTAATTATTTTTCATTGTTCTTTCCTTTGGATAGTTTTAAGTCCATGTTTATGTATTATAGTTATCTTTTCATTTGTATCGCATTGGCAAGGTTTTTCGGTGGTCTTGCGATCATCAGCTTGCATGTGCTTGTGCGCCCGCTTGAGGCGTTTCACGTCATTGTGCTTGGACTGTGAGTCAAGGTAGGTCCCCCAATGTACTCGCCTTTAAATTCCGAATTTAATAATTTATTTATATTTTATAAATTTTAATAAATGGGAAATAATATAAGATAATTACTTTTTAAATGATTATTTAGTGTGAAAAGAGACATTTATTTTAAATACGACACTTGAAATATTTTCTTGATGAACGAACAACCAGCAGTGAAAGAACTCCCTTTTGGCCTTCAAACATAATTCATGGAATTTCAAATGTAATTCTAGTTTATTGATAAATGATATCTTTTGAAGCATGATGAAGTGTTTTTGTTCTCTTGAGAAATGAGGATTTTTTTAAAATTGGTGAAGGCCCTTTTGGAACTTTAATAAAATAAATTATTTTGGAAAACTCCCTTTTGGGTAACTTAGGGGTGATATTTGGTGTACGTTGACTGCATGAGTTGTGTGTGATTTTCGTGATACTTTATTGACTTTTTTGACTCACCCCTTTCCTTTTTATTATATGTTTTGACATGGGAACCTAGCATAGTGAGTGAATCTTCTGAGAATGATTGCTGCACTAGTTAATATTACGCACTGGCTAGTGGCCCCATAGTAGGGGAATACTGAGTTATTACTGCTATGGGGATTGGGCCCCTCAGTTAGGCAATGAAGGGATATACTGAGCGTTAGGGTGTTATGACGTCATCGAGTTAGAGCATGCCTTCATGATGAGTCACATGTATAGTACATTCTAGATTTTTGAGGAGCTCCTAGGTTCAACCCATGTTTCCTTTAGTGTTTATTTGTATGTGGGAGACGATTGAGAGGTCTAGTTCTATAGTTGGCCCTTATGTGACACTTTTTTCATTTCCCTTAGTGTGTGTTGCGTGTTGTGTGGTTTTCCTGTTTTACTAACAACTACAATTTGGGTTTCTAAATGGTTGGCAAAAATGATTTTAAAAAAATGCAATGCACATGTTTATTTCAAACATTAAACTTGTTTTTAAATTAAAAAGGGTAATAGACTGTTACTTGTTTTAGAAATGAAAGTGTGTATGGAAACTGATATTTTATATAATTTAGTTCAAACCTGAAATTGGTAAATTCTTTATTTAAAGGCAGTGTGTTGGGAATAATTTGTTGGGCACGCCTACTGGGTTTTAATACCCACTCCTATAGCGTTTTCCTGTTTTTAGTTTTGCTGTAGGTTTGGCTCACGCTCCCTCACCACGGGTGAGAGTTGGTTTTGGACTGGTGAGTGACTCTCAGAGTCGCATGGAGTTTTGGTCATGTTTAGGTTAGTTGGTTGTTGTTGATCGTTATTTATTTCATGTTATTTAATTACTTTGAATTATTCTACTTTTCCATAGCTTTATTTATTTTTATTGGGCGGAATCATTCCCACTTTCTCTCTGTTGATGCCTCAGTGCTTGTCGCCAGTCCAGGAGGATCCGGAATGCCTCTCGGGTCATGTCGCGGACCGGATCAGGTGATCAGTTCAAGGTCAAACCAGGTTGGTTCATGACAAAATGGTATTAGAGCAGGTCATATCACAAGGAAACCTTGTTTTTTAGAGCTCCCATTGTCATTTAGAGTTGTCATCGTAGAAGGAGTAGAATTTTGGGGACTCAAGGCATATGGATGAGAAGGACATCATGAACACTTTCTCGTTATGAACCTCCAGTCACCATGGGATGTTTGGGTTGTCGATGTCTTTGATTCTTATGGTTTGTTTGGTATTGGGAGATGAAATTGGAGCTGGGTAAGTGACCTCTATGAGCTTTCATGGTCTAGAAAGCCATGTGGAGTCGGGGAAATTCCCCTAGAGTGCTCCTTGTGATGGTGGTGTGACTGGCGTATGGCCTCAAACCATATGTCCGAGTCACCCATCAGCACTGGTTTCTACTTGTGGGTTTTCTGGAACTTCTTTACTTTTACGATTTGTTTTATAAAGTTTAATTTTGGAAATTTTGAAATGTTGAACTTAAAATGTTAATGACCATGTTTGAACCATCTTCTTGTTTTCTTGTTCCTTAGTGTTCTCCCCCACGAAGGTTCGATGGATGACCAAGGTGCAGCCCAGGGTGGTGCATTCTTAGTAAATACTCTAGTTGATCAACCCAAGGACTATGTCCTTGAGTTTCAAAAGTTTAACCCTCTCCTCTTTTATGGGAAAGAAGATCCTCTTGAGGTAGAGGAGTGGTTACGGAAGATTGCGAAAAACTTATGTTATCTCATACCGCCTAAGTCATTAAAAGTAAATTTGGGTACCTTTATGCTTAAAGTTCCAACCTAGAAGTGGTGGAAGTATGTGTCTCGAAGAAAGCCTTAAGAAGATATCACGTGGGAGTTCTTCAAGTCATCGTTCATCCAACAATATTTCTCTGAGATGATGAAGATGAGGAAGAGGATAGAGTTTTGAGGCCTTCTGCAAGGTATTGGATTGGTGTAGGAATTCTTTCATCGTTTCCTAGTTTTGGATCCGTATGAACTAGGGTATGTTGGAAATGATCCCGTGAAAGCTCAGCATTTTGAGCTTGGATTACATCCTGAGCAGTAGTCGAAGGTGTAAGAGTTCAATGTAATCACCTTTCTTGATGTGGTGAGACAAGATTTCCTCACCAAAGTAGAGTTAGTAGGAGGAATTGAGGTGGATAATCCTCCTCCAGCCTTGGTAAGCAGTGTGGTAGATAGAGATAAGAAGAATGAGAGGTGGCCTGATGCTGGTGGTACTGGTAGAGGAATCACGAGGCCTTCAGTCATCTTCCTCACAGTGCAATGCCTTGATCTGTCATCAGTGCAGTAAGCGGGGGAACAAGAGTCTGATACAACCGAATGATCCGAAACCCTGTCGCACCTATGGACGTTTGGGTCACTTACAACAATTCTGCTAAGGTGTTTCCAAGAAGCGCGCTGAAGCCAGATCCGGCTTGTCGATGGTCACCTCAGCCTGTCTGCAGGAGTAGGGCGATGGTTGTGGATCAGTTTGTAGTTTTTCTCTTTGTAGTGTTCCTTGGATGTAGTGGTCGTCTCTTGTACCATTTGTGGTGTTTCTTTTCCTTTAGTTGTAAGAAGGGTTTTGTTGAACCTATTTGAGACTTTTATTTTTTTGGAAGTGTGTTTGTTAAAATTATGGTTCATGTGTCACGTTTGGGAACTTTTGATGCCTGACGACGAGGTAAGAGATGCTTCTATCAACAGAGCTCTAGCCATAGGTCCCGGAGTGAAGCTGGCATGTAGTCAGGTCAACCCCAATGGTGGAAAAGTTATTTGGTTTAGTTTTCATCCTTAACATGGTGTGGTTTGTGTTCTTCTGAGGATTTGACGTCATTAAGGTAAAGGTGGCGATAGTTTTGATGCTGTTTTGGTTGGGACCTTACGTCCCCTACTGTTATTGTGGGGTTTTTGGTCAGTATGTAAAGTTTTTATGTTTGATTAACATCATCGGTCTTTATAGTGGGGTGACCCATCGTGGATCTTGTTTAATTCAGTTGGTTTGTTTCCTATGGTGTGGAGTCCGTTCGGGCCTCCCCGTGTTAGTTTTAGGGTTTCGTTTTGGTGGTGTTTGAATTGTTTATTTTGAGGATAAATTGTATGTCATGGTATTTTGGTGTTCGTTTGGATCGATCAACTAGAGGCGCTTAAACTTTTCGGTGTGAGTGACACTTAAGGTGTTTCTTCTTGGGTTTAGGTCTTATTGTGGATTCTCTGGGACGAGAAGCATTATGGTGGGGAGAATTTTCACACCCCTACTTATTTACTATTTATTATTTTGTTATTTGATTTGGTTTAAATTTTCTTTTCAAGGTTTGGGTTGAATCCCGCACAAGATTTTTGGGTTTTGTCAAAAATGGGTGTTCTTGAGTTGACATCGCTGAGAGCTTGGGCAGAGCGCATTTTGGAGACCTCGTGCGGCTTCACCCATGGAATGGTAGTTCGCCTATCTTTGGAAAATTTAAATGGATGAATAAATTTAAATTGAGTTATTTAAAATCTTTATGGTTAATAATTTTAATTATTTTTATTAAAACGAAATGAGTATTGTTATTTTTATCAATATGATATTTATTATTATTATTATTATTATTTTATTGTTTATAAACTTTTAATTTTATTTTATTCTTTTTTTCTTCATTCTTCTTTCCCTTTTCTTTATTCCATATGGGTGTTCCCCCTTTCTTTTTTCTTTTTTCTCTTTCATCCTGTAGCAGATCTCATTACCCTCTGTAGCATCCCGACACCCTGGATATACTATGCCCCTCACCCCACACATCACCAGACACCACCTCCTCCCACCTTGCAGCGCCGCAGCCACCCTCGGCCGCCCTCCTCCTCTGCAGCGATGAGAAGTGCCTGCCTTCTCTATCAGCCGGGCAGGCTGGCACCATCCAGTGCCCAACCGTCATCCTCCCCTCTATTTCCTACAGTGACCCCTCGCACCCACCTTCTCCACCAGCACACCAACAAATAGTCTGTGCCCCTCCTTCAGCCACTCCCATATGCGACCTGGCATTCCCCTCCAGCCACACCTCCTGCTGGCCCCTTGCTGCGCACACACCAGATACCCCTTCCCTTCTCATGCTTGCCCACATGCTGTTCCACCTCCTACACCGACTGCGATGCCGCTCTCCCAACCATCCGGCTCCGCCTCTCACCGAATGCCTCCTGCACCGCATCCTTGCCACCCGTCGGCTCCTCCTACAGGACCCCTCCTCTTTTACGTGCGGCACAAACTACTCTCAGCCGCAACCAGATTGGTGACCCCCATTTCAATAGCCCATCTCTAGCCACTCCCCCTACAACACATCCCCTTACATCCCTGATTCTCCTCTTGTTGCATTCCTCCATTGAAACTGTGCGCCACTCTCCAGGTCTGGCGCCCTCATACTGGCTCGGCCCCCTTGCCACACGCCCTCGGCCTCTCATGCCCCATACTCCACCTGGCCGAACCCTTGATGATGCGCCTAGTATTTAGTCTAGAACCGATTCTTCCCAATGTGTGCACAGCTCTGGATGAGCCTCCGACCAGCCTCTGGCACTGCCTCCTCCATCCGAGCTCCTTCCCTGTACCACGCCATCAGACCCTTCTTGTTGGCCAGCCCCCAACTCCTCCTATTCAGCAGTACCCATTTCATTTGGGCCAACGTGAATCCCTCAGGAGTGGTCCCCATTAGGCCAACAAGAAACCCTCTGGAAAAACCCCTTGTTGGCTAGAGCGAAGCCCCTCGACCACACGCCCTTCTTCCAACGTGCTCACCTCCCCCCTCTGATGGTCGCTTCACCCCGCTGGTTGAGCACGTCTCTCCGCCAAAGTGATGTTTGAGATATTTCTGTTTTAGTAATAAAAAATAATAATTTAGTGTGTGTTGTGTTTATTTATATTGGCGTGAATTTAATTTTAAAATAATTGAGTTTTGTTTGTGTAAAGCTATGAGTTAATTTTTTTAACATTTTTTCATAAATCTTAAGGTGGTTCAGTAATAATACAGACGATGTGAATTTTGTTTTCAAAACATGTCAAGCTATTTATTTTTCATTTTTCATTCTTTTGGATTGTTTTAAGTCTGTGTTTATGTATTCTTGTTATCTTTTTGGTTGTAGCGCATTGGCAAGATTTTTCCACTGTCCTACGATCATCAGCTTGCGTGTGCTTGCCTGCCCACTCGAGGCGTGTTGCATCATCGTGCTTGGACTGCGAGTCATGGTAGGTCCCCCACTGCACTCTACATTAAATTCAGAATTTATTAATTGCTTGATATTTTATTAATTTTAATAAATGAGAAATAATATCAGATAATTACTTTTTAAATGATTACTTAGTGTAAAAAGAGCCGTTTATTTTATACACAACACTTGAATTATTTTCTTGATGAACAGACACCCAGTAGTGAAAGAATGTCCATTTGTACTTTAAACATAATTCACAGAATTTCAAATTTAGTTCTGGTTTATTGATAAATTATTTCTTTTGAAGCATGAACAAGTGTTTTGGTTCTCTTGAGAAATGAATATTTTCATTAAAATTGGTGAATGCCCGTTTGGTGATTAATAAAATAAATTATTTTGGAAAAATTTCTTTTGGGTAACTTAGGGGTGATCTTTGGTGTATGTTGACTGCATGAGTTGTGTGTGATGTTTGTGCTACTTGATTGACTTTGTTGACTCACCCCTTTCCTTTTTATTACACATACTCACATGGGAACCTGGAATAGAGAGTGAATCTTCGGAGAACGATTTCTACACTAGTTTAGATTACACACTGGTTAGTGGCCCCATAGTAGGGGAATACTGAGTTATTGCTGCTATGTGGATTGGGACCCTTGGTTAGGCCATGAAGGGCTATACTGAGCATTAGGTCATTAAGACTTCATCGAGTTTGGGCATGCCTTCAGGATTAGTCACATGTATAGTACATTCTGGATTTTTCATGAGCTCCTAGGTTTAACCCATGTTTCCTTTAGTGTTTATTTGTTTGTGGCAGATGATTGAGAGGTATAGTTCTGTAGCTGGCCCTTGTGTGCCACCTTTTCCATTTCCCTTATTGTGTGTTGTGTGTTGTGTGGTTTAACCTTTATACTAATAACTAAAATTTGGGTTTCTAAATGGTTCACAAAAACTATTTTAAGAAACACAATGCACATGTCTCTTTCAAACATTAAACCTGTTTTTAAATTAAAAAGGGCAAAGGACTGTTACTTGTTTTTGAAATGATAGTCTGTGTGGAAAATAATATTTTATATAATTTATTTTAAACCTGAAATTGGTACATTATTTATTTAATATTTTTACATTGGGAATATTTTGTTGGGCATACCTACTGAGTTTTAATACTCATGCCTATAGTGTTTTCCTGTTTTTAGTTTTGCTGCAGGTTTGGCTTGAGCTCGCTCACCGTGGGCGAGAGTTGGTTGTGGATTGGTGAGAGACTCTCGGAGTCACGTGGAGTTTTGGTCGTGGTCTGGTTATTTGGTTGTTGTTGATAATTCTTTATTTCTTGTTATTTATTTACTTTGATTTATTCTATTTTCCACTGCTTTATTTACTTTTTATTGGGAAAAATCATTCCCAATTGCTCTCTATTGATGCCCTGATGCTTGTCTCCAGCCCGAGAGGATCGGGAACGCCTCTCAGGTCATGTCACGGACCGGATCAGGTGATCGGTTCAGGGTCGACCCAGGTTGGTTTGTGACATGGATGCCAAAAAGTACACACTGGGAGTTACTGGACCCTCCTTCTACAAAAATCCAGATACACCACAACTAATAAAGCTCCATGGGAGTCAGTCGATATGATGATGAAAATATCATGGACATCCCTATGTTATAGTCTATGAAAAAACCAAACTCTCAATGGAGAGGTAAACTTGGTACATCCTTGGGAAGACATCTATAACTTCCCCACTTCTGTAGGGAATCATAATTTCATAGAATTACTACTCCATGGGTCATACTATCCATATGATAAAATTAAACTATATCTACCCACACATGATCTGTTCTTACTCAGCCTGGGATCACTTCTTTATAAATGAGGAATACTCCATATTAAAATATGGTAACACTATCACCACCATTGGAAGTAAACCATTTTAGCTTGGAAGGTTTGCAACCAATCCACAATAGGGAAACATTAAATAACCTCTCTTTACCACTATTAAAAGTTTCTATATAAGGATCTCTCCTGCAGTTGAGTCTTATAAAATAGAGGTTTATGACGACTAATCCTCTCTACTGGATTCTTCTAGAATCAGGGTTGAGAAAAAATATTCCAATGGTATTGAAAGGCCCAAAATAGGAGCTATATAGGGAAAAGTGGATCATGACCCTATTCTACTACAACATTAAAGTCAAATATCAGACCCCAATCCACACTTGATCCTACAGGACAAAATCCCATTCTTCTTAAAGCTATTCCTTTCACTCGACTACCTCTATACCAAAACTTGGGCCTACTCCAAAACCTAACCACACTAACCCACCCTTAACAAAAAAGTCAAATGAACTCATCATCCACACCTCAAAACTTCCTCATTGGGTGGCACTTGCTCACCCAGATAGTTTTTTTATCACGTCACAAGAATGTTACTTAGTGAGGAAAGTGTCCTTATTTCATGTGATTCCAAACCTACATAAAACACCACCATCACAGAGCTCTACCGACTCCCGATATCACCCTAGATAATTTCTGAGAAAGGAATGGAAAGGAAAGGGTATCTCACACGTATATCTTACAATACTAATAAAAAATTTGAAATGATAAGAATCATACCTATAATCATCCTTAGAGCCTCTGAGTTATAGGATACTATATCTAGTAAATGTACTCTCTGCAATTATCAAGATCCCTATTCCTAGGTGGACCACCTATGGGTGTTGGAGGTAATATATTGAACTATCTACTAGCTCTTACTGCTCTCCCCACTCCTACACCATGCCTTCCTTCATGTAGAACTCTGTGCTCCTATCACTATCTTTACTAGGTAGATCCATCGAATATCTCTCTCTTAGAAGTATGGTGGGGTGAAAAATATCACATGATATGTTCCCATACATCACTAGATTCAGCCTAGGATCCCTATGTTAGAAAGTATCCATCTTGAGATTATATCCTGAATCATCTCCCATGGTAGGATCCCTGATCCTTCCATCGGCTACCCATTACTGAGGTCTCATCCTATGTGTACACAACACCAATAGTCAGAGTCTACTCTGCCAAAAATATCTCCACCACCAAGACCCACTCAATGACTATAACATTAGTGCAAATTCAAAACAATATCACTGAATCCTTGATACACCAATGTAATACTTACTTGAAGTTCTGTTCTTAGAATAATGGATCTCAAACTCTTTATAGGGAGTATCCTGAAAGACCAGTGAAACTTATCAAATACCCTTCCATGGTTATGCTATCCTATCGAATCTATAGTATCTCCTAGATATGCACTGATCAGAACATGGCTAGATAAAACTCTTCCTTGAAGAGCTAGTAAAATTCCATCTAAGTGAGCATTGTCTCATCATGGGTCAACATTACCAGAGTCCACTATTTCCTGGTCAATACTTATAGAAGTATCACCACTTGGACCAACATCTTTTAGGGAGGTGTCCTCACAGGGAATAAAAACATGTGTGACTACCTCAATCTAGTTATCAACATCATGGGGTTATAAATAACCTCAATACCTAGGAGGTATCTTCCTATGAAACTCATGTAGCACACTCATCCTACAGACATCCTTGGTTTCAACAGATAACACAACATTATACGAAATGTGTTGTGTATTTACTAGAATACCACCTAGAGATACTACTTCCTTTGAAAATCCATGCACTGAAGTCTCATCACCGAGTAGATCATCCAAAAAATCCTAATGTGGAAACCTAAATGGATGTCTTTGTGATGGAATCCTAAACAAATCAAGATAAACAACGATTAATGAGTATATATAGGGAGATGAAATAAAAATGACATTTAAACCACATCAATGTGGTATATGATTCATATACCAAAGTTTCCCAACAACTAGTGAATAAATGTTCCAAGTCCAAAAGAAGGTTATTAGAGTCCTAGAGAAAGGATACTTCAGCATCAATATAAAAATTGGAGTCACTTTCCTGAAATTAAAACCCAAATCACTTCAAAACTATCTCTATTAATCCCAAACAAATATCACAGCTGGAAAAGTCCTAACTCTGGTCCTAATAAAATACCCCTATAATACCACTATGTAACAAACTAACCCACCAAGGCCAACCTGGTTAGTGGAAGGTCATGTTTCCACCACATGAATCCCACCTTCAATAGACTAGGGGATGGAGACCAGCACCAAGTATGCATATAACACGCATGGGAGGATTTAGACTATGGTACCTACCCCCACACACACATGTCTATGAAATAGTGAAGAGATAATAAAACAAATAATACCAGAAATACATGAATACATCTATCCAACAATACCAGTAAGAAAAAGTAATAAAATAATGAAAGGGTAAAAATGAAATTCCTCAAAAAATAGAAAAATCATTCAACATGCTTAGAAGGAGGAGAATGATTTCAAATGAAACGGCCATTACACGCCATGTTCAGTCCATTTAACTAATCTTTTCCTACTCAAGGTCCTATTAGGACTCCAAAAAAGGTATGTGATCTGCATAAGACATGACTTGTGTGGGAATGACCAATGTATAGGTGAGAATAACAATACCCAGTAGGCACCTTAAAAACCCAAAATAAAAGGGAGTGACTAAAAGGATACCATTCACACGAACCAAAGCTAGATGAGGAAACCCAATCAAGAGTGAACAAAAAAGTGCATCTCAACTACTCCTTAGCTATAGATGAAAAGCTATCTCATCTCCACATGGTGTGTCAGTCAAGATATGTGACATCACCGCAAGGCATCCCAGAACACCCCAAATGTAATTGTCTAAAACTCTATTTATCGTGAGGTTATGAACTCATAGAATACCACATGATTCCATTCAAGGCTTAATGGTAACACCCACCAGGGTGATATCACTTCAAAATACTTTTCATTCCTAATGGTACACATCCAAGAGATATGATTCACCGTGAAAAACTCTTCCATCGATAATGGGACTCATCTAAGAGATCTCACTCCATTGGGTATCTATAATATGATGGCACATTACTGCCATGCCATGTGGAATAAATTTGAGAGAACAGACTCACTGGATCTTTTCATGAATAATGTAATGGTGTATTTCGGCTGAACTCAGTACTCAAATAGGGGATCACACACATCCCTAATGAGAGACTCCTCAAACCCAACTGGAATCAATAAAGATCTCATATCACAGACTGAGGATCAAACGCAGGACCACTAGGGGACACTACAATCCAAATATGGTTCCCCCACATATCATATCACTTAGAAGGAAGATCACCACCCATGTAGTATTAGTCATGATAGTTCCACGAACCCCATATAAAACAACTCTCTAAGTAGGGTATTGAATAGATGATGATACCACAAACCCTACTGAAACCACCTGCTAAGTAGGGGATCCTATGACCGAAGATGCCAAAAACCCCTAATTAAACCACCTTCGAAGTAGGGGATTATATAGTAGACAATGTCACAAACCATATCGGGCTAGCCTTCCAGATAGGGGATCACTTCTCAGGTAGTCTTGGTCATGATGATACCAAAAAACACACTTAGAAAAGTCGATATGATAGAGGATTAGACCATGGAATTCTGAAGTGGTACACAAAATCAATTCAAGTTGAATCATTTAAGGGGGATCACAATCATGTGCTGGGCACATAATTACATTGTGTGCCCCAATAGGTATAGATTGAGGGAACCCAATCAACTGATATTGGTCCATATTATCACTTATAGAAGAGACCCACAACCATCACCTCACATCTCATATCTAATTATAAAACCATGAAAACCATCATGTCCAATGTGGAAAACTACTTAGTATAGGCTACTCATGGGGACTCCATTTGTGTCCTGAATATGTAGATGTGTTAGGGATAATTCACTAAGGAGAGTACATGACATGTACCCATAGTTAATTATGTGTCTCTCCAAGACATACCCTAGACGTGAACCCTTAAATTACTCAGTGTGTATTTGGTAATAAACACAAAGTTTACCTCATCTAGCATGGTGTGTGACCCAGTCATATCCCCTTGGGCGTTGTCCTTACCGATACACTAATGGAGGGTCATGTCATCCCACACGACATGTACAATCGGTACATGAATTTTTCTTGGATATCTGAATACTTGGAAATGTCCTCATCCTGTTCCTATATTCAGTACCATATTTCCATGTATGGGGTCATGTAATTAGGTCCGTATAGACTCCAGGGAACTATAAATGTACTCACATATGTCCATGTCCCCTTACATGGATGGAATTTCTTCCCATGTATTGTTCCACATTACCTATGGAAACTACATGGGGTGTACTCACAATACACAACATGTATTTCCAAAATATCATCTTTATGAAATGGGGAAGAGAACATGGAATGGGATCCTGCACTACACATTGTTTCATCAGGAATCCTGAATAAAAATCCCCTCTGATTCAACCAAAACTTCACGATTTCCTCGGAAACCCATAGATCAAACCCCATGTTATATCTAGTAGTCATAATAGGAGAAATAAAACCATAAAAAACGCATTAAAGAGGATCATTATGTAAATCTCATAAATCTAACTACCTCATGGAGAAATGCTAATGCTTCAGTTACAAAATGATGCTTGTAACCTGCTAAAACACGATCCAGATATGAAAAATGTCAAAATCAGGGATCAGAGGCACTTCCTCTCCATAGTCCTTCCTCAATCCATCCATAATTATGGAAAAAACTCCCATCCACCTTCCATAATTGGAATCCAAATTGAGGGGGGGGGGGGGGTCCCCTGAGAAACTCTATCTATTTAGAACAAACTCACACTACTGAAAAATGTGTGATATTGGAGAATCACTACATCTAAGAACCTCTATCCATAGATGATGGGACATGGAATCTACTATAATCTATAGATCCCACACAAGGGATATAGATATGAGAGAAGGAATCATGTTTGTGTTTTCAAGTAATGGAGTTAATACAGAGAATAAAAAAAATCATATCTCTAATAATATCATGAGAAGCATGTTCATATCCCTCCATAGGTTGACACTGACTACGACCTCAATCGTCACCTCTATGAGCCTTCTGTGGGCCATCTAATGGTGTTTGTGGGAGTACACTAGTGCAGAAAACGTTTTTTAACGTCACCATTTTTTACGTCGGTTATATAAAACCGACGTCATAATATGTAAAACGAGGTTTTTTTACGTTGGTTATTTAATAACCGACGTAAAAACCTGTGTTTAGTACACCTTTAACGTCGGTTATTTTGATAACCGACGTTATTAATCGCGCCGGCTTCGTTTTTTACGTCGGTTATACATTAACCGCCGTAAAAAACAGAAGAGGGGGGCGTTTGTTACGTCGGTTATTCAATAACCGACGTAAAAAACGCGGTTTTTGAAGGCCTTTTTTACGTCGGTTATTTTTATAACCGACGTAAATAAAGAATCCGCAGAAGTTTTTGACGTCGGTTATGGAATAACCGACGTAATAAAACGCGGATTTTGAGCCCTTTATAACGTCGGTTATAGAATAACCGACGTAAAAAAGAATCGGAGGAAGGTTTTTACGTCGGTTATTGAATAACCGACGTTATAAATGTTTTTAAAAAAATTATAACGTCGGTTATTGAATAACCGACGTGATAACTCATTTAAAAATTTACCCAGACCCGTGGATTGTCATTCGCGAGTTTACACTTCGACAGTCGCGACTCGTCTCTCTCGCGCGTAAACCCGAATCGGCTCGTCCATTTCATTGGTTTAGATTCGTTTTGCGATCATCGTTTCTCATATTTAATCTCCTGGGATCAATCATCTAAACTCGCAGCACTCAGGTAATCCTCCCACTCGTTCGTTTTTTTCGCGGATAGTATATATATATGTGTTGTGATTTTTTTGTTGAAACTAGCTAAGATTCTTCGATTGCGAACCCTTTTAACTCGTTTTGGCACCATAATCTTATTTATCATCCCTAGATCTATTAGTTCGACTTGCAATATTGACTAATTTTATGATTTCACTAATTTTTCATTGTTTTCTATAAATCCCCGAGAGGGTTGGGGCGTGTCCATTTGGATGGGTTGCCCTTTTACAGTTGTTACTACTTTATTCAGTGATTCCAGGGGGGTGGGAGGGCTATCAAGAGGGTTGGGGGGTGTCCAGGGGGGTGTCCAAGGGGGTAGGGTGTGGGGGGGTGGTGTCCAGGAGGGGTGGGGGGCTGTCCAGAGGGGTCGGGGGGTGTCCAGGGGGGTTTGCAAGGGGGTGGGTGGGTGTGGGGGGCTGTCCAAGGGTGTGGGTGGGTGTTGGGGGGTGTCCAGGGGGGTGTCCAAGGGGGTAGGGGGTGGGGGGGTGGTGTTTAGGAGGGGGTGGGGGGCTGTCCAGAGGGTTGGGGGGTGTCCAGGGGGGGTGTCCAAGCAGGTCGGGGGTGGGGGGTTGTGTCCAGGAGGGGTGGGGGTGCTTTCTAGAGGGGTCGGGGGGCTGTCTAGAGGGGTCGGGGGGTGTCCAGGGTGGTGTCCAAGGGGATGGGTGGGTGTGGGGGGCTGTCCAAGGGGGGTGTCGGCCTGTCCAGAGGGGTCGGTGGGGTGTCCAGGGGGTGTCCAAGGGGTTGGATGGGTGTGGGGGGGCTGTCCAAGTGGGTGGCGGCCTCTCCAGAGGGTATTTGGGGGTTGTCCGGGTGGGTGGGGGGGGGGGGCTGTCCAGAGGGTTGGGGGGATGTCCAGGGGGGTGTCCAAGGGGGGTTAGGGGGGTGGGGGGTGGTGTCCAGGAGGGGCGGGGGGGCTGTCCAGAGGGGGTCGGGGGGTGTCCAGGGGGGTTTACAAGGGGGTGGGTGGGTTGTGGGGGGGACTGTCCAAGGGTTGTGGGTGGGTGTTGGGGGGTGTCCAGGGGGGGTGTCCAAGGGGGTAGGGGGTGGGGGGGTGGTGTTTAGGAGGTGTGGGGGGGGGGGGGGGGGCTGTCCAGAGGGTTGGGGGGTGTCCAGGGGGGGTGTCCAAGCAGGTCGGGGGTGGGGGGTTGTGTCCAGGAGGGGTGGGGGTGCTTTCTAGAGGGGGTCGGGGGCTGTCCAGAGGGGTCGGGGGGGTGTCCAGGGTGGTGGTCCAAGGGGATGGGTGGGTGTGTGGGGGGCTGTCCAAGGGGGTGGCGGCCTGTCCAGAGGGGTCGGTGGTGGGTGTCCAGGGGGTGTCCAAAGGGGGTGGATGGGTGTGGGGGGGCTGTCCAAGTGGGTGGCGGCCTCTCCAGAGGGGTATTTGGGGTTGTCCGGGTGGGTGGGGGGGGCTGTCCAGAGGGTTGGGGGATGTCCAGGGGGGGTGTCCAAGGGGGGTAGGGGGTGGGGGGGTGGTGGTCCAGAGGGGCGGGGGGGCTGTCCAGAGGGGTCGGGGGGTGTCCAGGGGGGGTGTTATATCTTACTATATTTTGTTTAAAAAATAATATTCAAGCATATTTTTTTAAATACACATCGATTTGTTTTATATTTCAAAATTGTTTACATTCAAATTATGATTTTTTTCATATAAACATATATTTGTCTTATCTAAAAAAAATATATATTTTTGCTATTTGTTATAGGTAATAATGAGTCGAAGTTGGATTACGGCACATCGAATGAGCAATGAATATGAGGAAGGTGTTGATGCCTTTTTGGAATTTGCTAAACGAAATGTTCCAAGTAGTGACATTTTTTTCTGTCCATGCCTGAAATGTCTGAATATGAAGAAGTTGAAAAGTAGAGAGATAAAAGATCATCTGATTTGTCATGGTTTCAATCCGAGTTACAACCCTTGGATTTGGCATGGCGAAACTGGACAGAATGTCACTGATGATAATGAATCGCAAGATGGTAACTCCGATGGAATTGAAGAAATGATTCGCGATATTGTAGCAGAACAAATTGAGATAGAACCCGACAGTTGCACGTCTATATGGTGATGCCGAAAAACCATTATATCCTGGTTGTATAGATTTTACGGTTTTTTCGGCGGTGTTAAGATTGATTAACCTGAAGGCGAAACATGGATGGAGTGACAGAAGTTTTACAGATCTGCTACAATTGATGAAAGACATTCTTCCAAAAGATAACGATCTTCCAGATTCACATTATAAGGCCAAAAAAAATATTATGCCCGATGGGATTGGGATACAGGAAAATATATGCCTGTCCGAATGACTGCATTATATATAGGAAGGAATATGAATTTCTGAAAGAGTGTCCTAAATGTGGGACATCACGGTATAAGGTGAAAGAAAAATCACAAGCTGATGTAGAGATTACAAAGCTCCCTTCAAAGGTATTTTGGTATCTTTCTATAATTCCTCGTTTCAAACATTTATTTTCTAATTCACATGATGCAAAAAGGTTAAGATGGCATGCTGATGAGCGGGTATGTGATGGAAAAATATGTCATCCAGCTGATTGTCCACAATGGAAGAAAATTGATGCCCAGTACCCTACATTTGGAAATGAAATTAGAAATCTGAGACTAGGCTTGTGCACAGATGGAATGAATCCATACCGAACCCCTCAGTAGCACACATAGTTCATGGCCTATTTTATTGGTAATTTACAACCTCTCTCCTGAAGTTTTTATAAAGCGCAAATATGTCATGTTGAGTATCATGAAAAGCAACCCGACAATGATATTGATGTATACTTTTCACCGCTGATTGATGATTTGAAAACTGTTATGGGCTGATGGTATTAGGGTGTATGATTCTTATAAAATGGAATATTTTCAACTGCATGCAGTGCTTCTATTCACTATAAATGACTTCCCAGCATATGGAAATTTGTCTGGATACAGTGTTAAAGGGCATAAAGCATGTCCAATTTGCGAACAACAGACGTCATATTGTCAATTGCATCATGGGAGGAAAACAGTGTACATGGGTCATCGAAAGTTTTTGCCTATGGATCACCCTTATAGAAGACTAATAAAAGGCATTCAATGGCTCACAAGAATTTGATACTGCTCCAAAACCTTTATCCCCAGATTTGTATTTTGAGAGGGTGAAAAACCTTGATTGTGACATTGGGAAAGACCACAGAAATCTAGTAATGATAGACATATTTGAGGAAGAAAAGGTCAATATTTTTTGAGCTACCATATTGGAGGTATCATGAATTCAAACATAATATTGATGTCATGGCACGTGGAGAAGAATATCTGTGATTCTTTGATCGGAACATTGCTAGATATTAAAGGAAAGACAAAAGATGGGTTGAATGCAAGGTTTAGACCTACTATCAATGGGAATACGTTTGGAGTTAGCTCGCACTCCTAAAGGAAGATGAACATTTCTTCCCCCGGCTTGTCATACATTATCGAAGAGGGAGAAAAGTAGGTTCTGTCAGTGTCTTCATGATATCAAAGTGCCTCAAGGTTATTCTTCAAATGTAAAAAATTTTGTCTCATTGAAAGACCTTGAAGTTGATAGGTATGAAATCACATGATTGTCACGTCATGATGCAACAAATTCTACCAGTTGCACTGCGTGGAATATTTCCCATCCGTGTCAGAAAGACTATAATGAGGTTGTGTTATTTTTTCAATTCAATTTGTAACAAGGCGATTGATGTGAATGCTTTGAACATTTTGGAAAAGGATGCAATTTTTATACTTTGTCATTTGGAAATGTATTTTCCTCCCAACTTTTTTTGATATGATGGTGCATTTAATGATTCATCTGGTTCGAGAAATAAAGCTTTGTGGACCTGTATATCTTCGTTGGATGTATCCTTTTGAAAGGTATATGAAAATATTAAAGGGATATGTTAAAAATCCATATCGACCTGAAGCCTCCATTATTGAAAATTATATTTCTGAGGAGGTAGCAGAGTTTTGTACGAGCTACTTGGCTACGGCGCAACACATAGGTTTGCCTCCATCTCGCCATGAACGGGTTAATAATGAGGGGAAAGGGGATTCATGGCTTGAAAGTCAAATCACTGTCAGCTGAACATATGAAGAAGTTAGAATCATACATCTTGAATAACATAGCTGATGTTCAACCGTATATCACATTGCATATTAATGAGTTGAAACAATGTCATCCAAAGAAGAAAAGAAATGTGGATTTTGAATGACCACAACAAAAACTTTTTTGCCATGGTTTTAAAAAGACCTTGCTTGGTAGATCAGATGTATCAGAGACATTAAAATGGATAGTGGGTGGTCCATCTTTAAATGTGATAACATGGTCCGCTTATGACATTAATGGATATACATTTCATACGAAAGCTCAGGACAACAGAAGTGCAGTTCAGAATAGTGGTGGTATTGGTGTTTGCAGAAGCAATGCATTTTTCGAGTGCTAAGGACAGAAAACCCAATTTCGGCATCAAGTGCATATTATGGAGTGATTGAAGACATATGAGAGGCTGATTACTTTAAAATTAAAGTTCCTGTTTTTTAACTGTAAATGGTTTATCGGTAACAACAGTGTCAGACACGATGAATTTGGAATGACACTTGTTAATCTGAATAGATTGGAAGACACAACTGATTCTTTTTTAATGGCAACACATGCCAAACCAAATTTTCTATGTAGTAGATCAATCAGATATGCAGTGGGATGTTGTTTTTACAAGGGAAAAAACAATATGTTAGTGAGGATGAATTTGATGAAGATGCTGATTTATGTGAGATCCCTACTTCCATGGAAATATTAACAGAACATAATGATGAGTATGTTGAAGACATGGTTTGTGCCATAAGGAACGATCACGACGAAGGAATTTGGGAAAACAATCCAACTTTACATTCCTAAAATTACAGGTAAACACATGTTTATTTCCTGTTTACATTTAGTTTTTTCATATTAATGTTAGATATTGTAAATTTTTTACTTATTAAAACATGTATCAAAACAAAACGATAAAAACAATAAAAACCGTAAAGGAGAAGTCATGGGCGCACCGGCTGGCCGGTGGTGGATCACCGGTTGGCCGGTGGTCAAGAGCAAAGCTCTGTCTGGTCCACCGGCCGGCCGGTGATGAGCCAGCGGCCGACCGGTGGTCCAGACAGAGAGGAAGGCTCTCTGTCTGGTCCACCGGCCGGCCGTTGGTGATCCAGCGGCCGGTCGGTGGGTCCAGACAGAGAGGAAGGCTCTCTGTCTAGGCCACCGGCCGACCGGGTGGTGATCCAGCGGCCGACCGGTGGTCCAGACAGAGCAAGGCTCTGGTCCACAGGCCGGCCGGTGGCACCAGGCAGTGGGAAAGTCTACTTCCTGGGTCCTCCGGCTGGCCGGTGAGCTCACACCGGCTGACCGGTGGCTCAGTGAGTCCATTTTTCAGCTTTCTTGGGCCAACTCCTTGGCAACCTTTTGCCTGTGTTTTACCATGTTTATCATTGTTTTAACATGCTTACCATATTACCAATGTTTACTATTATGTAATTTAGTACACTTTTCTATTTTCTGATTAAGTAGTACTACAATATTTGAATTTGTATATTTGTGAACTAATGTTTGTTTATTTGATTTGAAGGAAAATGACAGATCAATCAGTTGATCAGCCACATGATTCTGGAGATGAGCATATTGGTCATACATCTGGGGAGGAACATTCACATGCTCCTATTACGAAAAAGAGTTCAAAGGTTGGTAAGCGTGGGTGCACACGTTTACCAAAATTATCACTTGCCCGTACGAAGGAGGAGAGGATAGTCGTGGAGTTTGATGATGATGATCTTCCTAGAGGTCAAAATGCTAAAGATTTTAAGGGTTTTGTAGCAACTCAGGCTAAGAGCAAAGTAAGCATTCTCTATGATGATTGGAGAAGTGTGGATAAGGCGATAATTTCTCAGCTGTGGGAGACCATTTTGGTAAGATGTTTTGCTATTGTTTGACTGTTCTTTAAATGTTTCTAGTATATATAATATTTTTAACCTCTTTTTTATCAGATGAAATTTGATATTCCTGACACTGGAGGAGTCAGGAAGAAATGCTTATCGTTGGCTGCTAGGAGATGGAGGGATTTCAAATCAACCCTCTCATCTGATTTCATTTATGGTCATAGGAGTCGTGAGAATCCATGTCGTATATATCCTTTTATAGATGAAGACACATGGAGACATTTTTTTGAAAGTAGAAGAAAAGAATCATTTTTGGTAAGGGCAATGTAAACTTTATATAAGCTTTCTTATATAAATGATCTTATTATTGTTTTGTTAATGATTACTTATTCTTAATTTACAGCAAACAAGGAAAGCTCATCAAGAGATCCAATCTAAAAATGTATACCCTCATAGTTTATCTCGGGGGAGGATATGCATTATTGGAAGAACAAATGATGGCAGAAAAATTTCAACAACTAAGAGCTGAGTCTTCAAGCTCTGGAGAGGTGGCCCCCTCCATCCCCTCCATCTAGACATGAGAAATGGAAAAGAGCTCGGAAGGGCAAAAAAGGACAATATCTTTCGGAAGAATCGAGACTCGTAGTTGAGAGGATTGTAAGATATCTATTTTATTTATTTAAGTTTACTATTTTCGTCATATATTTCCAATCATTATAGAAATGTTCAATTAATTATTACAGGACTCTCTTGAGGAGCAGAGTTCACAGGGGGACATTTACACCATCTGGGAGGGAAGATATTTTATCTGTGGCATTGGGAAAGCCCGAACATCCTGTCCGTGTAAGAGGATATCCGGCAGGTGTATCGGTAAGAAAAGTGTTGCCACGTTCCTCAACTTCTAACGTTGAGGGAGTTTATAAAAAAAATAGAATCCTTGGAGGCTGAAGTCCATAATATTAATGCGACAATGGAGGACAAGATTAGAGAATCGGTGCAGTTTATGTTTGCAGACTTGCAAAGACAATTTCAGGGTGCAAGCTCCCACTCCACCTCTCCCAGTAGCTCCCACTCCCCCACCTCAGCCTGCGGACCCCATTTTTTGATCCTCCTCCTCCGCCGCAGCTACCTACTTATTGTGAGTTGTATGTTGATGATCCTCAACATCATATAGTTGCATATGGGATGGTATATTGTATAGGAGATACAGTTCATCATCAACAGTTAGAGGTAGAGAATCAGAGGGTTACTGTACAGGATATTATAGATAGATCAGCTCGGATACCATTACCTACAGATGAGGTGACCGGACAGTTGGACATAGTATCGGCCATTTTTTTACTTTGGCCATCCAGACTTCTTCGACTCATTACCATAGAGGTATGGATGTTATATCTTTTATTTTATATTTTTATTAATGTTTTATCATTTGGAAACTAATATATTTTTCAATTTATTTTTTATAGGAATACTTCAAAGGTAAAGAAATACTGTATAGACAACAACAAAGACAGATAGCTATGACATCAGATGCAGATACTAGCAGTCTTGACAAATTGTCAAGATATTCAAATTTGTTGGCGGATCATTATGAACTTTACAATGGAAGCTCATGTCTAGTGGACGTGAACTAAGTGTGGGGATTATGAAAACTGATATCATGGAGTTTTTCACTGGAGATAAGTTGGGCATCAACGTGTGTCAAATTTTATATCATGTAAGTCTTAACACCTTTTCCTTGCGTTATATTTATTAAAAATGTATACTTATGTCTGCTTTGTATTAGGTATCTATATAAAATTTGTGAGAGGAATGAGCCTGACAGATGTATATGGATTCGTGGACCCACAATTGATTTCCCCTGAAGCATGTGCATTGGATGAGGAACAAAGAATGCTTTATATTGCTGATAGATTTGAAAAGAATGTAATCACACAGTGTTGGATGATGCCTTTTTTGTGAGAGGTATGAAACACATCCCTCTCAAAGAGTTAATTATCTTTTAACATAAAAAAACCACTAACGTTAAATTTCCTTTTATCAGGGATCATTGGATGTTAGGGGTTTTTTTGCCCTAGGGAGAAAACACTTTATTGGATATTCTCTCTCCATGATGATGTGCGAGAAAGTTTTAAGAATATATTGGAAACATAAGTTTCAATTTCACAATAGTTTTATATATTATAATGAATTTTAAATTTACCCCATTCGTATTATTTTCTAACAGGGCATGAGTCCACTTTCGAAAAAGCGCAAAGAAAAGGAATTTCAAGATCAAATATGTACATGAGAAGGTAAATATCCATTTATAATTTGTACATTTTGATTTATTACATAAAAATAATATATTGAATTTACACTCATTCAAACAGAAATGTCATGAGCAACAAGGCCATCATCGAATGCGGATATTACATGTTAATATTTATGTATGAAATAATAACAACTGGGACAGTTCTGAGTTTTGACCTGGTAAGATTTCCTCTTTCTCATAATATTTCAATTTGATTTATTCATTATACACGTTGACTACTATCCTTTTCCTTTGTAGCTTTTTGATGACCCTCAACCCTTTACTGCTGAAGGATATCAAACACTTACAAGTGGAGTGGTCAAATTATTTTACAGGTTTGATTGACTTTTAGTTGTTTGTAATGTAAAATGTAATTTTGAATATTGTCAATGTAATTGTGTATTTCGTAGTCGTTTAGGTTGGATTTAGTTTTTTTTGAAGTTGACAGTGTAAGTTTTGAATGTTATATAAGTGAATGTTTAATTTTTCTCTACTTCTTGTTTTGGTCTACTGTTGATGGTTTTTCTGGTCTGGATTTTGGTATGGGGGGAGAGGTTCCAAGGGGGTGGGTGGGTGTTTGGGGGGTGTCCAAGGGATATGGGAGGGGGTGTCCAAGGTGTGTTTGGGGCTGTCCTAGGGGTCGGGGGGGGGGGGGGGGTGTAAATGAGGGTGGGGGGGTGTCCAAGGGGTGGGGGGTGTCCAAGGTGTGTTTGGGGCTGTCCAAGGAGTCGGTTGGGGTGTAAATGAGGGTGGGGGGGGGGGGGGGATGTCCAAGGGGTGGGGGGGTGTCCAAGTGGTGGGGGGTGTCCAAGGGATATATGAGGTGTGTCCAAAGGGTGTTTGGGGCTGTCCAAGGGGATGGGGGGTTTCCAAGGGGTAGGGGGGGTTTCCAAGGGGTCGGGGGGGGTGTCCAGGGGGTGGGGGGGCTGTCCAAGGGGTGGGGGGTGTCCACGGGGTGGGGGGGGGGTGTCCAAGGGGTCTGGGAGGGCTGTCAAGGTGTGGGGGGGGGGGGGTGTCCAATGGGTGTTTGAGGCTGTACTAGGGGTCTTGGGGGTGTAAATGAGGGTGGGGGGGGGGGGGGCTGTCCAAGGGGTGGGGGTGTCCAAGGGGGTGGGGGGTGTCCAAGGGATATGGGAGGGGGTGTCCAATGGGTGTTTGAGGCTGTTACTAGGGGGTCGTGGGGGTGTAAATGAGGGTGGGGGGGGGGGGGGGGGGGCTGTCCAAGGGGTGGGGGGGGTGTCCAAAGGTTGTGGTGGGGCTCCAATGTGGGTGGGGGGAGGGCTGGCCAGGTTGTTAGGTGGGTATAGATGAGGGTGGGGTTCAGTTGGGGCTTGGGGGAGGGCTGTCATGGTTAGTTTTGTTTGGTTTCTGGTTGCTTTTTGGTGAGAGCAGTGCAATTATTTTAAAAAAAAATATCACTTTCACGTCGGTTATTTTATATCCGACATGGTAAATAAATCGGTAGGGGTTTATCACGTCGGTTTTTTCAAGAACCGACGCGATAAACCGTTCCCGGGCCTTTTATCACGTCGGTTCTTAATATAACCGATGGATAAATGGCCTGGGAATCGATTTACAACGTCGGTTATTGGATAACCGACGTGCTAAAACGTTTCCCAGGCCTTTTTATCACGTCGGTTATTTAAGAAACCGACGTGATAATAGGCCCGGGGAAGGGTTAATAACGTCGGTTATGTCATAACCGACGTGATAAACGATATCCCAGGCATTTTATCACGTCGGTTTAGAAAATAACCGACGTGATAAACCCCCCCCCGCCCCCCCCCGCGCATATTTATCACGTCGGTTATTAATGAACCGACGTGATAAACACCGTGATGTTAGGGATGTTACGTCGGGTTTTAAATAACCGACGTAAAAAACGTTATTTATAACGTCGTCCGTATTAACGTCGCCTAAAAACCGACGTAAATAATGAAAAATAACCGACGTAAAAAATGTTTTCTGCACTAGTGGTAGGTCATATCATTTTTTCACCACCCATATCCCCTCCCTCTAGGGCTCTTCACGCTCCCCTATCATCATCACCTCCCTAGGGGGACACCCCGACCATGCATGGGAGATCCCTGATCCAAATATTGCCTATTACATAATGGTCCATTCACTCAATGCCGACAATTAGTATTGTGACGAGTCAAGAAATCATTATTTATGTGGCCCCACCCATCCCAAGAATTTCATCATCCCTCACCTAACTAACTGGAGAATCTGTGTGAACTCTATTATGAAGATCCAATTTTCTATGTTTGAGGAAGAGTATGCCTCCTACACTGAGACCCTAATGACTAATGCATACTAGTTGCTGAAGAATAATATGACCCATGATACCCACAATCAAATACAATTTCTTGATGTCCCTATTCTAAAAATATCTCTATATCCAATGTCTTTTGCATCACTCTATTAATAAGTGGGAATACAAAAATGGGGGCCACGATTAGCTCGGATGTCCATGCAAAGGACCTACTCATAATTTCATGCTTGAAAGTATCCATCCTATATTATATTAATGGAGTTGAATGTGAGGTTGGTAAACCTAAAAAATACTCAACAAGAGACATATCAACCTACTGTAACTCAAGGAACACCTAGATCTACATAGAGCACAACCTTGAATGGTAATACTTGATGTATAACAACTATTGAATGTATTACCCCTGAGAGTATCATCTCATCATGGGTATGAGTGATTATACCCCACTAATACCTTGTTGATCCATAAAGAATACTTTCTATAAGCACAACCATCTAGTTAGGTCGGGTCTGAACTAGTCAGAAAACATTGACCACAACATTGAACTAATTCTTCAAGACTTGAGGGTCTACCATATCATGAAAACTAAGTGGTCTCTATCACTAGATGTCACAAAACATAATTAGCCTATATGCATCATCATACTGATCTTTTGGGGCTATCAGATTCCCAAAATGTGGTCAATCATCCACCTGGACCATTGGAGGTGCATCCACATGCTTCTCATTAGTTTGAATCATTGTGCTAAACCCACCTAGAGAAAAAACTCATGAATGAGTCTCTGAACTAATGAATCATCACTTAACTATTTGTCTTCATGTCCCTGTATTAGAATAATAGCTACCAATAATTGTCGATGAATAAAAAATTTAACAAGGTGTATGTAACAGCCCGAGATTTTATGAAAACTATTCTTTTTTATTTTATTAATGTCTTGTGTTTTACGCTACACCAAAAGGAGCTTGCACAACACTCATCCTTGACTTTCCTTTCATTACACACAATCACAACCTTCCTCGATAGCGTGTGTAGTACACAATACTGAGTTTCACGAAACAACGATATGCTATTAAAATATTATTAAAACTAGCCGTTATGAATATTAATAACCACTTTTTAAAATTTTAGAAATTTTAGCTCTCAAAATGGACTTCATTTTTGGATTCGGAGTATCAAATTTAGCCTAAGGTGAAATTTTGGTACATTTCGGATAACTTTCATATTCTGATGAATAGTGAAAATTACAAAATTATAACTAAAAACAACTTTTTTAATCGAAATAATTAATAGTGATAAATTATTAATTTGAGTGGTTTTAAAGTATATTTAGAATATATTTTTACAATTTAATAAAGTGTTGGTCATTGGATGTAATTTCACATTTAAACCAGAAATAATCAAGTGTCAATCTTTTGATAGATATTGTTTTTTTAAAAAAACACGCTATTTGTTTTAACAGTGGGATTTAATTATAAAATTAATTAATGAAACTTCTATGTTATGAATTTGGTAAAATAGACTTCATTTTTGAATTCGGAATATGAAATATAGCTTAGGATGAAATTTTGGCATTGTTCTGAAAAACATCAATTTTTGATGAATAGTGAAACTACTAAGTGGTAGTTAAAAAAACTGAATTTTTCATAAAACTTAATTTTACCGCTTCTGTGAATGGAATTTCAAAAATCCGAGAGAACAAGGTTGATGTCATTAAGTAAAATGTGGTTCAATGAGATGAAAATAATTTTTGGTAAATAGTAACTTTTTACTTTTATTTACCCACGGTTAAAAGTAAATAGGGTAATTAAGGGTAAAAATGATATTATTATTACCCTAACACATGTCCTAATTCTATTGGACAAGTGTATCTCGACCAAAAACAACCTTAAGTGTAAAATATTATCATTTAGGCCCACTTGGATTAGATTAAGACATTTATTATTATTTAATTCAAAGAAGAGTTAAAAGAGTTAAAATCAAAGTTTATTTACTAAAACATTTTTAATATAGGTTTATACATAAGATAAATTCGATTGTAAATATTAATTAGAAATATAAAAAGATTTCCTACATAATGGTATTTTATTTTTAATTTTTAGACGTCAAATAATTTAATTTATTTATGACACAAAGATGATGCAATAATTATCTTATTAATGAAATATTGACATAATTGATATTATAAATACCAAAATAAATGTAATTTAAGACTTTTTTCTAAATTCCACTAATTTTCTAGGTTAGTATGATATATTAGAGTTGATTTAATCAACTTTGTTTGAACATATAATTCTGTTATGACATTCAGAAAAATCATATATCAAATAGTGTCAAAATTGACACAAAATAGTTTTTAAATCAAATATTATCTTATTAATTGTTATTTTATTCCTAAAAATCTAAGGTTCGGCCAAATGACTTATATATGGATATATATATTAATAATAAACAATTTGGGGTTCGTTTGGCATGTTATAGTAAGTTTATTAACCATATAGTGTAAGAAAACAAAAAGACACGGTAAAAGTTAAATTATTTAACTTAGAGTTAAATCTAATTGATATGGTTAAAATAATAACCTAAACTTGTCTAAATCTTATTGGTTGATAGTATTTCGACCCAATCCCAACTTTAGCTTCGAAAGAAGACCCTTTGGAACCATTATAAACCGATTTTGACTTTAATATAAAATAATATTTTGAGATATTCCTAAGGTGCCCCTCTCATCCCTTATAAAAGGACACCTCCTCCCCCTCCTCCTCACACCAATTTGAGCACTCAAGCTCGGCCAACCCCTGCCCAAATCCCTTCTCCACTTCCCTAGAATAATCCTAGAGGTCCTGGTCTTCTTCAAAGACCAATCTTAGTTCCCTAAGTGGAGGATTCAAAGAGGCGTTTCAAAGAAGAGGTAATAACCATTACCGATCTTTTCAATTTCTTTCTTCTTCAACTTCTTCTTATTTAGTTGTTTCATGACAAAGTAATAACATCAGTATTACTTACATACTGATATGTTATTATAAATATGAATCAAACCTAATTCACCTTCTATCCATCCTACGGAAAAAATGAAATCACCGTGCGTGCGTACGTACAGAATACCGTCTCCACGCCGTGGTGTAATCTATTTTCCTCCACCACATTAATTGGATGGGTATAATGGTGTAATGAGTAACTATTATATGATTATTATAAAGTTATATTGATACTGAAATAGTATACATACACTTCAACAAAATTCCACGACCATGGGAACGATATCATCGCTCGTGCGTACGTACGTACTACCGTCTCCACGACGCGATGAGATTTCATTCTCCATGTTAACCATTTAAGAATGATTATAAAGTATATATAAGAAATAATAATGAAATATATGGACATTATAAAGCTACTGTATTTATGTATATATATATATATTTATGTCATCTACTTACTTCCATTCAAGACAATAAGGAAAGGAAAACAGCGTTCATGCGTACGTACGGACTACCGTCTCCAAGAACGGTGTTTTCATTTCATTTATCCATATATTATATATATATATATATACTGAATATATATGATATATAAATCATATTTTATATTCTGGAAGTAAGTAAATCATGATATAAGTAATAATAATGTCAAGAACAACAAGTCAAAACACCTACGATAAATGAAACGATTTTACCCAAAACGCTTCTTTAACATGGAATTTACAAAAGAACGGGTAATATAAAGTCATAAGTGAACCATATATGATATCATAACAGTGAATATGATTCTGTAATAAGTCAATGACATTATTTAAATCATTATACAGGAGGTTCGGACACATACGAAGCAAATCAGACCTAAGGTAAGGGGAAATATCACAATCTCATTTTTATCCGAGATTGTTTATACTTTAGTATTTACTGGGGTGTATTTTATCATCCACATCCATGTTTCCTAAATATGTAATATTATTTCCATTCTCCTACAATTGTTTAAATCCTATTTTACCCTTTGGTGAGTTTATAGTAAAATATATGAAAGGAATCTTTTGTCGTTTTTCGTACGAGGTACTTTTTGACTTTTCCGACAAAAGTACAAAGAATGTTTTTTTTAAATTATACGGAATGAATGGATTTTTAAAACATTATTTCCAAGAAGCTTCCTTTAGAAGTTTCCAAGTTTATTTTTAATCAACTTCTTTTAATTTAGAATTGTACGACATGTTAAGAAAGGAAAAGTGTTTTTGAAGCAGAAAGGATATTTTCCTCAAGAATGGGGTTCAAATGTTTTATCAAAATTATTTTCCATCTAAGATAATAAAGGGTTCTGTTTCTATCCCTATTATTACATTGATTTGGTTATGTTGTGATGGAATTATTTTTATGAATTCCTTTATCTTATATGAATTTTTTTTATGATGTCATGATGTTTAAGAATCCCATTCTTATTACATGGGTTATGCCATGATGTATGGTTTATGATTTTGTGGCACACATAAGAATGGTATCATTATGAGATGGGTGGGACCTATATCTCCCTCCAATGCATTGGGTAAAGATTTTATATCTCATGAGATAGACATGGCTGGAACGGTAGGTTATACAGGTTCAGTGAAACAGGACTGAAACGAGGGTGACTCGGTTCAGAAAGGGACTTTGTCCACTAAGATAGTCTTGGCAATGAGTCTTGACTAACAAGAAATGATTCTCTATGATTATGTGTGTATGCCACAAAGTTTCATGTTTTATGTTATGATTATTGTGATTACATTTCACTGCCATGATTTATCCCATGTTATGAGATTATGCTCTCTTTTGCAGGTTAAGAATTCCAAAATGTTATGTTCTTATGAATATGATGTGATTGATATTTATTTTGTTTACCCTTACTGAGCATTTGAGCTCACCCTTTTATGTTTTCTTTTCCCCAGGATATAAAGAAAGGTTTTAGGTATAAAAAAAGGAAGATCTTTATGGGAGATATTGAAGATCTTTCACCAGGATTAGAATATTATATTCCGAGTTTCCAAAGACACTAAACTATTACGATCCTTGTGTGTGTGTTTTTGTTATGTACTAAGTATTCCACAAATGTAATGTAATGTCAATGTACATTAAGCTTCGGGTCTTTATAGTTGGTATCAGAGGAAAGGTTTAGTCAACCTTTGGAAACTAGGATGCGAGAACTTTAGTGAGATCCCTAGAGATATTTCTAAGGTATGTCTAGGGATGTCTCTAAGGTTAAGTATACGTATAGGTTATAGTCCTAGAATTGTGCTAACGATCTTGGAATTAAACCTAAGATGTTAGATATTGAAGGTACTCCCTCTTTATTATGTTGTTTTCTCTTGCATGATTTTTGCCTCTCACACTATTCTTTTTGGGTTTTAGACGATGGCTGGAACCCGAAGGAACCGTGTTGATCAATGCAACGGACAATGCAATGATTGCCCTCCTGAACAAACAAATGTTATGGGAGATGGAGTGCAAAATCTTATTGCTATACTTACACAAGCTATGAATCATTCTGGACTTCCAAATGAGCAGAGAAGGGAACAATATTCTATTGAGTCCTTCATGAGGCAACGTCCACCTTCTTTCAGTGGGTCTTCTGATCCACTTGTGGCTGAACAATGGATCAGTACTACTGAAAAGATATTTTCCTTTCTTCAATGTTCTGAACATGATAAAGTCATCTTAGCAGTATATCGTTTGGAAGGTGAAGCTGATCAATGGTGGAATCTTATCAAGAATACGAGGCAAAGAGATGAAATTGATTCCATGGAATGGGACGAGTTCAAGAACTTGTTTTTCAGTAAGTACATCCCTCGTATTCTTCGAACAAAGATGGAAAAGGCGTTTCTTGAGCTGAAACAGAAGGATGATGAATCTTTTGGTATATTCGAAGCGAATTTTACAAGACTTGCAAGGTATGCATCTGGCATTATCATCCAACCTGAAAGTAAAGTTGATCGGTTTTTCAGTGGCTTAAAACGAAGTCTTCGAAGTGCATTATCTATACGAGACTTCAGTAGCTATGAAGAAATTGTGCGTTGTGCTATGAAGGTAGAAATGGAAGTTGGTGTTACATATCCATCTCATGGTTTTGAAAAGAAACGAAAGATGGAGTTCAAGGAGAAATCTCAGAATAATGGTGAAAAGAAAATGAATGTTTCCTTATGCTCAAAGTGTGGAAAGAAGCATGGAGGAGATTGTCTTAAAGGGACTAGAAAATGTTTTAAGTGTGGAAAAGAAGGCCATCGAGTAGCTGAGTGTCGAAGTAATGGAAAAAGGGTTTCTAATGATGTGAACAAAGCAAACACTGCAGAGAACGCACCACCAACACTTCAATGTTTCAAGTGCAAGGAGATGGGACATTATGACAATAAATGCCCTAATCCAAGGGTTAGTGATGATCAACATGAACAACCACTGAAGGCAAAGGACAAAGGGAAGTCACATGCGATCACTATTGGCGATGTTGAATATGACAACAATGTGGTGAAATGATTAAGTGTTTATGTAATTGGATTCCAAAATAATATTGTGTCATGGAATATTGGAATATTTATTAGTCTAATGTGGTATTCAAAGTGATTGAGATATTATTTTGGAAATAAGACGATATGCGCATAATGAAGGGAAAACGAGAAAATGAAATGTTTAACAGTATTTATGAGCTCATGATTGATATAAGGACTAAGTGATATCATGGTTTGAGTATAAATAATTTTGAGGATTTTGGTATGTGGAAAGTGTTAACTTTTAACTACATTCATGTTTTTACTAAGGTTCAATGGGTATTCAATAGAATACATGATTAAGGACTTTGAATGTTTGGAATGTGACCAAAAAAACATATCTTATGATATATGGGGATCAACGATGGTATTAAATCTCTGGTAATCGTTTTGACTATGTTATGAGAGTGGGCTGCAGTATTATAGATAAGCCTAAAGATTGGAATGGATTATGTTGGACATAAGTTAGTATTGTTTAAGGATAGAAGTTTTTTCGATATTATTGATGGGATGTTATAGTAATATAGTTTTAGAAAAAGGACAACATGCAGGACGGGCGACAACCCATCGCGTCGGACAAGGCTGTGGGAATCGAACCCACAACCGAAGTGCGACTGGCCTTTATTGCCTACCACTAGCCTACAGGAAGTCCCTGTTTAGTAGAAACTAGTTTTATAATATTAAACAGTATAATATATGAAGTATAAGTCCATTTTAGGAACCATATATGATTAATCTCACTATAGAATGACTTATGTATATTTAATAACTTTTTCTAACCTTTTTTTTGAGACAGATGGAATGACCCGTCATTCTATCACATGATCTGCTAACACTTCACGAATAACAAATTCAACTTCATTTATTTAAGAGATTAAGTGGAAATTGTTCAAGGCATGAAAAACAGTGAGATTGTACCAAAATAAAGTAAGTATTTATTCTAATTCAAATTTTCAACTTTAGGGAAATGATCTTGAAAACCAAAAATGTTGTCCTAGTGATCTTATACCTGATGAATCAGATGGTGCCTTAGATCGTCAAAAATTTATGGCTTTGTGATTGCTGGCTTTTCCATAGCCATGTTATCTACCACTCTCTATCAGAACATGATGGTTAGATTTCTCTTCCATACCCATATTTTCACCTATGTGGAAACCCAGTGATTAGGTTATTTGAGTAATCGTTACATTTCATACTTTAGTTTTTAAAGCCAAGTTTTGGTATTCCTTTTTACGATGTGGGTTTCTATTAAAGAAACTTTCGAATAATAAACTATTTATAACCCCGATGAATTTCGAGGGCGAAATTCATTTTAAGGGGGGTAGAATGTAACAGCCCGAGATTTTATGAAAACTATTCTTTTTAATTTTATTAATGTATTGTGTTATACGCTACACCAAAAGGATCTTGCACAACACTCATCCTTGACTTTCCTTTCATTACACGCAATCACAACCTTCCTCGATAGCGTGTGTAGTACGCAATACTGAGTTTCACGAAACAACGATATGCTATTAAAATATTATTAAAAAAAGCCATTATGAATAGTAATAACCACTTTTTAAATTTTTTTAAATTTTAGCTCTCAAAATGGACTTCATTTTTGGATTCGGAGTATCGAATTTAGCCTAAGGTGAAATTTTGGTACATTTCGGATAACTTTCATATTCTGATGAATAGTGAAAATTACTAAATTATAATTAAAAACAACTTTTTTAATCGAAATAATTAATAGTGATAAATTATTAATTTGAGTGGTTTTAAAGTATATTTAGAATATATTTTTACAATTTAATACAGTGTTGGTCATTGGATGTAATTTCACATTTAAACCAGACATAATCAAGTGTCAATCTTTTGATAGATATTGTTTCTTAAAAAACACGCTATTTGTTTTAACAACGGGATTTAATTATAAAATTAATTAATGAAACTTATATGTTATGGATTTGTTAAAATAGACTTCATTTTTGAATTCGGAATATGAAATATAGCTTAGGATGAAATTTTGACATTGTTCTGAAAAACATCAATTTTTGATGAATAGTGAAACTACTAAGTGGTAGTTAAAAAAACTGAATTTTTCATAAAACTTAATTTTACCGCTTCTGTGAATGGAATTTCAAAAATCCGAGAGACACGGTTGATGTCAGTAAGTAAAATGTGGTTCAATGAGATGAAAATAATTTTTGGTGAATAGTAACTTTTTACTTTTATTTACCACGGTTAAAAGTAAATAGGGTAATTAAGGGTAAAAATGATATTATTATTACCCTAACACATGTCCTAATTCTATTGGAAAAGTGTATCTCGACCAAAAACAACCTTAAGTGTAAAATATTATCATTTAGGCCCACTTGGATTAGATTAAGACATTTATTATTATTTAATTCAAAGAAGAGTTAAAAGAGTTAAAATCAAAGTTTATTTACTAAAACATTTTTAATATAGGATTATACATAAGATAAATTCGATTGTAAATATTAATTAGAAATACAAAAAGATTTCCTAAATAATGGTATTTTATTTGTAATTTTTAGACGTCAAATAATTTAATTTATTTATGACACAAAGATGATGCAGTAATTATCTTATTAATGAAATATTGACATAATTGATATTATAAATACCAAAATGAATGTAATTTAAGACTTTTTCTAAATTCCACTAATTTTCTAGGTTACTATGATATATTAGGGTTGATTCAATCAACTTGGTTTGAACATATAATTCTGTTATGACATTCAGAAAAATCATATATCAAATAGTGTCAAAATTGACACAAAATAGTTTTTAAATCAAATATTATATTATTAATTGTTATTTTATTCCTAGAAATCTAAGGTTCGGCCAAATGACTTAGCTAAGGATATATATATTAATAATAAACAATTTGGGGTTCGTTTAGCATGTTATAGTAAGTTTATTAACCATATAGTTTAAGAAAACAAAAAGACATCGTAAAAGTTAAATTATTTAACTTAGAGTTAAATCTAATTGATAAGGTTCAAATAATAACCTAAACTTGTCTAAATTTTATTTGTTGATAGGATTTAGACCCATACCAACTTTAGATTCGAAAGAAGACCCTTTGGAACCATTATAAACCGATTTTGACTTTAATATAAAATAATATTTTGAGATATTCCTAAGGTGCCCCTCTCCTCCCTTATAAAAGGACACCTCCTCCCCCTCCTCCTCACACCAATTTGAGCACTCAAGCTCGGCCAACCCCTGACAAAATCCCTTCTCCACTTACCTAGAATAATCCTAGAGGTCCTGGTCTTCTTCAAAGACCAATCTTAGTTCCCTAAGTGGAGGATTCAAAGAGGCGTTTCAAAGAAGAGGTAATAACCATTACCGATCTTTTCAATTTCTTTTTTTTTTCAACTTCTTCTTATTTAGTTGTTTCATGACAAAGTAAGAATATCAGTATTACTTACATACTGATATGTTATTATAAATATGAAACAACCCTTATTCACCTTCTATCCATCCTACGGAAAAATGAAATCACCGTGCGTGCGTACGTACGGAATACCGTCTCCACGCCATGGTGTAATCTATTTTCCTCCACCACATTAATTGGATGGGTATAATGGTGTAATGAGTAACTATATATGATTATTATAAAGTTATATTGACACTGAAATAGTATACATACATTTCAACAAAATTCCACGACCATGGGAACGATATCATCGCTCGTGCGTACGTACGTACTACCGTCTCCACGACGCGATGAGATTCATTCTCCATGTTAACCATTTAAGAATGATTATAAAGTATATATAAGAAATAACAATGAAATATATGACATTATAAAGCTACTGGATTTATGTATATATATATATTTATGTCATCTACTTACTTCCATTCAAGACAATAAGGAAAGGAAAACAGCGTTCATGCGTACGTACGGACTACCGTCTCCATGAACGGTGTTTTCATTTCATTTATCCATATATTATATATATATATATACTGAATATATATAATATATAAATCATATTTTATATTCTGGAAGTAAGTAAATCATGATATAAGTAATATTAATGTCAAGAACAACAAGTCAAAACACCTACGATAAATGAAACGATTTTACCCAAAACGCCTCTTTAACATGGAATTTACAAAAGAACGGGTAATATAAAGTCATAAGTGAACCATATATGATATCATAACAGTGAATATGATTCCGTAATAAGTCAATGACATTATTTAAATCATTATACAGGAGGTTCGGACACATACGAAGCAAATCAGAAATAAGGTAAGGGGAAATATCACAATCTCATTTTTATCCGAGATTGTTTATACTTTAGTATTTACTGGGGTGTATTTTATCATCCACATCCATGTTTCCTAAATATGTAATATTATTTCCATTCTCCTACAATTGTTTAAATCCTATTTTACCCTTCGGTGAGTTTTTAGTAAAATATATGAAAGGAATCTTTTGTCGTTTTTCGTACGAGGTACTTTTTGACTTTTCCGACAAAAGTACAAAGAATGTTTTTTTTAAATTATACGGAATGAATGGATTTTTAATACATTATTTCCAAGAAGCTTCCATTACAAGTTTTCAAGTTTATTTTTAATCAACTTCTTTTAATTTAGAATTGTACGACATGTTAAGAAAGGAAAAGTGTTTTTGAAGTAGAAAGGATATTTTCCTCAAGAATGGGGTTCAAATGTTTTATCAAAATTATTTTCCATCTAAGATAATAAAGGGTTCTGTTTCTATCCCTATTATTACATTGATTTGGTTATGTTGTGATGGAATTATTTTTATGAATTCCTTTATCTTATATGAATTTTTTTATGATGTCATGATGTTTAAGAATCCCATTCTTATTAAATGGGTTATGCCATGATGTATGGTTTATGATTTTGTGGCACACATAAGAATGGTATCATTATGAGATGGGTGGGACCTATATCTCCCTCCAATGCATTGGGTAAAGATTTTATATCTCATGAGATAGACATGGCTGGAATGGTAGGTTATACCGGTTCAGTGAAACAGGACTGAAACGAGGGTGACTCGGTTCAGAAAGGGACTTTGTCCACTAAGATAGTCTTGGAAATGAGTCTTGACTAACAAGAAATGATTCTCTATGATTATGTGTGTATGCCACAAAGTTTCATGTTTTAAGTTATGATTATTGTGATTACATTTCACTACCATGATTTATCCCATGTTATGAGATTATGCTCTCTTTTACAGGTTAAGAATTCCAAAATGTTATGTTCTTATGAATATGATGTGATTGATATTTATTTTGTTTACCCTTACTGAGCATTTGAGCTCACCATTTTATGTTTTCTTTTCCCCAGGATATAAAGAAAGGTTTTAGGTATAAAAAAAGGAAGATCTTTATGGGAGATATTGAAGATCTTTCACCAGGATTAGAAGATTATATTCCGAGTTTCCAAAGACACTAAACTATTACGATCCTTGTGTGTGTGTTTTTGTTATGTACTAAGTATTCCACAAATGTAATGTAATGTCAATGTACATTAAGATTCGGGTCTTTACAGTGTAACATAGATAGATAAGTATATTTGGGGACCTAACTCAAGAATGAAATGAAATTTAAGAGACCAAATCCTATATGATGTATGTACCATTGGTTTCTATACAACTAGTTCCTTAACAAGATGCTTTGAAAAATAGGTAGTTAGAGTCTGAGTGTATGTATATGTTGGTCGCCACACCACCATTGGGATCCGTAGCTTATGAGATGAACTTCATACACTCTGGAATCATCACAAAAAGTTCCCAAATAAATCCTCAGGACACATCCAACTCTAAACACTAACCCATAGAAAACCTCATCTTATACAATTCCATGACTACCCGACCCATCATTTCCCCATAGGGGGTGACAGTTGTCTAGGAGTGACACCCAATGTACACCTACAATAGGACATGGGCTTGTGACAAGTGCTGAGTTTGAAAAACACTGAAATGGGGACCCTTATCCTAATGTACATGTACTAACATATACACAAAACTCTCTAAAATAGTGTAGATACATAAAATAACTGAAATATATAGAGTAATCAATATATAAAACAACCACTAGGAAAGAACATAAAAGTTTAACAAGGTAATATAAAAGATATAAAGGGAAATAATACACACCCAACAAGAAATAGGTCTCAAATAGAAATAATAGAAAAAAGGAAATTGATGAGAGCATGACTCATAATCCCTAAGACTGACCACTAAACACAATCAGTTCCTCCAAGTACATCTATGCTCCACTAAAACCCGGTCCACCAATCTCATCGCTAATCTACTGGTCATCTAAAAAGGAAACAATAAGTAAATGTATAAAACATGTGGGTGTGAGTATAAACATACTCTATAGGAAACTTAAAAAACAATTATGGATGAAAAATAGAATAAAACTATCAACATAAACCATATCTTATGATGGAAAATAAACCTAATCATCAGATATGGTTATAATGATACCTCCGTAAAAAAAGGATATAACTATAATTATATATATCTAGATAAGGATGATGATGAGTATATCTTTATCTATAATGGTCCCATATTCAATGTTGGTAGCTACACACAACCACACAAGAATCAAAATGGTGGCACTCCTCACTATTATGCTCTAGAGCCGAGTGAGCACTAGTCCATTAGAGGACCCACTCCCCATTGGAGCTTGTCGATGGAAAAGTACCACCCCATAGATAGAGGACCCATTCCATTTTATATTTGTGGGAGTACTAACTCAACCTATATGAAGAGTATGCTGAACCCGCACCCTTGAGTGATAGTGGAGTACTAATTCCAACATTACTCTGATGATCAAACCTAATAACTTTAATAAGCTAAGAGTCACTAGAAGATGTGTATCTCTTATAACACCTCATGTTGTATCTATGATTACAAAGTAAGGATATAATCATGTTCTACATGGATAAATACTCAATATAATCTAATCATGAGCCCAAATCCATGATTTGGAGAAGGTAAAACACAAATTAAAAGTTTATAGGGAAAGTACACGACTTGTACATTGGGTCACCCTACACACAACCTCACCCTAAATCCAAGGTGTGTCTAAACCTAGACTAAATGTTTCCATCCATTGTCTCCACATGATGTGTCTTTATGGTGACACAATGTGTATATTCACTAGGGGTCCTGACCATGTTCCCTAGGAACACAAAATTGATTCTCAGGTATGGTCACACGACATGTGGGCCTCTCCACGAGGTGTGTGATACTTGAAGTGGGTCAAACCCCTATCCTCCATGAGAACCTGAGATACACGACATGTGTTCTTATGGTTTACACAATATACTAGTCGTATTTTTCACAAATAGTGAATCCTAGTCTCCATCTATCTCCAAATCCATCATTCCCACCACTTCGTTGTTTGAACCACCTAAATCCACAATAAATGTAGAGGAAATACTCCAATAATTGATTATTGGCCTCATGTTGTTGTAAATTAAAACTTCAATCTCCTGTAGGGTAGTTTTCAAACCTCCCATCGCCACTTGAGGTCCCAAACCTTGAAGAAAACACCCTCAATCCACAAATCCACCTTGATCAATCCATAAAGCATAAATACATCAATCGATCATGCATTTTTCTTGATTATGGGGGTTTTATCATGTTCAAAATCACCCATAAAGTTTGAATCAATGAACTTATGAGAGAACAATGATGAATATGAAGAAAGGTGGTGGGAAAATGCACCAGAATGAGGTAAGATTATCATTGGCTGATGAAATCTCAATCAGAAGTCATAAATTATGGAAACAAAAAGGGAAGATAAGTGGAAAAATTGATATAAGTAATTAGTTTCAAGAACATTAATTAATTCAGGGCTTATGAGAAGAATAGATAACAAATAAATATGTAGATATGTAATCTATTCTCATCAATTAAATCAACAGGACATAAATCCCAAAAATAATGAGCCCTGGCGTAATAATTTGATCAATTTTTGTTGAAAGAGCGTGTTCAAAAGTGTGGATGGTGAAGATAACATTGTGTTCATAATTTGTTTGATGAGTCCCCTTGATCGTTCATTGTCGGTCCACGTTTCAAATTTTTCAACGCCGACATAGCTCTCCCTTCCCACTCCTTAATCTCATAGGGTTATACAGATTCATCATAATGGCATATTTATAGAGGGAGATTTGGACAAAGTCATTAAATAAAATAATTTATTCATTTAATTTATTTAGCACAACATCCAAAAATTTCCTTCACCCAAACACCTAATGCCGTCCAACTTTATTTTGAGCCAAGAAAAACCATACATCCTTGAAACAACTGCAGTCTATAATATTTCACACAAGGCCCGATCAATGGGAAAACTATTTATTTTAAAAGGACACATGTACGTGCTTCAATATATAATAAATTTTTTTATATATTAATTCTAGGGTCCTATAAAACATAAAATATAGTGCCAACTCTAAGGAATAATATAAAGATATATAAAAATATAAAAATGATCAAACTATAAAACCAGAACTGTAAAAATTGGTTTTCCTTTATAGAAATATAGTATATATTTACTATATTTCAACATCCTCAGTAGCTATAGGATTAATAACTAATATAAACTAAATAAATTGATGTTTTTTATATATTAATACAGTTAAAAAACTTTTTTTTAACAAACACAAGTGGTTGTAAATTAATAATTTCTTATCATATCAAAATTTATATGATATCCATTAGTCAATATAGTTGGAGAATGGTTAGTGGTTACACTAGTATTTATAAAACATGTCTTGGTAAGAGTAATGGAAAACTTATAAAGTATATATGACTCATTATAAATATTCCTTTTACTTCCATCACTATATTGATGTATGTAAGGAAATGTGTCTTTTCAAATACCTTCAATCAACATGAAGAACCAATGATTACTTGGAAAATATGTTCTATGACAATCCAAAATGGTGGTTCCTTTATCTTTACCAAGTTTTTTCATTTACTTCACATATAATTTAAAATAATCTCATGTAGTATATGAATTTATCTCTTTCTTTAGAGTAGTTCACATTGATATTTAAACTAATTATAGAATCATTTGTGGAATATCGTTAATACTAAAGGTTTATTTTTAAAAATTTTATAAGTAAGTTTGTTAGTATACAAATTATCTTAGCTCATAAGAGTCTAAACACATTTATGGTTATTAAAAAATCAACAAATTTCAGTCTTATTTGAGATGAATTATATTTACACAGTCATGTAAGAGTCTGGTATTTTATATTCATCATTCATTACAATGGATATATGTGGTTCAAGAGTTAATGAACCATTAGTTTAGTATGAAGTACCAAAACAATATTTATTCCAAATATGAAATAATGTCTTGTTGTGTATAGATAGACACAAACATGAATGTTTCAGAAATATTCATTAAAAACTAGAGTCAATCCATTATGGAAATTTAGAAGTTTTGTCTTCTCTCTAATGAATAGGAATAACCCTTTCTCAGCCCTTGGGATAATTCACACCACTTCTTATAATATTATAAAAAATTCTTAATTCTCAAATGAGAATATATATAATAAATTTTTTATTTTATTACCATGAAGTATAATGTAATTATTATATTAATTGATAAATATTACAAAAGTCTCTAACTAATTTTAATTTAATTTATTTCAATTCTCCCAACAACCATTTCTCTCCACAAGAGAAGTAAATTACATCATGTTCATTGCTTTCCATTTTAATCTTTGTATCTTTAAATAATTTCATAGAGGAACCATTGAATCTAAAATAGACATGGAATTATCGAACGTGTTCCTTTTATTGTGAATAAGTAATGAGAAAACAGGTTCAATCAAAAACATTATCAGTTTAGTAAAGTAGATTGAAAATATTCCTAAGAGTTTTATCCATAATATTCATATAGCATTGGATGAATTGGATAACCTTGGTATTATCAATGATAATATGTGATTAATGGATAATTTATTATACAAATGGAAACCCAATATTACTAACTGGTCAAAGTACTCTAGCATTTGGAATACTTGATTAGTATCTTGTTGGAATTATTCCATTTTACACTAATTTAAAAGGTGGGTTAAATTGTTATACATGCTCCTAGGAAACAACCCAGGGACTCGACCTTATGACCCACACCCCACACCCTATCCCCTAACCACTCCAGCCGCCTATGGGGGGCCCATTTTAAACTAATTTAGTATAGTGAAAATATCATTTATCTAATGTCTATCACTTTGAATTTTAAAATAATGGAGATGATACTTCATGGTGTAAGTATTTATTTTATTATGTAAAATTTTAAACTCCTCAAACACAATAGATAGTATAATGTAACAAATATATGTAGATTTTTCCTTGAATCGTGTATAGACATCCATCTCCCTATCACAAGCTGAAAAAGGAAGAAAATACATAACATGGATTCTGACACATAATACAAATTTGTTGATAGTAAATCTATTTGAAACATCTATGACACTCTAGAAAATTTGTAGTTCTGATAGAATTCCCTAATTTAAGGAATGGTTGTAATGTTTTCAGGGATTTTCTTTCCATTTTTTATAACAATTAATACAAATATATTTCTACTTTACTTGGTTTCAAATCTTATGAGATATAATAATTATAATTTCCTTATGCATCCCCCTATTTTCTAAAGTTTAAATAACCCTCACCATTGAACCTAGAATGTCCTATCACATAGGAAAATCTATTTGAAGGGATGTACATTTATCATTTATAATCCATAAAATTCCATGAAAATTATAAGATGTTTTTAGGTAGGTTTTCTTACCAACTTTGGGATTGAAGTTCCTTGTTCTATTGAGTAAACTCACCAATCCTAAAATCTTGAATCATATTTCCTCAATAATTTCCACTAAAATTTTTATTGAATAAAAAGACTCCATTAAATTAAATATAAGTTCAATTAATTTGACCCACTGTATTTTTTTTAGATTTACTGATAATTAAAATTTCCCTCATAAGGGAATGACTAGAAATTAATTTTCTATTATTACAAATATTTTTAAGAAAAAAGTGAGAAACCAAACGTTCAACCATAAAAGGATAAAACAGAGTCATTGAAATGTAATTTTAGACTACCAAAATCAAATTCCCTAAAACAATTCCAGGAGATAATGGTGACCTAAGTGCTTGGTTCATCCCTTATCAGATCTTCAAATTCAGAGGCCAACTTGTCCCAACACTGTATATACTCCTCAAGGTTGATCATCCTGTTATTGAAGCCCCCAACTAGAATCATATCATACTTGTCAATCTAGGTGTGTTTCTCCTCATTGAGAGTAATCCTCAATGACCTCCCTATAATTTTATCAACTTCCTATTTAGTATCATTGAGTAACATAAAATACTCAACCACTTCTTCTTCTGAACTCAAAAGACAGTCCAATGGTTATTCACACAGGCCACCTGATTTCGACTCCCACATGACCTCAATGCCCATCTTCTTGGCGTTTTTCTTTTTTACTGATTAATTCACTAAAGGATATGGTGAAGAGGCATAATCGTTCCTACCCTTCCTCCTCTTGTTACTCCTACTAATCATCAGGATTGAATCTTCCCATGCAGAAAAACATGGATCATTTTCCTTGGGATCCTTCACACAGACCTTGTCTGTATAGACTGAGTCTTATTGGTTAGTGATCAAACCATCCACTACAAGTCCTTCAAAACCATCTCTCAATTTAATTGGAGTCAGATTCCTTGATATAGAACCCCAAATATTTTCAACTAAGATTTGACCAGCCACATCCAGAGTAGTACCCTTCCATACCTTGTGAAATACACCACTACCTGAACTTACAACCTCTAGATAAGAAGCGGCAGCTACATTCCCCTCACCACCCACCATTCAAACCATAGTTCCATTACTCACATTCATTTAAATTTCTCTCCAAGAATCATCATTTTGGAAAAAAACATGTACACACTCTGTCACAGTCATGGCAGTAATGTGAATTTTGAGTTAATGGACCATCCATGTCCTGTATCAACCTGTTAAAGACATTAGAGACCGTTGGGTTATCCTGAGACACCATTACTTGTTTCTCCATAATAGAGTCTGACATACCCCAACCAACAACCTTGCCATTAACCATAGGGAAAAACTTCTTTAGTTTTCTTGGGTTTAATTTTATAGTATTCAACCTCTATCATGTGTACCTCATTAGGTTTGTTTCACCCCAACAATGTCTTGAACCAACTCCTTATGATTGAGAACTCAATCCTTATAGTGATTTTATGACACTTGTGGGTAAGGGAAACTATAAAGTGGGTTTCCATAAAATATACCATAGGAACACATTCCTTTACATAATGAGGAAGGAGGGATGACTCATAGACCATCGATTTTATCTCATTATGACCCACTATTTCAAAGAAGACACATTTAAAATAAATTTCTAGAATTATTTTTTATTTTTTATTTTATTAAGATAAACACACATGAATTAATTTAATTATTGATCCAATTAATCAGTTGTTTTGGTTTATCATAATATCTATCTAATTTATCCTCGAGATAATTTTCTATTGTCATTTTAAATAAATTAAATAAATTTATTTTATTTGAAATTTAATATAATAAGTACATGACTTATGCTTAGAATTAACTCAGGAAGTATCTATTTGAACTACTCGGGACGTATTAAGATCATATATAGTAGACTAATGTCATATTTAGAATACATGTTTTTCAAATAATTACATGGCCTATTTATGTCAATTAAATGACAGATGGAACATATGTTAATTAACACTATGTGTAATTTTTTTAATGTTCATGGAGTAGTCAACATATTGCGACTATATGTGGTATATAGTTCATATTTTATATGGAAATTAATTTAGAATTTAATACCATATAAAACCTATCATATATAATGTATGAATCAAATAAATAACACATGAATCATATAATAAAATATTTTATGGAATAAAAAATGAATTTTAATTTTTTTATATATAGTGGTTTGGGTATATAATGTGTATATCCAGCTACACGACCTGTATCCTTCTCATTGTATGTCCATAACACACAAATCAAGACTAGGCCTGTATTACCAAGCATGAATGTGTGTGGTACACAACATGCACAACTAGTATATTCCATGTAACCTCCTTTTCACATAACTGGTTGTCCTTACATATCTCATAATTAATATTCAATGCATATTTGACTATGAATTTTCTACCATGAAAACATGTGGACTACATGACATAAAACCCAATTACACAGTGTGTAGTCTTAAATATCATGTGCCAACCTAGCTTGGTCAACACATAAATGATTTAATGAACCACTTCGCCTTCATTTCATGATATGGAGAATTAGTTCATGGTACTTCATAGGGAAATGAACTGGGATACATGATGTGTACTCTAACTACATGTTGTCTAATCCTATGTTGTATGACTAGAATCTTCGACACCTCTAAATGAGTTCTTCATATGCTTTTAATATTAAATTAGATCTAGATTATAAGAGTGAGAAACTAAGGGAGTAGAAATTTATCTCAATGACTGGATTCAACATTGAATTTCAAGAAATGAAAAATATCATTAAATGCATGTAACAATAAATAATAATTGAAAAATTATTAATTAAATATGACAACTTTATTATCACTTGATGATTACATATGCAGTGGAGGCAACTAGTAGGCCTGTGGCTAGTATAGCCTTTTTCATATTCAATATTTCACTAGAAATGCACATAGTGACAAACTCTATAACCAATGAAAAATTTTATGATGAATATTGAAAAAAATCAGAACAAAAATGGAGAGTATTTTTCATGTTAATTTATAATCAATTTAATACCATTAAGAAATACCCTAGTCTTGATTTCTTTCTTTGATTCATGTTTTTATTATTCTAAGGCCATTCAATTTTATTTTCAGTGTGTTGTTAAGAACCCAAAGTAAATCCCCTCCAATGGTGATCCACATATTCTCCTATAATCTCAAAATGTCACTGATGGTACTATAGGTGCTAGCATGATGGTACTTTTTGTCTTGCATCGGTCCCATGATCACAACCACAAAACATTTGGTTGTGAATGATCATCTATTGATCTTTACAACTTGAGAGGAATAAAGGAGGAAGAAATAATATCTCAATATTGAGTGAAAACCCTTGATATGTTCTTCATTGAGTGAGAATTATCATGGGAGGAGAATGTTGTTCATAATGAAAAATCTCTCAAAATTTTCATAATTGTCTATTTATTTACATAGGGTTATGGTTTCACACTAATAAATTATGAAAAGTACCTTATTAAATTGTTAAATCCAAAAGGAACCCCATTTCAGGTAAAATAATAATAATACTATTTTTTTCATGTCATACACTAACCCACACAATGATTATTATTATTTACAGTCTTATAAATAAGTATTTATCATCAAACCAATATCTAGGTTCAGTTATCCTCTTTAACAGTTATTGAATTCCAAAATAAATATCATAAATAAATATTATATTTATGTTCTAATGAATAACATATTTATTTTTATATTCTTGTAATTAAATAAATTATTTATTAATAAATAAATATTTATTACCTTGTGAATAACAAAAGATAAATGTTATACGTTGAATAAAACAATAAATATTATATTCATAGTCTAGAGACTAATATATTATTTTTCATATTTTAATAATTAAATAAATAATTTTTTAATGAAATAATATTTATTTATTACATTGTGAACCACAAGAAAAAAATAAATATTACATATTTCTATAGTTAAAAAAATAACCTTGTGAATAAATATTTATTTAATACATATGACCGTTTAATAATTTATAAATAAATATTACTTATCAGTATAGCGAATAACACTTATTTCAACTATTAAATATAATTAATATTTAATCAATATTAACAAAAACACTTTGTGTGTAACCATATGTGCCTCCTCCTTCGTGGAATTAGGAGGGATTTCCTAAAGTCCAAAATTATTGTCTAGAAATGTGTTAAGGTACAAATATTGTAAGAGGATATGTCGCAATTATAAAAACCAAATATGAATGATCATTGTGTAATATTATCTTTTTTTTCACAATATATCATCAATTAGGTTTCACATCCATATCATTAACATATACGATTGATGCATTTTTATTTGAAATATAAAATAAACTCAACATTACACCATAGTAATGAAATTTAATGAAATGGTTCCATTCCAATCCAAATGATAAGATATAATCTTACATAAATATATATTGGATACATGATTCCATAACTTATTCATTAATAATATATCATTTGTGATTCATTCAACATACCCAACAATACCGTGATTATATGTCGCCATAATTTACTTCAATAAATCACTATGTATGAGTCATGAATTGTATTAATAATAATCTTAATATACAAGAATCATTACACATTCTCATATATAGGAATATCCATTAACATAAAAACATGATGAATTATTTATAGAAGATCAATTATCATAATATCCCTTCTTGGAGATTACCAAGTGTGAACTTCATGAGATAAAGTCTCATTTTATTATGAGTACTCAAACCAAACGACCAAATTACTATGTGTCCCATTATATAATATTATCCAAATATTGAACAATGTTTAAGTATATTATCATGGAATTTGAATATTCTCATCATAGAAGAGAATAAGTATGTTGTTTTCAATGTGAAAAATATTTTAGGAAAGCATCTCATTAATGTTATCTTAAAGAATAATCAATATGCGATAAGATATTTATTAATATTAAAATCCTTGAATATACATACACTATAATGTATGATGTAGTTGATTAAAGGGAATCCAATTCAATATAGGACATATTCCACATTAGAAATGAGATCAGTTAGAGGAGTAACTAACAACATATGTTTAGATGAATCCCAGCTTCTAGCCACTAAGAACCATCTCTTGATGTTGGTTTTGAACTCAAAATGATTCTCTAGGTGGTGGTCCACTATAGAGATATTGATATAATAACATGGAAGTATTAGAAATTATACACCACCACATTTCTAAAGTCATGTTTAGGAGACCCAAACTAGTAATATCATTATTAGATCCAAACAAGGGAGCCAATAAAATGGTACCCCAATCTGCTGGATCACTTCTCCTTAAGCGCACCTACCCATACGCTAGAGGTTATAGACTACCAGTGATGGTCCAAGGTGGTATGATGGGGAGACAATACCATGATATTAGAGGACCAGAATAGAAATAAATAGAGATAAGAAATAGAAGATGTATAAAATATAACTAACCTCAGTGTGGAACCAGGGTCAATAATGAACAACAAAAGTATAATCATCCAAGAAATAAAATAATATTCAAGCCATAGGCTAAGTCATATAAAAATCATGTCATGGAATACTGATATAAAAAATGAGGAATATAAGAATACATGGCATGAGGGTATACAACATGTTAAACATAAATTAAAATACCAAAATATATCACCACTAGAACAATGATCATATGCTCGTTCATCATTTCACATGATCCTTTCTATAAGAAAAATAGATCAAGAATCTATGACTGGGCGCTTACCATTATCCACACCTATAATTGTGTAGTTTTCTTGGTTACCATGGGTGGCCCGAGAAGGATGTGAGATAAACTTGGCATGCCACCACTAATGGTTTCTAGATTAATCCACTTAGTGTATATATCATAACAGTGTGAAGGGATAAATGATAATAAATAATTCTAAAATCTATAAACTTGTTAACTTAAGTTCTTAAATGACATCTTGTTAACTTCACTTGCTTAGACATAGGCTAGGATAAATCTAATATTAGTTTAACATGTGAATAAATTTATAATAATATGTACATAATATTTATATATGTATATACAGTATATATTTGAGGAAATATATAAGAATATACATTGATACTAGTTGCTAGTTAGACCTAGGGTGTAACTCTGGAGTCCATACATAGACTAATGACATATAAAATCTAGAAAGGGTTTCGGCCCTGAATCTCATGAGAATCTGATATGTCATGTTTGTCACTTGAGATAGTGGGAAAAGTCATTATTCCGAACACCTGATGAAAGGAAACATGGAACATCATTCCCACCATCTATGTAAATGGTGTGAGACGCCATGCCCAACACCCGAAGTAAGGGAGAATTAAATTACATGATCAAAAAGTACTTTAACCTTTTTCTAACGAACATTAACATTGTACTAATAATAAAAATCATATTGAATTTCCATTCAAATCACTTACATTCATTTATTCCAATCTAACCATTTTAGTACAAGTTATAAAATTTATTTATTAAATTGTAACTTGTGATGTGGCCTTTCCACTCACTTTCATTTAATTAATTCAGACCATTTACTCTAGGAAGAAGAGTAAATTCCATGTGAATGTTAAGACACACCAATTAGTTGGTGGTTTTGTCATTCAACATCTATATTAAATAGGGGATTTTAATTCAACACACCCAAATGGGTGTAAAGAAACAAGTTTGACATCTTTTAAATAATTTAACAAGGCTCTAAGGGTAAATTGTGACATGATTCAACTAATCTAAAAAGTAAAACACATTTTAAGGAAACATGTGAGATGGTATAGAATGAGTCACAATTAAATATGATATAAAAGCATTTAAACATTTAGAGAAAATTACTAGAACACATACCTTATTACCATAGAAAACTCCATGTTTGATATTGACTTCAGGTTTGAAGTAGAAAATAATAAATCACTAGAATAGAAAAATTCTATGAAAATAAGGAATATGAGTTCACATAAAAAATCATATGAGATATAAATATAAACTATGAAATGAAGGAAGAGTATTAGAGATCTTACCGTGAATTATTCAATGCATTTAATGGAAAATGAAATAAAGTACGGATGAGGATATGGATTCAAAGCCTTGTAATGGAGAAGGGAGAGACATTGAGTGGGTTAGGGATACTATGAATTAGAGGATAATGGAAAAGAGAGGGGTAATTTAAATAGAAATATGGGAGGGAAGTTAAATTTTCCAAATTTTAAGAGGCATATGGTTTATTCACATGGTTTTCTGAACCGTGCGCTATACCTATCAAAGAGAGGAAACCCCTCACATTGATAACATATAGTTATACTATCCATGAAAATTCTACGTAGAACCCCTCTACCTCTTTTATAAGGCAATTAACATGACCATTTATCCAGGTTCACATGGTTAGTCTAACCATACGACCCTCTCTAAACTTTATCTTGACACATTTTTGTAATCAAGATAAAGTACTAAAATATATTTTATTTTGTTATAAAAAATTGATTGTATCACAACCTTGACATTATCACTTTTATTTACATTATATAATAACCTCAAAAGCATAAATGTTTAGTACTGGTACACACACTTTCATTTTATACTACACCAAGAGTTGAAATTTTAAAAATTCGGATTCCCTATTCCTAATAAAGAGTCTTCTAAGGTGGATAGTGATGAGGGGATCGAAGTCAATTGGAAACATTTAAATAATGAACTAGATGTCTACTATATCATGATATCTTATATATCCTGTGAGATTAAAATGCTTCACTATGATATAGTTTCATACTACATGTTGTCCCATATTCGTGATTTTTATCTGGATAAGGAGAGACAAGAACATTATGTGATATCCAAGGCACTATTCACAAAGAAGATTAGAGAGTCAATACCTACTAGGGATCATGTAGTCAATATGATTGGCTATATAGAGTGCCTGGATATCTTGGGATTTAAGTTACCAAATTATTTGAGCCCAAATTCGATTTCATCTTAACTACATAAGATATTTTCTTGTTTCATTATGAATTATAATATGAGAAGTAGTGAAAATTCTCACTAGAAACTTCTTACATTGATTCAGTAAGTAGATAAGGACACAAGGACTGAAAAACCTAGTGTTTATTTGTAAAATAATAGGAATATCAAGGTGAAGGGACCCTAGACACACTCCATATATACGGCTCATGATAACCATCCTTCTAAGAGAAATAAGATCTAAATCCTTGGTGAAAACTAAGATGTAGTGTGTTTTTCATGTGGCATGTTAGGTCACGAGATAAAAAAATGAACCTAATTGAGGAAGGATGGGGAAGCCTTAAGTGTGTTTATTTTCAAGTGAAATATTTATATATCTACCAATTGGTTATTTGATACAAAATTTTGTGCACGCATCTATAATCAAATATTAAAACCAAGTAGAATCCGGAATGTCTCTAGAGGAGAGGTGTATCATAAAGTTTCCAATAATTCCATACTTGCTACCATGATTATAAGATACCACCACCTCAATTTTCCAATGGGAATGATATAGGATTTGAATAATTGTTTTTATATTCCTAGTATTGAAAGAATTATATTTTTATAAAAACTAGATATGGATATTTTTATACTAATTTTTGGTAGTAATAGATTATACTATTACAAATATAACATATGTTGTAGTATGATACATCTGAATAAAAAAATTTATGTTTTAGAATATAAATACCAAGTGTTAAAAATTGATAATGAATCTAGTTTGAAAGACTCATATCATACCTAGTTTTAGAATTGCTGAATTGTTTATGTAAATGAGAAGTTCTTGATAAATATCTATCAAGATGGTTATTTATATATTTTTGATCTAAAACCGCTTGACAAACATCAAGATTGTTTATATAAAAATATGTACAAAAAGATTTTTTTTTGTAAATGGTTAAAGTTACATAAAGATTCTAGGATTGGTACACAGTAATGTGTGTGGAAATTTTACTCTAGAATTTATTGGTTTGTAGTTGTACTTCATTACTTTTACCGATGGATTATGTAGATATGGTTTTTTATACTTATTGAGTAATATGTTCAAATCCTTTGAGAAATTTAAGGAGTTAAATAAAAAGTATGGAATCTAAATGTTAAGAAGAAAAAGTAGATTCAATCAGATCAAGGTGTCGAATATCTTAACCCGAAGTTCATAAAATATTTACTAGTGTTTTGGATTCTATCTCAACTCACTCATCCTTATAGACCATAGAGAATTGTGTTAGTAAAAGGGGGAACCTTTATTTTTTGGACATGGTTTTGTTAATGATGAGTTATGTGTAACTTCAATTCTATTTTTGGGGATTTACATTATATACTACAATATATATATTAAACATGGATATAACTAAAGAACCAAAATTGTTGGCCATACTTGTTAATGTATGAAAGTAATTTTCTGTTATTGAACTTATGTGTATATGGATACAAGGAATTTCTTAAGACCACTTTAGGTTACAAACTAGTACCTCAAGGAAAAAAGTGTATCTTTATAAGATATATTAATCAAAAGAAGAGATATTTCATATAAAACCCTTATTAGAATGGGAACATATCGATAAAAAGGATAGTGGGAGTAATATTGATTTTGATGAAGTTGATGATCAATATATATTGAAGTTTCTATCAGAACAAGAGTCACCATTCCCATTGTAAGAGGATATTCCCAATATAGATAAATTAATAATAGAACTAGAGAGGTTACAAAATTAGAGAGATATATTTATCTAGTTACTAAGGATGGTGACTCATTATTAGTTGAAAATAATGATCCTCTCTCCTATAAGGCATTAGCTGAGAGCTCAGAAGCTTCAAGCTAAAAATAATCCATGAATTATAGTATGAATTACATGTATTAAATCCAAGTTTAAGTTTTTATTATTCCTATAAAAGATGTAAATCTTTTTCAATGAAAATGGGTATTCAAGAACAAGAAATATATTTATGTTAAACATAGTACCTATAAATAAAGGATAATGGCTACAGGGTTTAAGAAACATTAAGGAATAGGATATGAGGAAACATTTTATCTAGTTTATATGATAAAATCAATTCAAATTATAATTTTTATAGTAAATTTCCATGATTGTGAGATTTGGAAATGGATTTCAAAATAATAATCCTTTATGGGAACCATATGGATGATATATGCATGCTAAAAATAGAAGAATTTGTGACTCTACAAGATTAAAAATAGGGTATGAATGGTTCAAATATCTATTTATGGATTAAATCAACCATACACATAATAGAGAATTCACTTTGATGAATCCATAAGGTAATTTGGTCTCATAAAGAATGAATGCAAGACATGTGTTTGTAAGTAGTTTATAGGGATTGAAGTCATTTCCCTAGTAGTATTTGGTTTTGACATAATTAATATTGAAATATTGATACTAATATTATAGTAATTTAGTAAATGGTTGAACACATGCTTCACCATAAAGTAATTAGGCGAACCATCCCACTTTCCTGGGATTAGGATCATTCATGAAAGATCTGAGAGTATCCTTTCAATAAGTTATGGTATGTACATTGACTAGATATTGAACAGATTAAATATGAAACAATCTAAGAGGGGATTGGTTCTAGTGTCACATGGTATTCAACTCTCCAAGAAAATTTTTCCTTAGACATAAAAGGATAGGTTGGAGAAATATAATATCTTACTCACCAGACATATGTTCAACTATGTATTCCATGTTATATACCATGTTTGATGTTTCCTGGGCCATGATCATAGTTGGAGAATATCAATAAGATCTAAGAGAACATCATTGGACTAATTTTAAGACTATGAAAAAGTATATAAGGCATACTAAGGATATATTCTTGGTGTCTGAAGGTGGATATGAACTATTTATTAGGGCATATATGGATGTTAGTTTCCCAATAGATCAGGATGATCTAAAATTATAGTCATGATATTTATTCTTTATTAATGTAGGAGTTTCGATCTAGATGAGAACAATTTTTTTGTGCATTATATCATTCAATAGTAGAGCCATAGTACACTGTGACTACTGATGTAATTAAAAAATTAGTGGGTACATCGAACTTAATCTATGATCCAGATGTGGGGAAGAGAATTAAAGATTTTATAACACTATATTATGATAATAATATAGTAGTAGTTCTCACCAAGTATCCAAAATTACTTCAATAGGTGAATAATATAATTCAAAATTATTTAATCTTGAATAATTTTTCTCATAGGGGTGAGGGATTCATTAGCATAGAATCTATGGAGGAAAACATACAACACCTATTTACTAAAGCCTTATCTTAATAGAAGAATGAAAATCACGTGACAGACGATGGATTGAGGGTCATTATCAAATGGATTTAGTGCAATATGGAGTCCATTGAAGTTTGTTCCCTAGAACCAACTACCTTGTACATGTGATTACCTGTGTATTCATGGTCTTGAATTTTATTGATATCTTATCACATGTTGACTATTATTTACATGTCATTAATATAATATTGTAATTAAGGAATTCATCACATTGAAAGGTCATATCAGTTCGCCGAAATGTTTAAAACATCTAAGTGATATTAAAATATATATTAAATACATGTTTTATGGTTGGATGGAATTATCTAATTGGAAATAGATGATACATGCTATCGAGGGTTGGGGGATCCTAAGGAAATATGGTTTTTTCTCATAAAGTCCACCCAAGTAAATATAAAAGATACGAGGAATGAGAAAACTAACCTTCCTGTAGAAAATCCATAAGTATTTTGTGTTATCAGATATTCTTATATGTTTATGTGTGTAATGATCCTTAGACTTTAATATTTTAAATAATGTATATTTTGACTGATGTAATTTAATTTTTATCATAAACCATGATGTTGTACATTTATGAATAATTTTTATTTGATGTGTGTGTAAAACAAAATTATTTTATGATATATTTATCCACAAATAAATTTTATTTCTTTGATATATTTCTTTTAATGAAACAACAAGTTTAAATAAATTATTTTATAGTATTGAAATATTATTATTTAATGTGATCATTATCACCTGGCTGTTGAATTGGAGGGAATGAATATCATCGACTAAATTATTATTATTATTATTATTATATATATATAATGGTCATCCTAAATAATTATTTATTAATTAATAAACACTCAATTTTTAGTAATGTCCTTTTATTTTTCAAAACATACATTTTCTTCAAAAATAGTTTTTGTCTTTTTTTGTGAGAAAATATTATAATAAATTTCTTGAAATTTAAGAAATTTTATTTTATAAAAAGTATATATTATTTTGAATAATCATTTAAAAATTATATTAGGGTTATTTTTCGGAATTTTTATAAAAATATTGGATTTTTAGTGAATATTGAAAAAATACGATCTTTATTGAAAATATTTTTTTTGTTTCAAGAATTTAAAAAGTTCCATTTAGTTTAAAAATGGTTTAAAAGTAAAATTTGTTCTTTTATATTATGAATAATCCAATTAAGTTAATTATATTCAATTTTATGGTTGAACTTTGTATAAAAAAATTTTATAATTAAAAAAGTCATTTTTTATAAAAAAATTGTTTCTCATTACCTTTTATGTTTTTATCATAAATTAATTTCTTCATATTCAAGAAGTATTAAACATTTTTAATCATGATGTAAAAATTTGTAAATATATATCCTTTATTCTTACTCAATATGAATATTAACCATTTTAAAATTTGGTTTCCATAGTGAAGGTAAAATTAGCTAATTAGAGTTAAAACTAATTTGATAAGGCATAAAATTCCATAAACGAGTTTCCTTTATCCTATAGGATGAGTTTATTTATTTTATTCACATAATATTCTAGATTATATGGCCACTTTATGCCATATTTCTTTTATTATTCCCTTTATATTAATTTAAGAAAAGAATAAGTACAAAATTTCACTCTCTTGACATAAATATCTCTACAATTACTTAGTATAGATAAAAAAGGTTAAATTTAGTATTAAATGTTTATTTTAAATAAGAATTAATTTATAATAAATTTATTTTTTTTATTTTTTAGCTAAATAATTATCTTAAATTCTTACGTAACACTAACATGATGTTTATTCAATTAATAAAAAAATAAATAAATGATTTTAAAAAATACTAAAAGTAATACAATTTGGTTTAATTATTGTATTCCCTCAATTTTTTAGATATAGATATAATATTATATATGTGTTAAATATTTATATTCTAATTACTTTTTTGTCATTTTTTTTCAAAATCAAATTAAATGAATAGATCCTAAAATAACATTAAAGATATTTTATAATAAAAAATATTTTATTAAATGATTTAAAATTATCAAAAATACTATATTTGAAAAAATTAATGGTATATAGTTTATAATAGAAACCATTTTCCATTTATGAGTCATTTTTCCTTTTATTGTGACAATATTAACACCTAAATGGTAGAAAACTTTTATATAGCAATAATTGTTAAAAGAGTAAATGAGAGGTTAAAACTAATAGATAAGGGTAAAAACATAACCAAAAAATGTTAAAATTTTATTTAGGTAAATTCTTATGAATCATACTCATTTTATCTTATCATTATATTAATAGGAACTTATTTTTCCATGAAAATTAATTTATATTAATTTAATACTTTATGTAATTCTAAGAGTGCGCCTCCCCTCACATATAAAATGGAAATTCCTCTTGTTTATTATTCAAAATGTTTTAGGATTATATATTGGAAAAAAACTACCCAAATATAATCCTATAAAAATTAAATACATCATAGTTTTAATTTCATTCCATAATACCATCCTTTGAATGCTTAAGGTGTTAGACAAAGAAGTTTTCTCAATGAAGAGGTATAACTCCTAACCGAGCATTTTCGTATTTATTTCTAATTATTCCTACTATAAATCTATAGTATCCATTATAAAATGATTAATTTAGTATCTCCAATATCATTATTTTTCTATGATGATGTAACAACCATTATCCACCATCTTCTCATCTCTTGTATAATGCTAATATCACTCATACATATGTGTGGATTGCCATCTCCTTGTAGCGACGTGATTCATTTTTTGGTTTGGTTTTACATGGATCAGAATAATGATAAATTTAATGTTTATATATTATATAAATGATATAATAATGATTCTGTAAAGGTGAATTATTATTTACCTTTCCTTTTTTTGATCCGTCAAGAATTGAAAATAGTGTTCATGCGTATGTACAACTTAACATCTCCATGAATGGTGTAATTAATTTTTCTATATATACCTTTAATGGATGAAAATAAATATATGTACAATGAATATATATGATATCTATATCGTGATTAAAATTTTTTATATCATGGAACCTTGATTGAAGCACAAGGATTGGGAAATATGAACCAAAACATGCATGAAAAAGAAAACAACTATCACCTAAAATAGTGATTTTTATCATGACCCATCCTACAGGGGCCCGTTCCATGACTAAACTTTTCCCATATCTAATAGTCCAAGGGATGGAAACTAGTATCGAGTAGGAATATCCCAAAATGGGAGGCAATTTCTTAAGTACCTATACACATGCACAAATCTCCAAGCCTAAAATGATGGAAAGTTAAAACACAAATAAACAATGCCTGTATACACTAAGATACTAACCAAAGAGTATGATAGTAGGAACCTAGAAGGTAAATAGGACCATAATACAAGCCCACAAAAAGTAGGAGTCGGTTAATGTGAATACACAAGTTCATTAAACTCATCCTCAAAAAACCCTACATGAAGGGTAGGTGTGTGACGGCTGTCTGAAGCCATAGGAGAACACCTCATCTTTCTAATAACTCTAAGAACCACATGGTCCTTGTCCCCTTATAACTCCATTGAAGCATTGATCATCTTCAGAAGACATGACATGTGTAGAAAAATCCCATGTAGGGGTGAGTAAAACATTACTCAGTAGGACACCCCGCAACAACAAAGAAATTCCACTAAGAAATACAAAAAATACACCACAAATAAATACATTAAGTATAACACAAAGAAATACATGAAGTAAAACAGGATGAAATACAGGGTATACCATGATGTGCATAATTTTTTGTATAAATTTTCATACATTATATTGAGTGTCAAAACATTTTTTCACTAGATATATGTTGTTTTGGAGATAAGATTCTTTAATTTGGAGATCATGATGATTTTTAGGAGTTTTATAATGAAAGTCACAAATCATAAATGATTACAACCAAAGTTCACAACTACACATAGTTTAATTTTCATTCATACACCGTTTACCTTTTCTCATACATAGATTAACCAGACCAAGTACACACCCATGTTTCCAACCATATGTTGCACATCATGTAATTCACTTTACGCACTCTGTAAACCCTTCCTGAAGTGGTTGGTGGATTAAATTGAGAATAAATTCTATGTGGGGTGGCAATACATTCCATGTACCCCCACCAACTGACTGAAGATTCCTTCAAGGTCAAGGGTGGTGCGACATATCACCTACCAGTGGGGAAAGAAGAGCCGAGTCAAGTTGACTTGGTTAAAATCTGTGAACTTTATTATAGACACCATGTATTTCGAAATACTATAAATAAGAGGTCCAAACCACTTAATTCAACACATAGAATGAGGGGACAACTAAAGACACCAAACAGGAGAAGAAGAGAGGGAAAAAGGGAAGAGGGAAGAGAAGAGAGGAGTTGTTGCTGCTCTTCCTTCCAAACGTGTTTCAATACGATGCTATTGTGATGTTTTAATTAGGTATTAAAAGTCGATTAGTTATTAGTTAGTCCATGTGCAACTAAATCCCTCGTGTGTTGAGGTTTTGGATGGTTATGGTTTGTTATTAATCAACTATCTTATTGTATATGTGTTATTTCTATTTCTATCATAATCTCTTAAAATCTATTTTTTAATATCACTGGAAACCCAATATCAGAACAAGAATGGAATTTCCTGGTATCTTTATAAGAATTATGACTAAGTACAGCCATGATCATTGGGTGAAATTTTAATCTCAAAGGGCCAATAATTAATAAAATTAAGATGAATCAAATTCCATACCAAGGAATTGGCCCAAATTGACTCAAAAAAAAAAACTCACTAGACCAAGGGGGTTCCATTATATTCAAAACCCATCGATAAGAATTATTATAAACAAAAAAAATATGATATAAAAATTTATTTATTAAAAACCTTAAGAAAATCTACAGCCCCGATGCATTCTCCCCATTTATCATCATAATCAATTTTATATTTTTCATTATCTTTGAAGTAATTAATCAAATAATCACCTATTTTATCTTTGAAACATCAAATATATACTCTAAATTCTGTTAATATTCTCCTAATGAAGTACAAACTAGATAAACAAAACACAGTGAATCTCTCCCCCTGTGGATCGACCCCATAATTTTACTATACTTGTAATAAGTCTGGGTATTTTAATTTGGGTTCCCAAACATAACACTTTGGCTAAAATGACACCATACCACAAAGGAAACACATGAAGTACAATCATCTCACACATTTATAAGTCTATATCATGAAAAATAGGATTATCATGTGTAGTCCATAGAAGACCCAGTATCAGTAAGACCTAGATTTTTCATAACACATGGAGAGTCGATAACACAAGGAGTGTCAATAACACATGGAGTGTCGATAACACATGGAGTGTTGATAAAAAAATGGTGTCAATAAAAAATAGAGTGTCGATATCAAAAGGAGTATCGATAACACATAGAGTGTCAGTAAGTCATGAAGCCTCCACATCTTGTAGCCACAAAGTCACATAGTCACCATGTAATAAAGTCACCAAGTCACATAGTCACTAAGACCCATAGTAACCAAGTCACATAGTCACCAAGTCACAGCCAGCGGCAAGATTCTGCTCGTAGTGTGATTGTTCAGGGAGAACCTAATCCTCATGCCAAAATGTCATATGCCAATTTCCACAACAACTCACTTAGAGTACATCAAAAGGAATGTCTCATCGCAAGGGTCATAACGATGTAAACAACTAATCAAATGAACACACGGTTTAAATGTTACAACTATTTTAAAAAAATGGCCTGACTCGATTTTGATTCAACACAATATACCTGACCCAACACATCGACCAATCCGACCCGGTCTGGAAAAATTGACCTAACCTGATCCCATCAGGCCCGACCTAAATTGACATTACCCGTGTCCTCTGGTCCACCCCACGCTGCCGGCTGACTGGGTGTGCTGCACATGGTCTACCTTGAATGCGTGCCACCTGAATCCATGTGGTGTCGCACCGCGTTCACGCGGTCGGCCCACCATCTATCTTCCCCACAAATTCACCTCTTCTATGGAGTCCATGTAGCCCACCTTCCTCGTACGCGGCCCACCTACCATGTATGCGGCCTGTCTTTGTCCTATCTTTCGGTTTCCAGCCGCAGTACCGCTCTAACCCGAGACACCCATGTAGTCCTCCCTAGATCACATATTTCCACCTTCACCTGCTTTCCCAATGACATATTTTCATCCTACCATCACGCTCCGCCTAGAACAGGCCCACCATGTCACATCCTATCTCTATCACCGGCTACCCTTTTGGACTGACTGAAGTCGCTGCTCTGGGCTCCACCATGTTCCACTACCCTATGCTTCTTTAAGCTGCTACCTTGGCCAAATTGCACCATGAGTTTGCCATCGCTCCAGTGCAGTGTTGTTGGGGTGTCAGATCCTTGGTTTTGGGTCATTGAGCCATAAACCCAAGGTGCAACAATCATATGCTCATACAATTACGAAGAATGCAAAGAACATGAATAAAAAGGGAAACAAGAGAAGCACAAAAGAAACCAACGTATGGATCTGATCCCTTGTTTATATTTGCCTCAATTTTTTCTTGTTATAAGGATTAGTGAAGAATGATAAATATAATCACAAATATCTATCACTCATTAACCCCACAATTTAACCATCCAATAAGAACGATCGAACCATGGATCAACCTGTTCATTAGTTGGTCCACATTCATCATTGGATTTAAGAAGGGGATTGAAACTCCCAAAGACATCAAACACCCTACCTGGAGTTTGGATCAGTCATTTAGGAAGGGTGAAGCTGTGTCATCATCATTCATTTATCCTTCGATCTTCAATCTAGGATCCGAACTCTGATCTAACGTCATCAATTCTCGATCCATCAGCATTCATTGGAGAGTGATCCTTCTATAATTGTGAGAGGAATTAAAGGGATATGAAGACAAACCTAAATTTACTTTCAAATTTTATTTTTAAAAAGTATAAACCCTTGCCGCATCACAATAATTTTTTTTAATATTTTATTATCGATACATCCAAAAACTAAATTTTTCATCTGCCTCACGCTGAACAATGTTAGGTCCCACCTAAGGTAAAATTTTTGTTTTGAATGCAATGGTGCACTTGGATTTCTGATACAGGAACATATTTATATGTTATTCCTGTTTAAAGAAAAACCACAACGTTCTTTATGAAAAGCTTACAATTTTTCAATGAGTTATTCCGGGTACACCGAGCCTCAGAATGTCATGCCATATCAACACCTGGTGTCTGAATTTTCCCATTGAATTTATAAAAATAAAAAAAGTTAAAATCTGAGTCATTAAACTTCATTTAAGTCAGGGATTTACATTTCCAAAATCAAAAACAAGGGCTAATAAATAAATATGTGAGGGTACTGAGCATAAATATGAGTCTCCCACACCCATGTTCTCTCATAGAGATTCCCGTGATGCCACTGAATGTGTACCAGTAGAATTGACCACCCATGGATAATCCTCTCCTATCTATCCTTAATCTCCACCATGTAATCTGTAAAATTTACCCCATTATCAATGTGCATATCTACCTAGTTAATTACGTGCGATAGACCACACACGCACCTCATCAAATACAACACATGGAATACATCATGCTCTCGAATCAACTATGGGGGTAGAACTAGGTGGTACTCCAATTCACCAAATCTACTTAGAATCTAAAAAGGGCCGATGTATCTCAAAGATAACTTGCCACTTTGACCAAATCTCCGCAATACCTATCGAGGTGAGACCCAAAAGAACACATGGTCTCCATCCAAGGGCCTCCATCTATTGTCAGCATAAGACTACTATCAGCTCTGTGTAGTCCTCATCCACTCCTTGATGTTATGCACCTTCTCGGTAGTAGCTCGCACCAACTCTGGACCCATGAGTCTGGACTATCCTAGGTCATTCCATTAGAGTGGTGATCTGCATGGTCACCCATAAATGTCCTCAAACAGTTCCATGAAAATGGTGTAGTGGTATCTATTGTTGCGCATAAAATCCACTAGAGGTAGGTGGTCCTCCCTACTACGACCAAAGTCTAGGATATTAGCATGTAGCATGTCCCCAAGAACCTGAATGGTACTCTCTGTCTGGCCATCTGTCTATGGATGAAATTCTATGCTAAAGGATAACTGAGTTTCAAAATCCTCCTGGGATCATTTCAAACAACTTGGATGTGCAATGACCATCATGATCTAAAATGATCATTGATGGTACTTCATGAAGCTGAACAATCTCCTACACGTAGAGGTGTCCTAAGATATCTACTGGAATCTGGTCACGAATCGGAAGGAAGTTGGAAGACTTGGTGAGTCGCTCAACTATCACCCAAAAGGTATCATGTCCCTTGGATGTTCAGGGTAAAACCATCACGAATTCCATCGATATAATATCTCTCTTTCACTCTACCACCTCAATTGGTTAGGTCTATCCTGTTGGAACCTGATGATTATCCTTCACTTTCTAACAAGTGAGGCATCGAGAAATGACGTCTTCCATCACCATCTTCATCCCCAAACACCATAAATAATGTCTGATGTCCTGGTATATCTTTTCCACACTCAGATGTACCACCAAAGGGGATGTGTGTAACTACCTTAGAAACTCCTCCCACAATGCCACTCATACAACTGTGCACCCTCCGGAATGAAAAATGTGCTCCCTACCTATCAAATATCCATAAGGTGCTTACCCTATGGACAACTGAGCACATCAAGTGTCATAGTTAGTATCCCCTAGGTATGCCTCCCCAAATAATTTTAATAGTGGAGGGGTGAAAACCATCAAATGGGGGTAATATTCTCCATCTCTATCCACAAATGATATCTATAATGCGCCCAACTTCTATGACGCCTCAATCATCAACTGCAAGCTATATTTTCTACTAATCCTTTCCAAAACAATGTTCCCCTTCCCAGGAGTATAAAAAATATCAAAGTAATAGTCTTGGAAGAACTCTAGCCATAACCTCTTCCTCATGTTTAGATCATTTTGAGAGAAGATGTATTTGAGAAACTTATGGTTAGAGTAGATGATAAACCACTCTCCCATCAGGTAGTGTAGCCACATCTTCAATGAAAAGACTACCTCCTCTAGAAAAATATCATGGGTTACATAGTTATGCTCATTATATCTCAAATGGAATGAACTACAGGAAATCACTACTTTCCCCTTCATGAGGACACAACCAACACTGGTCATTGATTCATCACAAAACAATATATACCCGACACCATCCTCTGGTAGTCTCAAGATGAGAGTGATCATCAACCTCTTCCCCAGCTCTTGAAAGCACTACTGGCACTTCTCTATCCACAAGTAGGGATTCCCCTTTGATGTCAAAGACATCAAGAGTGATTATAATATAGAAAAGTTGGGTAAAAACCTCTGATAGTACCCTTCCTAACCTAGGAAAATTCGTACCTCGGTAACACTCTTGGTTTGCTCCAAAGAAAGAACCGCCTCAATCTTTTCCAGATCTAATGTGAGTCCAGCCACTAAAAAGATGTGTCCCTAAAAATTGACCTCCCAAATCCAAAACATAAACATCGAGAGATTACCATAATGCTAGTGCTCTCAGAGTGTGTCTAGAACCATCCTCAAGTGTGTCACATGCTCCTCCTCGATTGCCAAGTATACTAGGATGTCATCAATGAAGACCACCATAAAATAGCCCAAGTAAGGTCAGAATATCCTATTCATGAGTCCCATGAACACTATTGGGGCATTCGTTATGACAAACAGGATCAACAATACTTTTAGTGGCTATACCAATATCTGAAGTCTGTCTTTGAAACATCTTCATCTTGTACATGAAGCTGATGATAGCTAGACCTAAGGTGAATCTTAGAGAACCACATCACACCCTTCAACCTCCCTATTGGGAGGAAATCTGAGGACATCCTAAAGAGATACTTCCTTATTCTCTACCACCACTTTAGGAAATTGAGGAATCCAATCATCCACTAGACCTAAGGTGATATTATCCAACAGATGAGTAATCAACTTCTCACTACTACGATTAAGTCCATTTTTCACTGCATGTGTTTCCTTTCCACCAAAAAAGGAAACCTTGTCACATCACCGCATACACATTGAACTCTATGCCTAAAATAGTCAGTATGATCAAGGACTGTTGATAACTGGTCCATACCAAGAATTTTTTCATAAGGCCTCGATGATGATACCAAGAGATCCCAACCGAAACTCTCACCTCCCAGAGTAAGCTCACACAGTCAGCACTAGTGTGTGATCATAGTAACTCTTCCCATATGAGTCTCCAAGTGTAGGGATTGAGTCAATGATTTTAATAGAACCTCTAAGTTTCAAACAAGGTTCATAGAAAGAAAAATAATGACTGACACATGTGTCTATTAAAACTAAAACTTAGGTGGAAAAGACACAAATCATACCTTTAATCATCCCTAGAGTCCTAGGGTGGTAAGCTTCCATCACATGAAGATGGCCTCGTCCCTATCCACCATCTCCTTGATCCCATTGTGGACCACCTGTGGGTGGTGATGGTAATACATCGAACCTCATCCCACCTCCTACTACCCTACATGATCCTTGACCAAATCTGATGCCCTATGGACCACCCGATTCATGCTTCCTCCACTGCCACGGGAGTCCCTCAACAATCTTCTAATCGTCCATCGACCATCTTCTGATTCCCTTGCCTGCCGCATGAGTAATACATCCTATCCCTCAGCCAATTATCTCTTCCATGGGAGCCTTGCTTTGCTAATATTGTGTCCTTGGGTTCTCCTATTGAGCACCTGACCGATTGGGGTCCCTATGACTGCTGTCAGCTACCTACTACCGAAGTCTCAGCTACCTGGTGCTTTTTAGTAGCTCCAACTACTAGTGTTTCCCCCCCCCAAAGTTCTCTCTAGTAGCATAGCCCACTTTAGTGACCCTACATATATAGGAATGCTAAGGGATATCATGGATGCCCTGATCTCCCAGCATAAGCACTGCTCAAAGGTTCGATCCCTAAAGAAGGTGTCTCGTACCATATCCATGGAGTAGTAAGAAAGATCAGTAAGCTTTATAGAGTACGCCACCATTATCTGACTTCCCTATTGTAGATGTAGGAACTTCTGTATACACATTGAGCGTAACTTAGCAAGGACGAACTCCCCTTTGAAGATTAACTCAAATTTTTCCCAAGCGAGAGTCGCCTCATTATGTGTCTGGGTCACTAACCTCCACCATCTCCTCACTGAGCCCTGAATAAGACTCAAAAATAGGACTACCATCTGGTCAATAAGTTTGATCACAAGACGGAAGACATGAGTAACTGCCTCCAATAAATCTTTAGTTACCTGGGGGTCTATCTCAACCCAAAACCTAAGAGGTCGGTGCCTATAGAACTCATGCAACACACTCATTCTACATACATCCTCAACCGGTAGCGCGGATTGTCACTACTACCCAACAGGTCGTGGTATCATAGGAAAACCACCCTGAGGTGCCATATATGGTGTATGCCCCTGTACCAAGCCGTATTTCTAGGTGGATCATCTTCATGATCAGGAAAAAGAATCATAGCTGGCTATTTGCATGGAGGTATCATGAAATAGATTAAGATGTACCAAAGTCAATAGAGTATACCTAGTGAAATGACTCAAGAAGTACATGAGGACACACCCAAATATTATATGATCCATGTACCATTATTTCCCCTGAAACCAGTGTTTTCATGTAATGATTCAAAAATTAGGTTTCTAGAGTCCTGGTGTATGGATACATCAACTGCCACAACAACACTAGATTCCTGGGCCTGAAATTCGAACACGAAACACTCATAACTTTTCCCCCAAACCGAACTCACAGACTCCTAGTACTTATGTAGAATCGACCCGATCTGATATGACAATTTCATGACCTGTCCTAGAGGGGATAGTGTCATGGCTACCCCAATCCCACCTCCAACAGGGGATGATGACTAGCACTGAGTACGCATATCCCAAAATGAGAGGATTTTTCCTATGTACTCATACACACACACACATATCATAGCCCAAAATGATGGAAAGTAAAAACACTAAATTAACAATGCATGCTAACACTAAGATAGAAACTATAGAGTATGATTGTAGGAAATTGGAAAGTAAACAGACCCAGAATGAAATCCCACCAAAAGAAGGAGTCTGTAAAATTGAATAAAAAAGTTCATAAAACTCATTCATAGAAAACCCTACCTGAAGGGAAGGTGTAGGAAAGATGTTTGAAGTCGTAGGAGAACACCTCATCTGTTTGATCACTCTAAGCCCCACCTGGTCCTAGCCCACCTAGTACTTTGTCAAAGCATCGATTGTTTTCAAAAGACACAAAACGTATGGGAAAAGACCATGCAAGGGTGAGTAAAACAATACTCAGTAGGACACTATAAAAATAGAAAAGAATACTACAATGAAATACAGAAAGTACACCAAAAATAAATACATTAAGTATACCAAAAATAAATACACGAAGTATATCATGAAGAAATACGTGGTATACCCCAATGGAAACACATTAAAGGAAGTCATATTACATAAGTATAAGTCAATAGCCTGAAAAATAGGTTTTATCATACATTGTCCATAGAACCCCTAGTATCATTAAGACATAGAGTTTCTATAACATATAGAGTGTTGATAACCAATGGATTGTCAATAACAGATGGAGTGTCAATCACACACAGAGTGTGGATACGTTATGTATCCCCCAATTCAAATAGCCACCAAGTCACATAGTCACCAATTCACATATTCACCAAGAACATAGTCACCAAGTCACATATTCACCAAGTCACATAGTTACCAAGACACATATTCACCAAGTCACGTAGTCACGTAGTCACACATAGCTGCATGATTCTTCTCGTAACACGTTTATTCCAGGAGAACCTACTATTCAAGAAAAAAGGTCATATTCAAAATTCCACAACAACTCACTTCTCATACCTCAAAATTAATGCCTTGTATCAAGGGCCCCAATGATGTAAAAAACTCATCAAACAGATACATGGTTTGAATCTTTTAGCTATTTTTATAAAAAGGTTCAACTCAGGTCTAGTATGTGTTGGATCGAATAGTAGATATAAAAGTCTATTAGATGGAACAATACAAGAGGGGGGGTGAATTGTAGGTTTAAAACCTTTGAGTTTTAGTAACAAAGAGATTAGTTTAAATGAACTTAAACTAATACAAATACAAATACCCTCAATTGTATTGAATATAAAAGGTATGATGTATTGTAATACTAATGTTATGTAAAACAATTGTATTCAAGATGAACACAATAATCAGAGTAATACAGATATGAATGATTCTACCTTAAAGCGTATAGAACCAATCAATACAATATGTAATAGAATGATTGTAATTAAAACAATTACAATTGAATATGTAAAGAAGAAAGGAAACAATACAAATACCTTTCTAATACAAGTAACAGCGGAAATGTAAAAGTAATACAATTCTTTTAACCCAAAGAGAAGGGTTATCCTTTCACCTAGGATAAAAGGTCTGTCTCACCAACACCTTGGTGAGCCCTCGATACGATGATCAGCACGTCTGTCTGCCTATCCCCGGCAGCCCTCGATACGATGATCGACACGTCTGTCTGCCTATCCCTGGCAGCCCTCGATACGATGATCGGCACGTCTGTCTGCCTATCCCCGGCAACCCACGATTTTGCAGGTAATCGGCACCTCTGTCTTTCAATTACTTGAAAGCCCTCGATACGATGATCGGACGCACAAAGCTGATGAGAGAAGTCACAGTGTCTCTCTCTAGAATCTTCGTAGTTCACAGAGTCTCTTCATTCGTTCTCTTTGTTCATCGTTGTGTTCTCAGCTTCAAATGACCTCCTATTTATAGGCCTCGGGTTCCAACGGTCATATTGCCTCCAACGGTCATATTGAAACAGAAAGCACGACATCGTTTTGATTAGTTTGTAACTAACTCAACGACATCGTTTTGTTAGGACAAGAGATATATAGAAATGTAAAACATGAGTACGATTCATATGCAGAGAGAGTTTTTGACAAAGTACCAAAACAAATAATGATCATCTGAATAGTAGTGTCAGTACGGTACGATTGACAGAGTCAGTACGATACGATTGACAGAATCAATACGATACGATTGACAGAGTCAATACGATACGATTGACAGAGTCAGTTCGATATGTTTGACAGAGTCAGTACGATACGATTTGGTCGGTACGATCAACATCGTACGATACGATAAACATGATAAAAGAAAATTGTAATATACAAACATATGATAGAATACATTTGTGATTTCCAAAACATGATATAGAAGCCAAAAGAAGACTTTTGACTTAACAATCTCCCCCTTTTTGGAAAGCACAAACACACAAAGTAAATGAAACAAGAAATACTTATCTCCCCCTGAGTTTAAAAACTATTTTGAATAAGAAAATTGAATACAACTAACTCCCCCTTAGGTATTGACTTTCCTAAGGATTGTATTCGTAGATTTTCCTTAAGAGCATTGTAATGAATTCTCCCCCTTTGTAAAACAATCTTTGCTTTGTAAATATTCTCCCCCTTTGTGATTTACAAAAAGAAAGGAGTAATCTCGAATTGTCTGAAAGAGTTAGTGAAGTAATACAAGACAATGGATAAAAGAGAAAGGATTATAAGAGTTATTACAAAACAAACAAGTTCCAAAAGAAACAAATACAACAATCATTTGTTTTCTCTTTCCTTCTCTTTCTTTATAAGCTCATGAAGCACAGCTTTCTTCTTCTTGATCTCCTTCTTGTCTTCACAAATTGATTCACCCTGAGTTTTGAGAAGCTCTTGTTGATCCGCAAAAATCTGATCTTGATTTCTGATAGTCTCCTCCTGGACTCTGATTACCTCTTCAAGGGTATCAATTCTGTTTTGCAGAGTCTTGTTATCCTTGGACAACACAGAGTTTTGATTCTTCAGTAAAACCATTTCATCTTTGAAAGATGAAACTTTCGAGAATTCAGATTGGAAAACATTCATCCTATCTTGCAAGTCTTTCACTGAAGGAACATCGGCTCTTTGAGAAGATAAAAGGTTCAGCCTTTCAAACGTTTCTTTATCAAGCTTGTTGAATGAAATTGCTAGCTCATTTGATAACCTCCTTATATCTTCAATAGCTATTTCATGATCATTGATTGAGCTCTCTGTTTTGTAGGACCACTTGGTCATCTTATTGCAGGCCTTCTTATGAGCAACTGAGCTTTCAGAAAGAACTTTCAGATCGGCTTCTACTGACAAAACATTCTTTCTCAATTCTTTTACAGAGCCAAACTTTTTCCTTTGATTTTCAGTAATAAAATCAATCTTCCCTTCCAGCCTCGTGAAATAAGGAATGGTTTTCTCCATCCTTCTCAAAACATGAACAATGTAATCACTCTTCTTGAGAGAGATTGTATGCTCTGAATCAGTATCTTCATCGTACGATGCTAGTTCATACGATCTGCTTGAATGAACAACTAGCTGTATCCCTTTCGCTTTTTATTTCTGTTTTCTTTCATCTTCCACTTTGTCACTAATGACAACTACTTTATCAGACTGAGAAGATTGAGCACCATGCTTTTCTCGAGATGACATCCTGTCCGGAGATCTTTCCTGATCGTCATGAGGAGTTTGTTGAACACCTTCGCTCAGCTTTTGAAGCGATTCCTCTCTACTTTTCTTTGAACTTTGAAGAAATTCTAACAGAAAATCTCCTTCTTCTACTTCCACTTCTTCTATCACTTGTTTTCCTTTTTCTTTCTCAGGCAGACTCTGTACGATGGGCTCTTGGTGCACTTCCACAGTTAGTTGAGCACTAGCATCTTCAACTGCTTTCAAGACTTTAGAGATATCAAAGTCCTGAGCCTTTCTTTTCAAAAGAGTCTTCTTTTTCTTTTCAGCTTGAAGGGTTTCTTCTACCCTTATTCTTTCTGCAAAGGCCTCAGCAGGGTCAAGACCAAACTTCCGATCACCTTCCTTTCTCTGTTCCTTGTCCTTTCTCCATTTGGCTACAACTTCCTTACTGTACCTCTGCTTCTTCTTTGGTTTTGAAATAGTTTGAGGATCAGACTTTCGAGTAACACCGGTGGATTGATTGTCCTTGGCTGGCATAGGTGCCGATTGATTTTGAGCCAATTCAGCTTCTACATCTCTGACAAAAAGTTTTGAATTTGAATCAAAACAAACATTCAGCTTTTTCATCGTACTCTTATTAATCAAAGATGGCATCAAATCCATAGGTTCTCCTTTCAAAGGAATGTTACAAAACTTCATAATCTCAAGAATGAATTTCGTAAGGATAGCTGGATACATTATTATCTGGGATTTAATCCCTCCTTTCTTGACATTCTTGATGGTTTCAAAAACATATCCCATGAGATTTACTTTCCTCATATTCACAAGATAGTCGAGCATAAAGACATCAGAAACTTTAAGTGTTTCTCTATCCCCTTTCCTTGGGATAAGAAAACCTTGCATCCATAAAGTGACAAACCGATTGTCCGGTGAAAGATGAGAAACTTTCCTCTTTTCCTCATTAATAACAAACAAAGTTTTTTCAGCACTTTCTCTATTAAACGTACCAACTTTCTCTGGTAGTTTGTGAGATGGATAGAATGCATCGCCTTCTATAGAAACATTCAGAAAATGTGCCGCTTGTTTCACAGACATAGATAATTTTCTATCATACACAGCGAAGTTAATAGTCATATCTTTGTCGAAAGAAACGGTTTTGTAAAATTGACAAACTTCATCAAAAACAACTGGATCTTGAATATCAGGCTTTTCCACACAGAGATGTTCCCATCCTTGAAACAGAATGATCCTCCTGATTGTAGAATCGTATATATCGAAAAAGTCTCGGGATACTAACCTTTCTCTGTGAAAGTCTTTCTCTGTAAAAGTCTTTGAAGACATTTCGGCAGGAGTATTAGCAGAAGATTGAGACATAAAGGTTCTGCCGATGAGAAGATCGTACGATTGTTTATAGCTGGTGGAGCAGAGCTTCGCCTCAAATCCTGAAACTTCAATGTGGGTTTGGGGAGGGGAGGGGGGTATTTATAGGCGATAAAGAGATGACTGTTGATATTCTACGGTCAAGATTAGATAATACCAGATCAATGGTTAGGATTAAAGCAAAAAAAAATTTTAAAAAAAATGAGAAGAGTGAAAAGAAACATGTCGGAGAACATAAGGTGATTGCTGGTTTTGGTATGAATCAAAAGTAAACACAATCGTAAGAAAAAAAATCATGATGCCGATGGAAAACAAAGTCAATACTATGATCGGACCGTACGATAGAAAATAATCTTGTTACCATGAACTGACAGTACGATGGAAAACAATCTCAATACTATCATCGGTCGATACAAAACTATTTGAATGGTACGATGGAAAAGAATTTCAATACCATCATCGGTCGATTCAAAAACTATTGAATGATACGATGGAAAAGAATTTCAATACCATCATCGGTCGATTCAAAAACTATTGAATGATACGATGGAAAAGAATTTGAATACTATCATCGGTCGATTCAAAAATTATTGAATGATACGATGGAAAAGAATTTCAATACCATCATCGGTCGATAAAAAAAATAAATGGTACGATGGAAAAGAATTTCAATACTATCATCGGTCGAAAAAAAAATCATGAATGGTACGATGGAAAAGAATTTCAATACTATCATCGGACGATACAAAATTTTTGAACGATACGATGGAAAAGAATTTCAATACGATAAAAAGAAAAATTGAAATGGTCAATACGATAAACAGGAAAACTAAAATGAAACGATAAAACTGTCAATACGATAAACAGAAAAAGAAACATATATAAATAGAGTAAATAGTTAAAGATCAGAAACATAAAGACATAAAGAAATGTCCTCCCCCTTTCTACGAGGAGTTTCTTACTATTAGGAGAGATGTAAAACAGGAAGTAGATATGAATGATTATTTTAATGTAATCATTCCTAGCTTCTGTTTTATAAATTCAAATCTATCGGAAGGTAAAGGTTTTGTAAAAATGTCAGCAAGTTGTTATTGCGTTCCGATGAATTGTAAAACAATATCTCTTTTTTGTGTGTGATCCCTAAGAAAGTGATGCCTAACATCTATGTGTTTTGCACGAGAGTGATGTGCTGAGTTTTTACTAAGAGCTATGGCACTTGTATTATCACACAGAATTTGAGTTTTGGAGAAACTCAAACCATAGTCAGTGAGTGTGTGCTGCATCCACAATACTTGAGCACAGCAACTTCCAGCTGCTACATATTCAGCTTCAGCAGTGGAGAGTGCTACTGAGTGTTGTTTCTTTCAGGACCAAGATACCAAAGAGTCTCCTAAGAAATGACATGTTCCAGATGTACTTTTTCTATCCATTCTACAACCACCAAAGTCAGCATCTGAAAAACTTTTTAAAACAAAATCATTTCCAGAAGAGTAGAAAAGTCCTAAATCCATAGTGTCTTTTAAATACCGAAAGATTCTCTTTACGGCTTTTAGGTGAGACTCTTTTGGATTAGATTGATATCTTGCACATAAGCATACAGAAAACATCAAGTCGGGTCGACTAGCTGTCAAGTATAGCAAACTCCCTATCATACCTCTAAAAATTGTTTGATCTACTGGTTTCCCAGTTTCATCAAGATCAAGAGTATTTGAGGTACCAATTGGGGTGCTAATACTTTTAGTTTTGTCAAATCCATACTTTTTGAGTAAGTCTTTAATATACTTATGTTGAGATATATAAGTTCCTTCTGGTTTTTGAGATATTTGAAAACCTAGAAAGAATGTTAACTCACCCATCATACTCATTTCAAACTCAGATTTCATTAAATTTGCAAAAGAGTCGGTTAAAGATTTTTGAGTTGATCCAAATATGATGTCATCAACATAGATTTGGACAACCAAAACATTTTTGTTTTCCATTTTTATAAAAAGAGTTGGATCAGCTGTACCTTTTCTATAATTGTTTTGTAAAAGAAATCCTGTGAGTCTATCATACCAGGCTCTAGGGGCTTGTTTAAGACCATATAGAGCCTTGGTAAATTTAAAGACATGATCAGGATGTTTTGGGTCTTGAAAACCAGGAGGTTGTTCGACAAAAACTTCTTCTTGAACAAAACCATTTAAAAAAGCACATTTGACATCCATTTGAAATAGTTTGAAATTGAAATATGCTGCGAAGGCTAATAGAATACGAATAGATTCAAGTCTAGCTACAGGGGCATATGTTTCTTCATAGTCTATTCCCTCTTGTTGATTATAGCCTTTAGCAACAAGTCTTGCTTTATTTCTTACAATGATTCCATTTTCATCACACTTGTTTCTGAAAACCCATTTTACACCAATCACAGTTGTTTCTTTAGGTCTTTCAACTAAAGTCCAGACTCGATTCCTTTCAAATTCATTTAGTTCATCCTGCATTGCTTTGATCCAATCATCATCACCTAAGGCCTCACTTGGACTTTTAGGTTCAAATTGGGAAAGAAAAGCAAGATGTTCTATTTCATTTCTTAAGGAATTTCTGGTCCTTACAGGTTGATTTATATCACCAATGATGTTATCACTGGGATGATTCCTAAGAAACAATTGATTTGGGTTTTGTAAAACCTGTTCATCAACATATGGTAGAAAATCTTCTGTGGTAAATGTTTCAGGAATACTTTCTTGAACATTTTCCTTATCAGAATGTTCTTCTAATAAAGGTTGATAAACATTTTTGGAAAACACATCCGAGGATGTAGGATTGGGTTGGTTGAAAACAAAAGGGTTAGTTTCATCAAATTTTACATGTACTGTTTCTTCAATAGTACAAGTGTTTTTATTGAAAACTCTATAAGCCTTAGAGGTTGTGGAATAGCCTAGAAAGATTCCTTCATCAGATTTTGGTGCAAATTTGTGTAAATTATCTTTTGTATTCAGAATGAATACTTTGCATCCAAAAACTTTGAAGTAAGAAACTTTAGGTTTTCGGCCAGTCCATAATTCATAAGGAGTTTTATTAAGAAATGGTCTAGTTAAAACACGATTTATAGTATAACAGGCAGTACTTACAGCTTCAGCCCAAAAGTGATTAGCAATTGAGTATTCACTCAACATGGTTCGAGTCATTTCCTGAAGAATACGATTTCTTCTTTCAACAACCCCATTTTGATGAGGAGTTCTTGGAGCTGAGAAATTGTGAGTAATACCTTTCTTACTACAAAAAGTTTCAAAATCTGAGTTTTGAAATTCACCACCATGATCACTATGAATAGTTATCAATGGTAGGTTTTTCTCATTTTTAACTTGGGCTCTAAAAGTTTTGAAATAGGAAAAGGCTTCAGATTTCTTTGTGAGAAAATAGACCCATGTAAATCTAGTAAAGTCATCAACTAAAACAAATACATAGTATTTGCCTCCAATGCTTCCAGATTGTGAAGGACCAAACAGATCCATATGCACAAGCTGTAATGCATTAGAAGTTGAAACTTCATTAATTGGTTTAAAGCTAGTTTTATGTTGCTTGCCAAATTGACAAGGATCACAGACTTTTGAAGAATCATATCTAAGACCCGGTAGCCCTTTTACAAGTCCTTTCTTTGAGAGTTTTCTTAGGTTTCTCAAATTACAGTGTCCTAATCTCCTATGCCATAGCCAGGATTGGTCTTCTATTACACTTAAACAAGGTAAGTTTTGGTTCCTAAGGTCTTCTAAGTTAATAGTGTAAACATTCTCTTGCCTATGGGCAGATAGAATGAATTCATCCTTGGAATTGTGAACTAGACACTTATCATTTCTAAAATTCACAAGGTAACCTTCATCACATAATTGACTTATGCTGATGAGATTGTGCCTAAGACCTTTTACAAATAAAACATTTGAAATAAGAACTTTTCCAAGAAAAACGATATTACCTATACCAACAATCTTTCCTTGAGCATTATCTCCGAAGGTAACTTTTCCACCTTTTGTTTTGATAACCTTTTCAAAGAAATCTTTGTTTCCAGTCATATGTCGAGAACAACCACTATCCATGTACCAAATATTCTTATTGATACACTTCTCGTTTCCCTGAAAAAGAAACAATTAGATTTTTGGAATCCAAACTTGTTTGGATCCAGAAGGGTTAGATAAAAGAATTTTAGGAATCCACATTTGTTTAGCAAAATGAGCTTTATTAAATCCTAAGGATTGAGTTTTGTTAGGAGAACAATCTCTTCTCCAATGTCCACCACATTGACACTTGGAACAGAAAATGGTTTTTTGAGGAACAAAATAGTTATTACTAAAAACAGGTTTGGAATAAGTATAACCAAGAACAGAACGATTTCTCAACGGTCTAATTTGAGAATACATCCTATCAAAGTTTTCTTTTCCATGAGTAAAGTTTGAAAAACACTTTTTCAAGGATAAAATCTCTGACTTTAGTTTTAAAACCAAATTCTTGTTTTCTAAAACATTTGAATTAGAACTAGAGTTAAACTCTAAAATGTTTTTCTTTGAAATTTCAGTTTCAAGATCCTTAGAAAGTTTATCCTTTTCAGATTTGACTTTCTCAAGGGTTTTCAAAATGCTTTCAAAATCAGAAGTTTTCCCATCAAGATCTTTAGAAAGATCTGATACTTCTTTAGTCAAAATAGAAATTCTAGAATTTGCTTTTTCAAATCTCTTTTTGAGTTTAGAATTTTCATTTTCAAGTAACTTAGCAAATCTAGAGACTTCTTCATAAGAAGGCAATGCATCATCTTCTGATGATGAGGGTTCATCATTTGAAGATTCATAATATCTATTATCAACATAATTTGCATTTAAAGAGACATTTGTAACAGCTTCAGCATTATGTACCTTAGCCATGAGACAATGATCTTCAATTGGTAGTCTGGCTAGAAGTCCAATATTTCTTTGTCCTGACATCTCATATTCTGAAGAATCATCTGTGGAATCACTACCACTTGCACTCCACGTATTATTTGCTTTCAAGCCTTTCTTTGTCTTATAAAACCTTTTCTTGTTTCTTTCAGAGTGTTTCTCTTTTCTATCTTTCCTCTTTAGTAAAGGCCAATCAGGCCTTATATGTCCTGCTTTCTTGCATTCATAACAAGTTACCTCTAAATCTTTCCTCTATTTCCTGTCTTTCTTTTTGAATCTATATTGAAAATCTTTCTTTCCCACAATCTTGTTCATCCTTCGAGCAAGATTAGATAACTCATTATCCGAAAGATTACAATCACTTGAATCAGATACAACAACTTTCTTGGATTTAGACCTTGTAACCCTTTCAGGTGTTTTAGCTTTAGATGCAAAAGCTACACTTCCATTCCCATTCTTCTTCTTATTGAAATCAGCATCTCTCTTCATTCTTGTCTCGTGCTGTAGAAGAGTTCCAAAGAGTTCATCAAGAGTAATCTGGGAAACTTTTCTATTTTCATCAATAGCTGTCCTTTTCGACTCCCATTCATTTGGCATAATATCTATAATCTTGTCAACAAGAGCTTCATCATCAAGACCTTTTTCTCCCATAGATTGTAAGCTGTTGACAATTGTCATAAACCTTTGTTGCACTTTACATACTGGCTCTCCATAAGGAAAAACAAATCCATGATACTCTGCTCGAAGCATTGCTCTCCTTGTTTCTATAACCTTGGATGTACCAAAATGAGTGACTTCTAATTTCTTCCAAATACAGTTGGCTGCTTCACATGAAGATATCTGACTATATATATTCCTGGTCATAGAGCATAATAAAGTATTGCGTACCTTGTAATTCAGTTGATATTCTTTCTTCTCTTGGTTGGTGAAAGTGCTAACTTCTTTGTCAGGAATTTTGTAACCCCCAGTAAGCATAATAAAATTGTCTACACCAGTATTGATGACGAAAGTCTTCATACGATCTCTCCAATACTCATAATCATTCCCATCGAAAATTGGTGGTCTAGAAGGATTCAGATTATCTATTGATCCGATATTCATTCCTGCCATCTAATATAACAAAAACAACTTTTCCACTCCACACGTTAGTGTAGTAAGTATTCAAGATAGTAATAAGAAATAAAGCTAGTAATACAAATCAGTGGAAAACCTGCTCTGATACCAATTGTTGGATCGAATAGTAGATATAAAAGTCTATTAGATGGAACAATACAAGAGGGGGGGTGAATTGTAGGTTTAAAACCTTTGAGTTTTAGTAACAAAGAGATTAGTTTAAATGAACTTAAACTAATACAAATACAAATACCCTCAATTGCATTGAATATAAAAGGTATGATGTATTGTAATACTAATGTTATGTAAAACAATTGTATTCAAGATGAACACAATAATCAGAGTAATACAGATATGAATGATTCTACCTTAAAGCGTATAGAACCAATCAATACAATATGTAATAGAATGATTGTAATTAAAACAATTACAATTGAATATGTAAAGAAGAAAGGAAACAATACAATTCCCTTTCTAATACAAGTAACAGCGGAAATGTAAAAGTAATACAATTCTTTTAACCCAAAGAGAAGGGTTATCCTTTCACCTAGGATAAAAGGTCTGTCTCACCAACACCTTGGTGAGCCCTCGATACGATGATCGGCACGTCTGTCTGCCTATCCCCGGCAGCCCTCGATACGATGATCGGCACGTCTGTCTGCCTATCCCTGGCAGCCCTCGATACGATGATCGGAACGTCTGTCTTCCTATCCCCGGCAACCCTCAATTTTGCAGGTAATCGGCACCTCTGTCTTTCAATTACTTGAAAGCCCTCGATACGATGATCGGACGCACAAAGCTGATGAGAGAAGTCACAGTGTCTATCTCTAGAATCTTCGTAGTTCACAGAGTCTCTTCATTCGTTCTCTTTGTTCATCGTTGTGTTCTCAGCTTCAAATGACCTCCTATTTATAGGCCTCGGGTTCCAACGGTCATATTGCCTCCAACGGTCATATTGAAACAGAAAGAACGACATCATTTTGATTAGTTTGTAACTAACTCAACGACATCGTTTTGTTAGGACAAGAGATATATAGAAATGTAAAACATGAGTACGATTCATATGCAGAGAGAGTTTTTGACAAAGTACCAAAACAAATAATGATCATCTGAATAGCAGAGTCAGTACGGTACGATTGACAGAGTCAGTACGATACGATTGACAGAATCAATACGATACGATTGACAGAGTCAATACGATACGATTGACAGAGTCAGTTCGATACGTTTGACAGAGTCAGTACGATACGATTTGGTCGGTACGATCAACATCGTACGATACGATAAACATGATAAAAGACAATTGTAATATACAGACATATGATAGAATACATTTGTGATTTCCAAAACATGATATAGAAGCCAAAAGAAGACTTTTGACTTAACAGTATGGGTCTGATCCAACCCACCAGACCTGACCCGACCCACCAGCCTTCTCGTTCTGACACAAAATGGACCAGCCTGAATCGACCTAGAATGAAATTTCTCGGCCCAATCAGCCTTCTAGGCTCATCCCCCTGGGCTCAGACCATGCTGTGGGCTTGCTCGGTGTCCCGTACACGGTCCTCCCAGACTGCGTGCCACCCGACTTGATGTGGTGATAGACTGCTTTCATGCTGTCAGCCAGCCATCCACCTACACCATGGGTTCACCACTACTATAGGGTCTATTTATCCTATCGTCTACAGATGAAGCCCATCAATACTGTTTCCCCCAGTCGCCGCTTGCAGCACTACTTTGGCTGCGGGCTCCCCCATGATCCCTCCTAGACTGTTCCCTATCGCAGCTGACAACTATCCCAAAAGCATCCCTCTTTCCTACCCTCATGCTCTACTTGGACTGCCCCATTGGGCTGCATCCAACCATCACCTCCAGTCACCCCACTGGCAGCCCCCCTGGACCTACTTGAGCCACTGCTCCGGGCGCCGCTACCCCGGGCGCCGCCATGTACAACATCCCTATAGTGTCGTAAGCCACTACCTCATAAAATTTCAATTTACATTTTCCGTCGCCCCTCCAAGGTGTTTTTGGGGTATCAGATCCTTGGTTTTGGGCTATTTCACTTTGACTCGAAGGTGAAAGAATCATCAACACATCAATCACAAAGAACTCAAAGAACATGGCAAACAAGGGGAAAAGGAGAAGCACAAAATCACTCAAAGGGCGAATTATGGACTTTTATCATGTTAGACTCGATTCTTATTTTTTGAAAGGATTAATGAATAATGATAATGATAATCACGAAAATCTATCACCCATTAACCCTGAAATTTAACCATCCAACAAGAACGAACGAATCATAGATCAACCTATTCATTTGTTTGTCTGTTTTCATCATTAGATCTAAGATGGGGAAAGGAAATCACAAATAGATCAAACACCCTACATGGAGTGTTAATCAGTCAATGATGAAGGGAGAAGTTATGTCATCATCGTTAATCTATCCATTGATCTTCAATCTAAGATCTGATCTCTGGTCCATCATCACTGATTCTCAATCCACCAACATTCATTAGAGAGAGCTCCATCTCCTCTTGTTAGAGGAATTATAGGGTTATGACAATAATTTTAAATTCTTCGACAATTTTAATTTAAAAAAAAGAAACCCCTACTTCATCACAATAAATTATTTTCATTAAATATTTCATTATTGATATGTCCAAAAACAAACTTTTTCTACTGGCCCGCATCAGATGATGTTAGGCCCCACCTAAGGTAATGTAGTTGCGATGAACACAATGGTTCCCTCATTTTTCTAAATTAGGAAAATATTTAGAAGTTATTATAGTTTAAGGAAAAACCACCCACATGATTTATTAAAATATTAATTTTTTTCAAGAAGTTGTTTTGTTCACACCGGGCCTCCAACATGTATGAAGAAAGATGATACCTAAGGAAAGAGATTTACATCATAATCCCATTTTATTCAAAAAATATTATACTTGAATTTTCATTGAGTAAATTATATGATAATTATTTGATAAATAAATTTAAATTTTCATATCGTCTAGTTATATCGATGGAATACATTTTTTTTCTTTCATTTTCTTCACTTTAAGAACCCAAAATATTGAAATAATGTTTTTAAGGAAAATAGAGTTTGTTTTATTATTTCGATTGAAATATTTTCATTCTATGGCCACGTCTTCTTTAAAATGTTTTGATAGTGATTTTGATTATTCTAAAATTATTTTAAAAGTTCATTTTACCAATTTTTTACTTTTTTTTGTTAAATTTTCAATGGAATATTCTTGATGATTTCCAAATGTTTTATTTTTTTGTTTTTTTTTACCAAAAATATAAAATGAACCTTTGTTTTAATGAAAAAAACATGAATAAAATTTCCTACTATCATGAATTATAAAAGGTTTTATAATTCATTTATAGGATTCCATGGTTCTTTTCAAAAAAATTATTTCATTAATATTTTGGAAAATTTTATATTTTAAAGAAGTTATTTCAAATTGATAATACTATTTTAGTTAAAAAAAATTCCAATGATATTTCAAAGGAAATTAAATCTACGATAACATACTTTGATTCTAATTATGATTTACCAGGGACATAATACAATGATATCATCCTACTTATTTATATTGATGGTTCATTATTATGATGATAATATTTTTATGAAATCCATTTATTTTCCTTAGGTTATTCTATGATGAAATGATGAAATATTTATGAAACTCATTTTCTTCCCATGAGTTATATTATGATGATTTGATGAATGTTTTATGTACTTATGAACATATATGTAGTTTTTAATATTTTGAAGGTAGTAATAGAATCATATATCCCTCCAATTCAATAGGAAAATTTTTATATCTCATGATATAATTATGGGAAACAAGTTGATGTTCTTGATATAATATGGGAAACATGTAGGGATTACTGATCCATTATATGAAACATGTTATGATGCATGATCCATTATGATACATGAAACATGTGGCGATTCATAATCCACTATGATTTTATTGTCTCAATATTTAACCTTGACATATGAAATGGTTTCTATACCTATAATGGTTCAACACTCCTATAATGTATTTCTATGATTATTTTTTGAACATATGGCTCACAATTGATTTATGATGATTCCTCACTCCTTTGATTTATGTTTTTTCCTTAAATCATAGCTTTTTATTCCACATCCCATGTTTATGATCCTTGAAATATTGGGTATTAAATTTGTACGTTATGGTAATGATATCATACCCTTATTATTTCATATGTTAATCTATTAATATGTATCATGTTTACCATGACTGACTATCTGAGCTTTCCATTTTTTATGTTTCCTTTCAATAGGTTATGAAGAGTGGTTTTAAGTAGTGTATATAAATAAGGGTACAAAGTTAAAATTACATTACAAGAGATTATGAAGAATGTACCTAAATAAATTTTTTTGATTAAATTATCCAAATAAACTATAAATTTATTGTTCAAGAATGGATTGCAATGTTATGTATTTAATATTCATCTAAAAGATAAAATATTTATGTAATAAAAACTTGGGTCTCTATATTTGTTACTAGAGTGAGGTTTATTAGAACTTTATATATTAGGATTAGTAAACATTAGTGAAAACCATGGTTATATGTTTAAGTATAATATAACATTATAAAATATTGATAATGACCACAGATAACCTATTTTAAACCTTAGGTTTCATATATTAAGAATATGGTGTGATGATTTAGATATAACATGAGGTATTTTTTATGATTACATGATTTATCACAATGTTTTTTGATGCTCGTGCTAACTTTTTTTATTTTAGAAAGGGATTGAAGATAGAATAATGAAGTTGAGGTGGTTATAAGTATGATCAAATGTTGAAGTATACTTTTTGAGATTAGTTATATGAATCAAATTATATCACTAAAATTATATGGTAATGTTAATTCTTATCCTCAATGATTAGAAATTGATTTATCAGTGAAAATTCATAAAGGTACTATGGTCACATATCAAGTCTATAGTTCCTATATGTAAGAAGATTATAGGAATTTTCTTCCTATAAATGTTACGATTCTTCCCCTAGCCTAATTTTATGTCATTATATACATGGATTATATTTCTTTATATATATCCTATATCAATATATGGGGAAGGGAAATCACATTTCATATTTTAAATGAACATGTGATCATTTATCAGTGTAATAAAGAATACAAGGTTACAATAAAAATTAATTATATCTCGTGGGTCTTAATTGTTATACATGAAGGATATTTATCTCAGTTTTTTGGGGAGAAAATTAACATTGGGGACAATATTATTATATTGGAGTTTTTTGATGTATTTCCATAAGAATATCCTAGTCTTCCTCTAAATCATGTAGTTGAGTTTTTAATAGAATGCATACCCATTGCTATACATATTTCAATGCATCCTTATATGAAGGCCACGACTGAGTTGTAGTAATAGAAGTAGTAACTCTATGAAAGTTTTGATAAGGGATTCATATGCCCTGTTTCATTACTATGGGGTGAAACTATTCATTTTGTTAAGAAGAAATGTGTTTCAATGCCACTTTTCATTGACTATCAAGAACATAACATGATCATCATAAAGAAAAACTATCCTCTATCCCATATAAATGATTTGAATTTTCAATTAACAGATGATAGATAATATTCTATTATTTATCTACATTCTATATATCATCAATTTATGGTTAAGAGTTAGGAAATTCCAAAGATAGTCATCCATATGAGGCAAGTGAATTATGAATTTATAGTAATGCATTTTGGAATTACTAATTCCCCTTTCATTTTCATACATTTAATGAATGGAGTCTTTAGAGATGACCTTGATCATTTTTTGATAGTCTTTATAGATGGTATTGTTATATATTTCATAATAAAGTATTATTATAAAAATCATTTTAATATTTTGTAGAATACCTAGAGGAAAGATAAGTTATAAGGCAAATTTACCATGTGTGAATTTTGGCATGAAAAAGTGTGAGAGTTTGTATATTTATTCATGGTATGTTAGCAAGTTAAGGTTGAGAGATATATGTATAAAGAGATGTTACAACCATTGGACATATATGAATGGAAATGAGAAAACATTATAATGGATTTCATCATCAGACTCTCCTAAACACTTAAAGTGTATAATACTATTAGGGTTATAGTCAATGAGATTACAAAGTTGGAACACTATATTTTCATTAGAAAAGATTTCCCTCTGGACCAGAATTTAAAGTTAAATATTAAGAAAGTGGTGAGATTTCATGAAACACCAAATTATATTATATTTGATTAGGATCCAAGGTTTACCTCAAATTTCTAGATAAGTATTTAGTGATATCTATATTTAGAATTTCGTTTTCACGATACTTATCATTCTTTGATTGATTTTCTGTCTGAGTGAACCATTCAAACCCTGGATGATATGTTGAGATCACTTTATAAGGATTTCAAAGGTGGTAGGTGGCAACAACTTATTTTGTTATAATTTTCTTACAAAAATATCATTCAATAAATCATTTATATGGATCATTATAATTACCTCTATGTTAGGAAGTAAAGAACTTATATAGAATAGGATGAAATTGGGGAACTATAAATTTTAGGACATGATATGGTTGAAAAAATATTAGAGAAGGTTAATTTTATTCAACCAGAAATAAGGGAAGATCATAGTTAGTAGAAAAGTTATGATAAAAACCATCGATGGGATATATAGTTAGAATTTGGTGGAAAAGAATTTTTATTAATAAAACCATGGAATAAGGTGATGATATTTCGAAAGAATGGAAATTTGAGCCCTAGATATATCAATCCATTTGAAATTGTTGATCAAATTGGGATAACAAATTATTATATGGAACGTCGACCAATTATCTCTCAAGTACATGATATGTTCCTTGTATCTCTCCTGAGGATGTATTTACCAGATCCATCAAATGTATTGAACAGAGAGGTCATACTATTGGAGTGAGATCTCTCTTAGGAAGAATAACCAATAGAGATTTCAGACCAGAGAGAACGATTTATATGAAACAAAACCACTCACAAAGTAAATTTTTTATGGAGAAACTATAATTTAAAGTATGAAATATGGTAACCTGAGGATGGTAATAAATAGAGATAACCTCGATTTTGTGTGTCTAAGTGATGGAATTTTGGGAGAAAAATCCATTTTAAAGGGGGTAAAATATAAAACCCTAAGATAATATGATATAGTTCTCCATAAATAAATTTTATTACTTTGATCTCTTTATTTACATGCAATACTAATTTTAAATAAACTATATTATACTATTGAAATATTAAAATTTATTGAAGTAGTTATCTTATAGGAATTTAATTGTGAGGCCTACTCAATATAAATATATTAATTACTAAACAGCCAATATTTATTAATGTCATTTAATTATTCAAAAAATGATTTTTATCATTTTTGAGAGTGAACGTTATAATTATTTTATGGAAATTTTAGAAATTCTATTTGATAAAAGAATATAATTTTTGAAATCAACATATTAAAAATTATCTTAGGGTGAATATTTAAGTTTTTTCTTAAAATATTGATATTCCATTGAATAGTGAAAATACTAATTTTTATTGAAAACTATATTTTTGTTTCAAGAATTTGGAATGATAATTTTTTTAAATCTCCTAAAAGTGAAATTAGTTATCTTATATTATTAATAAATAAATTAACTTCATTGAAATAAATTCAATGGTTGAATTTGGTATAAAAACATTTTTATACATAAAATTATATTTTTCTAAGAAAACTATTTTGCCATCATGTTTTGAATTTTTATCTTAAATTAGTTTCTGAAACTACTATAAATTGAATCTTAAAAAATGAATTACATATTTGAGATTAGGAGGTTCAAATTTGGTAAATAACCCCCTTTTATATTTCGTCAATATTAATAGTAACTATAATAACTTTTTGTTACCAGGGCAATGGTAAAATGTGTCAATTAGTGTTAAGACTAATATTATAAGGATTCAAAATCATTAAAATACTTTTATTTATCATATTATATGAGTTTCATTGAGATATTTTCATCCAATTCCCCAATTTATGTCCACTTGTATCCATTTTTCTCTGATTATGACCTTTGTATTAATTTAAGAAAATAATAAATACTAAATGAACCTATAATGATATAAAAATATTAATTTTTCATAAGGATAAAAAAATTATAATTTAAAATATAAATTTTTATTTGAAATATTAACTATTTTTTATCATGGTAATTTATTTTTAATTTTTAGTAACTAAATAATTACATTTAATGCTTATACAATACCGACATAATATGTATTCGATTAATAGAAAAATAATATAAATGATTTTAAAAATATTAAAATAAAAGAATATCGATGAATTATAATGCTCCAAATTTTTTTAGATAAATACGACGTATAAGGGACGTGTGAAAGGTTTATATTTGAATCCCATTGATGTTACATTATTTTCAATGCCAACATAAATGAATACTTCAAAAAATAACATTAATAATATTTTATAAAAAAAAATATTTAATTAAATGATTTAAACTTCATAAGAATCTTATATTTGGACAAGTGAATGGTATATAGTTTATTATATAAACCATGTTTCATTTATGAGTCACTTTTATTTTTATGGTAACATTATTAATCCTTATGGAGTATATAACATTGATATTAGTGTAATTTTAAAAAGGGTTAACAGGGGGGTTTAAAACTAAGAGGTGAAGGTAAAAAGAAAAAAAATTATCATATTTTTTTATATGAAATTATTTTGAATCCTACTCATATTATAATAAAATTATATCAATTTAGTGCCAATTTCCCTTAAAAATTAATTTATTTTAATTTAATACTTCAGGTAATTCCAAGATTGCCCATCCCCTCATTTATAAAAGGGAACCTGCTCTACAACATTATTCACGATGTTTGATACTTATTTCTCATCCAAGTACTATCATAATATAAAAAAATATTCCTTCTTCAAATTATAGAGTTTTTTTTCCAAAATACCATCCTTTCTAGGATTAATGTTTAAGGTAAAGAAAGTTTCTCAATGAAGAGTTACAACTATCTGGTGAACTTTTTTCAATTTTATTTATTATTATACCTCCTTTGATTATATGGTATCCATTATAAATTTTTTTATTCATTTTATTAAATATAATTAAATTTTATCATGATGATGGAACATTCATTATCCACTTTCTTCTCATCTGTTGGAAAATGATAATGTCGCTCGTGTGTACGTGTGGACTACCACCCCCATGAAGTGACACAATTTGATTTTTTTATTCCATTTTACATGGATAGTAATAATGATAAATTTAAGGAATATATATGATATATATTGTAACACACAAATCTTCCATGATAGGCTTCTCTTTGAATAATACAGTAGCATGTGTTGTACGCAACTTTGAGTTCTAACACACACCACAACTAATCAAACTATCCGTTATGAATATTAATACCTACTTTTTGAAATTTTATAAATTTTATATTTCAAAATGGACTTCATTTTTGGACTCATAATATCAAAATTATCTTAGGTTGAATTTTTGATATTTTTCTGAAAACATTCAATTTTTGATGAATAGTGAAAAAACACTGAGTTATAATTTAAAAAAAAAATTATTTAAATAATTATATATTCTATTTAAATTTAATTAAGGTCAAAATAGATACATAATACCTATATAAGTTCAATTTAATTCATTAGATTTAGTTTAGAATAATTTTAGATATGTAAAAATTTTATTGAACTTTTCACCGTCTTTTATCCACCTCCTAGAAGTATTTGGAAACTCACATAAAACTTCATTTTACGGCTTCGGTGAGTGGAATTTCAAAAATTCGAGAGACATGGTTAATATCAAGGAGTAAAATGTGGTTCAATAAGATAAAAATAATTTTTGGTGAATAGTAACTTCTTACTTTTATTTACCACGATTAAAAGTAAATAGGGTAATTAAGGCTAAAAATGATATTAATATTAGCCTAACACATGTTTTAATTCTATTGGACAAGTGTATCTCGACCAAAAAAAACCTTAGGAATAAAATATAATCATTTAGGTCCACTTGGATTAGATTAGGGAATTTACTATTATTTAATTCAAAGAAGAGTTAAAAGAGTTAAAATCGAAGTTTAATAACTAAAATATTTTTAATATAAGGTTATGCATAAGATAAATTCGATTATAAATATTCATTAGAAATTTAATAATATTTCCTATATAATGGTAGTTTTTTTATAATTTTTAGACATTAAATAATTTAATTTATTTATGACACAATGGTGATGTAGTAATTACATAATTAATGAAATATTAAAGTAATTGATATTATAAATCTAAACAATAAATTTAATTTGAGACTTTTTATGAATTACACTAATTTATTAGGTTAAAATAACATATTAGGATTGTTTATATAAATTTTATTCAAAGTAATAATGCTTTTATGAAATTATCCAAAACATAATACCCAATATTATCAAAATTGACATAAAAGAGTTTTAAAAAAATAATATATTATTAACTGATATTCTATTCCTAAAAATCTAAGGTTCGTCCAAAGGACTTATATAATGATAGTTGTATCATTAATGGACCACTTGGGGGTCTCTTGGAGGTATATTATAAGTTTATTAACTATATAATATAAAAAAATAGACATGGTAAATGTCAAACTATTTAACTAAGAGTTAAATATAAATGATAAGGTTAATTGAGTGACCCAAACCAGTCTAAAATTTATTGGTTAAAATTATTTCAACCCATCCACATCTTAACCTTTAAATAATGCACTTTGGAGCCATTATAAACTAAATATAAATTTATTATAAAATAATATTTCTTGCTTTTCTAAAGGTGCCCCTCACCCCTCTTATAAAAAGGAACTACCCTTCTCTCTAATTCACACCTTCAAAGCCTTTTGGATCGGCCATTACCAGCCAAAAATATCCTCTAAACATCCATCACTTCAACCTAGAGGCCTTAGTTTGATCATAAATACAACTTACGGAGCCATTTTGATCAAATCCAAAGGAAGAACCCAAAGAAGAGGTAATGTTTTCATCACCCTGTTTCAAGTTCTTTTCTTCTTCAACTTCTTCTTTCATTGTTATTTAAATTATAAAATAATAATTCTATTATCTTTTATATACTGTGATGTTATTATAAATATGGTACAAACATATTCAGTATTCTATCCATCCTTTTAATGTCATGTCACCATACCTGCGTACGTACGACTTACCGTCTCCATGTCGTGGTGTAATTGTTATTCAAAACATTATTTTTTGGATGGGTATAATAATGATGTTTAATTCATGTAAATAATAAATATAACATGATAATGATTCTTTATATATTATATAATATCCAATTATATATTATTTTAATATCAAAAGAGTGATATTGTTGCTTGTGCATACGTACAGACAACCGTCTCCACGAACACGATGCGATTCATTCCCCATCGTATCCATTCAAGTATAATTCTCATATGATGATTAAAAATAATGTTTAAGGAGTTGATATCATTATTTATATGAATAAGATACAACCTATCCATAACAAACACGGCTTATGTAACAAAACATATAAAAGAAAACAATTAAGTTAACACCCGAAACGACAATAATACTATGATATTATTAACAATTCAATGTTAAAAAATCATATATGATATAATATTAATGTATATGATTATGTAATAATTTAATAACAATTATTTCACCATTATACAAGAGTTTAACCTACCCTCAACCAAGTAAAAGTACCAGGTAAGGTTTTATTTCACAATCTCTTCATTATCCGAGGTTGTTTATACGTAATTATCTACTGAGACCTCTCTATCATCCACATCCATGTTTCTTAAAAATGTATTTCAAATCATTATTAATATTTTACAAAATATGGGTTAAATTAATTTATACCCTTTTTGACTTTTTATAATAATTTTATAAAGGAATATTTCTGTAGTTTTCCAAATAAGGTCCTTTTTAACCTTTTCGACAGAATCAAGGTAAGAATGTATTTTTTAAATTATAAAGCGGGTTCGGCTATTTTCCGCCATTATAAAATTGTCGAAGCTTCCCTTAAAATCTTATAAGAATGTTTTCAAATTAAATTTTATATTTTATAATTATGTGACTCTAAATTATTTCAAAAAAATAGATATTTCTCTCATATAGTTTTGATTTCATCAATGTCAACATCCTTTGATAGATTTTAAGCTTATTTGAAGTTGATTTATTATGATACAAAACATCCATTTTTTATTGAAGGTTTTGTGATATGTTTGACTGTGGATGTGTTATTTTTATACCATTCATGGTTTATGGAGAAATTATTGACATTTCATATGCTAGTTTTAATACGAATGTTTATGTTATGTTTAAATCTATTCATATAAGGAATGCATTGGACTTAACAAGTGATGGGTGGAGCCTGCTATATCTCCTTGATGCATCGGTAGGTCTCATGAGATAAACTAGTGTCTTGGAACAAGTCATTGACAAAAGATTATTTGAAGTCTTGGCACGAGGCCTTGACTATGTGGTTATGATAGTCTGGAATTATGCATTCCATCATTATAAAAGTGGTTATTGATATTTTATGTGATTATTCGACTAGTAGAATATCCATGTGAACAAGTAAATGGAATTATTTCATTTTATTTTTTCCATATTATGTTGAAGTTCAAGTTTAAAAGGCTTTTGTTTTTGTTATAAATTTCCTTAAATGTTTATGTTTATTTATGAAAGTTTCTGCTATATTGTTATCCTTACTGAGCGTCTGATCTCACCCCTTTCTATGTTTTATTTTTCCCAGGATGTGAAGAAATATTTTATGACTGACCTACAGGGATAGTTTGAAGGGGATATGAGTGTGGACTATGGAGAATATATTATTATAGTTTTTCATTTTATGATGTAATGTAACATTTATGAATGTATCTAGTATTTCCAAGGCTACTAAACTAATCGGTCTTTTGAGACTTGATATTTTGTGATCATGCCAATGTTATGTAATAATGGACTGACTCTAGATAACTGGGGTCGAGGCGTTACAGTTGATATCAGAGGTAGTTTAGTACAAACCTTTGGAACTAGATTTAGATAAACTATGATTAGAGAACATAGACCTAAGATGGACTTTGAGGATTAATATAGAAGAACTTCCTAGAATTTTGGTGCTGTAGAGATTTTGTGAGTTTTCCGAGCAATACATCCCTATCTAGATACGAGTAGGTAGAGGCGGCTGTGGCATAGATGTACCTAGGGGTAAAACCCGAAAACACCGCTTTGATCTATACTCAAATGGGAACTGGTTCACGACAACGGGCGTTGCTGCACTCTTGGTTATGAAACTCCCGGGAGATAAGCTTATGATAATTCTCATTTTCTTTACAAACCATTATGAAGGGTTTATGAGTATATACTTCCTCAAAGAAAACATTTTTATGGTTATGGATTATATCCATAAACTGTTAAATTTATGTTAAGTGTTTTACAAGTTTGGATTTATGTATTACGATTCATAAAATAATCTAGTGTATTCCATTGTTTAGAAATGACACCTAGTGGAAGAAATGGAAACCGCATCAATGCATTCACTCCATGTAGGTATTTCCCTCCTGATCAAGATAATTATAGTGGAGCTGGTGATGCAACTAGTAATGATCATCTAATCACCATACTAGGACAACTCACTCAGGTTATGAATAATATCTTTACCCATATGGAGAACACTAATCCACACCGTAGAGGATCAATGTTAGATAGATTCATGAGGCAACAACCACCAACATTCAATGGGAGTACAAATCCACTAGTAGCTAAGAAATGGATAAATTTCTTAGAGAAAATATTCCATGCCTTGGGGAGTAGTGAAAGGGAAAAACTTATCTTGGTTGTTTACCGCCTCACTGGAGATGCTGATCAATGATGGTCATTAATTCAAAACACAAAGAAAGATGTTGAAGTATAAAATATGGAATTGAGGGAGTTTAAAGAGATTTTCTTAGAAAAATACTTTCCTCATGACCATCGAGAAGATATGGAAAGACAATTTCTAAGTCTGAGACAAAAGGAGGATGAGAATGTCACAAAGTATGATGCTAACATTACAAGGTTAGCAAGGTATGCTGCAGATTATATACATAACCCAAGAAGTAAGATTTATTTTTTCTTTGATGGGTTAAAACTGTTTCTCCATCGAGCATTGGTATCACAATCCTTCTCGTCATATGAAGATATTGTCTCGTGTGCTATCAAGATAGAAAAATAATTATCTAAGTCTTATGACTTTAAAGAAAAGCAAGAGAAGAAGAGATCTGCTGATCACTCTAGAAATGGAAATAAAGGGAATCATGGAAAATTTTATTATCTATTCTATAGTAAATGTTGGAAGAAACACCCCAGTACTTTCTTGAATGGAATGAGAGCCTGTTACAATTGTGGTGAAAAAGGCCACCAAGCTCGTGATTGCAAGGGGAAGAAAGAAGCTACCGATGTTCAATTCTACAACTGTAGGGAGATGAGACATTATGCAAATGAATGTCGTAAGTTTCAGGGGAACTTTACTCAGAAAAGGACAAGGGATCAAGGCTAAACTTATGCTATAACTACTGCTGAGGTAGAAGCTCCGAAAGACAAGGTGGCAGGTAATTTAATGGTTTCTTCAAGTTTAGCAAATTCATTATTTGATTCTGGATCATCGCATTGTTTCATATCTTCCCAGTTTTCTATGAAAATTAGATATTTCCAATTTGATTTAAAAAGGGAGTTGTCAGTTAAAACTCCTAATGGAAGTATCATTGCAATAAAGTTTTGTGAATCAGTCCCCATTAGAGCACATAAATGTTCTTTATCTGCTGATCTCATCATCATACCTATGACTAAATTTGATATAATCCTCGGTATGGATTGGATTTCGGACCATGATGCAAAAATTTATTGTAAGAAGAAGGAGGTTACTATTTTTGATGATGATGATAAGGGACACCTTATCTTTAGAGTGGAATCATCACCACTTAATTCTTAGCAAGATCCACCCCCAGTAGCTCAACTAAATTCAATTTTTGGGGAGGAAGAGAATGAAATGATTGTGGGTTAGGAAAGGAATGTTCAAATAGAGGATGTACCTATTATGAGAGAATATGTTGATGTGTATCCAGAAGATTTACCTGGACATCCTCTAGAATGAGAAATTGAGTTTTCCATTGATTTAATTCCTGGTTCAAGGCCTATATCATAGACCCCTTATAGAATGTCCATTGTGGAATTAGTTGAACTAAAGAAAAAACTATAGGAATTGAGTAATAAGGGATTTATTTGCACTAGTTTTTCTCCATGGGAATCCCCTATCCTTTTTGTTAAAAAGAAAGATGGATCTTTGAGGTTATGTATCGACTACAGGGAGATCAATGCTATAACAATAAAGAACAAGTATCCCGTACCTCGTATTGATGATTTATTTGGACAACTGCATGAAGCGCAATACTTTTCAAAGATTTACCATCGATCTGGATACCTCGTATTGATATCATTTTGAACCAGGTACGGGCATTATGAGTTTACAGTAATGCCTTTTGGATTGACTAATACACCCTCTATATTAATGGATCTAATGAACAGAGTTTTCAAGGAATACCTTGATGATTTTGAAGTGTTATTTATTGATGATATCTTGGTATAATCCAAAATCTACTAAGATCACGAAAATCACTTGTGCATTATCCTAAAGACTCTTAGAAGACATGAATTATATGGGAAGTTTAGCAAGTGTGAATTTTGGCTTCAAGAGATTTATTTTCCTGGCCATATTGTCTCTAAGCATGGAATCTTTATTGATCCTTCTAAAATAAGAGCAATCCAAGAATGGCCAGCACCAATGAGTATAACTGAGGTACACAGTTTTATTGGTTTAGTAGGTTATTATCAGCGTTTCGTCTAGAATTTTTTCCGATTGGATAACCCATTAACGAAGCTCACATGTAAAGGTGTTAAATTTGTTTGGAAAAAAGAGTGTGAAGAATGTTTTGAAGAACTGAAGAGAAGATTAGTCAATGCTTCTATATTGACTCTACCATCAGGGAATGATGGGTTTGTTATTTATAGTGATGCATCGAAGAAAGGACTTGGTTGTGTCCTTATGATGAATTATAGAGTTATTGCCTATGCATCATGACAGCTAAAAATTCATGATAAAAACTATCCTACTCATGATCTTGAGTTATCTTCTGTAATATTTTCCTTGAATATTTGGAGACATTATCTCTATGGGGAAAAATGTGAGATTTATACTGATCACAAGAGTTTGAAGTACATTTTCTCACAAAAATAACTCAACATGAGGCAAAGGCGATGGCTTGAACTACTCAAGGATTATGATTGAACAATAAACTACCTCCCAGGGAAGGATAATAAGGTGTCAAATGATTTGAGTAGAAAGGATCATGGAGTTTTGAACAGTATGAGAGTTGAAAAGGATCCTATATACATGGATCTAGTAAAGATGGATATGGGAATCACCAGGGAAGGTGAAACATCAATGGTTTTTCAAGTGGTTGCCAAACCATATTTACTAGAAATGATAAAGAGTTCTCATACCGGTGATGAAGAGTTTCAAATGAAGATTAAAGCTGTGAATGATGGGAGATTGAGAGACTTTGTGTATGAAGAATGAATTTTGAAATTTGGGAATAGACTTTGTGTTCCCGATTTACCTGATCTAAAAAGGGAATTGTTGGATGATGATCATAGTTCTAATTTCTCTATAAACCCTAGGAGCACCAAAATGTATAGAGATTTGAAGGAACATTTTTGGTGGGACAACATGAAGAGGGAGATTGCTGATTTTGTGTCAAGATGTATGGTTTTTCAACAATTGAAAGCTGTAAGGCGACAGCCTGGTGGAGTATTGCTACCTCTTCCCATACCTGAGTGTAAATGGGATAATATCACGATGGAATTTTTCATGGGACCACCAAAGACTCCTAGAAGGAACGATGCAATATGGGTCATTATCGATTGTCTTACTAATTTAGCACATTTTCTTTCTATAAGGTATGATTTACCACTTGAACGTCTAGAAAGACTATATATTAATGAAGTTGTGAGGCTTCATAGAGTACCCCTATCAATTGTTTCAGATTGTGATCCCCGTTTTACTTCAGGATTCTGGAAGAGTCTTCAGAAGGCCTTGGATACTGAACTTCGTTTGAGAAATTCCTACCACCCTCAAACAGATGGACAATCAGAATAGAATATTCAAACCTTAGAAGAAATGTTGAGATCATGTTCACTTGACTATCAGGGTATGTGGGATCAATATTTACCTCTAGTGGAATTTTACTATAATAATAGCTTCCATTCAAGCATTCATATGGCACCATATGAAGCATTATACGGAAAGAGATGTCGCACACCAACCTATTGGTATGACGTTGGTGATAGAAAACTTGTAGGCCCAGAACTGAGGGAGGAAATGATGGAAAATGTAATGGTAATTTAAAACCACATCAAAGCAGCTCAAAGTAGGAAGAAGAGCTATGCCGATAACCAAAGGAAGGATTTTGAATTTCAGTTATGAGATCATGTTTTCTTGAAGGAATCTCTATGGAAGGGAGTTATACATTTTTTTAAGAAAGTTAAATTGAGTCCCAGGTACATCGGACCTTTCAAAATTCTAGAACAGATTGGTGCTGTAGATTACCGTTTGGCAATGCCTCCAAATCTATCCAAAGTTCACGGTGTGTTCCACGTATCACTATTGAGAAAATACATGCCTGACCCAACACATGTACTCACCTATGAGAAATTAGAACTGGAACCTGATCTTTCTTATTGTGAAGATCCCATCAGGATTCTTGATACCAGATAACAAGTGCTGAGAAACCGGACGACTCATCTGGTAAAAGTTCTATGGAGAAACCATAAGATGGAAGAGGCAACGTGGGAACCCGAGGAACTTATGATGCAGAATAACCCGAGTCTTTTCATGCGGTAGTATTCTAGAAATTTCTAGGATGAAATTATTTGAAGGAGGGGAGAATGTAACACCCCAAGCTTCCCAGGTACGCTTCTCTTTGAATAATACAGTAGCATGTGTTGTATGCAACTTCGACTTCTAACGCACACCAAAACTAATCAAACTAGCCGTTATGAATAGTAATTTCCACTTTTTGAAATTTTATAAGTTATATCTTTCAAAATGGACTTCATTTTTTGATTCAGAATATCGAAATTAGCTAAGAGTGAATTTTTGGTATTTTTTTGAAAACATTCAATTTTTGATGAATAGTGAAAAAACACTGAGTTATAATTTAAAACCAAATTTTTATTTAAATAATTATTTATTTTCATTAAATTTAATTAAGGTCAAAATAGATACATAATACCTATATAAGTTCAATTTAATTCATTGGAGTTAGTTTAGAATAATTTTAGATATATAAAAATTTTACTGAAATTTTCACCATCTTTTATCCACCTCCTAGGAGAATTTGGAAATTCATATAAAACTTCATTTTACCGCTTCTGTGAGTGGAATTTTGAAAATAAGAGAGACAAGGTTAATATCAATGAGTAAAATGTGGTTCAATAAGATAAAAATAATTTTCAATGAATAGTACCTTTTTACTTTTATTTACCACGGTTAAAAGTAAATAGGGTAATTAAAGGTAAAAATGATATTAATATTATCCTAAAACATGTCCAAATTATATTGGAAAAGTATATCTCGACCAAAAACAACCTTAGTAATAAAATATTATCATTTAGGTCCACTTGGATTAGATTAGGACATTTATTATTATTTAATTCAAAGAAGAGTTAAAAGAGTTAAAATCAAATTTTAATAACTAATTTTTTTTAATATAGGGTTGTACCTAAGATTAATTCGATTATAAATATTCATTAGAAAGATAAATTTTTTTCCTATATAATGGTATTTTATTTATAATTTTTAGACATTAACTAATTTAATTTATTTATGAAACAATGGTGATGCAGTAATTACCTAATTAATGAAATATTGAAATAACTGATATTATAAATATCAAAATAAATGTAATATGAGACTTTTTATAAATTAAACTAATTTTCTAGGTTAATATGACATATTAGGATTGGTTATCTAAATTTTATTTGAAGTAATAATGCTGTTATGAAGTTATCAAAAACAATATAACCAATAGTGTCAAAATTGACATAAAAGAGTTTTTAAAACAAATATTATATTATTAATTGATATTCTATTCCTAAAAATATATGGTTAGGACAAAGGACATTTATAATGATATGTTTATCATTAATGGACCACTTGGGGGTATCTTGGAGGTATATCATAAGTTTATTAACTATATAATATAAAAAAACAAACAGACATGGTAAATGTCAAACTATTTAACTAAGAGTTAAATATAAATGATAAGGTTAATATAGTGAGACAAACCTGTCTAAAATCTATTGGTTAAAAGTATTTAGACCCATACCCACCTTAAATTTTAAATAATACATTTTGGAGCCATTATAAACAGAATATTAATTTATTATAAAATAATATTTCTAGATTTTTCAAAGGTGCCCCTCACCCCTCTTATAAAAGTTCACTCCCCCTTCTCTCTAATTAAAACCTTAAAAGCATTTTGGCTCGGCCAACCCCTTCCCAAATATCTTATCACATTCTCTCAATTCAACCTAGAGACCTTATTTTGATCATAAATCCAACCTATGTATCCATTTTGGTCAAATCTAAAGGAAGAACCCGAAGAAGAGGTAACGTTTTCACCACCCTCTTTCAAGTTCCTTTCTTCTTCAACTTCTTCTTTTAATTGTTAATTCCATTATAAAATACTAAATCTAGTATCTTTTATATACTTTGATGTTATTATAAATATGGTACAACCATATTCAGTATTCTATCCATCCTTTGAATGACATGTCACCATACATGCGTACGTACGGCTTACCGTCTCCACGTCGCGGTGTAATTGCTATTCAAAAAATTATTATATGGATGGGTATAATAAAGATGTTTAATTCATGTAAATAATAAATATAACATGATAATGATTCTGTATATATGATATAATATCAAATTATATATTATTTTAATATCAAAAGAGTGATATTTTTGCTCGTGCATACGTAAGGACTACCGTCTCCATGAACGCGATGAAATTCATTCCCCATCGTATCCATTCAAGTATAATTCTCATTTTATGATTAAAAATAATTTTTAAGGACTTGATATAATTATGTATATGAATAAGATACAACCTATCCATAACAAACACGACTTATGTAACAAAACATATACAAGAAAACGAGTAACTTAACACCCGAAACGACGATAATACTAAGATATTATTAACAAAGCAATGTTAAAAGATAATATATGATATCATATTAATGTATATGATTCTCGTATAATTAAATAATAATTATTTAACCATTATACAGGATTTCAACCTACCCTCAACCAAGGAAAAGTACAAGGTAAGGGTTTATTTTACAATCTCTTCATTATCCGAGGTTGTTTATACGTAATTATCTTCTGGAACCTCTTTATCATCCACATACAAGTTTCTTAAAAATGTATTTCAAATATTTCTTAATATTTCAAATACTATGTGTTAAAGTAATTTATACCCTTGTTGACTTTTTATAAGAAGTTTATAAAGGAATCTTTTTGTCGTTTTCCAAACAAGGTCTTTTTAAACCTTTTCGACAAAATCGAGGTAATAATGTCTTTTTTAACTTATATGGTGGGTGCGACTATTTTCCATCGTTAGAAAATCGTCGAAGATTAACTTACAAGATTATAATAATATTTTCAAAGTAAATATTTAATTTTATAATTATGTGACTTTTAAATGATTTCAAAAAAAGAGATATTTCTCTAAAATAGTTTTGATTTCATTTATGTCAACATCCTTTGATGGATTTTAAGCTTATTTGAAGTTGATTTATTATGATACAAGACTTCCATATTGTATTGAAGGTTTTGTGATGTGTTTGAATGTGGATGTTTTTTTTATACCATTCATGGTTTATGGAGAAATTATTGACATTTCGTATTCTAGTTTTAATACGAATGTTGATGTTATGTTTAAACCTATTCATATGAGGAATGCATTGGACTTAATTAGTGACGGGTGGAGCCCGCTATAGCTCCTCGATGCATCAGTAGGTCTCATAAGACAAACTAGTGTCTTAGTACAAGGCCTTGAAAAAATATTATTTGTAGTCTTGGAACAAGGCCTTGACTATGTGGTTATGATAGTCTGGCATTATACATTCCATCATTATGAAAGTGGTTATTGATATTGCATGTGATTATTAGACTAGTAGAATATCTTTGTGAATAAGTAAATGACATTATTTCATTTTATTTTTGCCCTATTATGTTGAAGTTCAAGTTTAAAATTCTTTTGTTTTAGTTATACATTGCCTTAAATGTTTATGTTTATTTATGAAAGTTTCCGCTATATTGTTATCTTTACAGATAATCTGAGCTCACCCCTTTCTATGTTTTATTTTTCCCAGGATGTGAAGAAATATTTTATGACTGACCTACAGGGATAGTCTGAAGGGGATTTGAGTGTGGACTATGGAAGCTATGTTATTTTAGTTTTTCACTTTATGATGTAATGTAACATTTATGAATGTATCTAGTGTTTCCAAGGCTACTAAACTAATCGGTATTTCGAGACTTGATCCATTGTGATCATGCTAATGTTATGTAATAATGCACCGAATCTGGGTAACTGTGGTCGGGGCATTACATATATGATATAATAATGATTATTTAATGGTGAATTATTATTTACCTTTATTTTTTTCATTATTGAATAAGTGAAAACAACATTCACGTGTATATACGATCTACCGTCTCTATAAACAATACAATTACTTTTCTACAGCTACCTTTTATTGATGAATCTATATATACATTTAATATATATGGTATCTATATCTTGACTAAAATTCAATAGATTAAGGAACCATTCTCCAACTATAAGGACTAGGACTTCTGAGCCAAAACATGCATGAAAAAAATGAAGCTATAACCCAAAACAATGATTTTAATAACAAATTATTAATAAACTGGTGATAAGATGTTATAAGTAAATAATATTTCGTATGATACATATTATTATGATTCTAAAATATGTTTATAATAAATTTATATTTTTTATACAATATTTTCAAATGCGTATGAAGAAAACAGAGACCTAAGGTAAAATATTTATATCTCAATCCCATTTTATTTGGGATTTTTAATGATTGAATTTTTATTGAGGAATTTATATGATACTTATATAATAAAAACATTTAATTTTTATTCTAATATATTTATTTATTTGGAATAAATTTTTTACTTTAATTTTCTTCACTTAATGTACTCAAGAGACTGAAATAATGTTTTTAAGGGAAAGATTTTATGTTTAAATATTCTGTTGGGAATATTTTTCATTCATGTACTTTTTTTTCTTTAAATTTTTTTAAAAAATGTATTTATTACTATCCAATTATTTTTAAAATTCATTTTTACCCATATTTTATTATTTAATAAATATTTCTAAAGTAATATTCTTTTTTTTCAAATGATTTACTTTACTTTTACCCAAAATGTGAAAGGAATATTTGTTTTAATATACATGATATGAATTGAATTTTGTAATATAATGACTACAAAAATATTCGAATATTCATTTAGAGGTTTCCATGGTTCTTTTGAAATATATTTTTTAATAATATTCTATAATTTTTATATTTTAAATGATTTCAAAAAAGGTTATTTTCAACGTTAAATAATATAGTGATATCTTAAATTAATTTTCATCTAAGGTTACATCCTTTGATGTTAATTTTGATTTAACAAGGTTTGATCCAATGATACCATATGTATTTTTTATTCGGATGGTTAATTATTATAATGATTATATTTTTATGAAATTAGTTTATTTTTCTATGGGTTATTATATGGTGAAATAATTAAATGTTAATGAGACTTTTTCCCTTTCCATAGGATATGTTATCATGATGTGATGACTGTTTTATAATATTATTGGATATATTGTCATGGGTTTTTTATGTAACAGGAAATCCTGGAATTATATAGCCTTCCAATTCATTGGGTGAAGTTATATATTTCCTAATATAATTAAGGGAAACAAGTCAAAGTGTTTGATCTACTATGGGTAATAGGTAGTGATTCTTGATCCACTATGGGAAACATGTGATGATTTCTGATCCCTTATAATATGGTAAATAGGTGTTGATTCCCGATCCACTTTGATTTGATGGTCTCTGTATTTAACCTTGACATATGAAATAGTTTTTATACTTATGATGGTTCCATTAAATTGTAACATGTTTATATTCTTAAGATATGAAAATTTGGTTCTTGATTGATATATGATAATTCCTCACTCTTATGATTCATGGTTTTCTAAAATGATAATTTTTTATTCCATGATTTTTGTTTGTGATCTATGATGTTTTGGGTATGGACTTTGTAAGTTAACATCATGATCTCATACCATTATTCTTATCTTATAGTTTCATATGATCATTTATTGATATCTTCTATGCTTAGCCATACTTTTCATATGAGGCTTCCCTTTTTATGTTTCCTTTCCCAAGGTTATGAATAATGGTTTTAAGTAGGGTATGTCAAGAAGTGTAAAAAGTGAGACGAGAATCAAGATATATGATTAATAATGTACCTAAATAATATGTTTTTGAATCTAGTATCCAAAGATACTAAAACTTTACAGTTCTATCATAAATAATATTGTTATGTATATAATATTAAACTAAAAATATTTAATGTTTACGTTTGAAAAGATTGGTCCACTATAGGGTGTGTCATGAATGATATAAAATTAATGAATAGTTTTAGAAAATATTTATCCCATATGTTATTTAATTAGGGTTTTTATCTCCTTACCTTTGATGGAAATATAATTATTTGATAATTATATGGCCATGGATGTATATTGGTGAGTTCAGTTATGTGATTTCAAAAAAAGGTATTTTGAGTGTATAGGTTGATGAAGCAAGTGATGAAACCTTGTTGAATGAGATATCTTGATCACAAAATAATTATTTCAATTATATAATTTGGTTTCGAATAATGATAATCGAGTTTACTTCTCAAGTTATTCACATGTTTGTTTAATTATAAATGTGAATACAAAAAAAGTATTATTTTTCAAATTAATGAATCACTTTTCAATGTTTGTTAAAATATTTATGGCGGAAGGAGTCATGTTAATGGATTGTGTATCGTCACATGGAATTTATTTTTGTAAAAAGTTAGTAGTGAAATTTTCATAAAATGTACAAGAAATTTACTGAGTTATTCATATATTTTTAGGCAAATTTAAGAGAGTTAACTTATTTAAGGAATTAAGGGAAATTTTGGGAAGTTAAAATTTTCTATTTGAACTCATTTTTTAGAAATGAATAGTCTATAAAATTATTTTGAATGATTTTTGTTCTACCCTTTCTACTCATCCCTTATATCAATCTTAGAGAGAGGTAAATATCAATAATTAATCAATCCTTTATTAGGGATCAATTATTGTGATCTTTTGATAATTTTACAAGAAATATTGGTCCATCAATCTTATTTAATAGAACATGGGAATCGAACCATGAAGCTTATGACATTTTGGTACACATGTGGATGATATAGAGGAAATATATTTTGGTTTATTTAAGTTATGGTGATATAAAGGATAGAATATATCACAAGGATGGTGCCATCACAATGATGTACCATTTGGTTTTAATTTTTATACATAAATTAATTTACACTTGATACATGATATGAATTGGGAATCTCTGTATAGAAGAAAGTAGTTTATGATTGATTCAATGTTTAAAATTTAAATCCTTCCCACTTTCTCAATTTTTTTGCATGTACTGTTCCTTCAACTATTATATACATTATTTATACTATGATTACTTATTTATTAAATCTTACTCATTCACATTCCAACAAACCCATCCATACTGATTTGTATATTGAGGTACACACAATTTTACTTAATTTAGACAAAATGGTATAATCCATGGGTTGTGGGAAGAACACTACAACTTTGCACTAGTTATACTAGGCCTAATTTTCCATTACATGTTTGGGGGTGAATTCTCTCCCAATCTCACTACAACTTCTCACTAGTAATACTAGAACTCTCTATTCCAGTATAAGTTTGGGGTAGTCACTATTTTCCTAGGCTAATTTCCTTATGGGTATATGGTTACATTCCACTATGTGGAAATCCCACCCAACTAAATGCTACACACACTCATAAAGATAAAATGGTATGTATGAGTGAGAAAAAATATTCCTCCTATAATACTCCAATGTGACTTCTTATTAATTCCACCTTCATTGAGTTAGTCCCAAAACAAATATTCCACTATAATGTGGGTACTTTGATAAGTAGTAATATTATTTTCTCTCTAACTTCCATATGATTATATATTCAATAATAATATTTTTCTTATAATCTTCCACTTAATTTTATAAATAATTTTACCTTCACACATCTTCTAAAACCTTCTTTATTATGAAATCCTACCATGTGTATCATCACATTATATTCATCTTTACAAGTCATCCATGTTTCATGCCACTGTTGGTCCACAAAATTGCAAGAGATTTAACTATGACATGAAACATATAAGAGAGAGTGAATCGAAAAGATAAAGAAAAAAACCATTAAATTATACTTCATTATTAAATCCATAAATCAAAGTAAAAACAATTAAGTACATAGTAATAAAAATTAATGAATGAAAATATAAATAAATAATGAAGATAAGGTATAAGAATCAGTTAGGATGATGAGTGCATGGGAATTGGATTTCATAATAATTGAATATGTTCCTCCACACTATAATAAGAACCATATTAGGAAAATATCTAAAGAAAGGTAAGGAAATTCTAAAAATGGATATTGAATAAAATTAAAAGGATGGAGAGTGAATAATTCATGCCCACTCTTTGAAAATTTTCATGGTAAAAAAATATTTAAGAAAAAGTGGAAAATACACACCATAGTAAATAAAAATAAATGGATTAAAGAAAAATTACTGTTTAAAAAGATAATGGAAATGTTAAAATGATTTAATATAAAAAATCCCTACATATAATATTTTTGTTGAATAATTTATTATCCCTGAAAAATTATTCTATTTTATTTCAAAGCGTTCAGATGGTTTTATACTCAAGAACCAAGGGATGCGATTTTAAAAGTCTTCAAAAATGATCTTTATCATTTCCTTAAAACACTGATCCTATGAAAACAGATAAAATATTGTTTTTTATCAGCACTTAAAAAGCACTGATAAAAGGTGACCTTCATCTGTGCTAAGTAAGCATAGATACAAGTCACGATTTATCAATTCCTTTTTTATCATTGATAAAAATTACCATTAATATGTATTTTTTCATGAATTGATAAAGGATATCGCAGTATTCAAAATATTTTCTAGGCACAAACATTTCCCCTCAAGCAAGTCTAGGGACACAAAGTGAATCCAATAAAGAAAGAAAAACCACACCATGTAATTTAAGAATTAATTTGATACTGGTTAGATTTGAACTGCCACCCATCACTTCATAAAGAAGAATAGCTACCTTCAATTCCAGACGTTTTTATCATTATATAATGATATATATATATATATTATAAAATATATTTTTATTAGTATAAATATTTACATTTATTTACATCCATTAATGTAAATATACTTAAATACGTATATGTTTATATATATATATATATATTTACATACATATTTATATATAGACATTTTTTATATTTAAATACATTTAAATACATCTATATATTCATATTTAATTACATTTTTATACTGTATAAATATAATGTATTTAAATAAATAAATATAAATATATATATTTATATAATGAATTTAAATAATTTTTTAATATATTTTATATACATATACATTTTCCCTCTATTTAAATAAATTATAAATTATACTTATTTCTCATTATAAATTCAAGAAAAATTATTTTTTAATAAGTCATGTAAATAAAATTGATAGTAATTTTTTATTTTCATATGATTTATATATTAAAATATAAATTTTATATTTTAATATATTTTAATATATATATTTAATTCATAGACAAATGGACACAAACACACACACAGATATATATATATATATAAACACATAAATGCACATATTATATATTTTTATAAATACACAAACATATAATTATAATCAAACACACTTATATAAACACAAACACACACAAATATAATTACAAACACACATATATATATTTATAGATATGTATCTTTTTTTATAAACACACACAAATTATAAATATAATCACACACACACACATACTTTTTATAAATTATAGAATTTAACAATAATTATATAAATTTAAATATGTAGTATATTAAAGGTATATATACATATTTATATATACTTCATATTTATATTTCCTATAATATATACATGTAGTTATAATTATATATATAATTATAAATAAATGAATTCATATATAATTACAATTAATATAAATACAAATATGTATATATATAATTTTATACATGGGGTATCTTTTATTAGAGAAAAAAATGAGTAGATAAAGATAAACCTATATCATTGATATGTATTTGATAAAGGTTACCCTCTATGAATTATTTTTTAGTGCTGATAAAAGTGGACTTTTATAAAGATTTTTTAAAATAACTCATAAGGATATAATTTATTAGTTCTTTTTAAAAGGACTCATCATTTCCAGTTTTGTAGAAGTTTCGTATGCATACAAAACTAAGTACAGTCAATGATTAATTAAACCCTTTATATCATTTGAGATGTAAGATTTCACATTACAGAAACCTAATTAATTAATTTTTCAATAAATAACTACTAAATTTGAATACATCACAGAATTTAAGGAAAAACTATAAAAATAACATAATGGGCTTAGACATTTTGTAATAAAGAAATGAAAGGAAATCAAAATTTATGGATGGATACCATTAACTCAACACCCAAACCATGTGGCACTTATGGATCAAAAAACAGATAATGGAAAATGACGTTAGAGATGAGATAATAAAGTAGAAGTTGAGAGAAAATGGTAGAAAGGAATTTCCTTTCCAAAGTTTTCTAATAAGGGTGAAATAAAAAATGATTTTTTTATAAAAACATTGGTAAAATCACCCTTTTTTGAAATATAGGGTTGGTCCCACCATCAAATTTGAAAAACTTATAAAAATAACATAATGGGATCAAAAATATTGTAATAAATCAATGATGGATACTCACAATTGATGGATGACTACCATTAACTCAACACCCAAGCCAAGTGGCACTAATAAATCAAAAAACTGATAATGGAAAATAAAAGTTAGTGATGAGATAATAAAGTAGAAGTCGAGAGAAAACGGTAGAAAGAAAATCCATTTCCAAAATTTTCCAATGGGGGTGAAATAAGAAATAAATTTTTATAAAAACATTGGTGAAATCAACTTTTTCAAAATAGAGGGTCGGGGACACTATCAAATTCCAAACACTTATAATTTTAAAAAATTTCTAACTCATACTGTCTCTGCTTCCATTTCCAAATAAAAATGTACTTAATTAAATATTGTAATCCAAAATTTAAATTAAAAATAACCTAAAAAATATGTCTATTACATTTTAAATGTATATAAATATGATATTCTCATTTTTTATTGGATGATAAAATGTAAATATAGTAAGAAAATTGTTCTGTACTTTAAATGATGAAAGAAAGGTGTGTGAGTTTAATAACTCCCTATATGGACTAATGTAAACCACACGCTAATGCTACTCAATACTGAATTTATTTTTAAAAAATTTTAAATTCAATGTGTGAGGGAGTGGATAAAAACATTTCTATGAAGAAAAGTTTTTAGGAATGAATTTTAGTGTTAATCAATATTGCTGAAAACATTTTTGTTGTCTTATAAAAAAGAAGTTGCCACGGACATGTTAAGGCAATGAAGAATGAACTTGAAATTTCAAAATTGATGAGATCACATTTTTTTGGGTTATAGGTTAATAAAATGTTTTATGGAACATTTATCCATTAAATAAAACATGTAAAGGTTGTATTAACAATTTTCAAACAGATGAAAACCATAAAAAACAATGAATTAACTGCAGATTTTTAAAGGAAATTTTGAAAATTGACCCTATATGTTTAATAAAATCATTATTTTGAAACACTTTTTTAATGAGGTGTTTAACAGATATTTTAACTATTTAAAGATGCTACCTCAACTTTTGGTAGTTTTGAAAACCACCACAAATATTTTTATTTAGAGTGGTCTTTTCATTTAGCGATGGTTTTTATAGTTTTATATTCAATAATTAATACTTAAAAATATATGAATAATATATATATATATATAGACATATTAAAAATTAATAATAATATTACATAATTCTAATATTATATATTATAATAGTAATTCATATATATTAATTATTAATTAACTATTTTTTAACATTTAATATTAATTACATTTTTTTGACTATTCTAAAAACTTGTTAAAACAAAAATATAACAAAAATATAATTATAAATAAGTAAAAATATACAAATTCATATATATATATATAGTAGATGGTAATTTATTATTAATTTTTAATTATTACATATCAATTATTCATAATTATTTATTATTTAAATTTGAATTAATAGTTAGTTATTAATTATTATTGGTTAAATATGAAATTATTTATTATTTAATATAAATAATAAATAATACATTTTTAATTTTTAATTAATAATTGTCATTTAGTATTGATTAATTAGTGTTTATTATTTATTTATAATGGTTCATTCATTATTTTTCGAATTTTTTATTAATTTTTAATTTTTAATTATTAATGGCTAAAGATTAATTATTAATGATTAATTATTTTTTTATTAATTGTTAATTATTAATTATCAATTATCAATTATCCATGATCAATTTTGAATTATCAATTATTCACAATTATTTAATATTTATTAATTATAATATTAATGAATGATAGTGCTGCACTCCCGAGGAGATGAGATCCCCTCTCCTAGGGTTTTCTAACACCCCCATGGCAATGACATCCTCTAAGCTTTGATGGAGGAAGTTTGTGGCTGATTTGTTCTCCACTTCTTCTCTTTCAGTTCTAAAGGAAGCTGCATCCGTGAATTTTCACTGAATACTTGCTATGTAAAGACCCAGTTCTTGCTTTGTGGTATGGATCATTCCTTTTTAGTTTGAAATTAAGAAAATGGGGGAAAAGAGGTCGAGGGGCTGGCTGTAGTGTTGTTACATGGTGTGACTAGGAATTACACGCCATGTAATCCCAGTACACGGTCACATAATTGTCGGGCTAGAAGCTGAACCGATATGGCATGTAGTCTCAATTACAACCTATGTACTTTTTTTATTTCATAAATCAGGCAGTAGAGTCATTTTTGTGAAAAAAAGCTGGGGATCATCTGGGTTTCGTGAACAACAACATTGAGGGACATTTTCTCTCTCGATTGATCATACGAACCCCGATTCCTTCACCATCAGTTGTATTTGAACTCGATCGGTGAGCTCTAGATTCCTCTTGAGACATTATTCTTGATGTCTTATCTCGATTAAGTTATTTAAGGTCGAAAACATATTCCCATTTTGTAGATCTACTTTGTTCTAGGCCGAATTAGAGCATGATATTGGATGAGGAGAGTCGTATGAGTATGAGGTAGTTGGTCTTGTGCATTTTTCTTAATGTCGAGTTGTTTATATGTTCCATATTGACATTTACCAATGTTTTGGGTGTAACCTTGAATTTAAATTGACCCTTTTTGTTTTCTAATGATGATTAGGTCATGAATTAAATTAAATTAAATTAATCATGTTTGAGCTTGTTGCTTGGATTAAGGTCCACCCCATGGGTGCGTTCCCATGGAATAACTGTTTATTTCCATTTGTTTGAGGTTGCCTATGAGGAATGCATTTTTTTCCATAATTGGGTTATTAAGTATGAATTACATTTATAATGGAATTGAAATTGTGGTAAATTGTGAATTATTTGATTAAAGGGTTTGGGATTAGTGATTTCCCCTTTTCCCTGTGATATTCTATTTATTTTCTAATCCTTGTGATAGTTTAAGTCACTTGTTGCTTGATATGTGTGATTCCCATCTGATTTTTTATGTGTTAACCATGTAATAGTTTAACTTACATGTGTGGTTTATTATACTGAAATGATGATATACCGGGCTTGACCTTAATTGATTTGTTATGCCTGAGGGTGAGGATTTGTTATTCCTATGGGAAACGATTTGTTATGCCTATGGGTGAGGGTTCTCTAGGCCTTAGGGAAAGGATTTCATTTTTCCCATAGGTTGGGTTTTTTTATGCCTGTAGGAAAGATGTTGAATTTATTTTTTAAATGGAATGGCTTATGATGCATCTACCAATCCAAAGCACAAGCTTGGATTCAGATATCATTTTACTTGTTTAGATATCCTTCTACAGTATCCGTTGAGTATTCTTTATACATGGGATTGATGTGCTTATGCAAGAACCTGGGACTTATGTAATTCAATGTAATTGAATGGTTGAACTTAACAGAATGAATGAAAATGGAAAACATGACTTGTAGGATTTTATACTTTTGAGTACTTCTTAGTTTACTGCTTTTCCTTTTGATCACTACTTGTTGCATATGCTCACTAATAGATTGGAGTAAATCTTTAGTGGTTGGCTATTGGGATTTATTTCTCACATCCTATTTAGGTTATTCTTTTGGACCTAAACAGATTATATCATTAAAGGTGTAAAAAGGGAAAGCACCCTACTATTGGTACTTGAGATGCTGTTTAGGAGCCAAAGAGCATGGGACCGAGGCGAGGTTTATGATGCTTGCTAGTATTTTTTTGTTTCTTTAATGATTTTAAGAAATTTATTTCATATTATTGCAATGTACTTGTTTGGATGCTTTCCTAGAACATGTGACATGCTGCATTGTTTTTTATGGAATGATTCTTGGTTATTTATCCTATCCATCTTCTACTATTTCCTTCAGTTATATGATATTTGCTGCTTCTGATATGTTATTATTTTCTATTTTTCTATGTTATACTCTTCCAATGAGGGAATAGTTTCCCCAATATCACCCCATATGCCCTCATGACCATTTGGAAGCCTCTGGCGTTTGGGGAAATTTTCTTAAGGCCATATGGCCAATTGGGTACAGGGCACTGGTTGAGTGACATTCAGATCCAAGATGTTACAAAGTGGTATCAGAGGATATTTAATTTCTAGTTTTTATTACTATTTGGAAACATTATAAATTTATAGGAAGGAAATGGAGTTTAGTAATTACTTTTACCCTGGAGTAGCTACCCCGTGTATAGGGAAAAACCAAACTACCTCGAATTAAATTGTGACTTCAGATTATGATCTATTACTATTGATTTGATTTACCATTGGGTGACACACTTTTTATATGATATTATTATTGATATCATCATGGTTCAATTTTGTTTCAACCCAATGAGATGAGGGTATGCCATCTCATGCATCATATATGCACTTGTTATAAATCACATGCCATGCCACTTAGAGAACATTACTGATTGCATGCTGTTGTGATAGATGTTGTGCTAGACATTCATGTAGTTGTGATAGATACCATGATTGATATTCCTACTATTGTGATAGGTGTATCAGTATGTGTTATAGTTGTATTGGATATACACCAAAATTTGGGCCTTGAAGAGTATGGTCCCTCTTGGATCAGAATTTCATGGATCATGTTTCAGCCATAAGATATAAATTTTGTGGTTATGTGCTATATGTGGATGTCAAGATTTGATTCTTGGGGTGTATGGGCCCTCATGGATCATAATTTGGAAAAACGATAATTTATTTTTCAAAAAAGGGGTTCTGAGTAAGTTTCTGAGGCTTTGTGTCTGGAAACCCAAACAACGTGGAATGTGGTCCTAGGAACACACGCCATGTGTTATTTTGTTTGGGAAGAAAATAAATTTTCCAAGTACATTCCATATACTATGAGTACATTTTATGTGTTAGATGACCATGTGATAGAAATAATGGGTTATTGATTTTTCATCTGAACATTCCATGTACCTCGATTACACCCAGTTTAGTTTTTCATATGCATACCCCTATGGCTCTATCAATATAAAAGTACATGGCAAGTAGGGAATACTTGAGTAAATGCTGTGTTTCATCCAAACATGTAGTTTAACTAGGAAGTTTACACGACCAAGGAAGGAGATGTTACATTCTCATGTGGGAGTTTAAGGGGACACACTATGTATAGCACCTACATTCCATGTACATGGGGGTGTTTACATGCCTAGGTCGACTCGAGTACACGACCATGTAAGGGCTTACGTGTACACGCCGAGTGTGGTTCCTACAAGCTGTGTACTCATAATTTGTAAACTTTTTAGGATTTTCTTATCCTATTTAGTTCTTGGATTCTTGAACTGCATACCTTGATGAATAAGATTATACTGAGGTGTATGTTCTAGACTTTATAGAGCAATGGCACCCTGACAACCTCCAGTTGTACGCCAGGATAGTGGTAATGAGCATACCCTAGAGATGGAAGGCCACAAGCTACCAGTGGATCCTCCTGATTTTCCAGTAATGGAACCAGATGTTATACCGATCATAGGTGAGGATGCATATTTCTTTTAGGGTTTCATGATGTTCTTACAGATCTTCAAGGGATTACCTCAGCCTGCCACGTGTGTGGAAGAACTAATACCAGTATCCCAGAAGCAGTATCTGCCTAATTATTCAGGGGATGGTGAACTATAGGGTGTAGAGTCATGGCTGGAGTCCATTCTTACGATCTTCAAGAATCTGGAGATGCCTTCTGAGAGGAGGGTTAATCTCACAACTTATATGATGCATGATTCAGACAAGATCTGGTGGGATGTTATCACTCAGACATAGTACTGTCGGGACATGGCTTGTGGTGATTTTCAGATGGTATTCTATGATTACTATTTCCTTAAGTCACTGAGGGACAATAGATCCTAAGAGTCCATGCATCTAGAGTAGGGCACTATGTCAGTGATGGACTAATTTTCTAGTTTCACAGAGCTTCACAGATTCACACCTATTCTGATAGGGGATGAGACATCATGTTCTAGGAGATTCGAGGATGCTCTCAGGTAAGACATCTGATCAAAGGTGAATGTTTTAGTTTTCCTTACGTATATGAAATTGTGGATCAGGTGTTAATTATCAAATGTAATCTTTGAGAAGCTGAAGGTGAGAACCAGTGCGGTTTAGCACCAAGATCTAGTATTGTATCGACTAGGAGCCAGAAGCATCGTATAGAGATTTCTAGCTGTGATACGAGTAGTAGGAATGTATCTTCCGGTAGCCAGGAGAGGTGCTACCAGTGTAGTAGAGCTGGGAATATGAGACCTCAATGCCCGATGGACCCTGTGGAGTCCCGAGTTTGAGAAAGGATGGGCCATCTACAATGATACTATAAGGATTTTCCACTAGCAACTAGTGAGAGAGGTTCTATATAGACTCTACATTCAGGAGCATGGTTAGAAGCTTTTCCCCAGTCAGTAAATTGGAGTACATCAGACCAGTCAGGCTGATGTGGTAGTCATGGACATGGTTGCCAGATCCTAGGATCTCAATGACAATATGGTGTGTCAGCTCAGGGAATCCATGTAGTGTGTTAGGGTTGTAGTACATGTCAGACTTATGGATTTCAATAGACCCAGCAGGACCAAGATCCCAAACCTTATACTTTTATATGTACTATTCTATTCACCTCTTTTTTATCTTCTATACTCTTTAATACAGGGGTTTTGCATGGTTTTATATCTGTGCCCGTTGTAGAGAGTCTTGGGATCTGTGTTCTCTCTTTTGATGGTGTAATGATGCTATACACTCTGTTAAGGATAAGGATGGAAGGTGTTCAGCAGTGTAACAAGTTCCCTCTTGAGGTTGGTGGGTGTAACTTCTTTTGGGATCTCTATGTCTTAGAGATGACAGGCTTTGATTTCATATTCGGAATGTACTAACTAGTATCCTTTAAAGTCTTTGATGATTTCTATTGCACCAGGTTGAGTTTTACGTCACAAGAAGGCAAATTTTTTCTATACAAGGGAGAGTGGGATGTCAAGGAAAGTTGAGATGCACCCAAGCATCGTGGGTTAGGTGTGATGATAAAAGAGATTGACATATTATATCTGGATGAATAGGGAACATGTCAGATAGATTTCCCTCTAGTGGTTGATCATTTTGAGGATGTTTTCCTAGAAGACTTTTTTGGATTACCTCCTATATGAGAGGTAGAGTTCCTTATTAAGCTAGTTCCAGGTATGGAACCAAAATCCATTCCTACTTACAGAATGGATATGATGGGGATATAGGATCTCAAGAGGTAGTTGGAGGATTTAGAGGAAAAAGGGTTTATTCAACGCAGTACTTCTCTCTGGGGTTCACCGGTCCTTATTGCAAAGAAGGCAGACAATACCCTCAGACTATAAATGGACAATCGTAAACTGAACCAAATAATGGTTAAAAACCAATATCTATTTCCATAGATATATGACCTATTTGATTAGCTTCAAGGAGCCCGAGTATTCTTGAAAATTGCCTTATGTCCAGGATATCACCAAGTTTGTGTTGGATCTTTAAGCATACCTCATACTATGTTTTATAGTAGGTATGACCTATATGAGTATCTGGTTATGCCTTTCGATCTCTGAATGTTCTAGTGGTTTTCATAGAACTGATGATCCTAGTGTTCCATCCTTACTTGGATTCTTTTGTGGTGGTTTTCGAGGATGCTATCTTGGCATATTCTCATAATCAACATAACCGTGCCACACTCCATGAGATCTTTTTATGTACACTGAGAGAGCATCAATTATATGAAAAGCTCTAAAAGTTCCACCTCAGAATGTCTTGATTGATTTTATGATGGGTTTACCAAGGTTCTCCTAAGGTGATGATGCAGTTTGGGTGGTGGTTTAAAGACTTATAAAGGTTTCTCACTTCTTTCCGATCAAGGAGACCTTCGATGTTGACAAGCTTGGGAAGATGTATGTTCGTGAGATGGTACTAATTCATGAGATTTTTCGTCAAATCATTTTAGATAGGGAAACCCTCTTTATTTATTATTTCAGGTAGATATTTCAGAGGGAAATGGGTACAAAAATGCTTCTGAACACAATATACCACCCTCATATTTATATTCAATCAGAGTGTACGATACAAGTGCTCAGGGACATGTTGCAAGATTAAATACTAGATGTTTGGAGCTCTTAGGAGAATAAAATTCCCCTCTTTAAATTTTCCTAAAATAATAGATTCCAGGCAACTATAAAGATCACACCTTATGAGGATTTCTATGATAGGCCATACCAATCACCCCTATGCTAGCTAGAGGCGGGTGAGAAAGCTTTACAGGGGCCACATCTCATGCAAGAGACTTTTGAGTAGGTCTAGTTGATTCAAAATTAAATTGATACTATGAAGTCTTGTCAGAACTCTTATTCTAATAAAAAATATGAGCTCTGGAGTTTGAGGTCAGGGATCATGTTTTCTTGTGTGTTTCCCTGAGGTTGGGACACAAGAGAATTAGAAGACAGGGTAAGTGTTGATGCTCCTTTTTGTCACAGTGTCCACCGAATGGAAAAGGGGAATACGTTAAGAACAAAGAGGGTCAACCTTTGAAGAAAGATAAAAAATTTGATAAAGGAATGGAGCAGAAGCCCATTTTGGAGTGCACCACGCAAGTCACCTGTGCGCCTCACAAGTCACCTGCCTGCCACATAAGAATCGCGCAAGTCACTTGTTCGCACCATTTGGTTTTTCACCCATGGTGCACGGTGGCCTATAAATAGACCATGTGGGCCCCCCATTTTGAGGATAGATTTTCCAAAAGTCAAATTCAAGCTCTGGTCGCCCAAGTCTTCAACTCAACTCTTCTGAAAACTTATAAGGTAACTTTTTACCTAGAATAGAAGACTTGAAGGAGTTGGATAAGGCCTAAGTGTTTAGAATTCATCAAAAATTGCGCGCCTAAGTGTCCAGACCTCCTTAAAAGTAGGAACACTTGTGCACTGCCCTTTCCTTCAATGAAACTTGCACACCACCCTTTTGGAAACATATTAGGATTTTACTAAAAGCTTGAGTTAAGTCTCACCCAAGTATTACCCTACAGATTATCAGTCGCCCTGGTGAACCCATGCCGCACAAGTATACTTGCATGGCCAAGACTTACGTTCCAAATGACTTGCGTGACCAACACTTGCGCACCAAATTCATTTTTGTACCTATCTCTAGTTCACCTCTCCTCTTCATGATATTAGCACTCGAACCCCTATTCAAATCCATTTATGGTGTGGATCCTTTGTTGGCTTCCTTATCTGAAAGGAATTATGTGAGAACCTCTCTCAAAACCTCGTGACTTACAAGATTTATGTCACTACGGTTAGAGGTTTTTTCCATGTAACCTCATCCTTTAAGATTTGAAGATCTTTTAGTTTTGGCTTCCTTCACAAGAGTAATCCCCAGTCATAATTTCCTTTAAACATTGGGCCTTATTCTCAAGAGTAAGCCCCAAGTTATAAGTCCCCTTTAATATTTGGGCATCCTTCTCAGGAGTAAGCCCCAATCTTAATTTCTTTTGATTTGGGCCTCCTTCTTAGGAATAAGATCCAATCATATGTCCCTTTTAATTTGGGCCTCCTTCGCAGGAGTAAGCCTTGGTTTAAAACTCAAAATCTCCATAAAGTATAAAATACCTTTATGGACCCTTCTCCTGGGATTCTTTCCTAAATTATGTCCTGGTCTTCATCTACTTGGGCAGTAATTCATACGTAAGCACCACATCATTTCTCATGAGTAAATCTTTCATGGAATCATCGTCAAGTTTACTGATTACTCTGGTTTCTCACACCGAGCATGACTCACGTGATCTTAGAGTCTAAAAGTAATCACAACATCTTTTTTTGGGCCATTAACCATGCATAAACCCCATACTTATTATCAAACTAAGTTGGTTATGATTCATTTTTAATGAGGATATGTAGGTCGCCCATCTGCTGTTAAGATCCCAAATCTAAAATAATACTTATCTTTAGGAATGACAATAAACTTCAAGTGACCCACTGAGTGGATTTAAAACTAGTATGGTCATCATAATGAACAAGATATTTCTATATAATATATTGAAGGATATAATTGAATTAGAATCTCCAATACATATGGATGATTCTCTATTAATGAAGAACCTCAAAATACATATAAAAGATTCTCTAAACCCCATACATATCAATCATTGATTTCCAAATCTAAAGGGAAACTCATTTTAATTCTTGGTAAATTAATAAGGATTCGTGAACATAACTTAAATATATAAGAGAGTCGTGGGGTAGGCAATAATTCCCCTAAAAAAGTTGTGATGATCCTGACCTCCCATCCTCTCGACCAATGAAAACTCTTAAGCCTCATTGGTCCACAACTAATGAGCACCTACCTATATAATGTTGGTCCAAATGGATATAAGATCATTGGGTGTTTTTGGTTCTACAAATAAACCCGTTAGAAATCGATTGTAAACATTTGAACCTTAAAAAACAAGGTCATTCCCATTTCTAGCAGAAACAAAAAATGGTGAACCCAACGTGAATCCTTAACCAAGTTAAATGATGTTTTACTTATTTGTTAGGCCCCAATTAAACTCAATATGAGGGCCAACAAAGTAATCAATAACATATGTGTTCATCCAAAAGATGTAGTCTGGCCAAACCTATATTTATTATGTATGCTATATCAAATAGACACTATCTTCCAAGGCCTCTCTGCAACACAAAATGGCTTCTTTAAAGTTCACACCTGTGAATGCCTCGGCCGCTACTCCTACTAGATCCTCGCCCGCTCTGAGGACAACATCACCTACTCAGCGTCTTCAACACTGGGTCTCGAAGGTGTGGGTGAGGGAATACCTTCAACATGGTACCATCCTATATTTAGAGGCTGTTTGACAAGCCCTCTAAGTTAAAAACTCACCCTGGTTGTCCAGACAGCGATGACCAGTGGTCAGGAAGCAGGTGGTGCCAACCACCGTCTCCAACCGTTTCAGGTCATTATCCACAGAACACAACAACCAGTCCCTTCCATATTACGAGGAGCTGAATGAAGTGGTCACTCATGTCCTCAGTTCAAGAAGACAGGATCCCTTCCTAAGGACTCCCACCAACAATCGCCACCAGACTTGTGTGGTGGTGCACCCTCAATATGATGAGGATATCGCCTCTCGGTGTTCGACTCATGTATATCAGACCCAAGCATGCAAGACGAATCGTTAGAGGAAAAATTTTGCCAACAGGGAGCAAGTTCTTACCTCTTCCCCCCTCTAAAGAAGTCCATCAACCTAACCTGATGGAAATAAATGAGTTGGCATATACACCTGATCGTCTTAATTTCACTACCCAGCAGACTTGTCTGGCAGTAACACACCAATCCCGACAAGCAATTCTGAAAGAGTACTATAGGCAGGCACATACACCTATTTATAAATCATCAGCCAGTCAGTAGGCTTGTATGACTTCATCAAAAGAATCTCTCAAACCGAATGTGGTGACCACCTATAAACAGGTACATACACCTGCTTATACACATAAATTCTGCCAGCAGTGTTGTCTACCAATATTGAAGGAAGTTCATAAATCATATTCACTGGAGAATAATCAGCAGGAAAATACACCTGAAATTCATCAAGATAAACAATAGTCTCATTTGGTAGCACTCGGAGATGTCAATTGGAAAGATCCAATGAAAAACAGAAGGTAGACGCAACTTTCTGTCCCCACACATGAGTAATGTCATAATTTAATGACAAGAAAAGGAGGATAGGATCAGGAACACACACCAACTGCAAACACGCAATTGACATATATTCCCGTTCCGGAAGATGAAGTCACCAAGAACATTCTGACAATGGTGAAAGAGAAAAATTAAATCCCTGCCCATATTCTGGACACCTGTCAGAATATTATAACAACTTTAGCGACATAACAGGGAAAGAACCACAAATCTATCTCTATCAGTGGAGTGACTCATAAACATGTCACCCCGAAGCAGATACACACCTCTTTTCCAGTCCAGGAGGGTCGTGGGGGATACTCCCCCATGTCATACATACAATGAAGTCGGGCACATACACCCGATTAAATGGAGATAATAAGCCTAACCAAACCATTTCTACTGAGAAGGCACATACACCTACCCATAATAACCACTTTTTTGAACAAGTGGTTTCCAAAGTGAGTAAGAAGAAATCCAAGAAAAAGACCCATCCGGTACAGTTAAAAAATCAAGAGGCAATCTGCCATAAGGCCTTACTCAATACTGGAGTTCTTGGAGCCCTCAGACAATTATCTGTTGTAACTAAAGATTATACTCTCTCATTTACAAATTCTGAAAGTAACAACAATAATTCCAAAGGTCTTCATCAGACACTTCCTCAAGAAGGCTTGCTTCATGAAAATTCTGTCAATCTCAAAGTGTCATCTTCAGATGAGAGCCATGATAACCCTCTACATGGCCAGAAGACCAAGAATAATTTTTTTTCATATTTTTATGTATCCCCCCATGGTGGTCCTCCCCATGACGATGAATTTAGCTACGAAAGTCCTCTATATAGTAGTAATTCGCTTTTCCTGGAAAATTATTCAATGGAAAATGCAGTAACGAGAAAGCCCTCTTATCTTGGGGCACTTTTAAATGTGAATCCAGTCGTGTCTGATGCCTTACCACTAGCATGTGAAATACTTTCTCAATCAGAAGATAGCCCGGGATGTAGGCCATTCTCCAAACCACCCCTGGGTCATTCATCTTCTAATTTAAAAAATTAATTCCTTACAAATTTTGTTGAATCTAATGAAGCCACAAAGAAGCACCATCTTTGGTCCAATCATGTAGAAAAATCTTCATCAAATGACAAAGATGAAGTGAAAAATATGAGAAAACAGCTGACATAGTGTGAGATACCAGTCATGTTTTGGCCTTTGGCTGACTCTCAGTATGATATTATAGAAATGTTGATAGAAGATTGTATTCATGATATTTGTCTCAACAAGTGAAAAAATATTTGTCACATAAAAGAGAAAATATTATCTTATGAAGAATATAAAAACCATGTTAAGGTAATAGAAGGGTTGCAATGCCAAATTGACTTGGCATCTCTCCTAGTTTCCTGACATCCAAAGGTTGAAAAGAAATAGAGAGACCTTCATCGACCTTGACATGGCGCATTAAAAAGTTTGCACCAGATAATTGCCAATGTCCCATCTGGTATTCATATTAGGGGATGTGGTGTTCATGGATCATTGCATTTAAATGTGATCTCTAGTCAACAAAGCCCACCAAAAGTGGTCTCATGAAATGTTATTGCCCTTGGATGGCCACATCTAACTGGTTTTGTGTGTGATCAAAGGCTTGCTCAAGAACATGCATCAACTAGTTCTTCCCAAAGTCAGGCATATGATGAACAAGTTGTAGAATTAATCTCACATCAAGCAAATTAGAATATCGAACATGCTTCGTGTTTAGAGCATGGACATCATCAAGTGACAGAGGTGTCAGAAATAATCCAATGGTCATCTGAGCTTGGTGATTTGAGTGGATGTAGGATGATGCATCAGGATAATTTTCAAACTAAAATCTGCAAAATCAGGATAGCTTTTAAGAAAGTTTCAGATGTGGCAGCTCAAGAGACACTTTAGCTTTCCAGTCTGGGGACTCTTTTAATCCTACCCTCAGGATCAACAGATAATATTAGAGGAGTTAATCAGGAAAAACCGTAATAGTCCCAGTCCACTGGACTGGGGACCTTTTCAAATTCTCAATCTCTACCTCAGTGAAAGTCAACATTCTCTCGATTAGGGAAGAAGACACAAGAAGAATGCAGAGCCGAATTATCAATAAATTCCCTTCAAATTACAATTCATCAAGATATTCCTAAGGGATCAACCAAACAATAGGAAATGTCTCATAAAGGACTTGGAAGAAGAGACCATCTCCAAAACACTGACAGAATGGCTGAAATGAGTTATGTATTAATAAATGTCATCAATGCCATTGTCACTAATCCACCAGAACATAAGGCTCACTCAGAGGGATCAGATGAAGAAGTTCCTATTCAAGAGGCTGTACACATTAAAACAAATGAAGGAGGTGTGCATACCAGAAGCTAGAGGTTTTCCCAGATGCAAGACATTCCTTCGGGTAATGCCCTTCCATACTCCAGAAAGGCACATGCCAAGGAAAAGGTTAAAATTCAGGTTAAATCCCACCCTACATCTAGAAAAGTCTAATAACTCCCATTAGAGGAATGGTTAACACAAGAAGAAGAAGAAATGATGGAGTTAAGGAGGTTAAATGAAGAAATACTTCAAGGTAGTCTTCCTTCTAAGCATGCTGGAGTTAATCAATCAAGGGAATTTGTTACTGTTACTGGGATAGATCAAGAATATCCACCTTTACAAGTAAACCCTCACACGTCCAATCTTATGGGTTATACATGACAAAAACCACCAATACTACAATCAGTGGTAGTACCAGTCATCACACCCATCCAAACTCCAGTTAATGAACTTGCTCTGGTCCAAGCTCAACTAGATGTTTCTCAAAAATTAATGACTAACATTGAGTAATTAACACCTCGATTGGAAGCTATGGAAGGAAAATGTGCACAAGTTCAACCAGAAAAGAGATCTTACCCTGAATGGGTGGATGTAATTCCTCCCCTATCAAATTTTTTGAATACCACATTCCCAAATTTTAATGGTTCGGGAGATCCAGAACAACACTTAACACAATTTTTTCTCGTTGTTATCCTATGATGGGAACTCCTCAACAACAAGAATCAGTTATGCTCAGGTGATTTGTGCAGCCATTACTAGGACCTGCTTTTGTATGGTATACAAGTTTACAATCTCGGTCAATTAATGGGTGGGAAGATCTCTGTGAAAGGTCCCTTCTTCAATTTAGCTCAACATTTCCAAATATGACATTTTTTGATATTACCAATTGTAAAAAAAGGGAAAATGAAAGAGTTTTGGATTTCATTTCTTGCTAGAAGGGATTAACATATTCCTTACGTTTAGCACTCCCTCAAGAAGAGTTTCTTCCAATTTTTGTGGCAAATATGAGTGATTAATTACGCCCACTGTTGATCCCTGTGAAATACACAGGAGGGTTTCGAGACCTTACTTCAATTGCTCAGTAGAGAGAAGACTCTCTTATAAAGAATAAGGCTAAAACTCGTGTAATTCCATTAATTCGGGGAAAGAGAATAGGGAATGTAGAGACTACTATAGTTACACTTAAACAAGCACATATACCTTCTTCCACTTCAAAACCTTGATCATATCGAAGGGATCCACCTCCTGAACACCATCAACAATGACTGAATCTTCAAGATGATCAAAAATATCAAAGGTGGAAATAGTTTCATGATTTAAAGAACAAATTTTATTCTTTCCGAAATGAACAAGTTCCTAGTTACTTTATATCGGCTTTGGAAAACAATATAGTTTAATTGCCAAGGCCCAAAAGGCTGAACAAGGAAGGAGATAAAGACCTCCCCAACTATTTCCCATTTCATAAGATGTTGGGGCATCCCATTCAAGAGTGTTTTTCATTCAAAGACCTCATAAAAAATATGGTGGACTCTGGAAAAGTAAAACTGAAAGGTTCTTCTACCCAGGTAGCATTCATTACTGCTACTGATCCAGAGAAGTAAGGCGAGTGGCATGAAGTCAAAATTAAAAATGCGTAGAAATATGATGATTGGATGGTCAGGAAAATGATCAACCGAACTAATGCCAATTTTTGAACACAATTGAATCAACCAATTGTGTCTTTTACTATTTCTGCCACCGAAAAACCCCCTTCATCAGAAGGAAAATACTCAAAGAAGCGGTGTAATTTGAAAAAAAAGAGCAGTCAGAAGAAGACGATCTTGTTTCAAAGACTAAGTTGTCTTTAACTCTGGAAGATTTTATGCTATCTACTTTAAATGAATGGGCACCATCCCACCAAATAGTACAGCCTAAACTGGTTCATTAGGTAGAGTCTTCATCAGATGAATAATTGATATTTGGTTCTGTTAACATGATTTATTTAATGGATCCCTATGTCGGTGACAGTTTCGATCATGATGATCCAAAGTTCCATGTATCTAACAGAGGAATTAGAGGAAGAGATAGAGTTCTAGGATACAGAGGAAGACATGGATACTCTAGAAGCCATTATTTCAATCCTATCCATGCTAGAACTGTATATGCACCAGAAACCTGTGGCAAAGTCCTTCAGCAGGCTCAACAGAAACAAGAAAGTTCTTCTGCACATGAAAGATTTGGTCCTAACACAGTTATTTTGGAAGACCGGTTAGATGTTATACCTTCTTCATCTCAGAAAATAGATAATCCTAGTCGGTCTAATCTACAGAAGCCAAGAGTATTTTCAATTCCTATCTCGATACGGGATGCATCTACTACCAAATCATCAACTTCCAAGGCACCTGCAAAACCACATTTTCATGATGGGAAACACATACCTTTGGACCAAAAGTATGATGTCTTGAAAAATTTGGCCCAAGTACCAGCCAAGTTATCAATTATGGATGCCTTGAATCTATCAAAAGATCATTGGGAGGTTCTTATTGATTCTTCTTCAAGTACTCAAGAATTCGAAATTGAAATTGTTGTGGATGAGGTCTACCATATAGAGAATGATCCTTCAGAATTCCATGTAGTGATATCATTTATAGATGAAGATGAAGATGATGTTGTACATTGACATATCAGACCTTTGTATCTATCTGGTAAAGTCAACGATAGAGACATCCGACGAGCTTTCATTGATAATGGCTCCAGAGTCAATCCCATTCCTATTCGTACACTTCGTCTATTAGGCCTCAAAAAATATGATTTATCTTCTTACACTTTGATGTTTCAAGGATATCATAATAATTAACAAGAATATCTGGGTGAAATTACACTCAAAATTCAGTTTGGATACCTTGTGTCTAATTCATATTTGATGGTTGTTTGTCTGGACACATCCTTCAACATTTTTCTTAGAAGACCTTGGCTACATCAAGATGCGGCCGTGCCTTCGTTATACCATCAATGTCTCAAATATTGTTTCAATGGTCAAATTGGGACATTGTATGGTTACAAGGACCCATTAAAAATGTGTGAATCTCAATACATTGAGGTAGAATTTTATCACATGGAGGGAAAGAAAAAATCCACGGCAAAGAAGGTCACCAAAATTAATGCTTCAAATGGTTCGGAAAAGATTCCAGTAAACCCATTCATACACGTGAGTACAGATTATGTGTTGCCTATAAATCAAATTGATAGGATATACCTACATCCAAATACTCTTATGGAAACTTCCTTAATATCAATTACAGAAACCAAGCCAGACAGTATGGGAGAAATTGTTGATTTGCCAAGCAGTGATGGAAGCTTAAATGGAGATGTCTTCATTTCATCCACTGAAATCCAAAAATTCTATACTTCATCAACCAGTCTAGAAGAAGTTATAACAATGTAAAAGGAAAATAATGATGTTGATTCTAAATCCATCATCTCCTCTTTATTACCCAAGGAAGACCCTTCATCATCAATAGGGCCAGAAATGGCAGCCTCTTCTTCAAGATGTTCAAATTTTATCTTCTTTGATGATCATGGATGTTCTGCTTTGTCATCTACTATGCAAGTAGAAACAGAAGAAGTAACACATATTGGAGAAGAAGAGGAAGTTCTCAAGTATTCTCCTCCAGCATTTGAAGAGGGTATCTCTACCACTATGGATGAACTCAGAGAAATAAATATCGGTACAAAAGAAGATCCACGCCCACTTTAATTAGTGCACCCATGACTCTTGAAGAGAGAGAAATGTATAATTAATTTCTAAATCAAAATCAAGATGTATTTTCTAGGAATTATATATAAATACCAGGTCTTGATCCCAATGTTTCCACTCATCATTTGGGTTTTCTAGAAGAACATCATGGATTCAAGTAAGCCGCAAGAAGAACACACCCAACTTATGCCTCCAAAATTGAAGCTAAAGTTGATAAGATTATCAAGGTTAACTTCGTCAGAAAAGTTCAATATCCCAAATGGATGACTAATATTGTTCCTGTGAAAAATAAGAATGGATAAATTAGAGTTTTTATTGACTTTAGAGATCTTAATCGACATTGTCCCAAGGATGATTTTCCAGTCCCGATCACTAAACACTTAATTGATGCAACGACAGGATATGAAGACCTCTCCTTTATGGATGGTTATTCTAGGTATAATCAAATACAGATGTCCCCAGAAGATGAGAAGTATATAGCCTTTAGAGCTCCTCAAGGTGTGTTTTGCTATCATGTAATGCCCTTTGACCTGAAGAATGCATGTGTAACATATCAACATTCCACACACCATATCTTCAAACCAATTTTAGGGAAATTTGTTGAAAATTATGTGGATAATTTGGTGGTTAAATCCAGAAATCATTTTGATCACTTGGATGATCTGGAAATCATATTCAATAAACTTTGACAACATACTTTGAAGATGAACCCCTTGAAATGTGCTTTCGAGGTAACCTCAGGAAAAATTACCATCTTTTTTGTACGCCATTGTGATATCTAAGTTGATATGGAGAATAAAAAATAAACCCTTGACATGTCACCTCCTATAAATTTGATGTAATTAAGAGGACTTCAAGGAAACTTGGCCTATATTCGGCATTTAATTGCCAATTTGGTAGGAAAGTGTTTACCTTTCACCAAATTAATGAAGAAGCGAGTCACCTACCAATGGACTGAATAATTTCAAGAAGCATTAGATATTCTCAAAAAATATCTCTTGAGTCCACCAGTATTAATACCACCCATTTAGGGAAGACCACTTATTCTCTATGTGATAGCTTTAGAGTGATCATTGGGTGCATTCCTTTCCCAAAAGAATGAAGTTGGGAATGAAAATAGACTTTACTATCTCAGTCAGATTATGCTTGAGGTAGAAAATTGATATTCAAGTATTGAAAAGTGCTTCCTAGCATTAATCATTGTAGTTCAGAAATTCAGAGAATACCTGCAACATCATGAGGTCCAATTGGTATCTCACAATAACCCGCTCAAATTTATCCTTAGTCGTCCAATGCTTACAGGACGTCTGGGAAGGTGGGCAGTTATTTTGCAATAGTTTGATATATAGTATGTGTCTCAAAAGGAAATAAAGGGCCAAGATATGGATGATTCCCTTGATGAAAACCCATTTGTAGAAGATACATCTTTGAATACTGAACTTCCTGATGAAGAAGTCTTCTCTATTAAAGATAATCCTCAAACATGGGAAATGTACTTTGATGGTGCCTCTAGAAGTCCAACAGGGAAGAAAATGGGAGATCCTAAATTCAACAAAGTTGGGTTACGAATCATGCTTATTTACCTAGAAAAGGAAGTGATACACTATTCCTTTTTATTGATGGAAGAAAGTACAAACAATGAAGCAGAATATCAAGCTCTCATCGCAGGCTTGGAATTGGCGCTTCAGGCATAGGTGAATCACTTGAAGGTAAAAAGTGATTCAGATTTGGTAATCAAAAAAGTCCATAGGGATTATGCCATTAAAAAAGAAGAGTTAATCCCTTTGTGTGATTATGTCATAGAGTTAATAATGGAATTTCTCTTGAAACTGACATTTTCCTATGTCCCGCGATCAGAAAATGCCCAAGCTAATGCACTGGCTAATGTAGCCACAGCCCTGACAGTTCCAAATCGGGATGAAGCAATCATCAGTATTTCCCATCGTCATATAGTTTCACCTTATGTTCAAATCAGAATAGAGGAAATCAATGATATTAGTCCCATTTCTGAACCATATGGTCATACTAAAGGATAAATTCCACCTATCAGGGAATACCTTCAAAATGGAACACTCCCACCTGATAGAGCCGGGAAAGTAAATGTTCGACGATGTGTGGTCAATTTTACTCTTTATGATAGCCTAGATCACCAAAAAATTCTTTAAAAATGAGGGTTTGATGGAATTCTCTTCAGATGTATTGATGGTGAAGAGATAATGGCTGTCATGAATGATGCACATGCAGGAGTCTGTGGTGCCCACTAGTCTAGACATAGACTATCTGGTCAAATTCGAAGGCTTGGATACTTCTGTCCTTCAATGATACAAGATTGTGTTGATTTCACTAAGAATTTTCATTCTTCCCAAGTATGTTCCAACTTCAATCATCAACCCCCAGAGTTGCTTCATATGGCTAAATACTCCTGGAATTTTTCTACTTGGGTAGTAGATATAGTAGGAACTTATCCTATGACTATAACAAAGAATTTTACGTATATTATTAATGATAATTACTTCTTTTCCGAATGGGAAGAGGAAATAACTCTCAAAGAAGTCAGTGCTAAAAGCATTGTTAGCTTTGTCAAGTCCAACATAATTACCATATTTGGTGCTCCTCATACCATATTGATAAATAATGGCTCCAACTTTTGTTCATATGAGGTAAGAAAATTGTATCAAGAATATAATATCAGATCCAACCATTCATCTCGGTATCATACAGTGGCCAATGGTACAGTGGAGGCTTTTAGTAAGAATCTTTCAAACATACTTCAAAAAATGGTGGATAAAGATAAGAATTCACGACCTGATAAACTTTTTCATTCTCTATGGGCTTATCAAACTACCACCCGCACTATTACACGATCAAAACCATATTACATCGTATATGGAACGGAAGCAGTCTTTCCTATAGAAGTCCAATTACCTTCACTTAGCGTCACCATTTTTGATCAGTTATCAACAGATGAACAATATCAAAAGAGATTGGATGAATTGGAATGACTAGATGAAAAAATAATGTGCACAATGAACCATTTAGAAGTCAATCAGAATCAAATAAAAAAAGATTTCAATTAAAAAGTTCATCTTCATTCATTCATTAAAGGTGAATTGGTACTGGTCCATAGAACCCCAATAATACCGGGAAAGAAGCCTCTAAAATTTGAGCCAAAGTGGGAAGCACCTTACTCAATACATAAGGTCCACTCCAATGGAGCTTATTCTTTAATCTTAATGGATGGAGAACTCATTAAAACTCCAACCAATGCAATATTCTTGAAGAAGTATTTTGTGAAACACAAATACACTCATTGTCCTTGCTGCAGTACATTAAACTGTATAACTCCCTCCATCGTCCAACATGATGTTAAACTGTGTCCCCCCTTTTCATTCAACATGACATTAAACTTTGCATCATCCAGGCTGCAGGACATTAAACTGCCAATCACCCCAAGTATGTGACACATGACATTAAACAGTGATTGACGCATGCACAATTATTTTTTAAACTATGTTACCATGCATGCCCCAGGCAGCTAATCATGCATAATCCCCACACATCCTTCATGGTTGCATATTTTTCAACAGGATCGTCAGGTCTATTTCTACTTATTGTTTCTCACACCAAGAATGACTCACATGAGTTTAGAGTAAGCTTCGACCATGACATCTTCCCTGGGCTGCTAAAAATGCTTAAGTCCCAACATCATCTTTGGGTCACTGTCCTCTGGTACACCCCGATCATCAAATACCTGTATATTGAACTATGCGGACTTTGTGATCCTTTCCTCCTAGGCCGGGTATGCAGGCAACCTCATAATGTTCAATCTCGAAACCACTTTCTTCACATCGATTCACCTTCATCCCATACGATGTTGATCCGTGAAGTCCCCATCAACTATTTTATTCATATCGGTTAACTTCGTCCTACATTATGTGAAACTATGTATGTCCCATCATCCTAACTATATGATTTTAAACTATATAGTTCAACATTGCCCTTGCTGCAAGACATTAAACTGCATGACACTGGTCCATGCATATGACCTTCAACTATTTGTACTTCTGTCCGGTATTAAAATTAACTGCAACAATCACTGATACCCTCACTCGAGAGGAATAATCATCGACATGGTCTCCAACCATGTCATATTTCAGGAACTACATATGGCTTGATTCTCATCCTAATGAGATGCATAGTGACACCCAAGTCTTTCACCTTGGGTCCAACCATAATTACAGTAAAGTCCTCTTTACCCCTCATATGTATGAACCAAATATGTACAAAGGGTATTTCATGAACTATGTGTGGCTTAATTCCCATCCTCATGGGATATGTAGGAACGTTTGAGCATTCCTCAAGTCCAACCCTAATCCTTTGGGCCTAACCCCATACTCGAATTTCGATTCCTTGGCTGAAAAGTCCCCCAGGGAGCACATGGTGTGATATGGAACACCCTTGTCTTTTATTCGCATTAGGTTTATGAAAAATGCACGATGCGTCTCCCTCACTATGGTCCAATCTCTACGAACCTAAACTAAGATATTCTGTGCAATCATCCAGCATGACATTAAACTATATTTCAAGAAATACGTGTGTCTTGATTATCATCCTAATTAGATACATAGTGACATTGAGAATCCCAATTCAGTACCCAAACACAACATTATACAAATAATATTCATGGTCTCCATAACCCTTTTCTTGACTTTTGGTCACAAAATGTCTGATACCTAAGAATTATTTTTCTTGACTATGCAACATGTGCCATTAGGTTCCGTTGCATAAGTTGTCTACATAACAGACTTGTCAGCCCAAAATATGCTACTATTTGACTATTGAGCTTATTCCCTAGTTTTTCCTACATAATTCATCCCCCATAATAGGTTTTTCATGTAGTGGTATCTTCATTCTTAGGGGAAGCCTCTTTTGTTCCTATTGGTCTTAACAATGATATGTAAGGATCTAAAAAAACCTCCATCCTTAACATATTTTTTCGATACTCTTTTTCATGATCTAAAAGTATTATGTCGTATAATGTTTCTATCTCTAGTTTTAGTCATATGATTTAAAACCACAGATACATTTTTTCCTACATTTGGGTTAGACCTTCGTAGAAGTCACATTCCTCCAATTCTTTGACAATTCTGATTGAAAATATCCTCTCTGAATTTAATTACCTTTCTCCACAAAGAAGACTCTATGCTTTGGAAAATTTGGATCCCCATAAAACATTCTTTAGCTTTTAGAAATAGAAAGACAAATTTTTGAGAGTTCTTTTATCTGACAATGCAGTACATGCCCTTAGGTGGCCTTGCATAAGTTGTTTACATAACAGACATATCAGCCAAAAGAAGATACTATTTGAATATGCATCTTATGCCCCATCTGGCCCTACATAATTCGTCCCCCATAACGGGTTTGTCTATTAGTGGTAACTTCATTATTAGAAAAGACTTCCTCTAATGTATTTTAGCACTTTTCCCATTTCATTCCTCAAATTCAAAATTTCTCAAGTCACACCTTATAATTTTCCCCCTCCATACTTTAATATGGTAATATGTTTCCAAACAAATTATCAAGATTTGAGTAAATACCATCCATTCTTTCAAAGCTATTCGACCTTAAATATTAGGATTTTTTTAGTCCAACATGCATGAATTTGAAATGCCAATAACAAAAGACATGGTTCTCATTAAATTGGGAACTTATAAAGGGTACTCTAAACAAAAGTTGAGTCTCAGCTCGCTAAACATACATTTTGTATGATTTAGGCTATATTGAGCAATTAAAGGATGAAATGTTGTGGGGTTTGTTTATATAACCCTAGTAATAATCAAACTATTAAGGTACAGATGATTGAAGATGAACTATTTTTCATTTAATGAACAAGATTAGACGAACATCTATAGATTGGAGTCTCTTCTCTTATTTTCAAAAATTACAGAAGACTTTCAAAATGATTTTGCATCTGTTTCACAGCATCCCGAGCTTTATCAGCAGCCACTTGAAGTTCATTTACCCAACCAGATTCACTCTCTTTAGCTTGAAAAAGTGCTTTTTTGGAAACTTTTGTGGCTTTTATACCATTCTCTTAGACTTCTTCCTACGAATTATGAAGCTGGTCAAGATCCCTAGTAACATCATCTAGCTCTCGATGAAGGTGCAACTGCTGGAAAATCTTCTCCATGATCTTTTACTTTAGTTCCTTCAGCTTTGAAGTATGATCAGCATCATCTCGGGACACTATATCCTGAAATTCACTCATATTGATCAACAATCTAGCTCTGATCAAGACTTGATGACACCATTCCTCTTTCTCCCTCCTTCGAATGTCTTGTTTCACTGCGACATGGGTTTTTTGATATCCAAAACAGCCAAGTCCCAACAAGATGAATAGGGATGAGAGTCTTTGAATTTTCTAAGTAATCTCTTCAAGAGGAACCTCAGATATTCTATTCCATATATTTTTCCATGCCTTGCAACGTGAGAATTGGAGTGCCTTTTGCACCTCTGGGTCTGATTCAGCATCACTATCATAGGGAGGATCATAGTCAGGGATTAATGCACTTAAGTAAGTGCCCTTTTATGCTCCTTACCAGACCCTAGTTTCTTACCCTTCTTCTCTTGTTTGGGCTAAGGCTGAGGCTTCGTCTCCAGGCCTATCCATTGAAGTTGACAACCCTATTTGGTAAATTGGAAGTATGGTTAGTTTCAAAGGACAGTAAAAGTTGATTGATTGTCTTGAAAGTTAGGTGAGCTACAAATGTCATCATCTTTTACCTAATATTTGATGAACAATTTGTGGAGACTCCTCCCCATCTTTCCTAGCTTCAACAAGATTTGCAGGAGTGGTTTCAAGAGGTTCTTCCATGTTAAGTTCCACCTGAGCCAGTGTTTCTGCAATAATAGGGTTGATATCAATGTCTACACCCCTTTCAAGCGTTGTTGGTTCAACAGTTTCATTAGATGTAACTGTAAATTTATTAACCAAACATGGTTATAAGTGTAATCCTAAGAAGGTTAATAGGATAAAAGATGAAACTCACATCCAGTTGATTCTATAACTAGATCTCCAAAATCTTTTAAATCAAATGGTGATTTGACATGTTATAAAATTTATTCAAAGGAAGTGCCAAGATTCATCATTTTATCCATTGATGACCCAGATACTAGGTTAGTCTCACTAGTGGGAGCACTCAACATGTCTTCTTCATGACTTTCTTCTAAAAATCACTGACCCCAGATAGCTTCTTTAGAGATATTTGTGGGGTCAGCTTTGGCGGTTTCCAAATGATAGGATGCATGTGTTGAACCTAAAACATCACAGAATGGAAGTAAGTTGTTGTCTCATTTAATTTTATATGATGTATTGTTAATTTACAAGAAGTATTTTCTCTCCTGGCATCAGAAACAGGAGCAGTGCTGGGAACAGACACCGGCTCATCTACTCTCAGTATTTCTTCAGGAACAACCATTTCCGTAGGAACTTGCAGCCATTATACAACAACCTCTTTTGCAATCTGAGGATTGTCAGTCCTTTCTCTTATAGGGGAAACTGAATAATCCCCTGAAATCCTGAGAAGTTTGATAAATTTTTCATAAGTTAAGATTCATGACTACCAGTAAGACTTACCACTAATGATAAAACATTTGGCAATGGTCTTCTTTCTTTGATGATTTTTCTTCTTGGCCTTTTGGGTGGATTGGCGTCATCACCTCCGAAAAAAGGTAGAAGAGACAATAACACCCTTTCTAACTATTCATCCATGGATTACTGGCCTGGAGATACTTCTCCTGGCTCATGAGGAGATTCAGTGGATCCAAGAGCGGTTCCACTAGGGCTATACCGCAATGAAGGGATTTCAGTGGTTCTTTCCTTTGCAAGCTGAAGGATGAAGAAGATTATTTCCTTTAATAAAAAAGCTTTGGCTAAATTAACATTTTAAAGAAAATAGAAATATGAGAAAAAGGAAACTTACATCTTCAGAAGCCACATAATCATGCCACTCTTCATCTATTGAAGGACCAATCCCCCCAGTGGTACCACAATCCATAATTTCCTTCACCCGCTTAGTGATATTAACTAAATTATCAGTGGCATATATGAGCATTTCTATCTCTTTGATGTAAACCCTCACTTTATTGGGTTTTCCCTCAAAATGGATGTAAGAAGAAGCCCAAAGATTCCCTACTCCAGGGATATGCATCCCATCGCATAAGTCCATCTAGGTAGTTTCAACATCACAATATAAACACCTCAATGTACGGACAACCTATAGTCGTAAATATTCAGAATGTGTACCCAAAGGCTGCAAGGAGGGTCCTAAAATCTGGGACTTAAACTTCTTTTCATCTCCTATAATCACAGATAAAGGATAAGAAAATGAAACATGTTTCTCTTTAAAATAATTGCGACTAAATTTCCTCAATTATGTAACTAAGGAGGAGTCGATGGAGTAGGTATCTTGACTCTAGTAGGTGGATTATATCTGGCACAAGGCCGCTTTGACGCATTTCAAGCCTCATCATCCCCATTCCGGGAATCCGATGAATCAGGTCTGGGTGTGGAATCTGGAGATGAGGAAGAATCAGCTTCCAAATGAAAATATTCTTTCCTAATGGTTCTCTTATTTATTCCCACCCAAGGGACTGGATGATTCAGTACCCCTTCAGGGTATGATGCTACCCAGATCTCGGCATACCATGTAGTCAATCAACTTGCTACTCCAACAGCTGGTAGGTCAAATACTGCCCCAGTCTTCTCTATAGTTGTTAGCAACCATAGTTGACGAGAAACCATCTAATGCTACTCTAACCTGACATGCACTAGAGGGGATATGATAATTTGTTGCAGACATATGAATTGACGTGCGAATCTTCATGGATCATAGGCCTCACATATAATTTCTCCATCAATCCTCATGTCTAGTGTACCATCTCTACATGCCAGCATATATGCCCTTAACTCCAGGATGGCTGTTCCATCATTAACAAATCACCCTGTTGGAAGATTTCCATAAGGAAAGAAGTGAAACTCCTTAAATATGATCATCCTTATTTTGATGTCATAAGCATTGAGGGATAAGGGAGAAAGTCAAAAAAAGGTCTGAAAAGACGGACGGAAAGAACTTCCAGGAACCTATACCCCCCTTTTTACAGCATATGTCCTGAAATGGGTGGTGATCCATCCCCATAAAACTTGGAATAGTCCCACTATTCTTAGAGGAGAATTACCCCGATAAACATGAAGTAAGCTCCTATGAATCTTTTCGAAAACTGGGGTGGCCAACCCAACCATCTTCCTTTCATCTAGCTTGGATGCAATGAAAAAAGTCCGTAGCCTCACACCTTTTTTTAATACCGAAATGGTAAAAGGTAAACACTAAGCCACAAGGCCAAAAATATTTCCAAACGGGTCTTTGCTAGAATTTTTTGGTTCACTTCATACCCCCACTTATCAAACTATCCTTCTTCCAAAGTTGGACAAAATGTGCCCAGAGCACCCCTCTTTTATGCTCTAGGAAAACTTGTAGGATGGGTGAAGGAAGGTCCCTTCTCTCCCTTCTTAATCAAAAACATTTCCATCCACTCCTCTGGATGAATATCTTTTCTAGAGTGGTTTTTTGTTTCGCTGGTATTCTTAAGCTTATAGAAAATTTTCATTAATTATCGAGCCGAAACCTAAGTCTTCTCTGAATCATTCCAGGTCACCTTGGGGGGGGGGATGAATTCCACATACATATCTACAAAAATTGGAGCCCCTATAATCTTGTATACATCCCACAAACTGATGCCTACTTATCCATGAGTCAAATGGAAAGAATTCATTTCCGGGCTCCAGTGGCTGATTAACTCCGACACGAAATTGCCATTTCTATAGACATATATCCACACAACCCAGATATTTTCATATATTGCAGCTCCCTTCAGATCACCAACAAACTATGCACAGATTTGTCGCACCCAATATGCCCACATCCAAGTCAGCTTCACACCTCTTCCAGGATGAAAATCCCAACTCTTCTTCCATCCCTTAGATTGGTCCATCTGAGAATTTCGGAAAATAGAGGGATAGGAATGCAGCTGCAGCTCAGGCGTGTGAGGCTTCAAATATGGAGTACATGGGCTATGATGCATTATGTATACCTTATCCACTGTCCTAGCATTGGAAAATGATCCCACAACTGATACATTTGCCGAAGAGAAGTTGGTATAGGTCTGAAACTAGGAATGAGGGATGTAATTCTTTGACTCTAGAACATGAACTCCTTGTAGATGACCATGTCCATACAAAGGCAAGTAGATGATCTATGGAAAATTGTCACGATATTTATTCAAGTAATTATCCAAATCTGGGAGAGTTCTGTCATAGATATCATAATAGTCTTGGCCAATGATGTTCATCATAACATCTATTCTCTTGTTATCTAACTCATCAGCTAATCCAATTATTTTGGGACCCATTTAATATACCTAAAGATCAAACAATCAATTCTTAAGAAAGTTTGGTTTGTGAAATTTTGATGAAGGAAATAAAAAAATGGAAAGGCATTAAGGAACACAAGTCCCAAACTTGGCTCGCAAGTCAAACGTTTCACGCAAGTATTGCCGCCCTAGTCATGGCATGCAAGTCGAATACCTTTTACAGAAATGTGGAAAAAAATAAAAGAAGGGCGATTCACCAAAGAAAAGAAGCACCTGCATGATGAGAGATCAAGTGCTTGAAGCTGAGTGAGTTTTTGAGAGAGTGAGCGTGTATATATAGGCGATCTAGGCCACCTGCGTGCCATTCCTGTGAGCCCCAGAATCAGCGCGCCATTCCTACGTGCCCTCTCATCTACGTGCCATACTTGTGCACAACTGAACCTTGATTTCTCATTCTTTACCTCAGAGATGGATCCTCTTTCGTTTTCAGATCCAACTCTGAGGGGGACTTTTGTTGACGTTCCTTTTTGTCACAGGGTCCACCGAATGGAAAAGTGGAATAACTTAATCACAAATCGGGTCACCCTTTGAAGAAACATAAAAAATTTCATAAAGGCATGGACCAGAATCCCATTTTGGTGTGTACCGCACAGGTCACCTACGCGCCGCGCAAGTCACCTGTGCACCCCATTAGAATCATGCAAGTCACATGGGCACCACATTTGATTTTTCACCCAAGTTTCACGGTGGCCTATAAATAGACCCTATGGGCCCCCCATTTCGAGGACAGGTTTTCAAGAATTTTAATTCAAGCTCTGGTCGCCCAAGTCTTCAACTCAACTCTTCTAAAAACTTCTAAGGTGACTTTTGACCTATAATGGAAGAATTCAAGGAGTGGGATAAGGCCTAAGTGTTTAGAATTCATCAACACTTGTGTGCCTAAGTGTCCAGACCTACTTAAAAGTTGAAACACTTGCGCTCCATCCTATCCTTTCAATGAAACTTGCACGCAACCCTTTTAGAAACATATTATGATAGTACAAAAGGCTTGAGTTAAGTCTCACCCAAGTATTACCCTACAGATTCTTTATCACCAAGGTGAACCCATGCCGCATAAGTATACTTGTGCGGAAAAGACTTGCATTCCAAATGACTTGTGTGACCTACACTTGCACGCTAACTTCGTTTGTGTGCCTATCTCCCGTTCACATCTCCTCTTCATGATATTAGTCCTCGAACCACTATTCAAAGACATTTATGACATTGTTCCTTTGTTGGATTCCTTATCTGAAAGAAATTTTGTGAGAACCTCTCTCAAAACCTCATGACTTACAAGATTTATGTAACTATGGTTAGAGGACTCCATGTTACCTCATCCTTTAAGATGAGATGATCTTTTAGTTTGGGCCTCCTTTTCAAGAGTAAGCCTCGGTCATAATTTCCTTTAAACATTGGGCCTTTTTCTTAGTAGTAATCCCCAAGTTATAAGTACCATTTAATATTTGGGCATCCTTCTTAGGTGTAAGCCCCAATATTAATTTCTTTTTCTTTGGGCCTCCTTCTCAGGAATAAGGTCCAATCATAAGTCCCTTTTAATTTGGGCCTCCTTCTCAGGAGTAAGCCCGGGTCTAAAACTCTAAATCTCCATAAAGTATAAAATAGCTTTATGGACCCTGATCCTGGGCTTCTTTCCAAAAGTAAGTCCTAGTATTCATCTACTTGGGTAGTCATTCAAACATAAGCCCCACATCATTTCTCATGACTGCATCTTTTGTGGCATCATCAACAAGTTTACTGATACCTCTTGTTTCTCACACTGATAATGACACATGTGAGCTTAGAGTGTATAAGTAATCATGACATCTTTTTTTGGTCCATTAACCATGCATAAACCCATAGTTTATATTGAACTATGTGGGTTCTGATTCCTTTTTAATGAGGATACGTAGGTATCCAATCTGTGGGTAGGATCCCAACTCTGAAATAATCCATGTCTTTCTGAATGACAATAAACATCAAGTGACTATCTTAGTGGCTTTAAAACCAGTATGGTCATCATAGTGACCAATATATTTATATATAATATATTGAAGGATACCATTTACAAGGAATCTACAATACATACGGATGATTCTCTATCGATGAAGAACCTCAAAATACATAAAAAATATTCTCTAAATCCCATACATATCAATCATTTATTTCCAAATCTAAAGGAAAACTCATTTTCATGATTCATGAATCAATAAGGATTAGTGAACATAACTTAAATCTATAATAGAGTCCCAGAGTAGGCAATAATTCCCCCCAAAAGGTGTGATGAGCCTGACCTCACATCCTCTCAACCAATGAAAATTCTTAAGCCTCATCGGTCCATAACTAATGAGAACCTAACTTTGGAAATTAGGTCCAAATGGATATAGGATCATTGGGTGTTTCCGGTTATACAAATAAACCCATTAGAAATCTATTGGAAAAGTTTGAACTTTAAACAAACAATGTCATTCCCATTTGCAGAAGAAACAATAAGCTTTCATTGAGGTGCGTCGGTCTGTTTGAGATTCTAGAGAGGGTTAGGCTGGTTTCCTATCAATAGAATTTACCTTATAGGTATGGGGATATACAAGATTTATTCTAGGTTTATCAGTATCGATATTACTTTTTAGACCCATCTACCACCTTTCAGCCTAAGTAAGTGGAGTTTCTGGAAGATAAATCCTTTAAGGTGCATCCCATTCACATTGTAGATTGTATCACAATGGTTCTCTATGGACAGTCTATTCCTTTTCTTTAAATTCTATGGAAGCAAGACTGAGTGTAGAATGAGACTTGGGATAGGGAGGTCAGCGTATGATCATGGTGGCTAGAGTTGTTCTTAGATTTTTTTTATCACCCTTGGAAGGGAAATTCAGGGATGAATTTATGTAAGAGGAAATTTTGTAAGAACCCGGTTCTTCCATTGATGTGTGGATCTTTCCCTTTTAGTTTTTACTTAAGAAAATGTGGAAAAGAGGTAAAGGGGCTATATAAAGGCCTATTACATGAAGTTATTGGGAACTACACATCAAGTACTTATAGGTTGATTCCATGTACGTAAGGCTACATTCCATGTAATCCCAGTGCAAAATATTATAATGGTTAGGACTAAATCTGTATGAACATGATGTGTAGTCTCAATTAAACACTGTGTAATTTTTTATTTAATAAATTGGGATGTAGCATAATTTTTGTGAAAATAGGTAGGGGCTCGTCCATGTTCACAAACAGTAGTGCCGAGGTCTGTTTTCCTTCACAATAGATCATCTGAACTTCGATTACTTCGCTGTTGGTTGCGTTTGAACCTGATTGGTGAGCTCTAAATTCCTATTAAGCCTTTATTCTAGATTTATTCTCTTGATTGAGTTATTCAAGGTTGTCCATTTATACCTGTTCTGTAGATATAATCCATTTTAGGTTGAATAAGATCTTGATGCTGGATGAGGAGAGTCGTATGAGTATGAGGTAGGTGGTCTTGTGCCTTTCTCTCAATTTCGAGTTGTTTATGTGTTCAATATTTCTATTTACCCATGTTTAGGGTGTATCCTAGAATGGAAATTTATCCTTGTTTTTTCCTAATGAGGATTAGATCATGAATTAAATTAAATAACGCAAGTTTGAGATTGTTGGATTGATTAAGGACCACCCTATGGGTTCGTTCCCTTGGAATGATCATTTTTGTCCATTTGGTTGAGGTTTCCAATGAGGCATGACCTGTTTTCCCTTATTCAGTTTTTAAGTACGAATTATTTTATAATGGAATTGTGATTGTGGTAAATTGTGATTGATTTGAATAAAGGGTTTTGGATTATTTATTTCACCTTTTCCACAGGATATTACATTTATCGTTTAAGCCTTGTGGTAGTTTAATTCAAATGTTTCTTGATATGTATGATTCCCACACGATTTTTTGTGTGTTAACCATGTAATAGTGAAATTTACTTGTTCTGTTTATTATGATGAAATGATAATATACTGGCCTTAACCCTGATTGATTTGTTATGTATAAGGGAGAGGATTTCTTATGACTTTGGGTGAGGATTTATTATCCCTGTGGGTGAGGATTCATAAGGCACGAGGGAAAGGATTTGGTTATGCATGCGGGCAGGGTTTTGCTATGCCTACAAAAAAGAAGTTGAATTGATTTTTTAAATGGAATGACTTATGATTCCTCTACTAAAACAATCCAAAATCTAGGATTCAAACTTCACTTTACCCATTTAGATAGACTTCTGAGGTATCTGTTGAGTATTATTTATATGGGGCATTGACAGGCTTAGGATGGATCTTGAGAATTATGTTCTTCAATATAATTGAATGGTTGAACTAAACATAATGAATTAAAATGTAAATCATGAGTATTAGGATTGTTTACATTTGAGTACTTACTATTTTTCTACTTTTCCTTTTGTGAACTGTTGGTTGCATATGCTCACTGAGAGATAGGAACAAATCTTTGGTGATTTTCTTCTAGGATTTATTTATCACACCCTGTTTGGGTCATGTTTTTGGACCCAAAATGAATATATTGTTACTGGTGTCAACAAGGGGAAGTTACATTCTACTGGTACTTGAGATTTTATTTAGGAGCTAGAGAGCATGGGACCGAGCCAAAGCTTGTGATGATTTTTAATCTCTTCTTTTTTGTTTCTTTAATGTATTTGAGACATATATTGTGTATTACTATAGTGTACTTGTTTTTCTGGTTTCCTATGACATGTGACATGCTACATCATTTTTTAATTGAATGATGCTTGGTTATTTATCTTATCCATCTTCCACTATTAATTTTAATTGCATGCTATTTACTACTTCCTCTATTGTATTATTATTAATTATATTATGTTACATTGCCAATGAGGGAATTGTTTCCCCACTATCACACCCTAGTCACTCATTGCTAGTTAGAAGCCTATAATGTTTGGGTAAATGCGCTTGAGGGAATGTGGCCAACTGAGTATGGGGAATCTGTTGAGTGAAATCCAGATATGGGACATTATATGGCGCTTCCATATCTTCTCAAATTAATTCATGGTTATTAAGTGTATCCTCCCAAGATTTCTATTTCCTAGGATTTTGTGTGAATTTGGGCTCTCCCTATTTGGATCGAATGCTCACCTTCAAAAAGGTGTTCATTAATCTGGCGGTGGTTATCACGGCCTTCAAGTGATGTTTTAGGTGGTCTGGCGGTGGACAATTTTTAGGTGGTAGTTGAGATGTCTGAGGCATGTCTTGGTGAGCTTGATGTACCCCCACAAGGGTTTGGGTGGATGATTGAAGTGAATTAGGATCTTCAGTGGTATTATTGTTAGTGGTGGGATCAGGGTCGGGCAACACCAGTGTTCTTGGACAATATTCCTCTCCGATAGTCTACAGAGGTGTTCGAGATTTAGTGAATCCCGATTTTCATCGATTTTGTGCTTTTTTTTGCTTCAAGTGTGATTCAATTGTGATCTGCATTGTTTTTTTTGTTTGATGAGGTTCCAGATGTTTATATGGGATTTGGACATGGTTTCAACATATTAGGTTATCAGTACAACTTTTTATAGGAACTTCTAGGTGGATGACCTCGAAAGAGAGATGAGTGTGATGACACACATCATTAAACCATTTACTCTCCTTGTTGGATGGATGAGTACTTTGAATCAATTTTGAATTGTACTTTTAGTATTTAATTACATCACATCAGTTTGACTTTCTGCGAGTCTCTCACAAGCATTATTGGGTGGGAGACTCAAATGAGAGTTAGGTATTTTAGCACCTATCGTACGGTCCCTCCTTCATTTTTAGTATTGGAGGGGTGGTCTACCTCATTGTGAATCCAACATGACACAAATTTTTTGGTTGGGGGTGAAATATCTTCATTGAATGATTTCACTACTGTATTATCTATTGGGTGGGGGGAAATGAATTGTTTTCCATTTCTTATCTTAATGTTTGATCCTCATTGGACACTCGAGACCTCTTTTTTCCCTTCAGGTTTGGTTTTATTAGATTTTTTCCACGTTGTTTATTTTGGGTTCCCTCTTACCCCCTTTTTCAAAATAGGTTCTCTTGTTTTTATACTTGATAAAGGGGGCTTGAACCTCAACCTATTTAAAAAAATTACAGAAAATATTAATTATTTGTTAATTATTTATTATTAATTACAATATATTATATATTATTAATTATATATTATATATTATATATTATATATTATATATTGATAATCATTGAGGTTATGGATGTTAATGTAAAGGAAATAACACACAAACCCCTGGGTCAATAGAGATAGGACTCACCCCCTCCATAGGTTGACTCACTCCATAACTTGCTCATTATAACTTAGTGATCTGATGGTCATGTGGAATGAAAGTCCTTCCTGGCCCAAAAGGATGCTATCTACATTTTACACTATGTTAGTGCGTACATGGGTTTACAACACATCCGATTCCATCACCTACATTTTCAATAATAAATTCCAAAGAACTACCTCTTAAGTGAGGTATACAATGATACAAAATGGGTTATATATAGAATTATGAAGTAAAATTTTATTTAACTGATACTATTTGTTAATGAATTTATTATTAATTCATTCCTTCATTAATTAATTAATTTTTAATAAGTAAATATGCATAATTAGTGAATGTTAATAATTACCAATTCATTAGGAATTTTTAATTTTAAACATCATTTATTAATGTAATGTAATCTTTTTGTCATATATGTTGAATAAAATTTGTTGATAAATTATTACGGCCCAACGTGTATCTTAGGGATACATGGTTTCCACATCACATCCATTTTGTTGGGAATATACCACTAATTGTTATAATTTATCCCAATAATGGGTTATGGTAGAAGTTTTTTGTTCCAAATTTATAGGATCAATGGGTGATAGAATGATAGGATCAACCTTATTGTTTGGTTGATACAAGGCGTAAAGGGAGTGCATTTCATAGATTTCTGTGTGATCACATTAATAGAGAGGGGGAGACCATGGATAACACATATGGGATAATGTTTTTGATAGATAGGTGGAAAAATTGAAAAATAACATCGATACCATGTATGGGGTGGAGTGATCGATTAACAGTGGCATGATTCTAAAAAACATGAATATCACTTATGGAGTCAAGAGAAAGAATTTTTAAGGGGATGTGCCTACTATGGCATTGGTCAATGTGATTGGTGATAACAAATTGGGGCCTAGGGTAATAATTTTTTTGGGATAATGTATAGTGTGGATATTTCATATAGTATTTAGGAGCAATTAGAAGGCTCTTTGTGAGAAGGTTTTGGTAAAAAAAATGGGGTTATGAGATTATAAAAAATGATTATTTGGTCTTACTTATAAAAATGAACCTATGGGTCAAGTGAATATGGGAAAATAGAAGCTACATGCCTCATTGAAAAAGGAATGGATTTGATTAGCATAAAAATTTGGTCATTGATGGCCATGTATACAAACACAAATACATATATACCATCCATCCAACGGACCGAAGGCCTTAAAATTTTTATTTTATTTTAAATAGAAAACCCTTTTAAGGGATGAAGGGGGAACCAGAACAGACTTCAAGGACATAAGAAAATCACAACCCGAAGGTCTAGAGATACAACCCAACCTGACAACATGGAGTTACCCCTCCCCAGCATTTGATTGTGAAAAGCCCTCCACTGTTGCATGGATGTACATCAAGCCAATGTCCTGGGTCAAAGCACAAGCCAGATCAGATGGTTGATGCTATACCCTCTCAAATTCTAAATCAATAAAGCACTACAAATATGAAAGACAAGATCTGAAACCTCCTCTTGGACTTACTATATGAGATCATGCTCGAGTATATCTCTAATCAAACGAACCATGTAGAGAACCATTGCAGACAAAACATCTTCAAAAGAGAATATGAAAAACACATTGATGGAATCAACACTACAGAAGTCCACCAATCCATGGGGCACCTCCGACACCACATACAACAACCCGAAGAGGAAGACAAACCAAGAACGTGAAGCCGAATCTTCATCACCCAAGTCTAGAAGACCCAAAATCACATTAATGAGGTGTCTCCATTGAGGGGGTCTGAGCCGATCAGAACCAGTAGTGCCTCTCTGAGCATGAAGCCTATCATCACAAACTTCAGAAGAACCCTCATCAGTTTCTAAACCAGTCGAACCATAGGAAGAAAAAGCACCAACAATGAGGGGCTTATCTTGAAATGAAAACACAATAAGAAAACCATCCACACAGATAACATTCGAAACATGTAAATGAACCACCACAACCTCAAACTGAAAAACCCCATAGCTGATCAAGGACCAAAAACTGCCACCCCTTTGAGCCATGATGAAGGCAAAGCCAAAACATCTATCTGAAATCGAGACAAACTGAGAGACACCAGATCAGATCCGCTGCGTACCACGCCAATACCAAACCTCTTACTAGGGCCGACACCTGAACTCAGAATCACACCAGATCGGAGCCAAGCCGGAAAACACCGACGCCAAGAAACACATCAGACTATCGCCAAACCTAATACTCATTAGATCTAAAGAAACTGAGGACTAGATATCCAACACCGGATCGAGGATGACGCTGGGACATAGAACATGCCCGAAGCAGCATCAGAGGTGTCCGTTGATGAAATGCACTGTCACCAAGACGGATGGCCAGAGATAGACCGAGCCACATCAGGATATGATGAAGCCGTCGCCAAGCACCACAAGTTTGAGATGAGATCCAGAGATCCAACCAGTACGCTGCGGATCCAGAAGGAGAATGCACCGATCCACTAAGCCATGTTGGAGGGGGGAGGAGACAGCTTCCGATGAAAACCCTAGAAGCGATGAAGGGGAGAAGACCTTCCACTCAGAGGCCTTCAATACATACAGACATACATACAAATATATATATATACATACATACATTCATATATATATATATATTGGTGGGATATTGGGGGGGGGGGGTGGGTGGGTGGGGGGTGTTATATTTATAACAAACCGAAAAATAATCAACCCATAATTATGGGTATAATATAAAGAAATTTATTTTCATACATTTCTAGTTTTTTAGGTTTTGGATTTTTAGAAAATTAGGAAAACTATTACATAATGAAGTGGAAATATCTTCATTGTGTATATTTTTTTCCAAAAAACAAGTTCTTATGTTCTTTTTTTATTGAGGAAATCTTTTCTTGACTCATGACATTGCACCATTGACTATGTTATAGTCACTACACCTACATAGGCCCAATGAAAAACAATTGAAATGATTGGATGAGAAAAATAAAGCTTAGTAAAGGATATAAAAAGAAAGTAAACTTGTGTGTCTATTTGAAAATCTAGAAAACTCATCAAAAGGTTTTTTAACAAAATAAACTTTGAATTAAAATTATAATTTACTTACTCAAGAAAAAAATAATTTCTTAGAGTATTTCATAAAACATTTTATAGTAAGCATAAAATAAAAAATCATAATCAGGATAGTTTCTTGAGAAAACATGATAACTCATGAAAACTATTTCTTAATAAACAAAATATTTATCCTTTAGAAGATCATAAATATATTATTTAATTATGAGACAATTTTCTTACCTTATGAAATTTTAATATTTCCTATAAAACCAATATAAATCATTTAAAAATAATAAATTAATATTGGGACCTTATTCTTATAATAATCCTTACAATAACCCTTATAAAAGAAAACCTTTAATGATTAAATCCAACATATATCCTCTTGGAGAAGAGATCATTACAGAATGAATTGGAGGGTTTTATCAGATCCAACCATCATCATTTAAAATTTATAAGTACCATATAATGAGAAAAAGAAATAAAATCCTTCATTTCCATTATAAAATCCATAAATATTTTCGTTTGATCCCATAAGTAAAAGAACTTTCAATAATCTCATAAAATGAGAATAAATATCTTTATCTTTTGAAGGAATTTAAAAACTCACAAAAAAGGTAGAGTATCATCAATACAAACCAAAAAAAATTATAAAATTAATAAAGAATAATTACTACAATAAGGGGAAAATTTGGTAATGTGGTAAATGTTAAAAAACATTCTTTTTACACTTTTATAAAGAAATTAAAAAATGGAATGTATGATAAATGTTAAAATGTTTAAAATAACAATTAAATTCAAGGTAAATTGTTTAAAATATTTAAACATAGGTTTTTATAGAATTTTCTCACATAAAGTCCTGACACATCACACAAATCTTTTACTTTCTTGAATAAAAATATTATATCAATTATTTAATTTCTTATTAAGATTTTTAATTTTTATTCCATTATCATTATTAATTTTTCATTAATTACAATGTTTTAATTAATTACTAAATAGTTTAGGTTTACATCAAATATTTTGGGGTCATTTGGCTTATAATCTACAAAAATGATTTCTGCACGTTGATTATGGACAAAGGGGTCATGGTTCCATCATCACCAGTTTACTAAAAATTTCATTATTATCATAACTATACATTAAAAATAATTTTATAATTATATATGTACGTTTATCATGAAAAAGTAAATAAATCATTTTGTTGAAGTGGTATTCAAGACATATACAAGCACTACATTACCATTTCTTAATGGACGTGTGGGAAAGAAAATATAAAATATTTTATCATAAAAAATTAATAAATATGTTCTAAATACCCTATATATATTCATTAATTTCATATTTGTAACCAACTATGTGAGGTGGTGATTATAAATAAGATACTTCACTTCATAGAGGTTTTAGTTTTTACGAACACTTGAGTACTGTTTTCATTTTCAATTGAATGGAAAGGATATATAAAATGATTGTTACATTATCTTAATAACATTATTTTATAGTAATGATATTTATTACATTATATTATTATTTTTGGAATATATTTTTGGTGATGTAAGAAGCAATACATTTGAAATAACTTGGTCAAGACTCTTACCTCTTCCTTTGAAAAGCATCATCGGCTTACACCTTAAGAATTTTTAGTTTACTATTTTTGTGAGGACCAAAACAATAAGTTGTGGGGAGAAGAGTTTAGAATATATTTTTTAGATATTTTTCAAAACTATTTTCCTAAATTTTGTGAAAAATGTGAGTAGATATGGTTCCCCGTTTATTAGTGATAAGAGTTGTACCATAGTAAATATTAAGAACTTTTAAATAAAATAAATGTATTTCTCTTGGAAAAATGATCTAATTTAGTAATAATTTAGAGATTCGGTATTTTAGTATCTAAATAAAATAAAAAAATAAAATTAAACATAGTATTTTTGAGATATTTTAATCCCTATTCCTCAGTTTAACCCTATCTTTTACCCTTTTAACCCTTACCAAGGTGAAAAACTTTTACTATGGTAACTTAATTTTATGACTAGAAATGAAATGAAGATTATTGAATAACTTAAATATGATAATTCAAAATATATAATCTATTTTCTAAGATTAAATTTAAAAAATGGATAAAAACCACTTTTAATATAAGTATGTGTTACAAAAAAAGAAACATTTTCTAAAAAAATGCCTTCATTAACATAAAAATGTTTTTACAAAAAAAAAAAATTTATATAATTGATTATGATGAAATTTATTGGTCTATGAGTAAAAATAAAATTTAGGTGACTTTAAAATAGATTCAGAACAAAAGTTGACCTGGTGAGTACTTAAACAAAAGAAAACATCTAATATTTGATAATAATATATTTTTCACTATTCACCTAAAAATAAACTATTTCTAAAAATTCCAAAAAATAACCCTAAACTAATTATGAAATGATTAAATAAAAAAATTATTACATTTCATTAAATTAGAATTATAAAATTTAGAGAATTTAATCTAAAAAAACCATATAATACATGGAAAATAATTTAGTTATAGTAAAACTTATTCTTTTTGAACTAAAAATTATGTAAAATTATTATAGTTAAAATGAATCCATAAAATATAATAAAAAATACTATTAAGACAAAAAATTGATTTATCATGAAAATTATGAGGATTTTCATATACACCAATTTAATAAATTATATCATCATGATTTTATTCGTTAACAAACTGGTGAGGATATTTTTGTCTCATAAATTTTTTAGATTATCATGTTGCTTCTTATATAATATAGTTCCTAAAAAAAAATTCCAAGAAATTTAACATATTCTACAAAACTTTATTTCTTAAATCAAAAATCTAAAGTATCGTTTTCTCATAAGAAAAATTATTATTCAATTAAATTACTTTAGGGATCATAACATGAGATTCATAAAGTACATATTTTTTTAAAATCGAAACATGAAGAAAATCATGTACCATACATAAAATTAGAGGTAAGGAGACTCAGTAAGAAACTTATCACACTTTTTCTAGAATTTAAGATGTAGATATAAATCATGGACTTAATTTTACTTTTCTACTAAATTAATAACTCATTTCCATGGATATATTTTTATAAAAACACGAACTCCTACCTCAAAAAATAGATCTTTCCTCTACTATTAATCAAAACTCTGCTTCCAAATCTGAGCTATCCTCATATGGTGCGAAATAATATTTACCTTTTCAACAATATCTTAAACTAATTCAGATCCAAATAAATTTATCTCCAAAACATCATTCCAATATTCTTTATTCTCACACCGCTTTCCTTATAATTCATCAAATGATGACATATGTATACTAGAATAAAAAATATTATTATAAGAAAATTAAACTAATAATTTTTTATACCCGCTTACTTGATAATCCAATGATAAATCAAAAATCATATCCATCAATTTATAAATTCTCTCCTATGATGATCCATCAAATTGAGGGTGAAAGGATTTAGTGATAATTAACTCATTACCCATCGAGTTATGAATCCATTTAAAAAAATTTAATAGAAATATTGGATCAATATTAGATACAATAAAGTGAGAAACTCTATATAACTTAACTATCCTTCTATGATAGATTCCAACAAAAATTGATCCAAATAAATAGTGTCTCTAACTTGAAGAAAATGCATAGATGTTTTAAAAAGTAAAAAAACCCAAATGACATTAATACCTTGACTTTTATTTTGTAATAAAACCATGAAATCCAATAATATATTCTCCCTTTTCCATTTAAGTATTTTAAATCGGTGACACATACCCTTCAGTAGTTTTTGTTTAGCTTTAACTAGTTGATAAGTAAAACATTTCATGGTAAAATTAACAATATGTTTCTTTATTTCTTACCACGAAAAATATATATCTATCTTAACTTATTTGTTCCACTAATATGAATTAAATATAATGTGTCATGAGATTCATTAAATAATTCATTTTTCAACTAAAAATCAATATGTACAAAATTCCTCTTTCCAAATCTTATGACACCATCTTCATGAACATTAATCTTAGGAAAACTTCCTTCCATAACAAGGACTACCTATGATTATAAACCATGATATTCCTTATGATCCTTCTTAATTATCTATAATAAGGATGATTTTACTAATACCTATTTTAAAAGAGATGGGGGTTTAACATGCACAATTTTTAGAATAATATTTATTAAATCATTATCGATTTTATCACGTTCCATTGATATTAAGATTTGTGGTTCATTATTATTTCTACTCAATGAATTTTATACCTTGTTAGCAATACTTGGATGATATTTAATTCTACAATAATAATACATTATGAATTAAATCCATCTTTTTGACCCATATTAAACTATTTTTGAGTGAATATATTCTTCAAATTTTTATGATCAAAATATATTTTAGATATCTCTTCATATATAAACGAATCCAAATTTTTAATAAAGAAACTACTACAGTAAGTTGAAGATAATTCATTACATAATTATTCTCATAGAGTTTCAATTGAGATCAGGCATATGTAATCATCCAATCATCTTCCATTAAAACATTTCCATAGCCATTCAAATAAGAATCACAAAAAATAAAAAAATTCTTATTTCTTCATGGATATGTGAATACTAATTCATTGACCAATTATCATTTTAAGTCCTAAAAAAATTAATCCCACACATTTATCCAATTTATGTTGACTCTGTTTAGAGTTAAATTTGTTAGTGGGATACATAACCGAGAATATGTTTCAAAAAACTATCGGTAGTAACCCACTAGTACAAGAAAACTTATAAATTTAATGAAACACGTATTTATTTACCACCGTTCTACCACTTCAGTTTTATTAGGAGCAATATTTATTCCATATAAATAAAAAATATTCCTAAGGAATAAATTCTATTATTACCAAATTTCACATGTGATGAATTTTCAATGCGAATTATTTTCTTTTAAAGTGTGTAGAAAAATCATTAGATATTTCTCACAATACTTATGAAATTTATAATATATAGTAATATAATCAATAAAAACTAACATAAATTTATCCAAATACTAGTTTTAGACCCTATTGATTAGATCCATACATTGGGAAAATAAATCAACCCAAAGGGAAGAACCATAAACTAATATTGTATATACGTAGTCCAAAATGTTATTCTCGGAATGTGTTCTTCCCTTAGTTTCAGATGATGATACCTAAACCTGAGGTTACTCTTCAAAAAATAATTATCACCCTGAAGATGATCAAATAATTCATTGATATTAGGTAGTGGATACTTTTTCTTAATAGTAATGTTATTGAGTGATATATTATTGATGAAAATACACATAGAAACAATATTATTTTTAACAGAAAATTAAAGCACCCCAAGGTGAAGTAATGGGGATGATGAAAACCATATAAATTAACTCTTGTAACTAAAATTTCAATTCCAATATCTATACTAGATCCATTAATTAAGGAGGTTTTGAAACTGTTTTAGTATGATGTACTATTTCAACAGTGAATTCAACCTCCCAATCAGGAATATCACCATGTAGATCTTCATGAAATACATTCAAAAATTCATTTACTATAGGAAGATCACATTGTAGAAAATTTTATTATTCTTGATGAAATATTCAATGTAAAGTTCACCCCATATTTAAAAAATTTATCAGTTTCTTGATATGTTATCACACGTATGAATTCATTCTTATATATGAATTGAAACTCACACTGAAAATTATATATGACTTCAACAACTCTACAATATATCTTAGCATGATAAATAAAAATCCAATCAATACTTGAACTAAAATCCTACTCCACTAAGGGTAATATTGAAATATTTTCAAGAAAAACCATCCCCTATATTATAATAGTAAGTCTCTTATAAATATATATTTCTTTAATTATTACAGTAAAAGTTTTTATCAAAATTTATTTCTTCATTTATTGAGGTGATATTTCCATTTTACTACTAAACCTCACATAAATAAAATAATGTGTAGATCTTGAATCAAAAAAGATATCACCAAACATTGATTAAAAAATTAATGTAACTATGCCTACTTCAATTGATTGTTTAAACATTTTTGAGGTAGTAACAAATGATTTTCCCACACCCTGCAACTTATGGTATTGATAATCTCCATATTTTATACTTTTCTTAAGGTACACATATGAAAAATAAACCATTTTATTAAAATAAAAACATCGTACTGCTATATTTTCATCACTTGTATAACCATTATCAAATCTATTTTCTTTATAGTCATGATCCAGTTTTCCCAACATGCCACACTAGTAAAAAATTCTAATGAAACATTCACCAAAATGATTTTTCCCACAATTACCACAAGAAAGAGTGTAAATTTTCCTAAATTTAGGATTCCCTAATGGATGTTTCCCAATTTTTTTCCTCATGGATGAATTTATTATACTTATTGTTATGAAATTTAAATATCTCTATATTGACCTTCTCATAAGATATAATAATTTCATCACAAATTCTAAAGTCATGAGAAAACAAATACCTTAAAAAAACTAGTTTTAATCCTGAGTAAAATCTACCAATTTTACCATTATTGTCAAGAATAAAACATGCTTCATACCTAGACAATCTAGTATTTTTTTAAATTTAAATTGAGTCCTCCTCATATTGTTTTAATTTCAATAATTAAGTTTCTATTTTATGTTAATTAAATTTTGGAAAATATTTATGAATGAAATAATCCTTAAATATTTTTCACTCTATGGAATAAATCTCATCTTTCTCCTTAATATTCCTAACTAGTGAACACTACCTTTTAGTTTAACATTAAAAAGTATAAATGGAAAATTTTATCTTTTGAAACTCTAAAAATCCTAAAACTTCAAATATATTCTCTAAACCATTGATCCAAAATTTAGTACCACCTGGTCTAAAGATCCAACAAAATATAGAGGGTGTTATTTTATGAAATTTGTCTCTATATACATATTCTTCTGTGGAGAAATTGGTTACTATATAATACAGAAAACACCATGAATATATTGTTTTAAATGATTTAACACTGGAACAAACTTATTTTTTATGATTACCACCATTATAAGTTTCTAATTTGGAATTATATTGTACTTTTATTTCCTTCCTACCTAATTTAATGTATTTACATTATAGAAAAACACTCTAAAACATACATATATTAGAAGAAGAAACATGGAAAACCTTAAAATTTGTTGCAAAAAATGTAATCTATAGATTAACATCCCTTAAGTACATTTTCCTAATAAAATCCTAAAATCTAAAGTTATATAAATATTTTATTTGACACCAGCTATAACAACATGTGACATAATAAACCCATAATTATGAGTTTAATAGAAGGTATAATAATTTTTACATTTATATGATATTTTATATTTATAGTTTTACATAATTAGAAAATAACCACTTAAAAAATTATACATTTTTACATAGTGTATAATTTTTACACAAAAAAAGTTCTTATGCCTATACTTTGGTTTCATTCATGGAACTTTTTCTTCATTAAAGTCAGGTCACAATTGAAATTTCTACAATTCATAAACATATTTAAGTCCAATGAAAATAATTTTAAAATATGGGATGAGAAGAAAAGATTAATAATGGATATGAAAATAAAAAATCCTGGTATTCCATTTAAATATCATAAAGACCTATAAATAATTTTTCAATATTTATAAAATAAACATTGATATCAGAAAATCATTTTCTTACTAATGAAATCAACATCATTGCCCAACTTTTTTTATAAATAATTTTAAGTAAGAATAATTGAAATTTAGTAATCATGATAGTTTCCTGAGAAAACATGAAAACTCATGAAAATATTTTTTGACAAACAAACCATTAAACTGGAGAATTGTCTAAATATTTCTTTCAATCAGGAGCCCATTTTCATTCCTAAAAAATCAAAAAATTTCCAATAAAATCCATACAATTCATTAAACATCCATATATTCTTCTTGGGAAATTATACTAAAAATTTCATGTTATAAGAACCCCTATAATGGAATAACCTTGTTGGTTAACACCAAATCATCTTCTCTAGAAGACCATATCATTATCAAATTAATTGGGGGGTTATATTAGACTAAACAATAAATATATAAAAAATACCATGAAACATATCCTAAAAAACAGATTGAATATTTTATTTACATCATAAAACTCATAAAATTTTCTATTAAATGCCATGATCAAAATCAGTTTCAGTTATCTGATTAAATGAGAAGAATTTTATTTATTTTTGAAAACTTTTAAAAATTACAAAATATAGAAACGGTGTGTTATTTGAAAAACTATAGAAACATGTAGAGTAAACTTAACAATGAATAAAAATTATGATGTCCCTAATATATGGTCATGTAGTAAACAATAAAAAAACACTTTCTTCACTTTTGTATAGAAGTTAAAAAATTACCTATATAGAAAAAATTAAAAAGATTCATTTTTAAATGATTTTAAAGAAATTAAAAATTTGTTTAACTTGACCTTTAAGTATAATTTACTTATAAATAATAATATTATTAAATCATTTAAATAACATGGACATGGAAGATGAAGAGTTTTAAACTTTTATAAACAATGTTTTAAATAAATATCTCTTACCTTAGGTCCCGAATAATCACGTATGAATTTTACTTTCCTGAATAATAAAGTTATATTAATTATTTACATAATTAAGAACCATTTTAATTTTCATTCAAATATTAATATTATTATTTTATTTATTAACATTTTTATTTAATTTATAAAATTACTAAGATTGTGTAGAGCGTTTTGAGGTCATCTGGTTCATAATATCCAAAATAGATTCGGTGCGTTTACTATGGTCAAAGGGTTCATGATTACATTATATAAAAAAATTTAATAATTTAGTAATTATCATGTTTATATATCAAATAAAATTTTATTACCACCTATGTAAGTTGGTATATATATATTTTAAGTGAGAAGATAGTCGACATGTACATATGAGAAATGTTTCCATTTTCCAACGGATGAGAGGGAAAAACATAGATAATATTTTATCTTTAATTGATAATAATTAGTTCATAAATATCATATATATTAATTAAATCCATCTTTGTTACAATCTATTTTACGTGGAGATAAAAAATTAGATATTTCACTTTGTGGTGGTGGTAATTCACCAGAATGCATGTGTGGCATTTAAATTTTCCAATAGATAGAATAGATATAGTATATGGTTGTCCCATAATAATAATAAAATTTAGGTATTGTAATTATAGTTATTTAATTATATCACTATTGTTAAAATATATTTTAATTATGATGAAGAAGGAATAAATTTGAAAGAACTTGGTTATGATGTTTTCCTCTTCGTTGGGAAAAATCATTTGGTTTAAACATTAATCCTTCTTGTTTTGGTATTTTTGTGAGAAAAAGAACTCAAGGATATTGGGATGATATTTGGGGATATATTTCGGTAGATATTTGTTAATCTATGGTGTTAAAATTGTGTGAATTACTAAGGTGGGGAGGTTCCCTTTTATAAGTGAGATGAGTTACACCCTTGTAGATATTAATAAATTTTTAAATATAATAATTGTATTTATCATAGAAAGTAGATAAAATTTTGTAGAAGTTACAAGTAAGGGTAATTTAAGGTCCAAATCCACTCAAAACATAAAATTAAATAAAGTATTTTGAAAAATTTAAAGCTTTTTTCTTTATTTTAAGGACATCTTTAAACCTTTCACCCATTATCATAGTGACTAAATTTTACTATGGTAACATAATTTTATGACAAAAAATTAAATGAAACGTATTACATAATTTAAATATGATTAATTAGAATATTTAAACAATTTTAGTAGAATAATTTTCCCAAAGTGGTGAAGGTCACTTTTATTATAAGTACGTGTAACTCAATGAAAAGTAATTTTTAATCAAATGTTTTTTTAATAAGAAACATGTTTTTACATGAAAATGTTGTATATAATTTATTCACTTGAGATTAATTAGTTTTTTAATAAAAAAATAGTGTTATGTGACTATAAAATAAATTCAAAGTATATATTTATCTTAAGAATACCTAATCGTTATATAATTTATGGTACTTGAGAATTTTTTATTTTTACTATATACATATAAAATCAACTATTTCTGAAAAATGGAAGAATGTTACCCTAATAAAACATTGAAATGATGACATTAAAAACTAAGTCCATTTCATAAAATTAAAAATCAAAAATTTATAAATTTATTATTTTTGTACAACCATATAATACTTGGAAAACAATTGGGTTAGAATAAAACAAGTTCTTTTTCAATTGAAAAATTACATAAAATTATTATTATGAAAATGAATTAATAATATATAATTGTAAATATGAATAAGATATAAAATAAATTTATTACTAACATTACCCATGTTTTCACACTATTATTTTTCCCTGTGTGTGTTTAGTTGTGGGTTTGGTTATATTGTACCCCCAATAACTAGTATAAATTAACTATTGAAATATTATTACATGAAAATTCATTTGGGGGAGTGGTTAGCTTTTATAGAGTTAAGAGAGATTGGGTTTGAGTAGTTTAATGATGGGCCACCTATAGGGAATTCTTTTCATATATAGCAAATATTGAAACAAGGTGAAAATAAATAAAAAATGGTAACGAAATAAGAATATATATATATTTAAAAAATAATAATTATTTTTTGTAAAAAAATATATTGAAACGGATATATATAAAATAAACACTTAAATTAAAAATATTATTAAATTATTAGTGGAAGTTTAAGTCACTGTGAAAATTCCCCCATGAATCAAATAGGGGTAGTTTAAAATGTCAAAAATTTCAAAAATAACCCATCATTAAACTACTTTTTGGGTGTAGTGAACAAATATATATGAACATAAATAGAAACAATGATAAATTTTATAAGAAAAATAGATCAGTAAAGCTAGTTAATATTATGTAATATCAATAAATCATTATGTATTTACTTATTTTGATGACTACACAACTAAATATTATATATCCGACTCTTCAAGAAGCAATCTAAAAGAGTAAACTAAAATAATTTCACTTATTAGTGGTGAATTTAATAATTCAATAAATCAAAGGTGTAATAGATAATAGTTTATTAAATGTTTTTATAGATGATGATAGGTTGATGGCCTTCACTAATGTTGTGATGTCCTGGACCTTATTCACTCAATAATAACCAAAAACAGTTGGCCACATCGACTCAAGCACACCTCCTCATACACTGGAAGCAACTGACTAGAAGCAAGGGTTCGTGGTGAAATAGTGGGTATACTATAACCTCATGACCAGAGTATAGCATAATAGTATAATCATAACATTCAATAGCATAATCATTTGAAATAACTGAGCATTAGAAGAGTGAACAACCATTATATAAATAACCAAGTAATATCATACAACTGTGTGATATAAAAATGAGGATCATGAAATGAAATAAAAAATATAGTAATACAAGGTGACCAGAATCCATTTCATTAGATGTATCAAAGTTAAAAAAAGACCGAAACAACTATCCCCAAATAGCAACATGATCCATAGCCTGGTCTTGTGCTCCCCCTATTACTATATAATAATCAATCAAGAAATGTCAAGTGGGTGTCGACCCATATCCATACCTTTATCCATGAAGTCGGTTTGGGTACCTAGTTGCATCACGAACAGGGTGTGAGATAACACTCATTAGGCCACAACCAACAATGTCTATAACTTGTCATGTTAGTGCATATAAGCTGAACCAATGTACATATATAACATGTGTATAAGTAATAATAGTAGAAGTGATGATATCCTATCTATCAAGTCTCACTGTGATCAAGAAAATAAGTCATAAATCTATCTGTAAAGCATAGAAAGAATCAACAACAATGGTCTACATCATTGAATCATGTGTCAGGCCTACATGGGTCAAATTTCATGTTTTATAAATTCCCATGTAAACTAAATAATCCAAGTATAATAAGGAAATAAGATAAAAGGAGTAGAAGTTTCCATTACATCCTAAAGGTTCATCAGATCTAAGGATTATAAATTCCCAAGGCATGTTAAAGGTAATATTTTGTTATATAAGGAGTAGAAATGTATTAGGAATCCTAACAAGCCTAGTAAACTAGTTAAACTAGATCATATGATTAAAAATGTCAAAGGTATCCAATTAATCTAGGAAAATTGGATCGAAGGAGTAGAAAGGTCCATGGCATGAAAATTAATCATGTAACTAGGGTCCAAGGAGTAGAAAGGTCCCAAGTATTCTAAAGAGTAAGGTAATTAGGATCCAAGGAGTAGAAATGTCCAAGTCATCAGAATATCTCAATCTAATCTTATGATAGGATCCAAGGAGTATAAATTTCCATAGTATACAAATAAGCTGTCTAAAATGAATCCAAGGAGTATAAATGTATGTGGAATCCTGAAAAATTCATTCTATATATCAACAAGCCCATTTGTAATCATATACAATCCAATTGATTAAATAATTCATTCATTTAATATAAAATGACAAGGTGTTACAAGGTTCTTACAAACTTTAAAAATTCACTTTAATACCTCATTCAATTCTCAATTAAACAAGGGAAGCTCATCGCACCAGGAGGGTGTAATAAACATGAAAAAGGGTATATTCCACCCCATGGTTGGTTAGGGCTGAGGTCAACAACCTCTAAAATTGAAGAAATGTGTCAATGGAATGTATCAACATGTTTATATCAATTAACCCTTGGTTTAATTAATTTATAAGGCCTTCATTAGAGAGTATAACATGCAGAAAAATGAAAATAGGATATAAACCTTGAGAGATTGAGGTAAAAGGTATAGATTTCTACCTCATCTCGGTATGGTAAAACCCATCAAATCTTGGCCTCTTATTCTACCAAGATCAAAAGAAAATATAAAAAAGTCAAAATCCCTAAAAAAAGGCATAAAATACTGCACCAAAATAGCATTTTGATAGCAATGGAAATCGCGGTATGCTCAAGATGAATATATAACTCACTAATGGCTACCCAACAAGATTAATGAATCTTGAATTAGATGTAAAGTGATGTAACTGGATCAAGGGCTAGTTTTTTCTTGAAGAATATCTCTAATGAGATAATAAAGGAAGGCCCCTAGAGGAAAAGAAGAAAATAAGAGGAGGGTTAAAATATAAAATCAATAAAGAAAAAAATGGTCATTTTCTCTATAATTATTGGGTCATATAGTTTGGGTGAATGATTGGATAATCTATGTGAAAACCATGCACTCTTATCGATTTAAAAACCCCCTCGCACCATCATGGACCATGGTTAGACAAACCGTGTGCTAACCATACATTTATTTTTTGTCAAAAAAGTAAACAACATTTATACCGGTGTGCAGATTGGGTCACATGGTTTGGGAAAAACATTCAACCTTTACTATACACTAACATTCCCCACATAGTTTACTCAAACCATGCGGCCTGGGAAGCACCGTTTCTGCTAACTATGAATCCCGACTACCTTTTCCAAAAACTAAGGCTATAAGCACTGAACAGGGTCTAGAAACCCATGTTTTTTCCTTTATCCCACTAGGAATCAAAATTAATTCAAAAAAATGAAATTAAATAGGATATAAAATATTCTAGTATCTCCTAGAAAATATGTGATCTTACAATGTTCCCCAATAAATTAAATTCACACCTAAATTTCCCTTCTATAGGTGGAAAAGCATCATATGAGAATAAATATAGCTAGCGGGAATGTAATTTAACCTCCTACTCCCAATTCACATCGTATAAAAAACTACACTACTATAGAATCTGTACCAGATGATTTGATTGGCCTTAGATAACCTTCTTGCAACGATGAAAAATACAAATTGGATTATCCTCAACAAATTCATGTACTGCTAACTCAACCACCTTAGGATGAATAATATACAATGGGTTAGAAAGATGTCAGTGAAGCTGTGATATGAGAAATAAATTATGCATGGTCTAATACATATTTGGTAACTATAAATGATATGCTACCAGCCCAAATCTATCCAGTATCTCGCAGGACCCAACACAATAGGGTGTTATCTACCCATGTTTCTGAATCTGTATACTCCCTTATCTAGGAAAAACTAATAATAAAACCTAACACCACACCACAAAATCTAGTGTTAGATGACATTGATTAGTATATGAATTCTATATTGAATTATATTTATACATCTACGTCAAGATAAGATAAACTTGCTTTGAAGTCTACTACAAAAGATGGGGACTCGTAGAACAGCCTCTCCGACCTATAACCAACACTTGGGTGAACGAAATAAAAAAACATATAGTTCCTCATAAGCATCCATATTTATGGTCTAATTGAAGATATTATTATAAGATAACACATATAGAGGTATGTTCTTTTACCAATAACCTTCAAAGATAAGGATTCATTCTCAGAGCATGTCCTCTAAAACATGTATCGTATAATTAGATGAACCATCAGTCTATGGGTGATAAGCTTTAATCAGAAATACCTGTGAACCCAATTCCCTCTACAAACCCTAATGTAACCATGAAATTAATCGAGAATATCTATATGAAATGATAGAAATTGGAACCCCATGGAGGTATATGATCTCATTAATGTAAATCCACTCAAGATAATCCACAAAAGAGTGTCTTGAATATGAAAAAAATGGGTTGATCACCCATACAACATCACTTCCATAAGGTGATATAGGAAATATATTCATGATATTAATAGTTATGTAATCAAATTTCCTCTCAAGAATAGGTAGTGAATATAATTTTCCAATGGTTCACTAGTTCTCTGCATTCACATACTGATAGGTGGCACATCGCATAACAAACCCTTTTATCTACTTCTTCATCACAGGTCACTAATATCGATGGATTAAGTCGTGATATATCTTGGTATTACTAGGATTCTCAACCCATACTGATTCATGGGGTTCTCACAGTAACTCCTGTCATACATCTACAAGAACCTAGAAAAGTCCATGGATGCGCAAGATCTCAACCTCATTAACTTCCCAACTAGGAGAGGGGCCATCACCTTCTACACTCTCCCACAGGACCAAACCCTTATAATCTAATAGATATATCAACCTCACTATATCCATAAGAGTGGAAATCACATATAAGTATGAGAGAAACATTTTCATGTGGATATCCTTTTCCTCCATATGTATATTTGAAAACAACGCCATATGCTACCACACACTACTATCATCCTAAATCACTTGTGTCTGAGTCCTCCTAATCAGAACATCAGTGACTACATTTCCCTTCTATGGGATATAAGAAAGATCAATGTCTGAGGACATTAGGTATTCAACCCCCATTAATTTTTTGAGTTTTAAGTTACAATATTTAAATATATATGAGAGGATTTTGTGGCTCCTATACACCATAAAATTCTATCCTAGTAAATAATACCTCTAATATCACAAGGTATGAACCACGAAAACTAACTGGAGATCATATGTTGGGTATTTATGATCATGTGTCCTCAACTGAAGAGACATATATACCATTAATCACTCATCATACGTCATAAAAAATCTTATTTCTATACTTGATGCCTCACAATATACCATAAATATTCTTTCTAGATCTGGTGGAATTAGGATGAACACTGAATTCAGTCTCCCTTTCAACTCCATAAAGGATTTCTCATAGATATTTAACCATATAAACTTCACAACCTTCCTATTCAATCCCATAAGAGGTTATTATAATCATGGTATGTTCTGTATAAATTTCCTATAATAACCAGCAATCCCCAAGAAAATCTGTATGTCAAAGCCATTCTTGGGATGATCATAGTAAACTACAACTCTCACCTTCTATGTGCCAATTGATAAGCCTTTAACTAAGATAATAAGGCCATGGAAGTGAATATTATCCATCCAGAAGTGGGACTTTGTGATTTTAGCATATAACTAATTCTCTCTTAGTTTATCCAATACAATATAAAGATGTTTGGCATGTTCACACTGAGTTTGAGAATACATCATGTTATAATCCATGAATAACACCACAAATGAATATTGATTTTAATGGAAACCATGTTCATCATTTCCATGAAAACTATTGAAATAATTGTGAGACTGAATGGCATGCAAAAATACTCATATAGACCATACCATCTATGGAAAGTTGTAAAAGTTATATCTGAAGGTCTAACACATACCTGATGATAACTCGATCTCATATCAATCTTAAAGAAAAATAAAACTCCTTGAATCTAGCAAAATAGATCATCTATCTGAGGCAAATGATATTATTTGTTAACCATCAACTGATTCAATTTTCAGTAATCAACACATAAATGAAGGGTTCCATCCACATTCTTGGAAAAAATGATTAGTGAACCCCTAAAATAAGAATTGGGTTGTATAAACACATTTTTTTACAAATCCTATAAGTAACTCTTGAGATCATATAACTTAGTAGTAACTATCATATAATTAGGTATTAAAACTATTGAAACTACTAGAACTTTCTCGATAAGATAATCTACCACTCTCTCAGGTGGTAGTCTAGAAAATTTATCTATGAAAACATCACTGAAACAATTGACCACTGGATGTAAATCTTCCTAAAATGGTCCCAGTTCATCTAGATATAAGCTCAAAATCTAGGTTGTTATCTCATCTAGTCCATGATGCTCAGGTCCAGCTCAACTCTCATGGACATCACATTCACCCTTGTGAATAAGGGTTGTAGCCTATGGTGATATGAAAGTCACCCTTCGGTGATAGTAGTCTATGAAATCATGATATGGGACCATCCATTCTATCCCATGAATGATGTCGACCTATATCATTTTGAGGGAAAAGATGTCCCAAACAAAGTAATACCTAAATATATCTGGGGGAACTCCTGGAATAAGAATTCTCACTCTAATTGAATACCCAATGCAGTATCCAGTGTCATCATGCCATTAGAAAATTGAACATTGAGCCCAAGGCTCTCAAAAATAGAAACATATATAAATATTTGATAATTAAAAATATGAAAAAGTGTATATATTAATATAGAGGTATTTGAATAATAAATATCTTTGTATAATTTCTGACACACTAATATTATGTTATCAATTGTACTATATACATAAGTCCAAAACCTTTACCCCAAGATATATCTTTATTACCCTAAGAAAGTATGCTCTACTATTTTTGATTATATGGTGTTTGGATACCCTGGACACAAGAAAAACCTTGACCTGATTGACCATTAGATCTCAAGATCCCTGCCTGATGAGATGCTCTAGATTGAGCTTCTGAACATGGAGTATATGCATACCCTATTTCTTTCGATACTATAGGAAAGGTCTTGAAAAATTACTATAGAAATTCTATCCTATAGGAATCTCGGTACTTAAATGGTTCTATTTCACACAAGCTCCTCATATTTTCCTATTTCCCACATTGATGAAAGAGAATATAACTACCATCACTCATACCCTAGCTAGTATTACCTTCATGAGAGACCTTAATTAATCTCTTTCTGCCTACTAACATGGAGGAACTGGGTCATGAGATGATCTACCCTACTCTGCACCCCTAGCCTGCCTCATGTTAAATTCAATAATATAAACCTAATTTTCTATACAAGATAAGGTAGTAATATATTAAAAATTCACCAATGTTTTGAAGTCATAACTAAGACAATCCTCAAATCACATAGCTTTTTATAACTCATGAAATAATAGAATATGTGTAAAATGATGGAACTCTATAGAACATGTTGAATAGTCAATGACTATCAAGACACCCTACTCCAAATGCATATACTCTCTGGCTCCATTGGAATTCATCATATTAGTATATAAATAGTTATAAAAGTCTATCTTGAAATCCATCTAAGATATATACTGATGAGGAGCTATCTGAGTAATCACATCCCACCATCCCTTAGCAGAATCTCAGAGCATATATGTAGAGAGCTACACTCTCCTATCAAGAGGTGTCTCAATATTTTTAAAAATCAATATCATGGACTTTATCCCCAAATTTACAACCTTTGGTCCACCATCTCCTAAAAACATCATTGGATACTACAAATTGAACACATGTATTATATAATCCTTAGCTAAGGCAAGTCACGATGCTTCCTTAACTATTTGCACGAAATATATGAAGCCCATTTCAAACCAGGCATTAGAACCCATATCTATTATAATAATGGGTTCCACAAGAGGCACTGCTGGAGGATCCATTGGTGGTCTAGATCCCACCAATTTTGAAGCATGGTTTATTCAAATCTCCTAGTGCATGACTAAAGTACATCGTGGTGGCATATCTCAAACAATTCCAAGAAAATTCCTTAGAAAATACTTTGTAATGATTGGATCACACATATATAAGAGGATAAGAAAAATCCTTCCTACCATAGATTACACCCCTCTTCCGGCACCAAAATCTAGTTACGGGTGACATACAGTTAATAAAGAAAGCATGATACACTACCTACTTCCCACTACTATAGTTGGGTCATGGTCAAGTTTTCTTCTATAAATGAGGAGTTTTAGTATAAATAGTTTCAATTGAATGTTATAGAGGAAAACACCCATTAAATTTTAATTTGAATCCCAATTTAATGACAAACTTTTCATTTCATAATTAAATTTTCATTTAATTTCATTCTCATTTATATAGAAATTTTATTTGAAAGTTTGAACAATTTGGATCAACAATTCTAATTTATAAAGGCCCATACACCTTATAAATTGATTTGTGGAATCCGTTTAATTCCAACCAATGATTTATCAAGTACCTACATGAAATTTCAGCACAATTTCATGGGAATATAAATAAGGAACCAAATTTTTTTGTATGTAATGTACGCAGTAATCTAAATTTGGTATGGAATAATTCATGAGAAATAAATCCTAAAATTCCTAGAATGATCTATGATGAGTTATATCATTTCCATATCCACCAAATATTTTTTTTATTTAGAAATTTTAAGGAAAAGTGGGAAACCATTGTTCATAAAACAAATACCACTATGCGTGGAAATAGGTCATAAAATGATTAACACCAAGACTAAGATTATTTGAGTCAGAAAATCTATATACTTACCTGTGCCGAGTACTAACCTGGGTATGTGGATCCTCACTGATGAGTTCTTCAAGGTGAGTAACCATTCTGTCAATAGTCTTAATGAATTCCTCTGAGTTGATTTTTCAATGGTGGAAGCCTCTGGCCATGATTCAGTCTTGCTTGTATATCCATGCATATTTCTCCTCGGTGGAATCAACATGAAACCTTATTTCATATATTATTTTAATATCCTCATTAGAGGCGTTGGGCCCGATAACGTTTTCATTCATTTCTTCCTCAGAGTGGAGTATGATCTTAAAACACTTCCCTTCCTCTTATTCCATTATTCTTGTTTTCCTACTTGGTAATCCACTTTCCCCATTTTATAGTGATTTTCTATCCTTGTTTCCAACCTTATTGGCCAACATAGTTTCCATCTATTTATGAAAGTGAGAATAATCTTCGCATCCCTTTGGTTTTTCCCCTTGACCACAATACATTTCCCCGAGTCGTGCCTTCCTTTTTTCTCTATCTTACTTCTTGGGCTATGAGGAACTTTCCCTTGAATTTAGATTGAACTGTTCCCTAAGATATGGATATAACTATCATCACCTGAATTTTCCTCCTCATGAGTCAATGTTAGTTCATGAACTGTTAGACCTTCAAAATGTTTTTTCAGTTTAACCCTCAGGCCTTCTTTGAAGGGCCTCTTCCTGCATGGAGGCTTCAACTTTCCTGCTTTAATATCTAAGGAATTCTTCATCCCCTCAATCCCAGCCTTATGAAGGGATGAGGAATTAGGAATTAGAGTGTCTGGGTCCAAGGTCCCCAAGACACTTGTCTCATCCATCCTCTCTTGTCCCCGTTGTGATTCTGTAGTATCCTGCAAAAAAGACTTCCACTATAGTGGAATTTCAGATGGATCGAACTCCACAATGAAGTCAAACTTAGTGGAAGTAGAATATTTAACTGCCTGAGATAATTCCTTGTCCTTATCACCACCATGAACTTCCATGGACTCTTTATTACAATCTATTTCCTTCAGTTGAGAGCCCACATGCCAGGAAGTATGCCCAATCACAGCATGGTCCTCAGTTGCATTTGAAGTGGAGGTCAAATTCTAGAGCTCATAGACCTATGCATCCTCCCCTGTACTACTTTACAAGGGGGGAGCACCCAGATCACAACTCAAATGAGAAAATACCTATGCAACCATCAGATCTGAGACCTTAGGCTTTATGAACATCATTGCACTTGAAGAAAAACTGTTCCCTAAACCCAAAGTAATCTCCACAGAAGGATGTGAATCCTGACCTGAAGATTTAGGGGCCTCATTTAATTCCCTACTATCTAAAGGTGAAACAAAAGCCGTAGAATATAATAGGGGTGGAGCCTTCCACAATCAACATAAAGTGAATATTTGAGAAGCGATGAATGAAATTCCCAATGAAGATGACCCATGTGATAACACGAAACACATAAATCATAATAGTTCTAAAAAAACACTGGTTGGATGCAACATACCTCGTCTTCAACCTCAATCCATACTTCTTCAACATGGTGTTTGGAGATTTCAGCTTCCATGCAAATCTAGGGTGCCATTGGATGTCACAAAGTCCTCAAACGCTCATCGAAATCCAAAAACCATCCAACCATATTGCCTAAAAATTGGAGAATAGAAGGATTTTGAAAGGGCATGAGAAGTACAGTGAATATTAACCATATCATCACTGGGGGGGAAATCCCTCTTCCAACGGAATTAATAGCTCCATTGTAGAAGAAATAAGTAGTGCCCTTCGTAGGAACGAAGAACTTTGGACCAAACACCAGTGAGATCATCATCATTGGAGAACCGCATAAGGAAGTGCTAAGGATCCAGGAGCCTGACGATGATACGATCTTGTAGGGCCCAATAATCATTGATGAAACAGGAAAACATATCGAGAGAAGGATATTGTTGGTTGAACCAAGCTATTAGAGATAGCCCATGGAGAGAAGACACTGCTAAGAACTCTTGGAGTGAGAGAGGGAGAGAAGGTGCTCCTTGGTAGAGTGATGAGACATTAGATGAATCATATGAAATAGAATAATCATATGAAATAACTAAGAAGTTGAAGAGTAAACATCCATTATATAAATAAACAATTAATATCATCTAATAATATCATATACAAATAATTATAACAAAATTCTCTAAAAAATACAGTAATACATGGTAACACACATCCAATACAATACATGTATCAAAGGTACACGAAGGCCAAAATAACTATCCCCATATAGGATTACAACCCATTGCCCGATCATGTGATCCTATACCCCTATGAAATAATAAATCAAGAATTGTCAAGGGAGCACTTTCCCCTATCCCTAACTGCATCCATTATTTTTTCCACATACCCAACAACTGTCCAAAAAAGGTGTGATATAACAATCAATAGACCAACACTAATAGTTTCTATAACTAGTCATGTCCATGAATATAAGTTGAATAACTGTATAGATATAACATGTGTACAAGAAATAACAGTAGAAGTGAGGTTATCTAGTATATCAAGTCTCACTATGATCAAGAAACTAAATCATAAACCTATCTATAAAGAATATTAATAGTCAACAACAACAACCCATGCCATGTACTCATGTGTCATTACTATGTGGTTCTAGGTACAAGGATTATAAATTTACAAGGCTAATAAATATTCTACGTAAAACAATAAAATAAGATCTAAGGAGTTGAAATGTCTAAGGCATCCTAAAGGGTCATCAGATCCAAGGAGTTGAAATTTATGAGGCATCCTAAAGCTGATTGACTAGGATTTATGGAGTATAAATGTATGAGGTATCCAAACATGTCTAATTTTTTTAAAATACATATTTAGTGTAGAAATTTACTTATCCAATTAAGCCAGATAAATAGGATTCAAGGAGTAGAAATTTCCAATGCATCCAAATAAGGCATGTAACCCGGATCCAAGAAGTAGAAATGTGCAAGGCATCCAAAAGAGTCAGGTGACTAGGATCCAAGGTATAGAAATGACCATTGCATCTTATTGGTTGATCAGATCTATGGAGTGGAAATTTCCAAGGTATCCTAGCATGTCAAGCTAATCAAGTGATAGAATTCATGGATTATAAATTTTCGTGGAATCTAAATAAGAATTCTAAAATGGATCCAAGAAGTAGTAATGTCCAAGGAATCCTAAATAAATCCTTGTCTATCTCAATAAATCACTTTGTAACTATATACATGACTAGGGAATGAATAATTCATACCTTTAATATATAATAAAAAGGTGCTATATGGCACTTACAACTACTAACAACCCACTTTAATACCTCATTCTATTTTAAATTATACAAGATGAGCTGACCACAACATAATGATGGTTTGAGTTGTGTTTAAAAACCTCCAACCATAAATAAGGGTGTCAATTGAATGTCTCAACATGTTTAAATCAGTTAACCCTTGGTTCAATTAATTTAGAAAGAATCATCGGAAAATTATAGCATGCAACACAACAACAACAAGATAAAACAATGATACATTAAGGGAAAAGGCATAGACCACCCAACACATATTGTTAGGGGAAAACTCATCCATTCTCATCCCCGGATTTGATCTAGATCAAAAGAAAATATAAAAACTGTTGAACGCTCTAAAAATAGGGCATAAGAGCCTACACGAAAATATTCTCACCAATACAATGTAAAATAATGTTAGGCGTAAGAGGAACATAGAACTCATCAATGGATATCAAATGAGATATACATATCTTGGATTGGAAATTAGATAAATAAAATGAATAAAATACTAGGTTAGGATTGAATAAGCCCTCAAATGAGAGAATATGGCTTGGCCACTAGAGGAAAAGAATAAAATAGGAGAAGGTTTAAACCTTAAAATCGTTAAGGAAAAACTGTCATTTATCTTCCAATTAATAGGTCAGACAATTTGGACAAAATTTATCAAAATCATGTGTCAATTTGGTGCCATTATCTTTCTCAAAACCCCTTCACATAGTCATGGTTCAAGGTTAGACTAAAAATTCACCAACTGTGCAGTTCACCTCTATAAAAAAAACAACATTTTCATGGGTCTTTGGCCTAGTTCGCAAGGTTAGGGAGGAAAATTTTTCCTCAAATGTTCCCTGAAACCCCCCACATGGTTCACTCAAACCTTGGGGCCTAGGTGGCACAGTTTCTACTAACCTTGCGGCCTAGCTTCCTTTTCTAAAAAATCAGGATTTGGGCTCTGAACAAGTACTAGAAACCCCTATTTCCTCACTAAGAATTTATATTAGGTTAAAACTAATGAATTAAAGTAGAGATAAAATTATTCTATACCACATAGAAAAGTTGAGACCTTAAAGATGTGGATTATGAATGTTTTATGGATGATTTGAAATCCAAATTTGATAGTGATATATATATTGGAAGAAAATGTATCTCCTGGTTTAAAAAAAACTAAGTTTACACATCTTTAATTAATATTGGGGTGGAAAACATGATGAAAAGAGAGCTCCTAAGAGGTGTGGGGGAAATTCATAAGTTCAAACTTATAGTTTTTCCACATTATTCTACTTTATGAAATAAATAAAATCACTCACTTCTAAATGTAATCATTATTTAATATTATTAAGATATTCTAGATTGAAAATTAAGATTAATTAGTGTAATATTAAACTATAGGTTAATTGTTAGGGGGATAAAAGATGGTGTATAAGTAGAAAATATATGTTCTAAATTGATATAAATTAAAACAATAATGGGGATTTAAGATTTAAATAAATATAAGGTAATTTCTGTTGAAAAAAAGAAGAAAATATTTATTATTATGATTGACATTATTTTTTTATTGTTGTTTCTTACAATGAATTTAGCTCATGAAACCTTAGATTTTATAATGGTGATTTATTAAAATATTTAAATATGGTTATTTAATTTCTAGGAAATCCTATGAAGTTGGTGAGATGAATTTACGATGGTGAGGTGATAATGAATTTATTAACAAACCCAAAGGGGGTGATCATTTATCCAAATTTATGATTTATGTTTGGGTTGTGTTTATTAGAAATATAGTGAAATAAATGAAACTTTACAAATTAATAAAAGTGTGAAAGAAATAGGAGTATTTTGAAATTTGTAAAGTGATGTTATATCTTTGTGTAGAAAATCAAGACTTGGAAAATAAATATACATCCAAGATTGTTCCCTGACAAAAAACATTTGGCTTAGATATTTTATCCAGTTCTATTACAATAGAGAAACCTTACCTCTATGAAATAGAGAATTCATGGAAACCATATTGATTTATAGGTCATGGTTGGAGATAATGATATTTTTATTTCCCTTTTGAATGTATAAAAACTTAAATAAACATTTTTAATGATTGGTGAAGTACACTTAACTAGGAAATGCAAGACAAAATCATCATAAAATCAAACCCAAAAACTTGGTTTATTACATTTCAAATGTATGTAAAATTATATTTTCTTAAAGGGATAATGGGAGAAAAAGTACTAATTAGGAAACCAAATATACTTTATAAAATCAATGAAATTATGATGTGTAAATTAAAGAAGTAAATACATGGATCAAAGAAATCCCTAACAGAATGGTACTCAATACCCAGTCAGTTTTTATAGAAGTTGAGAATCAGGATTGGAGAAGTTTTAAACAAATTTTATATAAAGGAAACATGTGATTATAAGGTGAAGTTATTAATAAATGTAAAATATATCTTTTTTATGGTTTAAAATAAAAAGTATTCAATGAATTTTATGAGATAATGAATAGTGAGTTTGAAATTTATGTGACTAGTGAAGTCATATTTTTCTTACGTTACAATTTAATCAAATGTTTGATGGAAACTTCATCGCTGAAATCTTATATTCAAATGATATATTAATTTATTTTCAATTAGACAAAAACAAGTATGTTTCAATATTAATATATTTTAAGATGATGTTTGTAAAAAATAACATGGGAAATTCAGTAAACTTCTTGTATTGTTGAAAAATAATTGAAATATTATTCTTTTTGATATCTACCGAACTAAATATTGTATATTCAACCATTCATGAAGAAATGTACCAAAATTAACCAAATTAAAGTCACTGTTATAGTGAAAATAATACTTTGAGACATAAAATATATGATGGATTGTGATTTAATCTATGTTGTAACTAATAAAGAAAGGTTACTCATAAGGACTGGGTTTATTTGGTGGATGATAAAAAGTAAACATTTGAAGGTATTTTTATCTTTAAAGCTATAAAATATCTTGTTTTAAAAATATCAAAATTATATATCATTGAGAATAACTCTATAGGGGTCCATAACAATGACATAAACATGTACCCCATTTATTTGGATAAAGAAACCTCTGGGAGACATCCCCAAAGTGAATTTTCATCTGATGCAATTATTTTATCATGAAAAATGTGTTAAAATTTCATAATAAATTTTATTTTATTTAATCATTTTACCCTTTTAATTAATCAATTTATTAAAATTCTTGTGATTTTCATTTAAGGAAATAATTTAGAGAAGAAGGAATTGACAATGGTGAATGTGAAAATTTGGAAGTTATAAATTTTTATGGTGAATTTTGTTTACCCTTACAAATGGAATAAGGTCAACGTAAGGGTAACAATGTTCCAACCTTACAGAGGGAAATTTATCGTAGCCATGTAAAGGGAAGAATAAGTTTTAGATACAATGAAAAAGTAGGGGTCATTATGTAAAGGTAATGGGGGAGTATGTAAAGGTAAATTCAACCCCAAATGACAATATAAAGTAAAATCATGCTCTATAATGGTACCATTATATTTTTAAGAGACTATTAAAGGTAAGACACATGCTATATAAGGGTATAAAATAATTTTCACACACTATGTAATGGTAAGAAGTTGTTTTTGCGTAAGGGTAATGTAGATTTTTGAAAGGTTACGTAAGGGAAAGACATGTCATGTAAGGTTAAACACTCATCTACATAAGGGTAACCCAAGGAATTTAATATTTACAGGTGTAATACCCTTACACATTTCAAATTGTGTAAGGGTAAATACAAATATATCCATTCCTCCAAAGGGATCCTCTACCACTACTCACCACTGTTACCTCTAGTGTAACTCTATCTACCACTATCTAATTCTCCTACCAGTAGGTTTTTCAATTTAGAATTCCATTATCTCCCACTAATAATGTGTGCTACCACCTTCCATATGAAACCATTTAAATCTATTACCTCGACTCTCTAAAACATATCTTTACTACTATCATGTCATACCACTGGCTTACTTCTTCTAGGTGATATTGATTTAGTGGTTTTCATATTCTCTATCACCATCTTCTTCCATCACAAGCTTCCATCACAACGTCATGATACCACTAGTGAATAATATTATTGTTTAGGAGATGCTTATATCACCCCATATTATACTACCACTAGTTATTTTTCCATCACCCATATTTGTTATCATTTGATCATGGTGTGCTTCTGTTGAGGCTATGAGATAAGTCGGATGAAGCTATGAATAATGAGAATAATCAACCTAATCGAAGCTGTGAATTATATACTGAAACATTATTGTTTTACAATATAAGAGTGAATATTTATGGGTTTTATGATTTCCCAATACATTTTTCATTTTGACTTGAAACATTTCACTCCATATATTCAATGTTTTGTATGAAATAATCATCATGAAACCCAATGATTCCATCAAGTATCAAGGATAGGGGATGCTGAGTTTGATGAAAATGACTTGATTTAATTTTAACAACACATGTTTGATTAAGATTTATCCAAATACACACTAATATGATATTGTTGATGTGTATATTTAGATGAAGACTTAATTTTAAAGGCATAGGTGTGAACTCAGGTTTATAAGAAATTTAAAAATTAAAGAGAAAGTATAAGAAAATACCCCTCCATACATTTATTTAAGAACCAATATAAACAAAATTAGATACCATATGAGATTTTGAATTAATAGTTATAGAGTAAATGTATTTTGAATTAATATTTGGTAAAATATGAATATAAGAAAAAATGGGTAAGTCAAGATTATTATTCTCTCTCTCACCGATATTAATTTGAAATATATAAAATGAGATATCAACATAGATAAAAAAGTTAATACTTTGATCAATTAAAGGGGAGATATATTATAATATTTGGAGATAATATTTGTAAGATTAAAATACTATACCATGGGAGACCAATGCCTTTAAGTTGGAAGGCCAAGTCACTGTAGATGAGAGAAACAGAGAGCAGAGGACTATGAAGACTCAGCCTAATGCCTTGGTTTTTGTTTATTTCCATTCCACTTTACTTTTTTGAACATGTCTTTTTACACCTAGAAACTAATTTGTTTCAACATTAATTGAGGAGTAGAATTTTTATGTGACTAGGTAAGTAGAGGTGACCCATTTTTAATACTTTATTATTGGAACATAGTTTAGAAATATTGATCTAGTTTCATTTATAATGGCTTCCAATATTTGATTTCATAATTTAAATTGAATTTTATTTTTCATTGATTAATTATATTTATTAATTATTTCCAATATTAAGTAATTATTTTATACCTATAATTGGTTTTGGGTGATATCGATTCACTGATATTGAGTTAGGTGGAGAGTATTTAGTGATTATTAGACATATGAAGAAGAGGCTATGATATAACATAGTTTCTTGGGAATAACAATAACTAATTGGTTATTACATAGGAATGTCAAGGGAGATTAATTATGGATTTTAACCACAAGTGAGGAGAGTAGTCAAAATCAAGTAAATTTTTATGACTATTCTCTACATTATAAATACTTGACCAACAATGAAAAGTTGAAATAATTGTGAAACATTTAATTAAATAAATAATCAAAGGAAATAGATTTATATTGAAAAGACAGTGAAAGAATTAAATATGGGAAGCCAAGAGAAACTAGATCACTTAACTCTCTTTATTTTTAAACCCTTAGTATCCTTGTTATATAGTCCATGAAAAAAACCTACTTATTTGATTTTGCACCTGTGACAACTATATTAGAGTAAAAATAATTGGAGATGAATTTGGTAACTACTACTTTCGATACAAATAGGGGAATAATTTGTATTTTTTTCACACCCAATATAAAGTGTGTGTTCAAAACTTTGTGCCATTTATAGGGATCCAATGATAATATAACTTTGTATTTTCTGGATTAGGGAATCTAATGAAGACTTATTACATTTTGATATTGAAATAGAAACACCATTTTTTTAATAGACTTAATAATCTTAATTTATAGTGTAAATTATAAGAAATATAAGTTGAGGAATTAATTGATAATTCTATTATTCACTATGAGCTCACAATCAAGGAAATAAACCCACCTCAGACTTTAAGGGACTTTTGTGCCCCCTAATTTTTAAATAAAAAAATAAATTACCTATCCATTCTTTAAAAAGGAATTTGAGTTATTTTTAATATGTTTCTAGTGATACTAAAATTATGTTTTATTTTATGTGAAGATCCATGATGAAATGTTTTTGAATTCATCATTCCGTGTTCAAGATTAAAGCCCAGAAGAGTAGCTGAAGATCAAGTTAAGTAGATGAAGCTCACCTTTTCTCTTTTAGTATCTTCCAATGTGTGGTTTTATATATTACAACCTAGAGATATCCATGATTGGGAAGGAATACAATGGCATTTCATTCTAAGATTTGTCCAAACCACCAGGATAATAATAATAAGGAAAGAGCTCTATGCGATCCAAAAAGAAACCGGAGGAACTCTTTATGATTATTGGAAAATATTCAAAAATATTTTTGTAAGATTACCTAATTAATATATGACAAAACAAATTTTTTTACCTTATTATATAAATGACTTTTTAAAAATTAAATAAATCTATTAAATGTGTCATCCGTAGGAGCTTTTATTGAGAATTCACCAACATAATCTAGGAGCCTAATTGAAAAGATAACAAACAATTCTAAGAAATTAAAAATAAATGGTATTGGTGAAAGAGGTATTAATTTGTTAAGAACTTTTATTCCATTATATTTACTTGAAACGAAAGTTGTTGAAATAACATGTTTAGTGAGACAGAGGGGTATTGTAACAGCCCGAGATTTTATGAAAAATATTCTTTTTTATTTTACTAATGTCTTGTGTTGTACGCTACAGCAAAAGGAGCTTGCACAACACGCATCCTTGACTTGTCTTGCATTACACGCAATCGCGACCTTCCTCGATAGCGTGTGTAGTACGCAATACCGAGTTTCACTAAACAACGATATGCTATAAAAATATTATCAAAACTAGCCGTTATGAATAGTAATAACCACTTTTTGAAATCCAGTAAATCTTATTTTTCAAAATGAACTTTATTTTTGGATTCGGAGTATCGAATTTATCCTAAGGTGAAATTTTGGTACTTTTCGGATAACTTTCATATTTTGATGAATAGTGAAAATGACCAAATTTTAATTAAAAACAACCTTTTTAATCGAAATAATTAATAATGATAAATTATTAATTTGAGTGATTTTAAAGTATATTTAGAATATATTTTTACAATTTAATACAATGTTGGTCATTGGATGTAATTTCACATTTAAACTAGACATAAACAAGTGTCAATCTTTTGATAGATATTGTTTCTTAAAAACACGCTATTTGTTTTAACAGCAGGATTTAATTATAAAATTAATTAATGCAACTTTTATGTTATGAATTTGGTAAAATAGACTTCATTTTTGAATTCGGAATATGAAATATATCTTGGGATGAAATTTTGGCATTTTTCTGAAAACCTTCAATTTTTGATGAATAGTGAAACCACTAAGTGGTAGGTTAAAAACTGAATTTTGCATAAAACTTAATTTTACCGCTTCTGTGAATGGAATTTCGAAAATCCGACAGACACGGTTAATATCAAGGACTAAAATGTGGTTTAATGAGATGAAAATAATTTTTGGTGAATAGTAACTTTTTACTTTTTTTTACCACGGTTAAAAGTAAATAGGGTAATTGAGGGTAAAGATGATATTATTATTACCCTAACACATGTCCTAATTCTATTGGACAAGTGTATTTCGACCAAAAACAAACTTAGGAATAAAATATGACCATTTAGGCCCACTTGGATTAGATTAGGAAATTTATTATTAATTTATTTAAAGAAGGGTTAAAATAGTTAAAATCAAAGTTTAATAAGTAAATCATTTTTAATATGGGGTTATACATAAGATATATTCGATTGTAAATATTAATTAGAAAGCTAAAAAGATTTCCTACATGATGGTATTTTATTTGTAATTTGTAGACATAAAATAATTTAATTTATTTATGACACAACGATGATGGATTAATTATCTTATTAATGAAATATTGACATAATTGATGTTATAAACACCAAAATAAATGTAATTTGAGATTGTTTATGAATTCCACTAATTTTCTAGGTTACTATGATATATTAATGTTGATTTAATCAACTTGGTTCGAACATTTAATTCTGTTATGACTTTCACAAAAATCATATATCAAATAGTGTCAAAATTGACACAAAATAGTTTTTAAATCAAATATTATATTATTAATTTTTATTGTATTCCTAAAAATCTAAGGTTCGGCCAAATGACTTAGATAAGGATATATATATTAATAATAAACAATTTGGGGTTCGTTTGGTATGTTATAGTAAGTTTATTAACCATATAGTGAAAGAAAACAAAAAGACACGGTAAAAGTTAAATTATTTAACTTAGAGTTAAATCTAATTGATAAGGTTTAAAATAATATCCAAACATGTCTAAATTTGATTGGTTGATGAGATTACAACCCTATCTCATCTAATATTCGAATATGAGTCATTTTTGGAGGTTTTTAAGTGGGTTTAGATTTATTATAAATTAATATTTTTTAGAATTCCTAAGGTGCCCCTCTCCTCCCCTATAAAAGGACACCTCCTCCCCCTCCTCCTCACACCAATTTGAGCACTCAAGCTCGGCCAACCCCTGCCAAAATCTCTTCTCCACTTCACTAGCAACATCCTAGAGGTTCTGGTCTTACTCAAAGACCAATTTTAGTTCCCTAAGAGGAGGTCTCCAAAAGGCGCTTCAAAGAAGAGGTAATTACCGTTACCAATTCTTTCATCTTTATTTCTTCTTCCACTTCTTCTTCTTAGGTTGTTTCATTATGAAGTAATAACATCAGTATCACTCATATACTTATATGTTATTATAAGTATGAAACAACCCTATTTCACGATCTATCCATCCTACGGAAAAAGAAATCACCGCGCGTGCGTACGTACGGAATACCGTCTCCACGCCGTGGTGTAATCTATTTTCCACCACCACCTTACATGGATGGGTATAATGGTGTAAAGAATAACTATAAATAGTTATTACAATATCATATTGATTCTGATATATTGTATAATCCACTCCAATTCAATTCAATATTTATAGAAATGATATCATCGCTCGTGCGTACGTACGGACTACCGTCTCCACGACGCGATGAGATTCATTCTCCATGTTAACCATTTAAGAATGATTATAATGTATATATAAGAAATAATAATGAAATATATGACATTATAAAGCTACTGGATTTATGTATATATATACATATGTATGTCATCTACTTACTTCCATTTCAAGACAATAAGGAAAGGAAAACAGCGTTCATGCGTACGTACGGACTACCGTCTCCATGAACGGTGTTTTTCATTTTATTTATCTACCTAATATATATATATATATATATTGAATATATATGATATATAAATCATATTTTATATTCTGGAAGTAAGTAAATCATGATATAAGTAATAATGATGTCAAGAACAACAAGTCAAAACACCTACGATAAATGAAACAATTTTACCCAAAACGCTTCTTTAACATGGAATTTACAAAAGAACGGGTAATATAATGTCATAAGTGAACCATATATGATATCATAACAATGAATATGATTCTGTAATAAGTCAATAACATGATTTAAATCATTATACAGGAGGTTCGGACACTTACAAAGCAAGTCGGACCTAAGGTAAGGGAAATATCAGAATCTCATTTTTATCCGAGATTGTTTATTCGTAAGTATTTACTGGGGTGTATTTTATCATCCACATCCATGTTTCATCAAAATGTAATATTATTTCCATCCACCTACAATTTTTTTAAAACCATTTTTACCCTTCGGTGAGTTTTTAGTAATATGTATGAAAGGAATCTTTTGTCGTACGAGGTACTTTTTGACTTTTCCGACAAAAGTACGAAGAATGTTTTTTTTAACTTATACGGCACGAACTGATTTATACAGTTTTATAAAGCCTTATTTTCATGAAGATTCCTCTAAAAGATTTCATGACTATTTTCAATAAAATCTATTTCTTTTAAAATTGCATGATGTTTTGTGAAAAGAAATTGATTTTGAAGAAGAAAGGATATTTTCCTCAAGAATTCATTTCAAGTGTTTTATCAAAATTATTTTCCATCTAAGATAATAAAGGGTTCTGTTTCTATCCATATTTTTACATTGATTTGACTATGTTGTGATGGAATTATGTTTATGAATTCCTTTATCTTATAAGAATGGTTTTATGATGTCATGTTGTTTAAGAATCCCATTTTTATTACATGGGTTATGAAATGATGTATGATTTATGATTTTGTGGCACACATAAGAATGGATTCATTATAAGATGGGTGGGACCTATATCTCCCTCCAATGCATTGGGTAAAGATTTCATATCTCATGAGATAGACATGGCTGGAATGGTAGGTTATACCGGTTCAGTGAAACAGGACTGAAACGAGGATTACTCGATTCAGAAAGGGACTTTGTCCACTAAGATAGTCTTGGCAATGAGTCTTGACTAACAAGAAATGATTCTCTATGATTATGTGTGTATGCCACAATGAGTAATGTTTTATGTTATGATTTCATTTCACTACTATGATTTATCCCATGTTATGAAATTATGCTCTCTTTTGCAGGTTATGATTTCCAAAATGCTATGTTCTTATGAATATGATGTGATTGATATTTATTTTGTTTACCCTTACTGAGCATTTGAGCTCACCCTTTTATGTTTTCTTTTCCCCAGGATATAAAGAAAGGTTTTAGGTTAAAAAAAAGGGAGGAAGATCTTTATGGGAGATTTTGAAGATCTTTCACCACGATTAGAAGATTATAGTCCGAGTTTCCAAAGACACTAAACTATTACGGTCCTTGTGTGTGTGTTTTTGTTTTGTACTAAGTATTCCGCAAAAGAAATGTAATGTCAATGTACGTTAGGTTTCGGGTCTCTACAGTTGGTATCAGAGGAAAGGTTTAGTCAACCTTTGGAAACTAGGATGTGAGAACGTTAGTGAGATCCCTAGAGATATTTCTAAGGTATGTCTAGGGATGTCTCTAAGGTTAAGTATACGTATAGGTTATAGTAATAGAATTATGCTAACGATCATAGAATTAAACCTAAGATGTTAGATATTGAGGGTACTAACCCTTTATTATGTTGTTTTCCCTATCATGATTTTTGCCTCTCACACTATTCTTTTTGGGTTTTAGAAAATGGATGGAGACAAGATGATTCACAATAATGGAGGATATGATGGACAATGGAATGATATTCTTCATAATGAAATGGGATTTGGAAGTCCAAACATCATTATTATGCCGAATCAGCAATCTCATAATATGATCAATAAAGTAAAATTTGGTAAGTTTCCTGACTCGGTTAATAAGAGAAAGATGGAGTTTCATGATGATCATAGAGGAAAGAAAGTTCAATTTCCCCTATGTAATTCATGTGGGAAGAGGCATCAAGGAGAATGTTTCAAAGGAACTGGAAGATGCTTTGGGTGTGGAAAAGAAGGACACAAAGCAAGTAAGTGCAAAGGAAAAGGTTCAGTTAACACCATGGATGAGGATAATGGTATTGCTATGACATCAAAAATGGTTAAGTGTTTTAAATGTGGAATGTATGGGCATTATGCAAACAAATGCCCTAAGGGAAAGACTCATGAAGAGAATCAGTATGGTCATATGGGTAGTATTTATGTGGATGATGATGAAGAGACTACAAATGATATGTGAGATGAAAGAATTGTTGAAGCTCGGTCAATGGTTTAAGAATGTTGTGGAATGATTAAATGTTTATCATGTGTAATGTTGTATAAGAAATCTCATGGTACTATGGAATAAAGATACATCTGAGGATTGTTACACTGTTGTCTTTCCTTGAGTTATGAAAGTGTATGATTAATGGTACCACTATCCATGAAAGGTTATTCAGATATTTTTGGAATGTAGATAATATGTTCATAATGAAGGGATAAGGAGAAAATTAAATGTTTGATAGTATTCATGAGCTCATGATTGATATAAGGACTAAGTGATATCATGGTTTGAGTATATAGAATTTTGAGGATTTTGGTATGTGGAAAGTGTTAACTTTTAACTGCACTCATGTTTTCACTAAGGTATTCAAGAGAATACACGATTAAGGACTTTGAATGTTTGGAATGTGACCAACAAGACATATCTTATGATATGTGGGGATCAACGACCGTATTAAATCTCTGGTAATCGATGTCACTATATTATGAGAGTGGACTGAAGTATTATGTATAAGCCTAAAGATTAGACTGGATTATGTTGGACATAAGTTAGTATTGTTTAAGGATAGAAGATTTTCGATATTATTGATGGGATGTTATAGTAAAGTAGTTTTAGAAAAAAGGACAACCTGCAGGACGGGCGACAGCCCATCGCTTCGGACAAGGCTGTAGGAATCGAACCCACAACCGAAGTGCGACTGGCCTTTATCGCCTACCACTGACCTACAGGAAGTCCCTGTTTAGTAGAAACTAGTTTTATTATATTAAACAGTATGATATATGAAGTATAAGTCCATTTTAGAAACCATATGTGATTAATCTCACTATAGATCGACTTATGTATATAATTTTGATAACCTTTTGTTTGAAACAGATGGAATGAACCGTCATTCTATCACATGATCTGCTAACACTTCACGAATAACAAATTCAACATCATTTATTTAAGAGATGAAGTGGAAATTGTTAAAGGCACGAACAACAGTGAGATTGTACCAAAATAAAGTAAGTATTTATTCTAATTCAAATTCTTAAACTTTAGGGAAATGATCTTGAAAACCAAAAATGTTGTCCTAGTTCTCTTATACCTGATGAATCAGATGGTACCTTAGATCGTCACAAATTTATGGATTTGTGATTACTGGCTTTTCCATAGCCATGTTCTCTACCACTCTCCATCAGAACATGATGGTTAGATTTCTCTTCCATATCCATATTTTCACCTATGTGGAAACCCAGTGATTAGTTTATTTGGGTAATCGTTACATTTCATACTTTAGTTTTTAAAGCCAAGTTTTGGTATTCCCTTTTACGATGTGGGTTTCTATTAAAGAAACTTTCGAATAGTAAACCATTTATAACCCCGACGAATTTCGAGGGCGAAATTCATTTTAAGGGGGGTAGAATGTAACAGCCCGAGATTTTATGAAAAATATTCTTTTTTATTTTACTAATGTCTTGTGTTGTACGCTACACCAAAAGGAGCTTGCACAACACGCATCCTTGACTTGTCTTGCATTACACGCAATCGCGACCTTCCTCGATAGCGTGTGTAGTACGCAATACCGAGTTTCACTAAACAACGATATGCTATAAAAATATTATCAAAACTAGCCGTTATGAATAGTAATAACCACTTTTTGAAATCCAGTAAATCTTATTTTTCAAAATGAACTTTATTTTTGGATTCGGAGTATCGAATTTATCCTAAGGTGAAATTTTGGTACTTTTCGGATAACTTTCATATTTTGATGAATAGTGAAAATGACTAAATTTTAATTAAAAACAACTTTTTTAATCGAAATAATTAATAATGATAAATTATTAATTTGAGTGATTTTAAAGTATATTTAGAATATATTTTTACAATTTAATACAATGTTGGTCATTGGATGTAATTTCACATTTAAACTAGACAAAAACAAGTGTCAATCTTTTGATAGATATTGTTTCTTAAAAACACGCTATTTGTTTTAACAACAGGATTTAATTATAAAATTAATTAATGCAACTTTTATGTTATGAATTTGGTAAAATAGACTTCATTTTTGAATTCGGAATATGAAATATAGCTTGGGATGAAATTTTGGCATTTTTCTGAAAACCTTCAATTTTTGATGAATAGTGAAACCACTAAGTGGTAGGTTAAAAACTGAATTTTGCATAAAACTTAATTTTACCGCTTCTGTGAATGGAATTTCGAAAATCCGACAGACACGGTTAATATCAAGGACTAAAATGTGGTTCAATGAGATGAAAATAATTTTTGGTGAATAGTAACTTTTTACTTTTTTTTACCACGGTTAAAAGTAAATAGGGTAATTAAGGGTAAAGATGATATTATTATTACCCTAACACATGTCCTAATTCTATTGGACAAGTGTATTTCGACCAAAAACAAACCTAGGAATAAAATATGACCATTTAGGCCCACTTGGATTAGATTAGGACATTTATTATTAATTTATTTAAAGAAGGGTTAAAATAGTTAAAATCAAAGTTTAATAAGTAAATCATTTTTAATATGGGGTTATACATAAGATATATTCGATTGTAAATATTCATTAGAAAGCTAAAAATATTTCCTACATGATGGTATTTTATTTGTAATTTTTAGACATAAAATAATTTAATTTATTTATGACACAACGATGATGCAGTAATTATCTTATTAATGAAATATTGACATAATTGATGTTATAAACACCAAAATAAATGTAATTTGAGATTGTTTATGAATTACACTAATTTTCTAGGTTACTATGATATATTAATGTTTATTTAATCAACTTGGTTCGAACATTTAATTCTGTTATGACTTTCACAAAAATCATATATCAAATAGTGTCAAAATTGACACAAAATAGTTTTTAAATCAAATATTATATTATTAATTGTTATTGTATTCCTAAAAATCTAAGGTTCGGCAAAATGACTTAGATAAGGATATATATATTAATAATAAACAATTTGGGGTTCTTTTGGCATTTTATAGTAAGTTTATTAACCATATAGTGAAAGAAAACAAAAAGACACGGTAAAAGTTAAATTATTTAACTTAGAGTTAAATCTAATTGATAAGGTTTAAAATAATATCCAAACATGTCTAAATTTGATTGGTTGATGAGATTACAACCCTATCTCATCTAATCTTCGAATATGAGTCATTTTTGGAGGTTTTTAAGTGGGGTTAGATTTATTATAAATTAATATTTTTAAGAATTCCTAAGGTGCCCCTCTCCTCCCCTATAAAAGGACACCTCCTCCCCCTCCTCCTCACACCAATTTGAGCACTCAAGCTCGGCCAAACCCTGCCAAAATCTCTTCTCCACTTCCCTAGCAACATCCTAGAGGTTCTGGTCTTACTCAAAGACCAATTTTAGTTCCCTAAGAGGAGGTCTCCAAAAGGCGCTTCAAAGAAGAGGTAATTACCATTACCAATTCTTTCATCTTTATTTCTTCTTACACTTCTTCTTCTTAGGTTGTTTCATTATGAAGTAATAACATCAGTATCACTCATATACTTATATGTTATTATAAGTATGAAACAACCCTATTTCACCATCTATCCATCCTACGGAAAAAGAAATCACCGCGCGTGCGTACGTACGGAATACCGTCTCCACGCCGTGGTGTAATCTATTTTCCACCACCACCTTACATGGATGGGTATAATGGTGTAAAGAATAACTATAAATAGTTATTACAACATCATATTGATTCTGATATATTGTATAATCCACTCTAATTCAATTCAATATTTATAGAAATGATATCATCGCTCGTGCGTACGTACGGACTACCGTCTCCACGACGCGATGAGATTCATTCTCCATGTTAACCATTTAAGAATGATTATAATGTATATATAAGAAATAATAATGAAATATATGACATTATAAAGCTACTGGATTTATGTATATATATACATATGTATGTCATCTACTTACTTCCATTTCAAGACAATAAGGAAAGGAAAACAGCGTTCATGCGTACGTACGGACTACCGTCTCCATGAACGGTGTTTTTCATTTTATTTATCTACCTAATATATATATATATTTACTGAATATATATGATATATAAATCATATTTTATATTCTGGAAGTAAGTAAATCATGATATAAGTAATAATTATGTCAAGAACAACAAGTCAAAACACCTACGATAAATGAAACAATTTTACCCAAAACGCTTCTTTAACATGGAATTTACAAAAGAACGGGTAATATAATGTCATAAGTGAACCATATATGATATCATAACAATGAATATGATTCTTTAATAAGTCAATAACATGATTTAAATCATTATACAGGAGGTTCAGACACTTACAAAGCAAGTCGGACCTAAGGTAAGGGAAATATCACAATCTCATTTTTATCCGAGATTGTTTATTCGTAAGTATTTACTGGGGTGTATTTTATCATCCACATCCATGTTTCATCAAAATGTAATATTATTTCCATCCACCTACAATTTTTTTAAAACCAGTTTTACCCTTCGGTGAGTTTTTAGTAATATGTATGAAAGGAATCTTTTGTCGTACGAGGTACTTTTTGACTTTTCCGATAAAAGTACGAAGAATGTTTTTTTAACTTATACGGAACGAACGGATTTATACTGTTTTATAAAGCCTTATTTTCATGAAGATTCCTCTAAAAGATTTCATGACTATTTTCAATAAAATCTCTTTCTTTTAAAATTGCATGATGTTTTGTGAAAAGAAATTGATTTTGAAGAAGAAAGGATATTTTCCTCAAGAATTCATTTCAAGTGTTTTATCAAAATTATTTTACATCTAAGATAATAAAGGGTTCTGTTTCTATCCATATTTTTACATTGATTTGACTATGTTGTGATGGAATTATGTTTATGAATTCCTTTATCTTATAAGAATGGTTTTATGATGTCATGTTGTTTAAGAATCCCATTTTTATTACATGGGTTATGAAATGATGTATGATTTATGATTTTGTGGCACACATAAGAATGGATTCATTATAAGATGGGTGGGACCTATATCTCCCTCCAATGCATTGGGTAAAGATTTCATATCTCATGAGATAGACATGGCTGGAATGGTAGGTTATACCGGTTCAGTGAAACAGGACTGAAACGAGGATTACTCGATTCAGAAAGGGACTTTGTCCACTAAGATAGTCTTGGCAATGAGTCTTGACTAACAAGAAATGATTCTCTATGATTATGTGTGTATGCCACAATGAGTAATGTTTTAAGTTATGATTTCATTTCACTACTATGATTTATCCCATGTTATGAAATTATGCTCTCTTTTGCAGGTTATGATTTCCAAAATGCTATGTTCTTATGAATATGATGTGATTGATATTTATTTTGTTTACCCTTACTGAGCATTTGAGCTCACCCTTTTATGTTTTCTTTTCCCCAGGATATAAAGAAAGGTTTTAGGTTAAAAAAAAGGGAGGAAGATCTTTATGGGAGATTTTGAAGATCTTTCACCACGATTAGAAGATTATAGTCCGAGTTTCCAAAGACACTAAACTATTACGGTCCTTGTGTGTGTGTTTTTGTTTTGTACTAAGTATTCCGCAAAAGAAATGTAATGTCAATGTACATTAGGTTTCGGGTCTCTACAGTTGGTATCAGAGGAAAGGTTTAGTCAACCTTTGGAAACTAGGATGTGAGAACGTTAGTGAGATCCCTAGAGATATTTCTAAGGTATGTCTAGGGATGTCTCTAAGGTTAAGTATACGTATAGGTTATAGTAATAGAATTACGCTAACGATCATAGAATTAAACCTAAGATGTTAGATATTGAGGGTACTAACCCTTTATTATGTTGTTTTCCCTATCATGATTTTTGCCTCTCACACTATTCTTTTTGGGTTTTAGAAAATGGCTGGAGACAAGATGATTCACAATAATGGAGGATATGATGGACAATGGAATGATATTCTTCATAATGAAATGGGATTTGGAAGTCCAAACATCATTATTATGCCGAATCAGCAATCTCATAATATGATCAATAAAGTAAAATTTGGTAAGTTTCCTGACTCGGCTAATAAGAGAAAGATGGAGTTTCATGATGATCATAGAGGAAAGAAAGTTCAATTTCCCCTATGTAATTCATGTGGGAAGAGGCATCAAGGAGAATGTTTCAAAGGAACTGGAAGATGCTTTGGGTGTGGAAAAGAAGGACACAAAGCAAGTAAGTGCAAAGGAAAAGGTTCAGTTAACACCATGGATGAGGATAATGGTATTGCTATGACATCAAAAATGGTTAAGTGTTTTAAATGTGGAATGTATGGGCATTATGCAAACAAATTCCCTAAGGGAAAGACTCATGAAGAGAATCAGTATGGTCATATGGGTAGTATTTATGTGGATGATGATGAAGAGACTACAAATGATATGTGAGATGAAAGAATTGTTGAAGCTCGGTCAATGGTTTAAGAATGTTGTGGAATGATTAAATGTTTATCATGTGTAATGTTGTATAAGAAATCTCATGGTACTATGGAATAAAGATACATCTGAGGATTGTTACACTGTTGTCTTTCCTTGAGTTATGAAAGTGTATGATTAATGGTACCACTATCCATGAAAGGTTATTCAGATATTTTTGGAATGTAGATAATATGTTCATAATGAAGGGATAAGGAGAAAATTAAATGTTTGATAGTATTCATGAGCTCATGATTGATATAAGGACTAAGTGATATCATGGTTTGAGTATATAGAATTTTGAGGATTTTGGTATGTGGAAAGTGTTAACTTTTAACTGCACTCATGTTTTCACTAAGGTATTCAAGAGAATACACGATTAAGGACTTTGAATGTTTGGAATGTGACCAACAAGACATATCTTATGATATGTGGGGATCAACGACCGTATTAAATCTCTGGTAATCGATGTCACTATATTATGAGAGTGGACTGAAGTATTATGTATAAGCCTAAAGATTAGACTGGATTATGTTGGACATAAGTTAGTATTGTTTAAGGATAGAAGATTTTTGATATTATTGATGGGATGTTATAGTAAAGTAGTTTTAGAAAAAAGGACAACCTGCAGGACGGGCGACAACCCATCGCTTCGGACAAGGCTGTAGGAATCGAACCCACAACCGAAGTGCGACTGGCCTTTATCGCCTACCACTGACCTACAGGAAGTCCCTGTTTAGTAGAAACTAGTTTTATTATATTAAACAGTATGATATATGAAGTATAAGTCCATTTTAGAAACCATATGTGATTAATCTCACTATAGATCGACTTATGTATATAATTTTGATAACCTTTTGTTTGAAACAGATGGAATGAACCGTCATTCTATCACATGATCTGCTAACACTTCACGAATAACAAATTCAACATCATTTATTCAAGAGATGAAGTGGAAATTGTTAAAGGCACGAACAACAGTGAGATTGTACCAAAATAAAGTAAGTATTTATTCTAATTCAAATTCTTAAACTTTAGGGAAATGATCTTGAAAACCAAAAATGTTGTCCTAGTTCTCTTATACCTGATGAATCAGATGGTACCTTAGATCGTCACAAATTTATGGATTTGTGATTACTGGCTTTTCCATAGCCATGTTCTCTACCACTCTCCATCAGAACATGATGGTTAGATTTCTCTTCCATATCCATATTTTCACCTATGTGGAAACCCAGTGATTAGTTTATTTGGGTAATCGTTACATTTCATACTTTAGTTTTTAAAGCCAAGTTTTGGTATTCCCTTTTACGATGTGGGTTTCTATTAAAGAAACTTTCGAATAGTAAACCATTTATAACCCCGACGAATTTCGAGGGCGAAATTCATTTTAAGGGGGGTAGAATGTAACAGCCCGAGATTTTATGAAAAATATTCTTTTTTATTTTACTAATGTCTTGTGTTGTACGCTACACCAAAAGGAGCTTGCACAACACGCATCCTTGACTTGTCTTGCATTACACGCAATCGCGACCTTCCTCGATAGCGTGTGTAGTACGCAATACCGAGTTTCACTAAACAACGATATGCTATAAAAATATTATCAAAACTAGCCGTTATGAATAGTAATAACCACTTTTTGAAATCCAGTAAATCTTATTTTTCAAAATGAACTTTATTTTTGGATTCGGAGTATCGAATTTATCCTAAGGTGAAATTTTGGTACTTTTCGGATAACTTTCATATTTTGATGAATAGTGAAAATGACTAAATTTTAATTAAAAACAACTTTTTTAATCGAAATAATTAATAATGATAAATTATTAATTTGAGTGATTTTAAAGTATATTTAGAATATATTTTTACAATTTAATACAATGTTGGTCATTGGATGTAATTTCACATTTAAACTAGACAAAAACAAGTGTCAATCTTTTGATAGATATTGTTTCTTAAAAACACGCTATTTGTTTTAACAGCAGGATTTAATTATAAAATTAATTAATGCAACTTTTATGTTATGAATTTGGTAAAATAGACTTCATTTTTGAATTCGGAATATGAAATATAGCTTGGGATGAAATTTTGGCATTTTTCTGAAAACCTTCAATTTTTGATGAATAGTGAAACCACTAAGTGGTAGGTTAAAAACTGAATTTTGCATAAAACTTAATTTTACCGCTTCTGTGAATGGAATTTCGAAAATCCGACAGACACGGTTAATATCAAGGACTAAAATGTGGTTCAATGAGATGAAAATAATTTTTGGTGAATAGTAACTTTTTACTTTTTTTTACCACGGTTAAAAGTAAATAGGGTAATTAAGGGTAAAGATGATATTATTATTACCCTAAAACATGTCCTAATTCTATTGGACAAGTGTATTTCGACCAAAAACAAACTTAGGAATAAAATATGACCATTTAGGCCCACTTGGATTAGATTAGGACATTTATTATTAATTTATTTAAAGAAGGGTTAAAATAGTTAAAATCAAAGTTTAATAAGTAAATCATTTTTAATATGGGGTTATACATAAGATAAATTCGATTGTAAATATTCATTAGAAAGATAAAAAGATTTCCTACATGATGGTATTTTATTTGTAATTTTTAGAAATAAAATAATTTAATTTATTTATGACACAACGATGATGCAGTAATTATCTTATTAATGAAATATTGACATAATTGATGTTATAAACACCAAAATAAATGTAATTTGAGATTTTTTATGAATTCCACTAATTTTCTAGGTTACTATGATATATTAATGTTGATTTAATCAACTTGGTTCGAACATTTAATTCTGTTATGACTTTCACAAAAATCATATATCAAATAGTGTCAAAATTGACACAAAATAGTTTTTAAATCAAATATTATATTATTAATTGTTATTGTATTCCTAAAAATCTAAGGTTAGGCCAAATGACTTAGATAAGGATATATATATTAATAATAAACAATTTGGGGTTCGTTTGGCATGTTATAGTAAGTTTATTAACCATATAGTGAAAGAAAACAAAAAGACACGGTAAAAGTTAAATTATTTAACTTAGAGTTAAATCTAATTGATAAGGTTTAAAATAATATCCAAACATGTCTAAATTTGATTGGATGATGAGATTACAACCCTATCTCATCTAATCTTAGAATATGAGTCATTTTTGGAGGTTTTTAAGTGGGTTAGATTTATTATAAATTAATATTTTTAAGAATTCCTAAGGTGCCCCTCTCCTCCCCTATAAAAGGACACCTCCTCCCCCTCCTCCTCACACCAATTTGAGCACTCAAGCTCGGCCAAACCCTTCCAAAATCTCTTCTCCACTTCCCTAGCAACATCCCAGAGGTTCTGGTCTTACTCAAAGACCAATTTTAGTTCCCTAAGAGGAGGTCTCCAAAAGGCGCTTCAAAGAAGAGGTAATTACCGTTACCAATTCTTTCATCTTTATTTCTTCTTCCACTTCTTCTTCTTAGGTTGTTTCATTATGAAGTAATAACATCAGTATCACTCATATACTTATATGTTATTATAAGTATGAAACAACCCTATTTCACGATCTATCCATCCTACGGAAAAAGAAATCACCGCGCGTGCGTACGTACGGAATACCGTCTCCACGCCGTGGTGTAATCTATTTTCCACCACCACCTTACATGGATGGGTATAATGGTGTAAAGAATAACTATAAATAGTTATTACAACATCATATTGATTCTGATATATTGTATAATCCACTCCAATTCAATTCAATATTTATAGAAATGATATCATCGCTCGTGCGTACGTACGGACTACAGTCTCCACGACGCGATGAGATTCATTCTCCATGTTAACCATTTAAGAATGATTATAATGTATATATAAGAAATAATAATGAAATATATGACATTATAAAGCTACTGGATTTATGTATATATATACATATGTATGTCATCTACTTACTTCCATTTCAAGACAATAAGGAAAGGAAAACAGCGTTCATGCGTACGTACGGACTACCGTCTCCATGAACGGTGTTTTTCATTTTATTTATCTACCTAATATATATATATATACTGAATATATATGATATATAAATCATATTTTATATTCTGGAAGTAAGTAAATCATGATATAAGTAATAATGATGTCAAGAACAACAAGTCAAAACACCTACGATAAATTAAACAATTTTACCCAAAACGCTTCTTTAACATGGAATTTACAAAAGAACGGGTAATATAATGTCATAAGTGAACCATATATGATATCATAACAATGAATATGATTCTGTAATAAGTCAATAACATGATTTAAATCATTATACAGGAGGTTCGGACACTTACAAAGCAAGTCGGACCTAAGGTAAGGGAAATATCACAATCTCATTTTTATCCGAGATTGTTTATTCGTAAGTATTTACTGGGGTGTATTTTATCATCCACATCCATGTTTCATCAAAATGTAATATTATTTCCATCCACCTACAATTTTTTTAAAACCATTTTTACCCTTCGGTGAGTTTTTAGTAATATGTATGAAAGGAATCTTTTGTCGTACGAGGTACTTTTTGACTTTTCCGACAAAAGTACGAAGAATGTTTTTTTTAACTTATACGGCACGAACGGATTTATACTGTTTTATAAAGCCTTATTTTCATGAAGATTCCTCTAAAAGATTTCATGACTATTTTCAATAAAATCTCTTTCTTTTAAAATTTCATGATGTTTTGTGAAAAGAAATTGATTTTGAAGAAGAAAGGATATTTTCCTCAAGAATTCATTTCAAGTGTTTTATCAAAATTATTTTCCATCTAAGATAATAAAGGGTTCTGTTTCTATCCATATTTTTACATTGATTTGACTATGTTGTGATGGAATTATGTTTATGAATTCCTTTATCTTATAAGAATGGTTTTATGATGTCATGTTGTTTAAGAATCCCATTTTTATTACATGGGTTATGAAATGATGTATGATTTATGATTTTGTGGCACACATAAGAATGGATTCATTATAAGATGGGTGGGACCTATATCTCCCTCCAATGCATTGGGTAAAGATTTCATATCTCATGAGATAGACATGGCTGGAATGGTAGGTTATACCGGTTCAGTGAAACAGGACTGAAACGAGGATTACTCGATTCAGAAAGGGACTTTGTCCACTAAGATAGTCTTGGCAATGAGTCTTGACTAACAAGAAATGATTCTCTATGATTATGTGTGTATGCCACAATGAGTAATGTTTTAAGTTATGATTTCATTTCACTACTATGATTTATCCCATGTTATGAAATTATGCTCTCTTTTGCAGGTTATGATTTCCAAAATGCCATGTTCTTATGAATATGATGTGATTGATATTTATTTTGTTTACCCTTACTGAGCATTTGAGCTCACCCTTTTATGTTTTCTTTTCCCCAGGATATAAAGAAAGGTTTTAGGTAAAAAAAAGGGAGGAAGATCTTTATGGGAGATTTTGAAGATCTTTCACCACGATTAGAAGATTATAGTCCGAGTTCCCAAAGACACTAAACTATTACGGTCCTTGTGTGTGTGTTTTTGTTTTGTACTAAGTATTCCGCAAAAGAAATGTAATGTCAATGTACGTTAGGTTTCGGGTCTCTACAGGTATGAAACAAGTGAGTGAGAAAAAGACCCCTCCTCAGGTATGTGGATTATATTCATCACTCAACCACTTAATCAGTCAATTTTATGAGATAAAAGTTATGGATATTTATTAAAAATCATTCCAACCAAGTAAATTTCCATAGAATCATCTGTTTAAAGAAATTTCACAAGGGAAACTAGGATTTATAAGCTAATAGAACTAAGATGTACCCCTATTTCAGTATCAATACCCACATTATCCACCATAACAATAACAATTTTAGAACCCACCCTCTTTCTAATAACCTTAAAATTATACCTACCATTATTAATCTGATCAACTTCTACATTAAAAAAAAATCCTTTTGAGAATTACTAAAAAATTTCACCATCATTTGAGAATCAATAACTACAGTCCAAGGTTGAGGGACTAGAATATAAGATGGATAAGATCTCCAACTTGGTTGGAAGTCTTATGGACATAATAATGAAGAATCCTAGGAAACATCCAGCCCCAATAATCTTAAATATAATTTTGGGTCTTATAATGGTTACAACAAGGATTGAAAAGAATATTAGACTACCTAAAACAAAGTAATTTCAAGATGAAGTTGATGAAAAAATGGTTCGGAGGCCATATAATGTTATTAAATTTCAACCCAACCAAAAAATATAAGAATAAAAAAGAAATTATAAGTGATGACAAGGTGTATGAAGGAAATACCTAAAACACCCTTTCAAAGGAAAGTAATGGAAAATAAGAAAATTCCCCCAAAATTACCTTCTAGTTTTACTTATTCATAGAAGATGGATGAAGAGAAACTCTAAAGAGAAATTTAAGAAACCTTTTAAAATTTTGAAATCAAAATCACTCACATGGAATTATTCTTAAAAATTCCCATATATGCCAAATTTCTCAAGGTGTTATACCTTAAATGTAAGTGACTTGATAAGACTGATAGAATAAACTTATGGAGAGGTGTAAAATCTTTGATCAAACCACCATAGCATAAAATGTGTCAAGATTCAAATAAATTTTATTTTTTGTTTCTCTATGAGGTCTTTATATTTTTATGATTATTTTTGTGATCTTGATGATTTTATAAATTACATGCCTCACTCTATATTTTAACCTTTGAAAATATAAGGATTGAATCCCCTAATATTAGTTATCTTATTGGAAAATAGATCCAATGTTTGTCTAGTGAGAGGCTTGAAGGATTTTATAGTTATAGAATATATATTTATTTTTTCAGCTAACTTTCATGTTCTTATGATGTAGTTATATATGGAACCATTTACATTCACCATGAAATTTTGGAAGAACATCCCAAAAAATAGCCATGATAAAAATTATTGTGCATAAATGATCTCATATCACTGAGTTATGAGATTACATGATTCACTTTAGTATTTTTGAATTCTTAAATCACCATTTAAGAAGTCATTCACCCTTTTAGATTTCCCATGAAAAAGGTACATGACATTTTTATGATTCAGGTATAGTCTATGAATTCTTGGACTTAGAAGATCAATTTTCTATTGAAAAAACCACAAAAAATGTGAGTTCTTGAAAACCTGTAAATTATATTTTCATATTGGAATATGAGTTAAAATCTATTTTATTTGATAAATTATTAGATGATGAAGAGACTGATATGATTTCATTTCAATGATAGATTATGATTTATAACCATGGAAGCTAAATTCAATACCATCTCTTGAATAACACCTAATTGTAGCATTAAAACATCTCCCAAGTGATTTGAAATATGTTCACCTCAAGGAAAGATTAAAATGTCAAGTAATAATTACTAATAACATATTCAAATACCTAGATCCAAAATTTATTAACCTTATGAAAAGAAACTCCTGATCCATAGGGTGTATATTTTGTCAAATTCTTATAATTAACCCCAAAATCTACTCACATATAATCTTGTTAGAGGGGGGTTCAAGGTCTATTAGGTAGCCCTTGAGAATGAAAAAACCCACCATATAGAGTTAGCAAAGAATTAAAAAGAGATTTTTTTAGCAGATGATACAATATATCCAATTAATTATTCATAATTGGTTAAACTTACCTACATTGTTAAAAAACATTAGTTTTACCATTATAAAGAATGATAATAATGAATTTATTACCACGTGAATTCAAAATAGTAAGAGGGTTTATAATTATTATTGGAATAAAAACCATGTAAAAAGAAAATATCACTTTCCCATTCCATTAATTTATTAAATTATAGATAGATTAGCGGGATGAACACATTATTGTTTTTTATATTCTTACGTTTTTGTCAGTTACCTATTCCTCTAGAGGATAAGAAGAAGACAACATTTACATGTCCTTATGAAACATTTTACTAAAAAAGGATCCCTTTTGGGCTATTTAATATCATGGTTACATTTTAAAAGGTTATTTTTTATAATATTTTTAAATCATATCGAGGATTTATTGGTGGTATTTATTGATGAATTCACTGTATTTGATAAATCTTTTGTGCACTATTTTGGAAATATGGAAAATTATGGATAATATACATTGGATAAATTCTTATTTTGAATTTTATATAGTTTCACTTCGTGGATGATAAAGGGATAGTATTAAGACACATAATTTAATTTTTTGAGGTATATGAATTACTAGTTGCCACAATAATGTTTTTCCATATCCAACATATATATAGAACATCAAATCATTTTTAGGATATGATAGATTATTAATAAGATTCATCAATAATTTTAATAAAATTTATCTTTCTCTTTTTAGATTACTTATAAAATAATTTGAATTTAATTATAATTATTATTGAAGGAAAGCATTTGATGATCTCAAGAAAAGGCTGATTACCCTACCGATATTGCAACCACTAAATTGGGAATATCCACTTAAGCTACTTTTTGATTCATCAAAAAAATATTTTGGAGCATACCCATCCCATATAATTGAATGAAGGAACCCCAGAGATAACTTATGAATCAAGAACATTGTATTATACTCAAATAAATTACACAACCACTAAAAGTGAGTTCTTTGTTTTTTCTATTAGATAAATTTATATCTTATTTTTTTGTAATGAAAGTGGTTATCTTCTATAATCATACTACCATTTGGTAATTGATAAAGAATTATAATTCCAATATAAGTTTGGTTTGATGGATGCTACTTTTTATAGATTTCATCTTGGATATAGGAGACAAAATGTATAGTGAAGTACCATGGCATATTGATATAATGTATTATTTGGTAACATCTTAGGTACCATCACATAATAAATATAACCAAAATAAAAAACTCATGTCTGAATCAAGGTTATATATTTGGGGTGATTTATTCATGTATAAAAATTATAATGATAAAGTAAAAATAGGTTGATTTCCAGTATGTGAAATAGTTTTTTTGAATTTTTTCACACATTGTCCAATATAAAACAAATTGTAAATCAAGGAACTAGGAGAAAAGACATAATTTTTTGTATTTATGGAAACAATTTGCTTAAATATGCTCATGATTTTTTCAACAATTGTATGAAATTTCAATTTACTAGAAAAATTAAAAAAGACAATAAATTATTTAAAAAACCATTATCTTCTTTGGAATTTGTGAAGAATACAATATAGGCTTTTCTGGACCATTTCCAATGTCATTTGGAAACAACTATATTCTACTTTTTATTGATTATGTCTCGAAATGAGTGGAATCTAAGGCCACCAAAAATGATGAATCAAATGTTATGTGTGATTTTATTTTTTCCAACATATTTTATAGATTTTAAGTACATAAATCTATCATCAACGACCAAGGGATCAAGTTTTTAAATAAAACAATAGAGGATATAGTTATAAAGTATGGGGTGCGTCAAAAAAAATATACACCAAAACATCCCTAAAAAAATGGATAATATGAAGTGTCTAACCAAGAGATTAAATGTATTTTGAAAAATTATTTAACACAACACATAGGAATGGAGAAAAATATTGGAATAAACATTATGGGAATACTAAATAGCCTATAACAAATCCTATATGTATGATCCTATATGAGTTGATTTGTGGAAAAAGTTTTAATATTTTTGTTTATCTGAAAAACCAAGCTTATTGGGATATAAAAAACTAAATTCGGATGTGGAGAGTATTTTAAAAGATATTAAATTTTAGTTACAAGTGTTGAAGTAATTTTAAGGGAAGATTTTGACAATTATATAATTTATAAATAGAGAAATCTAATGGATCATGAAAATATGATCCAACAAAAAATCATCCAACATAGGGACCAAGTGATCCTATAAAATTATAGACTAAAACTAATTCCAAGTAAACTATATTCCCAGTGGGGAATTATATTTATAGAAACTCATGTTTTTTATTTTGGAATGTTATATATTAAAAAATAAGGAGAAGCGAACCCATTTATTAACAATAGAAAAGGGTTGAAAATATACTATAGAAATAATCCCCAGAACTATTAGATGAGATTAAACTTATCTATCATTTCTATTGATCACTATTCATGATGTTTAGTCAAGATTATGACATTAAATGAAATAGATTCTACTATTAAACTTATGTTTTAATGATTTTATAGGATTTATGAGATTAGGATGTAGCCACACCCCCTTTAATATAATGTAATGGTTCTTACACTTTCATGATATATATTTATTTGGTAGAAACATCAAAGGAGAGAGACATACAGAAATATGGAAACTCTAAAAATAGAAGGATAGGGGAGAAAACATTTTATAAGAAAAAAGAGTTCACATTTAATTCTATCTTTTTACTCCTAATAAATATATTTTGAGTCTTCAAAATGTAATTTTTCATCCCACACAAATACTTCTTTATTTATATGAATGATCTGAGTGACATGAGTATATTAGGAATCCAATGATTCTAAGTTTCATATTTATATTACAATGATGTTAAATGGGTAACACAAATAAAGGAATTATAAGAATTAAGCATATATATTAATTTGATAAATCATAATTTGATAGAATATATTGATTCATGTAAATGAAATTTCCAATCCATTTTCATACAATGAATTTCAAAAATTAATTTGGAATGATTTTTTTATTATTAACAATTCCATCATTGATTTTATAATTTCATATAATTATTTATTGAGAGGTATTATGAACCAAATTTTCCAAATTTTATTTTTAGAATTTTTCTTGAGAGATCATGGGGAATGCTTCCTACTAAAAATTACATAGGAGACTGTCAGAGCTATAACTTTAAAAAATAACATGTATTATGATTAATAAATTTTAAATTATAACCCATTATATTTGTTACCAACTTTAACATTAATCCGTTATTATCACATAGAAACAATAAATTAAATTTTTATAAATAACCCACATTATAAGACAATATTTTCTATTCCTACCCTACTCTAATAATTTTCATGACATTTTAATGTTGAAGTGTGGGGGTGAGGGAATTCATGGTGGAAGGTATGAACTAATTTTGAGGAAATAATTAAGGGGTTCCCTTTTTGGTAATAGGGAAAGGATCATGCTCCTTCACTATATTTCACTAATATCCATCTTAAAAAATAAAAATTTGAGAAAAAAACAATGAATTGATTGTGATTTTGGAGAATAAAAAAAATTTTGTTGTACTAAGGATTATTATCACATGAATTTATATGGTGGATGCAAGATTCGTTCTAAGAATAAATTTTAAAAAGTTAAAATTTAAAAAAATTATTTTGAAAAAAAATTACGAAATTATATAAAATTCAAGTGGGTGTAAATATTTCATTGAGATTTCATTGTTTATGGCCTTTACATTATGTTTTGGGAAGTAGGAGTTGCCAATTTTTGAAGGGGATATTTTAAACAGACTATTATTTTTCATATCATTAATTATGGTTTAGAGATAAATATTTTCTTTGTGCCATAAAAGTTTTACATAAATCCTTTCCAACCTTAATTTTCAGAGTTATTAAAACCTTAATTGAAACGTCCTAATGATTTCATGCATTTTTTGTATTTAAAAAGTATATAATGTTTGTCATTTATAAGCTTACATAAAGGATCATGTACTCAAGTTATGGGAATAACTCTACTTGATTATATAACATTAGTGCTTATAGAAGGAAAGAATTCAATAAAAGATATATAAAAAAATGTGTTTTTTACAAAAAGTAAATTGAGAAGTTTTAGTGGATGAGAGGAAAAGACCATTCATTTTCCAATGGGAAAAAGTAAAATACTAGGGTTTATTGTTTCTTTAAAAAATACGACATTTAATTGATATTTTATGGGGATATTAAAGGTTTGTTTTTCCATTGATAAACATTTTGTTACATTAATTTGAAATTTAGATATTGGTTGTATGGTGATCCTCTTTAATTTTCTGTTGAATTTCAATGCTTGAGGAGAAGCATTGTTCATGTTTGGGGGTAGTTTATGCCATGTTGTTTTTATGATTTTATATACATTTTAATAATGAATTTTAGTGGTTTTTATCATTTTTCACATGATATAAATTGATTTATTAAAATAAATGTGATTTTCATTAAAATAATTAATTTGGAGAAAAAGGAACTGAAAATATGACTTTGAAAATATAGAAATTTTATGAAATTTAAGTGAAGTTTTTGTTTATAATTATGCATGGACTAGGGGTCGTGTAGGGGTATAAGTGTTCTACCCATACGTAAGGTGAATTTTTGAAGCAATGTGAATCTTGAAGTGGTTCTCATCCACTATGTAATGGTAGAGGGATAATGTGTAATGGTAGAGGGGCATTGCATAAAGGTAAAAGCATCTTATTAAAGTTAATATAAAGGCAACGTAAGTTGTGTAAAGGTCCCCCAAACTTTTAAAGTGACTATTAAAGGTATAGAACACACTATTTAAGGGTATCCAATAGTTTTCACATCCTATGTATTAGAAAATAATAATCCATTGTGTAAAGGTACCACTGGATTTTCAGTGGTCACATACGGCTAAGAGCAGTCATAAAAGGGAAAGCCCCTATCTATGTAAGGGTTTCCCAATGAATTTAAGGGAAACAAAAACGTAATACCCTTATGTGGTGAAAAGTATTTAAGGGTAAAAAATAAGATCGATGAACCACCATATAGATCCAGTACCATAGACCACCGTAACTGCATCTATTATAACTCTTCCCAATGCTACCCAATTATCCTACCATCAAGATTTACAATTGCTACTGTTTCCCACTTCCACAATTGTTGAGTGCTTCCACCAACCATGTTCCACCACTTGACTCTACTACCACCACTGTTTGAGACATACCTCTACTACCATCATGTACACCCACCACCTTACTTCTTCTAGGTGTTACCAATCCTGTGACTATCATCTCCATAATTGTAATCTTGTACCTATATGAGATACATCCACTACTCAATGAAATATATATTTAATTATACTATAATTTGGGTGATTCTACCACTACTCCTTCCACTACCACAAGTTCTAATTCCATCAACCACATCTGTGCCCATGTGATCATGGCGTGCTTCCATTAAGGTCATGAGAGAAGTTTCATTAAGATGTGAATGCTGAGAATGCTCAACCCAATCAAATCCACGAATTTTTTACTAATATTTCCTCTAGAAAAAGTATGATTATGAATAAATATGGGTTTTGATATTTCCCAATAAATTATCATGATGACTTTAAACATTGTACTTATCTATTTGATATTTTTATAAATAATATTCCAACAACATAATGATTCCACAAAGAACTGAGGATATGGTATACTCAAGACGATGTAAGTAGTTTGAATTGTTCTTTATGACACAAGTAGGATTGTTCTATATCTGAATCTATGAAGAAATCCCATGGTCAACATGCATGTAAGGAGGAAAAATTAACACTAAAGGGAGAGGTGAGAACTAAGGTTTATGGAAAAGATAAATATTAAAGATAAAGTAAGGGAAAACACACCTCCATAAAAGTACTCAATAACAAAAGTAATACCAAGTAGGATGAAACTTGGGATATGGGATTTTTCTTTAAAAAAAGAAGGTATTTTTTATTAATATGTTTCCAAAGATGAAGATATGGAATTATGGGTAAGTCTAGAGCCATATTATCTCTCACTCTGATAGTAATTTAAGAAAAAAACATAAAGATATCCACATTAATAAAAACAAAAGACATTGGATGATTCAAGGGGAGAAATATTTTAATATTTAAATAGAATATTTTTTATATTCAAAGAACATACCTTGGGTTACCATTTCTTATAAATTGAGTGGCCATACAACTATAGATGAGAGAGACATAGATATGAAGATAGTGAATATTGAGCCAACTAATTTCGGTTGATGCTATTTCCTTTCTGATTTAATTTGTTTTTACATGTATTATACCCCCCAAAAGTCCTTTGTTTCAACTATGATATAGGGTTAGAATTATTAAGTCTTTGGGGGAAGGGGAGGTGACCCGTTTGTAATTTTTGAGTCTAAGGAACTAGTTTGAAATTATTGATCTTGTTTAATTATTAATGGTTTAAAAAATTGTATTTATGAATATAATTTGAATATTATTTTCAAAACAACCAAACTGGATTTAGGTAGCTCTAGGGTTTTAATAAGTCTTGCTAAAAGCACTGTTAAAAATCCACTTTCCCAGTGCTAGAAAAAGGGTTGATAAAGGGGGTCTTTAATTGTGCCTAAAAAAGAGTTATTAATGGGGTTCTTTATCAATTATTGTAAAATAGTGCTGATAATGGTGTGTGTGTGTGGGGGAGGGGGATGTATCCGTGCATTTTTACAACCCCTGATAAAAATGTAATTTATCAGTGCTTCTAAAAATGCACTGATTAAGGGTACGTTTTAAAAAAATCTCTCAAAAAATAATATATTGATAAAAATATAATATATATATATTTAAATTTGTTTTAGATAAGGATAAATAATAATTTACAAATAATATATAATATATTTCGTTAAAAGGGGTTATAACTCTAGAAAATCTATACAAAACTAAAAAAACCCCAAAAAACTGATAACAATTCTAGAAACCCTTTAAACCCCAAAAAATGTTAAGAAATCCTAAAACCATAAAATGACCATAAATTTTTATCTAGGATTCCATTTACATTCCAAAACTAGTCAAATATATTCTTATTAAATTATATAAAACCACATGATATTTAAATCCTTTTATAATCAAAGGAATAAAATATATTACACATTCAAAAAAGTCAGAAACTGATCTTGAACTTCATACAACTATAACTTTTGATCCGAGTTTCCAATTAGGATCACTACATATCAAGTAGAAGAATGTGAGGAGATCTATATTAGAGATCGTCTATGATTGAGGTAATTTATATTTGTCTTATTTTTTAACCCATAAAGTTCTAGAAGGAATCTAATACTAAGTTTTTAGTTACTGACTCTAATTAATTAAAATTAATTCACCTATAACTTATGACCAGTGTGTCCATTCATCCAGTACTACATATCATATCAAATATCATTTTAAAATATTCAATTGGACTGGTTTTGGAGCTAAAATAAACTTTAATATAATAATAAATGATTTTTTCATTGTTTTTAGTTGTTTTAAGGTTTTCAGAGATTCATAAATATTTTTTGTTTTTAAGGGGTTTCAAAGTTAATATCCATTTTTAAAAATATGTGAAAATAAATACGTATGTAAACAATATATAAATATATAAATATATATATATAGACAAAAAAATATAATTAAATATAATTAAATATATTGATATATAATAAATTTTTAAAAAAATTGCATAGGGGAGAAGAAAAGTCACTCGTTTATAAGTTAGGGGTCTCTAGTTCGAAACTCACTCGTGGCAGGACTAGGTATTGGGGGTGGGATTATATAATGTTCGGAAAAAGGTGTGTGGGAAGCAATGATGGGGGGGACACTGATAAAGGGAGGTGGGTTGTGAAAAAAATGAATACCCTTTATTTTTGGGGCCTTTATCAATTCTTTTTTAGTAATACAAAAGGTGGCTATTATCAGTACTTTTTTGGAGTGCTGTTAAAGAAAATGCTTTAACATCACTTGCATGATCAGAACTTATATAGTGCTAATAAATCCCTTTTACTAGAACTATTAAAGGTGTGATTTTCAATAGTGTATATTTTTATTAATTATAGTTTTTAATTATTACATTGATTAAGTAATGGTATTCACCCTCTATTTGTTTTTGGGTTATAAGGATTTATTTGTTTAGAGTGACATGAAAAGTGTTTAGTGATTAATAAACATGTGTGTAATAAGTAGTGATCTAACTTTTTTTGTTTGGAATAACAATACCGTATTGTGTATTTCTAAAGAAAATCGAGGGAAATACATTATAGATTTCACACATAAGGAAGGAGAGTATTCCAAAGAAAATAATTGGTAGGAATATTATCAGAGTTACCAGTTCTTGATTATGGAATAAAAGGGGAATCAATATTAATACATTTAATTAAATCAATTAGAAAAGGATAGAGAATTATTTTGAAAAGTATATAATAACAATACAAATGGGAAGACAAACCTTAAATGATCACTTATCTCTCATCTTGATTTCTAAATCCCCAATTTCATTATTATATTGTCTAAAAAAATAAATATCCACTTATTTGATTTTTGACCCATGAAAAATATATTTGATAAATGATCCTTGGTGATGACATAGGCTATTAATACTACTATATCCCTTAGGGGAATAATTTATATCTTTCCACACCCCACTATATGTGTGCATCAACATTGTTCTTAATCTTATTTGATATTAATAATGTGATTAATATTAGTAAAAATCCTATACAATAGTAGTGGTATATACTATATTTAGTAAAATATAACTTCATTAAAGAAAACCTAGAGTAAAGAGTAGTGAAATTATAGTAATTGGAAACTGTTTATCGTATTGGGGATGTGATAAAAAATATAATCCCAAGTGATCATTTTGAAATTCATAGGTTAAACCTTGGTTTTTGACCCTCTCCTTCAACTTTAAGAAATGTTGAATCCCTACCCCTAACTAATTTTCTTATTGTATAATATTTTTCAATACATACAAATGAGAAATAAATAAAGCATGTATATTAGATTTAAAATAAAATAATCCATTCTACCAAGTCCTGATTCCTTACATGGCCTGCAACAAGGCCTAAGTAACCTACCAGATCATCTTGGGTTGGTAACAAGTTCTATAGGTATAAATTATATTCTTTTCAAATTATTTCACCAGAATAAATATAAAACCAAGGTAGGGATTAAAATTGGGAAACTAAAATAACATGTCCATATATTGGGTATATCTATGATATGAATATAGGTTATCATATTAAAAAGGAATTCCACCAATTTCTTAAGAATATTTAAAAAGATTCAATGGGAGGAAGAATCCCTAGGTACCTAGATTACCCCATAGATAGATTTTTAAGGATCATCTCTCCATGTTCATGATTTAATACACACATCTTGTACTCCTTAGCACTGTGTATCCCCATGAGACCATTCATTATCATCCCCATGATACATACCCTTCCTATATGGGTTGGGTGCCTAGAGTAGTTAATAGAGGTTATTTCAGAACCAAGAAACCAAATCATATTTAATGGTTTACTTGTCCCTAAATTCTAGAGTAAATACAAAGGTGTGTTAGATGAGAAAAAATGAGAATAATTAACAACAACTAAGCCTAATAACTTTTTCCAATCCCTTCCAAGTTCACTCTTATATGAGTTTTAAATCTAAAATAATGAAAAGAGGTTAAAAGGTAATGGTATATTTATCCTTAATGATCATAATCCATGAAATTATAGTTTTCCAGTGTTTCTAATAAGACTATGGTGATCTTCTGTTCTTAAGAGGTGCACTCGAGTGATTTGAGAATTGCATTAAAGTTAACCATTCATTATCAAGTGAGGAATGCCCAATAAATCCCATATAAGTCATGAAAAAATCATCCCTATGTGGGAGAAACATCACCCAATCCACCCTACTTGACTGATTCTTCACCTAGGTATATATACGAGGTTTCCATATTTTCCAAGGCCACTCAAAATATGATACACTTCACCCGAGACACAATAAAAGGGTACTATAATCACTCAGGGAATGTGCTCCCACAAGTATATCACACACCAGCATCACATTCATCTATAATTATAATTGATAATTGTTTTTTTTATTTTCATGTTTATGAATTTTATAGGCATTGTAGGGGGATATGGAGTGATTTATTGAGTATTGAGAGGATCTTGGTGATACTAGAGGTTCCCCACAACATCCACCATGTCATGGTGTCCATTGTCTGGTAGTTTTGGATGAAATCCTAGAAATATATGTTGTAAATCATCATGTAGTACTATAAGGGTGCCTCTAGTGGGAAATAATTTATATAAAATTCCATTCCTGTGAATTTAGAAGAGTGTTGTGGTAGCTCCTATAATAAAGGCACGAGAGTAGAAATTAGGATTGGCTATATCTTGGTCCCCACCCATTTCCTGTTTTGTCTTGGAACCCCAAATATGTGAAATTAAGAGGGTGGAACAACCATGTTGGGTGTTTCAATAATAATATTTTCTATAATGGAAGATCACACCTAGTCTTGTTTTCTTTATGATTTTTAGCCTATACCATAGTGTGATCCACACTGTGGAGATGGTCGTATTGATTCACGACCGACCCTTTAAAAAATCCTATTTATCACCTCTCTTATTTTAATGTTTTTTGGTGGTGTATTATCCATTTGTTAATCCATTAACCCCATTAATTATCCCTTTGTCTCACCATATTCCCATGGTCTTCAATTTTGGAATATTCTATTTTATAAGGGGGATCTCTCAAAGTAATCTCATCTGTTCTTCCTCTTTTATTATTTTCTTCATTTTCTATTTTTTGTACTAATAGGGTCTCAACAACCAAAGTATTTCTTTAGATAAATTTATAATTATAAATTTCATGCTTTTTATTTTTATTTTTTTCTTTCTAGGGAATTATTGAATTTTTGAGGTGGAGTAATATTTTCGTTTGTGAATGAAATATGGATGAGGTTGGAGGATTAATACATAATTTTTTAAATTTAAGAACATTTATTAATTTTTGAGTTTTATTCATTTTATGGTTTCAATTTTATATAAATTGTGAAAATTATATCAACATTTATTTTCCCAATAATTTTCGAGGTCTAAAATGATATTTCAATGGAATTCTATCCATATAAAGTCAGAAAGTGATTTGTAAAGCCCACAAGGTGTTTTATAAAATTCCATAATGATTTAATTAAGAAAATATACATTTATAATGGATGTTTATAGTTATTAGGTACCATTAAATATTTTATAAATGAATGGGGTTAGGAATTATTATTGGTTTTCATGTAAATGGGTGTTTTCAAATGAGTTTTAATAGTGATTGAGCATGTTGATCCCTTTTTATGATATTATGGATTTTATTATTTGGTTAGGTTCTTATCGTTTGTATTGATATTGAAATGTTGTTTGGCATTTGAATCAAGTGTATTTAATATGCTTATATGGAAATTGAGTTTCATGTTGGGTTTAAATTCTGTTTTCAAGTGTAAAACTATTATTAATTTTATGAAATATTTATATTTTTAACCATTTATTAAATGATTAATTGTCTATTTGGAAATTACCAAAATATTTCCATGTTTTTTTATTAATAATGTATAAATTACTAATTATCCATTTTTGAAAAAATTGTGATAATCCCTTATATTTTATTATTTCGACCATGATAGATATTTCTTTAAGTGGGGGATAATTTTTGAATGTTTTAATAGAGGTGAGGGGTATTTTATATTTTATTGGTGATCCTTATGTTTAAACATGGATTATGGACTCACCAAAAGTTTTATTGATATTGGGAACCTGATGCTTTTGGAATGTAATGATACGACAAGTACGAATAGGAAAAGTTATACCCTACCTATCCTTTGATTATGATACAACACTAACTAAGAAACATCCTGATATAGAAGTAGTTACCACTAGGAATTTGGATTCATCCACTCTAGCTTCTTGTGAATGGGTACACCTACTTATGGTTCGATCACCAAGTGTTCAAGGGAAAAGGATGTCGCTACCATAGTTTCCTAGGTCAATTCATATGATAATTGTTTAATCTTGATTATTTTTCTTTAATTATTTATATTTTTTTATTTTTCATTTTTAATATCATTATCCTTAAATGATAGTTATTTTCCCCTATATTTCTAGATAAATGTGATTATACATAGTGGATTTTTGATTTGAAATGTTTTACTTTCCTTTAATGATCCTATCAAAACGCTTTGAATCTCATTATCAAGTTTAAATGGAAGTTTATGGTTTTAAAATGAAATAAATATATAACAGGGCCTTATGTGATTTTATTTAATAAAACATATACCTTCATAAATGTATTTTAAAACTATAATAACATGGTTTTTATATTTTTTTTAATCTTTATATACAGAGTGTTGATTTGACATAACAACTATTATTCTATACTGACACTAATGTTAGTATTTTAGGTTGATGTCTAGGATCCATTTCATATTTATAATCCCATTTTAAAAGAGCTAGTTTTATGTATGTTTGTTGATAATGAGGTCACACTGTGATATTGGTTAATTTTTTTGGGTTTTCATTTAGTATGTAATTTAGTACTATAGTTGTATCAGCTAATCCATATTTATCATTATATGTTGGGATCTCATTTCTATTTTTTATTTATTACTAGTTAGATGTTTATTCTTGATATATCTTATTGGGGTTTTTCTTAATTTTATTTATGATTTTTATGGCACATAAATCCAATTTCAAGATGCATCATGAAATAATTCTTTTAGGGTTCCACTGATTTGTTAAATGTTATATATTTATAGATTTATTTTCCTTGAGATCTTAATTACTCCAAAAAAATTAGTTATTAGCTAAGGGAAATTCATAATGTGTCTTGGGTATATCAGAGGTCCAGTTGGTTTCCCTATTTAGGAGTGTCCTTGATTCGTTTCTGAAAAAATATAATTAGAGATGAGGTTCTCAAGAGTTCCAAGGTAACAATTAACAACATCTAATTTGGTCCGTTATGGTAGATTTAAGTATTACTATTTATATGATAATCCATATATTTTATACTAAAAAATTTAGGATACATTAGATATATTTTTACACAACATAATCAAAATATATCAAAAGGCTTAGTGTATTTATGTAATTTTATATATTATCATAATAAATTGAAATAAGGATACAATGAAATTATTTAAAAAATGTATAACATTCAATTATATTCTGTTTATATTCTTATACTGAATAGGATAACTAGGGGACATACATAAGAAATATGTCATCTATAAATCTTAGAAAGGAAATAATTAAAACAAAACATGTTTAAAGGAATACATGTGTAGTGGGTGGAAAATCATGGTGATATAAAAGGGTTAGAATTATAAACATGAGAATCAATGAACTATATAACATGATAACATCAAGGAAACATATATAGCGCCCCAAGATTTTATGAATTTAAATTTTCAAATTAATTTAATATTTTAGAAAATTTTCACATTAGGTAGTGCTGAATATATATTTATATTATTATCTAAAATAAATAATTTTGGATTACATTATACGTAACACCAAGGGAAGCGTTCACCACAGGAAACCCTGACTGGGCTTCTCCTCCATAGAACACTGAGTTTCTATAAAACATCACTTTATTAATATATTTTTTTAAATGATATAGTAATAACCTAGTATTTAAACTTATAATATGAATAACTATTTTCAAATATTAGTTTTAGTGGGTTTGATAATGAAAAATATAATTTTTGGTAAAGGATTTATATGTTTAAATCTACCATTTTCTCAAATTATCACCTTTTCATGTCCTACTATGAAAAATAATTTAATTATTTTTAGACACTTATAGAAATTGAATTTGATAAAATGAACATCATTTTTGAATACAGAATGTCAAAATTAACATAAGATTAATTTTTGGTATTTTTCTAAAAAGTTTTAATTTTGGATGAATAATGGGAAATACTCTAAGGTTGTTAAAAATAAACTTTTTCATTTAAATAATTATTTTAATTTAAATTAATTTTAATGTAAAAATTTATAAATAATATATATTTTAATTCAATTTAGGCCATTGGAATCATTTTTATAATATAATTAGATATAAAACAATATTATTGAATTTTTTAATGTCTCTTTTACCCACCTTCTAGCCACATTGGGGGATTAGAATTAAACATAATTTTAACACTTCTATAAATTGAATTTCAAAAAAAGTGACATACGTGGTTGTAATTTGTATAAAAAAATTTGGTCTAATACGATCAAAATTTTGTTGGTGAATAATATTTTTTGAATTTTATTTACCATGGTTAAAGGTAAATACAGAAATTAAAGGTATAAATAATATTATTTTAATCTAAAATTACCTAAAAACATGTCATAATTTCATTGTATAAGTTTTTTTAAACTAAAATCACCCTTAGGTTGAAAATATGATCGGTTTTAAAACACTTGTGTTAGATTAGGACCTTTATTATATATTATTTAAAGGAGAGTAGAAAATGTCATATTCAAATTTAAATAACTATATCATTTTTAAATAGAGATAATATAATTAATATGGTTAACTATAAATAGTAATTAGAAATATAAAACATTTATATACATAAATATAATTTATTTGTAGTTTTTTGACATTAAATAATTAAATTTAATTATAACACATTTTTGATGTACTAATATATATATTAAAAGAAGAATTAAATAAATGATATTAATAAGAATCAAATAAATATCATTTGAGATACATTATTCCGTACATGAAATTTTTTAATGAATGTGAGATGTTGGGGATGCATTAATATAGTTTTTAAGGAATAAAGTTGTTATGATTTTATAAAATGCCACGTAATAAATAGTGTCAAAATTGACATAAATGAGATTTTCACGTAAATAATATTTTATTAAATGATAAAAATTCATAAAAAATATATATTTCTTCCAAATAACTTTTATAATGTTAAATATTTCATAAAATATCAAATTGGTCTTATTTTTAAATTTTATAGTAACTATATTAACCTTTTATTGTAAAAAGACAAGTTGTCACGGTAAGAGTTGAATTATTTAACTAAGGGTTAAAGAAAAAAATACAAGTTTATTTTTTTGACCTAAAAATGAATGAAATTAATATTTTTTGATGATTTATACCAATATTCATCTTAAATTATTAATAACTCACTTTAGAGATATTTGAAATCGAAAGTAAATTTTTAATAAATTAATAGTTTTAGAGTTTCCTAAGGTGCCCCACCCCCTCTTATAAAAGGTAACCTCTTAATCTCTTTTATTTACACCACTAAAGCCATTTGGATCATCCTAAAACCTTCCAATTTCTTCTAATAACTTACCTAAATTCATCCTATAGTCCATACTCTGGGTGAAAGACAAACCTAATGAGTATTTTTTGTTCTAATAAAAAAGATACACTCGAAGAAGAGGTAATTGTTTTACCAACTATTTCAAAGTTATTTTCTTCTTATACTTTCTTTTTATAAGTTTTTTCCATTCTAAAATAATAAATACAGAGTCTAATATATTATTACATTTACTATTATTATTATGGGACAATCTTATTACTCCTTTTACCCATTATACAAAAGACAATATGACCATGCGTGCGTACGTACAACTTTCTATCTCATCGTCGTGGTGTATACTGTTTTTCATCTATACATTATTTTGAAAGATATAAAAATGAAAATAAAATATTTAAATAATGAATATGACATTATAATTATTCTGTATAATTAATATACCATCCATTCCATACCATTTAACCATTATGGTAATGATACTGGTGCTCGTGCGTACGTACGACTTACCGTCTCCATGTCACGATGAGATTCATTCTCCACATTAACAGTTAAATAATTATTATAAAGTGCATATAATAAGTAAAAACGAAATATTTGACCTAATAACTCTTCTTAAATCATATATATTTATATGGAATTTACTTTCTTTCATTCAATATGATAAGAAAATAGTAATAACATTCACACGTACTTATGGCCTACCGTCTCCATGAACAATGTATTCTATTTCATATATCTCTCTATTATATATATATGTATATAATGAATATACATGATATATAAATCATGTTTTAAAATTTTTATGTAATTAAATCATGATCTAAGTAATAATATCAAGAATAAGAAGTCAAAACACATACGATAAACTATGCGATTATTACCCGTGACGTTGCTTTAACTTGGAATTGTCATGAAACATGTAATTTAAAGTCACAAATGAATCATATATGATATAGAAAATATTATTATGATTCTATTATAATTTAATAATATGTTTAAAACCACTATAATGGTGTTTGGGACACTTAAGGTGGGAATCAGAGCTAGGGTAATGGATTTATATCTCACCCTTATTTATGTGTGACTCATGTCTTATACACTACTTGTATGTTATTAGTGGTATATGTACTATCCCTGAATGTATTTTATGATTATTATAAAAAATATTATGTTATTTATATATTCTTATAATTTTATTTATTACATGGGGAATACCATTCCATTGGTTATAATGTGATGAGTATTGATTTCACAATCTCTTCCTTATTTGGGGTTATTTCATTTTAAGTCTCCATTGGGGAATATTTATCATCCAATACATGTTTTCTATTTTCTATTTTTAATTGTTTTACTATTATTATATATATATATTTTAATATTATTTTTACTGATTTCTTTAATTTTTACTTCACAGTTTGAAAGGATTCATTCTTTTGTTTTCCAAATTATGTACTTTTGGACTTTTTTGGGAAATATTTTGAGAAGAATGTTTTTTAATTTATATGGAATGAATTTTTTTTACACTTCCAGGATGCCTTATTACCATGAATATTCTCCTATAATATTTCAATGATATTTTCAAATAAAATGTTTTCTTTTAATATTGCATGTGATTTTATGAAAAGAAAACTATTTCAACAAAGAAAGGATATTTCCCTCAAGAACAATTTTAAATAATTTTCATGATTGTTTTATACTTTATAAAGTGGTTTCAAAGAAAAGGGTTTCATATTTTTTTTAATTATTGAAAAGTTATTTTTAAGGAAAATTCATGTTCCAGGTGATCTTTAAAAATCCTTCCTCACCTATGATAAAATAATTTGTTATAGTTTAAGAATACCATTCATATTATTTCTCTTAATGGTTTATGTTTTGGTGATATGAGGTTTAAGAAACCCCCTTCTTTTCATGGGTAATTATTTAGAGGAAATTATTATGAAACCTATCTCTTTTTTACAGGTTATTATATGATTACATGATTATAAAACCCATTCCATTTTATGGGTTATGATATGATTGTTTATGATAATGTGGAACATGTATCTATGATTTCATTATGAGATGGGTGGGACCTATATCTCCCTCTAATGCATTGGAAAAAATATTTATATCACATGAGATAGACATGAAGGACCTTGTTTTCTATGTTGGTTATGGAAGTGAACCATGACTACCACGATGGGTATGGGAGTGAACCATGACTTCCAAGATGGTATGTGAAGTGAATCCATAATACCAATATGGACTTGGAAGTAATGCCTAGACTACTATGGATATCATTATTATATTCTTATGTGTCTTCCAAAATTCAATGATTTATTCATTTTTTATGATTTCATGACTCATGTTATTTATTTCCTCATGATTCATGATTTATGAAATTCCAATATTTATTCCATTATTAATGTTTATGATCTTTGATATGTATGGTATAATATTCTAGTTTCATTTTGATGTTATCATACCCTCATGCTCATGATTGTGTTTACATGTATCCCTTGTTTACCCTTACTCAACATCTGATCTCACCCTTTTTATTATGTTATATTTTCAATAGTTTATAATGAAAGGTTTTAGTTAGGTGTGCTAAAGGGGATTATCATTATGGGATATATTGAAGATCATTAACAAAATTAGAAGAATGTGTTCCAAGTTTTCCAAGGAACTAAACTAATACCGTCTTTGGGCTTCTCTTTATATAATGTATTAAGTATTCTATAAAATTAATGTAATGTCCATGTTAATCAATATTGGATTGTTATAGTTAGTATCAGAGTGAAGGTTTAGTTAAACATCGGAATATAGGATGATAAAACCTTAGTTTGAACCATATGGACATGTCTAAGGATATGTATAAGTATAAATAAAAGCAGAAGAAGATGTCTAGGAATTTTGGTTAGGGATAGAGTGAGTGGTTTACTAGAAATACATCCTTGTATGGATACTATAAGTTTATGTGGCTCTGAAAGAGATGTAATAGGAGTAACAACTGCAACAAAATGTTTCAGGCCTAACATGGGGTAACTTTGTTAAAGGAAACATGCCTTGCTGCACACCTAGCTTAACACTCCCAGGGGATATGCTTTGGGAATTCACAAACTCTTCACAAAACTTTATGAATGATTTAAATATTATTTGGCTATGTATAACCTAGGTTGAACATAAGGCATCATATATTAAAAAAGGTTTCGTAAGTTATATATCCTATAAATTAATTTTCTTGATTATTTGGTTCCTCATTATTAAAATTGTTTCTTAATTTATGATTTTGGTTTTTTTCAACGACTAGAACCCAAAGAAACTTAGTTAATAGTAATTACAATGGACAATGAAACAATTATATTTCAAAACAACCTATGGATATGAGAGTTGGAATGAAAAATCTTTGTGCTATGCTCACCCATCTTTCTTAATATATGAATTATGCTAGACTACTAAATGGGAAATGGAGGGACCAACATTCTATTGAGTCTTTCATGGGGTAATGTGAACCATATTTCAGTGGGTATTCTGATCTCGTTGTTTCTAAATTATGGATAAATACCCATGAAAAGATATTCTCTATTCTCTAGTGTTCAGAACATGAGGAGGTCATTCAGGCTATTTATTGGTTAGAAGGTGTTTTAGACTAGTGGTGGACTCTAATCAAGAATACAAGGCAACAAGATGAAATTGAATCAATGGATTTGAATGAGTTTTGGAACATATTCTTCCATATTTACATTCCTCATATTCTATGTACAAAAATGGATGAGTTTCTTGAGTTAAAGATAAGGTGTGATGAATCTATTGGTACCTATGAAGCCAATTTCAAAATACCTGTGAGGTATGCTTCTAGAATTATAATCCATCCAGAAATTAAAGTTGATATGTTCATTATTGGATTATATTAAAGTCTCATATGGGAATTAACCATAAGATACATTAATATCTATAAATATATTGTGCACTGTACAATCAAGTTTGAAATAAAGGTTGTAGTCACATACCAATAAAATGGTTTTGAAAAGAAGAGGAAGATAGTTTTTAAAGGGAAATATGAAAACCATGAAGTGTAAAATTAGAGACTTTATTTATGCTTTAATTGTTGGAAAATTCATGGAGGAAATTTTCTTAAGGGGTCTAATAAATTTTTCAATTTTGGAAAGGAATATCATTGGGAATTTGTGTGTCGAAGTGATGGGAAGAAGTTAGGTAACAATGTTAATGGAGAGAAATCCACATTGAATGAACCGCCCACACTTTAGTGCTACAAGTGTAAGGGGAATTTTAATTATGATAACTAGTTCCCTAATTCAATGGTTATAAATGATGATCAACTTGAGAAACCACTAAAGGATAAAGTAAAAGGAAAATCTCATGCGATCACTTTTGGAGATGTGGGGTATGACAATGAATTTGATGAATGATTGAGTGTTTAAGAATTGGAATTCAAGAATTATATTGTAGAAGTACTTTTATGGTATTATAGAATTATGAAACATATATTTATGTGTCCAATATAGTTTTTACCAAAGGATTTAAAAGAACATGTTGAAAGGAACTGATAACCATGAAATGTTATTGAGGTGATAAGGTGAGTTTTTAAAAAAATACATTATTTAGGGAAGCATAACCCTCAATATGAGCATGATTTTGAGATAATGATATTTGGGTAAAGACATGTTGGATGTTAATAAGTAAACTAGATGATACTAGTTACCTTATAACTGATTCATGATTTATTGAAATGTGGGTTATGCTATCATAGATGAAGTTTATATTTTGTGGACTTAAGAATAAGGAAACCTTCATGTTCTCAATAATAATGTATGGTAATTCTGGTTCTTACCATGTTTCAAGAGAATACATGATTAAGGTATTCACTTGTTTGGAATTTCATAATAATGAACTTCCTTATGATATATGGGATATAAATGTTAAGCGGATTTTGTGGAATTTTTTCTTAATGTTGTGTATTTTCATCTTTCACAAGGATTGTGGGCTTATCCATTTATGTAAATTTTAAGTTAAACTTAAAATAAGTTGGTGAGATTAATGTATTATCTCACTGTAGGTGGATTTATGAATATACTATATCGTGTGCTAACATTTTTTTTGGTGATAAAGATAGATGGAATGAACCATCCTTATATTTATGGATCTGGTGATATACCAACGCTTCAGGAATAAAAATTTCAACATCATTTCATATAATATGAGATTATGTGAGAATTGATCTAAGAACACAAAAGGGGAAAGTTATGCTGAAATCAAGTAATTATACATTCTCTTAAAGATTATTAAACATTCGAAAAAGAATCTAGATGTAAAAGGGTGTCCTATTATCATCATTTTTGATGATATCAGTGGCCTCTTTTTTTGTTTATTTAGATTATGGTTATGTGATTGTTAACTTTATCATGATTAACCAATTTATTTTGATTAGTGATCTTTAACAATATTTATGATTATTTAATACTTTCCCCCATTACCAAATCATTACCTATGTTCTCCTATATAGAAACATTGTCATGAGTTACTTTGGATAACTATTATTTTCAACTATCACTTTTTAAAATGACATTTTAGAATTAATTATTATGATGAGGATTTATTTGTAAGAATCTTTCAATTATTAATCCTTTGATAACATAGATGAATTTTTATTGTGAAATTCATTTTAAGGGTGATAGAATATAACACCCTAATATATTGTGAATTTTTTTCAAACTAATTTAATATTTTTGATATTTTTCACTTCATGTAATTATGAATATAGATTTATATTATTATATTAAATCACTATGTTTGGATTATGTTATTCGCAACACCAAGGGAATATTTCACTATACACAACACTGACTTGGATTTCATTACATGGAACACTGAGTTTTTGCAAAACAAGAATTTACTATTATAATTATTTAAATTATTTAGTTATAACCTATATGTTAAACTTTTAATATGTATAACTACTTATAAAATATTGTTTGTAATGGTTTTGATAAGGAAAAATATATTTTTCGGTAAAGTATTTATATGTTAAACAATATTATTTTCTCAAATGAACTCATTTTCAGGTCCGTTAGTAAAAAATAACTAAATTATTTTTAGTCACAAATAAAAATTTAATTTTTTAAAATAAAGATCATTTTCTAATTCATAATCTCAAAATTAACATAGGGTAAATTTATTGTTTTTTGAAAAGTTTCAATTTTGATGAATAGTGATAAATACTATAATGTTGTTAAAAAAACTTTCTCAATTAAATAAATATTTTAATTTATATTTATTTTAATGTAATAACACATAAATAATATATATATTAATCAAATTTAGGTGATTGGAATCATTCTTATTGTATAATTAGATATTAAATAATTATTTATCTTTTGAATGTCTCTTTTACCCAACTTCTAGCAACTTTGAGGGATTAACATTAATCGTAATTTTACCACTTATGTTAATAGAATTAAAAAAATAGTTATACATTATTGTAATAATTAGGAAAAATCATGTCTAATAGGATCAAAATAATTTTTGGTGAGTAGTACCTTTTGAATTTTATTTACCACAGATAAAGGAAAATACGACAATTAAAGGTAAAAATAATATTATCACAATATAAAATTAGCATAATACTTTTCTTAATTTCATTGTATAAGTTTTTTTTCAACCGAAATGAACCTTACATATAAAATATTATTCTTTTTAAACAACTTGTTTTAGATTAGTACCTTTATTATATTTTATTTAAAGGAGAGTTGAAAATGTCATATCCAAATTTTAAAAACTATATCATTTTTAATTATTGGTTATATAAGTGACGTGGTTGATATAAAATATTTATCTACATCATGATTATTTTTTTAAAATTTTTATACATTAAATAATTGAATTTAATTGTGACATAATGATGATGTTGCAGTATATTTACTAAAAGAAGAATCAAATAAATGACATTAATATTATAAAAATAATTATTATTTATGATATTTTATGACTTGCATGATTTTTTAATGACTATGACATTTTAGGGATGATTTAATTTAGTTTATTAGTAAATAATGTTTTTCTGATTTTATAAAAAATTCCACAATAAATAGCGATAAAATTGACATAAATGAGATTTTAAAATAAATAATATTTTATTAAATTATAAAAAATTAATTAAAATATATATTTCATATAAATAGCTGGGATAATGTTAAATATTTCATAAATTATCCAATTGGAGTTTGTTTGACATTTTATAGTAACTATATTAACCCTATACTATAAAAAGATAGGTTGTCACTATAAGAGTTAATTGTTTAACTAAGGGTTAAAGCCAAAAGATAAGGTTAATTTTGTGGCCTAAACATATCTAAAATTAATTTGTTTAGGGGATTTATACCCATAATCATCTAAAATTATAAATAACTCATTTTGGATCTATTTTAAATCTAAAATCAATTTATAATTAATTAATAGTTTTGGAGTTTCCTAAAGTTCCCCTCCCCCCTCTTATAAAAGGTAACCTCTACTTCTCTTTTATTAAAATCTATAAAGACTTTTTGAACAACCAATACCTAACCATTTTTCATCAAAAAATAACTAAATTCATCCCTGTGGCTATAATTTTTTCATAATACCAACCTATGGAGTCATTCTGTGAAAATCAGAAGGAGACACTCAAAAAAGAGATAATTGTATAACAAACTATTTCAAAGTTATTTTCTTCTTATACTTAATTTTCAAAAGTTGTTTCCATAATAAAGTATTAAATACCGAATATAATGTATTAATATATATATTTTTTATTTTGGTATAACCATATTACTCATTTAGCATATCCTACAGAAAACAGTATCACCATGCGTGCGTGCGTATGACTTAACGTCTCCACATCGTGGTGTAAAATGTTTTTCATTTATACATTATTTAAATGGATATAATGATGAATATATAGGATTTAAATAATTAATATTACATGATAATGATTATTTATAATTAATATACCATGAAATTTTATACCATTTAACCAATAATGGAATGATACCGCCGCTCATGCGTACGTACAACTTACTATCTCCGAGACGTGATGAGATTCATTCCCCACGTTAACCATTAAAGTTTGATTATAAAGTATATATAATAAAAAATAATTAAATATATGAAATAATAGTTCTAATGGAATTATATATATATATATATATATATCATTCAATTTCTTCCATTCTATATGATAAGAAAACAGCAACATCATTCTTGTGTATGTATGACCTACCGTCTCTATGAACGGTGTATTCCATTTATTATATATATCTATTATATATACTTATATACTAAAAATATATGATATATTAATAAATTTTTTCATTATGTGAGAAATTAAATTATGATCTAAGTCATAATGTCGAGAATTACAATTCAAAACACGTACGATAAACAACGTGATTATTACCCGCAACACTACTTTAACTTGTAATTGTCAATAAATGGAAAATTTAAAGTCACAAATGAATCATATATGATATCATAAATATTATTATTATTATTATGGTGTTATTTAATAAATTTTTTTAAAACCAATATATATGAGTTTCAGACATGTATAGAGGGAATCAGACCTACGGTAAGGGATTTATGCCTCACCTTTTTTTCTATGCGACACCTGTCTTATACACTAATTGTTTCTTTTAAGTGGTGTATATTCTATCCATTAATTTATTTTATGAGTACTATAAAAAATAATATGATATTATATATTCTTATAATTTTTTTATTACATGGGGACTATGATTCTATTGATTATAATACAATGAGTATTCATTTCATAATCTCTTACATATTTGGGACTATTTTATTTTAAGTATCTCATGGGGACTATGTGTCAACAACATAAAGGGTGTGATCATAAGAATAAGTCAAGGATAAATTTATAGAAATCATAACATAGTGTAATTTGTATCATTTCATCCGAACCATACATGGTATCTCATGACATAAAAACATTATACAATGCATTGGAGAGCTATATAATTCCTGGTCCACCCATTACATCCATATAATGTATATGTATTTTTGATCCGTATAAATCATAAAATATAAGAATCTATTACATAAATTTTAATACAATGATTAAGGAATGTAATTTACATAAATATAATTACCCAATAAATGAAGGATAGTAACATCTAGGTGAAAACCCTTGAGTGGAAATGGGGTTAGGTATTCACAATACAAAATTTTGGAATGGAAAACCACATGATAATTTGTGAAGTATAACAAGTGTGAATTAATGTTCATGGAAGTATTTAATGATAGTGAAAGGTGGAATATCATTACTATGGTATCATGAGGATTGTAAAGGAATTTTTAAAAACTAAATACAACATGGAAAATATAAAATCAAAATGATTAATAAAAATAAAACAGTTGGAAAAAAATGTATATAACCCCCAACATATACATAGTTACATTGTCAGTAAAGGTTATTACAGGAAGGTATAAATAATATCATATATATAACATCATTTGGTTAGTAAAGGGGTATTTAAAAACACATGCAAATATAATCAATTGAGATAAAAAAACTAAATAAAAATAAGGTTCCTGAATGGAAACGAAGAGATATAGATCCCTTACATTGAGAGGGTTCCACAGAAAGCTTGGGAAGAGATTATTAAAATATTAGGAACATCATTATAAAGGATTTAAATATATATAGGGAGGTTAACATCATTCTAAACGTATTTTTTATGATTAATGGAAGGTTGTATGGGTATTTATAAAAAAAATATAGGGGAATTATTCATTAATTTATAAAATTTGGTTTTAGACTCTATTAAATAAAATAATAAACAAAATAGAATCCGAAAGTTTTTTCACATGTTCTATGCCAAATGGGTGTGTCATTATATATTTTATGAGGATAAGAACCTAAATCCTGAAAATAATACCATTGGTGATGTGGAAGTGGGTCATATTCATAAAGACATGTTTTTAAAAACTTAAAATATAATATAGATTTTCGTGGATTCATTAAGGGTATGTAAAAGTAATCAAATAACATAAAAATTATATTAATTTAAATAATAAATATATATATTTATTTCTTTTATTACTTCTATAGTATTTATTACATCACTTTTCGGATATAGGGATGTCATAATACACACTGTATATTTATACCATTTTTTATTTTTACCCCAATATTAAACTATCTTGAAAAATTATGAGAAAAACCCATTGGATAATTTAGATATGTTGTTTTAGAAAAAAATATTTGTTTTACAAAAATAATTATCTAAATATTAAAATTTATAGTTTTAAGTAACAATCCTTATTTATTGGAAAATATTAGTTTTTTAGATGCTATCAACTTAATAACCCTTATAAAAATTACATTGAACCTCATTAAATTAAATCATAATTTTTTAATTAAATATAATTTAATAAGAATATTTAATGAAAATAAAATAAATTTCAATGTCCTTGAATTTATAAAAAAATTTGTTTTAATTAAAACTAAATATTTTCCAAAAATACAATTTTGGTTTCTCTCTCTCAAAATGTAATTTTTATCAAAATATTTATATAATCATATATATAAATTAATAATTAAAGGGGTAAAAATAATAATTATTTTATTAAAATTAATTATATTAAAATTAAAACTACTAGGTACTTGATAGAAAAACACCTATTATACTGACGTATGCCATAATGATAAGGTGTGTGATGATGGTACTTTATTGGGGTGGTTCGGTGTACATGGTTTTCTTTATGATCTCAAAAAGCTTAAACTTATTCAATAAATAGTTTCTATCATGTTTCAATTATTGAATCTCAACTTTGGACATATCAAAGGAAAAAAATCATTGATCGTATCTCCCTCCTAATCACCAATAAATGGGATACATAGTGTATGATCCTACTAGTTGAGGACATCACTTCCTCCTATGTCAATTAGACTTTATAAAGACCCTTAATATATACTAATTTTAATAGTTTCCATTGAATGGATATAGTATCAATTAATATTATGGTTAATGGTATTATAATAAAAAAAGTTATTGGTGTGAGGACCAGTTTGGAATATACCTAACACTGAGAGGGGGTGAATCAGTGTTGGGGGCTTTTAAACCAATTCCAACTTTTATCCTTGTACCTCTAGACCTGTTAGGATCTTGATTCTATTATTCTCTTTTCCCTGTCGCATGTAATAATAGAAAGCAGTAAAGATATGCACACGATATTTTTACAAGGTTCACCACTCAATAAGAGTAGCTACGTCCTTGCCATGAATGGGGATGACCCGTGCATGGATTCTCCATTATAATGTAAAATGCTGTTACAATGGAGTGGATAGGAAAACAGTCCTCTAGCCAGTGTGAGTCCCTACACTTTGGATGGGGGTGGGAAACAATCCTCTTCCCTGGACTGGTGAAATCCTAGTCCAACTTGCTGCCTCTAAATGGTTCTTTATACTGCCTATGAAGACAGTCTCTTGCAGCCTCTAGTTGGTTCTTTATACTGCCTATGAAGATAGTCTTCTCTCTGTTAAAAGAGTTTGCAACACCAAAAGAATCTTTCACCTGTTGAGACCTATTGGATGTAACAGTTCTACTTTGTTCTTATTCTATTCAGTTATTACCTACCTAGCAGCATGCAGGTAAACAACAACTTCTTTCTCTGCAACAATCCTGAAAGCTGCACAATCTTCTTCCCCTTCTTCTTCAGTCCAAAACCAGCTACACTGAGATAGCTCCTGCTTCAATCTGCTGGAATCACAAAACACACATTGTGATTATCAGAAAAATGAAGACTAGCTCATCTTAGCATCATCATAATTAAATTGCCATGAATAATTGTCAGCCTTCAGTTGGGCATACTCTGTTCTTCTTCTTCTCTTCGTTCTCTTCGACACAGTATAATTGTAGTGTTCTAATCTCTTTGTTCAATTCTCAATACCAACACAAGAGTATATTGGTATACTACATTCTTCTGTGGTGCATATATGAATTCAGTTGCACATCTTGTTCTTCCTCACTTCACAATGTACAATGATAGTGTTAAACACCAATAGTGTGAGTGCGGTTCAACTTCTCTTTGTGAAACCGAATGGTTCACAGTTCTTTCTTCTTCACAAAGTTGCTTCGAGAGTGATTTGTACCTATCGAAGGCCTGTGGGACCCTCATATTTTTCACGCAACCTTCTAGGTGGCTTGCACGTAAAATTCAATCCTTGCACGTAAAAACACCTTTTGGCGTGAAAAACCTTTTTCGCGCAGAACTTCCTATTTCGCGCAGCAGTTCCTTTTTCGCGCAACACTTCTTCTTTTCGCACAATACTCTATACTTCAATTTTTCCATGTGTCAGAGCTCAGGGTTTGTCTAAGTGTCGTGTCTCTACTAATGAGAGGGGTTCACCTCATATTTATAGGCAATTTGACCTTGTGCGTAAAACCCCTTCCTGCGCGTAAAACCTCCTCCATGCACGTAAAAACTCTTTTATGCTACTTCATATTTCGTTCCATGCTTCAATATTTCGCGCACCTCATGCCTTTGCCATTTTTCATGCTTCAAATCATAAAGCACCAATTGCGCGCAAAATTCCGCACCACGTTCCATATTGCGCGCAAACCCAATCTTTCCCGCAACATCATATTTCGTGCACTGCTCTAATCTTTCACGCATTTCATGCCTTTGAAAATTTTCGAGCTTCTGATCTCAAACCAACTTTTGCGCGAAAAACATCATTCCTCTATTTTGCACATCCCACATATTTTTTCGTGGAACCCGCTACTATTCCGCGCATCCCGAATATTTTTCGCGCAACCCGCAACTATTTCACGCATCACTTTATTTTTACGCGCAACCTGCCTAATTTTCGCGCACTCCATTCCTTTGTCATTTTCAATGTTCTGACCTTGAATAACTCCTTGCACGTGAAAATATAAACCATATTCAATCTTGCGCGCAACATCCAATCCCAAGCACATTTATTCATCTCCCGATTTTCAGGCCCTAAAATTTGGCAAGCACTGGAAAAAGGCTTCACCTTAAACTATGCTTTTCTGCCATCCCCAGATTGTCTATTGCTTTGTCATTTTATCTCTTTACTGCTTCCCATAACCATTCTTCTGCTCTTATCACTAATCCCACTATCGTGATATTTATCCTTTGATAGATCAGCTTAAGCATCGTCAGAGTTACAATGGGAACTGAAACTTCCCTATCCCCCAGCATCATCATTCCTTCCAATCAAAACTTTATATGACTGGCATCATCATTTCTCCCCCTTTACATCATAAGACTTGCATCACAAGTTCTCTTAACTCATGATATGTGTGAAATACATACCAGCAATGCATCGTCTGATTTGGATATAATGCGAAATGCATGGCTACCTCAGAATTCCAAGCCTTCCACATTCTCTCTTCTTCTTCCGCCATCATTCTACACTTCATGCAAATCATATGATTTTATTCTTAAAGTAATCTCTTTCATGGATTACTATCATGAATAATTTCATGGACTTCTTCAAATCCTCATTATTCTTCAATCATCCTCAGATTGATGATACCTCTCCATTCTTCATTGTTGTAAACAATGTGTCATCATTGACACATGTTCTTTGAACTTAGGATCAGCTCAACAATCGTCTGAATTTATCGTCTATGAAAATTTCTCAAGTATGAAATCCAATGCTATGATTCAATGACAATTCTCCAGGAAACCTCACTTCAGCCGATCTCCATTAACTTTGTAGTTCTTCTTCACATCCTTCTTCATTTTGACCAGCATTGACAACTGTTGACAACAAATACAATATTCAAACACAAATTGGTCCCAACAATTGGTATAGATTAAATTGTAATTTAATTATAATGGATGTGTTTTCTATAACTACATTACATAATAAGGAATTCATTCATTCAAATACTAAATTAATTTATAATATTTTGTGTCAATATATTTAACCCCTTCATAAAATTCACATTAAAAATTTCATTTCATGTACTAAAATATATTAGGGTACATTTTCTACATATCCCCATATAGTTCCCATGTTTCATCCTCAAAATTGAGGTTCTTCTAAAGTACTTTGAATAGGTGAGTTTTTTTTTTGTTTCATTGAACGTTGTATATATGATCTAAGCAATTCACCAGATGGTCCCCATATGAAATAAAATTCTCCAATAGTACCACCTTAGGATTCATTACATTCTAGTGTTCCATTATATACTTCCATAATATGGATTCAAAGAACAAATCATGTTTATGAGATTGTTTAGGTGCGAGTTCTAGTTGATAGGTGAGAGTTCCAATGTGATAAAGGATATCAAAGGGGGCGATGCATCTACGAATAAGATTTACCTTCTTACCAAACCTACTGAAATTTTCCATGGAGATATAAAAATGGAAAAATTTATCTTTGACCTCAGACTCTAGCTCTCATCGATGATTATTTTCATATATTTTCACTCTAATTTACTTGGATTCCATTTGATGTAGAATAGTTTTAACCTTCTCTATCATATCATGTATTTTATTAGGTCTCATGAACTTCCACTCCCCAGATTTATCCCATCATGTTGGAGTCTGAAATCTCTTCCGATACATTTAATTATAATGTTCTATTTGAATGATAGTGTGGAAACTGTTGTTATATGAGAACTCCACTAGAGGAAGTGATAATCCCAATATCTTAGTAAATCCATTGAACAAGATTCCAACATATCCTCTAGAGTATGAATGGTTCTTTTAGAATTACCATCCATCTATATGTGTTAATAACTATTGAAACTCAACTTTTTATTCAATGAATACTGAAGGATTCCTCAAAACCTCAAGGTAAACCTCAGATCTCAATTATATATAATGGAGAATGCTAATCCATACAGTATTACCATTTCTCTTATGTATATCTTGGAATGTTAGTCGAGTGAGAAGTCTTCCTTGATATTAATTAAATGCACTAATTTTTGAAGAAATTTATTTCCACCCAAAAGGAGTTTTTCCTTTTGGTTTACTTTATATTCCTAGTATAAAATCCTTAGATTTGTTTTCTCATTTCCATATTGGTATAGAAAATGGTTGGATCATACCATTAAAAATTTATCATTCATCCTTGATTTATTGTCATACCATGCATGAGAATACAAATTCTTTAATGTCCCTCTACATGTTATCCCACCAGAATCTTTGCTTCAAGTATTTATGAATCTTAGTGCTTCCTGGATTAATAGTGAAGGATAAGCTATTAACATCATCTATAAGTTACCTCTTTAGTATTATTATTGATTGAACACATATCTGGGTTCCAAAATTATAGCTCCATATTTAGTGATGTAAAACACTAGACTACATTCCAATATATATATTCTCCTCATATTTTTATACCCCCTTGATCCTCTCAATAATGGATAGTTGAAGAAATATTTGATCAAGGTCAAATGATTACCCTTTTATGATTCACATGACCACAATTTTGATGTATGAGAATATTATATTCCATTAAATATTCGTCATAGATAGGATTGAGAGATATTTTCTACTAAAATAATCTTCCCCTTTTTTCACATTCCTAGGATATTAAAGGATTAAACTATCATAATCCTTGATTAGATCTAGCGACCTTCATTCAACCTTATTGATGTTCTTTTAAGGGAATATATTTTTAATGATTTTATAATTAGTATATATGTCACATTTTTCCCATAGAGATAATGTTGTTCAATTCCTTAATGTGTAGATCACTAAAAAGAATTCCATATCATGAGTAGAGAAGTTATACTCATGGATTATTAATTGGAGGAAAGAATACGCCATAAGTTTTTTATTTCCCATCATTACACAACCTATGTTATTTTTATAAGCATCCCAATATATCATAAATCCTTCCCCACTAGTGAGTAATGTGATCACATGTGTATTGATTTGTATCTTCTTTAACTCATTAATTCTATACTTTCATTCATCATTTTATAAAAACATCACTCTCTTATGAGTTGTCTTGTTTAGTGGGATCTTAAATCATTAGAATTTACAAAAAAATCGACAATAATACCTATATAATCAAAGGAAACTATGGATATGTATTGAATATATTTTTTAGGCCATTTTTAAATATCCTTTATCTATAAAGGATTCATATATATACCTATTTTGGTGATAACCAGTCCCAATAATGTTACTTACTCAATAAAAAAATCAGTTTATACACTTTTCATATAACATTTTCTTTCACAAGGTTATCAATAAAGCCTTAAAAGGATCCTCAAGTTCAAACTTTCGTTTTTATTAGATAATAATATCAGTTACAAATACTAATAATTATTTTCCAAGGAAATCACTATTAAAATTATTCATTATAACTGTGATGATAAGAAAAGAATTAGTGAGTCTAAATGTCATCACTTGGAACTTGTAATGCCTATAAATTGAGTTAAAAATAGTCTTGGGGTTATCCTCATTCATTAAATTTACATTATAAAATCTCAACCATGTATCACCCTTTTAAAATTATTTGGATATAAAAAATGGTAGAACAATTCATCAATCCATGTTAGAGGATACTTATTTTTTATTGTGATCTTATTAAGCTCACAAAAATCAATGCAATGGAACATTGACCCACCATTATTATTAAATAAAAGGATTGGAGAACCCCAATGGTTAATCACTTTGGAGAAGAAACCCTATATCCAAATTCTCCTATAGTTTCTTCTTTATCTATTTAAGATAAATAATGACTATTATATATAGATTCTTGGATATTAAAAATGATATAGGTATAAGTTACATTGAGTACTCAACCTATCAACTTGGAGGAAAACGAAGAAACTCTTTAGGAAACAAATTAGCGTATTCACTTATAATGGTCATGTCATACAGGATGATATTTTCCTTAGTAACATTCATTTAAGCTAGATTCTCTTGATCATAAGGAAATAATTTCCATGATTAATATGATAATTGGAAAGAATATTGATCATCCTCCATGTGATTATATATAATTTGAGGGAGATTTTCATAACATAGGGTGATTTACTTCTCTTGAAATTTTATATTGGATAAATATATTTATTTCCAACCTATATTAATAATAATATATAATTATGATAATGGTTGTATCATAATAGTTTATGTGATATTTTTCTCAAATATAATGGTAAGGGAGAATTTATATTCTTGTGGTGAAATAATTGATCCATTTTCAATCTTTACTAATAACTTGACTTCCAAAATTTGAGGCGGCATTAGAATAGTTAAACTAAACTTGTCTTATATAATAGAATGCATAGAACTAGAAAAAAAATAGTATACTCACTATCCTTGAATTAATAACTAGCATACCTATAGCTACTTCATTATTGGGATCCACATCCATAGTCATAATAGAATATGTTTCTTAATTCTCTATAGGACTTGGATGTTTTTTTATCTTTTATCACTAAAAACCCTTGGCTTAGTTCATTAGTTCATATAGTGTCCTTCTTCCTTGGAGATGAAAAATTGGACAATAGGCTGATGGTTGACTGAATAATTACTTTCTTCTATCACATTAGTGGGTTTCTCTTATCATAATTCTCTATATAGGCACCCTTCCTTCACTCATCTAATGAATTTTTATATACCCTTCACGAAATTCATCAGATGCTTATTACAAATTTTTTTCTAGTGGGATGTTAGTTTTTCTTACCCCCTTGAGATTTCTTCATCACTCCAAAAAACTAACCATTATTTTCTTGATATATCAGAATCCTGACACCCTTGAGATTCTGTAATCTGCATTTTGACTTTGAGGGAACATTAAACATTTTATCCATTTCTTTAAAAGTATATAATCGAAGAATTATTTTATATATTCAACTTTAGACTGCTAAATAAGCAGTTAACATAACATTTAGGTTTATTGAAAATGACTGAGGTGTATCGAGAATGTATTGTGAAGTTCACATCATACACACTGATGGATTCATCACATTTTTTATTGAGGCCAAGGAAATCCCCCTCCATTTTAATTTGGAGAGTGTGTGAAAAATATTTGTAATTTTTTTCATAAATTCCTTCAATTATATCACTTTGATATCTTCCTTAGGCTTTTTATTCTTGATTATCATCCAATATTAATTGGATTATCCCTCCATGTGATAGAAAAATAGTATTAAAATATCTTTCTATGTGAATTGAAGAATAGAGGATATATTTACAATGGATTTGATCCATTATTCACCAATTTATAGATCAGATGATCTATTGAAAGTCAAAGGCCTTTGTCTCACAAAGCTCTGAATTGTAACTTTATATTTCTTAATGGGACATGTATATTCATCCTATTTCAATATTCAATTTAAAACATGATTTAATTAATAATGTATTTTCATGACATTCCTAACTCCTACTCCCATCGAGTTGGGAATCTCATTTTAGTAGTTACCACATTACTGATCACATTGTTTGTTGGCTTGGTTCCTCTTGTTTCTTTTCATTGAATAAAATACTGGAGAATTAAGGATTAAAATTTTCATACTACTAATTATATAATGGTAAAATATGTAAATTTAATGGATAACCCAAAAATCACATGTATTTCGTTACCTAATAATTTCATGGTTTCAATCTAGGTTATCAACAATATATTTTATAACATTAAATTTCATGGTAATTTTTATCCCTTTCATAATAGTGTGTTAAAAGAACATGATTAACCCAATCATATCCCTATGTAGTGTCTTCCCATTAATTTAGTCTTAGGATCCTCTTTCATGCATGATATGACAATAAAATTAATATCCAATGCACCCATTTTAGGGTTATTACCCTTTGCTTAAACTGTTCCACACCTACATCCACTATAAATAATCTAGAAAAGGATGTATTTTCTCATAAATCCCAGAACCATTTAATTTTCCAACATTTAGGGATGTTTTTACATGTTTTGGTCTTATCCATATGGTTTTCACTACGGTTTTCTAACCATAATCCCCAAAAATAACTAAACCTCACATTGATACTAATTATGAAAACCCATATCTTTTGTACACATTAATTCATGATTTATTACATAAAGATACCCATAACACAATACAAAAAAGATAAAAATTCAAGAGTATTTGGGTAATTAGAAACATATCATAATTATTTGATGTTGGGATACAAGTAAAATATTTAAACTTTGTAACATGCCGTTATATTCCATTGATATTTTAATACTACATGGGATAACTTAGGGACACACATAAAAAGAGGTTATCTATAAATCCCTATAAAGGGAAAAAAAATTTAACATGATGAAATTAATAAATTTAAGTCAATAGGTATATTATGGTGACATAAAAGGATGAGAATCAGGAACATGAACATGAACATCAAATCAAGATGTTATATGGTAACATCAAGGAGGAATTGGAATGTGAAAACAACATAAATTATACATCATAAACAATGGTCAAGGATAAACATAAAGATATCAAAGCATAATGAACATAGAATTACTTCTCAAGAACCACACACAATATCTCATGAGATAAAAACATTACCCAATGCATTGGAGGGCTATATAATTTCAGACCTACTCATCACATTCAAATCAAGTAGATACATTTTTGTTCCACATAGATCATACAAAATCATAAAATCTTTAATCAATTTCAATCCAATGATTATGGAGTGTGGGTTACATTAATGGAATTACACAATAAATGAAGCATAGTTACATCTAGGTTAATACCCTTGAGTAGGAATTAGGTTGGTTATTCACACCAGAAACGTTTTGCATGAAAAATCACATGATAATTTTGGTAGTATGATGGGTATACATAATGGTTCATGGAATAGTTTAATGGGTGTTAAAGGTGGCATCTCATTACTTGGGAATCATGATAATAGTAAATTATTGAGTAAAAACACATTACAACATGAAAATATGAAATTAAAAAGATCTATACAAAGAAATTAATTGGATAAAAAGGAAGAGGATAAGAATCTGGTACCTCAAAATAGCAATGGCTTAGGTCACTACTACAAATAAGGAATCTAAAAGTGCAAGTAATTGATTTTAATATCACTATAAAATCACTGTTAATCGCAGCAAAGATAGGGGGTCCCTTTTAACAGTGATAAAAAATCTCTGATAAAGTTATAGTTTCCTATGATGTGATGTTTATTTAACAGCACACCCAGCACCTACACTCCTTCAAAAAACAGAACCTACACATGAACAAAGCAAAGAAGAATGAAACATAATACACAAGAGTTTGGAAAAAATTCTATATACCTTTACTTGACATCAAGAATAAAAAAACATAGACTTCTATATACATTTCAAACAATGTTTTATATGGTTACAATCAAAATTATCCAACAAACAGTTAAAAAAATTAATGTTTCATTATTTGGAATCTATGATCCCCTCTCAAAAATTTTCATCCAAGGTATTAGTTTCCGAAAAAATAATCCGAACTCAAGAAAAAATTCTACCTATATAAGAAAACAAATATTATGTTAGTAATACAAAAATGAAACAAATTAAACATTAATATGAAAGAATACATTAATAAAATGTAAATTTTTATCAAAAAAGACGCATTTTGAGTTATACTGGTCACATTGTGCATTGTATTGGGCTGGGGTTTATTCCTACACTTCATAAATGAGTCATAGATCAGTATTTTAAAATATTAAAGCAACCTGAATGGGTTTTATTGTGTTTAAGTATGCTGCTTGTTCCTCTAATGAAATTAAAATAAAATTTAAATGAAACATTTGGATTTATATTGGTCACATTGTTCATCGTATTGTGATGCAGTTGATTCCTAAACATCCACAATTATTGATGGATCATTTTATTAAAGTATCAAGAACAATCCTAATGTGTTTTACCAGTTTGCTGTATGTCACTTCTATTGTTTTCTAAAATTATTGTCAGTTTTAAATAAAAAGAGACACTTTGAGTCGTACAAGTTTCATTTGTGAAATGAATTGAGGTTCTATAGATTCATACAAGTCAAAAATTACTTATGTATCATTGTACTAAAGTATCAAAACAATCCAAATGTGTTTGCTTAGTTTATAGTGTGTTAGTAGTGTTTTTTTACTAAAATGTCATTTAAAATTGGAAACACACATTTTGAGTCATACCGGTTGCATCGTGAATTGGTTTGATATGATTATGATTCATACAAGACAAAAAGAAAAAATGAATTGTCATCCTAAAATATGAAGAAAATTGGAGTGGGTTTGCTTGATTTTTAGTGCGTCATATGTTTTGAGTTAAAATGTCAATTTTAAACTGATAACATACACTTTTAGCCTTACCTGTCACACCATGTGTCAGATTGAGGTGCAGTTGATTACTACACATCACACATGACTGATGGATCATTGTCCAAAATTATGAAAACAATGCAAATCTGTTTGCTCGTTTAGCAGTATGTCACTTGTGTTTTCTTCAAAAATTATTTTCAATTTTAAATAAAAATAGACACTTTGAGTTATAACAGTCACATTGTGCATTGAATTGATGGACGATTGATTTTAGCATATCACAAATGACTTATGGAACCTTTTCTTAAAGTATCAAAACAATATGAATGTGTTTTCTTTGTTTGTAGTATGTCTATTGTGTTTTTTTTACTAAAATGTCATTTCAAACTGGAAACACGTATTTTGAGTCATTCCAGTCGTAGTGAATTGGTTTGATATGAGGCTAAATCATACACATCTAAAATAACTTATGAATAATTATCCTAAATTATGAAGAAATTGGAGTGGGGTTTCTTGGTTTTTAGTGAGTGACACGTTTTGAGCTAAATTTTAAATTTTTAATTGATAATTGCCACTTTTAGCCATATTTTTCACAATGTGCATCAAATTGAGGAGTAGTTGATTCATAAACATTAGAAATGAATCAGGGATTGTTTTTATAAAGTATCAAAACAATCCGAATGCATTCGATCTATTTTTAGTATGTCACTTGTGTTTTTTTCTATAATTAATGTCAATTTTAAATTAAAAGAGAGACTTTGAGTCATACCAGTAGAATTGTGCGTTGAATTTAGGTTTGTTCAATTCTTTCATCTCACAAATGACTTATTGTTCATTTTACTAAATTATAAATACCATTTATATGTGTTTGCTCAGTTTGTAGTATGCCAATTTTATTTTTTTTACTAAAATGTTATTCAAACTAGAAACATGCATTTTGTGTCATACCGGTCGCATCGTGCACTGGGTTGATATGAGAGTACTTAATACACATCACAAAGAAGTTATGAATTGTAATACTAAATTATGAATAAAATTGGAGTGGGTTTTTATGGTTTTCAGTGAGGGACATGTTTGGAGCTAAAATGTAAATTTTAAACAGATAATAGATACTTTTAGCCATATCAGTCACCTTGTGTGTCTAATTGAGCTTATTTTGATTCTTACAAGTCCCAAATGACTCATTGATCATTTTCCTAAAGTATCAAAACATTCTGAATGTGTTTTCTTATTTTTTCAGTAAGTCACTTGTGTTTTCTTCTTAAATTAATATCAATTTAAAAAAAAGAGACACTTAGAGTCATACCAGTCACATTGTGCATTGAATTGTAGTTTAGTAAATTCCTACAAGTCACAAATTACTTATGGATTGTTTCCATAAAGTATAAAAACAATCGGAATGTGTTTTCTTAGTTTTTAGTATGTCATGTGTTCTTTTAACTAAAAATAATGTCAGTTTTTTTAAAAAAAGAGACACTTTGAGTCATACTGGTTGCATCATATGTCGTATTGAGGTGGGGTTGATTCCTACACATTTAAAATGACTTATGGATAATCTCCCTAATGTATCAAAACAATTTAATGCATTTTATCGATTTTGAATAGGTTAGTTACTCTGATACTAACTATAATGACCTAAAAATTTTATATATTGATATCACATATTAGTAGATTAATATTCATCATATAAAAGAAATAAATTGAACATAAATATGAAACAATGCATTAATTCTATGGACAATGATTTTACATTTCATACATCAGGATTACATCTGTGATTGAGCAGACACAACGAAATTTCTCTTCTTACAAAGGTATATAACATGAACATAAATCTTCTAAAATAAACGAACCCTGCAAGGAATAATGAAATTCAAATCAATATTTCATTATATAAATTTTCATTAAAATAGAGATAGTATATCATAACATTACCTTTATATCTTTATAAAGGGTTTATTTGGAACATATATAATCTAATAACAAAACCAATGATTCTTTTTGTACTTCACTACTGTTGGTTAACTAATTCTTAGAATAACATATGATATGAACTTCTGATCCTACGTTCTCATGATGCACTCATCAAAACCATGTCTGGGATATCATGAATCAGCGTTCATTTTTCCTTCTCTTCCTGCACCCATTTACATTGTAAATTGCTGGAGGAAGAGAAGTAAAATTGAATGGTGAATGATGATATCAACGAGATGGTGTCGGATGAGAGCATCACAGGGAATCCATATCGGATGTTTAGATCATATGATATGCTAAAAGGTAGTTAACCAATAGTAGTGAAGAATCCTTAATTTTGTTATTAATTTTTGAGTGATTCACATCCAATATTCTTCCAAAACACTACATCAGTAGAAATAACAGCCTAAATAACCAAAATATAGAATATAAATGATCCATTCTATAATAGTTTAGGTCTAGCGCTTTTGGAAACATGGAAACACAAAGAACTAGTTCATAAGAGTCTCCCATTATGTTATTCTTTACTATTAGTACAAATAATTTCTAGAACCATTCTTCATAACCTAAGAACATGAAACATAAGAAAGGATGATCATATATGCTCAATAATTGTAAACAAGGTAGATATAAATGATCATAGAAGGATAACATAAGTATTAGGAATTCACCTTCATCCTATTTGTGTACAATATTCTCTCAATCATGCTTCTACTTGATTTCTAAACACATCGACATCATCTTGTAAATATGAGTTTTTGTGATAGTCATGGTAGGACTGAAAAAATATAAATACACAAAGGATTAATAAATATTTCAAATAAAATATTAATTATTTTTTAAAATATTTATTCTGGGATGTTATTTTGTTTGATTAAATATGATCTCTTTCATAAACATACAAACATAATAACCAGAGTCCTTTACGTTTGTTTGTTTTGGACAATGTAGAAACATCAAAAAAATAAATAATTTGTTTTGACATGTTTTTGGATAGTGAAATATTATTATGTATACATTGATACTTGTACATTTGTAGATCTTTTCATCATTCTTGTCCATAGGACCTGGATTTATTCTATGAAGTAGATGATATTGATGCACCACCCTATCATAATAAAATTTTCATTTAAAGATAATATAAATTATATAACTAGAAGTTCATTTCTAAAATTTTGGATCTAGTGTATTACAAATTGACAAAATCCATCATGTATGGTCGTTTTTTTGGATATCCATGAATTGAATCTAGAAAATAAATCTTTGGAGTATCCAAATTGACCACAATAAGCATCCGATGCTATCTAAAAACACAAAAAAAATATGCAATTAAAGAAATGAAATATATATTTTATGTGATTAAATTATAGATTTTTACCTCTGTATCATTATTATTAAAAATAGTCTATAATCTATAATTTTATTTTCATAGGATTTGAGCAAGGATGAAATTATTTCACCATATTTATCGTAATTTATTTATTATTTTTAAGAGGTGATGTGAGGACTAACGAGTCCATATTTTTGTTCATGGGGATATACCTTCAATTGTTTTTCATATATATGCATTTGAAAAATATGAAATGTATTTAGTCATAATTATCATAGTATATCAGCTTTTGTAAAATCAATTCATGAAAATGAATCTCATGTATACATTTAAAGCTGAGGTGCCAAGCCATTCATACTTGAGGATTTCATTTACATTTTTAGAACTAATGTAATCCGATTCTTCCCCTTCATACATATATTTTTTTTCAAAATCAACTGTGAGAGTATTTCCTTTTATCAACTTTTTATCCACATGATCCTGTAATGATACAAAATGTGGATATAGAATGGGAGGGGTGAAGGTTATCTCAGTAGATCATTTTGATCAGTTGGTTGATCATTGAGATGGTTTTGAGATGATCTTTAATTTTAACCCTTCCCTTTGTCCTTAGATGAATGTTCCAAAACCATGTTCGACCGTATGAATGATGTCATCATCATTTGGAATAGGTAGCTTGACACTCGGATCATGATCTATGTTAATCAACACCATAACATGACTTGTTGGAAGTGGTCTATTATGTATCATGTCGTTCTGCATATTGAACACCATAGCCTTCAGTACAAAGAATTGGTTTGGAGTTGATAGATATAAATCACAATCATTTTCACACTATAAAATATCATTACATGAAAGGTATCAGTGTCCATGTGATTCAACTTTCACAGAAATAATTATTATAACATTGATTACATTAGCTAAGTCAAGTTTTTTTAGGGGAATGGCTCACTGTAAAGCTAGTGGGGGTGGGGCCGGATCTTTACGCGTTGGTTGTTCTTGGGTTTTTTATTTTCTTCACCGCTACCCCATAAAAGTTTCAATCATCTCTCTATTTCATTGGAATTATTCTTGAAGGGTATCTAGTCTTTCTCTCATCATTTTCATTTATTCATTTTGATCCTCATCTTGTTTTTTTATCTGAAAATATGTTTTGGGTGTCACCCCAAAACCAACACCTCTAACATAACCATACTGTTCTGGATGATTCAAGGCCGCTGAAAGTATGCCTGTATCTGATGCTAGTGTTGTTGATTTATGTGACTATTCTAGATATAAAATATAGGAAAATAAGTAATCATTGTTATTTAATAGTTATTTAAATCCAAAAAAATTATATTATGTCATAATTTCACATGTTTCCCACACATTTTTTGTGTTTTCATTATCAGTATCCCCTCTTTATTTACACAATCCTCATTCCATAGCACATAGAGTGGGATGGAAGTGGCTTCCAGTTTTGATTCATCCATATTCATATAAACAAATGAACATGGTTATGGTGTCTTTTTATGTCACATAAAAGTATTACAGTAGATTTAAAATACGTAGATTTTTTTGTCAAGTGAAGTGTACCCCAGACTTGCTTTAAGGTAGGGGTACGCTGGTTTTTCTGCCCATTACTTATTTTCAGAACTCATTTGTTGTTTCATAAATAAAAAACTTTCAATCAAAGTGATTAATACAAGAAACTTAAATCAACATATTACAAGACACAATGTACCTGAAAATATTTCTCCATATGATGGCTGCTAAACACATCCCATGCTCCTTGGGATATCATGTGTTCATAAAGAGGATGTGGGTGCTGCTTGATTTTCCCTTCACTATCTTTAAGATGATATTTCATTAAAATTTTGAGGAAGACTCAATGAATCCTTCCTATAACTCTTAGTATTTATTCCTTTTTCAAAGCATATACTATAGATGCACTCTGTAAGGGATGATGAACAGCAAGTCAATGTTTTAGTATTTTATTTTATTTTAATAAATTGATGAAATGATATCATACGGTTTCTATAATATCTTTACACATTAGTGTCTTAAGCCCAGTGACAACATGGTGCCACTACTGTATATCAATCAGCACTCGTTGACAAGTGACTATTCCAATGTAGCTACTAAACGTAGCTTTGTTGGGGTTAACATATTGTTCTCGCATATTCTATCCCACATAAATTCTTTTGTTCCTCTACACTGGGACTAGCAGCAACAGGTTGAGAAACATGTTGTACCTCAGCTCTAGGACCACTAACAACAGGTTGAGAAATCTGTTGTTCCTTTACACTGGGACCAGCAATAGTAGTTTAAGAGACCTTTTGTGCCATGGGATTGGGCACATCCGCAGGTCAAGAAGTCATTATTGGAAGAAGTGTTTTAATATATAATTTAGATTATATAAAATCAGTAGTGAATAGATAATGACATAAGGTAACAGAATAAATATTAAAATAAAAAATAACCTGATTATTGAACTCCCTTTTTTAAAATGATGAAGAGATTTGACCACTATCTCGACTATACAAGTCCCTTCATTGCGGTCTCCTCTAACATTCAAAAAAATTTCAACATTAGGACCAATGTGAAATGATTGTGAAGTCCCAATGAAAGGGTCATACTCTATTGAATTTTCATCTAATCATTTAGTTGTTTTGGTCGATAACAGAACAATTGACCAGTGTCAGTTTGTAGGATCTGGAACATAAAATACTTGTACTGCCTATGATGCCATTATAAATGATTCTTCTTTTTCCACTTCCAAACTGGAATTAACTTTCATGAATCCCAATTCATCAATTTTAATATCACTCCTGTTATCAACCCATTTACATTGAAAAATCTTCACTTGGAGTTTCATATAATCCAACTCCCATATTTGTTGGATGATGCCAAAGAAGGACATATTCACATAAATTGGATTTCGTTCATTAGCACCAGAAATGTGCATCGCTTCAGAAACAAGTACAACACCACTATTATGTATGGTATTGTATTCATCATGTTCATTAGTTTAGAATGTATAATCACTAACTAGATAATCATTGTAAGATAATACATACACAATTGGTCATCCGACTAGACATCTAAGTTATTCTTCAATTGAGTCCATATTTTTATCTACCTTCTTAAAAATATGGTCCTGAAACCATCCTATAAACTATAGATTATGTGTATATGATATCCATTTTCAGCCCTATATGGAATCAAATGACAAATAAGATCTTTTAGGGTCTGAACATGTGGGTCAATGTCAAAACTGTTATGCAAAATGTAAAGGAGGGCCTACTCCTGATCTGTAATATTGATTGTGACAACTACTCTTTCAGAAATTTCTTCACCTTCAAGACACCCTGTGTGAAAATATTTTGGTAGGTCAATGATTTCCACACCAATAAGGTATTCAGTAAAGTATTCAATGACTTTTTCAATAATATATTGCTCCACAATACAACCCTCTGGCTGATTTTGATTTTTGATATACCCTTTCAAAATCTTCATATACCATTCAATGTAGTACATCCATCTATAATATATAGGACCACATAGTCAAATATATATCACCAAGTGAACCAAGAAATGAACCATCATTTCAAAGAATATCAGCAGGAAGAACATTTCTAAAAACAATAATATGATGGAAACATCTCTTTCCATAGTTGGCAATTTCATCAGGTCCATAACTTCGCTACATATTGCATTGAAGAAGAAATAGAGTTTCATTAATGGAAGGTGGAAATTCATCAGAAAAATTCAATGTAAATCTATATAAATATGATCTTTCATCAAAACATGGAAGTCATGTCATTTCAGACCCTTTAAATTTAAATCACTCATTGAAACGATGTTCTTGATATTTGATGAATACCCATTTGGAATATTTATGTCATTCAAGAAGTTGCAGAACTGATATCTGTCATGCCTGGAAAGAGTGTATGTAGTAGGAGGAATAAGTATTCATTGTTCACCCTTCATTGGTGCCAACTCTTTTCATATTCCCATCTCAACCATGTACTACCTAGACTCATTTCCATCCTTTGTTTTTTCAGGTTCATTTAACAACGTGTTGATGACAATATCACATATATTTTTTTCAACCTGCATAAAATCAAGAAATTTTTTGACATATAGATAATTCCAGTATGATGATTCAAAAAAACTGATCTCTTTTTCCAACTAGTTTTTGTATGGTTTTTCAAAAATAGTTTACCAAAAATAGTGTCCACATCTTTTACTTTCTCAAACAATTGACCACCTATTAGTAGAGATAGATCTGTATGTTCTTCTAAACATGCAACGAATGATGTCTTCCAAGATCGGTACTTATTTCATCATGGTATAAATCTGTGATGTCCTCGAAACACAGTATTTGATGAATGTTTCATCCTAATTGATTTTGTACCTTGTTCGCAAATGGAAAAACTTTTAGTTACTCTGATTATATATCTTAAAAAATTACCATAAATAGGAAAGTCAATTATCATCCCATACGACATGGCTCTCAAAGTGAAATCTTCATTTTTGTAAGCATCATACAACATAACATCATAATACCACAATAATTTAAAATCCTTAATGAATGAATACAAATAAACATCAATATCATTATGTAGTTGTTTTTGTCATGATATAAGCACAGAAAACATGATGTATTTTCATTTCATGAATAACCATAGTGGTAAGTTATAATTTACCAACATAATCGGCCATGTACTATGAGTGCTTTTGTGAAAACCAAAAGTATTCACTCCATCTATAGATAACACAAGACAAAGGTTTCTCGAATCATTTCCAAATTCAGGATACTCATGATCAATTATCTTCCACTGAGGAGAGTCTAATAGGTGACATAGTTTTCCATATTTAATTATTGTATCTGTACACCATGTCAATTGTCCTACAGTCTCCTCACTTTCATACAGGTGCCTAAACCTTGGAATTATTGGAAAGTACCATAGAACATTCATAAGATTGGATTCATCTTTCTTGTATTGAGAAGAACCACAATTTGGGAATTCTTTAAGTGATGTGTGGTCGTTGAAAACTAGTATATAGTTATTCTGGCTGGCATATATTCTTTTTAGATATCATACCCATCAAGTGTAACATTCGTTTGGCATCATATTTTGGCTCAGGATCTCATTATCTTTTGGGAGCATGTAATTTAGGAGAGCCATATGTTCCGTAAAACTGGCATCACTCCCCCAATTGCAAGATTTCATAGTATACAGCTTCATTACGACTAATAATGCTATGTATTTAGTGAAACAAGCATACAACGGATTCGTTTGACAACTATTTAACTTCTCAAACAATTTTGGGCAATCACGAAGTTCATCTTCAACTATACTGGTCATTTCCACAATACGATCTTTATCATCATTCACATATGTAATCACATCCTTCATATGGTTGTCTTTATTTTTCATGCTTTTAATCATATCAAATGATCCATAAAATGTTGTTCTATCCCAACCACTACCTATATTTGTCTTTCCCCATGTTTATTTCAACATGTATAACTTTGATCTATTTCGTGACATATCAAGTGTTCTTCCAACTCCTCTGGAATAATTAGTCTTGAATAACAACAGTGTAAACACGAAAAAAGTATTTGAGAAGGGTCATATGCATGATCTTCTGTAAACATGATAAACTCGTTCATGCCATCCTCATACTCTTTTTTCAAATTATTGTCATTCATCCATTATTTATTCATATTCATATTATTTGATTAAACAATATTAATATTTAACAAAATAATTACACAAAATATGTTCAACTAGGGTCAGAATCCAACTATAATAAATGTAACTAGCTATATTAAAAAATACCCTTACCTCTCCACGCATTACTCATGACCAAAGTAAATCACACCCATCTTCCCAACCACTGGATCAATTGAACTATCTATGAGAAGCCCTTGCACTAGAATGTTTTACTATCCCACATGTGAGCTATATACATTTTTGTAAACCAGTTTTCTAGTGTTTCTCTAGAAAAATAATTTCTTGAGTCAAGAACTATTGTAGTAAACTAATAGATGGTAGGATTTTCCATTTATTGCTTGAAATTTGAAGGATTCATTGTATGTGTTCTTATGGTTATTTGACAAGGGTGTCCATAAAGTGTCCCATAGAGTCCTTTGGTGAAGTGTTTTTCTATGATTTAGTGTAATTGCACTAGTAAAAAAGTAGTGGTGCCATTTAAATGGGTAAGGTTTGGATTGATATTCAATCGTGGAGGAACTATAACATGGAAAAAATGGAATACCAATCATGCCATGAACCGCAACACCAAACAAACACACAATCTTTCTCACAATCACAACACTAAATAGACTAAACAAACACAATTTTAGATTCTAAAAAGCATACATTATTAAATTCCACTTATTAATTTAGTGGTTATCACAGATTTTTTATCATCCATTGGAATTCATTGAATAACCATTTTTATGTAAATTGACAATTTAAATATTAAAATTTTCAACAGGAACCAACCAACATGAAATTAATTTAGTGCGCAAACAAGGACCCCCAACAGCCATGATTTTCAGCAGGGCATTTATCCCATACACTTCACAACATAACCATTAATATAAAAAAGAAATAAGATGAGAACAAGAGGAAACCAATGATTAAAAGCAGAAAACTCACCGTGATGGTGTGGTTTAGCATGCTGCGAAGGTGCGTTCATGGCAGAGGAGAGGTGGGCGATAGAGGATATTTCCAAAAGAAATGAAAATATAAAATGATAACTCATATGTTATACCTATCCAAAATAGGTTCAATGAAATTTAGGAATGGGAAATATCTAGTTAAATAGTTTTATTGGTCAATAGTGGGATTTTATTTTTCATCTATGATATCTGCTTCCTGTTTATTTATTTTTTGCGTATTTACTATTTTCATAAATGTTCAACTTATGAATGGGACATGTCTAGTTTTCAGGAGAAAGATCATTTTTAATTTACTCTAATTTAGGGGTAAAATATTATACATTAATTTTATCTTTTTCTTAGGGGATCATTTCTATCTTGTAGGGATCATGAATGCCTCTTAAGTTAGTGTAATGTTAGATTTGTTGTTGGTTATGATACCAGCCTGAGCCATATCATTACATTTCCAATTCTAACTGACCCATGTCCATTTAAATATAGGATTGGGGGAGGGGGTCTAGACACTAATATATTCCCAAATCTACAAGAGTTCCTATGGTTGTGGGCCCTGAGAGTATCATATCTGAAAAATATTTTATAGATTGGACATTAGAGTAGTTACTGCTATGGATTTCATCATTTGTATGGTAGTAATGTATGTTGAACCTAGTGTGTGATGTAGTCATCATAAACTAATAGGTGATTAAAAATTATGTGATAACTTCATAAACTATGGAAAAATATATAGTAAATATATTAAAAACCTCATTGAATGTAAATAGGTTTGGTTTCATTCACCATATAGATACAAGTGATGTGGAATGTGTAAATGATAAGCTTGGGGGTGGGGGGATGAATTATGTGGAGATGTTGATGGAAATGATAATGTGACAACGTGTTTAAATATTCATTGTATATTTTTCATTATAATGAAGTTTATTTAAGTAATTTTATTTAGGTTGGTTGTGTTATTCCATCATGAGGTTCAGTAAGAAGAGGTGAATCAAACATACAAGTATGTGCATCATAGACTAAAACTAAGGGTAGGTAATGTAACGAAGCTATCCTTAAGGGGGTTCTATATATAGAATTTTTAGAAGTATAATGGTTTATTTGTAAGTAATGCGACTTAGTGATGGTTATATAAATTGGAGATTGTATTTCTTCTATTCTAAACTAGAGATCTACTTCATTTTTTTGGGGTAAGTTTGTTTTTAAAATCAACATGATATATGTATATTTATTTCTAGGGTGTGTATGAAGGACCTTAGAGTATATAGAGATATTAAATATATATTGATGATTGATGGGTTGTTTATGTTTGTATAAGTATCTCGTTATATGACTTGACAAATGATATTGTCAAGTTGATCTCAGTAGAGATAAGATTAATATGAAATTGATTTTACATCGACAATTAGAGTTCTCAAAAAATGAAATTTTTTCCTATTGTGTGGTAAATATATTACATTCATAATTGATACACCATTTGAATAATTTCTTAATAAATTTAAATCATGGGTATTAGTACTATTTTTTAGGTATTATTTATATCAAAATACTCATGGATGAATTGGATGCTCTATGGGGTTGAAAAATGTTTCAAAGTAAATGAGTTCTGTCGAGATAAAGTGAATCATGGTATGAAGAATACAATTTTTTTCATGATGGTAATGAAAAATTGGATGAGTTTACTAATACATATAGAATTCATGTATTTTCAGACCATGTTGAAAATGATCACCCTAAGATGATAGGTGAATCTTGGGGTTGCATATTTAGAACTAATATATTGATGATGTTAAACCCATTTGTAGGATATTTTTACCTTTTTTAAAGGAACTATTTTAATCCTTCAATATTAATGGTTAACTCACAAAAAAAACACAAATTAACAAATATAATGAAAATGAATTTTACATGGTTTAATATAAAGGGATAAATCTAAGGATAACACATCACTGATGAGTCAATGTGAAAAAATATAGTATACTCACTTTTATTGGATTTAAATTTTAGTGACCGTTATTTCATAAAAAGGTTATTGTGAGGCGAAATGAATAGCCACAAAGAGATGTATTCATTGATACACAATGCAAAGAAATAGACATCCATGAGGCATACAAACTGAACAAAAATATATAATCCTAGCAGTGCCCCCCCAAATCCCTCTTGAAAAGCCAAACACCAGCAGAAACCATTTCAATAACAAAAAATACCACTCTTATATAAACCTAGCCAAAAAATAATTTACACCAAGGATTTAGAAAAAAGTGACCAAGTGACTTTTTAAGCCAAGTTAAAACACACAAACCATGTGAAAGTTCCAAACGATCCCTTGAGTTTCAAACACACACACACCCAAACATTTCACAATTGCCAAAAGGGCCCTTATCCTTTCCGAACACACACCAAATAATTTCTATAAAAAATCCATCAAATCACTAAAATGACGAAACCTTTATAAGACAAACACAAACATTTATCGACAATTGTACAAACAAACCGAAAAATTTATGAAAAATTATATAAACAACCAAACCAGTTTATAAACAATTTTTTAACAAGCTAACTAGTTTATGAAAAAATTTTACAGGAAAAAAGTATAAATAATTCAATATGAAACCAAAAAAGTTTAATAAAAATTCTATAAACAAATAAAAAAATATATAAATAATTTAATAAATGGGCCAAAAAATTTATAAATAATTTGTTATAAACAAACAAAATAGTTTATTAAAAATTTTATAAACAGATCAAAAAAATTACACAAACTAGAAAACAACATAATAAACTATTTAGGAGTAATACGAATGTGCTTGTCATGTTGAAAAAATTCACAAAACCACATTTTAAATCCGCTGAGCACAATTTTAATAAGAACACATAAATATAATGATGGAAAAAACATTAAAACTATAATTAACAAAACCAACTAACTTGAAAACACTATAGAAAATTAACCAAGTGTATTGAGAAGTTGAAAATCGAGTTAAAGATTTAACTAAAAACGTTTAAGCATTAAATGGACTTAATAATAAAGGATTGAACATATTTGTCTTTCTCATATGTGTGAAAATGAGACGACGCTTCAATAGAACGGAGAACAAGTCACTCAGACCCTCCACACACCCTAAAAACCAAAGGAAACAGATCACACATAAACCCTACCTAGAAGGGTTCATCCAAACCCTATAGCACCTATGGAAATTAGGGAAACTACTCTTGAAAGACTCTATGGTTAAACCATGCGCCATATAGGAGGTTGTCAGGACGGTCATCGGATAAGGAGGTTGCTCCAGAGTGGGTCAGGTGGATAACGGGGATGCCTAAGGTGGAAGAGAAGGAGGACAAGGATGAGGAGGAGGAGGAGGAGGAGGAGGCAGCTGTGGTGGAGGAGGGGTTGCGACAGAGGAGGGCTTGGTGGTGTAGGGGTCTACTTCCGTGAAGGCTTGAAAGGATGTGAGGGAGGAGGAGCCTGTTAGGGCTCTTTTATAAAACCTACTGGAACTTCTATTAGTGTTAGTTAAAAGCACTGATAAAGGTATGTTTTATCTCCACTAAAATAAAAAGCATTGATAAAACATACCTTTATCAGCGCTTTGTTAGTTCTGATAATGATATGCCTTTATCAACGCTATAAATACTCTAATAAAAGAACTATTTATCTTTGCTAAAATTTTAGCACTGATGAAGACATCTTTTATCAACATTTTTTGAGTACTGATAAAGGCCATATTTATCAGCACAAAAAAGCGCTGATAAAGGTATAATTTTAATAATTTAAATATATTTTCATATATTTATTTAAAATGATATATATGATATATATATTAACAATTATAACTATAAATAAATAAATATTAATTAATACTTATAGAATTATAATTTAAGTAATTATAAAATTGTAAGCAATATACTTATTATATTTGTAATCATATAAATATATAAAATAAATATATTAATTGTATATATTTAAAATATTATTGATATATATAATTATATATCTTTTAATTTTATAAATATTTATATGAAATATATATATATATATATATATATTTATAAATATAATTATAAATAAATAAATATATATATATATTTAAGTAATTATAAAATTATAAATTATTTTAATATATAATATTTATAATTTGTTTAATATATATAATTAATATATTTATTATAATTTATAAATTATATAAATATATCTGTATTTTTTTGTAAATATAAATAAAATCTGTATTTATTTATCAATATTTTTGTAAATATCTATAAACATATTTGTAAATATATATTTATTTATTTATGTATAACATATTATATATGAAATAATATTTTTTTTATAAATTATCAATTATTTAAATAAATGTAAATTTATTTGTATTTATTTATAAATATTTGTATATATCTATAAATATATCTATTTAATTATATATTTGTAACTTTATAAGTAGTATATTAAATATATTTATTATAATTTTATAATTAGTTAAATATATATGCATTTATTTATTTATAGTTATAATTATAGCTATAAATAATATATATTTTAAATTATGTGTATATAATTTTTAATATATATATATATATATTAATAAAATTATAATACTACTTGTATAATTTTATAATTATATATATAGTTATAATTATAATTACAAATGTATTTGAAAAGTATTTATATATATCATTTAAAATATAAAAAATATATATTTAATGTAATTTTATAAGTACATTTTTTAGAACATATATAGTTCATATAGGTAACGTTATGAATTAATCAATATACCCCATCAATGGACAATGTGATGTAATGTATAAATGAACATTCATGCATGATACATAACATATACGTAAGATCAATATATTCATTGAACAAATTCATTGGAAAACACACATATATTCAATAATTTTAATTATAAATATATATATATTAAAAAGTATTACATATTTATAAATAAAATAAATAATTTAAATAAATTAAATATAACAAAAATAATAAATATAATGAATTAACCCAATAAATCTAATAAATATAATAAATTAATCTAAAAAAATCTAATCAATATAAATCTAATAAATCTATAATAAATCAAATAAATAAAATAAATCCAATAAATAAATTAAATATAATAAATATAATAAATCTAAAAACTCTAATAAATATATTTTCTTATTTAGTGTAATTTATTATAATCTTATAATTATTTAATTATATAAATATATATATATATATATATTTAATTTTAATTTTAGAAATAATTTTTTCAATTAAAACATTATATAAATATTTTTGAATTAATAATATATGTATTAATTATAAACATACGTTTTTTATTTAATGTATAAAAATAAATATTATTATGGAATATAAATATTATAATTTTATATAAATTAGTAATATATTTTCATTAAAAGATTTTATCATCGCTAATAATAACGCTCATAAATGTACCCTTTTTCAGAGCTAAGAAAAGCATTGATAAAGTGTACACCTTTATCAGTGATTTTTTAGCGCTGATAAAGGGTACATTTATCAGTGCTTTTAGCAAGTGCTAATAAAGGCTGACCCATTTATCAACACTTTTTTCTTAGCGCTGATAAAAGGTAGCACTTCCTTTGCTCTATTTTGTGGTAGTGGGTAACGTGTATAACAAGTGGGGATAAATAGTATCTCAATTTGAGAACATAATTTGGATGATAAATTTTTGTTTATAAAAGCATGGAAAACCTAATCAATTGATATTCAAAAGGATAAATACAATGAAGGTTCTTGAATTTAAAATAAGGGAGAGAGAGATCCTTTATTTTAAGAGGGTGCTTCTAAAAGATTAAGAGAAGATTAAACTATATATTTCTGAATAATACAATTTCGGAATTTTTTTTACCAGACTCATTAGATAATCATATATATAAATTAATAATGAAAGGCATAAATATAAAATTTTTTTTATTCAGAAAAACATACAAATTCATACTACGAGTGTCTAGATAAATACCCCCTTATTACCCGAGTGTACACCCAAAGGGTAAGGTGTGTGATATTAGTTCTTTCTTTCGGTGGTATAGTGAACATGGTTTGGGTCATGATCTCTACAAGCTTGATATTATCCAAAAATTGGTTTCTATCATTTTTTAGATATTTTATATTAGATTGGTCTTCATCATGAGAAAAACATTGTGATTCTATATCCCTTGAAAGATCCAATAAATGGGCTTTGTAAGGTATAATCTTATTGGTTGAGGCCATCATTTATTATCAATTAGACATTATCATAACCCTTAATATATTATAACTTTAATGGTTTCTATAGAATGGATATATTATCAATAGTTATGACGCTTAATGGGTTATTAATCCTGACATACTAATTATGGATATAGTTTATGATGGTAAATGAAATATGGTGTATTTGTTTTATATAACTACATTACCTAAAATGGAAATTATTCATTCACCGGAGAATCTAATTAATAAAAGTTTTCATTATTATACTTTGTACGTGAGCGGTAGGTACGAGAGGATTATAATTATATCTTACCCATTATAAAGCTAATGTTTTCATGTTAATTAATACTTTCAGTCTGGATTTGTGATATTCACTTACTTATATCTGGTATTTTGTATTATTGAAAGGATTTATTAATTTTGGGGGTTAACGACGGTATTTGAACTGACATCACACTATTATACCACACAGACTTGAAAACCATGTGGATATTGAGTGTAAAATATGATATTTCATCCATTGGTAGTTTTGTAATTGTCAAATGATCTTCTAAACTTTGTGGCCAGGTCATGCGCCACCACAAGTCATTCCTAGAGATTTTTTTTTTGTGTCATATGATTTTTTTATTGGGGTTTAGCTAGAATTTTATAATTAAAATGTTAGTTTAAAAATAAAAAAAAATTATTTTATATTTGAAAATTTATAAAGGGATTTTATTAAGAGATTTTTTTGAGACAGAAATTTGGGGTTTAGGAAAGAGGTTTTTCTAAAGTAAATTAAAATTGTTTTTATGTTTAAAAGTGAGTAAATGATTTAATTAAAGGATCTTGTTTAATTTTAATGTTTATTTCTATAAGGATTTTGATATTACTAAATAGAAATTGGCATTTCAAAATAATTCTAAATGGTGAATATATCTATTAAATTTATTTTATGAGTTTTTTAATACGTAAATTCCATATGAACATATTTCATAGTCCTTTATTCTAAAATAATGGGGTTTAAATGAAGGAAACTATTTTAAAAACTATAAAAGTGACTTTGTAAATACATTAAAAATGAAATTTAAGTTAATAAAATTATATATATTTTCCTGAAAGATCATTTAATATTTAAAATAATATTTCAAGTGAAGCTTTCAGATATTAAATTTTAGTGATGTCATTTCGAAATGGTTTAATATGTGGTTTTTTTATTTATTTTGCATTATAATTTTCATGAGTGGTAATTTTGTTTAATTAAGTTATTTGTTTTGTTTTGTTTCAGGATGTGTTATTTGATAAGGTGTGTTTTGATTTAAATGTGATAGATAAAATGTTTTGTTCTCCCAGATATTTTATGAATTCATATTAAAAATATGTCGTCTATTTTTAGGTCTTAAATATCTTGTTATATTGTTATTTTATGTTTTACTTTCAACTTATCATTATGGTTGGGTCTTTTGATTCTTCTATGTCATTATTGTTCTAGTAGGATTTCATTTAGGTTTATTGGGTATGGGAAAAACCTTGTATTTGTTTATTGAGTGTCTATGACTAACATTGGATTAGTTGAGATTACACACTTTCTAGGGTTAGTTTGATTTTCCTGACAACACTATGAGTAGTGTCCTGGGTATGTGGTCATTTAGTTCTTTGTTCTTTGACCCAAGGTTAGCACCTATGTGGTTTAATGGAGAATTATCATCTTTAATTGATTCTCCCATTTTTTATTCATGGTTATATGTTGTTAGTGGGTGGCTTGATAGTGCTTATCTCTAGGTTTTATTTTTTTATAGCACTATTAATGTAATGTTTTCTCCCTTTTCATGCTTAATGCTATGAGATAATTTAGTGAATTATTTTTTTCTTCTAAGGGGTCATGTACATTCTATGGTTAGATATTTTTTCTGATGTATTTTTGGATGGAAATATAGACTGTAATTAGGTATTTTTTAGGATGCCTTTCTTTGACAATCCACTATGATAGAAAAAATTCTAAATTTGTAGCAAGACCGAATTTGGGTCTCTGTTACTTGATAATTTTCCTAAATTTCCCAAGTGTGAATTTTTTCTTGAGTATCTAATGATTTTTGGGGTTTTTATTATTCTTATAGTTTGTTAGTTAATTTTTGGTTTTGATGTTTCATAGTGGTTATATCATAGTATGAACTCATCTTTTGATTGAATTTACCTTTTTAGTTCTCTTTTTTTTTTGTTTTTTTGACTTAAGGGGGGAGACATATCATTTTGGTAGAATTTTTTCCCCCAAACACACTCAACCATGTAATTATATTTTATTATAAGTTTTTATTTGGATTTTAAATGTTTATTGGTCTTCTGTTTATTAGTAGGGGCTAAATATGGTTCCCTTAGTCTAGATGTTTTTGATAACCCCAAGGAGATCTACACCATTGAGTTTACCTTGGACGAAATGGGGTGGAGTTGACATTAAAAATTCACCACCAAAATTCCCCAACTCGGCATTTGGATGAGCATGTTTGAAACTAGATTAATGAGTCATTTCAGGAAAACACTTCCAAACTACACTATGGTACTTATATATAGGTCATTTTGTTTAAGAGACCAAGTACTGGGAAATGGGGAGGTTGAAACACCGAACCCAATTATTTCTAAGGGAAATTTTTCTTAAGATAAAGACAAAGTCTATAATAATATTCCTCAATTATTTTAGCCTATACCACAATAAGATCCCAAACCTAGATATGGTTTTGTTAATGCTTTGATGGAACTTTTAAAATAGAAAATTACCCATTTTACCATCTCATTTTATGCCTTTTATGGATTTATTATTCGATCATTCAACACCCTCAAGACCCACTGCCTCCCCGTTCATGTCGACATTTCCCTATAGTGTTCAATAAATGATTTATATATTATTTGAGGTGGATATTTCAAGGTAATTTCAACCATATTTCATAATATACTATTATTTTAATTTTATATTTTCGGTTTTTTCATAATGGGGTCTGTATGACTTATGGTCGACTGTGGACTGATTTTTAATTATGGATTTCTTGTTTTTCTAGTTTAATTTGGTCTTATATAGAATCAATTACCTTATTGAGGTTGAATAATTTTGTTTTTTGTGACATAATTTTGGAATACATTTGTTTCTCTAGGTGTAGTACATTAAATTTATAAACCTTAATTACTTTCCTAGTTTTGTTCAAGTCATCGTTTCAATTTTAAAAAAATTATTTCATCTAATAATTATTTCATAGTGTTTTCAAAGTTTGAAATGATATTTATATGATCATTAGATCTTGTAAAGTTGTAAAAAGTGATTTCATGATCCCTATGGGTGTTCGATAAAATGATATAATGGTTTCTTTAATATAGTATGTGTTCTAAAATTATCTCCATTTTTCTAATGAACTTGAAATGTTTTCTAAAGGAAATGATTTAAGAATTAAAAATGGGTTTAAAATTAAAATAATATTTTAAAAGGATATTTAATGGTGATTGAGTGTAGTGTTACATGTTTATGATTTCCTGGATTTCAATATTTTGGTTAGTTTTTATTATTTGGGATAATATTGATGTGATTTTTTGGATTTTCATTAAGTGCGTTAATATGATTAAATCAAAATTTATTTTTATGTTGGTTTTAAAGTGGGGTTTCAAGTATTAATTAGTAATTTATTTTCAAAATATAATACCATCTTTTAACCATGGCTTGAATGATTAAAGGCATATTTTTAAAATTACAAAATTATTTCATGTTTTTTTATTAATGATGTACGAAGACTGGGTTGAATATTTTTAGAGACATCTTATGAGAAGACTTTGGATTTCTTTATTTCAACCATGAAAGGTGTTATATTTAGTGGGTATAATTTTGGTATGATTAAAAAGGGGGTGAGTGGTATTTTAAATTTTATTTTTTCTTCATGTGGTTGAATGTGGCTTATAAAATCACCATTATTTTTTTTGATTATAGGAACGTAGGGGCTTAGGTAAGGAACGCTTGGATAATTACCCCTTAAAAAGGAATTTTCTCTGTAGAATTAGATAATTATGCAGAAATATGTAAATAATATGTTGATATAGATGTGTTTCCCATTTAGACATTGGCTTCATCCTCCCTAGAACCTCATACACGGGAGCTGTTATATTTGGTTTGATAACCATGGGTACAAGGATCTTATAACTTATTGAACTTAGTTTCCTTGGACCACTACCATGATAATGTTTTAATCTCAATATATTTTATTTTAGTATTGATTATGTTTTTTAATTTATATAATATTATATATGTATATATGTTTCAAAGTAAGTTGTTTTCCCTTACTTTGTATGAAAAGTGTAGTTAGTCAAAAATTATTTTTGTATTTGAATTTTTTTACTTTCATTGCTTATTTTTTTAAAATATTCTTTGAATATTTTTTATAGGTTTTAATTGGGATACAATGGTTTTAAAATAAAGTAAATTTTAATGTGGGATTTATGTGATTTGTTTAGATAATAATGGAAACCATACCTTCAAGGATGTATTCTAAAACTACAGGGAAATCAAAATCACACATAAATTAACATTTCAAGTTCACATCCATGATGAGTTTAAATTTTAGGATCACTCATGAAGTGAGATAGTATTAAGGATTGTTGGTGACCATGAAGTCACATGGGTTTGGTTTTTTCAGTTTTCATTATGTATTTATTTCTATATGGTAGTTGTATCGTCTAATCCAACCATATTATTGTATGTTTGGATCTCTTTTCTATATCATTTCATTTATGATTATCTGGAGGTTTAATCTTGATTTTAAATATTTGGTTTTGTCTTAATTTTGGTTTTACTTATTTATATTGCAAGGAGGTCCAATTTATAGATGACTCAAAATGAAATTATGGTGTAATTACACATGTTGGTTAAATATTATTTTTATGTGTATTAATGACCATAATATCGTATTTTATTCCTTGGAACTAGTTTCTGGTTTTTGGTGAAATGGAATGGGCCTCAGTTGTGTCGTGATTATTTTAAGGTGTCCAATTCAAGGGTGTCCCAAATTGGTTCATGGAATGGTCACCTATCGAGGTGTCCTTTTCACCCCGGTCACTTACCTAGGAACCCCATTCACCCAAGTCACCTATCGGGGATTCATTTCACCATGTTCCTATCCAAATATTCTTAATTCACATGATTAAGGATCAGTGCATTCCAGAGTCCTCTCCTTTTGACCATGTATTCCATTGAAAATAAGTATTGGGTGTCCCTTGAATGGACTTCCCTAGTAAATACTATACAAATAATTGGACCCTTCAGGTGATAATGATCAAGTATTTACTTGATAATGAGGGTTAATATCATTATGTGTTTGATGAAACCTTCCCTAGTTCGTGATGCTTTTCGTAGAGACCCTAAACAAACATTCATTTCCTTTAAGAATCCAATCGGGGTTCTTTGGTCTACTCAATGATCCAGGTATATAAATGGAACTCCTATTAAGTGTATGTCTAAACCATAATATCATTGAAAATTTTATCCCTAGTCCACTCAATGTTCTATATACCTCCAAATGTTCCTCTCATCCGCTGTGATCCCCAACCCATCCGACCACTCCATATTCCTTGTTAGTCCATTCTTCCTACCTCATATAGTTATCAATAAAAAGGAGGTGGTAATATATATATTGGGATTCCTTCTCGGTGTAATCACTTTCAATATGTTATCTTGTTTATCTGAAATTAAACGAGATGAATGGAAAAGATCCAATCATGTTTTAACCCCACACTAACCATTTCTTAGTTCCTTTCACATAGTAGTCCTACCTACATGAGTCTAAACTACATACTATATATTTCATTATACATGAAATTAAATTACTCAATACATATCTCAAATTAATGATCATAAAAGTATAAGAGTCCTAGTTGACCTATGAATAATCACTTGAAGGGGGGGGGGGGGTGAATCTAGTGGTGTCTAATTCTACCAAATTGAAATTTCTCTTTAAACAATTCAACACCTTTATATTTTAATCCTATAATTAAAATTATATATTAGCCTTCTCACATGAACATAAATTTCTAGACTTAGAAAATAATATCATTATAATACATTCCTAATCCACTTTAGGTGTAGAGTTTAAATGAATTGGGACAAATGATTAACTTAAAAAACTCATGTTCTTTATATAAATTAGAAATTTTATCCATTATATTCAAAAAGAACATAATCAATAATCTATCTAAAATGTCTCCCAAAAATTCTTCACACAACAAACCCTTCTGTAGATTTCATCATTTTCCTATCTTCCTTACTTGGGGAGATGAAAACATTATAAGGGGTGTGGTCATATTCTCAGTAAGGGTAAACATAAGTGATAATAATAAATGCTCATAAGTGAGAATAAGATAAAAATATCTTCATAATAAAATTACATAAGAAACCTATACCAAAAAAATCATAGATCATAAATCAAGTAATAACATAAGAATAAATCATGAAAATTATGTATATCATAGAAATAAGGAATACTTGAGAATTACGGTACACCCTTAAGTGTAGAATTCATAATATAGTGGACCGGGTATCATAACTTGATTCCCGTTTTTGATTAATCATCACAAAAGATTTTACTATTATTTAATGATTTTGAAATCATTATACTTTGCATATGAGGGATATATATGGCCCACCCATAATTGAATGATTAAAAATAAACATTTGGGGAATAAGAAAACACTTAAAATTCATTTCATTAAAGCCCATAAATAATAAAGGGTTTCTTAAGACTATCCAAGGAAAATCATTCAAATTTTTTTATAGTATAAATAACCATGTATAGAAAACATGTTTTATTTAACATAACTATAGAACACATGCAAATAAAAGGGAAATAATTACCTTTTCAAATGGATTCACATATCTAAATCATTCATAATTCCACGAAGAATTTTAAAATGATAAAAATATGGAATATAAATGTGTATCCATTGAATTCAATTTACTTTAATGGTTAATAAAATTAAACACAATCAATAAACAATACTTTATTCACACCATATAAATTAATGGTATACAGTTTAGACAATAAATTTCTCTTATAAATTGATGTATGGAATCTAGGTGAATACCCTTAAAGAAAAGGAATTAAAAATTGGTTATTCGTAGAGTAATGACATTTGAATATAAATTATAGTTATAAAATGAAAATGATTTGTAAATAAAAAGGAAGTAATGGATTTTTTCTAAAAATGATATAGAAATTACAAAATCCATGTATATAGAGAATGTGTATTGCTAAATTTTATAAAAATACTTGATGAAACATAATATATGTCAAAGGATAATGATATTTATGTAATATATTTTTATGATGTTTTTTAAAAATCACTTTGGAAATAATAAATATCCTTGATATTTTGAAATAATATTAAAAGACATGTTTTCTAAATCTAGGACAAAAACATTCTTCTAGAAACTATAGATATATATTGAGATATTTTTAAATAATCTGTAAAAGGTAACAGAAATATATGTTCCCCCCCAAAAAATTAAAAGAGATAATTTTTAACATATTTATAGAATAAAAAAACTTCAGGTCACATTAAAAAAGATATTCTTCCAAAAGGTGAATTGAAAACTTTAGAAAACAACTAAATTTTAAAAAAACATTAGAAAATGATTTATTGAAAATTCATAATGATTATGAATTGAAATGTAGGGGGGATATAAAACCTTTTATTTTCAAAGGATGGAAAATATTTTGAAAAACTTTTGTTTGGAATCCCATATTATAAGAAGGGTATTATATTTTCCCATTTAGTAGTTTTAATGATAATTGGTTGAATCATGGAAAATAATACATATTACATTTCCCAAAATAGTGGATAAAATTTTAGGGAGTTATAATATAGAAGATAAATAATGAGTTATTTGTGATAATTATGTTTCTTCTTGATAATAATATATGTTTTGGTGAGGAAACAATAATTTTGGAATATTTAAATCAAAATATAAGTTATCCCACAAAATATAATAGAGAACATCATATAAAATGGGAAATCATTTAATAAAGTGGTTTTTTGATGTGTTGTTCAATTGGTTGTTGGTTCAAGAGGTGCATATAATTGTGGTCACAAAGGATAGAGTTGATGGTGATGAAAAATTCTATGGTTTTCTATTGAGGAATTTTCTCCTTCTCTAATATTTCTTTAGGATCCATAACATCCCTCCCAGTGAAGTGTATTATGGTGGATTTAAGTGAGATGTCGAAATGTTCTATTTAAGATTTCATCACTATAATAGGTGTGTCCATTTTCAGCTTCATTTCGTCCTTTGGGTTTACATTGGAGTTTCTCATCTTTGTGGACATTATCATTGTAGGGACTTGGGTTTTTCCCTGTAAGACTTTGGAATATTTCTACATATATTTCCAGAGCTCGGAGCTGAGATGGTATGCGATTCTGAGGCCCTGTGTGCCCGGAATAAATTTTATAAAAATACAAAGTGTTTTTATACTATGAACGTGGAGGGGTTTTGTTTTCTTCTAAATGGTAGCTTGGATCTGAAATCTGAGGGAACAGCTAGGTCCGAAGCATGTTGTTTACAATAGGAGGATTGTAAAAGTTGTGGGTGCGGGCCTTCTGTGAGAGATGTCACCTAGGAGAAAAATCGTCATTTTAAAATAATGACTTAGTGATTTTTATCACTGGAGTTCATTTCAAATAACTTTCGAATTAAGACTCAGAATGGAAATCCAAGACTTCTGTGGAATTCATAATGGGTCGTTTTACCTAGGAACGATATAAAATGAGAGGGCACAACAACTTCAGATTCCGCGCTAAGCGGATTTTTCTATAAATAGAAAAATAGGAGTTGGTGTTAGGGTTATCCCTTCTATCTCCTCTCTCACTCTCCCTCTCTCGTCCTTTCTCTCTAAAATATTCTTCAGAATTCTTCACAGAATCGAGGAGCGACCTCCGCTAGAACCTTGGAGGATCGAAGTAAGAGCATCGTTGACATGCCTCCAATGACGTACGATTGATTCGATATAGTATTTCTGATTAATTTTCGCACCTTCGTCAATTTCTTAACATTTCATAAAATTATTCTTTTAGTTGTAAAATTTTATTATTTGGACGGTGGCCAAATGAACACAACGATTGTCCGAGCCCTGTTCTAAATCCTGTTCTTGAGCGTTCTTCATCTAAAATTTTTGGACGTGCTAAAACCGTGACGGATCAACGAGTGAGGGGCGGAGCATTGAAGATCCGGCCTCAAGGATTCCGAATCTAGTATTAGATATGTTTTCTGACAAGCGGAGTGGTCCTGGGGACTGGCTGAAAGTCCGACTCTGGCAAGGGAAAATGGACAGAGGTTGATCTAGAGGTGCGGCGACTGCGTTTTGGAGCACGACGGAGGCACAGGACCCGACGGAGGAGGGCCGACATGCGACGACCGGGGGACGAGCGGAGACCAGAGGTGTTATGGAATTCGGTGAATGATCCGAACAGGGTAGCTGCCGGTGGGGAGAAGCATGCACCAGCAGAGACGGCTGTACATGCGGCAGAGCGAGGAGCCCGGGTGGCCGTGGCGCGAGCAGCGGGTGTACGGTGGTGCGCACGGCCGGTCGGGAGGCGGTAGCCTCGGCGGGTCCTGGTAGGGGAGGAAGACTCGAGGCACTGACCTCAGGGGTGTAGCGCTGACAAGGACCCGCAAAACGTGGGTCCTGCTAGAACAACGCGTGGACAAAGCGATCGACTACTCGGCTGGTCAGTGGAATAACCAGACCCTAGGGGTTCAGTGGTTTCGAACAGGCTATAGCCAGTGGGCCGTGGCGAGCTGGGCTAGACCCATGGTTGGGCCGCGGGCCGGCGGTCTGGGTCGGGCTGCCCGATCAGGACCGGCCCATTTTGGGCCCCCTTTCTTCAAAGGGGCGTATCTTCTAGACGACATCCGTTTGACGCGCCGTCAGTGGATGTGGGTTCATCTCTTCGAGATGGACTTTTTAATTGGGGTTTCAGGGTTTTTGAGTTCTAATACCAAAGGTGGGTGAACCTAAACTCTTTAAGTTAATAATAATAAATTATTATTAATGTTTACAACAGACGTATTCACAAGCCGAACGTCCGCTGGACACGCTGTCAGAGGCGCTGTGGCCCTAGAGTTGAGAAAACCCTTCCAAATTGGTTCGGAATCATTGTGGTTTGGTTTCGTTGCTCAGTGGCATGAAAAACTTAATGCGAATAATTAATTAATTAATTAATTAATTATTCTTGCATCGGACCTAACTCTTGTTTCGGATGTCCAATTGATGCGCCATCAGCGGCAGTGTGACCCCAATCCTTGTGCAGACTTTTTGAGATTCTTTCCAAAGCATTTGGGTTGGAGACAAGGTTCGATCCCCATAGGTCCAGGTTCACCCATTTTATGTTGGAATGAAACTTTTTTACCCGACATCCATTTGGGGTGTTTGAGAACTAATTTCTGAGTGTTCTTCCATGGGGATTGCGATGGCGCAATCTGAACGCCTCAATTCGGGCCCGAGGCATGGGCCCCATGAGGCGGATTTCAGACGTATTCTATGTTTTTACGACTTATGCATCATAAGTCCATTCAAGGAAAATAAATAGCCTAAACCATATGGTTATCTTCAAGGAACACAATGGTGCGATCTGCATGATGTGCTTCAAGGTCGAGGTGTGGGCCCCACAAGGCCCCGTTTTTATAATGTGGGGAGTTGCGGCTTCTGTATCTGAATTTCGTTTTAGGATCCGTCAGTGGCATTGTGACCTTAGAATCGAGATGATGTTGACCAGGGTGGTTTCAGGAATTGTAGCCAGAGTTGAGGGGTGGGCTCCATGGGCCGTCTTCTAAGCTATGTGTAGTGTACTGAGACTTTTTCATCAGACGTCTCTTCGGGGTGAATGAGTAGTTGTTTTGGTGGGTTTTTTCGAGAGCATCGCAAAGTCGATGTTCGCCCGAATTCTTTCAGGACCGAGGTGTGAGTCCCACGAGATACCGTATGGGCATAAATCGATGTTGAATAACTTTTTTGTTAGGAGCCCATTTCCAGTGAGTAAATTCTCTATATCACATGTTTTTCCATGAGGATTACAATAGAGTAATATTTTTGGGCATGCAAGACATCTTTTGATATCTCATTAAATGTGGAAACATGAAAAGACGTTGGTCGGAGGTCCCTTTGATGCATCCCGAACCAATGCACGGTAGCGATGTTAGTAACACCTAGTGATGGCACGAGCAGTGCCATTTATCAGATCAGTTCCAGGTTTACCCTCCACTGGGGCTGGGTAGTGGGTGACCCACTAGTGTATCAGGGTTTACCCTCCAACGGTGCTGGGCAGTGGTTTACCTATTGACCATAGTGTTTACCCTCCAGTGAGGCTAGGCAGTGGGTTACCCGTTGACCTTAGAGTTTACCCTCTAGTGAGGCTGGGAAGTGGGTTACCCGTTGACCTTAGGATTTTTCCTCTGGCTGGGATAGGAAGTGGGTTACCTAACGACCTCTAGGGGTTTACCCTCTAGCGAGGATAGACAGTGGGTTACCCAACAACCTCCTTCAGAATCATCCCTTTCTATGAGGCTAGTCAATGAATTTTCTCTGTGTTTACAGAAGCCGGAGCCTTGGTTGTACGGTTTAGCGATGATATGGATTTGTCGTATGAGACTCTTGGGCATCAGTGATGGATATCTTTTGAACTATTAGCGACTTTTCCTGGGCTGAGCTTGGAGATGGAGATCCCCTTACACACTCGTTCAAGTTTCTTATTGATCATATATATAGACACCCTACTTTTGTTCCCACTCCTTGGGATTAGTTACCATCCTTGTCGGAGGGGAAAATATGCACTAGGTATTCCATGTGCTTTCCATGTCTATATCCACTTGGATTGGATGATTCTACTTCCTTTATTTCATTGGGTTGAGCTGCACTATCTATTGTACACTTACACTGTTCTTTGTTCTGTCTACTAATAACTGTTTTAGTACCTCCTTTGTTTCTCCCTCGAGATTTCGAGGCATCCCAATAAGTATCATTATACACACCCCTTCTTGGGAATTGCCTGTACTTTCTATGCCCTTGGAAACGACATATAGGTCGATTGAGACTACGGAGGAGCGTATAGGACATAAGATCTTGGGCTGGATTCAGTAGTCGTAGTAGGATTTCTGGCTGTGAAACTCACCAGCTGTTTACTTTCGTTTACCTATTTTCGGGTTGTGGAACCTTTATAGATGGGCACATGTTTTTCCCTTTAATGTTCATTTTACTTATCAGTCCACTTTTCAGCACTTGTTCTGTTATTAGAGGTCGATGCATGCTTTTTGGGTGGGATATTATAGTTGTTTTTTACTTTGGTTTCCTTTTTTACTATTCACTTCCCATTGAGTGGGCTGTGTGTGTGTACATGTACTTGGGAAAAGTCCTCCCCAAGATTATTACTCATTCGGCACTTATCTCCATCCCATGGCCTATGGAGGCAGGCTTAGGGTAGTTGCGGCTCAAGACCGGTAGAGTTTGGTCTTGAAAAATTCGTATCAAAGGTGGTTCATTCCTTGGGGTGTTGTTCGGATGTACCTAAAAAAGGAATAGGTTGAGTTTTAGGGCAATAGTGTCAATGTGTCTCGAGAGCGGCTCTCAGGCCAGGGAGTCCAGTGATGGGGCGGCAGACAACCTATCCATTCACGAGGACTTTGATTACCCGTTTTTCGACTCGGTGTGCTGAAACACTTATTTCAGGGAACATTGATTCATGCATCAAATAGTATTGAGTCTTTGATTGTTCTTCATTAGTTAGCTTCCCATAATTGTTGTTATATATATTCTCATTTGACCGTGGTACTCCTTGTTCAGATTCAGGATGTCTTAGTGATGATAGCCATCCAGGATACTAGATCCAGTTTGTGACAATGATTCTATGAGCGACGAGGCCTCAGTTCAAGATCCATCATACGATTACCCTTTCTCTATGAGGACAGGAAGCAACACCACCATATGTGGAATAGAAGATAGTACTGGCAGCGAAAGCCGATGAAGAGCACAGACTAGGCGCACTACTTGAGTTCCAGTGTCAGAGACCGCTGAGGTTCCACTGTGAGCCATACCCTCAGACAGTGAGGGGTGTGCTAGAGTTAGTGGTCCGCCTCTTCTGGCTTGTTCGGACACTGACAAGTTCGATGGTGGATTTGACAACCAGTTTTCCACCAATTAATTTGGCATTAGTAGATCCAGGTTTACTCAGATGCACAATGAGTTGGTACTCTTGTGGGATGACTTCTAGCAGTTGTTTCTTGAGGAGTACTACCCCTCATACTTATGATTTTTACGGTTTCAGGAGCTGCTGGAGCTTCAGAGCGGAGTGATGGAAGTGGCTGAGTATGCGACTAGGTTCGTAGACCTTACTCGGTACTCTTTAGATGTGGTCCATGACGGAAACTTCCAAGAACAGAAGTTTGGGTTATGTCTCTATATAGGAGATTTGTGCCTGCGTAGTGCCCTTGTGCATCCTCACCCATCTTAGGGTGCTGGAGAGGGAACCGGTGACATAGAAATTCTGTGAGAGGGACATCAATTGGTAGGGCCTCAACGCCGGAGGTCTCCCCATGATGAGACTCAGGCACATGTTCGGGGACAACATAGATCACCGAGACATCCTGAGGAGGACTAGTTCTATGATTGTGATGTGTGAGGTCATGTGGCGCGAGACTACCAGACCAAATGTGCTGAGTTTTCTAGATAGTTGGTAGATCCACCGCTACGACAGAGGCAGTTTCGTGATCAGAGAACTCCTAGGTGAGGATAGGGTGGTCCCCAAGGAGGCGTTGTTGGCAGGGTTGTGCGGTGGAGTGTCAGAGCATGTTTTGGATTTGCAATTGGGGATTTTCTTCTTGACCTCCCTTTGACTAAGGTGCCACTAGTGGGTTTGGAAGAGAACTTGTTTTGGGGATTACTCTCCTTCCAAGAGGGGAAAAGACACATGGGGTATGCCACGTGCTTTTCATGTCTAGCCTCTATTAGTTGGATGAGTTTTCTCACCTGCCCTGTTCATTGGTACCTTGCGTGATCAACGTGAATACTGATACCGTTATCAAGTATAGGAAGAGGTGTTGCACACCGCATAAAAAGAACTATGCGTTTCACTATGTGGTGCTGGTAGTGGTAGTATTTGCCCAGAGAATGTGGAGACACTATCTTTTGGGAGAGTGATTTTTGGTTTTCTCAGACCACCTATGTCTCAGGTGCATCCTCACCCTGGGAGAATTGAACCTGAGACAATGGTGCTGGTTGAAATTTCTGCAAGACTATGATTTCAAGGTAGTCTATGTTCCATAAAAATGGCAGTGTTGTAGCAGGTTCCCTTACCAGAAAGTCCAAGACTCATCGGGTGTGGGAAGTTTCATCGTAGCTAGCTTCCCTGGTGTTGACCTTATTGGAATAGGAGGGTGCAACATTTCTTCAGTTGAGGGTGTTGACTCATCCACCTTTAGACCATGTAAGAGATTCTTGGTTGTGATGCACCGAATGCGAAAACTTGTGTGACTAGATATCCTTGGGTGTTTCACCAGATGGGTATTATGAAGGAGGGAATCATGAGACCATTTTCTAGGAACAAACCATGCTTTTGGTCGCAGCGTGGAAAGTAGAAGTTCGGCCGGGAAGTACCCCGAGTTTATTTGGGACATTTGGGAATCGTGCAAGAGATTGAGAGGTTTCCTACCATCTTTCCCTACCCTCCCAATAGTAGGAGTGGGCACACGACATCATCCATGTGTTATAGCTAATGAGGTGCATGCTCATTCCTTTGCAAGTCCTCGAAATTAGCCGACCTTATGAGTACGAACCATCCCTTTGGTTCGTGTGTTGTGACAGCATGGTATCGTGCAGGTTTTCTTGGGAGTGGGAGAGCTAGGTGTGAGCTCAGTATCCCGAGTTGTTTTTCTTAGTTTTTTTTTTCAGGGAAGAAAATATTGAAGTAGAGAATGATGTAGAGACCTATTTGTTTCCCTTCAAGACTTTGGAATATTTCTACATATATTTCTAGAGCTAGGAGCTGAGTTGAAGTTTGATTTTGAGGCCCGGTGTGCCCGAAATAAATTTTATAAAAATATTATGTGTTTTTATACTATGCACATGGTGGGGATGTGTTTTCTCCTAAATGGTAGCTCAGATAGGAAATCCGAGGGTACAGTTGCATCTGGAGTATTCCGTTTACCCTAGGCAGGGTGTAAAAGTAGTGGGCGTGGGCCTGCTGTGAGAGATGTCACCCAGGGGAAAAATTTTCATTTTAAAATAATGACTTAGTGATTTTTATCAGTGGAATTATTTTCAAATAATTTTCGAATGAAGTCTCGGAATGGAAATATAATACTTGCATTGAATTTGAAATGGTGCGTTTTCCCTAAGCGTGATATAAAATGAGATGGCATGACAGTTTCAAATTCCGCACTAAGCGGATTTTTCTATAAATAGAAAAATTGGAGTTGGAGTTATGGTTCTCCCTTATCTCTCCTATATCACTCTCTCTCGATCTTCCTCTCTCTCTCAACTGTTCTTCAGAGTTCTTCATCGTTCATCACTAAATCGAGGAGCGACCTCCATTGGAACCTTGTCGGATCGAAGCAGGAGCATCGTGGACATGCTGCCAACAACGCACGACCGATTCGAGGTAGGATTTCAGATTAATTTTCTCACCTTCGTCAATTTCTTGACTTTTCATCAAATTTGTCTTTTAATTATAAAATTTTAGAATTTAGATGATGTCAAAATGAACACGGCCATCATCTGAGCCCCGTTCCAAATCCTGTTCTTGAACATTCTTCGTCTATAATATTGGATGTGCCAAAACCACGACGGATCGACAAGCGAGATGAGGCGCTGTGAAGATCCGACCCTGTGGATTCCGAAACTCGTTTTAGATACTTTTTCCAACCATCAGAGTGGTCGGGGGGGGGGGGGGGCTGGATGAAGGTCTGACTCTAGTAAGGGATGACGGCCAGAGGTCAAGACGGAGGCGCGACGGCCATGTTTTGGAGCACGGTGGAGGCTCGGGAGCCGGCGGAGGAGGGTCGGAGGGTGAAGGCCAGCGGAAGAGATGAGGACGGAGGTGTTCGGGAATCTGGTGGAGAAGCTGAGCAAGGCGGATGTTGGCGTGTCTGGGCGGGGACCGGTGGAGCCGGATAATTCGGTGATGGAGCGGGGAGCCCGAGCGGTCGGCGTGCGACAGTGCGCTTGGTCGTTCGGGAGGCGGCGACCGCGAATGGTCAGGGTCGGGGCAGAAGACCCGAGGCACTGACCTTGGGGGTGCAACACGAGCAAAGACCTGCAAAACGTGGGTCCTGCTGGCACAACGTTTGGACAAAGTGACCGGCCGCTCGGCCGGTCAGTGGAAGAACCGGACCCTAAGAGTCCGGTGGTTTTGAATGGGCCGCGGGCTGGCAGTCTGGACCGGGCCAGCCGGTCCAGACCAGACCATTTTGGGCCCCCTTTGTTAAAAAGAGAGTATCTCTATAATGGAGTCTGTTTGACATGTGTTTGATATCATTTCAACTTGGATCAATGCAGTGAGGTTAGAAAAACTTGTATTCTGTGTAGTGCCTAAGCCAATAGGGAAAAGTAAAGAACGTGTCATAGCAGTACAAAGAGAGAAAAGGTGGCACTGGCTAACCTTCTTCGAGTCCCATGGCCATTTCATACACCCTGACCAATACTATTAGAGTAGAGTCGGGTACTCTGTCTATATAGTACTATAGCAAGGTATCAGCCCCATGAAAATTGAACCTTCCTCCGGCTTCCCATCGCGGCTATACAAATGAGGTCTCTTAATGACCTTGTCCGCCACTTTGATGCATGACGAATGGGTGTGTGCCTTCTGACCAGTTGCACTTGAGTCAGAAATGATATAATAGAGAGTGGCTACCAAGAAGCGCTGAAATGGGTCGGGCACTGTCAGCGGCTTTGGGTTCGTCTCTTCGAGACATACTTTTTTAAATGGGGTGTCGGGGTTTTTGAGTTCTAATCCCGAAGGTGGGTGACCTGAAACACTTTAAGTTAATAATAATAAATTATCATTAAAGTTTACAACAGACGTATTCGCAAGCCAAACGTCTGTTTGACGCGCCGTTCGAGGCGCTGTGGACCTGGAGTTGAGATGATCCTTCCAAAGTTGGTTTGGAACCCTTGCGGTTTGGTTTCATTGCTTGGTGGCATCAAACGTTTAATGCGAATAATTAATCAATTAATTAATTAATTATTCTTGCATCAGACCTAACTAATGTTTGGGATGTCTAATTGATGCGCCGTCAGTGGAAGCATGACCGCTGTCATCGGGCGGACTTTTTGAGATGCCTTTCGAATCCTTTGGGTTAGAGACTAGGTACGGGCCCCACAGGGACGAGTTCACACGTTTTATTGTGAAACACCACTTTTTCACCCGACATCCATTTGGGTTGTTTGACCACTCATTTCTAAGTGTCCTTCTGAGGGGATTACGACGGCGCAATCCACCCGCCTAAATTCGGGCTTGAGGCGTGGGCCCCATGAGGCGGCTTTTGGTCATTTGCTGTGTTTTTATGACTTATGCTTCATAAGTCCATTCAGGGAAAATGAATGGACTAAGCCTCGTGGTTTTCTGCAAGGAACACAATGGTGCGATCTGCGTGACGTGTTTTGGGGTGGAGGTGTGGGCCCTACTGGGCCCCGTTTTCATAACACAGGGAGTTGCAACTTTTGCATCCGGAGTACGTTTTAGGTGCTGTCAGTGGCGTTGTGACCCTGGAATAAAGACGATGTTGACCAGGGTGGTTTCAGGTGTTGAAGCCAGAGTTGAGGCATTGGCCCCACATGCCGTCTTTTAAGCTATGTGCAGCGTACTGTGCATTTTTCATCAGACATCCGTTCGGGGAAAATGAGTTGTCGTTTTGGTGTGTTTTTCCAAGAGCATCATGGTGGTAAAGTTCACCAAAACTTTTCTGGGATTGAGCTGTGGGTCCCACAAGACGTCGTGTGGTCAGAAAGTGATGTTGAATATCTTTTTATTTGGGATCCCGTTTCTAGCTAGTAAATAGTCTATCTTGCTTGTTTTTACTCAAGGATTACAATGGTGTAATCTATTTGGGCTTGCTGTGTCTCATTCAAGATCTAATTAAATGTGGAAACATGAAAAGACGTTTTTCGGAGGTCCCTTTGATGCATCCTGAACCAATGCACGATAGCGATGTTAGAATCACCCAGTGATGGGACGAGTATTGCGAGTTATCAGACTAGTTCTGGGTTTACCCTCCAGTGGGGCTGGGCAGTGGGTTACCCACTGGCGTATCCGGGTTTACCCTCAAGCGGGGCTAGGCATTGCGTTACCCGTTGACCTTAGGGTTTCCCCTCTAGCAAGGCCGAGCAGTGGGTTACCCGTTGACCATAGAGTTTACCCTCCACAGATCTTGGGTGGTGGGTTAACCATTGACCTTAGGGTTTACCCTCCAGCTGGGCTGGGCAGTGGTTTACCCGACGACCTCTTGGGGTTTACCCTTTTGTGGGGCTAGGTAGTGGGTTACCCGACGACTTCTTTCATACTCAGCCCTTTATATGAGGCTAGTCAGTGACTTTTCTCCGTGATTACTGGATCGGGACCCTTGGTTGTACGATTTAGCAGTGAGACAATGTTGTCGTATGGGATTGTTGGGCATCAGTGATGGATATCCTTTGTACCATTGGTGACTTTTCCTAGGCTGAGCTGGTATATGGAGATCCCCTTACACACTTGTTTGGGGTTCTTGTTGAGAATATATATATATACACCCAATTTTTTTTCCCACTTCTTGATATTGGTTACACTCTTTCTAGGATGGGTGAAGATGCACGGGGTATGCCACATGATTTCCGTGTCTATCTCCCCTTGGATTGGATGAGTCTACTTCCTTTTTTTAGTTGGGTTGAGCTGCACTCTCTCTATTGTACTCTTACACTGTTCTTTGTTCTGTCTACTGCTCACCATTTTAGTACCTCCTTTGTAGTTCCCTCAAGCTTTTGGGGCATCCCACTGAGTATCTTTATACTCACCCCTTCTTGGGATTTACCTGCACTTGGTGTTCCCTTGTAGACAAAAGACAGGTCGATCGAGACTATGGAGGAGCATAGATGACACAGGAGCATGGTCTGTGTTCAGTAGTCGTAGTAGGACTTCTGGGTGTGAGACTCACCATCTATTTACTTTAATTTAACTGTTACTAGGTTGTGGAACCTTTCTAGTTGGGTACATGTTTTTCCCTTTACTGTTCAGTTTACTTGTCAGTCCACTTTTCAGCACTTTACTTGTTCTGTTTTTAGTGGTTGATGCTTGATTTTGGGTTGGAATATTATAGTTGTTTGTACTTTGGTTTCCTTTTTTACTCTGCACTTCTACCTTGAGTGGGTTGTGTGTGTGTACAGGTACTTGGGAAAAGGCCTCCTTGAGATTATTACACCTTCGATGCTAATTGCTAGCCCATAGCCTATGGATGCAGGCTTGGGGTAGTTGCAGCTTGAGACTGGTAGGGTCAGGTCGTGACAATCATCATCATGGAAAGTGGTATTTCCACAATCAAATTGGCAGTCATGAAGTGATATTTAGTACTATAGTTAAAATCAATGATGGGTCTATGATTTAGATTGTGTTGAGATATTGAATTGGATGATGATATTAGTTCGTGATGAAGATAATGTTGAAGAGATGATGATGAGGTAGAATGGGTGTTATGTGGTGTGGTTTTGTATCACTAGTACTAGTTTTTGGTGGATTATGGTCTCAATGGGGAGGGAGTGTGGGTGGTTTTTCATAAGAGAATATATGGTGTATTTTGGTTTTTCTGATTGGTTATTAGTACACATATCATGGTAACTATATTTTAGATTTCCCCTCCTCTTTGTTGCATTTTTTAGTGTTTAAAATTAATATTTTCGTTATGTGGTATTATTTTATACTAGTGTTTGGTTAGGTTTGGATTAATTATCTGTTTGGTTACCACTTAACTTTAATTTATATTAGTTGATACTGAAAAATGGATATGGATAGAATTGATAAAGAGAATATAAAAGGTTAATGTTTAGAAGAAAACATATATCTCAAAGAAATAGATTTGAGTTACCAATGTTTCTAAAAACAACTATAATGATGAAAGAAACCTTTTAAAAGTGTTTTATGTGGTTAAAATTAAAATTTCCCCAATTAAAATAAAAAATATGACATGATAAAATCATATGTAATAATTTACCTAATTCTATGAAACATATTTTGGAAGAATAATTATAACCAATGATCAAGAATTGATTTAAGAAAAAACCATTACAACTTGAGAATAATTTAAATAAAAACATATTGAAAGGGAAAAATTGAATTTGAGCATAAATTATTGTGAATAAAAGGTATTCCGTGATATAATGCGTCAATTAGGAATCATATACACCACAGTAAATCAATTAGGTTCAAAATAAATAAACATCTCAAAGAGTTTATTTTGAGACAACTAACCATTAACTTGGTCCATATTTATTCTACACATTTACCAAATAGCCTAAATAATTGAATGAAATTTATTAAATACCTACATAATAACCTTATCCAAAACTGTAACCATTTATACAACTAATTTATAATCCTTATACACATATAGTTAGTTTTTACATATTTTCCATATATGGTAATAATAATTTTGATAATTTTAAACATGTTTTGTAAGGAATATTCCTTCATTAATTAATCTAAAAAATTGAAAAATTATCATATCATTATAGTTACTATAAGTGGTGAATTATAAGTAATTATTAATGTTTATATTCCTTTCATGAGTGTTTCGTTATTTTCTCTTGATGATGAAGTCGACAATGGGCATATTTCAGTGATTCTTAACCATTAAAGGGTGTTTTATTTATTAAGGGGTTAAATATAGATATAACCTTTCCAAAACCAAAAACATTATTTACATATATATATATATATATATTGTATTATACCAGTGATTAGATTCTAAAATTCATCCATGTTATAAATTCATATCATTGTTCAAGTAGGTGGTTAAACTAATCCAAATATGTACATACCATGATTAATGGGTTATTTTGAGATGGTATATTGGAAGTATTCATGTAACATTAACATAATGATGCTTTTAAGTTTTTATTAGTGTGATATATTATAAATATAAGTAATTTGGAGAATATGGGTTAGGTATAAAACAATTACAAAGTGTGAATAAATCGGTTTTCCTTCTTAGTGTGCTTATTTAAGACGGTTAATTTTAAAATGATTTTTTATCATACATATCATTAATTGGTTATATAATTTATATTTAAAAAATTTATTAATATAATAAAAATTATATTTTTTCTTAAAAAAAATTTATATCCATGCAAGAAAGCAAGTAATGAAAAACACACTGTTCCATGGTGGAAATTGTTTACACATATGTGTGGATGATGCCTTCAATTTCCATATATTGGGAGATAGAAGTAATATATTTTATCATTTTAGAATCATAAATAAGATTAAAATATCATAATAATTTATTAAATTCACATTTTAAACCATCCATGTTTTGAGGTTAATGAAAACAAATACGTTAATTCGGGGAGGTGGTAGTCTGCACGTACGCATGATTCATATTTTAATTTTTTATGAAAATGAAAAATATGGTTAATGACTGTACCATAATTATAAAAAATTATAATTATACTAAGGATTCATATTTTATCATTTTAAAATGGCGTTACAAAATTTTATAAATAATTTGTGTAGAAAAAGAAATAAAAATGAGAAAGAGAGATTGGGAATTTATACCACAATTTTGGATTATATCCTTTGAAATGGGGGTTAAGACTTTGATGGATATTTATTTGAGAATACAATATCCTCTTAAAGGTGTCTAGTAATTTTTATGATATTTTTGGTTATATTTCTGACTGAAATTATGGGGTTTTGTGGGACTTAAAGAGAGGGGAGTAGAGACCCCTTTATAAGTGAAAAGGTATGGAATTTTTTAAATACCCAAAAAAGTTCAGTAATGAGATTCCACTATCAATGAAAATGGGTCCAAAATGAAAAATCAATTTATAGCCAGAAAATAGGGTCAATTTATTCCTCAAATACCCATTCAAATATGGTTTTTAGATATTTTTGAAACTCAATAACATTAATATTTTCACTTTTACCATTTTAGCATTTATTTTGGTATCTAGTTTTTCCCTATGGAAGCTTATATTTTATGAAAAAAATAAAATCGACCTTATTACATAATTTGGAAATACTAATTATAAATTTTAATACCATTTTATATAATTAAATTTCTAAATGTGATAATTTTTTTTAAAATTAATAAGGATATAATATATTAAAACTAATTTATTGAGAAAAACATTACCTAAGTTATAAGACATTAAATATATATTTTTAAACTATAAAAAATATTTTTTTTAAATTTATAATATAACTCAATAAAATAAATTTTATGAACATAAAAATACATTTTTTTTGAAAAACAAAAAAAAATTATTCTTTGATAATATTTAGAATTTTTATAAAAAAATTAAGTTATTTTTTTTAATTATAAATTAAGAAATAAAAAATTTATATTTTAAGTGAAAATATAATATATAAACAAAATATGCTTAAAAAATACCTGATTAAATATCATGTTTTTTAAATCTTATTTCATATATATTTATAAATAATTGAATATTAATATATTAGTTTTTATATATAAATATTCAAATATAATAAACTTTTAACTATGAAAAATTTATTAAGTTAAAATAAAATAACCCTTTTTTAAAATGATTTTCATATAATATTATTTTTAAAATATTAATTGAAGAAAATTATAATATATAATTATATAAATTTATTGTTATCTTTTTATGTATAAATGATTACATTATTAATTTAATTTTAATTTGCTTCAATTTTTTGATTAGGGTGTTGTGTTAGTTTGCAATTCTATGTGCCACAATCTATTTAAATATTTTTAATTTCAAGTGTCTAAAATCCCATGTATTTATATTCTAACACCCTTTAATAAATTGCAGCCTAAAAGATTTTAATTATTACACACTCATGAATGTAGGTGAGGGTAGTCTTAAAATATCCATCGTTCATGATACAACTTCCAACATTACATATTCGCTACTCTTATAAGCTATACCATGTTATTTATCTTTCCTTAAACAAAATTAATAATTCATACAATCATATACTAATGTTTTTACATTCCTGAATCATAAATTGTCTAACATAAACCTTTAATAAAACAATCTAAATCTATAGAGCATTAAACTATAGTAAAATAATATATTCATTTTAAAATTATATTTTTTCTTTAACCACCAGTTAATAAAGTCACCCAACTTTCTATATATACCAAGATCTTAAAAAATGAAATAAACTACCAAAAAATTAATGTGGATCACATTTTAATTTAATAAATAATCAATTCCAAGGCTATTTATACTGTTTAAATTTTTATCAAAATATATCAACCCTTTATTATGTGTTCTTCAATCAATTTTTGTCCTATAGTTATGCCCGTAAATATAACCTTATAATGAAAACACTTTTCACGGACAACGATGCCATTTAATATATGTTTCTACACCTTTAATGAAAAAACATTAAAGAAAAAACCTTAAGTGTATCTTATAATCCTCATAAATTTTAAAATATAGAATAATATCATTGATAAATATCACTCACTAATAAGAATAACTAAGAGTATCAAGAATTAATTTATATTATGGTTTCAATTTTTCTTCCTTGGGTAAGACTAGGAAACTAACATTTTACATAATTAGAGGTACATACCAAGATTATAAACCCTTTATATATACTCACTTATTCAATTATAATACACAGTGGTTTCTATAAACATAACTTTATCATCATCATTTCAGTGATCTTGTTTCAACCAAATACTAAAAAATGTTCATCAATAAAATTAGTTTAAATTAACAATGAATATAATACCTCAATCCGAATATGTATTCTATAATAACACAGTAATTTTATCCTTTGATACATTCAGTTCAATATTCATTATTTTAATTCTGGATCACTTTTACTTCTAAATATTATCCTTTAATGTAATTATGAAATAAATCCTTCATAATGATTCATAAAGAGAATATGACTGACCAAAGCATGTCCCTTAGGAGTGTCTATCCAAGTGTGTAGTCTTAGGAACACTTATCATGTAACAAAATACATACCAATTCATTTCTAAACTAACATTTTTTAGTATGATTTCCCCTAAGTTCATCTATGCCACAACCAAATCCCCTTTAATGTATCTAGACATGGATGTGTTTTGAAGGAAAACCACACAATATCTAATTTTCAAATTTTGTGTATTTTATTTTATATATAATTTTATCCCTTGGACTTGTACCTAGGGGTTTCAGTAAATCTCTCCAATAATAATCCATAAAATATTATCTCAACAGACCTGAATGGTTATTTATATATTTTATATTATAACCAACCTTAACTTATTATTCATTGATGAAATTTATAAATCCAAATTTATTCTTAATAGATATTATCCAAGCCTCCAAATTTATCTAATACATACCCTGATACCAAATATGTAATCCTATAAACTTGATCATCAATTTATGTGAGTTAAATAAAATATTTTATTACAATATATTCCCAATACATTTTAGGTTTAGAGTTTTTGAAAATTATGTCTAAACAATAAATAACAAAAACCATGTCATTTATAAAAATAAAAACATTTTGAAATTATATTTAACACTAATTAACTGATATTGTGTCTTAAATATCTCCACCAAATTCCCTACATAGTAAAATCTTATATACCTCTCATACTTTTCCTATATACATAACCTAAAAAAATATAAACATATGAAATGAGTGAGTTTGAAAGATCATTAAGGGTTAATATAAGTGATAACAATAAATGATCATAACTGATTATAATATAATAAGATGGTTATAATATAATAAGATGGTTATAATCAAGATACATAAGAAAAATATGCCTAATGAAGAATAGATCATAAATCAGGGCATGATATAAAAATACATCATGAAAATTCTACATATCAAAGAAATAATGAATGCTAGAGAATTGCAAAACATCTATAAGAACTTGATATTTCACTGATTTTTCTACTCAAATAAATAATATATTAAATATTATTTTCACCCACTATAATATACTAAAACAAAAAATAATCCTTGATATACTTTGAGTATTAAATATTCTTTTTGAAACCTATCCATTTAATAAGCTGGTATAAATTGACCTAACCATATAAAAAATTAATAAAAAAGTATGTATAAATGGAATCCAAAAGTGAAATTCTTCCACATAATACCCTTTTTTTATATTTTTTAAGTGATTTATATTCTACAAGGTTTTAACTAGACCAAGTGCAAGTTGAACTTGATGAATTACGACTTGTGTGAAATCATATATGGCAACATATTTAGCTTGTAGGACGAGATGTGAAATCCATGGTAGTTGAATCACCACATGCTATAACCACTATTGGTTATCTTACCCTCGTATCTTATTCAAATGTTAAAAGGGTTTTTTTGTATTAACTTTTATGATATCAATATGTAATTATTACGTAGAAATCAAACAAGTGTATCGATATTAAAGTCATTACAAGCTTAATAACATTCATTTCTGAGTCTTGAATTCCTATACTAAAAAGAAATAATATAACTTTGATATATTAATTTATTATATAAATATAATATATCATTCTTCCAATACATATTTCTTGACACTAAATCATAATACGCCCACATTTTACTTAAAAAATATGTTTTCAAAAAAATTAGTTATGTGAGATCTGTCTCAATATTTTAGAAAATTTCTCTAAAATTAAGAATTATAAATTAATAAAATAAACATAATTTTAAATTTAATAATATAAAAATTTTCTTTTTTAATTCTTGATACATTTTCTAAAATAATCAATTTTTAGGTGAATAGTGAAAAATTCCAATTTATCAAATAACATTACTTTTACATGAATTGAATGTTTTTGAATATTATATTTATATATATATTATATTATTATAAATTAAAAAAAATAACATTAAAATATTGTGTTCAATTTATAAAACCCTTGAATTTCATTTTAGAAAATTTAGTAGGATTTTATTAAAATTATTTTTTGTCTCGGTCTTTAATTATATTTGGACATGGGGAAAATGAGGTAACATATTAATTAAACAAAAAAATAACACTAATTTGATCAATAATATTTTTTTGAAATTAGTAAAATAAATATATTTATTATTATTTCCTATACATAATCATTCTTCTAAAAAATATACTATTCATAAGAACTAGTTTCTATGAGTTACATGCAATATTGTTTTTATTAATTTCCACACACATAGAAAACATAATTTTAAAAACTATATAGAATTTTTAATAAATGTGTGGAAATAATTATTTTAGGTTTATTGATCCAAATAAACCATAAAATAGATTATTTTAGTACTTTGGATCCATTTACCTGTGATTAATTTCATGGCGTTGTTATAATACAAAGGTTATTTTGAAAAGTTCCATTTTTTCTTCTTTTATAAAAGGGACCCACTAACACCATTTCATACATACACCTCCCATTAAAAATGTACATGAAAATATTCCCAAATATCCTATAATATAATTCCATCACACTTTATTAATCACTTTGATACCAAAATTTATCCTATCACTTATAATTCCAAGGAGTTTTCCAAGGAAAGATCATGTCTCCAACATAAGAATTATCTTTTTCCTATGTTTTTCTCATTAATATTACTCTTAAAAATAAATTATATCCATAAAACATAACTAAATAATTATCATTATTATTATAATTTATTATATTAATTTTATTACCACTATTTATTACTCTCTATTTGATAATAAAAAACAAATATATCATTAGTGCGTTGTATAGACTACCACACTCAAAAAGAATTGTCTTCTATTTTATTCATCATCTCCATTCATGGATGACAAAATAGAAGTAATTTATTAAGAAAAATATATGTACAATATTAATTTGTTTTTAAAATTTCAAATAATCATATAATTTATTTCCCCCTAATTTATTGATAAATGGAAATATTAATCGTGCATACATGCTAACAATTTCTTGCATGAGAAATGAGTTTCCTTTTTCATCTTCACACATCATGGTTGGATTTTAAAAAATATTTCATATATAAAAGTATATCAAATACTCTATTAATATTATTGATATTATGAATGTAATTATACAATGTTTTCGAATATGGTCAATATACATAAGGAGTTACTGAAATGATTATAAAAAAACCATGAGTAACAGATGTAAGTAAAAATTATATTAAAAATAATTAACAAAAGATAAAATATTGACCTTTTTAAAATTTAATATAGATTAATTAGGTCATTTGGTATTTTTATAATGAACTTAATTTAATTATTTAGTAATTTAAAGGAAAAGCTTGAGTGCTTTCAAACCTGAGGTAATGGTTCTGTATAAATTTATCTTTATTGAGACATATTGTAATGTTATGCACCATTTTAGTATTTTTTTTGGTGTATATACATCCAGAAAATTTATTTTTACATACTAAATTATTCTATTCAATGTATATATATTGTCATATTATTTTTAACCTTCAATTAGTTTTTATTAAAAACACACTAAAGTTGTAAAGGTTTCATCTCAAAATTTACTTTTTTTGAGACACATTTTATTTTATGAACCTAATTTATTTTAAATGGGGTTTATAATGTAAATTAAATATTTAATATCATGGGTTATATTTATTCATTTAATTTTATCCTCCATTTGAAACTCTATTTTTCTTTCAAGAGGCTTTTTAATATAAAGTTTCTTAACCTATAAATGTTTCTTTTCATAATTTTCACCCATTGACACATCTACTTGATTATATACAATAATTTTTTCAGAATGGTGCATCTAATTACCCTTAATTTTATTCAATAATAATTCAGTTATATTTCTTGATATTCTATGTTCTTTATCCAATTATTTGTTTTCTAGAAAATTTAAATTTTTTAAGGGTTTTCATCTTAAATTATTCTATTAGAGACGTGTTATATTATATGCACCTTGAGTCCTTTTGTACAATTTAATTTGTATTTATCATCTCATGAATTTTTTTTAATTTATTATTTTTTAATTCATGGGATAAACTAGCTAGATTATGTTATTTTTATTAAATGGACTTTGACTCAAGTGTTAGTTCTGTTGAAAGGGATCTTCCATACCTCATTCATTAATTGTCACTTACAAGATATATTTATATTTCTCAATTTTATAAAATATTATTCTCATGTACCTCTTCTATTATTGTGAATATTTCTATTAAAAATAGACCTTATAAAGAAACCCTTTCATTTTTTAGTTTATATGTGTTTTTTCACCCTTAGATATTTCAATATTTAAGTAAACTTGGTTGAATGAAACTTTCAAATTTATTATCTCATGTCAAGATCCCCCACCCTAAAAAGTTTTAAACATTATTTTCTTCTAGAAATACTAATTATTATATATATAAACCTATTGGCTAAATTATGTCATTATCAAAAACAATATGATCTTTTTTTCTTTAGAAAGATCCTTTAGCTATTTTATAATAGCTTCACCCATGTGGTATGTTTTTTTATTTGTTCTACTAGGTTCGTCTCATAAATTCTCTATATTGGAACTCAAAATTTAAGAAATATTTTTATTTATAAAATAAAAACATCCCAAATTATTTAATTTCTTCTTCTCTTAGTAAGCCTTATGATTTATCCTCTGGTTATGCCTTGAATTTGAATTAAGAAATTGAATTCATCATTATCGGTTTGATCATGATTATGATTTATTTATAGATTATTTTCATCATGTGGAACACATATATATGATATATATTTATGTAATGGTTGTAATTAATTTATATATCCCTACAATTCATTGTTTAAGGCTTTATATATCATGATATCTTATGTAAGGGATTATATATTGAACCTAATCTACCATGTGACAATGTCCACATTATATTGATGGTCTTTGGAGTCACTATTGACTTATGATTATAATATAATGTTTTATATTATTTCAACATGTTTATGATCTTATGAAATAATTTTAGTAGTCCATGTCATTATCATTATGTTCATTCTATTTACTATATCATGTTATACCTTTTGACTCTCATTTTATGATTTATTTCCATGTTTATTCACAAAAAATGATTTATAGATCACCATTTTCTTTATTTTTTCACCCTAAGATATCCTATATAGTTTTATAAGATCAATGGAAGTTAGGATAACTATATTTAGTTTTATAAATATGATGTTTTTAAACTTATAATGAAGTATCGACGTATCTAATCATCGAAAGTCCCTGGATCTCTCGATCTTTGGTTTGTATTTATTGGAAGATAATATTAAGAATTAAGAAATAATATGTGTTTAAGGATTGAGTTTCCATAGTTGGTATGAAATGAAGGTATTGCTATTTTTTGAGATTATAACAAAAAATATTGTAAAAACTATTGGGATAGGTGTAAGGGATAATCCTAAGCATATGATAGTATTCTAAAATTTAATTAAAATATCTATTTTGTAGTTTTCCTTGAAATTACACCCCTTTTGGATATTTGAAAGTTGATATAGGTTATAGAATAGGTGTAACTAGGGGTAATAACCTTGAAGTGGGTGTGTTGGGTATTAACTCAATCATTGACTAGTTCATGAAAAATATTCCTTACTATACACCTGGCTAGACACTTCAAAGGGATATGTTTTTCTTTATCATTGGATCTTTACAAACCACTATAGTGGATTAATTTTTTTATTAAATTAAGTTCTTATATTTTGAATTATTACTGAATAAAACATAAGGTAACTTAACTAGAACCAATAGATTTATATGATTAACCATGTATGTCACAGTTTAAATGAAATCATCATTGGTTGAGATGAAAATATTATTGGAGAAGACTTATTAAGATTGATATTTCATATTCATTTACTCTGATTCTTTTATTTAATTTCATAACCATTTTTTTAGTATTTGGGTGAAACGTGATCACGGGGATGGAGATGAGAAATTTATGTATCCAAAAACAACTATGTATGATAACTAAATATGATAGAATACTTAAATGTTTGATAATCTTAGTATATTACTATTATGATATAATTGTAAGTTCCCTAGTGTTATACAATCTTGTGAGGATTATAAAATGATAGAAATTTTTATTTTTGATAATCATAGATATTTTTCATTAGTGAGAGATAATTTTTTGTGTATTTTGGTGTATTCAAAATCTTATGAGGGATATGTGAAACATATTAGGATTATTCGTCAGTATTTCTTTTTTAAAGGTTTTGAAATATATTTTAAATTCTATCAATAAACATGAATGTTATTTTATGATATGGTAATATTTTTGTGGATAATTATTGCATAATTAATGTTTGAGGTATGTATAAATCTTAATATTAATATATTCTTGAGGTTGAAAAAAATGGGTTGATTGATTTTGAAAAGAGTGTTTGATAGTATTAGAATTTATTATTGATTTAAAGAAAACTTGATCAATTATATTTTTGATGAATCTTAACTCTTTTTTGGCATTATGACCAGTGTGCGATATAATGAACTAGTTGTTAATAACATATGTGGGTAAAAGATAAATATAATTTTTGAATGAATATATGATTTCCATATGGTTTAATACCTTGGATATCCATGTCATTTTAGGATATATAAATAATATAAAATATAACAATAGGGTATATATATAATTGGGTACATTATTGTACCAATGATCAAAGTTTCTTAGGGATATATAAGTAACATTTCATAGCCTAAGAAGGTATGGTACATGTTATATTAGAAGTTATATATTGAAAGATGAATATGTTAAGAATAACCTAAACTACATTCATTAGTTATGGGATTTAATGACCCATCCCAATGGGGCTTGATCCTAAACTACCCCATGCCCGGTCAATAGAGTAGGGATTAATTAAAATCATTGAAAGGCATATCTAACATGAGAGGCCTTTGCCTAATATACAAGTACACGAACCTGACCATCTAAATAGTAGATGGACCTTCCCTAGACCAGATAGAGGGTAATACTCTAATAGTTAGTAGGGGCCCATGACCAGTCCAGCTAGAGGGTGTCAATCTAATAGTCGGAAGAGGACTCATGCCCAACCCAGTTGAAGGTTTCTACTATAATAGTTAGTAGAAGACCCATGGATAACCCAAAAGGTGTGTTCCACTCTAATATTTAGTATAAGATCCATGATTATTCCAGGTGGAGGGTGTCAATATAATAGTTGAGGACCCATGTTCTGATACAATTGGAGGGATACACATGTATAGAAGAAAAAGTACCCAAATTATGCCTACTAGTAGGGTTAAAATATTGTAGTCAAGGACCCATACCCTAAATCCACAAGAGTGTGCCACTTGGGGGATAGGTAAAAGACCCATGCCTTGTCTCAGCAGAAGGGTTACACTTTGAGAGAAGATAGAGGACCCAATCTCTATCCTATTGTTATATTCCACTCTATAGTGAGCTAGGGGACCCATGCCTTGTCCTAGTAGAATGGTTTCACACTAACATATCTAGTGATATAGCATGATTACTATGATCATCCATCATCACTTAGAGAATCATTACACTTAGACTATATTATATCTCATCTCCAAATCAACATTGGATGCCACTATCATGTTCTGTATGAAAAAAACTCAGTAAAAGCTACTCATGACCTAAAATATGAGTCTGAAAAAAAAAGAGATATGAGAGGTTGAAGTTTTTTCAATTGGAAATAAGTGGTACACGACATGTAAGGGGACCCACACAGCATGTGGTCCCACTCGACTACCTATATATGTCCCTACTAGTATACAGATCACTACTCTTGAAAGACTACATGACATATAAAGGGACTACATGGAAAGTACGATCTACTCAGTGTAGTACCCGTGATCTTGGCTATGTCAGTGTAAACTAACTGTATACCTATACTTTGGTACATGACATGCCTTCCCACATGGGGTTCTTTCCATGTCCCTGGTCATGTCAATGTGCATAATTAAATGGCATGTTTCTAACTGTTATTATTCCTATGCATGTGTACTACCAGATTAGACGTTGGGATTCCAGTAATGAGTCACATGGTGTGTGTGTGTCCCAAAAATCATGTGATACACATAATATCATGAAACCCTATCCATCATATTCAGGTAACTAGAAGGTGTCTATTCGTCAGAATACATGATATATATTTATTCCTTTCATAGAATATTAAGATCTGCTCCAACATTACAAATCCACCACAATTCCATCGATCCATACCAATTTCTTGCTCTAAATTGAAGGGGAAGCCTTAGACCACATTTTTTCGGGATTCCATTGGCCGGAAAATAGATTTCCAATTCTTATGTGGTTTCACCACAAACCCTATGTTGATCTCCCTCTTATGATATCTATATTTTGAATCCTAGATCTTAATATTAGTAAAAAATAAATCCAAAAAACATCCCCAAATCCATCCTTGATCCCTGATCCATTCATCTCATGTGAAATAATCACAAATCGTCTAGTCTGATCGGGCTTGGTCCCACCTAGAAATGTCCAATTGTGACCACATGGTCTAATGATGAATAATAAAATGAATTATTCGGAGAAAAGAATCAAATAGAAGTTTTAAAAATCATTTTCCCTGAATTGTAGATAAAATAAAAAAAATTAGGATTTTAGGGGGAGGAAAACTAAATAAACAATTTATTATCAGTACATGACCACATGTAATGGATCATCTCGAATAGAGATCAATGAAGCAATATGATCATGATCTAGAATTTAATCAATAGGGGATGAACCCATAAATTGATGATTCCTACTTGGTTTTGGATTATTCTATAATAAATAATTCACTCCCCAATGATGTAGATCTTTTGTTGCATTCTCAATATCTCGAGCTATCAGGATTTGGAGTATCATTATCTTCTGATTTTAATTCGCTAATGGAGTTAGAAGGATAAATATCTCAATGGTCGTAGGGTTACTCTGCTAACCTCCCATACCCTTCCATGATGAAATACATATAGGGAAATAAAATTAGGTTATTGAATTGAAAAATTATAAATATAATTATTTATTTTAATTAAACTTACCCTCTAATGGTCACGATATATGAATGACCTGCACTAAAACATTTTAGGTTGATCATAGTGTACAAATTTCATTTTGGATTCAATCATGGTCTCAATTTATTTATCTAATATTCCCTCTAATAGTTATCCAATTTTCTTTTATAAATATTTCACACAAAATATAAAATATATTTAATATTTTTATAAAATTAATTTCGGGCATACTAGACCTCAAAATTGCACGAATATTAGCACCTAGCTCCAAAATTATTTATAGGTATATTTCAAAGTCTTAAAAGAAAAGAACCGGGTATCTATCGGAGAAATAAAAATTGTTGTGGAATAATTTATTTAATGTGATGGAATGTATCAACCATATATTTTAGTGAATTTTATCCTTAAATAAATAATATATTAAATAAAATTTTTCACACACAATACCCTACTAAAATAAAATTGATATATTTTGAAAATTAAATTTGACCATTGATACTTAGATGCTACATTAATTACTATAATTTGACATAACCATATCCTCAAATCAATGATGAATATATTAATTAATGGTTTCCAAAAGTGGAATTATTCCCTATGAAGCTCATGTATCTGATATTGGAAGGGTGTTAACATCATAAGGGTTTTATATTTATCATTTCCAAGAAGAAATCAATCAATTATATCTTGATAGAAATTGTTTTTGGAAAATGATTAATCTTGAAGGTTTATCTAAGAAATATATGCCAGTTGAATCACCAATCATGACTACCACTACAGGTTATCTTACCCTTTGATCTTAGGCAGATGTTATAAAGGATTTTGTAAGTATAAAATAATATGATATCAATATGTAATTATGTTTTATAAAAAAATGTGTATATCAACATAAAATTCATTTTAAGCTTAATAAATTATTTTTTTGATTAATGTGTTCTTATATTAAAATGAACTCATATCAATTTTATATAGGAATTTAATTTACATAGATTTAATTTTTCATTGATGCAATATAATTTTCTTTATAGTAAATAAAAATACATTCACATTATACTTCAAATATTTGTTTTCAAAAAATTGTTTCTCTCAGACTTGTTCCTCTATACTGAAAAAAATTCTCAAAAAATTAGAATTTTAAATTAATAAAGTGATCTTCATTTTTGAATTCAACATAAAAAAATGGTTTTTTTTTTTGATTTTAATAAATAAATCATTTTTATTTGGATACTGAAAATACTAATTTTACGGATTCAATAACTTATATAAGGAATGTAATTTTTTAAACATTTTTTTATAAAAAAATATATTTGAAAAATAAAATAATCATTTAAAAATTACCATGTTCAATTTATAAAACCCATGAATATCATTTCTAAAAATTTACATATTTTATGAAAACTATTTTTCATATGTTTCTTTAATATATTTTGAAAAATAGAAAAATTAGGATACAAATTTATTTCACTAAATAAATTATTTGATCAATATTAAAAACATTAAAATAATTAGTGTCAATAACATTGATGATCATTTTATATACATAATATTTCTTTTTCAAAAAGGCTTTTCTTAAGAATGTTTTATATACATCTTATGCGCTATTGTAATGATTAATTTCCTAACACATCGAATGTTTATTTTATAAAATACATAAAATATTAGTCATAATAATTTTATTTTTTTAATATGGACCATTTCATTTTGATATATAGTATTTATATTATTTTTATTAAAGATAATTACCATGATAATGATGAAACAATTGTTTTATAAAATTATTTTTTTATTACAATCATGGAATTTCTATAGAATAAATTAAATAAATAACCATTACATAAGGATTCCAATATGAGATATAAAGAAAATAAATATATTAACACTCATTTTAATTATATTTAATCCTGAATAATATTAATAATCTAAAAATGTCAAAATATCTTTTTTCTTATAGAAATATTTTTCAACACATTATCTATTTTAATTTAAATTTAAATTTTGTAACATTTAATAATTTAATTCAACTAAATAGAAGTCAAATTTATTTCCCTAAAACCAGAAATTTATTATATGAGTTATTTTATATTTTCAATAAAACTAAAATATATTAGTTAAAAACTTGTTACCTTGTTTAAATGTAAAAGAGTAAAATGTCAAAACATAACGTTTAAAACCAGATAACATTTTAAAAGATGTATGGGAAGACTTTGTTGATTATTAATTTTCCAAAATACACCCAAAAATCAATTATTTAGAAACATTGGATCCATTGAACCTATAATAGTGTCATGGAATTATAAAAACATATAGGTTCTTTCCTAAAGTGCCATTTTCATCTACAACATATGCATTTTTTCAAATGTTTTCACCTCAATGTTAATATTCAAAATATCTGATATACATACTAGTATAATGAAATAAATATAATTATTATATGAAGATGTTATTATAATATTGAAGTAATAATATTTTAGTCCTCTCCATCTTCTATGAAAAAGTAAAGCCTTGTTTGTGTGTTGTGAGGAAAACCGCTTCCAGAAAGCGACATCTTTAGTTTTTCAAAACCACTATTTATGGATGATAAAAATAATATAATTGATGAATAAATATTAAATCTAATATATCAATATAATTTTAAAATTTAAAATTCTCATGCACTTTATTTCACTCTCATTTGTTGAGAAATGGAAACATTTACCTTGTATGCGTGTGAATTATCACCTCCACGACGAATTAGTTTCATTATTCATCACCACCGATAATTGTTGTATTTATTAACATAATTAAGATATAAAAAATAGTTCTATAACACTATTAATATTTTTTTATTATGAAATTATTTTTATAAATTTTTTAACCATGGTTACAATACATAAGGAGTTACATAAAAAAGAACTGAACATCCCCATGTAATTGATGTAAGCCAAAATCATATTAAAACAAGTACCAAAAGATAACATATGAAACTTATAAAATTAAATATAGATGAATAAGATTAAATTGTATATATTTAATTAACATAATTTAATATTTTGGATTTTAAAGACCTGTGAAATGTTTTTTGGACATGAGGTATGGGTTTAATCAAAACTCTTCTTCACTGAGACATGTTTATATGTTATGCAAAAATTTCAAAATTCTGTTGTGTATATAATTCCTAAGAGTGTATTTTGGAATAATAAATGATATAATGAAAGAGATTTATATAATAATATTATTTATAAGAATCTAAGGATGTTGAGCTCAAAAAATAGGTCGTAAAGGTTTTGTCTCAAAATTTCCTTATTTGTGACACATTTTCTTTTATAAACCTATATTCTTTTAAATGGTGTGTATCATAAATAACCTAACCCCAGTATACCAAATTTTTTTGTTAATTTATTAAATTATAAAAATATATAATTAATCACATATCAAAGTACTGAATAGTATTTTAGTGTTTATCATATAGATATATACTTAAATCTCATACTAAAACTGAAAAAAATAAAATAATACACATTTTTTTTCTTTGAGTAAACCATTATTCCATTTAGAATATTCATACATATCAATCATAAAACACTTCCTATTATCTTGGGGAAAGGAACCAAAAATATGGAGTAATATCTAATTCTTAGTAGGGGTATGATTAAAATGTAAGATATCATGAATAAATAAGGAACAATAAACATGGAAATATAAATATCTGAAATAAATTTAATTCAATCAATTACATGATCATAAGATGGAAGGAATAAAATAATTATTAAATAATTACTTATAAGTAATCACATAAGTTTGAAACATAACCAAGGATATTATATTAAATCTAAAAATTACGTTGAACATCAATAAATAATCTCATAATGATAGAACACATAGTAGCAAGCATCATAATCATAAAATCTAGTCTTTATGCCAAGACATATTACAGAGATGGGTAAGGCCTCAACCAAAACCCAAGCTAGTTTTTCTCAAGATAGTTACTAATTCATCGAGGTTAAATATCAGGTCACGTGTATCCCTTATTAAGTCCAATGTATTCCCTAGAAGAAAAAGGAGAAACATAATCACATAAAAAAATTTAAAACTATAACATGAAATTTTATTTATTTTCCTAATCAATAAACATAATAAATAATATAATTCATATTGGAAACTAGAATATGAAATAATATTAATTTTCCCAATAAATAAATATAATCCTAAACCATTTAGAGTGATGTGGAGAATGGTATCAAAATTGTACATTCTAGTCATACTGATCATAACCCATCCAGAGAAATAACTATTATCATATCATTTGAACATATTCCCAATTAATCATAATGAAAAATGAGGGTTTTTTTATTAATATAAATTCCTTAAAAATTACATTAAAAATTCATTAGGAAAATATCATTTTCTTATAAAAAATGACTATTAAAAACATAAAAGTTCCAAAATATTAGGAAAAACACTTTATTTGAAAAGGAAATTATAAAAATTGTAAATGAAACTTAAAATAAATTTTTTACATGATGGAGGGAATGTTATATTCATGAAGATTACATTAAGACAAAGCTTCCTTTCACATTTTTATAAGAAATATCATAAATTAAATTGTATATAAAAAGATTAGAAAAATCCTTTCAAAAAATTTTGTTAAAAGTTAAACATGAGAAAAATGTTTTTTATAAATCATTTGGAGAATGTAAAAAAAATTGAAAATATTTTTAAAAAACATGGATATCGAAGAAATATTTTTTGGATAAAGAAAAAAAAATTGGGTTTTCTTAAAAAACAATTGAAACCTTTTAAGTAATAAATAAAGGAAAGTGGAAATATTACATTGAAATATTATTAATATCCATAGGAGAAGAAAATAGATTGGGTTTAGGATAGAAATATCAATCTATTCCCCAAAAGGGGATGTAGAGATAAACAATCTAGAATAATGATGAGATTGTGAAATAAACACTTACCACTTTGTTAACATTTGAATCATAAACCCTATGAATGAAATAACTTCAAATAAAGAATTTATATACCATGAAGATAATGATATTGATGATATAAATGGAAAAGAGGAATTATATAAAAAAATAAATAAATAAGCGGTGAATATGGAATATTTATAATAGAAGTACAAGTTATTTATGAAACCCTTACCTATGATATTATTTTCTTCCTTAGTTTTCATACCTAATCTTCTTCAGAACCCCTCTTTATGTCCATACCTAAATAATTAATATATTGGATTTTTGATTAAACTAAGGACACTACGAGGTGTGGATGGATGCAATGAATAAATTTGTTCAGATATTTTCCAAACCAAAAGTCTTTGAGAGTGTTAATATGTGAAGATGGGGGTAACACTTTATAAGTGGTGAAGAGGACACATTTGAAAATTATAGTTTTTAGGAAAAAATATTTTTCTTTTAAATGATTCTTATTTTATTTGTAATTAATAGATTTAAATTGTATAATTTTTTTAAATGTTTAAACCACAAAATTTTCTTAATTTATTTATACCAATTCATACCCTCTAATTTATCATCAATGTTATAAAATTATATTATTTTATAGTTCTTTTAGACATGGGGTTTCATATATCAAAATCTATCAAATAGATTAAATTTAAAGAAATATATTTCATCAATTTTTTTATTCTTGGTGTTTCTTGAAACATATGGTATCGAAAAAATGTTATTCTTTTAAAATATTATATTTTTAGATTCTCCACACCATCAAAAAAATAAGGTCTTGAAATTTGATCTGGTGCTCAGAAATTATGGGGTTTTCATCTTAAAGTAATTTTATTGAAAACCCACAGTGTAAATAATGGTTCACAAAACATACACTTAAAAGATGGAAAGGGAAATATAGAATGACTTCTTGAATAACACTTAAACTGGTTTCTAATGGGCGGAAAATTGGAGGGATGTTAAAATATGGCCATGGAAAAAATAGTAATTCCCAAATAGTAATTAAGGTTGATAAATATAATTGACCATAAAAAAATTAAATAATCATGAGAAAGTAAAAAAAATAAAATTTTTATTTTTAAAAAGAAGGTTAATTCATCAGAAATGAATTTAATAGGATAAATTTTTTATTACAATATATTTTTCAATGTGTTGAGGGATTATTTTATTATCAAGGTAGAGAACACTATAAAATTAACTTTCATGATATATTTATATTTTCATAAGATTAATACCATTCTTTGGTTGAACTTTGATAAATTTAACCTCAGTTTCTTACTTTAAGAAATTAATATCAAATATGTTATTTGTCTTGAAGCACAACAATTAACTTTAAATGGATCACATGATCTATAAAAGAGTGACATGTCCTAATGTATATACCAATACATTTATAAAAACTAAAACATCCAATATGAGTTATCATAAATAATTCATTAATCTCAAAAAATCAACAGCAACACCCAAAATTAAACCTAATCTATTCCAAAATTATAAATTAGTGGAATAATTTATGTAATCTAAATACCACACGAACCCTTACATCACATATGTCAATGGTAGACACTACACTAATATCACCCTTGGGTTGTGGGTTCATGCCCTGTTGCCTTTCTGAATGGGACGTGTTGTCACCCAAAATATGGGTTATCCTTTTTCCAAAATAATACTAGTATAATTAAAAAATGTTTCTAAAATTTTAATAGCTTATAATTTCATCAACATTAAATATAAGATAAACCACAATTTTTACTAATACCATTATATTTTTTTCCACAATATGTAATGAAATTATTAATTAAATAATTTTTTTAATAAGTCATATACTTAATGATTGGGTTTATTCTTATAATTATCTCCCAAAATATTTTAATCTTGATAAAATATCATCACTTAAAACCTCATGAAGGGTGTCTATGTATTTGAACTTTTTATCAATATTAAAATCATAAACAAATGATGGTATCCATAAATCTCAAGTTAATATTAAATGAAGAGATATATGCTTCCAAAATTGAAACAATAATTATATGTTTCATTATTATAATGACAAAAATTCCATTAGTAAAAACAATTCTACAACGTAATACATGAATCCAAAGTCAAAATCAGTTCAATAATTCTACATGGGATTTATTAAGAGAATAATAATTTCCTTTATCGCTCAGTTTCTTCTAAGGTATATTCCCATAATGATTAGGGTATTCATTTTTATAGTGTCTTATATCCTTATAGTTGAAACAAAAAATATTAGAGGATTCTTTAATAACCATTAATTCATGCAGTGGGTTGAATTTCTCTCCACACTTAGAAGAAAACTCCCAATCAAATATTGAAAGTACCTGGGTGTTTTTTCCACAATTATCACATGTGGGAACATCCTTCTTTACCATCTTCCCTTATCCATTTATTCTCTATTTTACTATTATTATTTTTATTTCAATAAAATACATAATATTTGGAGAATTCATTCTCTATATTGATAAGACATGATATTATGTCCTCATATAATGAGAAGGTTTGGGAGACTATTTCCCATTGAAAAATTTTCTGTAACCCATCAAATAAACAGTTAATATTTCTCTATATCTTCTCCTTCCTCATGAGGAATATATTTTTCCAATAAGATTACTTTACAATATTTACACACAATGATATCTATTTACACCTCATACTTAATGTTTTGAATCAAGGACCACAATTAATCTTTATTACCTGATATGTGGTAAATTACTATGAAAACCTTCACCCTTTTATTAAATCATAAATCAAGGAATATATTTTCAAAGGAAATTTTCTGTTACTCATATAAAAAATGGATGTGTAGGCCCATTTAATGATGGATTTTTTTGATTGAAAAATTGATCTAACATTGTTACACTTTGTGGTTGATTAGTAGGATCCTATATATGGTCAAGGTTATTACTAATAACCTAAGTTAGCTTCACTAGTATGGTTATAATTTATTCAGTTACAACAATAAATCCATTACAAAATTCAATATATTGACCATGATGAAAATAATAATACAGACTACCTACATTGATAAAGTTCCCATTACTTCCTCTAGGTTAAATTTATAAAGTATACCATTCCCTAGATTATATCATTACATTATAAAATATATTTTATAATTAGAAAACCAATGAAACACTTAACATTAATTTAAATATTTGTGCATGGATAATCTCATAATTATAAAAATGGTTTTTGGGAATGTTTTTAAATTATATTTTCAACTAATTCATAATGTTTTGTAAAGAAAATTTAATTTTACCCAAGAATATCCACAGAGAGTGTAAAGCTAAGAGTACAGAAAGGCCTGTTTCCATGAACTAGGAGATGATTGAGTTAATCCACAATGTACCATTTTTAGATTTATTACCCCTATTAACAAATATGATAGATCTACATACACTTTTAATACATTGAAAAATATGTATTTCTAGGAAATACACATAATATATACCTTAAAAATCCATTATTATATGATCCTATACTTATAATTATCCTCAAAGTTAGTCATTGGGTCATGTTGAATAATATTTATTTTCTTAAATCTAGTACCCTTGGTTTCTACTAAAAATCCTCTATGCTAACTATAAAGCCCCTATAGATAGTATCCAAGATTTAGTAATTAATATCTTGAATTGGAATAATATACAAGGAATATAATCTTGATGGACCGAATTGTTTTTTATTCTTTGTAAACTAGATACATACATGAATGTCATATTATAACTAAAAATATGAAATACATTATAATATTTTGTTTTAGGTCATGATTATTGACTTTATTAAATCCCTACAAATCTATCATAAAAACCTTCTTGGAATACTGGGGAAATAAAACATAAGAAATGGGTGATCTCTAATTCTTATTAAGGACTGACATACAATGAAATCTATCATGAATAAAAAAGGAATAATCAATATGGAAAGGTAAATATATGAAATAGATGAAATTGAATAAATTAATTTTCATAACATGATAGGAATATAATGATTATCAAATAATTACATATAAATAACCACATGAACATAAAAATTACGATGGATATTCTAACTAATTGTATAAAGATATGGAATATCAATAAAAAATCTTATAATGTGGGAATTCATAATTTCTGGCATAATAATGATACTATCAAGGCTTCATGGCGATACATCATACACAAATTTGTATTGACTCACCTTAAAACTAAGCTATTTTATCTCATGATACACATATATGCATTGAGGGAATATAATGGTCTATGCACATCATTTACTATGTCTAATGTATTCCTCCTAAGAAAGGGGAGAAACATAATCCCATAAAAATTTATATTGAAAAAATAGAATAATAAATTTTAATAATCTCCCCAATGAAAAAAAACAATAAACATAAACATATTTATTGGAAACTATCATATTAAATGCTAATAATATCCCTCATAAATAGACTTAATCATTAACTCTATAGAGTAATATGGAAAATGGTTTCAAAATAGTACATCCTAGTCAAAATGATAATAAACTATCTAGATTGATAATATGGATAGTATAATTTCAATATATTTCCAATGGATCATAAGGTGAAATGGGAATTGTTGTTAATTATGAATATAAATACCATAAATATTCCATTAAAACATTATTGAGGAAAATATCCTTTACACTTTGAAAATAAATTTTATAAAAACTATCTATTTATAGAATATTAGTAAATGAATTTTATTTGAAATGAATTATGTTAAATTTTAAATGAATATTATTAAAATGATTGCTCATTTTGGTGAGAAATTTCGATTCATTAAATTTATATTAGTTAACAACTACTTTTACATTTAGGTAAGAAAAGTCAAACAGTACGTAGTTTGGAAAGAGACATGAATATTCCTTTCAAATCATTTTGTAAAAAGTGAAACATGGGTAAATATGTATTTAACAAATCATTTGGAGAATGTTAAATAAATTTATAATTTTTTTTGAATACATGGATATGGAAGAGAAGTATTTTTGATCAAAGAGTGAGATACATAAAACTATTCTTAATAATATTTTCTCAATTATTTTGACAACTAATGATAGGAAAATATTTCTATTTGATGAAAATTTTAGGAATCATTAGAGGAGAAGAAAATAGATTTAATTTAGGATAGAAATATAAAAATATTCCCCCAAGGTATACTTAAACATAAGTAGTCCCAAATAATGATGATATTGTGAAATTGATCCTTACTATTTTGGTAACTTGTGGATTGTAAGCCCCGTGAAATAAATAACCACAAATAAAGATTATAAATAAAATTATGATAAACCGATTCTAGATATAACATATCAAAGGGGTAGTATATACGACACAAAAAATAAATAATTGGTTGATATGGAATATATCTCACAAAATAAGTGATATGTGAAACCATTACCTCAGGATTGATTTATCTCGTACGTGTTTGTACCTTTACTTCTCTAGAAAAACTATTTATGTTTATACCTAAAGAATTATTATATTGGATTTATGATCAAAACTACTCCTTTACCATGTGATAAAGGATATAATACATTTTTTTAAGAATTATCTTAACCAAAAATTGTTTAGGAGTTTGAAGAGGAGAAGAGAGGGGTGGCTTTTATATGTAGGGGAGTAGACAAAGATGGACATTTTTAAAATAAAAAGTGATTAATATGTTTTTAACATACTACCCGACTCCAAAATGGATAATTATCAAACTAAAAATGGGATAAGGTATATTTATGGTCATATAATATAAATTGGATACTTTATTTTTCATTTTAACCATTATCTTTCTAGTTTAACTGTAAAGTTGTTTTAAACATAATTTTAGTAATTAAATTTTATTTGTTTTTAATTTTCATTATTAGAAAACATTAATTTGAACATATTGTATAATATTAATTATGATGATTCAAAATATATTATCCATTTTTGAAACTTCATTCATATAATTGGATAAATTTAATTAAAAATTAAACCTGTAAATGCGACTAAAAAACAGTTTTCCAAAGAGACAATTCTCTTAAGTGTAGAATGTTTTAATATCAAAAATCAAAATGAATTAGATTAAAATGACAAATATTGAAATTAATATAATATAATTAAAATATTGATACCTTTTTAACAATTTTAAATCAAAATTGAAAGGTAAATACTTTAAATGAAAGGGTAGTTTTCAATAAAAACCAATATTTTCACTATTCATCAAAAAATTAATCTTTTTTGGATATTTTAAAACAATTCACTATAATATAATTTTGAAATGTTAATTTCAAAAATTAAGTTCATTTTTAAAATTAGATTTCTTAAAAGTGGTAAAAATTAATTTTAATGAATGAGTGAAAAATGCGATGATACCACCTTTTATAAAAATATAGTTTTATTGAAAAAAGTTCCTTTTCATTAAAATGATTATTATTTTATTTCTAATAAATGGAAAACCAATCAATTTCGTTTATATATGATTAAAACTTATAATTTTCTTATTTTTTTTTAAAAAATTCATTCCTTCCAATATAACATCTACGTTATAAAATGTATACTATTTTACGATTCTTTTAGGCTCAGGGTTGTATATATCTCGAACTATTAGAGAAATTAAATTTAAGGAAATATATTTTGTTGGGCGTATAAGTTTGATGCTTCCTGTCAAATACACTATTGAAAAAAATTATTTTAAAATCATTATTGTTACATGTATAATTCCAATTGCATGTTTAATATGATGAATTTCTTTTATTAATGGAATTTTATCTTCTTGTTAAAACTATACCTCTCTTTTTTTGGTTTTTTATTAGAATTATTATTAAACATTAATAGTTTATTATAATAATTTTCAGCCATTGATACATATTTTTATTATACACCGTGACTTTTTAGAATGGGGAATATACTTCCCCTAATGTTTTTGAATCATTATTCTCTTATATTTCATGATATTTACATTTTTATTCAAGTATCTCTCTCTAATTTGGGTTTGACCCAAAAAATTAAAAAAATTTAGGGTTTTCATCTCAAATTCCTCTCTTGAATACATGTTACATTTTATTCAACCTGTTTCCTTTTGTATGGTGTAAATTTGATTTATAATCCAATAAATGTTTAATATTTTTTTATTTTTAATTAATGGGATATAATAATCCAAATCTTTTTATTTTCATTAAATGTCCATGGAATAATGTGTTATCTTTATTGTATTGGATCTTTTATACTTTCTTTTTGACTTATCAATTCAAAATTTTCTTTATTTTTCAACCTTTTATGTATTATTCTTATCAATTAACTTCTATATTTTTTATATATTTACTTCACGTATATATCTAGTTAAATATACCATTTATTTTTGGGGTTATATATTTTTTAGTATACTTTTAAAGAACCACTTTTAATTAATCCTAGTTTAATGGATATTTCCTTTTTTTTCTTATGCTAGGAATCCCCCCACAAATTTTTTTTATGCCAAAATAGCTTTTAGAAACCGTAATTATTTTATGTATAATTCTTTACATTAAATTTCAGTTTTATATAAAACAATAAGGTCTTTTTTTTACATAAAAAAGTTTCTTTAGTTATTCAAAAAAATCTTTATCCATGTGGAACATTTTTTAATTTATTTAAATATATGCTTCTAATGAATCCTCTATATTAGAACTACACATTCAAGATCTGTGTTTATTTTTAAAATATAAATATCTTAAATTATTTATTTCTTTATTGTCTTTGGAATCACTGATATTTATCCTTCCGTTATTCGTTGAATGAGAATTATGAAACCTACTTCCTTCTCATGTGTTTTATCATGTTTATAATTTATATATGGTTCATTTTCCTCTTTTAATATACTTATGTATGAATTTCATATATGTGGTTGGTGGTAATGTAATTATATATCCCTCTAAATAATTGGATAACACTTTATATATCAAGAGATATTATGTAAGGTATTAAGGAGTGAACGTAATCTTCAGTGTAACCTTTTCCACTTTATAATGATGGTCTTGGAAGTCAGATTTTAATTAATATTATGATATCCTACTTTATTATTTATCCACATGTTTATTATCTTATAAATTCACTTCCTTATTCCATGTCTCTATGATTATGTTCATCGTATTTATGATAACATGGTATGACTTTGGAATCCCATGTCATGATTTATTTCCACGTTTATTACATTATAAGGATTTCTAAAGCCCCATTTTACTAATTTATTTTCACTTGGATATCCTATATATTTGTAGGGTATATTTCTTAGTTAGGTTCACTATGAATAATTTTATTGAATATCATGTTTGTACATATAATATGATTTATCTACATGGATAATCTTCTAGAGACACCATACAACTCGATCATTAGTTAGTATTTCTAGGAAAATAGTGTTAAGAATTATAAAATAATTTGAGTTTTAGTATTGGTTCACCAAAACATCTATTATCATAAAAAACATAACAAATATTATCATTATCCCAACATATTTCCCATTTTTGATCATATATTACTACTCAGTTCACCATTATTTAAAGAGATGTAAAACATTACCCTATTCATTTTAGGGAAATATTGGCCCCTCCCATAACATAAACAATAAATATACATAAGTGTTCCATAATAAAACATCTAACCATCACATAATTAAAACCTAAGAATAAATATGGGATTCCAAAAAAATATTCCAATGAAAATGATTCACCCTTTTTATAACATAATGATACATTAGATAGAAAATGGGTTTCATTCAACACATCATAAAAACTCCATGAAAAAATGAGTCTTATATACTTTTAAAATTGGTTCACATAAGGAAATCATTTATAATTCGATTAGTAATCATAACATGATAAACCCCTGGAATATAAATGGGTATTTAACAAAATCAAGTTACCTTCTAGGTAAAATCCATTCAATGAAGAAAATAAATAATACTGAATTTACATTATATAAATTAAGGGTACATGGTTAATAAAATAATTTTCCCCTGTCAATTTATGAATTGAGTCTAAGCGAACACCCTTCAATAAATGTAATCAAGAAAAGGGAATTCACATAATCAATTTATTAGATTAAAAATTGTGGTTATACATAAAAAGTTATTAATCAAGACAAATCCTGTGATAAAGTTTTTCTAAAAAAGATAAGAAAATTATATAATGCAACTCTAGAAATAATATAAATGGTTACATTTGAAAATCACCCTAAACCAATCATAAAATATGTTAAACTACAATGAAATATATTAAAAATACTTTTATGTAATTTATTAAAAATCACTTTATAAGTAAGAAATATCATTTATATTATGAAATTAATTAAAAATAGATACTTTATAAATAATGGATAAAAATATATTCTTTTAGAAACCATGAAAATTTTTAGAAAAGTTTTAAAATAAAACATTAATGGTATTGAAAATATGTGTTCACATAGAAAATTTTACTGTTGGTCATTTTAAACATATTCTTAAAATGATGAAGTCATGAGTTACTTAAAAACGATTTTTTCAAAAAGTGGAAGTGAAAATTTTGGAAAATATTTAGATTTGAATTTGAAACTTCATTAAATGATTCCTTGAAAATTTATAATTGTTATCAAAAGAATTGTGGGGTGGAAGCTAAAACATTTAATTTTCAAAGAATGAAAAATATTTTGAAATACTTTTGTTTGGAAACCAATATCATATAATTTGTATTAGATATTAATTTTGAACATGGGAAAAGGTAATATTTAGAATCATATAAAATAATGTATATTGTATTTCCCAAAACCAAGTGAGAACATTAGATGGAATGAAAATATTGGATTAAAACCAAGATTTAATTAAGTGATGGAGGTTTATTTTTAATAATGTTATACTTTTATGTGATAAAATAGTCTAGTAGGAAAACTTTTTTAAAATAGATATTCCAAAAAAATATAAAATATAAAATCATAAAATATTTTAAATCAATTAATTAAAAGAATTTTGAAGGTCAAAGTTCAAAATTCACCATATAACTCAAAGATAGAGATGTGAGTCTCCAAATTTCCTTATTGATAACATAAATAATGAAGTAAAAAATTAATGAAAAGGGTTTTATATGGTTAAAATGTAAATACTAATATTTAAGAGAGAAAATATAACATAATATAATCATATGGTAGAATTAACCCAAATTATATGAAATATTTTAAAAAATAATAGTTATAACTCAATGAATAATGATTGAGTTAACCAAAACCCCTAGAACTTGAGGAGAATTTAATTCAAAATCCCTTGAAAGGGAGATGAATTAATTGAACTTAATTTAAAATTAATAAAAGTTAATTTTCTATATAATATCTCAATTTGGTAAAATATAAACCACATATAATAAATTAGGTTTATAATATAAAACATTTCTCAAACAAAGTAATTTGAGTTGAAGGTCATTATCAAGGTCTGAATTGGTTCTAGACATGAAAAAAATCCAAAATAATTAAATTAATTTTATTTAATATATAATTAATAAAATTATTCATAACTATAACCATTTATAATCATCATTGATAAAAATTATATACAAATATATATAGTTAGTTAGTTTTTACCTATTTTCAATTTTTGGTGTAAGTAATCATGATCATTTCTTACTAGTTTTGTTGTAGAGGTGTTCATTTTCATTATTATGAAAAATTTCATCATTAATATATCATAAAATTTATTTTTAGGGGTGTATTTTAAATATTTATGATGTTTTAGATTTCTTTCATGAGTGATTTATTCTTTACCCATGATGATGAATTCGACAAGAATCATATTTCAATGATACATATCAAAAAAATAATATTTTTATAATTAATGGGATAAATATAGATATAAAAATTATATAAAAATAACAGAATAATTATTTACATAATTTTATCATATTTTACTAGTTATTAAGTTCCCATACACTTCTATGAAAAAAATTCATTTCATTATTCATGTAAGTGGTTAAAGAGAACCAAACATGAACATACTGTGATTAATGGCTGATTATGAGGTGGTGTAGTTGAAATATCATTATAATAGTATAATAATGATACTATTTAGTGGTATTCAGTTTTATATATTATAATTATTAATAGTTTTGATAATAATTGATAGGTAAAAAAGAATTATAGTGTGAATACTCTATTTCCCTTTGTAGTTCACTTGTTTAATATAGTAAATATTACAATGATTATCTATCATTCATATAATAATAGGATATTAAATTTATATAAATAAATTTATTCGTATAATAATAATCATATTTATTCTTTAAACCAATTTTATAACCATTTATGAAAGGTAGTAATGAAAAATTTAACACACTGTTTCATGGAGGCGGTTATCTGTACATATACATTGATAATTCTTTCATTTTCATTAGAAAAGGAGAGATGGATAGTGTGATTTATCTTTTTAGAATATTAAATAAGTTATATATAATATTATTAAATATTTAATTTTCTTTTTAAACAATCCATGTTTGGTAGTAAAGGGAAAAACATGATAATTAATGGAGGTAGTAGTCAGCATGTACGCACGATTCAATTTTTCATTTTTATAAAAGGAATGGGGAATGGTGGTTAATGAATGTTACAAAAATTTAATAAAATATTAATATAATATATATACTAATGTTAAAATTGTAATATTTTAAAATTAAAATTTAAGAACAATGTGTGAATAAAATAGAAATGAGAAATTTGGGTTAGGAACTTATTCCTTAGTTCATGGATTATCTAATTTGAGAAGGGGGTTAAGCCTTTGATGGAAGGTATTTTGGGAATAAAAAACTTATTTATTTTTTATAGTATTTTTATTAGAGTTTTGGAATATTTTAATCCAAGAAAATGTTTCACTGGTGTGTGGGTATGCAATGAGAGGAGATACCATTTTATAAGTGAAAATGAATTCCTTTTTTTTGTAAATTCTAAAAAACATTAAATAATTAGAAGTAATAATCATGAGAAGTTCCTCTAGAAATAGTAAATAATAGAGAGGTAAATAGATAAGGTCGATGTAGGAATCCAACACCCATTCAAAAATATGTTTTAAATATGTTTCCAACTCATTACTATTAGATTTTACATTTGTACCATTTTTTTGGTTGTAAACAGTTTTTACCAAAGATAACATATCCTTTATTACCAAAAATTTAAAAGTCGTAATTAAATAATTTTTTAAAATGAATTTTAAATTTGAAATAAATTTTACTTTATTCAGCTTCTAAAAAGGATAAAATTAAATTTTAAAGTAATTAGTATATAATGTATTAAAAACAATTTTATGACAAAGATATTATTTAAGTTCAAAGAAATTAAATATAGGTTTGAAAAATAGAATCAATATTTTTAATTTTATAGTATTATTAATAAGATTTATGTTTCTTCGAAACAAGGGTCTCATAAATTTCCAAATCATCCTTATAAACTAACAGTTCCATAAAGGGCATGATATTTTTAAAAACAATATATTTCACTTTTCACTTAAAATTAAATTATTTAGGAAGTTTATAAAAAATACATGATAAGATAATATTGAAATTTTTGATATAGAAAAAGTTGTTTTTGTAAAATTAAAATTAAAAAATTCATAATTTAGCTCTTAGTTGAAAATATAATATATAAAAAACTCTTTTTAAAAAATTTCCTAATAAAAAATGTAGTGTTTTAAATATTCTTTCATATATATTTATAAATAAATTAATATTGATACATTAGTTTAGAAATTTAAATATTTCCAATTATAATAAAAATTTTAACTATTATAAAATTATTAAGGTAAAATAGAATACCCCCATTTTTAAATGGCTCTTGGAAATGGATACTTTTTAAATATTTTACAAAGAAAAAAATAATATGTAATTATTTTAATTTTTTATTATCTCTTATTTATAGAAATTAATATATTATTAATTTAATGTAAATATTTTTTGGTTTTTTTATTCATGCATTGTGTTACTTTGGCGTTGCATGGGACAAAATATATTTAAGATAGTATTTATTTAATGTTTCCAAAATATTAGGATATAATAGATTAAGACCATTGGATATTTTTGTGGTTTAATGTAACATGCACAAATAATATATTTATATTTATTAGTAAAGTGGAATTGGTGTTTTTGAAATGTTCTTACCCTCCCAATAAACTTACTCCTTTTTATTATTGGGATGTCCAATCGAAAAGTTCTCCAGTAAAATATTATTATCAATACGAGTGGAGTTTGGCGAGGGATTACCATGAAACCAAGTTCACACCCTATTATAGAGGTGTCGGTTTTCTATTGTATACAATTTAATTAATATTTCATCACACAATACCTCTTTTGGATATCACCGTGTAAGATGGTCTTATTAACTTCCTTCACCCTTTGAAATAGATCAATACTAATTCATATAATGTCATAAAATCCCAAGAATAGAAACTCTAACTCACCGTATTATCTTTATCTACCAAAATATCATAAATAATGAATACATTAAACTTAGTCTCTGGTAGTTTTCACAATATCAAGATCCTCTTGAAACTGATTATTGTCTTTCTCAAACTCAAATCTGTTAACCATAAAAACTTGAGCCCAAAAAATTTCATGTTTTCAAGAATAATATGAGGTCATACTAGTCTTATTCGCATCTTATTCCTTGATTGTATATTATTAAAAAAATAGGTCTTCCACTTCTTCTTCTTCTTCTTATTGATAGAAACATGATGTGCTTTCTTAGTGAGACATAAATTTGGTATCTGATTTTTAATTATTCAAGAGTTCATTTTCTCTCTCATCTTATCAAATATAAAAGATCAGGTATTCATATTTTTTAAACACATAACACAAACTCACATTAAATTATATATTATTATTCATGTTCTGTCCTCCGATGTTCTTAGATCAGTTGGAAAACTCAGTTACACACCACTAAGAACACCAAAACACATAAAGCACCAATTTCTATATTTATTTGACATATCGATGCACTCTACATGATGATCCTATTTTTTATTATGGGGTCTTCTCAAATTTACACAAATATAAAATTTCATAATATAGCATGTAATCACAATAGATCATCTTAGAATAACTCCCATATCTAGTTTATTCAGGAGGAATTATAGAGGGGATCACAACTTATTTTCTTTTCAAAATTTTATACATATTAATTGATAAAATTTCAATTTAAATTGTTTTACCTCTTCTTTATTTCAGCTGAATAAGTCCTAATTTCTTTATATAGTAGTCTCTATTCTTCATCTCCTCTAATTCCCACCATAACACCCAAAAATAATAAATCATCCAAGATATATTAAAACACATCAGTATTAAGAATTGTGTTGTGTAGATATTATCATTAGTCCTGAGTTAGTACCATTAATACCATTATAGATTCTAGTAAAATATGTATATAGTACCAGTAACTCCACCCTTCTTCTTATTATCATTATTTTCATTAATCATAAATAAATTTTGATATTAAATCACTAAAGGATAGTACCAATCATCCTATGATTATTTGTTGCATTTCCTAATTTAGAGAATTATAAAATTTATCATTTAAGGATAAAACTAATTGTTTGATGTATTTATTTCCATAAGGTTTTTTCTCATCAATTAATTTTTATTTTTCTTAATCAAACAGCTCCGATCATGATGATTTAATCATTGATGAATATTCCAATATTTGACTCAACTTTTTCTGCAGTGTTCTTGGAAACCCGTTAATTTTATCAAAAATATCATCCACTTGATCTTACTCGAAATTTAACTGAATAAAATATATTAATAACTTGAATAAATATTATTAAAATATATAAATATTAATTTCATTATAATTTTAAATCAAGGAAACATAAATTGCATACTTTAAAAATTAACTGAAATTACTCATTCTTTGATCATCTTTTCCATAGCTTGAAGATAATCTCCTTTTTATTCTCTGATCGCATACCATTAGAGCTTTTTGTGATGTTTAAAATATATAAGATTAGCTTAGGAACCATCATAATTATTTTTATAGTTTGGATTAAAATATTTAGTGTCTTCAATATTAAATTTTAACATGCTGAGATTTTATGAATTATTTTCTTCAAAAACATGATATCTTTAATAGCTTGCATTACAAGCAACACAATTCTCAAATGATCCATTATATACTATTAAAATATTATTATTTAATACCATAGTTATCATCAAGCTGTATGATCGATGAATATGAATATGACTATCTAAATTATGAAAATTATGTGGTTTACAAATTTATATTACATATTCATTGGTTATAAATTTATTATAAATGAAAATAACAATCCTTTTAAAATAAAAGAAATATTTTTCTAAAAAACTTTTTTTTGTGCACAAATTGTTTTTTCTTAATAAATTTAAATTTTCACTATTAGTGAATGAATTTAATAAAATTTATATATTCTATATACAATATAATATTTTATAATTCACATAATATAATTTTAGGCATGAGATAAGAATATATCAAGTTTTATACTTAAAATTTTTATTTTTCTAAAAAGAACCTTCATCGTGTTTTGCACAATTAGTTGAAAATTAATTTGTTCTAACTTTTAGAAAAATTATTTGAAAAATTTAACTTCAATTTTGAAATAAAAATGTAAAAATTATCTTACAGTAAATTTTTTATAATTTTTTGAAATGCTTAATTTTTAGATAAGTGGTGATAAATACCGATTTTTTAAAAATTACCTTTTCATTTAAAGCATTTAAAAAGATCCATTTTATTATAAATTTTTTTAAAAATTAAAATTATTTAAAATGTATTATATTTAATTAAATTTAGTTCTTTATAAGAAATGATATGTTTAATTTTAATATACAAACCTTTTATAATTATGAAACCATTTTCTTTGGAAAATAGATTTTTTTACTATGTGCGAGTTTTATTTCAAATTAAATTCTATCACCTATGTGAATTTAATTTGATAAAATATATTACATTTTTTGAATCATAATAATTTATATTATATAATATTTTCATATTTGTTTTTTCATAAATAATATTAGAAAAATATAAAAATTACTTACTTTGGTTAAGATTGAAATAAGGTTTTGTGCGGTACATACACATGCTTAGAAAATAATTTTAAACACAGAAGGATATTTATTTAAGAAATTGGATTTCAAATATCTAATACATGGTTCAAAATAATCTAATAATTATTTATATTTTTTATTCTTAATGTATAAATTATCTAGATAAATAAAGTGACTAGTTACCGTGGTGAAAACCAAAATGGTAAAAGTGGGTAAACTTATATACTATAGGTATAACATGATTAAAACATGTGTTTTTTGTTGGGGTGGTATTTAATGACCATATAATAAATAAAATAAAATATTTATCAATTTTGGAGGCACATATATTGATAGTTACTCCCCATTATTTAATATTTTTTGGGTTTTTATAAAAATGACACTTCTCCTCAATTGTAAAAGGGGACCCCCTCCTATCAATTATTCATACATATTAAGATATTTTACCATTGTAAACCTATAATAATATATTCTATAAGTTATTGTAAACATTAAATAGATTTATTTATTCACAAAATACCAACCCTAGGGTTCTTAATAATTGATCAAAAGAGGGTTTTCTAAGTGAAGCTAATTTTATTCACTAAGATGTTTCTTTATTACTTTTTCTATTTCCAGATTCATTCATGTTTTAATAATTTCAATATAATAAAAACAATATCTACCATATATTTATATTTTTTAATAATAATTTTATAACCTATATTTATCACCTCTTATTTCAAATGGGAAATGAAACCTTCGATACAGTGTACGGTGGACTACCGACTCACAAACTGATGTAATATTTTCCATATGCACCACTCATAGACAGAGAAAATGATGGATTTAATGTTTATATATTATATTAATTAAATTATTTAACAGTTGAAAAAATAATATCACATAAAACTTCTTACCTTTCAATCCTTTGGAAAATAATAGTGTAGCTCATGCGTAAATGTAGACTACCACCTCCACAAAGTGATGTAATATGTTTTTCTATTTATTTAGAAATGGATGATAATAAATATATTTTTATTTATTATATATGAAATATATTATATAGATATGTTTTTTAAAGGTTAATTCATATTAATATTTGTTATGTTCCATCCTTTAAGAAAATAGAAACAATGTTTATGAGTACGTAAAACCTATAGTCTCCATGAACGGTGTAATTCATTTTATATATTTAAATTTATATACTCATATATATATATATAATAAATATATATGATATTTATATCATGGTTAAAATTTTGGTGATTATTTAACAATGATAAATGTTAAAGTAATAGAAATATCAACCCAAAACATATAGGAAATGTGAAGTAGTTATTACCTGAAATGTGATTTTAACAAGAAATTATTAATAGATAGGTAATAAAAGGTGATAATTAAATCATATATAGTAGTGTATATATACTATTAAGTTTATCTAATATATTTATAACAAACCTATATGTATTATATAAGATTTCTGAAATTGTTCGAAGAAGGTCGAGACCTGAGGTATGAGATTTTTATCTCAAATAGTTTTCTTTGGTAAATAAGTCATGCTATGCACCAATATTATTTTATGATGTGTTAATATAGATAATTTTTCATGTTATACCATGGAATTATTTATTTTAATGTTATTTGAAGTTTAATTTAAATTTATGCTCTCGTTGGTCTTACGATTGAAAATTTACCAATGTGGTTAGATATTTTTTTCTCAAATTTTTTTCTTTAAAACCTAAGTTATGGTTTGAACATATATTATTATATGAGGTGAATATAAAGAACCATTGAAATTTTATATCATGAAATTATATTTTTTCCATTTAATGTTTCATTTAAATTTATTCTTTTTTGGGGATTATGATTTAAATGTTACTGAAGTGGTAAAGGATTTTTGTTTAACTTGTATTTCAATGGGTACATTCCATATTCAATACATGTTTCTTTTAGGTGGTGTATATAATACACATGATTTGTTTTATGATTATTATTATAAAAATTATTTTATAGAAATATCCATAAAATTTTATTTATTTCATGGGGCTTGTGATTCAAATATTGCCTAATAGTAATAGTTTTATACTATCATCTAATTATTTATCTGGATTATTTATGAATAAATTTATATTAATGAAATATTATGATATAACTGTCAAAAAAATAAATACTATTCTTATCCTCTTGTTATTTATGAAGAATTCATTTTTCCTTTCGTTTTTATTTTTTTAGGAGTATAATAAAAAATAATGATTTTAAGAAAAAATTACTTTATTTCTCTCTATAGTCGAAAAGACTATCTATTCTGTGTCAAAGGTTTAAAGAAAATAAGGAATGTTTTTTTATAATCTAATTATTTATTAAATAAATTCTTACACAATTTTAATTTTTAATAAATTCTTTAATGGAATATTCTTGCCTTTTCCAAACAAGGACCTTTTGACTTTTTACAAAAAAATTGAAAGGAATCATTATTTTATTTCTTTTGACATGAATGGTATTTATTGATGTCATTAATAATCACTGATTTAAACATACCTTTACAAGTTTATTTTCAATGAAAATGTTTTCTTTAATATTTCAGAAATTTATAGATTTCAAAAAAGTTATCTCAAAATGGAGGAGATTGTTTCCTTGAGAAATGTCTGAAGTGATATTTCGAAATCCCTTTCAATCAAAGATGACATCCTTTGATGAAAAATAATATTTAATAGGTTTATGATCCAATGATACCATCCTTATTATTTATTCATATTATTTATTATTTAAATGAAATTTGTTTAGGGAACCTATTTTTTAAAATGGGTTATTGATAACGAAATGTTTATGATGTTTGTTTCCTTTATGGAGTTATTTTATAATAATGGTTTTATGATATTATGAAAAACAATATATGGATTTTGTGATTGGTGTATCCTTTATCTCCCTCAAATTCATTGGGTAATGAATAATATTCTATGAGATAAATGTTTATATGAGAGGTTATCTCAATCCCATAAGAGGGTATATGGGGGGGGGGGGGGTCATCCCGAGCTTGAAATAGGGTAGATGAGAGATAAAATCCAGAACAAAAGAGAGTATATAAGAGGTTAACCCAATCATAAAATAGTGTAAATGAGAGGTTATCCCAAACCCAAAATAGGGTACATGGGAGGTTATCCCAATCTCGAATCATGGACATGTGTGGTTAGACAAAACCTAAAATATTCTAAATATCTTGGTGGAAAGAATTGGCATAGTATTTTCTTTTCATATATGTATGCGACAAATATATGTCTTATGAAAATGTTATGTTATCATGGATCATGTTTTTTTATTTAATTATGATTCATGTCTTATTAACTTCTAAACTTTATTGCATGACTCACATTTATGATCTATGATTTTTAGTGGAATAGTTTTCAAATGTTATTACCATGTTCTCATAACATTATGATTATTTTAGGTTGATATATCCCTAATTTACCCTTAATTAGAATGTGAGATCACACTTTCTTAGTATTAATTTACCCATTTTATGAATAAATGTATATTGTATCATAAATAAAAGAAGGATGCTGATTATAAAGAACATAATGGTAGATAATGTAGTTCATTATGAACCAATTGTTTATGTATCCATGTTTCCAAAGAAACTAAAACTTTTTGGTCCTCATGTGTGTTTTTAAGGTGAAATGAATATCGATATATTAATATATAATATCTATGTATAAAAAATATTTCATTTATATAGTTCTTATCGAAGGATAATATTATATTACCATTGAATATAGGATGTGAAATCTTTAGTTAGATCCTTAGGTTTATGTACGAGGATAAATATAAGGATAATTAAATGTATATGGAAATATCCTGCAATTTTGGTGAAGGATAGAATGATTTTTTCCAAGAAATTACATCCATATCAGGATACTATAAGTGGATGTAGATTTGGAATAATTGTACCTTGGGGAACTGACTCAGAATAGGTTTCATTGGACTTTGAATCTATCATCACCTGGTGCACGACAATGATCCTCACTAAACATTTGGTTTAACACTCTAAGGGGGCATGTTTTGGAAATTAATAAACTTTTTAGAAACCTTTATATTGGATTTGAATAGATGATTACCATTAATGAATTAGGTTAAACCTATTGTGTGATATATTGATCGAATGTATCACGATTTAGACATCCTATAAGTGATTTTTCATTGTTACATTTTTCCCCACAATGAATATTTCTTCTCAAACTATTATTTTGGTTTTTAGTCAATGATAGGAAGCAAAAGTAACTGGGATAACATTGAATTTTATATAAAATATTTTAATGAGAAACCAAGTGGGATGATGACTAGATTCAAGGATATTATGATTACTATTAATCAGTTATCATAATATATGCTAAACATTATAAACCTTAACCAACTATTAGACTCAATAAAGAAGATAAGGATTGAGTTTTTAGAGAGATGAGGTGGTAGAGACCATGGAAGAAAGAATATTTAGTTTCATATATATAGGGAATGTGGGAAGAAGAAATCAGGTTAATGTAATAAAATAATGAAACGATCTTTTATGTATAGTGAAGAAGGTCTCATAGTATGTAATGTCTAATGATGGTTGAAAATTTTAGTTAAAACAATGTATAAGAATAATGGTTTCCCAAAGGCATCATCAATGGTTCAATTATTTAAATATTGAAAGTATGTACATTATGAAAATTGATGTCCTAGTGGGAAATCTAAAGAAGATGATTAGAAAGGTTTTATGAGTAAAGTTTTTTCTATTGATGATAAAGTGACAAAAAATGACATATGAAATGGGGGAGGTATTACTGAATAATATATAAACCCAATTTAATGGTCTTTGTAATTATATAGAATAATTGAAGTGTTTATGCACTGTAAATAAAAAAGTATATTATATTAATCATGAAATATATAAGGTCTGTTCTACAAAAATTACGATTTATGTATATGAAATAATATTTTGAATGGTACTGATAACCTAAAAAAGTGATTTAATGAAAATTAGATATTTTATGGTAAATAATTATTTAGGGAAATATAACCCTTAATATTTTCTTGATATTGATATAATTGTGTTTAGTTGTGATGAAGAGATGATTTATATTGATAAACTAAACTAGATAGTATTAATGACCATTGAACAAATTAATGATTTGATTAAAAATTTGGTTATGTTATAATTGATTGACTTTACATAATATTTTGATTTATGGAATATAATTAATAATATATTATTTAATTAAAGAAATGATGATGAATTTATATTTTTGTTATTTTTTATAGTAATTTTGTTTATTAGAATGTTTCAAGATACATTTATGACCCAGGTATTCACATTTTAGGTATATGGAAATGAAGAGATACTCTATGATATTTATGGGATTAGTGTAAAGTTGATTTGTAAAATTTTATGGCCTTCTTTATAATTTTGTATTATTTTGGAAGGATATTAAGGTTTACCATTTATGGGATGGTAATAGTTGGACATTGGATAATATGTTAGAGATTAATGTATTATTTCATCATATGAAGGTTTATTCATATTAGATAACTTGTGATAATCATTATTGTTTTGATGATAAATATAAATATAAGGAGTGAATTATAATTATTTTATGGATATTGTGATCTATTAGTACTTCATGAATGAGTCCTGATTTCATAGAGTTATAGATGAAGTAGATATTGACTAAAAAACAACTAAAAGATGATATTCTATTTATGAAATCAAAAGAAGTCAAGTAAATATATTTTATAATGTTCTTTATCATTATCATAAATATACCCTCCAATTTTGGAAAAGGATATTTAGATAAAATAATTGTCATATTATTTTAATTTCTGATGAATCAATTTTGTTCTAACTGATCATATATTTATAGTTTTTTGGGGGTTAAAATTTTCATTAACAAGTTCTATATCACTCTCTGTGAGTAGTACTATTATATTTAATGTCCACATTACAACTTCCCACGTTTTATGATGGGGGTTTTAAACAAAGTAATTTTCCAGTGTCATTCCCTTGATTAATGAGCACAAGTTAAGATTTCATGGAAAACAATTATTTGGGGGGATTTTAACACGTTGATATTTTATGAAATATGTTTTAACAAAAAACTTTATTTTCTCTATAACTCGTGTTTCACGCAACACCAAGTTCAAACGAACTGTGATATATAACAAAAATATTATTATTTAATATGATAGTTATTACCTAGACATTGGGTTATAAGGTATGAATTTGAATAAATAAATTAATAATTGTATATGTTTTACACATTTTTAAAATAAATTAAATGGTTATAAATAGATTATAAATAAATATAAAAATAATTTGAAAATAAAAGAAATATTTTTATAAAAAATAGTTTAAATGCCCATAAAGTGTTTTTATATTAATAAAATAAATTATTCATTATTAGTGAATGGTTTTAATGAATTTAATATATTATAAAATCAATATAATGTTTTATAATTCTTCTAATATTTTTCTTAGGTATGATATTATAAAGAATGACGTTGTACTCTTAAAAATTGTACTTTTGAAAATAGCGGTTTCATCCAATTTTTTACACTTATTTAAAAAAAAACTTTTTTACCACATTTAGAGAATTTATTTTAAAAAAATAACTTAATATTTGAAATAAAAATCTTAAAATTATCTTAGAGTTAATGTTATAGAAATTTATAAAAATATTTTTTTTATGAATAGATAAAATATTAATTTTTATTAAAAATTTATCTTTTTTTAAGGTATTTACAAAGTTAAATTTTAAAGTAAAATTAGTAAAATTATTTTATATTTAGTCCTATTTATGTCATTATAATCAATATTATGTTTAATTACCATATTACAACTTTTTTTACTTATGGAAAAGTTTTCTTTGGAAAAACACTTTTTTTATCATGTCTATTGGTTTCATTTTGAATTAAATTCTGCCACTTCTGTTAATTAAATTTTAAAAAATTTATTCCTTATTATGAATCAAAATAATTCAATTTATATAATAATTTAAATTAAATTTTTTCAGAAAGAATATTAAAATAGTTAAAGTTAATTATTATTGTTTTTGTTAAATCGAGGTTTTTCGTGCTACAAACACTTGTGTAAAAATTTATTTTCAATAAAAATTTCATATTTATAATATAAATTTAATTTAATATTAATAATAAGTGGGTATATTAATCTAATAATGATAATTCTATTTTTACTTTTAAATGATAAACCACCTATATAAAATAAGGAGACCAGTTACCATGGTGAAAACTGAAATGGTAATAGTGAGTAAACATAAAGACTAGGGAAAAAAATATTTAAAAAATATTTTTTAAAATTGTGGGGGTTTGGTTTGGAAATTTAATCCCTTCCCTCCATTATTTATCAATTTTTGAGGAACATTTTTTGGGGGTGAATTCCCATTATTGAATAGTTCCTAGTATTTAAAAAAATTCCACTCAATCTCAATTATAAAAGTGGAACTCTTCCCCACACTTAACCACAACACATAATACATTTGGATATAATAAAACCTTCTAAAATATCTCCCCATTATCTTTATCCATGTTCTAGAGTTGTTTTTATTCCTAAAATACCATCGCTTTAGTCATTACTAATAGATCCAAAGGTGTAATTTCTAAGCGAAGGTAATTTCCATCACTAATCCATTTATTTTTTACTTATTATATTAACACTTTAATTCAGGTATTAATAATTATAATATAACAAAACCATTATATAATATATAATTATATGATATTATTTTAATGTAATAACTTATATCCAGCTACACATCCATCAAATGAGAAATGAAATTATCGATCATGTGTACGATGGACCACCACCTAACAAACCGACATAATTCGTTTTCCATAACCGAATATCACATACAGATATGATGATGTAATTAATATTTATATATTATATTTATTATATAATTATAAAATTATAATTATGATATCATATATATTTTATTACCTTCCCTTCTGTTTTAAAATGATAATGTCGCTCATTCATACGTGTGGACTACTGCATTCACGAAGCAATGTGAAACATTTTCCATTTTATTTTGATATAGATTGTAATAAGAATATATTTAATGAATATAAATGAAATATTTTATATTAAAATTATTCTATAAATTTTTATTCATATTCATATTTCTTTATTACCATTCATCGATAAAATGGAATCAATATTCATGTGTGTGTATGACCTACCGCCTCTTGAACGATGTACTTCATTTTCTATCACTAAATTTTATATATTATATTAAATATATATAAAATGAATATATATGATGTTTATATACTTCTAAATTTTTTGATATTATAAAACCATGATAAATTTAAATGGACCAAAAATACCAAACCACAACATAGTGGAAAAATATTGTGGTTATTACCAAAAACATAATTTTTACAAGGAATTGTTATAATAAGGAATAAAAGGATTTAAGTAAATCATATATGGTATGAAATATAAGAGTATGGTTATATTATATATATATAATCAAACTAAATTTTGTATACAGGAGGTTCTGATGTGTATGAACAAAGTCAACACTAGAGGTAATAGATTTCATCTCATTTTTTCTGTGGGACATAAGTAATGCTATAAACCAATATTATTTGATGAGATGCATATATAACACCATTGACATGTTATTTCATAAAACTTATTTATTATCATGATTTTTTAATTATCATTTAAACTTATTCTTTCATTGGGATTATGATTCAAAAGTCACAAAAGTGGTAAGAGATTTTCATTTGAAATTGTTTTCATTGGGACATAAGTTATGATATCATCCTATATTATCTTCTAGGATATATATATATATAGAACCACTAAAATGTTATATTATGAACTTATTTATTTAAATGATATTTAAATTTTCATTTAAAGTTATTTTTTCATGGGTCTTATGATTCTGATGTTACCAAGAAGGTACGAGATATTCGCCTCACTTTATTTATGTGGGACACATGAAATATTCAAAAAAAAATCTATTCTATGGTGCATAAAATGTAAATTAATTTATTCTATGATTATTATTATTAAAATTATTGGATAAAAACACCTATATAATATTTATCACATGGATTATGATTGAAACGTTTCCAAAGAGATAAAGGGTTTATATCAAAATATCAATATTTATTAGGGTTGTTTGTGATTAAGTTTCTAGAGAATATAAGTTTTCCTTTTATTTTCCTATCTTAAAGAACTAAAGAGACCATAATAATGTTTTAAAGGAAAAATAATTTATTCCTATCTTATATCAACAATACTTTGTCTTCCTTGTCCATTTTTTCAAAAAATGTCTTAACGAATTTTTTTATTATCCAATTATTATTTAAACATTTTTACACAATTTTTAAATTTTACCAAGTTATTTAAACGGAATATTGTTGTCATTTTACCAACATGGAGACTATAAATTTTTAACGAAATTGTGAAATGAGTCTTTTTTTAACATGTAAAACAAGAAAAACATTTCCCACTAATAATACCTATAAATGATTGAAAGTTTCATATACAAGTTTCCATGTTTATTTTCATTGAAAATAATTTTATTAATATTTTGGAAAATATTTGATTTTAAATAATTGATTTCAAGATAAAAATGTTATTTATCTCATGGAAAATTCCTTGGGATATTTGAAAATAAATTTCCATCAAAGATAAAATGTTTTGATGTTACCTAATATTTAATTGTGATATGATTCAATAATTCCATCCTTATTTTTTCTCTAGATGAATTATGATTTTTATGATTTTTTTAAGAAAATAATATCTCTAACATAGGTTATTCTATGATTAAATAATTATAAGAAATATTTACTTTTCACGGGTTATGAGGTGAGAATGTTTTGTTATATTATGGAATAAAAATTTATAGATTATACGATGGTTGGGACCTTTATATCCTTATAATTCATTCGGCAATGACTAATGAATAATGATCTCAAAGGGTATATGGGAGGTCATCCCATTACCAAAAGAGTATACCTGAGAGGTTATCCCAATCCAGAAAGAGGGCACACAAATTGTTTACCAAGCCACAAATAGGCTATATGGAAGGTTATCCCAAGCCCATAAGATTATATATAGGTGGTTATCCTAGGACCAAAAGAGTGTACTTGAGGGGTTTTCCCAATCCGGAAGCAGGTACTTGGGTAGTTGTTCCAATGCTAACATATTATATTTTTAGTGGATATCCTTGACATAAGGTTTTGAATGATTATGTGTGTGAAAAAATATATATCTTATTCCAATGTTATGTTATCATAGGTCATGTTCTTTGATTCCTTTACGAATCATCTCTTATTAACTACAATACTCTATTCCGTGAATCAAATTTATCATCTAGGATATATCTTAGTATGGTTTTCAAATGTTATTCTCATGTTATCATGCCATTATTCTCATGTTACGTTGATATCTCCAATTTTTATACTTACTGAGGAACTAACCTCACCCTTTATTATGTTTCCCTTTCCCTAGTTTATGAATAAATTTATTATGTATGATATGTATAAGAAGGTTTTTATCTATGATGAACATAGTAGGAGATGATGAAGTTCACTTATGAAATAGTTGACTATCTATTCGTGTTTCCAAAGACACTAAACCATTATGGTTATATTGTGTGTTTTGGTTAGATGAAATGAATATTAATATATTAATATGTAATATATATGTGTGAAAATATTATTTTTCAATAGAAATGATGGTTACACATACCAAGGGATATTCATTATGAAGTAATAAATGATATTTATGTGGGATATGTAAATTCTTACACAGAGCATTAATGATTCTTATAAAACATAAGGAAATCTAAATTTTTCATATGTCCTTAAGAAAAGCTTCTGGTTTCTTAAAAGAAACTCTATCCTTGTACAAATTTTATCAAAGTGTGTTGAAATAGTAAATATATTCTCGAAAATGTGTGGTAAACCCTAGATGGGTTTTGCACTTCTTTAGCTATATTTGGATATCCACACTAGTAGTATTCATCTAAATCTCTTACAAACATTTATATAAATTACACCACAACCTCATTACTTGTTTTGACATAATGATAAACTATGAAATAGTCTAATATAATATGTTTCTAATGAAGAAAGAAACTCCATCATATATTTGTAAAATTAATTAGTAGTTGTTTCTTCCTTCATTGGGTGGATAATCTATCCATTAAACAATACATCACTATTTCACGAGTACATCGACAATAAAAAAAAAATATAACCAACAACAAATACAAATTCAAACCAAGGGAACTCCCATAACCCCATTTGATTTTTTAATTATAAATTTCTCATATATTCAATCCTTCTCCCCCTAATTGATAGAAAATGAGTTTAAGGGAAAAAATTCTCCCCCGTAATGAAATTATAGTGAATAATTGATAATATATTTCTTCTCCTTTGTTGACCTCAAAAATTCCAAAGGAAGGTTATCATTTTTCAAATTAATTCTTTTAAATTTAAGAAACTAATCTTCACCCCATGTGTTTTTAATCCAATTTCCTAGTGTCCTATAAGTTTTATGTTTAAATGGTTGAATCACATGTTTTAATAAGAAATTAAACATTAACTAAAAAGCTATAAATCCATACGGGATACCCTTTTTAGAAAATAATGAGTGAAGAGTGTTGACAACATATATGTCTATAAAAATTCAATATGTGATAACACTTCTAAAACTCACTTCCCTGAGGCTTTACCAACATATTTTCAAGAGTTTTCAAAAATGTACACTCACTTGAATGGAAACATAAAAATAATGAAAGTGTAATTTATTTTCTTCCCACATTTGGTTTTATAATCATTCCTCCTTTATAAATATAGTTTATCTGAGTCAATATAGTAATTAGATAATTAAAATCATACCGAAAAATTCAACTTTATTTATCTCTACCCAAGTTTCCAAATATATAATTTTTATATTTCAGTACTTTTCTTTCTTTGATTTCTCCCCCTCATGGGGTGACCTATAAATTTTATGACCTTAAATTCATAACTTTAGAACATAGAAATAGTACACATGGGAAAGGGGTGGATCCTTCATAAGATCCTTAACTTGAAAATTAAGGCTGAGATACATTTCTCATACTAGTGACTCCTCTATTTATCAGCCTAAAGTGCATAGACCTTTTTATTCTTGATACAAATATGATTTTACTAATTTGTTCACACATGGATAGTGTGGAATTATTCCAATATCCAACATCCAAATTTGTTGGAATGACCTTATTCACTTTACCAATTAGATAATTTTTAATCTTTTTATATTCTTTATCTATAAAGTCACTTCAAGATAGTATATTCTTATTGTTTACATATCTTTATGCTCATTATAATCTTTATCTTTGAGTGTGAATCCCATACAAGTATAATTATTTGTAGACATATAAGTAATTAGTGTTTTCCCTTAATTTTTAATTTTTTCATGTAGTATTTTCAACGATCTAAAATCTATGTCTCATGCTTTTGACACCATCCACACACATCTTTTTCATATTTTAACTTGAAATTTTTGGGAAGATTATCATATTCTTTACTTGGAATATCAACCACTGATATAATAAGGTTATATATAATATGGTTGGATTCCATATTATATTTATTCTTTCTCCCTTTTCTATTCAGATTCATATACCCATTTAAATGGTCCATGATATGGAATCTATTTCTATAAGAGAATAATATGTTCCATATACATTGAAAATCATTATGAGTATTTTGAATTCACTTCTTAGTAGTATTTAGTTCAATTATATTATTCCAATTCTCTCTTAAGGTAGACTCACTTGTTTTATTTCGTTGTTTATTGACTTTTGGATGTGTAATTTTTTCATATTAGTATAAAATTTGTGTGGAGTAGGTGAATAAAAACAAACATCAATGTACTGACCATTTATATTTCATTATTTATATAAACTATTAGGACACTTTAATATGTTTTTACAAGTAAGATATAGTCTTTTCTATAATTCTCCATCTATATCGAATGATTATTCCTTATTAAGTCCATAATCTCCCATGAATTAAAAATTTTATTATTTTTAAACGCTGACATAGTATATAAAAAATAAATAAAAATATGACCAAACCTCTAAAAAAACCATTATATCCCAATTTATCTTGTTCTTTTTCATGTGCATGAATTTTTTTTAGATTTATATGTTTCCACATTTTAGGTTGTAACACTAATTAATTGGGATCTATTTTTGAAAAAAATATCTTCTAGGTCATGATCAAATCGAATATTATTTTATTTTTGTGTTTTATATAATTTTTACACCTCTAAATATATTTAGTACAAATAAAAAATTTGAGGTTGTGGGATCTATTATTCTATGAGCATGTGATCAAAGAGTCTCTATGTGATATAAAGCTATATTCTTCATCAATATGTGTTTATTTTGAGGGATAAATCATTTCATAGATTTTTGTAGAAAATAATATTATCTCAAAAAAATTGAGAATACCCACATCGAGAAGCTTCCAGATTTTTTAGTTTCACAAACTATTCTTGGAAATTCGTATTGGGAGTATAATTATCAACCTTTGGAGAACTCAACAAATCTTCCTAGATTTTTTTTAGCTTCTAATTTTTTATATAGGAATTTTAATTTTTTATAGATTATTTAATATTTCTATATTTACTTCCATCATAGAAAACATAAAATCCATGGACAATTAATGAAAATTCTCAAATTTATGGAACACCTATTTGATAAAAATTTGCAAATATTTATGTCTCGAAAGGATTTTTATAACTATTTATCAACTAAAAAATCTTTTCATTATAAATTTGGATATATTATTCCATGAAATTTAACAAATTTTTGTAAGGGTTGTAGAAACTCATTATTTTATAATGATAATTCAATGGAATCAGATTTGTATTCCAGTTACGACTTCTTATCTTGTATCTCTTTGATATATGAAAATATGTAAGTTAAAGTTTCAATTTTATTTTCTTTATGCAGTCCTTAAAATCAATAGAGAAATCACGTGGTGATTCATCAAATTCAACTTCATAATCGATTTTTCCTATTTAATAATAAAAATACTCTTCAATGGAATAATGAAAAAATTTACCACTTAGAATGATTACAAATAGTGATGATTTCTCTATCTTTATTGAGTTTTTATCTTTTTTCTGGACTCCTTTTTCCTACTGTATTATAGAGACATGTATAATACTTATAATTCATGTCTAAAAATGATATAGATATATTATTTCATTTGAGGAACTTCTTAAACCTTTTTAAATCTACACTTAATTTATTCATGTATTAAAAAATGGGTAATAAAAAGTTTCCAAAATAATCATAGATAGAGCCTTGAGATTTTGTTTCAGTTGTGATAGAATAAAATAACCAATTAATAGGGAAATTATAATATGATACTAGATGAAAACCCTAGTTGACCAGTATAGACACATATGAGAGGGGGTGGGTGTGAATCAGGTGGTTGTAAAACATACCAAATTCGAATTTTTTGTTTTGAAATTTCAACACCTTTGAAATTTAAACATATCATATTGGATAAAACAATTTTATATTGATTATTAACCTAGAATAAAAAAATATGAAATAATGTTGATGTAGTAAGGTGGAGCATGTGTTTTTACAATGTTTTCCCCTCCTAGGATTCTTACTCCTTGTGGTTCCGGGGATATCCAAGTCACAGATTGTACACGAAAATATTGTTATCAATAAAATTGGATATAGGACACGGATTATTTAGAAACCAGGTTCCCACCATATTACCTAGTTAAATGATTTATTATCCTACAACACCACATAAACATAGCATCACACCAACTGGCCTTCTAGGTTGCATCCTAATTTTAATTTCATTTTATTTCACATTATCCAAATTCAAAACCTACATCCTCACCTTAGAATAATTTAATACCTGGTGAACATCAAGAATAAACCCATTAAACTCAGTATCTTTTAATTATAAAAAATTAAAGATCCTTTTGAAACTAGATACTGAAATTCCCAAAATCTAGAATCTTAACACTGATAACTCGAGTATGCAATTTTTATAGATATCAATAAAATATAATCCTTAGAATAATATTATTCTATACTATATCCTCAATTATATCTAACCCAAATAATAGTTTTTCTTTTTATTTTTTTTTCTTTGAAATAAATAATAATTTCTCAATGTCACACAATCTTATTATAAACACTTGTATTCTTCAATAGACTATTTTCTATCCTAATTTCTTAACTACGAAAAACTTGTTATGAATACTTTTAAACACCTCACACAACCTTGAATTTAGGTAAATATTTTTCATATCCTTAAATTATAAATATTTTTTGGTTCTCTTAGCTAACTCAGTTACTTATCACAAAGCACTCCCAAATGCATATGTCACACCTATAAATATTTTATTTTTAACATATTGATGCAATACACAGGAGTCACTCCTTTTCACTTAATTTTTTTATCAAGTTTCCAAAAATGAAAATTTTTATAAGATAACATATAATTTAAATATATTGGATTTACACATCTCATATAAATTAATTATTCAACCGAAAATATGTGGGGTGTTCCCACATTATTTTTATTTCAAACCACTATTTAATAGAAAAAGTTATAATTTCCCTTTCATATAGTTTTTTATATTCTTCATATTGATGAAATAAGTATTTAGGTTTTCTATAAAATATAATATACTCATCAACTTCTCAAATGAACTCTATAGAGTCTAAAAATAATAAATATTCCATGCTAAATTAAAATGTAGTAGCCTCAGGAGTGGTGCGGTGTGAAGCTACTTATTTTACTAGAGTGTATGCCACCAATACTTGTATAGATTCAAGTAAAATCTATACATATAATTATTAACTCATCCACTATTTTTCTCATGCAAAGGTTGAATAGAAAATGAACTTTTGATATTTAAACACAGAAGTAAAGTACTGAGAATCTTCTAATTATTAATTTTATTTCTAGATTTAGTTAAATAGAGAGGTTATTATTTTATTCTAAAATTAATTCTTTTAATTTCATCCTGCCTATTTTTTTCAATAACTCAATGGGATTTTTTACTCAAAATTCTCATATAAAATTGGTTTAGACTTTAATGAATAGCCTTAACTTTACCTCAACTTCATCTTCATTATTCTTGAAAACATATTAATTTTCTCATGAATATAATAAAATTTATCTTAATAAAAAATTATTTAATCATGGTTAACAAAACATCATGATCTTCATAACATGAAATCATAGATTCAACATCTAAAAATTTCATTTTCATCAAAATATATAATTATATATACTCCATTTTTGGACTTTAAAACATCTCTCAAATTATCATTACTTTGATCTTATTCTTCATAACTTTAATATAATATCCTATTTAATTTGGTGTTTGTATGATACTCTTTTTTATGTTTTTGAGATGTTTATAAATATTATGATTAGACTAGTCATCATCATAAGTGTTTTTCTTCATTAGATTATAAATATGGAATATTATGATTTATGTATATTTAATTCCCCAATTATCTCTATGTGTTGATGTTTATGTGAGAACATATCATCATTATGTTCCCAAAAATCATTCTTACATAGATTTAATGATGTTTATAAAGACATAATTCACAAAATACACATAAAATATGATTCTTATACAGTATGACAATGATTCTAATAGAGTTAAGACTTTGTTAAATTTTTTCTCATTTTCACCCGATGATACTCACAAACATTAGGATGGTGTTTACCAAGAATCATATAATGATTAAGAAAAGTGTGATTTATGTATATGTAGCACTAAATGATTCTTTGGCAGTAGTGGGATGATGATTACATAGTACCTCTTCCTTTTGTAGTGCCTCCAGGATGAAATAGTGTTTATATAAACCAAGGGATAATCTTAGGAAAGGTTTGTTTGATGTTTAAATAGAAATATATTAAAATTATGTTTATCATGAATGATTCTTTCCGAAACATAAGGAATTATCCATTTTAGAAATTTCCTTCAAATGAATTTAGGTATTATTCAATGAACAATTATCCTTATACAACCTAAATCCAATTGGTTTGAAACACTAAATACCACAGAAAACTTATGGGTCACAACTTGAATGGATTATCCAATTATTTAGCAAGCTTAAGATCACCCCACTATATTAGTACTTCTAAATCTCTAACCATATATTGATTAAATCACTCGAAAACATTTACGCCAGTCCTTAATTGGAGGCCATGTCTCCAATCATCTTATGTAATGGTTTTGTAATCCTAAAGCCAACTTAATTATCAATTTGAAAAATAAATGGAAATCCATATCTTTAGTCATTGGGTGGATACTCATTCCATTACCAAAGAAATAACATTTTCATAATTATATTGAAAATGAAAACAATGTTAATTGAAAAGAATATAAATTCAACCCAAGGGAAATTCAAAGGAACTTCAATTGGTGAAGGTTTCATAAACATTTATTGAACCACAATGATCATTATAAAATTACATTAAATTGTATTATGTTTTAAATTATGTGTAACTAAACAATGTGGGTTCTCATTCCCATCCTATGGAAATGTAAGAATCCTCTATATGGGCCCAATCCCAATTTCACAATATATACCACCTCCCTAGATGATGATAAATCTAAGAGATCCCAGTTGTGTAGATTTAAGAAATATTATAAAAATATATTTTGAGAGAAAATGATATATTCTGATATACAAAATGATTTATGGTAATAATTGATCACTTTCACGGAGTTAACCATTATCATTACTGGTTAGTATTTCTTGAACATGACTTAAAAGTATAAGAGTGTCCCAAAATATGACATGTTAAAGTATTATCTTAACTCTAATCCACTTTAATAATTAGAAACCAAAAGTTTGGGCGATATGTTTTAGTGAACACCTGCCTTAAGAATGAAGGTCTGTACAAACTCAAAAAGAATGGTTATGGAGGAGTATTGGAAACTAAATGGTGACGTCGAATGAAATCATTTAAATGTAAAAGGGATTTATTAATCATGAACCTTTTCAAATAATATTTTATTACTTAGTTTCTCATTTTTTTTTGATATCCCTTTTAGGAAATCCCTTTAATCCAAATGACATCATTGAATGAATAATTGAACAATATGCTATCTGGATTTTTGGGTAGAAACCATTGGTCAATTGAATATATGATGAACAATCAATAACCCCCCTAACATATTCCATTAATTACATGATGTACATGGTCCCAATTATTATACAGAAATTTTGATTAATCGAGACGATATAGAACTTTTTGGTGAATGACCTGGTATGAGAGTACCTTCTACACAACACCATCCCTACTTTAGAGGTGTCTCATGAGAGACTCCTCAAGTAGAAAAATTATTATCCAACTATCTAGTATTAGTCCAATGAGAAGTAGGTGGAATTTTTTTACACCTATAAAAATTTATAGAGCCTCTTCCTGAGGCGCAATTACTCATACCTCCTTTAACTTAAGAAGGTGGATGAGGATGTCAAATTAAACATCACTATTTTTATAGATATTTCTTGGAGTTCTCCAACTGGTTATCAACATCACTAAAAAAAACCTAGATTCTTTAGAATATGGTGAGGAGTAAACTACATAGATCCTAGTATTGGTTTTCTAAAATATTACATCTTGAAGGAGGGAATGTTGAGGGAATATAGATATAAATTTTTAGGAGTGGGATTATATCCCTGCTCCCATCAACATTCTAGAGTAGATTAATATTACATTTTCTCATTAACACCCATGAGTGGTTTTATATCCCTACTCCAATAAACATTAAAGAGTGGTATCATATTATTCCCCCTCTGAGAACTTGGGAGAAGGATTATATCCTCGATCGACCTATGAATTTCATCATTTATTATTTCCACAATTTAAGATATCTATCATATGCCAACTCTCATTTAAGGATTTCATGAACATATTTTGGTGATAACATAGATGAAAAACTATATCAATGATCCCATCGATAATTTTTTTTAGAATATTTTAGGGACAAAGCCAAATTATTCTTTTTATCCTTCTTCCATATATGAAGAGCATCAACATATTATTTCATCAAAATATAAGAAGGTTTATATACCTACTTCCATCTATGAATATTTTCCAAATATTCCAGTGGTAACATATGAGAATGGTAATATAATTCCCCCATCTTAGATAGATCATTGGAATATTCTAGTAGAAATGTATGTGAGGGATTATTTCCATGGTCCCTTCTAGAAATATTGTTGGCATATTCGAATGGAAAATAAGAAGTATCCTAAGAGGACACCCACTTGTGAAAATTGTTGTTATCATTTTGTGACCTAGATTATGATAGAAATTGAAACCTTGATTTTGAATTGGAGAATGTCTATAAGTAATCCTCTTAAAGGTAAACATGAAATCCAACAATAGGTATATACCCCTATAGAAGATGATATTCATGAGGTTACTTGGTATATTTTGAAATTATTCTAAGAAACTAAAATCTCCCCATCATTTAAAGATTGTGGATATGGTCGTGGTAGTCCTAGCCAAAGTACCATATTCAATAAATCCGATGAAACTCTGAAATATAGCCACTAAAATGGTCCTAATTATGTAAATATGAATTTTGGTCTTAAAGTATATTCTCATTACACTATTTTCAGAGGTCCTACACATAGAATGAAGATTAAATAGCAAGGACGTTCTCCCCTTTCTAACCAGTAAAAAATCAGTGAACACATTATGCCTCCCCATGTGAATTAAGATGATAACTGTATAGTTCATCTCCCTAAAATATTTCAAAAAGGTCTAAATTCTGAAGAAAAAATCATTCTAGAATATATGTCCTCTCAAAAATGGTGAATCAGGTATCAACCTTGGATGTCCTCCCCATGGTTCTCATTACGGAGTCCCAACACACAAATACTTATATTATTAGAATTAATTTTCTCCCCTTGTCGAATATTACCTTAAAAATACCTATTATAGAGTGAAACATGGGAACTCATTGGTATCCAAATTAGGCTACATATCATAAATTATTGATAACTCATCATGATTAAAGGAAAATATTAGGCTATAATCATTATCAGGGCCTCCACTGGGGCATGAAACCTATAATGTAATTGGGTAAATTCTTAATGATCCTACTATTATTAAAAATTAATTTTGTAGGAAATATTAATAGCAGGATCTGGTTCAAGAACCCCTTATATAATAGAAATAATTCCTTATCGTCGTGTGGGAAGATATAGTCAAGGATAAATTTTAGTTCATGTTATGTCTTATGGGAACCCCCACTATTACATTCCAACGACATTGAAGGATGGGTGTGAAACCCAATTCTATAACAATTTATGTGAAAATATTCATCCTATTAAGACCATATATTTTTACTTTGGAGATTATGATTACCATATACATAAATTATATTTTATTTGATTCTAAGTTAACATGGATTCATTTTTAGTGACCTAAATCTCTAAGTTAGTGTAGCAACCTTAGTTCTTCCAAATTACCTACCTCAACATTATAAAGGCCCTTCACCAGATAAACTATCATATCATGATTATTGTTTATATAAAAGCATAGTGATAATACATAGATCTACATTCTACCTTAATCATTTTCCAAGAAGGTTCTTCATGGAAAGTAGATCACAATGTCATCCTTTCAAGATAAGTTTTAGACCATGAGCTTCTATATAAAAGTTGGTTAATCAAATTAAGTCCCAAATCTCCTAAATTCCATAAATGGTGTACTTATTAGTAGTGATCCATTAGAAATATTCTGAACTATACTTCTTAGATGATCAAAAAAGCCTACCGTCTGAGGAAAAAACCTACATTCATAGAGAAAACCTCAATGGTGAAAAACTCTCCCTCGGGAAAGGTGTTGCATCTAGAAAGAGAATGATCCCTGGTTGAACATAGTGTCCCAGAAGAAGGAATTGGTTAAATTTACTTTGATTTGTATAAAAAATAATGTTGGTCTAAATAATCACACTGACTACTTCCCTAACCATCTTATGTTGGGGAATAACTTCCAGGAATGTTTCATGTTAGATGATATACTCTAGAAGATGATTCAATCAAGATAGGTAATGTTGCGTGAACCCCCAAAATAGTCAACATGCGTATTTTATACTCCAATATAATGTTAGTAAAAGTCAAAAAAAGATCTAAATAGGATAGTGTGAAAATATGATGACTGGGTGTCTTGTATGTTAGTAATATGGGTATAGTATATTATTAGGTCACAATTAAATCCTCCTGTTTTAACCCTAATTAACTTTGTGAGCCCATAGAAGGCACTGTCATCATCAAAAACACCCAATAATTTACACAATAACCATTCTTGGATAAATTTATTGGGATAATAACCCTTTCCAGTACACATTAAAGTCTATAATCTCTTTGACTTATTACCTATGTCATTCGGAGGATGGAACCCCCAATTTGACATTCAATTGAAGAGGTGTTACAATATATATCACTTAATTTTCTTCCATTTGATAGGTCTATTTATATATAAAGACTAATTATATAAACCATAGTTCCTATCTATTATGAGGGAAGAGTATTTAGAGGTTAGGGATGAACAAACCATGATATTACCCAATATTCATGCATAGTTTTGGAAAATGATATATAGAGAGTTGAAACCTTAAGACTGGTACTCCAACAAGGTAAATAGAAACATCAATCAGATTCTAAATCCTAAAGGGATCATTCAAACCCAATTATATTGCAAGAATTACTAGAAAACATGTAGTTTTCTGGTAAACGTCAGAGTATAGGAATGTTGACTCATCCTAAAACTCAGAATACTAAGTTATCCCCTAATTTCATTCAAGGGAATGTGCTACCAATATAGTTTTCTTTATACTCCATTACCTAAGGAAGAAAAAAACTATTAGGTATGTATGATAGGCCCTTGGTTCTGATGTATAACATTTTGAATCATCTTAATATTATTCTAGAATGGCTCCCTTTTATAGATGTTCTCTTCTTATCGAAGGAGCTCAGGGAATCCCTCATTGGGGATCTTTAAACCCCAAAGAAATTAAGATTGAAATTGAAATATATGAAATGTATAGTTTAAATATTATCTCTATGGAATATTGTAAGTTAATTTCCATCACAAAACATGATTATGAGACTAATATATATGGACACATCTAACCCTTATATATATAGTAATCTCAATGATAACAATATCTAATTTTCCCTAATTGATATTTTTTTGGATCAACATCAAATTGATATCTACCCTTAGTCAAATTTAATATAATGAATATGACTTATCCCCTTATAACCTAGAAATACAAGGGTATTACAGGAGTAATAAGAAACCTCTTATAAGGAATATGCTCAGAACCCAATTCAGGTGTTATATCCATAACTCCGAATTCATGGTGTTACATCAAGAAATGGGTTTCAAAGTTTCTCTAGGGAGGTCATAAATCCATATTCTCACAATAATATCCTTAGTATATCATAAATTCCTAAAATTATTTGTTAATGGTAAATTTGATGTACTATATAGTGATAATTTCCCTTTTTCAGTCTCTTGAATCTCATAAAATAGATATAATGTACTTTAAAAGGGATGGAAAATATTTATTACTAAATAACACTATTTATACCGCTACCCCTAATAGACTTGAAATATCCTATGTTAATCCATTTTCCAAACTCGATGAAGATTTTATTTTTTCTATAAAAAAAATGAAGAAAAAATTTTTGATCTAAGAAGATACTAGGATGTGTTGTCCAATTTTGTGAATCCTATAATCTCTTAACTCTCGTATGGTGGTCAGGAGAATATTAACATTGAGAAATCAACACTGATAGTTGAAGAATTCATTTGGTAGTCCATGAGAATAAATCATCCCCCCTAAGCATCTTTACTCATGTTCATGTTTGAAAGAAACATTGAAAATATGGATTGAGATCTTTAATAGACTAGGCATGAATCTGATTATTATAGAATGAGTGTTGGGAAAATAAAATTCCCACTCTATAGGGTTTTCTACATTAGGAAAACTCAATTATTTTTAATAATGATTTTATATCAACGAAGATAATAGTTCCCCCATATCACCTCCAATAACTCAAGATTTTACTATGTATCTTTCTCCTTAAATTGGGAGATTGAAGGGAAAAAATATCAAGTATTTTCATGTCGAAATTAAAAAATCCATCTGGAATATCATTGATGAACATAGAAAAGTGAATTTGGGTAGAAATATGATCTGAGGCCAATGTGGTTTAGTGCACCCATAACTTTCAATCAATATGAAGAATATATTTATTTTATAAATAAATTCTGAGTTTCATGTGTGTGAAATATATAGAAATTAACTGGTTTGATCACCTTCTAGAAACCCATTAGTTTTGTCTTTTATATAAAAACTATGGTTATAACGCGATTTTGAGGAGAATTAATCTATCATATACTTCGATGGTGGAATAAAAAGTTGATAAGATTGTCAAGGACAAAATCATTTGAAAGGTCTAATAATTTAAATCTCTTAGCAACATCATCCCCATAAAAAATAAGAATAGGTATTTTGGGGACATCATTGACATCAAGGATATAAACCATCATTTTCCAATGGTTGATTCCCTTTTCCCAATCATTGAAATATTTATCGATGAAATAACTAGAATTATGGGGTTGTCTTTCATGGATTGATATTAGGCATACAACTAAATATTAATGAATCTCGAGGATAAACAATTCACTACCTTCAAAGAACTCCAAGGGGTATACTATTACCAAGTAATTCCCTTTGTATTGTGTAATGATGGCCCTACATATCAACATTCCATCAAACACATTTTCATGCCCTTGTTAGGGAAGACTATAGAGTGGTATATAGATTATTTGGTGGTTAAATCTTAATTTCATAGTGATAATCTTGTTAGTATTGATGATTTTTTCAACAAACTTTAGCATCCCAAATTTAAGATAGACCTCCTTGTGAAAATATTTGTGAAATTACGTATATTATTTTGGTACACCATTGTGACATCAAGGATAATATTAAAAAAATAATGAAACTACTTGTATTCCTCCTCCTATAAACCTAAAATAGTTAATAGGCCTCCAAATATGTTTTTTTCTATATCAGGCATTTCATATCTAGACTTTTCAGAAAATTCCGACTTATCAAAGAATTTCCGAAGAAAGGGGTTACCTATACATGAGACAAGATTTCTCATGAATCCTTCAATTACTTTCAATCCTTATACTCCTATTGGTATTGATTTTTACATTAGAAAGGAAGTCACTAATCTATTATGTGAAAACCTTATAGAAATTACTAGGTTACCATATTTCTCCAAAATAATAATTTAGAGAAGGAAAATAACCTATATTATCTCATCATAATGATATTGTATTATGAGAACAACTATTTTGATATAAAAAAGAACTATATTAAATTGATCTCCATAGTGAAAAAATGAGACACTAAATATATCATCAGAAGGCCCACTTTATTTATCATATGGATTCGTTGTAATATATTGTTATTTATACAATGATATCTAGGCATGCAGCATGGTGGGAAATTAATTTTAATTAGTTTGATATCTAGTTTATGTCATGTATATCAATCAAATGGTATGTGTTAGTGAACTTTATCACAATAAAACATATCTAAGAGAAGTACTTATTGGACACAATGCTTTTCGATGAAGATGTTTTTTCTATCCATGAAACCTCATAATAACGGGAGAGTTACTGTAATAGTTCCTCTAGGAGCCCAAAGGGTAAAAAATGGAAAACCTAAAGCTCAATAGAGTAATTTTGGGGATTATAGTTGTTTCTATAGAAAGATATGTTTTTTACTTACTCTATTTTAATGTCAGAAGGATGCACCAAAAAACAATATGAATCACAAGACCTTATTAGTCTTATTATTATGCCTATAAATTCTAGTGGAAAAATTAAACATTAAAGTTGATTTGGAAGTGGTGATCAAGAAATTAAAGGGTGGGTATTCCATGAAAAAAGGTTATTTTATTTTATTTATTGATTATATACAATAGTTGATGGTTGAATTCCCTTCTAAACCAACAAAATCTCACATAAATCATTCATATAATTCCAAAAAAGTATTCATTGGTCAAGGATTCCACTACTTCAGTGGATCTAGGTTAAGATGAGATAATAATTTTCATCACACATCACAATGTGGAAACCCCATTCATTGGAAATGATTTAGTGGAAATCCATTAAATAAATACCACCATAGATTAAAGGGATTCTTCTTCTCTCTCTCCAATAGACAAAAGAATTGGATGGATATCTCCCATAAAATATTACCTCTAAAATGGGATTCTCCCACTATATCAAGCCATGAAGGAATAGATCCTTCATCAAAAAAAAGTTTCATCATCTATGATAGCTTAAATTTTCCTTACAAATGAGGGTTTTGTGGAGTCCTCCTTAGATTAATTGAAGTATAAGGAATTCTCACTAGTGTGTTGGAGGTTCATACTAGAACCGTTAGGGCCCAATAATCCAGATAAAACCTCATCAGAAAAATTATAAGACAAGGATATTTAAGGTCATATATGATACAATAATTCGTGTAGTTACCTAAGAACTTTAATGTTTATTATATACATGCCAGCTTTATTCATCAAACTCTAGAGTTTTTCGACACTAATAAATACTCCTAGACATTTTCCAAATGACAGATAGATGTCATGGGCCCATAACCTCCATTAAAAACATAAAAATTCAAATTCATCCTTACTAAAATTGATTTATTCCCTAAATTGTATGATGTGATTCACCTCAAAGACGTCATAATAAGAGATTTCATTAATTTCATGGAGACTGATATCATTACCATATTTGGAGTCCCTAAAACAATATTGATAGAGAATGGAACTAATTTATATCTATACTATATTAAGGGTCAGTATTAGGGAAATAATGTCTTAGCCAACCAACAATACCACTCTCATAGATTTGAAAAGACAGAGATAGAGAACTTTAAAAAACATTATTTGAGACCTTTTTGAATATGGATGGAAATTTCAAGAAGTATTTTCCACAAAAACTCATGCATGAATTTTTGGATTATCATAACACAAAATATACTACCACATAAGAGACGTCATACTCACTTGTATATTAGACATATATAGTTATTCCAATCTCAATTCAACTTCCCTCACATAAGATCACCATATCAAATCAATTAACTTAAGTTGAGTAGTCTTATATTAGGATGGATGAGTTCGAGAACCTCAATGAGAAAAGTTTTTTACACAATACAATCTGGAAGGTCATTACGATCATGTTTTGTGAGAATTAAATAGTATGTTTTAACTCCACATGTTTATCCATGGAGAATGGGTTGTATTTTAGAACCCTCTAAAACCTAGGAAAAAATAACCAATGTTGGAATTGAAATGGGAATGACCTAACACCATATATTGGTTTTACTGTCATAAGATTTCTTTCGTGATAAAAATGACTCTATAATGTATCATTCCAGCTACGAAATCAAGGTTTTTAAGAAATACATTTCATATCTTCAAAAAGTACATGTAAATATAATCATCATATGTCCTGAAATTGCATGATATATATTTTTCTTGGTCACATGAAGTGAAATTACATGAAATATAGACCATTTTTCATAACATTAAACGACTTGTAACTGGTCACAGTCAGATGAACATAAAATAAAAGACACTATGGTTCATCCTATAATACCTTAAAAAATAGAGTTATTTATTATATATGGCATGATTACCTCATGCATAATCCAAATCTTCATAATGGTTCCTAATGTACAAGTTCTCCAATTCACATGTGGTTTTTGAAAATTTCCCTATAGTAGGAATAAACTAAATTATTATCTCATGTACACAATCATAATCATCACATGGAATCTCTTTCAAGAACTACATGTGTAACGCCCCGACCCCAGTTACCCAGAGTCAGAGAATTTTTACTTAACATTGGCATGATCACAAAAGATCAAGTCTCGAAAGAATGATTAGTTTAGTAGCCTTGGAAACACTAGATACATTCATAAATGTTACATTACATCATAAAGTAAAAAACTAAAATAACATAGTCTCCACAGTCCACACTCATATCCCCTTCAGAATATCCTTGCAGTTCAGTCATGAAATATTTCATCACATCTTGGGAAAAATAAAACATAGAAAGGGGTGAGCTCAGATGCTCAGTAAGGATAACAATATAGCGGAATCTTTTATAAATAAACATAAACATTTAAGGCAATGTATAACTAAAACAAAAGACTTTTAAACTTAAACTTCAGCATAATATGGAAAAAGTAAAATTAAATAATGTCATTTACTTATTCACATGGATATTCTACTAGTCTAATAATCACATGAAATATCAATAACCACATTCATAATGATGGAATGCATAATGCCAGACTGTCATAACCACATATTCAAGGCCTTGTGCCAGGACTACAAATAAGATTTTGTTAAGGCCTCATACCAAGACACTAGTTTGTCTCATGAGACCTACTGATGCATCGAGGAGCTATAGCGGGCTCCACCCGTCACTTATTAATTCCAATGAATTCCTCATATGAACATGTTTAAACATAACACAAACATTCTTACTAAAACTAGCATATGGAATGTCAATAATTTCTCCAGAAACCATGAATGGTATAAAAATAACACATCCACAGTCAAACATATCACAAAACCTTCAATACAATATGGATGTTTTGAATCATAATAAATCAACTTCAAATAAGTATAAAATCCATCAAAGGATGTTGACATAGATGAAATCAAAAACTAATTGAGAGAAATATCTTTTTTTTTAAAATCATTTAAAAGTCACATAATTATAAAAGAAAACATTTTCTTTGAAAATATTCTTATAATATTGTAAGGGAAGCTTCAACAATTTTATAATGGCGGAATATAGCCACACCCTCTTATAAGTTAAAAAAAGACATTCTTACCTTAATTTTGTCGTAAATTTCAAAAAGTATATTTTTTGGAAAATGACGGAACGATTCCTTTAAAAAACGTATAAGGTCAAATAAGGTTATAAATTAATTTAACCCATTGTCTAATAAATATAAAAAATGTTTTGAAAGATATTTTTAAGAAACATGAATGTGGATGATAAAGAGGTCCCAGTAGATAATTACATATGAACAACCTTGAATAATGAAGAGGTTGTAGAATTAACCCTTACCTCATGTCCGACTTGACACGATCGTTATTTAATCTCCTGAATATTAAACCAGAGTTAATTTCGACTTTCTTAAGAACCTTTTTCAAGTTCATTATTCCTTTTATATCACTTATTACCATGTTATAAACATTATGTAATTATTTATGTTAATAAAGGTCGTTTTGTCGATCTTTGGTACTTGAGTAAAAAATAAACTACTTATAATTACAAGTTGTTCATGTGGTGAATTATCCATCATATAAAGAATTATATTAATGATTTAGATATCAAATATATCATATAAATCCAGTATACACATGAATTTATAATATTACATAACATTTAGAGGTAAGAAATGAAATGCACCGTTCATGGAGATGGTAAGCCGTATGTATACATGAACGCTACGTTAATTTCTATTTCATATTTAATGGAATGAAATAATAGTGATATAAAGGTATATTATAATTATAGTTTAATATCATATATAATATAATCTACTCCATCCTTTATACGTCCCACATTTGGAATTAATGATTCAAATCACTTTGAGGGGGCGGTAGTCCGCACTTCCTAAAATGAAATTATCGCGTTTACCCACAACAGAAATAAAAAAGGTATGAAATAAATGAAAAATAATGAAAAATAAGGAAAAAAATAAACATTATATATAACATATATAAATATAGTGACATATTAATGGCCACCATGAGAGGTGTTAAAAGAATATTGAACAATCATTGTTTCGTGAGGCAGTAATTCACCACCCACAGAAACAGTATATTTTTTAACCATTAGATGAAGGTGTGTGTAAGTGAAAATCAATTAATTATCATAACAACATCCTAGTTTCTTGAAGATACTGTTGTTGTTACAAAATAAAGGAATAAAAATAGTTTAAGGGGTTGGGGAAGAAAAATAAAACAAAAGAAAATAAGAGAAGACATTACCTTAAAATTGGGTAACTCTTTTTGATTTGAGCCAAAGGCTTCCTTGAGAAGACTTCTTCCCAAAGTGAGGCTTCTAGGAGTAAGAGAGGGATTTTGAGATAGTATTTGGGAAGAGGTTGGTATTACTATTCATAACAGCTACTTTGATTAGTCGCGGTGTGTTAGAATCTCAAACTTGTGTACAATGCAGGCTATTGCATTATTGAAAGAGAAGTGTACCATGGAAGATTGGGGTGTTACATTCCCCCCTCCTTCAATAAATTGCGTCCTCGCAATTTGAAATTGTTCTTCGATAATAAAAGGTTGAAAATAGAAAATACATTTGTGGAAAATCCATATCAGAAATAGGGTTAATAAAATTTAGTCTTAATAAGAGGGAAATGGAAATGAGAAGGTCACCACCAAATTAGGGTTTTGAACAGGAGAACATTGGTGGAAATTATAGACACATAATTATAGGAAAAAGGTAAATATTTATATGGATTGATTGAAGTCATCAATCACAAACAAGTGTAAAATTGAGGGGCTCAATGCCATCAATCCATGATGAAAATTTCATCAGTTCAACAAAACATAAGGTATTAGGATAACCAATTTTTGTTTTTATATCCCTACCCTAATGTTTAAGAATTAATTTATTCATAAAATAAGAGAGAGGTATATATATATACATGACACGTAGAGCTTGGATCCTAAACTAATTTCTACCACAAACTCATCTTTCACTCAAAAAGATAATAGACCTCAAAAATATTATATTTATTCTAATCGTACAAGGTTCCAAACATTAACACAAACCATTTAGATTTGGAAAACTATTTTTTAATAAACAGGTACTTCCTGTAAGCCAGTGGATGTTAATAAAGGTCTGCCTCACTATGGTTGTGGGTTCGATTCCGGAAGCTTTGTCCGAAGCGACGGGTTATCCCCCAACCTACAGGTTGTCCTTTTTCTAAAACTATAGTATTATAATATTCCAAAAATAATCTTTAGAAATGTTTTAACCTTAAACAATTCTATCGAAAGTTAAACTTAATCCATTCCAACATTTATAGTTATCCAAAATACCTCTGTCCAGGCATTCTCTAAAAGGTCTCTAAATTCCAAAATCAATTGTAACATCAGATTCCCCAAAAAAAGTAATGTTTCTCTTATTGTCACATACTAAAAATATGATTAGCTTCATCATATAAAAACCTTAATGAAAAAAACAAGTACTACTGTACAATCCTTATATATATCACAATATTATTATAACCATAATATATTTCTTGAGTCAAAAAACACAAATACAATAATTATTCAACTTCATCTGTAGTAACAGCATAAGCTTGGCCTTGCTCCCTTGGACTTTTCTGAGGTATGTTTCCTTGGCTCGTAGGGAATTAATTTGAATAATTCCCCATTTCTATACAATTGTAGCATTCAACATTGACAGCCTCTTTCTTTCCTTTATAATCACGAGCTTGGTGACCTTTTTCACCACATTTATAACAAAATCTCATTCCCTTTAGGCAAGTACCGAGGTGATTCTTCCCACAATTATCACATAATGGAAAATAATTCTTCCACTTTTTTCCCTTTATCTATCTCTTGTTCCACCATTCTCTTCTTCTCTTGCTTTAATTTGTTGTCATAAGACTTAGAGAATTCCTTTCCTATCTTGATAGCACATGAGACAATAGCTTCATACGATGAGAAGGATTGTGATACAAATGCCTGACAGAGAAATGGTTTTAACCCATCAAAGTAACGATCAATCTTACTTATTGGGTTATGTAAATAATCTGCAGCATGTCTCACTAACCTTGTAAAGTTGGCCTCATACTTTGCGACATTCTCATCCTCCTTTTGTCTCAGACTCAGAAATTTACTTTTCCATATTTTCTCAATGGTCACAAGGATAGTATTTTTCTAATAAAATCTCTTTGAACTCCCTCTATTCCATATATGATACTTCATCATCTTATTTTGTGTTTTGAATCAATGACCACCATTGATCAGCATCTCCAGTGAGGCGGTAAAATTCCATGATAACCTTTTCCCTTTCACTACTCCCCAAAGCCTGAAATATTTTCTCTAAGGAATTTATCCATTTCTCACCTATTAAGGTATTTTTACTCCCATTGAATGTTGGTGGTTGTTTTCTCATGAAGCGGTCAAACATTTCTCCTCCATGTTGCGGATCACGGTGCTCCATACGAGTAAGGTTATTATTCAAAACATGAGTGAGTTGTCCCAGTATGGTGATAAGCTGATCAGCACCAGTTGTATCACCAACTCCATTATAATTATCTTGAGCAGGAGGTAAATCCCTACCTAAGTGCGTGCATTGATACAGTTTCCATTCCTTCCACTAGGCTCCATTTCTAAACAATGTCATAAACTAGATTGGATTCTGAATCGAAATACATAATTCCATACTTTTAAAACACTTAACATAAATTGAACAGTTTATGGATATAATCCATAATCATAAAAATGTTTTCTTTGAAGAAGTATATACTCATAAACCAGTCATAATGGTTTGTAAGGAAAATGGGAATTATCCAAAGAATATCCGACGGGAGTGTCGTAACCAAGAGTGCAACAATTCCCGTTGTCGTGCACCAGTTCCTGTTCGAGTCTAGCTCAAAGCAATGTTTTCGGGTACTACCCCAAGGTACATCTGTGAAAGATCGGCCTCTACTGGCTCGTATCCAGACAAGGATGTACTGCTCTAAAAATACACAAAATCTACACTTTACCAAAATTATAGGAAGTTATTCTATACTAATCCTCAAAGTCTATCTTAGGGCTATGTGCTCTAATAAGAGTTTTTCTAAATCTAGCTTCTAAGGTTAGTAAAAAGATGCCTCTGATACCAACTATAACGCCCCGACCCCAATTACCCAGAGTTGGTGTAATATTACGTAACATTGTAATGATCACAAAAGATCAACTCTCGAAAGACAGATTAGTTTAGTAGCCTTGGAAACACTAGATATATTCATAAATGTTACATTACATCATAAGGTGAAAAACTACAATAACATAGTCTCCATTGTACACACTCATATCCCCTTCAGACTATCCCTGGGGGTCATTCATAAAATATTTCATCACATCATGTGAAAAATAAAACATAGAAATGGGTGTTCTCAGATGCTCAGTAAGGATAACAATATAGCGGAAACTTTCATAAATAAACATAAACATTTAAGGTAATGTATAACTAAAACAAAAGAATTTTAAACATAAACTCCATATAAATATAGCACAATTAAATTGAAATAATTCCATTTACTTATTTACATGGATATTCAACTAGTCAAATAATCACATGCAATATCAATAACCACTTTCATAATGATGGAATGCATAATGCTAGACTACCATAACCACATAGTCAAGGCCTTGTGCCAGGACTACAAATAAGATTTTGTCAAGGCCTCTTGCCAAGACACTAGTTTGTCTCATGAGACCTACCAATGCATCGAGGAGATATAGCGGGCTCCACCAGTCACTTATTAAGTCCAATGTATTCTTCATATGAACAGGTTTAAAAATAACATAAAAATTCTTACTAAAACTAGCATACGAAATGTCAAGACTTTCTATATAAACTATGAATGGTATAAAAATAAAACATCCACAGTCAAACATATCACAAAAACATCAATACAATAAGGATGTTTTGAATTATAATAAATCAACTTCAAATAAGTTTAAAATCCATCAAAAGATGTTGACATAGATTAAATCAAAAACAAATTGAGAGAAATACCTTTTTTTAAATCATTTAAAAGTCACATAATTTTAAAAGAAAATATTTACATTGAAAATATTCTTATAAGCTTGTAAGGGAAGCTTGAACGTTTTTATAATGGCGGAAAATAGCCGCACCTGCCGTATAAGATAAAAAAAGACATTCTTACCTTAATTTTGTCGAAAATTTCAAAAAGTACCTTGTTTGGAAAATGACGGAAAGATTCTTTTCAAAAACTTATAAGGTCAAATAAGGGTATAAAGTACATTAACCCATTTTCTAATAAATAGTAAAAATGTTTTGAAAGATATTTTTTAGAAAATGGATGTGGATGATAAAGAGGTCCCAGTAGATAATTACATGTGAACAACCTTGAATAATGAAGAGGTTGTAGAATTAACCCTTACTTCGTGTCCGACTTGACTCGATCATTATTTAATCTCCTGAATAATCAACTAGAGTTAATTTATACTTTCTTAAGAACCTTTTTCAAGTTCATTATTCCTTTTATATCACTTATTATCATGTTATGAACATTATGTAATTATTTATGTTAATACCGGTCGTTTTGTCGATCTTTGGTACTTGAGTGAAACATAAACTTCTTATAATTACAAGTTGTTCATGTGGTGAAATATAAATTATATAAAGAATTATATTAATGATGTAGATATCACATATATCATATATATCCAGTATATACATTCATTTATAATATTACATTACATTTAGAAGTAAGAAATGAAATGCATCGTTCATGGAGACAGTAAGTCATACGTACGCATAAATGGTACTTTCATTTATCTTTCATTTTTAATGGAATGAAATCATAATGATAAAAAGGAATATTATAATTACAGTATAATATCATATATAATATCATTTAATACATCATTTATACGTCCCACATTTGGCATTAACGATTCAAATCACTTTGAGGGGGCTGTAATCCGCACTTCCTAAAATGAAATTATCACGTTAACACATAATGGAAATCATAAAGGTTTGACATAAATGAAAAATAAAGAATCATAAGGAAAACGTAAACATAATATATATCATATATAAATATAGTGACATCTTAATGGCCACCATGAGAGGTGTTAAAAGGAGATTGGACAATCATCGTTTCGTGCGGAAGTAATTCACCACCCATAGAAACAGTATGTTTTTTAACCATTAGATGAAGGTATGTTTAATTGAAAATCAAATATTTATTAGAAAAACATCCTAGTATCTTGAAGATACTATTTTTTTACAAAATAAAGTAATAAAATGAGTTTAAGGGGTTGGGGAAGCAAAATAAAACAAAAGAACATAAGAGAAGACATTACCTTAAAATCGGGTAACTCTTTTTGATTTGAGCGAAAGGCTTCCTTGGGAAGACTTCTGCTCAAAGGGAGGATTCTAGGAGTAAGAAAGGGAAGTTTAGAGAGTATTTGGGCAGAGGTTGGTTGAGAAAAATGGCTTTGAAGGTGTGAATAAGGTGGTAGAGGTGGGGGCCTTTTATAAGTGGAGAGGAGGGGCACTCTTGGAAAGTCATGAAATGTTACTTTATTATCAAATTTTTTTCGGATTTTAAAGGTCCCACAATGATATATTTCGAGGATAAGGTGATAAGGGTTACCAATATGCCCATACAATAGGTTTTATACAATTTTATGTCTTATATTTTACCTTATCTTTTCATATTATTTAAATTGTTCATTAATGGGGTAATCGTTGCATCATCATGGTGTCATAAATAAATTTATTTATTTAATGCCTAAAAATTATAATAAAATTTCCATGATGTAGGAAATAGTTTTATGTTTCCAATGAATATTTATAGTTGAAAAGTTATCTTAAATAACCCCATTTAATAATTGTTTTAATAAAACAACACATGTTTGTGACAATTTTATTTTTACTTTAAATAAAAAATTATTAATGTCATTTTCTTACCCAAGTGGATCCATGGGATCCCCAAGTTGGCCCATGGATTGTCTTGGTCGTCCATGACTCATACAATATGGTTAGTGCAAGTGTAAAGGTAATTTCATATTATTATAACATTATATTTACCTAAAATTACACTAATTACCTTTAATCGCGTTTAATAAAACATAAAAGTTACTATTCAACAAAAATTATTATCATCCCATTGAACCAGATTTTACTTCCTAATTACAACCATGTATGTCGGATTTTTGAAATTAAATTCACATAAGCGGTCATATTTCATTTAAATGAAAAATCAGTTTTTTGACTACCACTTTGTGGTTTCACTATTCATCAAAAATTGACATTTTTTCAGAAAAATTCCAAAAATTCACCGTAAGATATATTTTATATTCCGAATTAAAAAATGGTTTCTATTTTAAAAAATTCCAGACATATAAGTTGCATTAATTAATTTTATAATTAATTCTCACTGTCAAAACAAATAGCGTGTTTTTAAGAAACAATATCAATCAAAAGATTGAAAATTATTTATGTCCAATTTCAATGTGAAATTAATTATAATGACCAAAATTGGATAAAATAGTAAAATTATATTATAATTATACTTTAAACCCACTAAATAGTATGATTTATCACAATAAATTATTTTGATTAAGAATTTTTTTTAAGTTTTTTTACTATTCATCGAAAATTGGAAGTTCTCAGAAAAATACCAAAATTTCAACATAGGCTAATTTCAATATTCCGAATACAAAAATGAAGTCCATTTTGAATAATAAAATTTATATAATTTCAAAAATATGGTATTAATATTCATAACGGATACTTTGATTGGTCACGGTGTGTTAGAATCTCGAGCATGCGTACAATACAAGCTATTGCATTATTGAAAGAGAAGCGTACCATGGAAGATTGGGGTGTTACAACATGTGGATTGATTCTTATTTTATAGGATACATAGTGGTGTATGAATTGATTTTCCCAAACACATCCAAAAATATCATTATCATCTAAATTCCCCTAGTATATGCTATCCTTATTCATATTTGGTTCTATACATCATCCATATATACATAGTGACACCCAAAGGCCTTGAAATTGGTCAAAACCCAAACACTATTGGATTTTATCTAATTTCTCTAACACTTACTCATTCTTGTCAATATGGAATCATGATGAATTAGTTATTAGTTTCTCCCAACATATGAGGTCGTCATATATAGAGGCTCCCATTTTTGAACTAGGTGATGCTTTATTTTTATTATCCAATGATTCATAGTAATTCTAGAAGGTCAAACGTTGAGTCCAACCTTAGATATCACAAACATGAATACACTCTCCATCCTAGTATTTGGGTCCCTCTCATTCACATTTTATCCTTCAATAGACCTACATTATTATAGTGGAATCTTTATAAGATTTATCTGTGGATTTATTCTTATTATTGTAGGATATTTAGTAACATTTAGATTGTTTATCTTAGACTTATCCACTATTTTCACATTTATCAAGTTGTTTATTCAGAATGATATTTAAGACTCCATTAGTTCACATTAAATTCTCCCAACTAACTCAAAATTTAAATGTTGTTATTTCATATGGTTCAAGGGATAAATCAGAAAATAACCCTTTATATAATTTTCATTAACGCATGACCTCAAATTAGAGAAAATCTGAATCATAGTCTCTTGAAAATAAACTATACGCCATATAGTACACCCCGTTTAACCCTGAAACTAATCAAGGTAGACTATTTGGTATTAAATAATTTTCTTATATGATAAAAGAATATCCTCAGGAGTGCTTGATGTTTGGTTACTTTATTATAAACCTATATTAGGATAAAATAAACACCCTCCAGTAACTCTACCCAAGAGTTTGGGTTATCATATTATGAATTGCTTTTCCCTTATAAACATCATCCTTAGTATGAAATCACTATAACACTCCATATATATGAATCATATCTACATATATATTTCTACCTTAAGAACTATGTGTGTCCTTATTCCTCTTATCTTGGGATATGTAGTGACACTCGAATCCGTTATCTAGGGTCCTATATCAAATTTCGATCAATTTCAATGTCCCATAACATCATGTGGTTTTAAACTTCATGATGGGTATTTCCATATTAGATCCTATTTTAGAATTATATATCATTATTAAGAACTACTTGTGTATTTATTCCTGTTATCTATTGGTATGTAGTGATGCTTTGATCTCTTAACTTAGGCCCATCCAAAAATTCCATGCCAATTTTTCATAATTTATGAGACATGTTCCAATTAAAAATGGGTTTTATCCCACCTTATGTCACTAGGGATCCCAATATAAATCCCCCTTATAATAACAATAGATAGATCTTTGTAAATTCCCATATTTAAGAACTGTGTATGAGTATTTTCCTTTTATCATAGGATATGTAGTGACAATCAGATTTCTTATCTGGGCCCAGTAAAAAAAATATCTACTTCAAATAATCCACAACATTATAATTGTGAATGAGTTTTCAAATTCACATTAGGTATCCTTAAATATCATAATGCTATGATGAACCACCCCATATTAAAAACTATGTATGGATTGATTTTTGTTAACACACACCATAGGATTTCCTCTCCTATGGGGTCACTTACACTAGAATAGGGTGTATATTTCATATCAATTTATCTCTTCCCCTATAGCTATGTTTTATATTTATAGTGGGAGTAATAATTCACATTAGGTTAGTTTTTCTATTATCTCCATACATGTATCCTCACTATTGGTCAAATTTGTTTGACCTTATACGTTTTCCAATGTTGGTTTAAGATATACAACCTTGAACATCATCCTTTATTGGTCAAAGATATATAAAAGAGACATAATGGTTCATCATTTTGAGAACCCATAAATGTATTCAAGAGAAAAATTTTATTCTCTACTTTCTAATCTATTTCATATCATATATTATGAAATATTTAGAGTGGAAAATTAAAAATCACAAATTATTTGGGGACCGAAAACTGGCCCTAGATGAAGTAAAACGATTCTCAGTAGTCCCACAAGTGTAGGAAAAAGCTAGAAATATTCTTCCTTTATACTACACACAAGATTAAACTATTTCATATATACATTTTTATTTATTAAAATAACACCTCTTAACTTGATACATATTCTTCCAATAAAGTGATCATACACTCAAAACACCCTCTACCACATCCTTTTTCCCTAAGAGTGTGTTTAAAACATAATAATGTTACCTTTAGTGTGATAAAACACATGTTGAGTATCCTTTTATCAAAAAATCCTATAAAATTCCTTAAATGATTAATCATTATAACATTTCATGGCTATTGTTAATTATTTTAGCCAATTCCTAAATGGAAAATTTTCATGGTAATGATATTGGAGCTATTTATTCATCTGGTTAAATTGAGGAATATTTTCAATCTATGGTGAAGCTTTTATCACCCCATGCTTTCCCATCATTACTATTATGGAATACATCATTAAAAATTATACAAATATCATACGTGACATGGTTTTTCCATCCAATCATTTATCAGTTCACGTTTCTTGAGATATGATTTACATGTTACTAATCTAAGTATTCAAGAGAATTCCAATACCCATAATGCTATGCAATTGTGTATCATTACCATTTTTAAATTGAGATTAAGACATGATATTCTTGTGCCTCATTCATATTTGGGTATGAATTCACTATGAATAAAAATAATCCATGAGTTGAGAAACCCCTCTGGTTTTCAAAATAAGAACTATATTTTGATGGATTCCTATTATTTAACGATATGTAGTGATGCCTAGATCTTTTATATTGTGTCCATATGAACGATATTATTCACAATCCATCCCAATATAGGTTTTATCCTCATTCAAATCAGGTCTTATCTAAGGGATCTTCAATGGGACCAAACCATTCTATTTCCCTCACATTATGTGTCAGATCTTTATAGGGAAGTTATAGAAGGACTATGTGTGTCTTGATTCATTTTTAATAGGATTAATTATAACATTTAAGACATATATCTCAGACACAACCATTTATCATTGCCTCCATTATATTACTCTCAATGTTCCACAAAATCACAACCTTTGTAAATTTTATACTAGTGTTTTCAGATCAATTTTGAATACATTCTCCTTATATACCATACATTATTTCTTACGGGTTTGAGTTAACATAAATCCTCTATTGAATTTATTAACAAGTGTATCCGATTTTTAAAAAAACTTCTTGTTTATAAGTATATACATTATTAATATTCCCCTACTCTCTATAAAAATGTTTTTAACTTAAGGAGAAGGTCCAGTTACCAAATATTCACTTGAAAATATTTTGGTAGATTCTATCAATCATATTCTGTCAGCAAACAACCCCAAAAATATTATTCCAACTCATAATTGTTTAATTGAAATAACTCATCTTAACATTTAAATGATTTTTTCATTCTTCAAAGGTGTTATATTAATCCATAATATTGTAATCTATTTGTATTTTTAAGTCAAACCACATGATTAAGTGGTATGTATTGGAATTTGGTATCTTCATTTATGTGAGGTGTATCTTCCCATTCCAATATTGACTATATCACCCATTGGACAAATATATAAAACCATTGAACCCAAAAAAGTATTGGTTGACACATTATAACCTTAAACTTCATGCACCCATTACCCATATGGCATATAATAGCATTTAGTCTCACTATTCATGAACCTTGCATAACCTAGAAAAAATAATAGCTTTTATGAAGGTAAAAGGTAAATATATTTTTAGATTGAAACTTGATAAAGTGAAAACTTATAAAAATATAAAAATATTCCCATTAATCCCCTCTTCATCAACAACTTAGGGAAAATTTAGCCCAAAAACAAAATGAAAAGACATAAATTTTGTGGGGTATACATTTTGGCTGCATAAAAAGTTGAGCTATTCTTGATTTGTCCATAAATAAAAATCAAAATTATAGAATCCTTATATTCCTAACATATTGGGTCAGATGATCTATTAAAAATGTATGAATGTGTAATTTTAAGGTAATTGAACTATTTTAATCACTGTGATCCCCATTCTGAAATACCCCTTCATTATTTTCATAATATTTCTTAATTCAAATCTCTCACATCTAAATGAACTAACCTTGGTTTATTGTGATAGAAAATTAACAACCATATTAATTTCACCTATATCCATCTAAGGGTATAAATTTTGGGGGAAGAAAACTTAATGAACCAACCTTGGTCAATTATGATGATATATGTTCCACCATATCCATTCCAACATTATCTATATAATAACACACATTCATGAGGAAATAAAATATTTTTACACTTTATCTCATTTTCCCCATAAATTTTGGTGATAATATGTGTGACTCTATTTCTGATCATTCAATATAATTCTAAGGATAAATATTTTAAAGATATTGAATTGATAAATACATATCATCATTGACTATAGTATTTGGAGGACATGATTTATTTATTTGTGTCTATACAATGTTTATATGGATTCAGTTACAAAGAAATTAGTGTGTGTGAGTTTCATTGATTATCATGAATTCATAATTCATATATTATCATGAATTGATTAGTCGAGGAAACCAAAGATCTAATAAATAGAGAATTCTCTTAGTGATGAAAAATGGTCATTTATTGTTTAAATATGAAGAATATCCATATATTTGAATCTTGTCTCTATATGATTACAAAATATATAGAGGAAGAAATAATTATAGGTAGTTATAATAGGTTTTTATCAACTCTATAAGTTGGATCTTTATCGCTCAAAGTAATCCATATCCTAAAGAGGTATTATAAGATTTGTAGTGTTTTTTTAATTCTATTAAAATTGATTATGGTTCCAAATGGAGGAATCCTTAACCACTATATAAGATTTATGATAAAACCTAACATGCTATTTTACATGATCTTCAAAATTATATTTCTACTGAAGAATGTTATTCACTAAGGATACACCTTCTGCATTAAAATTTCACCACTCTTCCAGCTTTGTAGCATACCAAGGTAGCTCTTATTGCTCCATGGATCTATATTATCCCTTGTTAATAATATTCTATTACTTTAAAAATTATATCCAGTCTATCTCATCCCACTCCGAATCATTAATGAATATCCTTAAGAAATTATAGATTTCACTACAATTCAATCCACTATACCTCATAATGATAAACATGTTCTAAAGAATATGTATTCATTGGAATAGTTCCCCAATGGTTATCTCATGGACTAACCACCATTTTTCCTACACATCATCTATCTTGTGAACTATTGAGGCATAAAGAAATATTGGTTTGAACTAGATTCTAGTTGGATAAATAGAATACAATTTTATAGTGAGTCACTTAATGTAAAAATTTGCTCAACGTTTTTAGTGCTATCCTACTTCTCTAATGATAAGGATATTATAGAAGCAACCTAATATATCTGATACTTCATGGATACTATTGTTAGTGTTATGGTGACAATTAATGAAAGACATATATATGTATATATCAGTCAAATGATACAAAAATAGAAGCAAAATAACATCATAATTTACCTCAATTAATAAGAATTTCAATTTCATATGCCACCACTCCTCTATTAAGAGGGATAATTAAAGAAATTTTATTGTTAATTTGTCCTACCTAGTTTCAATATTAGGTTGGAAAAGTTATATGATCACAATTTTGACTTCTATATCACTAGTTATGTTAATTTTGATGTTTTGACAAAGAAAACCCTCAACCACATTCTTGAATAATGCTTTCAGGAGTTTTTAGAGAAATATAGAATGGTTTGGGGAATCTTTCCACTTGGTTTTCTTTATAAATTATTGAATCTAATCACCTTAAATTACATAGGGATTTTTTTATTATAATTTTAGTCGCTTCACAATGTTACATTGATAAATCCCAAAAACTTAATGAGAATATTTTCTTCTTTATGGCCAAGTAATCTAATTAAGGACTCTATTTATGTATCTTGAACCCCAACTAGTGGCTGAAAATGAGTCTCAATAACATCCTCTACTAAGGTACCTATCTCGATAACTCGTTAAAGAGTTTATTAAACTTGGACCATGTCAACAATAATGATGGATTTGGAATCAAACATCATGAATTCCCCCTTGATGTTATGGAATCCCCATCAATTCTAGGATGTTTCATCATTCATAGGATCTCTTAAAACATTTCATATTTGTTTATCACCATTTAATGAACACTACAATGAAATTTAAATAATCCAATTATTAATATAATGGTGAGAATTACTGGAGATGTGAATCTGGATTACTCAGGATGGATTATTTAATAAAGGCCACTCATTCCTCTTCCATAGAATTCTATCTTCCCACATAAGTCACCATCATTGAGAAAAAAAATTCTGTAGTTGTAATTAGATAAGATATTGGATTATAAATAGTGAATAAAAGAATTGAGTGGATTATGGAGATAGTCTTATATCACCCTTACGAATATGTGTGGATAATATTTCATCATTCCATTGGATATTGTTAATGAATGTAGGGATATAGGGACTCAATTCCATAATAGATATCCCTAGACTTGGAAATTATAAAATGGGTCTCATACCTCGACCTCCTACATCATCATTTGACAAAGAGAAATCTCTACATATTTTGGGGAGGCTGACCACCAACGCAACCTATTAGTGTTCCACCATTTACATACTGAGGGGACTTTACCAGTGCCAATATCACATAATTCCTGTGAAAAAATGAAATAGAAATCAATGTGTTGATGAAAATTTTGTAATTTAAGAGTACCATTTTAGTGGATCCTCATATAATGTATTTTTTGTCAAAAATTTTCATCCAACTCTTAAATAATGGATTCTTTGATGACCACTTCAATGTTCTTGTTATCCATCATCTCTAACATTTGATAGGTGATTCTGAATATATCATAAATAGTGTTTAATAGAATTTATAACTAATTGATGTATAAAACAACATCAACTAGATTTCTCTCTATTATGATTATTATGGGATCCTAAAAATTTATTATATATGGGATTCATACCATACCCTAAATCATAACCTACTAATCATTGAACTTCATGGTGGTGTGATAAATACAATTTAAATGAAAGTCATCAAGATATATAAAACTCAAAGAGGCACATAAATTTATCATTTTTAGATAATTTCATGGACTATGGTCTTTTGATGTGGAACTATCTTTCTGCTTCCAAATTGAAATCCTTGTTGGAGTTTCACGATTCAACATATCCTAAACTCTAAGTTGTTGGGGAGATCACATGTTTTTCAAGTCAAAATTTTCAGCTACTCTAGAAACGATGTCCATATTTTTGGTCTTCATGATCTCCAAATTCACCTTCACCATGGCCAGGTCCCTACTTACCAAAGAAACGTTGTCAGCCAATATATCAATAGGATATGAGGACATCGAGGCATGTGTATATCTCAATTCTAGCCCGATGATGGAATTTGAAGAATACATTATGATATGAACATGGTTGGTTCTTGTGTAGTTATATAATAATGTATCCTCACCACAAAAGGTTGTTTCTTCTTTCTGATGTATTTGGGTGGTACTCACGCTCTTTGACGTAGGCATCAGAATGGCTCTGCAAATTGATATAGTGTATAGTCCCCACAAATGATATTTTCTTCCACCCATGATGAAAATATTCCATCTCTTAAATATAGCTTGTATGAACACCTCTCAAACTCGGTATGATCATTTTTCATAATAGTCCCCAATGAGACTTCCCTATCTAAAAAAAATTTAAACTGTGAGTACATTTTTGGGGTCATTAAAGCCTTCCCATCCTCCATTATGAGGGTATTAATTATAAATAAATCATATATAATTTTCCAAAAATAAAACCACATAATTTCAATAATGATTTGGAATTTATATTCTTTGAATTTCTTTACTATCCATACCCACACCACCAGAAACATCTGTAAGATGTGTAATGGTGACTTGCCACAATATTTTTCCATTAGGCCCTAGTAGATCTTAGATAGTAACAACACTGCCAAGATAATAGGTCTTCTTTATACTATTCTGGTCTCCACAAAAAAATGTTTAACCTTACCCTAGTATGTGAGTTATAGAGTAGTAACATATAACCATAGATCCACTTTGTGAGGAAGTTGGTGATGCGAGTACATAGGGTCCATTTCAATGTTTACATGATTATCCCATCCTAAAGGGTGGTATCATTTTAGTTTTGGTTGGTATTTTCCCAATGTCCCTCTATTTTACATCATGAATCATACTATATGATGTTGAAAGGATGTCCCTTCACCATTCTTGACCCGGAAAAAATTCATCCAATTGTTAAAGATATTGTATTTCTATGTAATGGGTTCATTATTACACCCCAATATTTTAATAAATATTTCTCCTCAAGTAATTTTAATTCTTCAATTGCTTTCATTGCACACAATCGCAAGTCTAAGAAAAATACGAGACACTATTTGTATAAAATAAACATTATAACCTAGAAAATAAATTTTCAAAAATAAATATTAATGACTAATTTATTAAATAAACATAAAATTCCAACTCAATATAAGTATATTGGTAACTTCTTAGAAAATGAATACACCGTTTTCAGTAAAATCACTTTATTATCCCAAAAATATGTTTATCTTCTTTATTTGAGTAAATATTAATTTTTAGAAATTTTGGAAAATTGATTGGATAAAATTATCTTATTTTTTTTAATTTATCATGTAAAAATTATCTTAAAATTATTTTTTATGAAACCAATTAAGGAATAGTGAAAATAATGTTTTTTATAGAAAACTATATTTAATTTTAAATAATTTATAAATAAAGTTATGTTTTGGATTAGTTTTAAATTATAATCAGTAAAATTTAATTTAAAATTGGCTAATTATGGTTTTTAAAAGGATTTTAGGCCAAAATTTATTATAAAAACATTTTATGTCTTAAAAGGGAATTTTTAAGACTATTTTTCATGGAATTTTACCAGTTTTATTTAAAATTAAATTATGAAAATTCAGTGTTTTGAATTTTAAAAAAGTGTATTGTAAAAATTGGATTCATAAATTCCTAATTTCCAAAATATATACCGTTTATTTGTGGCCAATATGAATAGTAACCTTATTAAATTTTGTTATCACAGTAGAGGGTAAATTTAGTAATTTAGTTTAAAAATAAAATTATAAAGACTATAAAATGACTCAAACAGAGAAAAATATTTTATTGGATGAATAAAATTTGACCATAAAACCCTATGGATCGAAATTAAGTTTTTTAATGGTCACTTTCCCAAGGAAACAACTTATATAACATTTAAATCAATGAAGTTCACAAAATTCCACTTTCTTTGTCTTTATTATCCCGTATGTGTCTACATGGGGAATAGTTATGTTATCAATGAATATAATTGTATATTCTTAACTTAATAAATATAGTTTCATGATATAAATATATTTTTTACATTTTGGGTAAATTAGATGAAATTATGGTATTTATAATATTTTGTTTAATAAAATTTAAAGATATCATATTCACGTTTTGAATAGTTTATCATATTTTATATATGGGGAAACAACATATATATTATAATATAAATATTATTCTGAAATATATAAGACTTATATTATTTATGGTATTTTATTTTTAATTTATATTTCATAATTAAGTATATTAAATAATTACACAACAATTTTGTAATAATTATTTTATTAATTGAAATATCAAATAAATGTTGTTAAAATATTAAAATAAATATAATTTTAGATAATTAATATGATAAATTAATATTCTAGTTTACCTGGTCATCTTTGGTATATAATAAAATATTTTCTCAACGTTAACTAGTTATCTTGATTTTTTTTAAAATTTACAAATAATTAATAGTGTCAAAATTGACGCTAAGGACATTTTATCAAAGTAACATATTATTAAATTATTTAAAAATAATAAAGTTTGATTATAAATAAAACTAAAAAATTATATTGTATAAAATGTGATAAATTGTTCATTAATTATTTAACTAGAAATACGTAATTAAAAATGCGATCTTTTAATATTGAAAATGTTGTTACCTTAGTTAAAATTAAAATACATTATTTAAGGGTTAATAAAAATTATAAGGTTTAAAATAATACCCAAAACTGACTAAATGTTTTGGATGATGATCTTATAATCTTATATCAACTTATATTATAATAAATGTAATTTTGAATTTACTTGGTTTGAGATTTAATTTATTATAAATTAATATTTCCAAAAATTCCAAAAGTGACCCTAACTTCAATTATAAAAGGGTACCTTCTCCTTCACTTATTCAAATACCTTTAAACCTTTAAACATTACCAAACCTAATAAGTTTATCTTTTCAACTTCCCTAGTCACATTCTATAGGTTCTGGTATTCTGAAAATACTAACTCTAGTGTCCCTAAGAGGATATATAAAGCAAGTTATCCAAGGAAGTGGTAAGCATCATTACTGACTTTTCAAAAATTATTTATTCTTATACATCCTCTAAACATGTTGTTTATAATATAAAGCAATAAATATTGTATAACCTGTATAATTATATGTTATTATGATTATGGAACAACCATATTCCACCTTTTATTTATCCTACAAAAGACGAAAGTACCACACATACGTACGCTTGACTTATCATCTCCACATTGTGGTGTAATCTATTTTTCATCAATACATTATTTATATGGGTATAATGATGGAAATAATATATAAAAAAAGTATAACATTATATTTATGTTATAATTAAAATATACCAACTATTTCCACACCCATTTACTATTAAGGTAATGATACCATCACTCGTGCGTGCGTACGACCTACCATCTCTACAACGAGATGCGATTAATTTTATATATTAACCATTAAATAATGATTATATAAATTTATATAATGAATATAATGAATATATATAATATATATTACCTTAATATCATTATAAAAATTATGGAATTATATCCTATGAACCAGAATTGGGACTTTTATGACAAAATATGTGTAAGAAATTGAAGAAGTTAGCACCTGAAAGAATAAGAATGATGAAATATTATTAAAGAGTGATAATATGTTCATATATGATATAATAAATATAAATATGGTTATTTAATTATCTAGTAACATTCTATAATCAATTATACTAGAGTTTATGATAATGATAAAGGAAATCAGAATGGTAAGGGATAATTTCACAATCCCAATATTATTCGGATTGTTTATATGTAAGTGTCTGTTTAGAAGTATTTGTCTTATATGTCCATGATTATTTAAATTACATTCCAAAATATTTTTATAATTCTTCTAAAATTTTTAAATTAGTTTATAACCACGTTTTATTTTTTAAAAAATGGTTTTAAATTAATCTTTTGTCATTTTTTAACAATATAATTTTTGAATATTTTTTTTGGAAAACATATGAGTGGAAGGTTTTTTAACTTATATGGAATAAAAATAATTTGATGCTTTCATGGAAACTTAATTACTATAATATCCCCTTATAATCTTACAAGTTTATTTTCAAAGAAATTATTTTTCTATTAAAATGGTAAAACACTTAAAAAAAATAAATTGTTTTCAAAGAAGAAAGGATACTTTCCTCATGAATTATGATTGGGTGATATTGCATAATTATTTTTTATGTAGGATAACATTAATTTTTTTATTTTTATTTATCGGGGTTGTGATTCAAGGATACTATACTAATCATTTCTATGGTTGGTTTTTGTTTGTGATGAAATTATATTTATGAAACCCATTTTTTTTCCATGGTTTATGTTATAATAGAATGTTGTTAATGAAACCCATTTTTTATGGGTTATAATACAATGAATTATTTATGTTCTTGTATCAGACATATGCATGGTTTTCATTATGTGATATGTGTGGGACTTATATCTCTATCCAATACATTGGATAAATATTTATATCTCATGAGATAGATATAACTAGTATAGGAAATGACCTATGTTCCCTAATATAGTACTAGAACCGGTAATGATCTTACTTCAGTAACACTAGGTTAGAATGTGTAGTCAACCAGATTCAGTAAAGGACTTTATCCGCTATGATGGTTTGTAAATCACCCTTGAATAATATCAAAATTATTTTATATGATTATTTTTATTCTACAATTTTATGTTATGATATCATGAATTATGTTCTATGTTTTATTATGGATTTATCTCATTTATTCCATGACATGATATCATTATCTCTATTATGAAGGACATAATTCTTAAAATTTATTTCCATGTTCTTATTCCATTATGATTATGTTATCTCCTTTGATTATCCTAACCAAGTATCTAAGATCACCCTTTATTGTGTTTCTTTTCCTCAGGATACGAATAAAAGTTTAAAGTAATATGTATAAAAAGGATTTATGTTATTATGGTAAAAACATGAGAATATGTAGATGTATTATGAATATATTATTTATGAATACCAGTTTCGAAATACAGACAACCTTTCTGGTTCTGGCATGATTTTCTTATGTTTTGTAATATATCATTTTCTACTAAAATATAATAACTATGTAAAGAAATATTTCACAGTTATAGTTGGTATAAGAGCATAGTTTAGTTAACCTTTGCAATCTAGGATGACAAAACCATAGAAGTAACGCTAAGGATAAGTTTAAGTTTATCATAAAATCCTAAAGTTTTGGTGATGATAAAAAATAAGCTAGTATAAGGCCTATGGTGTCTTTAATTAAATTTTTTTATGTAATTTTCCTTGATTATGCGGTTTTCCCACTATGATCAATGTTTCTCAGGCTATGCTTTTTGGTTTTAGTCAATATATGGATCTCATAGGAAGTATGTTAATGAATAATGAAATAGATAATGCAATGATTTTTCTTCTAATCAAATTAATGTTATGGGAGTTGGAATGAAAAACATTGTTTCTATGATCACACAACATTATCAAGCTAAGAATCATGCATGAATTCCAAATGAGAAAATGAGGGAACAATATTCTACAGAGTCCTTCATGAAGAAACTTCAACTTCATTCAATGTTTCTTCTAATAAACTAGTGGCTGAGAAATGGATCATTACCATTAAAAATATATTTTTTTTATCTAATATTTAGAACATGGAAATAACATCTTTATGGTCAATCATTTGGAAGGTGAAGAAGATAAATGCTGGAATCTAATAATGAATTTGAGGCAACAAGATAAAATTGATTCCATCAATTTGGATGACTTCAAGAACACATTTTTTAATTTTTACTTTCTTTGTATTCTTTTAATTAAGATGGAGAAGGATTTTCTCTAGATCAATAATAAGGGATATGATTTTTTATGTATCTATAATTAAAATTATTAAATAATTTCAAGGTATGCTTCTGAGATTATCATCTTACCCTAGAGTATGGTTGATCGATTCTTTGTTAGATTAAAACCATGTCTTCAAAGGGAGTTAGCCATAAGGTAATTTAGTAGATATTATAAAATAATTCTATGTTCTATTGAGGTTGAGATAAATAATATATTTTCCCATCAATATAAAGGGTTTGATAAGAATAGAAAAATGGATTTCTAGAAGAAATATAAAAACCATAGTAAAAATAAGATGAAGTTCCCTTAATGCTCAAACTATGGAAAGAAACATGGAGGAAACTATTTTAAAAGGACTAGAAAATGTTTTATGTGTGGAAAATAAGGTTATCATAAAATTGACTGCTGAAGTGATGGGAAATAGATATATAATGATTCAAATTGAGAAAAGACTACACAAAATACACCTAACACACTTCAATGTTACAATTTCAAGGTAAATGGGAATTATGATAATCAATTCCCTAATGCATTATTTATTTATGATGATTTACATTAGCATCCACTTAATGCCAATGATAAAGGAAAATACTATGTGATCACAACTAGAGAGGTGGAATATGTAAATGAAGTGGTGACAGGTACACTTATCATCCACTCTAATGTTGTTAATGTATTTTTATTCTGGATCCACTCACTCTTTTATTTTAAATAATTTTTCTAAGGGAATCAAAATATTTCCTCAATAATTAGAGTTTTATTTAGCTATGAAATCCCCAAATTTATCAATAGTTTCATCAAAAGTTTACAATTCTTATTTGGTTGAATTTTTTGGGAAATTACATCCTGAAAAGGTCCTGATTCTCCATATAGATGAATTTAATGTGATTCCTTACATGGATTTGATTTCTATATATGGAGATCATATCAATTTATGAGGAAGGAAAGTCACATTTCACACTCTTAATGATTATATGCTCATATAACAATGCAATGATGAATATGAAATTAAAATTAAAATTACATCCATATTATGGGTTTTAATTCCCATAAATTAAGGTTATTAATTTGAAATGGTTGGGTAGAACCTTACCATTAAGGATACACCTATTTTGTGGGAGTTTTTTTGATGTTTTTGATGAATAATTTCATTGTATTCAAAAAAATTGTGTAGTTGAGTTTCAATAGAACTACAATAGGGTGTTATACCTATTTCAAAGACTCCTTATATAATGGAACCAATTGTGTTATAAGAATTAAATATGGAACTTCAATGGAATATTGACAAGGGATTCAAACACCCTAGTGTAACACCATGGAGTGAAACTATTCTGTTTGTTAAGAACAAGGATAGATCAATGAAACTCTTCATCGATTATCAAAAACTTAACAAGAACAATATCAAGAGAAAATATTATATGAACACTATATTGAGGACTTATTTGACCAACTATATTGTGATAAATAATTTTTTTAGATTGTTCTTGATTATGGAAATCATAAATTAAGGGTCAAGATGGGGGATATACCCAAGGAAACTTTCCATAATAGGAATGAACACTATTAATTTATAGTGATTCCTTTTGTTCTTAACAATTCTCCATCTATATTAATGGATTTAATGAATAGAGTATTTAGAGACTATCCTGATTAGTTTGTGGTAGTATTAACATATTATATTCTTATATATTCAATATAAAGTAAGAACATGAAGATTATTTGAGGATTTTACTAAAGACACTGAGAAAGGATAATATTTATGAAAATTTTATTAAGTCTGAATTTTGGCTTCATAAATGTCATTTTTGGATCACATAATCTCAATAGAGGGAATATATATGGATCTAGAAAAAACAGATGTTTTTAAATGTTTTGTAAGATAAAAAAAAGTAACTGATATCCAAAGTTTTCTTGGATAGACTAGATATTATAGATATTTTGTGAAATATTTCTCAAGAAAACCTACTCCACATACCAAGTCGACAAAAAAATGAGTTAGGTTCATATAGACAGAATATTGTAAAGTGAATTTCAAGGAGCTTAAAATAAGATTTGTCAGTGAACATGTGTTCACAGTACCCTATTGTGGAGAGAGTATTGTGATCTACAATGAAATATCCAAGAAAGGTCTAGTATCTATTCTATTAAAAAATAATATGGTGATAGCTTATACATAATGAAAATTGAAAAACCATGATAAAAATTCCCAACTCATGATTTGAATTTAGTCGTGGTAGTATTTTCATTAAAGATATGGAGGCATTATAATTATGGATAATGGTGTGAAATATATACTGATCATATAATTTTATAGAATATATTCACTCAAAATGATCTGAAAATTTTCCGAAGGAGATGGTTGGAGTTGATTAAAGATTATGATTGCTCAATACATTACCACTATGATAAAGATAACAAGGCAGATGATGCTTTCAGTCGATAGGACCATGCTATCCTATCTATGATGAGGATAAAAAAATATCCAATATTTACGGATTTTCAAATCATGGATTTGAAAATATTAACGCAGGTGGAGAAATATTATCTTTATCATATTAATGTTTGACGATATATGAAAGGGAAGATTAAAAAGGCATATAAGCAAGATGTGGAGCTATAAAAGAAGATGAGAAATGATTCTTAGTTTAACCATGATTGTTATGGAATAATAAGGTTCAATAACCATGATTTTATGGCTCCCATAACATAATTAAAGAAGGAGTTATTGTATGTGGCTTACAGTTCAAAATTCTATCTCCATATTGGAAGCATAAAGAAGTATAGATACTTGAAAGAGTATTTTGGTGGGATTTTATGAAGAAATATATTGTTGAATATGTTTCTCAATGCTTGGTTTTCTTGAAAATTAAGGATGAGAGACAGAAATATAAAAGGATTTTTCAATCATTACCCATACCAAAATGGAAATGGGAAAACATCACCCTGGACATTATCATCAAACTTACCAAAACATCTAAAGGATATAATGCTATGTTAGTTATAGTTGACCACGTTATGAAGTCATCACACCTCATTGATATCATATAAAACATCTATCTTAATTTTTATTTGATAATATATATTGAGAAAGTTGTTAGATTGCATAGAGTACCACTTTCTATTGTATCTGATCGGGATCCATGTTTTACTATGAAATTCTAAAAAAATCTTTATTAGACTCTAGATACAGAGTTATGCTTCATCACTTCTTATCATCCTCAGATAGATGTTCTGTCTGAGAGGATAATTCTAACTCTAGATGACACACTGAGACCTTTCTATGTGGATTTCAAAGGTTTCTGGGATCAACATCTATATTTGGAATAATTTTATTACAACATTAGATTACACTCTAGTTTTCATGTGTCCCATTATGAATCCCTTAATGGTATGAAGTGTAAAACTATAACATGATGGAATGAGGTTTGGGTGATAAATCTATTGAGTCCTGATTCAGTTGAGGTGATGGCAGAGAAGGTGATATCTATTTAATAACACATAAGAGCTTCTCAGAGTTGACAAAAGAGTTATGTTAATAATTTATGAAAAGGCCTAGAGCTTGACGTGGGTGAGAATGTGTTTCTAAGAATATATCCCTTGAATAGAGTGAAAATATTTAGAAATAATGGTAAGCTAATTCCTAGGTATATCAGTCACCTTTAAATTCTAGATCATGTTGGGAAGGCAATTTATCGACTGGGGCGACCACTGAATCTCTCTCGAGTTCATGATGTATTTCATGTATCACTCCTGAGAAAGTATATAATTGATCCTTAATTTTTACTAATCGTATTAGTTGTACAACTAGAGAAAGATATTTCATATGAAGAATAAATGAAAAAGATTATAGAATATAGTGAAAAAGTTCTATGGAACAAGACCACTCTCTTGGTTAATGTTTTATGGATAACCCACCAATTTGACAAGTCTATGCGGGAACCCGAGGTTCTAATGAGACATCTATAACCTCATATGTTTGTATCCAAGTTATTAATTAAAAAGGAAAATTAATTTTAAGGGGGGTAGAATGTAACACTCTGATATTTTAAAAAATATTTCTTTTTAAATAATTTTAATTCTTCAATAGATTGCACTGCACATAATCATGAGTCTAAGCGATCTGAAAGACACTACAAGTATAAAATGACTATTATACTGTAGAAATTAAATTTGATGGACAAATATGAATAACATACTTATGAAATAAACATAAAATTCTTACTTAATATAAATATATTTGTAATTTCTTTGAGGATGAACACACATTATTTTAGTAGAATCACACTATTATTCAAAAAATACATTTATATTCTTTATATGATTAAGTATTAATTTTTATAAATCCAATAAAATGGATTTTAAAAAACCAATTTCCTATTTAAATCCATCATTTCAAAACCATCGTAAAATTATTTTCTCTAAAAACAATTAATGAATAGTGAAAAGATTGAGTTTTACTAAAAACTATTTTTTTAAATTATTTACAGGGTAAAATTATTTTTTGGAATAGTTTTAAATTATTATTAGTTAATTATAATTTACAATAATCAAATTACTATTTTTGTAACGGATTTTATGCATGAATTTATTATAAAAACATTTTATATTTAAAAGGGCGTCTTTTTTCAAAAAACTGTTTTTCACGGAATCTTATCGGTTTTATTTTAAATTATATTCTAAAAGTTTTGTATTTTGAATTTTTAAAAAGTGGATTCAAAAATTTGATTTGAAAGGTATTAATTTTTTAAATTGATACCTTTAATTTTTTTGCCAATATGAATAGTAACCTTGGTAAATTTTGTTACCACGTTAAAAGGAAGATTTTTTAATTTATGTTAAAAATAAAATTTTAGACTGTAAAATGACTATAACACCTGAAAAAATTATATTAAATGAATAAAATTAGACCTTTAAACCATAAATATTGAAATTGACTCTTTTAATGGACACTTTTACCATGAACATTACTTATATTATATTTAAATCAAAGAAAGACCAAAAATGTCACTTTCTTTGTCCTTAATATATATTTTGTGTCCAAATGGGGAAATAGTTATGTTAAGAACGAATATAGATTTTTATTTTTAACTTAATAAACATATTTTCCTGATAGAAATATTTTTTGACTTTTTTGGCCACACAAATGAAATTATGATTTTTATAATATTTCATTTAAAAAATAAAGATATTGTAATCTTATTTTAAATATTTTGTCATTTTTTATAGGTTTACAAAATATATAAATTCAAATATAAATAACATTAAGAAATATAGAAGGTTTAATTTATTCATGGAATGTTATTTTAAATTTTTAGTTCATAATATGTATATTAAATAATTACAAAACACTGACGTAATAATTATTTTATCAATAGAAATATCATCTAAATGTTATTAAAATAAATATAAATTGAGATAATTATTGTGATAAATGAATTTTATAGATGATCCTAACCTATTATAGACATTATAAAATATCTTTTTTAAATTTATATTTTTATTGTGATATTTTTGAAAAATTATGTATAATGAATAGTGTCATAATTAACACTAATTTGATTTTATCAAAGAAACGTATTATTAAATTATTTAGAAATTATAAAAAATATTTAAAAATGAAATAAAATATTACACTATCTAAAATTTCAGCATTTTTTCATTTATTATTTAATTGACATCACATATTTAAAAATTACAACCTTTTAATATTTAAAAATATGTTACCTTAGTTAAAATTCAAATAGATTACTTAAGGGTTAATCAAGATGATAAGGTTTAAAATAATAATAAACCCTGTCTAAAATATGTTGGTTGATGATATTATAACCACATATCACTTTTTATTTGAATATATATAATTTTTATGGATTTGGATTCAGATTGAAAATATTAAAAATTAATATTTTCAGAAATTTGAAAAGTTCCCCTTACATCAATTATAAAAGGTCATATGCTACCTCACTTATTAACATACCATATATCCTTGAAACTCCACCATAACCTGCCAATTTATTTTTTATACTTCCATAGTATCCTTATATAGGTTCTTTTATTTTCAAAAGGTAAACTCTCATGTCCCTAAGAGGATATCTAAAAGAAGTAATGTAAAAAGAGGTAATCATCTTTACTGACTCTTTCAAAATTATTTCTTCTTATACTTCCACTTAATGTATTTTTTATATTATAAAGTAATAAATACGGTATCACCTATATGATTATATTTTATTACAATGATGGAGAAATCATATTCCACCAATTATTCATCCTATAAAAAACGAAAGTACCACACGTTCGTACGTACGACTTACCATCTCCATGTCACCGTGTATTATGATTTTCCTAAATAATTTAAATGGATGAGTGTAATGATGTAAATAATGTATAAATGTTATATTTATATCATTATATTTATTCTAGAACAAAATATATACCATCTATTTTCTTACCCAATTACTATTGAGGGAATGATACCATCGCTTGTGCATACGTATGACTTACCATCTCCACGATGCGATGAAATTCATTTTCCATATCCAACATTCAAGAATGATTATATAAATGTATTCAATTAATAAATATGATATATATTACCTTTATAACATTCTGAAAATTATGTAATTATATCCTATACAGAAGAATTGGGAATTATATGACAAAAGTTTTTGAAGAAAATGAAATAGTTAACACCCAGAATAATAATAATAGTGAAATATTACTAACAAGTGATACTATGATCATTTATGAAAATATAAATATAAATATTGTTCTATAATAAGTTAATTAAATTATTAAATCCATTATAAATGAGTTTTTATTTCATATAAATTAAATCAGTTCTAAGGTAAATCATAATTTCACAATCTAATAATTATAAGGGATTGTTTATATGTAAGTATCTACTAAGAAATATTTATCTTCCATGTCCATGTTCCAAAAAAAATTACTTTTTTTACTATTCTTATAAAATTGTTAAAGTCATTTTTACCCTTGTTTTATTTCATACAAAATATTTTTAATGAAATATTGTTTTCATTTTCCTAATGAGGTGTTTTTTGAATTTTTTAGAAAAAGAATGAGAGGAAATTTTTTAACTTATACGACATAAATAGATTTTTATTCATTCAGGATTCCTTAATTCCTTGAATGTTACCTTATAATATTACAAGGTGATTTTCAAATAAAAATTTTTCTTTTAAAATTGTGCAGAGATTTATGAAAATAAAACTTTTTTAAAGAATAAATGATATTTTCCTCAAGAATTATTTTCAAGTGGTATTGACGAATTTTTTTCCATGTTTGATAAAATTTTTATATGTTACTTTTTTATTAGGGTTATGATTCAAGGATAATATACATATTATTTCTAAGGTTGGTATATATTTATGTTGGAATGAAAATAATGAAACCCATTTCTTTTCTAGGGATTATGTTATAATGACTGATGGTTATGAAACCCATTTTTATAGGTTATGATATGATGAATGATTTATCTAATTATGGGACACATATGTATGGTTTCATTATTTGATGGGTGCAACCAATATCTACCTCTAATGCATTATGTAAATATTTATATCTCATGAGATTTACATTAATAGAACATGAAATTATGTCAGTTTAATAATATAGGACTATAATAGGAAATAATCTCAGTTCAGTAACACATGGTTATAATGGGGAGTGAATCTGTTTTATTAAATGGATTTTTATTCTATGATAGTCTTTGATACGACCATTGAAAAATTTGGTAATGATTTCTATGCTTATGTATAGTCCAAAATTCCATGTTATGATCTCATATATTATGTTCTTTTATTCATTATGATTTTTTATTATTTATTCCATGACATGATTTCATAATCTCTATTATACATGATATAAATTTTAAAAGTAATTTCCTTGTTCTTATGACCTTATGATTATATTATATCCCTTGATTATAATAACTAAGCATCTAATCTCACCCTTTTTTATGTTTTTTCCCTTAGGATATGAAGAAAGGTAATAATTAAATTGTATCGAAAGGCTTCTTGTTATGAAGTAATAAGCGGGAGATGATGTAGATATTTTATGAATCAGCTATTTTTGAATCCTAGTGTCCAAAGACACAAAACCTATAATGTTCTAGAATGTTTTTTTATTTTATATAATGAATAATCTTATATTAAGATTTAATATCTATGTATGAGAATTTTGGGCTGTTATATATGTTACTTATTGAATACATGACTTTCCTTATTAAATTTTATGCTCATGGGGGCGTGATCCTGGTATCTCACGAGTAAGACATCAGGGGAATGCATTACTTATACAAGGAACCAAATATTGGAACCACTAAAATATTATATGTATCCCATAATTTTAGTCTAACTTCCCCATGTGATATGTGGAAGGTGTTGGTTTGGGGACTCCAACATATTAATATATTGGTGTTATGTGTTTCTTCTTGTATACATACATATGTGATATCAAAATGAACTCATATTTGATTGATGTTTTCTTGGAAATAGATAGAGTCATGGAATTATATTTTCCGAATTGGATTATACTAAAAATTATCTATGGTTTCCTTTAAATTCCATATATTTTTTTCTAGTTTTAAAGTATCCTCTTTAATATATGACCCCATGGATAAGGATTATAGTATTTGAATTTCCCTAGTTTAATTTCAAGGATCAGTTGATAAATGTGGGATATAGATTCTCCATCATATATGGTGCTAGAAGATCCATTTATTTTCTTTAAAGAGGTTTTTAAGGGAGTTTGAGCTGTTATGACATGGAGAATACAAGAGAAAAGCTTCTCAAGATAAATTTCATAAGATAAGGCAAAAAGTTTCTGATTTTTTTCAATAATTGTGAATTTTCACCAATATACATTCCACTCAAGTAAAAGAATCTATAAAGAAATGTAAATTTTCCCATAACAAGATGAATCTTCCCAATCTCCACACCCTTTCAATCAAGCTCAATTCAACCACATAAGGGAGCATGGACCTTTTTTATTATACTCTATCACTTTTATAATTCAAACATACTCTATAAATAAGTCCAAAAAACAAGGATTTTGTGGTTTCATGACCCGATCCTACCCAGGATTGACCCACAACTATCCCAAGCCCACCTCCATAGGCCAGGGGATGGAGACAAGCACCGAAGTCTAAATAACTTAGGGAGGCCATTGCCTGAGTACCTGTACACACACACACAACCCACTCAATGTAGAAGTGTAGAGTAAAAGGAAAAGTAATGTACTAAATGCTATAAACAACCAAAAAAGTGCATCGACCACTAAACCGTACAAAGAGAGTGCTGAAGGAAAACTGAAAAGAAAAGGGCAAAACACGCGCCCAACCAGAAAAGTTCCACAATCCGGCAACAAGTAAACAAAATTAAAACAGCTCGGAGAGTCCCACACCTGGAACCTGACTACGACCATGATACATGGTCCAATCTCCCGAACTCCTAAGCTCTGTTGAAGTCATGACCAACCTATCCGTCGTTTGAAAGGGCACACCAAGTGCAGGAAAAGCCCAAGCATGGGTGAGTATAAAAATACTTAGTATGATGCCCTAAAGGCTCTAGGGAGAAAAAAAGGATGTACTGAAAAGGTGAGTACTAGATCGAACATGGAAAAGTAAATGAGTAAAACCAAGAGTGAAGTAAAGAGTACACCTCATCCCAACAAGAGGAAGGAAGTAGAGTCATCCAAACTCAAGGAGCTAGAAACGGCGAGAAGATGAACTTATCATCGAGTATTTGATACCTATAGAAGGAGAGTAGACTCATCCAACCACGTGAAGCTAGACACGGAAAGCACGTGGAATACGCCGCGCGTCTTCTCCTATCTTGGAAGGAGAGTAACCAAAACCCAAGAAGTGGGAACTGAAACAAGGTATACATAAATATATGCTCTATCAAGAAACCCAAACAAGATCATAAGGGGATATCCATCCAGTAGCTCAGCCCAAGAAAGTGAGTAGCCAACAGTTCGAGAAGTAAACACCATCGATGCCCAATATCCGTACGTCTACCCTGAACTGTAAGTCAAGGTGCTCAAATCACCGCACCTTGACACAATCCGCTTAGGGTGACACTGACTCACCCACACGGTTTTAGGTCGCATTAGAAGGACTTGTCTCAGTGGGTAAAGCACCCCCCGTACTTGAGAGTTCTGGGGGAAGTGTCAAGGCACACCTCATCACTGTCACACAGTTGAGAGGTATTCTCAAAGTCAATGGGTTCCCACTACCCAGCCCCGCGAAAGGTTAATCCGCTGGAGGGAGACTCGGAACCACCCTGGCTATCCCTGCTGGATGGTACCCCACTGGCCATCCTTGCTGGATGGTACACCACTGGCCATCCCGGCTGGATGGTACCTCACTGGATATACCTACTGGATGGTACCTCACTGGTAACAGGAACACATAGTGGGAAACATGTCACAATAGATCGCTGAGGGAAGATATGATCTCAATACACAGCTAGGGAGTCTTCACCCAGGGCTCGCTGGGGGCTCCGTACCCTACTGGAAACAACATACTGGGTAGAGGATCAGGGCCCATGTAATGTGTTGGTCACCCCTATACCCAATTAACTCTAACAGGGTACACGAAGGGATGTGAGGATCTCCTCGGGCCTCTCAGGGAAATCATGCTCCAATCCGCTGAGTCACCTTTGAAACGGACCGAGACAACTCACTCCAGAAATTGGGGAAACACCCACACTATATGAACTCACCTAGTCGTAAATGATGACGCAGTCCAGTGAGATGGACCCAACACTGAAAACTCCTCAGCTGAAAGAACAAGGGAACCAAAACTCTGCCATTCAAACCATCGAGAACAGAACCAGGGGACCCACTCAACCCTGCTGGTCTAAACGCTGCTGACAGAAGGGTTATCTATGTCGTAAGAGGTCAATGGTATGTAAAGAAGTACACGATGCACACATGGGTCCCACACGACATGCATCCCAAACTCATCTCCAAACCAAGAGCACAAATGTTCTCAGGTAGAAACTATAAAATGTACCTCCAATCATTCCCGTATAATCCCAGAGTACACTACATTGCCAGCCCAGGGCTATCATGCACACGTCACCCAATGTCAACACAAAAAGGAGTAAACATAACTTTTCCAACCTGCTTTTTACACATCCCTAGAACGACCAAACACATCTCCTTAAACACTAACTTGACTCTCACAAGAGTGAACGCGATCACATGCCAAGGGTTCCCTACAAACACCGTAGGAAGAACCACCACCGGCACACCTTTGTTGCTTCCTCATTTAATGAGATCTCGAATGAGACTCCAGACATCCAAATAGATCATACCATTGTAATCCTCATGGAAAAAATTGTGAGATAGACTATTTACTCGCCTCCAACAGACATCTGACGTAAATGTCGTTCAACACTACTTTACGCCCGAACTACATCATGTGGTCCTGAGCCTTGGCCCAAAAAATAGTCGGGCGCATCGCACCATTGCGATCTCCTTGAAAAGACACATCAAAAAGACTTCTTAATTGTGTGGAATGGATATCCGGAGGAAAAAATGCATTTCACCGTACCTCACAAGAGCGATGCTTCGTGGGACCCGCATCTCAGTCCCAAAGCATAACAAATGGATTGAACTATTGCAATCCTCTCGAAAAAGTTCACAAGATTGACTATCAACTTATCTAAAATTGACACCCAGTGATAAAGATAGAAAATCACTGCCAACTCCCAAAACAGCCCCCGTGGGACCTTCACCATCGTGTAGAATTAAAGTGGGAAGATTGAGCCATTGTAATGCCCTTGTGAAACGCTGTCTGCAGCTTAAAGGCTGGCCATGGGGCTGACACCTAGACTCTAGTTTTAATGCCCAAAACCGTACTATAAATCTTCGTCTCGATGCCAGGGTTGGACCACCATAGAGAGCGCTCAAAACAAACATTAGATGTGTCTGGGCCGCTCAAAACAAAAACCCCCGAAAAAACGCCAATCCACTTAAAGGAGTGTCATGCCACTGAGGGCCCCGTCTTGGGAATTAAAAATTCCTCAAACCATCTCAAAACGTCATTCTCAATCCAAGGAACTTTTCGCCGTAGATGGCACGCGAATCCGATTTATGGTTTTCAAATTAGGAGTGTTTTAGTGTTGATGGACCGAAAAGGGGGGGGGGGGCTGGGCCGGTTCGGCCGGCCCACCCACTCCTTGGACCGGCCAACGGTTCACCGTGCAGGCTGATTGCTTCAAATTCGGGACTGGCTTGGCCGGTCCGGCTCCTCCAACACAGACCCACACTTTGCGGGTCCGCTCCTCACTCCGGGGTTGCTCGACCCCGGTCTCCCGCGTCAACCGTCTTGCATAACTCGCAGGTCCTCCCGAGTCACCCGCCTGAGGAGCCTCGCACCAGCACTATCTGGGAAGCCGCCACCTCTTCCCTGCTGCCGACTGCCCGTGCCACCCTTCTGCTGAGCTGCCGCAGACTGCCAGGCCAATCACGCCTCTTCCTAGACCCCCCACTGCACTGCCGCGCCGGCTCGCCGAACCGCCGGACTAGACCGCCAGAGTGCCCAGATCCACCGGAAAAACACCAAAAAACTCTCCGGACGTCGTTGGAAAACTGCGGTCACCTCGGAACTCGGATCTCAAATCCGAAAAGGGGAGAAGAAATCTAAGAAAATATACTACGCAAATAAGGTATTTTCATGAAGATCAATCAACAATTCGATGCAATAAATCAAGCTTAAATTAGGTGCGTGAAAATTAAAATTAAATGCATGGTCCTACCTCTTAGGCATAACCCGACGCTTCGTAACGATCTGCCGGAGCCCCGCACCACCTTGGGGAAGAGAGGAGATGGAGGAGAGATTTTTGGAGGAGCTCCCTTGATAGGGTTTTTTCTAGAGGAGGTGAAATGGGGAAGAAGGGGGTGGGTTTAGGTTTAAATAAAGAAAACCTAATTAAAATTTTAATAAATTTAAAACCCCAAATTAACCCGTATCTGAAACTCTCAACGGGGTCGAGGTTAAGCCTCCCCTAGGGTAAAAACCACCTCCCAAACACAACAGAGGTATTGGAATTTTAATTAGAGGCCTTGTTCAAAAGTTATAAAACTTAACATATGAGGCCACTGAATTATGAAAATGCCCCTGGGGCCATTTTCCACAGAAGGCCCGCGCTCACAAAACTTACACCCCTCCTAGGATAAACAGAATGCTCTGAACTCAACAAATCCCTCAGTTTTTCCATCCGATCAACCGTTTAAGATATACACAAGTTTAACCATTAATCAAATAAATTAAATATTTTATTTATCCGTTTACTATTTCTGTAACGGGCGAGGTGTCCCAACATCCCGCGCTGACATGCTTTATGTCATTCGTATGGTAAAAACCCAATTTCCGACCCATCCATACACTCATATTTCTGATCTGAATCTCCATTTAGGTGTTATCCCATTTATTTAGCATGGCTAGTGTGAAGGCACTGAAATTTTAATTCTGGCCACACCGGGGCTCAGAATCGCATGCAGTTTGAAGGCGCTGCTCTTGTATAACATCAAGAATATTCCAAATTATTTTATAGCCAAAATAATGGTTCTTAAATCATTCCATCCTATCAGATTTTCGTTCCTGAAAACAAAAACTAGGGAACAAATCGGGGTACTAAGACCGCACCTGGCTCTTCCATACCCAGAAGAACTCATGCACAGTCCCGCGTCACCGCACACAGACTAAAGGATTTGATATATTCATGCGAGGACTTCCCTTTTTGATGGATTGAATAGGAACACACACACATCTCTTCAGGTAAGACACAAGGGAGATGTATTTTTCCCACTCCCAACCATTGGGGTTAGGAATGGAGGATGGGATCCTCACGATCCCTTCACACAATCTCAAACTGCCCGAAGGACCTTGGGGATAGCTCACCTCCCCGGTCGAACCTCTACGTCGCACGCTGCGACTGGAATTACCGTTTGGACCTGGGATCAATCCCGGTGATTCTTTCCTTCAGAATATCCATATGGTGAATCACCTAAGGATAACTAGTCATACCAGGTTTCATAGTCAATGTCCCACGACCCATACTCTCTTACACACTCGGAGAGTGAAGGAGTTGACACCATCGACTAAAAAAAGGCCCCACGCTTTTTACCTTACCAACACAAGGTTACACCGATGCCACATGCCACCATGATAAGAACTCAAACAAGGAGTAGGGCGAAAAGAATTTCACACATATAGCCTAACAATTCTAATGAAAAAAGTAGAAGAGCTATAGAGCGTACCTCTTATCAGCTCATGCTCTACAGGATCGTTGACATCCAAAGCTCGTGATTTTACATAGTCCCAACTGTCAGCTCCCGGAGCCTGACATGGACCACCTGGTGGTGATGGGAAGACCTCACAAAGTCATCCCCCACTACCAGTTTCCCCCGATCCTTTGCTAGCACTACCTCTATTGGCTCTAATCTGATCACGACACTGCCTCTATCATGGTGCTGCACCTGCTGCCTGCCTGATATTCTCCGCGCGCCTGGTTGGGCAGTCCTGTGCCATGTTACATCGGACATATCAAGCATAGAAATGAGGCTCTCTGGGATACCCTAGTGACCTCTGGTGCCACTGTGGTGTACGACCACACCCCTGAGTCCGTTTATCGGAAATCCACCAACATCGAGGTTCTGTCTGCCGATGCCCGCTAGCTACGGCAGGCGTCACGACTCCATCGTGCCTACTACCACCATCAACTGTAAAGCATGACTGGAATCTCTCTATCACTAGTGCCTGCTCTAGCACCCTAGCATAAATGGGAATGCCCAAGGGTACTATGGAAACATGAATCTCTCTGCGGGGACCCTGCTCGAACTTCTGCGCTCGTAAGTTTTCGTCATGGACTAAGTCCGAGTAAAAGCATGCATGGTCTGTGAAACTAGTCACATACTTAGTCACCATCATCCCTCCCTACAGAAACTGCAGGATCTCTTGGATCCGAATAGAGCATAATAAGGAGGGGTAAAACTCCTCATGAGACAGCAGCTGAATGTAGTCCCACGAAAGTGGCGACTCATCGAGTAACTGAGCCACCTGACTCCACCAACGCACAGGTACTCTGTGGAAAAGGATAGTGGAAAATCCACCATAAGATCTTCCCGCACCTGCACAATCCTGAAGGGTCGAACCACTGTCTCTAGCCAAACCTCTGCTCCCTGAGGGCCTGGCTCACAAATGAACCTCAGTGGTCTCTGCCACTAGAACTCGCCGAGCGTGCTCAACCTGCACTCAAGCTCAGTCTGCTCTGTTGAAGGTGTCTACTTCCCACCAGGTGGGGGTGCTGCTACCGGCCCACCCAGAGAAAGGGACTCGCATAATGGGTCACAGACTGAGGCCTCATAGCTCACATGGTCGTCGTCATGAACCAAAACTATTATCCAGGTTGGATGTCTTCATGGAGACATCCTGAATGTTATCAAGAAGTTTCGCGATCAGATGAGCATATATGAATATAACAGTAACAACAATGGAGAGCTGACTCAAGAAGGTCAATCAAGACTCAATCCTATGTGATGCACAAACCAATTTTTCCTGGAACTAGTGTCTCAACATGCCATGTCGACCAGAGGGTTATCAGGGTCCTGGTGAATGGATACGTCGGCCGCCGCACCATCTCTGGACTCCCTGGCCTGAGAGCCACTCTCGAGACATGTTGACACCATTTCCATAAATTCCAACCAGTTCCTTTTTAGGGATGTCTGAACAACATCCCAATGATCGAACCAGCTTTGATACCACTTTGTCACGACCCGACCCTACCCGGGCTCAAGCCGAAACTACCCCAAGCTCGCCTGCATAGGACAGGGGCTGGCGATAAACACCGAAGGCTAAATAACTCGAGGAGGCCTTTTCCTGAGTACATGTACACACACACGCCGCCCACTTAATGCAGAAGTGCCGAGTAAAATAAAGAGTAAAGTACTAACTGCTATAAACAACCCCAAAAGTGCATCGACTTATAAACAGTACAAAGTAAGTGCTGAAGGGAAACTGAAAAGAAAATGGCAGAACACGTGCCCAACCGGAAAAGTGCCATAACCTGGCAACAGGTAAAGAAAAGTAAAAGAGCTGGGAGAGTCCCACATTTGGAACCTAACTACGACCACCATACACGGTCAATGCTCCAAAAATCTTATGCTCCGCTGAAGTCACGACCAACCTATTAATCGTCTGCAAGGGCACACCATGTGCGGTAAAAGCCCAAGAAGGGGTGAGTATAAAAATACTTAGTAGGATACCGTGAAGGCTCGAGGGAGAAAAAAAGAAGGTACTGAATAGGTGAGCAGTAGATCGAACAAGGAAAAGTAGAGTACAAATGAGTGTATAGTAAACAGTACAACTCAACCCAAAAAGAGGAAGGAAGTAGACTCATCCAAACACAAGGAGAAAGAAATTGTGAGAAGATGAACTTCTCTTCGAGTCTTCGCTACCTATAGCAGTAGAGTAGACTCGTCTAACCATGATATGCTAGACACGGAAAGCACATGGCATACCCCACACGTCTTCGCCTCTCCTGGAAGGAGAGTAACCAAAACCCAAGAAGTGGGTACTGGAACAAGGTGTATATATATATATATATATATATATATATATATATATATGATCTGTCAAGAAACCTGAATAGGATCGTAAGGGGATCTCTTTCCAGTTGCTCAGCCTAAGAAATTGAGTAGCCAACAGTCCTAGAAGTAAACACCATCGATGCCCAGTATCTGTATTTCTACCTAGAACTGCATGTCAAGGGGCTCAAATCACCGCACCTTGACACTATCCACTTTGGGTGGCACTGACTCGCCCGCACGGGTTTAGGCCACATCACAAGGACACATATCGGTGGGGAAAGCGCCCCTCATACTTGAGAGTTCTGGGGGATGCGTCATGCCACACCTCATCACTTTCAAATAGTCGAGAGGTCTTCTCAAAGTTGACGAGTTCCCACTACCTAGCCCTGCGAAAGGGTGATCCTCTAGAGGGGGACCCGAAACCACTCTGGCCATCTCTGCTGGATGGTACTCCACTGGCCATCCCTGCTGGATGGTACACCACTGGCCATCCCTGCTGGATGATACCTCACTGGCCATCCATACTAGATGTCACCTCACTGGTAACCAGAACACATAGTGGGAAACATGTCACGATAGATCGTGAGAGGAAGATATGATATCGATACACAGCTACAGAGTCTGTTCCCAGGGCTCACTGAGGGATCCGTACCCTACTGGAAACAGCCTCTTGGGTAGAGGATCGGGCCCTGCGTAATGTGCTGGTCTCCCAAATACCCAAATAACTCTAATGGGGTACAAAAAGCGATGTGAGGATCTCCCAGAGCCTCTCAGGGCGATCATGCTCCAATCCGCTGAGTCACCGTCGAAGCGGACCAAGCCATCTCACTCCAGAAAGTGGGAAAACACCCGCACTGTACAAACACACGTAGTCGTAAACGATGCCGTAGTCTGGTGAAAGGAACCCAACACTAAAAACCCCTCAGCTGAAGGAAAAGGGAAACCAAAACTCTGCCAATCAAACCATCGATAATAGAACTAGGGGACCCACTCAACCCTGTTGGTCTAAGCACTGCTGACAAATGGGATCTATGCTTCGTAAGAGGTCAAATGTATGTAAAGAAGTACATGATTCACACATGGGGCCCAAACGACATGTGGCCCAAAATCATCTCCAAGACAAGCTCACAAACATTATTACGTAAAAACTACAACGTGTACCTCCCATCATTACCGTACACTCCCTGAGTATGCCACATTGCCATCCCAGGGCTATCGTGCACACGACACCCAATGTCAACGCAAAAAGGCGTAAACATAACATTGCCAACCTATTTTCTCCACGGACCTAACACGACCAACCACATATCTTTAAACACTAACTTCAATCTCACTAGAGTGAACACGATCACACGCCAAGGGTTCCCTACAAACACCGCAAGAAGAACCACCACTAGTACACCTTTCATGCTTCTACATTTAATGAGATCTCTAATGAGACTCCGCACATCCCAATAGATTTTAACGTTGTAATCCTCGTGAAAAAACATGTGAGATAGACTATTTACTCACCTCAAATAGACTTCCAATGTAAAAGTCGTTCAACACTGCTTTATGCCCGAACGGCGTCCCGTGGTCCTGAGCCTCAGCCCGAAAAATAGTCGGGCGCATCGCACCATTGTGATCTCCTCAGAAAGACAAGTCAAAAGACTGCTTAACTGTGTGGAATGCATATCCGAAGGAAAATATGCATTTCACCATAACGCACATGAGAATTGGTTCGTCAGACCCGCATCTCGGTCTCAAAGCGTAACAAATGGATCACACTATTGCGATCCTCTCAAAAATGTACACAAGATTGACTATACACTTGTCCGAAACGGGAACCCGGTGATAAAGATAGAAAATCACCGCCAACTCCCAAAACGACCCCCATGGGGCTTGCACCATCATGCAGAATTAAAGCGGGCAGATTGCACCATTGCAATTCCCTTGAAAAAACACTCAGAATCGACTGCTCGGATGCCTCGAATGGACGTCCGATGAAAAAGTTCTGAAACGCTGCTCACAGCTTAAAGGCGGGTTGTGGGGCCCACAGCTCAACTCCAGTTTCAACACCTGAAAATGTACTGGAAATATTCGTCTGAATTCTAGGGTCGCAACTCCGCCAAAGGCACTCAAAACGGACATCAGATGTGTCTGCTCCGCTCAAAACAAGAACCCCCGGAAAAACGCCAATCCTCTTAAAGACGTGTCACGCCATCGAGGCCCCCCGTCTTGGTAATTAAAAATTTCCAAGACCATCTCAAAATATCTGTCTCGATCCAAGGAACTCTTATCCACATACGGACCATGAATCCGATTTACGGTTTTTAAATTAAGAGTGTTTTAGTGTTGATAGACCGAATGGGGTGGCCTAGGCCAGTTCGTCCGGCCCCCCGACTCCCTGGACCGGCCAGCGGTTCACCACGCGGGCTGGCCGCTTCAACTACCGGACCGTCTCGGCCAATCTAGATCCTCTAACATGGACCTGCACTTTGCGGGTCCGCTCCTCGCCCCGGGGTTGCGCGACCCCGGTCTCCCGTGTAAACCGACCCGCACAGCCGGTCGGTCCTCCCGAGTTGCCCGCCTTAGGAGCCCCGCGCTAGCGTCGTCTAGGAAGACACCGCCTCCCTCCAGCTGCTGACCGCAGACACCGCCCTACTTTCAACCCACCGCAGACCTCCTAGCCGACCATAGCTCTGCCTAGACCCTCACCGCTCCAGCTTGCCAGACCACCACGCTAGACCACCGGAGTTCCCAGATATTCCGGAAAAACACCCAAAAACAGCCTGGACTTTGTCGAACGACTTTAGTCACCTCATAACTCAGATCTCAAATCCTAATAGAGCAGTAGAAATCTCAAAAAACATATTATATAAATATGGGCTTTTCTTTAAGATCAAACAACAATTAGACACAATCAATCGAGCTCAATGTTGGTGCGGGACAATTAAAATGAAACACACGGTCCTACATCTTGGGCATATCCCGACGCTTCGCAACCATCCACCGGAGCCCCACACCACCTTTGTAAGGAGAGGATATGGAGGAGAGATTGTTGTAGGAGCTCCCTAGAGATGGTTTCACCAGAGGAGGTGAAATGGGGAAGAAGGGGGTGGGTATAGGTTTAAATAAAGAAAACATAATTAAAATTTTAATTAATTTAAACTCCCAAATTAACCCATATCTGAAACTCTCGACGGGTCGAGGTTAAGTCTCCCCTAGGGTAAACACCACCTCTCTATCACAATAGTGTTCTCAGAATTTTAATCTAAGGCAGCGTTCAAAAGTTATAAAACTTAACGTCTGAGGCCGCTAAATTACGAAAATGCCCATGGGGCCATTTTCCACAGAAGGCCCGCGCCCATGAATCTTACACCCCTACTAGGGTAAACGGCACACTCTATACTCAACGGAGCCCTCATTTTTCCCATCCGAGCAACCATTTAATAGATACTTGAGTTTAACCATTAAACGAATAAATTAATTATATTCTTTATCTGTTTAATGTTTCCGTAACGGGCAAGAGGTCCCAACGTCCAGCGCTGACATTCCTTATGTCGTTCATAGGGTAAAAACATAATTTCAGACCCATCCGTGCACTCATATTTCTATTCTGGATCTCTTTTATGGAGTTATCCTTTTTATTTAGCATGCCCAGTGTGAACGCACTGAAAATTTAATTCTGACCACACCGGGGCTCTGAATCGTGCGCCGTCTGAAGGCGCTGCTCTGGAATAACATCAAGATTATTCCAAATCATTTTATAGACAAAAACCCGATTCTTACAGGTTTATCTAAATATTTATCAAGATCCAAACACTTGATTTGTGTGATAAGAGATAACTTTATCTACAGGATTCAATTAGGCCACTAATGTGCATTGAATATGTGATCTCATCATATTAATAAGTGAATAACATAGCCAAAATCATATGTGGTTCATAGAAAAATGTGAAAATACAATGAGAATGATTGAACATGTGCTTCACAGTACTTAATTGCATGAAAAATATCTCAATTTGATTATTCACACCTTGATCAACTCATTCCCTTATCATATTTACCTCATAATTTGTTCCTCTTTATGTTGATTAGGTTCAATTATAAGAGAGAATTTTTTGGCTCTTGGGTTTTGAAAATCTAAGTATTACACTATTTCCTTATGAATGTTGTAAAATTCACGATGTAGGGAAGGAATCATGGGTGCTCAGCTCACTTACTGCCTAGATTTGGAAGGCATTGCATGCCCGATCTATGATTCACATTGCAATTCATGTTATCCAAATCATAACATGTCCATAAGTCACCAATCCTTCTCATGATTTTTTTTCAACATAATAAAATTATATGGGATCCTAAATTGGTTATTGGTGGTTACATGGGTTCAAGTTCCCAACTCCCATATAATGTCCCACAGACCCCCAATTTCAGGTAGAAGTGTGATGAAGTGTGAGATGAGTGCGAATGAGAATCCCCAAGATAAACCACATATAATAAATTTATCCCCATATACATTAATTTCCCTCCTAGTAGATATTTTACTCCAAACATTAGGAAACAAGATGGAAATTAAAGAAATTATTATCCTCTAATGATTATAATAATTAAAATACCCATTTTCCTAGATCACCCATAATACCTCGGAAATGGACCCATATTAAAAGGTGTTATTGGGTGATTAGAGTATGAAATTGAGGTTCCATGTTCATCATCAAGTCGAGCATTCCTAGGTCATTTAATAGGACTCATTTTCATATCATCCATACTTGGGTGAAATTTTATCCAATCTTACACACTTGAGTTACCCTCCAACCAGGACTCCATTCTAGGGTTCAAATTCTCTTAGGACGCACAACTTAGGAAAAACATCACCAATTCATTGATTATAGGGTGTTATATTTACCCAGGACTACAAACTAGGGAACAATATTCACCCAGACCTCTATAAAGACCACCATATTCACCCATTCCTCCCAATTTATGAGCAACTTGGGCTATTAAACTATACTAAAGACCTGTATTATCTCAGGTATCTTAGGATTTGTGATAGTTATCATTGACGAACATATGGAGGTTCCATATTTAATCAAGTCCCATGAATGGGAAATTACTGATCGAGGTCACCTACCTGGGATCCCCATTCCCCATTGTCATGTACCTAGGTTTCCTATTCACCCAGTCCACCTATTTGGGAACTATTTAACCAATGAACCTTCTAAATACATTGGATTCAAATGATCAATGCTCAATGAATTCAATAGTTAACACCTTTAAATATAATATTCCTTAAATAATGTGGAGAAAGAATACCTCAAAAGGTATTCTTAGATAAATACACCATAATGGAAAAGACCCTATGGGAGATAAAGATCATGTATTCCATTGATAACGAGGTTTCTTATCATTAATTTATTTATGAAACATCCCTTGGATCAAGATTCCCATACTTTCTACTAAAAAATATATACCACAAACTTCATGAAACAATCCTAGTTTATTTAGTCTACTCAATGAGTCAAGGATGTAAAGTGGATTTCAACTAGGTGTAATCACCAACCATATCGTCCTTGGAAACCTTATCATTGATTCACCCAATAATCCATATCCCTTGAAATGGGCCTCTCATCAGGTGTAAGCCCTGACCCATCTCCACATGTTCATATTCCCAACAGTTGTAGTCTTCCTTTCCCAACTAGTTTTTATAGAAAAAAATTTGGGGTCCATATACTATGCCATATACTTGGTGAAATCCCTAAGAATACCTCTACCAATTTAACTACCGACTATTATGATGAAGAAAGGTCCACACCTCTATAATCCCCATGTAACTGTTTCTGGGTTCCTTTCATATATTTTTCCACGATATATAGATCTAAACATCATGAAATATAGTATATTATAAATGAAAATAACCTGATTGAAATAGATACTAGTGCCATCACCTGAAAAGGATGTTCAATTACTTATGATTTCAAAGCCATAAAATTACTATTGGTGTACTTATCACATGAAATTAAAATGTAAAGTGTGGCACTTTTTGTGGCATTAAACGACATTGAGTAGTATTCCCTTGATATGGATATGTTGGAAGCCCCTATCATGGGATAAATACCAACATTACAATACCAACCAAATACTTTTTTTGAGATAAATCCTTTAATTCTTAGTTTTTTGGATTTAAACCATGGTAGTACAAGATTGATACACAAGTATATATATATTTTTATCATCAGTATTTTGATATTGGGTTTTCATAAACCAATGCAAAATGTATTAGGTTTGAATTTTTAATGTTGGATTTTATTAAAAACGATGCTAAAATTCACGCTTTTTGATCTTTAACATTGGTTTTGTTAAACACCAAAATTATTTTTTTAAAATATAAATTTAATTTCAGATTTCATAAAACTAGAATTAAATATTTATTTTTGTACATAATTTCTTAAAAACCAAATTTAAATCATAAATTAAAAAATCTTTAATCATTATTTTTCAAAAAAATTGTCATAAAAATATTTATGTAACTTTAATTTTTATTAAAACTGATTTTTTAGATTAATTTATTATTTTAATGTGAGTTTTTTAAAACTAAAATTAAAAATAATTTAAAAAATATACAAATAAACCGATGTATTTTTTTATTTTCCTGAAACCCTATCACTATATAAAATTTAGACAAAGAATAGCTATAATGGATTTGATAGTCTTGGTTTTTCTCATGTTTATTTCCATCCACTATTCACCTTATTCTTCGATCATAACACTTTCTCAACTGAATATCGACCGATGAAAGCATTGATGTCTTCGAAGTCCATTGACGAAGATTTATTCTCTCTCAAAGTCACTTTTCATCCACCATTAACCTTTTTTCTCTTAGATATTTGATAATTTATTCTTATTAATTAATCATCGAGCTATTACAATCGACCCATAACTAAGATTTTAGTTATTTGTGAGTTTTTTACTTCCCTTTTTCACTTGTTTTTCATCAATAGTGAAAAATTATCTATGTTTCCACAGACATTGATTGAGTTTTTTTTAATTTGGGAGGCATTTTGAATTTTCAGGCTCCATAATTTGTTCGTTTTTTTATAATAAATTATGATTAATTATTTTTCCTTATAATTGTTATTATTTTATTTTATATTTTAATGTTTAACTATTTGGTATATAAGATCAATCAATGACCATGTGAGTTTAACATGTTATAAAATGATGAGAGTAAATGATATAATTGAATATTATTTTCTATAATATAGTCTTAATTAATATTACATGTAAAAAAAGTTCTCAGATACTAAGGATTTATGATTCCTGAGAAATTACAACCAGTTTAGCGATGTGATGGTGGTGTTATTATTTTAAGAGTTGTCCATAAATTGATATAGTTGATGAATTATTTAGGGGACTATTATGTAAAAGTTCATCATGATAAATTCATTACACATAATTTAATATCCCATAAATTATATGAGTTTTGTTAAAGATGAATCTGAAGTTTAAATAAAGAAAAGATCTCAACTAGGATGCATTGAGGTTTTAATAAGCACATGTGATAGAAAATTAAAGGTTTTTTAGTTTTAATATAAAAACATTATGTGTGTAGTAAAATAAAAAAATATATTCAATTTATTACATATCATGTGATGTGTTAAAATAGATTAATCATTATATTTATTTGAGTAAAAAAGTTGATGAATTTTTATAAAAATGATAAAGTTGATATTTGGATGTGTATGGGTTATCTTGAAATGTCAAGGAAAAGAAAACATGAAATACCAATTTCATGATGGGAATAATTACATGATTCAAATTGATAAGTCAAATTAAAGAAGGATGGGGATGTGTAGTTCATTTAAGCACAATAGATTCTATAAAATACTGGTGTTTCCAACAATCAATTTATCATAGGCTAAATTATTTCTAATTTTCATGGAAAAAGAATTCCTTTTTCATTTGATGTTCCCTATATCACTGAGTAAATTAGATGGTTATTTGATCTATCCTTGAGTATGTCAGATTTAAGAGGAGGTGACTGGTTTAAAAGGTAGTCGACCTGACATTTTCATTTAACAAAATTAAATTATGTTGTGTGGGATGTTAGTTTTTGAATATTAATTTTGATATTTTAATAAAAAACTATATATATATATATTATGTTTAAATATTTGTTATGATAATTGTTTTTATAATAATTTTTTTAATATATTTTTCATAATTTTTTATATAATTGTTCATATGATATTTATATATATATGTTTGTTTAATTTTTCATATAACTATTATTATAATTATTTGTGATTTATTTTTGTGTAATTTTTTGTATTATACTTTATATAATTGTATACATAATTTATTGGAATTTCGAAGCTATTTTTTATAATTATTTGTATGTTATTTTTTATTTTTAATTGTTTGTTATGATTATTTTTTTAAGATTAATTTTGTATAATTGTTTTTACGATATATTTTTAAATATAATTTTTTTATGATATTTTTTTATGATTTTTTTGTTATTATATTTTATTATATTTTATAAATTAGGTATAAGTATTATCTAATATATATATATATATATTTAATTTTTTATATTTTTTAATATATTATCCTTTTATATCGTGATCTTAGGTATTTGATGGATATTATTTCGATAAATTTACAAAGACCCACTAATGAATATGAAAGAGTTAAAAATTTCTTGTAATTTTTAAACAAAATATTCAAAACAATGTTTTGATTTCATGTCCATTCATGAAATGTTTGAATATGAGAAAGTTAAGTTCCAGTAAAAGAAAGGATCATCTCACTTGCTATGGTTTCAGCCAAATTATACACATTGGATATGTCAGGGTGAAAAAAAAGAAAAATTAAACATCTAATGTTGATGAAAATAATCATAATGTGATAGAGGACCATATTGAATAATTAATCCATAATGTTGGAATTGAATCCATCAAAAAACATTAATTATTGAATGATTGTTTAGAGAATTTTAGAAACCATTATTCCTATTTTTATCTTAATATTTAGTGTTATTAATGGTTTTGAGATTAGTTTAACTAAAATAAATAAATGGGAGGAGTGTAAAATGTTTCTCTGAGTTGCTTGATATTTTAAAAGAGCTATTTCCAGAAAAAAAAAACGGGCTTCATGGTTCCATTTATTAGGCAATGAAAATATTATTCCCAATTGGATTGAGTTATAAAAATATAAATTCTTTCCCCAATGAGTGTGTGTTTTATAGGAAGGAATATGAATATTTATAAGAATTTACAAAATTTGGGACCTCATTTTATAAGATGGATGAAAAATGAAACATTTATTTGTTATTAGGAAATGAAATCTAACCTCCTACTAAATAATTTGGGTATATTCTAATAATTCCTTCTAATAATTGAAATAATTCAACTATGGTCCATTTTTGTGGAATCAAAATCAAACTTCCTGCTAAAGAAATTTGGTACCTTACAATAATTCATCATTTGAATCATCTATTTACAAATTCAAGTGATGAAACAAGGTTAAAATGGAATATAATTGATTACATCTCAGATGGTAACTTTTATCACCCTGTCGATTCCCCATATTAGAGGAGATGTTCGAAACAAATTCATTATTTTGGATGTGAAGTTAGAGATATCATAATGGGACTATGAACATATAGAATTAATCCAAATCATATCCTAAGTATCCAACATAGTTCATAATCTGTTTTGTTGGTATTTTACAACTTGTCCAAAAACATATGTATAAAGAAAAAAATTATGATGAAATTAATTATTTCTAGACTAAAATAGCTTGGAAATGATATCAATTTGCATATTTCACCATTGATTGTTGGCCTGAAGCTTATAGAGTAAAAAGGTGTTCAGGTTATTGATGAATAAAATAAAGATAATTTTCTTTTGAGTGATATAATAATTTTGATTATAATTTACTTTCCTATATATGAAAAATTATATGTAGTGTTAAGGGACATAAATCATGTCTAATTTCGGAAGAGAAGACTTCATATTATCAATTTCTGAATGAAAGGATAATAGTGTACATGAGACATCGATGATTTTCACAAATTTTTCATCCAGGTTGTACATTGAAATTATTTAAGGATTTATATGAATATAATATCCCCCCACAATAATTATGTTGAAGAATATTACGACATGTTTAAAAATATTGATTTCAAAATTGGAATGAAATGATATTCTGGTCATCAAAAAAATATCTGGCAGAAAAATAATTTCTTTTTCAAACTACTTTATTAAATATTTTTAGAGATAGAAATAACATTGACATTATCCATGTTTGGAAAAACATATGTGATATTTTTAGTAGAACATTTTTTGACATAAAATTAAAGTCATGATATGGATTTCATGCAGCATGAGACTTGATATCAAAGGGAATACATTTATAGATTTCTCCCACTACAAAAGGAAATAAAAAATATTTACCTATGGATTTTCGTACATTAAGAAAGAGATAGAAGATTATCTTTTTCAACATTTAAATTATATTAAAGTACATAGTGAAAATTCTTCCAATGCGAATACTTTGCTGTCATTGAAGGAATATAAATTAATAGGTATAAAATCTCAAGAATGTTATGTATTGATGAAACAACTGTTAACATTGACACTATTTTTTATATTTTCAACACCTTTTAGAAAGACTATCATTGGGTTATGTAATTTTTTCAAATCCATTTTTAGAAAATTCATTGTTCCAAATTTTTTACATGTGTTGGAGAATAAATCTTCTCTTATACGTTGTAAAAAATAAATGTATTTCCTACCAATGTTTTTTGATAAATTGGTTCATCTAGTGATTCCCCATGTTTTTGAGATGATAATATTTGGGTGTATTTATTGAAATTGGATGTATAATTTTGAAGGATATATGAAAATTTTAAATGGAAATGTTTAAAATCCTCATTGAACCAAGGCCTCTTATATTCAAAAAATGTACCATAAGAGGCGATTGAGTTTTGTACTGAATATTTTTATGAAAAAAATATTTTTTGGAAGTGGATCATTTTCTATTCCTATATCACGACATATGAGTATTTATAGTGAAGGTATAGGGATTAAAGGATTAAAAGAAAATTTTATCTCACGCGATGAAGTGATACATGCATGTTTATACATCATGGACAACACTAATGAGGTTCAACCATATATATCAGGACCTATTTTTGAATAAAAGGTTTGATATCCTAAAATAAATTAAAATTGGTTGATTATTGAGAATAAAAAGGCATGTTTTAATGGTTTAAAGATAAATTAATCAGGGATATATCTATATTAGAAACATTGAAATGGTTGGTAGGGGGGTCGTATCGTAATGTGATCACATGGTATGGTATTGATATTAATAGTTAAAATATTTACATAAACAATCTTGATTACAACTATACCTTTCAAAATTATGGGGGTAATAATCACCCTTGAAGTGCTTCATTTTTCAAGTGGAAAATATAAAAACATAATTTCTTCATCAAAAAAATATTTATGGATTTATTAATGATATATAAGAAAATGATTATAAAAATGTTAAATTAACTATGCTTAAGTGTAATTGGATTTATAGTAATAGTGGAGTAAAACATGATGATTATGGTTTCACCAAAACTATCACATGAACATGGATGCCATAAAATACATATTAAAGTGGATGATAATAATAACCCAACTGGCCCAAATTGACTGTGGTTTAACATTTATAACACCTTGTAAAGCCATTGTATCATTATCATTTTGTATCCTTATTGGAATTTTGTAGCCAAAATGGTGAAAGTGAATCCATGGGAGGCCATTATAGTAAAATATAGCACTTTATTTATTTTAATATTTTTTTTCCAAATATTATATATTTTAAATGACTAATATTAATTTAGTCAATTACCGATGACATTCAATTTTTAAGACAAAAAATAAATTGAGTAATGATTTATATCATTTTTTTGGTCCGATTGAGATATTTTAAAATAAAATTGACGAAAAATTATGTTTTATTGAAGATACATAATGGAAACCCATTCCTCAAGTATGAGTTTTTAGATGCTGATACGCGAAAAAAATGTATCGCTAACAGAAATTATGATGAATTTATAGTAGGATAATTATAAAATTTTGTTAAATTTTATGTATATTACATTATTAATTATTAGGTAATTTTTATTTAATCAGTTTCCAAAATATCTCATCAAAATATCCAATTATAGTTCATATACCCGCATACTTTATGAAGTGGGAGATATCATTTAATAAAGTATAAAAGGATTTTTGAAAAACATGATGCATTAATAGATCTATATAGTAGTTGTTCAGAATATGTCTAATTCAGACCTCTATATCCCCTCCTTCTCTATGGAAAATAGAAAATAGGGAGAAACAAATAATGAAAATTATTTTACAGAGAAATCTAAGGAAGCGGATGAAAAAATTACAAGATTTTGTTTTTATTTTTCATAAAGTTTTGAACTTTTTAACTTAGCAACACAAATAATACATTTTAATTTTTCATTTCAAGACGATATTCAGGAGAACTCAACTCTAGGGGAATTTTATCCAAGTGGTTTTGATGGATATCCTAGATACTGTTTTAAGAAATCCATAACACCCCAACCGTATAAGAGCATTTGAGGTGGGTGCTAGGGTTAGGAATGTTTTTTAGTCATCAAAGTATAAAATCAAGAGACCTAGAAATAGTTTTCTTAAAGGATGAGCTGAATGACATGAAACAGTCTATGGATGATTAAATTAAATCATCCCTACAGGATATGTTTGAACAATTGATGAGATAATCACAGCTTGTGGAGCATTCCATGTCCACCTAGCCTACCCAACCTTACTAGCTAGCCTATATGGATACTCTAGCTCCTCAATCAGATCCGACCATATAATGTGAGTTGTATGATGAAGATTCCCATATATTTATTTTAGTGTACAGAGTTGTACATATTATTTGGTATTATAGAAAAAAATATTCTATGAAATTGGTTTCGATAAGAGTATTAGTACATGATACTATTGATCCAAATAATCTACTTTCATTTCATATGAAGTTGGTTACCATAGTTGGAGATTTTATGGGTCATTTTTTTTACTTTGGCTAGCTAACATTTTTAATTATTTGACAAAAGAGGTATGAATTAATTTTTAAATATTATTTAAATTTTATTAAAAATTAAATATATTGTTCTCAAATATTAAATTTATATAAGAGTATTTAATATACAATGAATTAGTACAAAGGAAACAAAAAAGTTTAGGAACCAACAAATTTAGATACTTCTAAGATTTATAATTAACTAAAAATATTTTCACCAGTTTCTTCTTCCATGGATAATATTTATGAGTTTTATAATAAATATCTTATATAGGGAAGATACTATCCCTGGATAAAATTTAAAAAAGATATCAATAATCAAGTTATTATGTATTAGTGAATTGTGCCTATGTTACTATTGTTTTCCATGTAATTTAATTTCTATTTATAGATTTATTTCATTAAAAGAAGATGATTTCAAGTGACTTACTATATTATATATTTAATTTGGTATCTATAAGAGATTCTTATTCAAAATGAGATCACTGGAGTTTATGGTCTCATTGATACTTAATTCGTTTAAATGGATTTGTAATATCTAAAAACTCTTACTAGAGTTTCATATATATATATCAGAGTGATTAACTAATATGGATATTGGGTGTTGTGTTATTTACATTCCTTGATGGATAAGAATAATAAGATGATTATGCAGTAACAATCATTATAATTTTTTTATTTATGAAATTTTTATATTCTAGAGATCATTGGATGTTAGGCGTATTATTCTATATTTTTGAATTTCGTGCATACATTTTATTATTTTTTAATGCATTGATTTTTTTTATTTAATTGAATAATCCTACAAATTTTGGGATGGATTAACATGTTTTATATTTATGGAAGGAACAATATATATATATATGAAAAAAATGAAAAGTAGAGAATTTATGAACTAAAAGACACTTCACAATACAAGTGAAGAGAAGTCGTGCAACACCAGATTTTTTAGAATGTTGCAGAGCTGTGAAATGGAAGAAGGAATTCACACATCATGTATCTCATTACACAATGTGATAATTCATCACACATCGTGTATACCAATATCACGACGTGAGTTTTTTGGGGATAAGTTTTTATAAAAGATATCCCATAATTCACACTGCTTGAGAATTAAAGGATTATATGACATGTAAAGCATTACACATTGTGATGAATTCAAAAAATAGAAAAATAAATGAGATGAGGTTGAGGGTTTGACATGATTTCTTATAAAATATACCATTGGCCCACACCTTCCCAGGTATCCACAACCAAAGGGGGAAGAAAAATTATGTACTGACAAGATTTATGCATACAGTGGCGATCCGGAGCCCTACTTCTCCACCATTATTTTCTTAAATTCTTTCCTAGGTATCCATGCTACCCATTCTCATCATTCCCAGTATTATCGAATAGTTTTATTTCTGTCAGGTGATGTTATTTTTGGGGGAGTTCTTCTTAGGGATTATTTATATTTCTTATTCTTGTTTTGGATTTCCGTAACTAAATTTATAAATTGAAATATTCTTCTTTTTGAAATTTCATGATCTTCACTTATGTTTCTAAGATTATTATTCATTTCATCAATTAATTCTCATGTTTTGTGTATGAACATTATGAAATCCAGGTTAGTTATGTTTAAATAGGGGTTTGGGTTGTCTAGTATTTTGATTCAATCTAGTAGATGAAAATTCTTATAGTTAAAATACCAGATGGAGGTAGGAAACCTAGACCAAGGATCCTCATAGACCTAATTTTGAAAATAAACATGATTAAATCCATTATCAATTGAATCCCTAGCACACAAACCTAAAAATCACAGAAACATACATTCCTTCCCTCTTGAAATCAAACCTAATATTTCCAGTTATTTTTATTTTCTCTAATGAAACAAATATATTGAAATTTCAATTTAATTAATTAATTTAGAACATACATATCATCTTAGTGGTTTTGACACTCGGATTTGAATAAATACTACATTTTTAGTGGGATGTTCTGATTTTAATAAATTATTAATTTTTTACACACCCATAGGTATTAATGACACCATAAATGATTTATAAATTTCTACGCCAATACTAGGGATGTTTACCACTAAGTTGAAGTTAATTATGAATCTTGATAATTTTTTTTATTTTAATTTATTATTACACACGTGGTCTTGTGAATTTGTAGTTTCCGGTAACAACCCATTACATGAATACTTCACTCATGGTATAGAAATAATATAAAATCATTAATTCAACCAATAATTGGAGAAAATTTTATGCTAGAAAATAAAATATAATGAAGAGACCGAGAAAGAAAAGAACATCATGGCTGGTAGAGGCCAATTTTAACTAGCTGACCAGGAGCAGGGCTAGAGAGCATGGCCAGAGGTCCAAGGGAGAAATACATAGGGAAAAGTTCTGATCAACTACAGAAGACCCTTGAACATGGTGTCTAATCCTTGAAATATCATACCCCTCATTGCTACTCAACATTTTGAGATCAAGATCGAGATCATTTAAATGATCACCCACACACTGCAATTCACTGGGATACCTTCTGAAGACCCAAACTCACACATTGGATGTTTCTTGGAAATCTGTGGCATGTTACAATTTTATAATTTCATAAATTTTGTCGTAATATTATGCTTGTTCAGATTCATATTGAAGGAAAAATCATGAGAGCATATCCAAAATCTCCCTCCACATTGAATCACCACATGTGAGGACCTGGTAGGAAAATTTTTAACAAGGGTTTTCCCAACCTCAATGTTAATAGATATTTGGGTATGTATTATAAAATTTGATAATTTAATAAAAATTATTTATATTGTTATAGGAGAGATTAATGGTTTAATAAGATGATGTCCTGATCATGGAATCAAAATTTGGTAATTAAAACAAACATTATATAAAGACTTATCATAGGGATATAGTTCAATAGTTGATGTTGTTGTAGGAGGTTAAATTATGAGAAAATAACAAGAGGAGAGCTATGAATTGGTGTATGAGACATACAACAATAGTTTCCAATTGTAGTTAGAATAAGGGAATGTACACGAAGGACAAATGGTATACAACATTCGGCTATCCACTCAAATGAATTTAATTTTAATGAAACTGGAAGAAAAGATGGAAAAATAAAACCCCAAAGTTTTTTATTGAGAATAAGTGAATTATTTATATTATAATAATAAAAATATATGGAGGTATGGAGGAAAAAAACTACAATAATGGAATTAAAACCAAGGCCAATTATTTTACCCATGACAATAGTGTTTTCAACCTCAACATCAAAGGCCAACACTGAACAGTCAAGTCCCTTTCACCGGTGGATACCCTTGTGAAATTTATAACCACCATAGGAACTAAACTAAAAGAGTTTACTAGATACTCAAGGTTTCAGAGAAATATGATTAGATATTTCAAAAATGACTCAAAAAACCAATAAGCTGTAATGATGAACTTAGAATGTCAGGTCAATTAGATTTCTGAGCAACATAGAGAAAGAAATGGAGGAGAGAATCTATGATGCACAGAATAGAATCCCCATAAAAATTTTATAGCCAAATTTATTATATTTAGAATAAAGACTCAGAGGATTGGTATATAATTTTTAGGAAATAATGGAAAATAACCAGTAAAATTTGAGTATTTAAAATATCATTGAAGAAAAGGAAAATAAAGAAGAGGAATCACCACCACTGTATGAACACCACTACCATTTCTGAATCAGTTAAAGCAATTGAGGATTGATGAAAAATAAAAAAGTTCTTAGATATGTTAAAAAATATACACATCGACATACCATTTTTGAGGAAATTGCAAAACATTCAAGTCTATGAAAATTTCATGATGGATTTGGTGAAGAAAAAAATAATCTTGAAGAATTTTCCACTATTCCACTAGAAGGAGAATTCCCATTAGTTGTTTCAAGCATCATACTAAAGAAGCAGAGTGATCTATATAGTTTTTCGTTACAAGTACTATTGGTACTAATGATTTTGGTAGTGATTTATGTGATTTAGATAGAAGTGTAAATATAATTTCACATGAAACATTCAATAGCATGGGATTGATAAATAAAAACAAACTCAAGTTGTGATTCAACCAGTTGAAAAAATAGTGAGACACCCTCATGGGATACTTTAATTTGTCATCATCAAAGTATAATGGTTCTATTTTGTAGAGGATTTTTGGATGATGGACATGGATGAAAAGATCCCCCGGTAATCTTCGTATGACCATTCCTAGATATGAGAAGGGCATTGATTAATGTTCATAATAGAGATATGAGTTTCAGTGTTGCAGGATTAGAGGTGTATTTAAATTTTCATCAGGTGATATAGAAGTAAAAAAAACAATTGATTAGTTATTAGATTATTATTTTCTAAAAACCAAGGTCACTATTATCCATAGAAGAAGAGCTTATGTAGAGGTTGTAGAGATTGAAGAAGAAAGAATGAAAAATATGAATAAAGGTAAGAATTTTTTTTAAAAATATGAATATCACGGTGGAAAATTAATACAATACAAATTATAAGAAGGAGAAAAAGATTGGATAATCCATGAACTGCCATTTGATTTATCAAGAAGGGCCAAGAACTATTGGATTAGGCTCATGTAAATTGAGAAAGTATTCACCAATGGGAGAGTAAAATTAGTTTTAGAAAAAGGGAGAGGTCCCAACTATACAGAGGAATCATGTATTCATCACTTTTTAGATCTAGATCACACAACCCATTTCATTTCAAGAACCACCTGGAGTTGAAGGAGTTATGGTTGAGACAATGACGGGAAACAAAATAACTTCTTGGAGGCAGCCAATGTTCTTTTATTTTTCATTATTTATTTTCTAATTTTATGTAGAAATAACTCATCCATAAATATTTTATATTTCATTATTATGTCCGGATATTTTAGTAGTATTTTTTTATTTTTGTAGGACCATCATGGTAGGAAGAAACAAAATGCATGTTGTAGGATAAGATGTTGCAAAACAATTATATATCTTGAATGGAATTTACACATCGTTAAAAGGTGTTGGAAGAACCTATAAATATTAGTTTTGAATTTTCAATTTTAAATGGGATTAAGTGTTTCAATATTGTAATATTCTGTTATATTACACAAATTTTATGTTTTTTAGATTTTTAACTTCCAATTTCATTCCCACACTTGATTCATTCTTTAATCAAATGAAATAAGAGGCATAAACTACCTAGGTAAATTACCATTCCATATATTCAAATTTCATAGTTTATAAATTTTAATGAGAAAAATGGGGGAAATAATTTATAGGGATAAGACCACGGATATGGATTTGAAAAAACATTATTTTTGGAGCATGTTGATCATTTTAGACAAATTTATTCTTACCATTTGGCCTTCTTTGAATTTCAGATATTTTCATTAAATGATTTAATTATTCTTATTAATTTCTATGAGTGATTGTCTCAACCATTTTTCTCTTTTTTGAGACATCTAATATGCCCAAATTTTTCCATTATTTCTTTTGTATATTTTTATAAAAATTATGAATTTTTTCTTCTAGAAATTTTTTTGAAACTTAGCAATGATATGACTAAAAAAATTCAATTTTAAAATGATTCTATCATTCTTTTGTTTAACCCCTTATCTTGAGACCCACCTTGACTTAATCCATTTTTAACCTCATATAATCCATGAGCAGACTTGTTAGGAAATGAGCCTTGTTATAAGGCTATTTTATCAATTTCTACCTTCCTCTTGATTTTTTAATTATATTTAAAAGAATAATTATGGGGAAAGGACATTACACGGTATACCTAGATATACTACATTGAGAGTAATTTTTTTGGGATTTTATAATATTATTCTGGGAGAAGACATGGAATCTTTCATTTTATTTTATTATTCACCTCTCTTGCCAATAAATAGTTAAAATATTAAATGGGAAAATTTGAAAAAAATTAGGTCATTTTTTGGGAGGATGAAAAAAATCATTTTACAGACTTATGATATTTTTATCGTATGTGGTTAGGTGGTGGATTTGAGATTCTTCCCAATTACAGATTTCAAAAAAGTAAAAACATAAAAAATTGAAAAAAATGTAGAGTGGGGTTGATTCATTCATTGTTCTTACATGTATTATGATCCCACTATGAGACGTTTTGAGGAAGAGAGAGATGATATTTGTAATGGGAGTCATTTATTGAGATTATCTATTGATATCATGCATTAAAAATTATATTCAACCCTCCTTTTGCACCGTATTTACTAACATCATTTACCTACCTACCCTAAAGCCTCAGAGTAATTTTAACCTTAATAGTGAAGCCCTCATGATTAATTGTGATATCCGCCTTTACACATTTGAGATGTTAGATTCCTTGAAAGCCTATAGTAAGTGACATGTTTGTGAGGTATGTGCTGATTGTATATAAATGTTTCCTTAATAATGAGCGTGTAACACCCCAAGGATTTAAAAATAATTTTAATATATAATCCATGAAACACTATGTCTCTACAAAACAATCACATTATTATTTATAGGAGTTAGTAATGACCTAGTTGTTAGACATAATTTTTCTGTTTCTTTTCATTGAATTTCGAATAACAAACAAACACAGTTGCGATCAATAAGATATTTAGAGCCTGATATGATCAACTTTTATTTTTAGTGAATAGTAACTTGACCCGTATGAATAGTATTATGACCCTTATAAATATTATCCTCACCCATGTAAGTATAAATATGATTTAGGAACCTTATAAATGAGAGTGAATATTTTTAAAATTAACAATTAAGTATTGGTATGTTTGTGAGTAACAAATATTTAATTAAAATTTTAAATTATTAAATAAAATTAAAATAAAGTTCATTTTATTAAAATTTATTCCTAAATAAATATTTTGTTTTCATGTATTTATAGTATAATTTTATGAGACCAAATTTAATTTTTGAAAGTATTATAAAATCAATTTTGAAATTCTAGTATGTATTTTTCAAGTAAAAAATGATTTTATTTAAAAAATAAATTTCACATATTTAAAAAATTATTTTAATAAAATTGAGTCCATTTTTTAATTCTACATGTCAAAAAATGGTTATGATTAATTTTTAGTATTGTTGAAAAATACTAGAATTTGTAGTGAATAGTAAAATATGATAACTAACAATAAATTCTAAATACAGGATTTATTAAGTCATGGGTGATGTATGGGAGTTTAAGAACACTTTGATTGAACTCACATACACTTATTACTATTATGGTCACAAGAATCCACACTATTTCTTTTCTTAAGAAATATTATAAAATAATGAATAAGATATTCAAAAATCACAATTCTCCCCCACTATAAAAACCATCCATCATTCCCTCTTCTATTTACTCCTCTAAGACTTTTATATTGTCAAAGTTCTGACCAAATACTCTTCACTAGTCTCTCCACAAATCATGGAGCTCTTGGTCCTTCTAGAAGACAAAATCCCCATACCTTTAGGATGTTCTTAAGGAGGACATTTCAAGAGGTAAACCCTCTTCATTTTTCATTTAATTTCATTTTAAAATAATTTTATTTTTTTATATTCTCCTCACCTCCTCTATAAAAATGACCATGATAACTCCATTATCATCTATATAATGAAATGAGATAATTCTAATGGATTATTTTCCCTTAAACTATAAAATCTCTCTCTCATTTATTTTAAAAATGAAATCATCGTTCAGGAGGTTCTGGTGTACAACCTTTGTGGATGACAAACCTTTATTCTTCATTTTCTTTTTCAATGATGGTCATGAAGCTATTTTTATGGTTTAAATTTTTTTTAAAATATTTATTAATTATTATTTTATTATTCTGAAACTAATATATTTAGATAATTATAATTCATACGATAAAACAAATTCGTGTTGATCGAAATACCTTCATAATAAAATAAATGATTATCACTAATGTTTTATCTAATAGCTCATCCTCACACCATATAAAAAATGAATTATATAAAAAATTATTCTTATGTATTTTCAATAGTATCATATAAATTCAATTGTATATTGTTATATCCATTCTACATGAGCTTTCATACTTATGTACAAGTATACCGATTATGATAACTAAGAAAACGAATGCTCCCAAGCGATAATCTTATATCTTATAACTCATCAAAAAGGACATAAACAAACTTAATAAAATTATAATAAATAAAATAAATATATATAAGATCATGAATTAATTTATTAATGTATTTAATTTTATTATCCCGGATTTTAAGGTCAAGTGTAAAACACGTTCGTACAAATGGGGAGGGTTTTCTACCCGAACCTCTATTTTATTTCGGGTTAATCATTTTTTCTCATTACCCCAATTAAATAATTAATTATCCTTATTTAATCCTAAGAAATTCTGTGTAAATATTCTGTATATATTAACCAATCATAATCCATCTATATTTTATGGGGATTTGCATATTTTAAAAGGATATTTCTGAAATTATTCTCGATAAACAAGCCCGATTCAAAGGACCTTCTAGAATTGTTACCAATTTTCAGGGGAAATCTATAATATATTTTAATCCACCATTATTATTTTAAAATAAATTATTTTATTTTGAAGAAAAACTATCTTATTTGACTTCTAGTTTTATACAAATACTTTTGTAAAAGAACTCTTCTTTTCAATGTAAAAGATAATTTCTCTCAAGAAATACTTGATGATTTTATCAGATAATTTTAATCTAATTCAATAGTAATATTGATTATTATTTTTAATTGGGTTTAATATTTTATAATACCATATACAATATTTTATTGAATGTTTTGTGATTAGTTTGACTATGAATGTACTATCTTGATACCATCCACCATATTACTCCAAATGGATTGTGTTTTTGTTTATAGATTGGGGATTCGTATGTTAGTTTCAACATGAATTTATATGTTGATTATATTTATCCCCTTTATATGAGTAATGAATTTGAATTAGTAATCGATGGATGGGGCCATCTATGTCCCCTTGATGCATCAGTTGGTCTCGTGAGACAAACTAGCCTGGGTTTTTACCAATTGTGTTTGGTGTCTTGGATGAGGCCTTAAAGGTGTGATTATGATGTCTGACATTACACATTCCCTCATTATGAAACTAGTAACTAATAGTATATGTTATTATTTGACTATTTGAATATCCTTGTTTATGTTTTATAACGGTTTTTATTCATCTTTTATTTCTACTATATTATGCTCAAGTATATTTTACAGGTATGCGATTTTAGTTTCTCCCAATGCCTAGTTTTTTATGATTATGATTACATATTATTTATTATTTAACCTTACTAGGAATCCTGGCTCAACCATTTATACTATTTTATACTTCCCCATGATATGAATAATTATATTATGAATAACTTACAGTGATAATCTAAAAGTTGGGACTGTTTATAATGGAACTTACATATTGTTTCTCTTTTGAGGTTATAATGTTGAACTTATTTATATATCTTGTTTTATAAAGCTACTAAACTATTTGGTCCTTATGGAGAATAATTTCTTGAAGTCATTAAAATGTAAAAATATAATGCACGAGATTCGGGCAACTGGGGTTAGTGCATTACATTTGCAACAAGAGAAATTTTAGTAGAAAACATGGAAAATGGATTTAAAAAACATATATTATGTGAAAAAACATAATATAGACTTTGAGGATAAGTATACAACAATATCAAAGAATTTTGTTAAGGTATATACTATGTGGATATTTTTAGAAAATAAATCCATGTCTTTATACTACAAGTGGAAGTTGTTATGGAACAAATGTACCTTTGAGTAATAACTCTGACATAGTGTTCCGAGATTGACATAGGATAACCCGGTACACGACAACAAGCCCTACTGTGCACCTAGTTTGAAACTTATAGGGGATATTCTTGGATTATCCATATTTTATTTATAAACCATTATAAATGATTTAAATGAAAATATGTCCTCAAAGTATTAATTGTTATGATTATGTGATTAGATATTCATAAAATTTTAATTAATGTTAAGCGTTTTTATAGATCAACATTATACATTATTATTCATAACTTAATATAGTGTATTCCATTACTTAGAAATGTTTCCCAGTAGAAGGAATAGAAACTACGTGAACGCATGTGTCCCATGTTTGGATTTCCCACCTGTGTATGATAATGATGTTGGTTTTGGACCTATGATTAGAGATGAGAAACTTATTACTATAATAGGACAGATGACTCATGTTATGAATAATAACCCTACTCGTAGGGACTATCCTGACCAACATTGTGGAGAAGCAATGCCAGGTCAATTTATGCGACAACAGCCTCCATCATTCATTGGGATTAACAACCCATTTGTATCAAAGTAGTGGATAAGTTCTTTAGAAAAGGTATTTATCCATTTGGGATGTAACAAAAGAAAAAGGTTGTTATTTTAGTTTATTGTCTATCTGGAGATGCATATTAGTGATTGTTATCAATTCAAAACTTGAAGGAGGAAGAAATAAAAGAAATGAAATGGGGGAAATTTAAGGAAATATTCATTGAAAAATATTTTCCTCGAGAACAGTGAGAAGATATGGAGAAGAAATTGTTATGTTTGAAACCAAAATACGATGGAAATGTTGCGAAGTATGAAACCAATTTTAAAAGGTCTACAAGTAAGGTCACATACTACATACATAATCCAAGGATCAATATTGACTGATTATTTTATGATTTAAAACCATTCATATAAAAGGAACTATTCTCCCAATGTTTCTTATCATGAAAAGATGTATTATCATGTGATATAAAGATATAAAATTAATTCTCTAGGTATTATGAATTTAAAGGAATATAAGAGAAGAAGAGGGATGTTGAACACTCTAGAAAAAGAAATAATAAATAAGGGAAGAAGATTAGAATTTATTTTACATCCTTTGAAAATTATGGGAAGAAATCACCCAGTACTTGCCTAAAGGGTATGTGTATCTGTTAGTAGTGTCGAGAAGAATGAAATGAAATCCATGATTATAAGGGATAGAAATAAGATACCAATGTTCAATGTAACCATTGTAAAGAGATGAGACATTATGCCAATGATTTTTCTAAGGGTCAAGGAAACATTCCCTAGAGAAGGCCAAGGGATAAATGCTAATCTTATGCATTCATAACTACTGAATTTGAAGATACCAATGATGTGGTGGAAGGTACTTTAATTGTTTCCTCAAACATATACAATACATTATTTGATACTAGATTTTCCAATTCATTTATATCTCCCCAGTTTTCGAAGAAATATATACATTTCCAATTTGATTTATTAAAGGATTTGGCAGTCAAAACTACTATTGTAAGTATCATTACAAAAATTTTGTGTCAATAAGTCCCTATTATGACACATAAATGTTATTTAGTTATTGAAAATATCATCATACCCATGATTTAATTTACTATAATTTATTGTTTGAATTGGATTTCATGTTATGATGTGAACATATACTATATCAAGAAGGAGGTTACAATTTCTGAGAATGATGAAGAATCTCTCATCCTTAGAGAAGAAACCTAGCAATTTTATTATTATATAGATCTACCCCAAGTAGCACTACAGAATTAAATTCTTCGGAAGGAAGATAAAAAATATATATAGGTGGGGAAAGAAATTTTTAAATTGAGGATGTAACTATTGTGCAAGAATACATTGATGTATTCCTAGAGGATTATTCTAAACATCCTCTAGACCATGAAATCATGTATTTTGTTGATCTTATTCCTACTGCAAGGACAATATCAAATACACCTTTTATAATGGACACATTGGAATTAGTAAAGCTCTGGAAACAACTATAGGAATTTTGTGTTAAGGGATTTATCTTCCCCAGTATTTCTCTATGGGGAGATCTTATTCTTCTCATTAAGAATAATTATATATCTATGAGGCTGCACATTGACTACATGGAGATCAATGCTATTATGATAAAGAATAGGTATCATATTCCTCAAATTGATGATTTATTTGATTAACTTAAAAGAGAAAAATATTTTTTGAATATTGATATTTGATCTGGATATCATTAGTTGTGCCTGAGGAAGGAAGATATTTAAAATACAACATTTCAAACAAGGTAGGGGAATTATGAGTTTACAGTAATTCCTTTTGAAATGACTAATGCACCCTCTGTTTTCATGGATCCAATGAATACTTTTTTCAAGGAATATATTGATGATTTTTTGTGGTATTTATTGATTTTATCATGGTATAGTCAAGATGATAATATGACTATGAGAATCACTTGCAGATTATTTTGAAGACTATTACAAGTAATGAATAATATAGGAAGTTTAGATAGTGTTAATTTAGGATTCAATTAAATTCATTACATGGAGATATTGTCTCTAAGGATGGAGTCTAATATGATCCTATGAAAAAAATATTGTTCAGGAATTTCCCACTAAAATGAACATAACTGAGGTACATAGTTTTTTCATTTGAAGGTTATTATCATCATTTTAATTAGAACTTTAGTTGAGTAGCTAGCCTATTAATTAAGCATACTCTTAAAGGGGTTAAGTTTGTACGGCCAAAATAATGTGAAGAATGTTTTGATGAATTGAATTTATGATTAATGAATGATCTGATCTTAATTATACCACTATGAAATTGTAGATTTTTGATCTATAGTGATGCATCAATGAAAGGACATGGTTGTTTCCTCATGTACAAGGATTGAGTTATTGCCTATAAACTAAGGCAGCTAAAATTTATTGAACAAAACTATCCAACACATGGTCTTGATTTAGGAACTATAATATATGCTATGAAGATATGGAGACACTATCTCTATGGTGAAAGATGAGAGATATATACAGATAATAAGAGCTTGAAATATATATTTTCACAGAAATAACTCAACATGTGGCAAAGAAGATAGCCCGAGCTACTTAAGGATTACGATTGTTCCATACACAACCACCCAAGAAAGAAAAATAAGGTAGTTGATGTATTGAGTATGAAGGATCATGGAGTTCTAAAGTAAATGACAATTGGCAAGGATCTAATGTACAATGATCTAGTGACGTGGATATAGGAATTATCCAAGATGGAGAAACATCACTACATTTTCAATTGGTTACCCAACCATCTTTATTTGAAATAATTAAAAGTTCTATGTAAGATAATGATAATATTCTCAATAAAATTAAATATGTGAATAATGTTAAGTCGGCGTACTTTCTCTATGAGCTTGGAATTATGAAATTTGTTAGGAGGTTAGGTGATCCATCTATCTTCTAGGTAAAAAGTGAGTTATTGTATGATTTCCAGAGTTTTAATTTCTCTATACAACCTGGTATCACTAAGATGTAAATAGATTTTAAGGAACATTTCAAGTGGGACAACATGAGGCATGAAATTACTTATTATGTATCAAGATGTTTAATCTATCAATAAGTAAAGTCTAAAAGAAAAATTCCTACAGGATTCACGTTACCTCTACCTATTTTCATATGGAAATTGGATGACATCAAGATGGGTTTGTTCCCCGAATTACCAAGAACTAAAATAAGGAATGATAAAATTGGGTAATTATTGACCGACTTACCAAATCTACACATTTCATCGCTATAATAGTAGATTTCCCCTAGGGCACCATGCATGAATCTATGTCAATGAACTTGTTAGACTTAATGGAGGACCACTATCTATTGTGTCTAATAATGATCCACAGTTTACATTAAAATTATGGAAGTGTCTATAAAACATTTGGATACTAATCATCATTTGAGTACTAGTTATCACCCTCAAATTGAAGGGTAGTCAGAAAGGATGATCCAAACATTAGAAGACATGTTGAGATCATTTTCGCTTGAATTTCAAGGTATGTGGGAAAATTATTTACCTATTGTGGAGTTTTCCTACAACAATATTTTATATTAGAGTATTCAAATGGAACCATATAATGTTTTTTACTGAAAGATATTTCGTACACTAACATGTTGGGTTAAAGTTGGTGAAAGGAAGATTATGGGACCAGATCTTGTGGAGGAAACAACAATGAAGTTAAAAACTATTCAATACCATATCAAATATGCTCAAAATAGAAAAAATAGATATGTTGATAATTTAAGGAAGGATTTGGAATTTAAAGTGGGAGATCACATTTTCTTGAAAGTATATCTATGGAATGGTGTTATAATATTTGAGAAGAAATGGAAACGAAGCCCTAGGTACATTGGACATTATAAAATTTTGGAGAGAATTAGAGATATGGGTTATCATTTGGAAATTCCTCCTAACCATTCTAAGTTACACAGTGTGTTCAATGACTCATTGTTGAGAAAGTACATTCCATACCCAACACATGTACTCACTTTTGAAGGCATTAAATTGGAACCTGACTTATCTTACTGTGAAGAGCCTATCCAAATTCTGGACACTAAAGAAAATGTGTTGGGTAATAAGAAGACTCAACTCTTAAAGGTACTTTGGAAACGTTATAAAATTAATGAGGCGATATGGGAACCTCGGGATCTTATGATGAAGAACTACCCAAATCTTTTTATGTGGCAACATTCTGGAAATTATGATGATGAAATTACTTTTAGTGGGGATTTTGTATCACCCCAAGGATTTAAAAATAAATTTCATTTTGAATTCATGAAATAATAAGTCTCTATAAAACAAAAACTTTGTTATTTATAGGATATAGTTATGACCTAGACATTAGACATAATGTTTCTACTTCTGTGTTTTGAATTTCGAAAAATGAACACACAAGGGATGATTAGAAAGATATTTAGAGTCTGATAGGATCATGTTAAATTTTTGGTGAATAGTAATTTTCACCTTATGAAGAGTAATGTACCCTTGTGAATATTAATATGTCCATAATTAAGTATAACCTCACCCATGAAAGTATAAATAAATTACAGGCACCTTACAAATTATAGTGAATATTTTAAAAATTAATTATTAAGTGTCGATATGTTTGTGAATGATAAATATTTAATTATAATTATAAACTAATAGATTATATTAAAATAAAATTAATTTTCATATAATTTATTCCTAAATAAATATTTTTTTGATGATTTTATGATATTTCTATGAGACCTCAGTTAGTTTTAGAAAGTATTGTAAGATTAGTTATAAATATAAAATATATATTTTTTAAGAAAATAACGATTTTATTTAGAAATTAATGTTCACATATATGGAGAATTATTTTAAAAAACTTGATTCCATTTTTTAATTCTACACATCAAAAACTTTTATGGAAATTTTTTAGGATTTCCTAAAATACATGATTTTTTAGTGAATAGTAAAATATGATAATTAATGATAAATGGTAAATACATGACTTATTGAGTTATAGGAGATGTGTGGATAATGTAATCACATTTGGTTCAAAATAATATGAAATTTTTATTATTTTTGGTTATAATAATCAACAATATTTCTTTCCTTAACGAAAATAATAAAATAATGAATTAGATATTTAGAAACCACCCCCATTTTCCACTATAAAAACCACACCTCACCCCCTCTTCTATTTATACTTCATGACTTAAATCAGGTCAATGTACTATGAAAATACTATTCCCTAGTTTATCCTTACATCCAGGAGCTCTGGGTCATTCCAAAAGACCAATACGACTTCCCTTAAGGACGTTCTCAAGGAGAATATTTCAAAAGGTAAACCCTCTTCCGTTTTCTTTTAATTTCATATTCAAATTATTTTATTTTCATATCATATCCTAGAATAATATATAAAAATGATAATGATAACTTAATTATAACCTATATACTTTATTTATATCATTATAATGGAATATCTTTCCTCAAACTACTATCCCTCTCTCTTTAATTTTAAAAATGAAATCATCGTTTGGGAGGTATCGATGTTCAACATTCAGGGATGAGGAACCTTCATTTTTTAATTTCTTCTTCAATGATGGCCATGAGATGTTTTTATGCTTTAAAAAACTATAAAATATGTATTATATCTTATGTGATGCTTTTTGAACCAGTGTATAGAGATAATACTAATTCATATGACAAAACTAGTTTGTGATGATCGAAATACCGTTGTAACAATCTAAATGATTTTAAAAAATGTTTTATGTAATAACTCATCCTCATACCATATAAACAAAATAATTATATAAATATTTAATCTTATGTATATTAATTTGTATAATATAAATTCAATTCTGGTGAATTTTATCCATTCCACATGAACCTCCATACATATACACTAGTATACCGATCGTGAGAACTATATAAATAAATGCTCCTGAGTGATAATATTACTCCTCAAAAAGGATATTAATGAAATTAATAAAATTATAATAAATCAAATATATATATAGAGGCTCTTAATTAATTATTTAATGGATTTTATTTTATTATCCAGGATGTCAAGTTCACGTGAAGAACATGTTCGGAAATAAGGTAAGGGGTTTCTACCCCAACCTCAAATTTTTATCAGGGTTAATGTTTTTAATTCATTACCCCAATGAAATACTTAATTATTCCAATTTACTACTCAATTTTTTTTTCATTTTCTATATATATGTACCAATCAGAATACATCTTACTTTTATGGGGATTTACATATTGTAAAGTTATCTTTCTCAAATTATTCATGATAAACAAACCCGATTCAAGGGAACTTCTCAAATTATTACCAATTTTCAAGGGCATTATATAATCTATTTTAACCAACAATTATTTTTATAAAATCAATTATCTTATTTTGAAAAAATAGTATCTTATTTAACTTTTGGTTTTATTCAAATATTTTCCCAAAGGACTCTTCTTTTCAAAGTTAAATAGTATTCCTCTTAATAATTACTCGATAATTTTATATGAGAATTTTCATCTATTTCAAAAATCTTATTGATTATTATGTTTAATTGGGTTTAATATTTTATGATATAATCTAACATATTTTATGTAATATGTTATGATTTGTTTGATTATGGATTTTCTAACTTGGTATGGTTCACCATATTACTCCGAATAGTTGGTGTTTTTGTTTACATAATGGGGAAAGTAATTTACATTTCATATGATAGTTTCAATATATATGATTATGTTGATTATGTTTATACCCTTCTATATGTGGAATTAATTAGATATTTCAAGTGATTTGTAGGTCCTGCTATATCCCTTCAATTCATTGGTAGGTCTCATGAGACAAACTAGACTGGGTTTTTACCTATCATTTATGGTGTCTTGGTCGAGGCCTTAACATTATGATTATAATTCCAATATTGTCCATTCTATCATTATGAAACCAGTAACTGAAATTCCATGTGATTATTCTAATAGTATAATATCCATGGTTATATTTTACATAATTATTTATTCATATTTCATTTCTTCCGTTTTATGATCAATTATATTTTAAAGGCATTAGTTTTTAGTTTCTCACCATGCATATTGTTTATGTTTTTGTTCACTTCCACTATACTATTTACCCTTACTGAGAATCTAAGATCACCCCTTTATTATGTTTTATATTTCCCTAGGATGTGAAGATGTATATTACAAATTACTTTTGAATAATGGTAAGAAGAGTTTCCATTATAATCTGTTGAGATTCCCTCAATGAGGAAAAATTTTAATTCATGTGTGGGGGTATTTGATACCTCTATTACTTACATGCATTTTATTGTATTTTATGGTTCTGATTTGTGTACTCAATTAAATAATTTCTTCAATTCTTGAACGAAATTTATTTTTTTGTGTTTTATGGAAGGGACTAGAAATTTATGAAAATGGAATGAAAATTGGTGAATTTATGAGCTAAAAGACACTTCACACTATGAGTGAAGCAAAGCTACGTGACACCAGATTTCTTAAGATGACATAAAGATATGAAATTTAAAGAAGGCACTCACACATCATGTATCACATTACACAATGTGGGATTTCAAATATTTAGCTAACTCCAGTGCATGTCATGATGTTGTTACATTCTATAAAATACAGTTACACATTATGTATACCATTTACATGATGTTAGTTCTTTTGGATATGTTTTATGAAAAGATAGTCAGGAATTCAAAATGCCTGATAATTAAATTGTTACATGATATGTAAAACATTAAATTTCATGATGATTTAAAGAAGAATAGAAATAAATGAGATGAGGCTGAGGGTTTGATATGATTTATTATAAAAGAGTCCCTAGGATACATCTTTCAAGGTATTCACAACTAGAGGGGGAAGAGTGATGCCACACTAATGAGATGCACATAAGTAGTGACGACCTAAATCCCTTACTCACCACAGTTCTTCACTTCCTTTATTCCTTGGGTATCCGTGCTTCTAATTCTCATCATGCATAGCATGAGTGAGTAGTTTTCATTGTGATGGGTGATGTGATAATAGGGGGAGTGATATTTAGGGATTATTTCTATTTCTTATTCTCATTTTGAATTTCTAAAACTCAATTTATCAATTACAATATTATTCTTTTTTAAATTTCATGCTCATTTCTTCTGATTTGAAGAGTCTTTTTCATTCAAACAATTAACTGTCCCAGTTTGTGTGTAACCATTATGAAATCTAGATTTTTTATGTTTAAATATGGTTTTGGGTTGCCTAGTTTTGTGACTTAATCTAGTATATGACCATTCCAACAATGAAATCATAGTATTGGGGTTGGCTACTCAGAATAAGGATCCTCCATAACCTTATTCTGACACCAAACCTAAATAAATCCATTATCAATTGAATCCAAATTACGTTAACCTAAAATAAATAAATCTATAATTCATTATCCCTTGACATCAAACCCATTCCGTCATGCTATTTTTCTTCACTCTAAAAAAACCAATTGATTACAATTTCAATTTCAATGATTAATTTATAATATACAGATCTTCCTTGTGGGTTTAACCCTCATACTTCCTAAATAATACATTTTTTAGTTAAGTTTTCTAAGTTTAATAAATTATTAAATTTTTATATCCTTGTAGGAATTAATAATGCCTTGAGGGATGTCAATTCCCAAAATATATAAATTGTATTAGTTTTCTTTTTATTAGGTGGTGTTCGTAAAAAATTTATTGGCTTGTTATAAATATAGGTTTATTATTTTTTATATGTTTATTTTTAATTATCATTATTTATACATGTTTTTTTAGTTGATATATATGAAATAGAGGTCATGGGAAAAATTAAGAAATACCCCTCATCGATAATATATCCAAATACAATTCAATACATGGAAGTAACGGTAAATATATTTTAAATTTGACAATATCTATTTTTTGATATATATATATATATATATATTGATTTTTATTTTAAATTTAATGTTGTATAACTACAGTTTCATTGTTAAAAAGGAAATGTGGAATGTGGTTATTTTGTTTTAAGATTTATGTATGAGATAATCACAACTAATTCAATGACTGAATTTGATAATGTAGCTTATATTAAATAATTTTTATTATATATCAAATTTTTTGTTTTTTATCTTTATAAAATTCATTCTTGTTATATATTTTTAATGATATATAGTCTTATATAAATAAATAAATTTCCCATATTCATAGTTTTTTCCAAACTATTTCTTAGTTATATTTGCGATTAAAATTATAAGGTATATCCATTTTAATAAAAGTTATAAAAATGATTAATTAGATAATTATTTTCTACATTATATTGGTATATTCTATTTATTTTATAGGGATTTTATCTTCTGTAAAAAGGGTTATGGATTTAAAAAAATCTCCTTACTACACACGCATTTAAATTGTAAGGAATATATATTTTTCTTAAAGATTAAAAAAAGTGTAATTTTAAAATTGTTTTTTGATAAAATCTTTTATATCCTATTTTTTAAAAGTTTACAGATGTTTATGGAATGTCACTAATGATTAAGTTTAAATAAATGAGTATTTATACAATTTTATTCCTTCTTTGAATTTGTATATTGTTTTTGATTTTGCAGGGTTGTTCTTTTCCTATGTTAGTGTATTATGTGAAGTATGTAAAATTTTTATAAAATTAATATAGAAGTATTTTTATTCTCTTTTACAAGTTCGTTTTTCTTAATTATTATTGTTTTTATGTGTTTTTTATAATCAATATATTAAAAGTTAGGTTATGTAAAGATTTAATTATGACGAATCAATGAAAATTTACAATTATTATTCCTTTTATTTCATTTAATTTGTAATAAAAATATCTTACATGTTTATTTTTATTGGAATCATATTTAAAAAATTCATTATTAATGTTTCTCTTTTCAGTTCTGGTAATCCAGACCTGAGGAGTTTAACATTATACTTACTTTATCTTTATTTTCTTCTCTTGGCAAGGAAGTAATGTTAATCAAGAAAAATGTTTGTATTCAGGTGATTTTATTATTTGAATGGTTTTCTATTTGACATATATTTTATTACAATATTATATATTCTAATTTAATTATTTTTTTATTGACCATCAAATAAAGATAATTAATTATTATTATCCACACTCACAAATTTATTTCAGAATTTTGTGTACTTACTATGTGAGAAAAATATTCCAAAACTATACAAGTGACCCTACCATCCTTCCTAAATGACCAATGTCATTATTTGTTTCAATTTCTATTTATTTTGGGTATCCAATGGTTTGCATTCTTTCCAAAAAACAAAACAAATGTCATTTATTTTTACAATCTAATCATCTAACTATAATATTATGTCATTATTTTCAATAAGTGTTGTTAAATGGAGCCTTTAACTAATGTTATATGGCAAAAAAATTTAAATGTTTGATATAAAAACACTAATTCAAAAAAAAAACTATTCATACACTTAAAAACACATAGATACATATCAATTAAAATGTCCTTTCTTCTTTCTTCATATTATAATTTATTTTCAAATATGTAATAAGTTATTTTTTGTTATCATCTACTATGTATTTAAAAAGTCACTCTATATGATCCATTAATAGTTATATATATTTATATATTCTATATCCATGTGATTGTAATTTTTTATCTCATTTATAAAAAGTGATATATGGTTTATATTAACAATTGTTTGGCGTTGTATGAAAATTTTCATTATGCAGAATCCAAGAATGAAGAATGAAGACAATTCTGATGAAAATATTTTGTGCTATAATTTCAATTTGTCTCCTACATGATTATAAGGTTTACATTTCTTAGTTTCCATCATTATTACAAATTTCTCTTTGAATTATATTTTCTGGAATTTATTAATTGACATATACTATTAACTAACATAATTTTTAAATCCAATAGATATAAGGCACCACTATTGGTAATTCATCACAAAGGCTCAATTTTATTTGTTCTCTTTACCAAGTAAGATCTATGATTTATAATAAAAATAGTTGGATAGCTATGAGATTCTTTGATACAGAAAAACATATATAATAATTTACATTATTTTAATATACTTCCACTTGAAATAAACCATGATTTTTTTCTCTGATTTTATTTTTTAAATTATGTTTGTTATTATAGGTATCTACTTTTATGTATATAATGTGTACCATTGTTTTGTTGTGTTTTATAGGTTTTTATATTTTGGATCAAGTAATTAATTTGAATTTTTATATAAAAAAAATACTTTCCATGATTTTTTTTAAAACCAATATCAAAAGTCCATCGCTTAGACTTTGGACACCAGTTTTTTTTAAAAAAAAAATGTTAAAATCCATCATTCAGACTTCAGAAACTAGTTTTCCATAAAACAATGTCTAAAGTATCAGAATTCGATGTCGGTTTTGGTAAATAACCAATCTTTAAAGTCCATCGATGTGACTATCAACATCAGTCTTTTAAGGGACCGATGTTGAGATTCATTAATGTTCTTTACATGTTAAATTAATAATTCTGTTAATGTCAATTACAATAAAAAACAACATGAAGCTATCCGTAGAAATTTTTTGATGTGGGTTTCAAATTAATACCAACATTGAAATTTTTTTCCAACATGGGTTTATAGAAAATGATGTTGTAAAACCACCATAATGTTTTTTTATTTTTTTGACATCAATTTTTTTAAAAATGATGTCAAAAATCTTATTTTTAATGTTGTCTTGATTGAATTATTTTAAAACTGGCAATCAAAAGTAATAAAAAGATAGACATTGAAATATATATTTCCACTATTGATATAGAACCTATGATATATAGAGATTTTCACAGTTATGCTTGCTAATGAGTGATTACTTATATGGATATAACTAGTCTCATTACTAGGATGGATTCAATGAACCCGAATTAAATCAATAAGAGTGTCCTATAATTGGAAATATGTACCTTACATCCTCTCAAACTATACACAACCTAATGTGTAATTGGTATATACCATCAGATTCCTTCCTATGGAAAGATGTTCTGCACTAAATCACAAACCTGTAGACATAAGGGTGCATGAGAAATAATGATTTAAATACTTTTGAAACAAGTGAACTAAAAAAAACAATAGAATCATAATAAACTGACTGTTGAATCTTAAAACATAAATACATGAAACATAAAGATAAACACTAACATTGATAAACATCCAACCATTATATACAAAATTCAAAATAAAGTAAAACATAGGAATAAGGTTCTTTAAATTCAATGTTTTTGAATATATATACTTATAACAAATCTATAATAAAAAATGTTCAAAAATATCCATATTTATTTGACAAGCATATACCCTCCACTTTCATCCTCGTCCAAAATAAAAAAAAACTATAATTCGACCAAATCTCAAATTGAGTCCTTTATTTTATGTAAATTATATTAAATCATGTTTAGTTTTACATGAATTGTGTATGTAAGTTGTGAGAAAATATCTTAGTACAATACCACTAATGTTCTATGATCACACATTAGAAAATAAAATATTCTATAATAGTTTGAAATAAATCAATGAAAGTATCAATTTTAATTTTATGAAAAAAGTAAAAAAGGAGTCTCACATTTATTTAATTATTAAAAAAAATTATAAATTTTGTATAATTAATGGAATTTAAACACATATATGAAATCATGAATATAAAAAACCAAATCCCACTACTCATCTTAATAAACACCATGACTGACTACCAATAGGGATATGGAATGTAAATCTAGTATCCCTATACCCAATACATAAATCATATGCATTTAATCCACTAATTGGAGAATAATCCTATAATAGTAGTAAAGTCACTATCTTAAGTGGAATCCAAATTTAGTGAACAATCCCATAATAGAAGTATCTAGAGAATCACAAAAAACTAATCCATCCTAGCTAGAGAAAAATATCATCTAGGGGGGAAATTCGAGGTATATTTTCATAATAACTTCAGGGTTTAATTTTCAATATATTCCCCTTTATGTATTCAAGGTGTTTCCATGAATATTTATAAATTAAAGTTATCAAATAATTAAGTATAATGCATTAAATAAATGTAATACTCACCAATGAAAAATATTAAATAAACAAATCCTTTGATGATAATATCAATCATTCCTCAAAAATATAAAAACAATTCTCTATATATTTCACAATAAAAATAGGAAATAACAATAACAATATAGGGGAAGTTCACAAGAAAACATCTTAGATAGTTATACCAAAAAGAATTTACCAGTATAAAGCATCCCAAAAATCCTAATGATCACTATTTATAATTAAATATTAACCATTCATTGAAAAAATTATTATTGCATTGTTTTTATGGGAAAGAGATGACATCTAGCTGTGATTTGTTTGGCCTGATGGTTGATTTTCCAAGGTTCATTCCTTGCATAATCATTAACATATTGCCACCATGGTTATTATTGATAGAAAACCCCAATAGTTTCATTATTTATAACCAGTTACAGACCTTATTTCCCAATTTAAGAGGTTAATTGTGGTTTTAGAACTAGTGACACTTAGAGACTCATGTTAGTTGAGAGAATGGGAGGTCGGTCCTATTAAACCCAGTTTGGGGTTAATTGTCCCATGTTTTAGGTCTCTCCTATATATTTAAAATATTATCATGTATCTCTTCCTAATATTGATACGTGACCTGTTACTATAAAAAAATAGTACAGTTTGATTCTCTTTATATATAAAAGAAAGGGGTCTCACTAATTAACAAAGGGAAGAGGATATCATAGGTGAATAAAAATGTATGTATCCAAGTCACTTCGTCCATTTCTCTGTAATGGATGACTTATCATGTGATGAAGCAATATAACTAGGTACTTTGGGATTCTGTACCATGTGGGGAGGAATTTAATATTCTAAAGAGAAGATTTGTCCATTATAAGGCGTCCTACATATACTGTTTATTATTAAAATCAAAATCCATATACTTTTTTATACTCGTTATATTTATCATCCTGAGGAGAGGACAGACAGGTGGAACTAAGGAACCATATGTTTGAGACTGAGCCTTAGGAAGGTATCCTATATATCCCTATTATAGCCAGAATCAGAGTTATCATAGTTTGATTAAATCATTGGGACTGGCCCCATGGTTTCTACCCACATGTTTAGGATTGTTTATGTCATTCCACTCATCAGATCTTAGAAAATGGGATTACCATGTTTGATGGAGATTCATTTTTCTATTGAGGAATTCATTGCATCTCCCTAATCCCACATGATCTATGCTCAGTGTGATAAGACAAGGGATAATATTTGACCAACCTTATTGCATATGGATGGGATAATTATGTACTGGAACTGCCCTTGGAAACATTTAATATGGTTATCAAGATTTATGAAGGTGTCCTACGTATCTTGGATATAAAAGTAATCAGATTCATAAAAGTTTAATTGATTGGGGCTTACATACTGACGTTACCATTGTATGTCAATATTGATCTTGAGCCTTGGAGATGCTTCCTACGTATCCTGGTTATGGAAGGAATCAAATTAATTGTTTCTCAATTGATTGGGGCTTACATGATGGGATTCCCCTTTACTCTGTAGAGTCTTAGGATGCAATTGACATGATTTTTACAATTCCATAAACCCATGTGGTCTACGCTTGGTTTTAGAAACAACAAATGAAAAATGTTCTGTCTCGCGATTTATGGGTGTGGGACTTATGTGCTAGAACTACCCTTTGAGCATTTTAATATGGTTCTAAAACCTTAGGATGGTGGACAATATATCATGGTTATTGTAGGAATCAGATTCATCATTGTTTAATTGATTAGGTCTTACACACTGATGTCACCATTGCCTTGGTAGAGTGTCATGATGCAAATGATATGATGATTCCAACTCCCTAAGACAACATGATCTTTGCTCGACGTGAGAAACAAGGAATGAAAAATGACCTATCTCACTACATATAGATTCAAGGATTATGTATTATGACAACCCTTTGGATGGTTAATATGGATATTGGGCCTTAGAGAGGAATCCTACATATCCTGATCATGGTAGGAATCAGATTCCTCATAGTTACTATATTTAGGATTACAGACTAATTTTTACCTTTGTTCAGGGATTACATGTTGAGGGTGGACAATGATACCAAACCATGGGATTCCCTTATGAACTTATATTCTTGTTGTATACTATGTGTTGATTATTTCCTTGACACGCCATGATTTTGTTTTTGACTTGTTGTAGGATGTCTGTCTGACATGTATTAAGGAAATAAAATTATTCAGTTACCTTTTCTGAGTGAAATATCATATCCTGGATAGCTTGTCTGAGGGTTTCCACATGATCAAGGGTGAATATTTATGATGACATCATAAGACATGGCTGATCAACATTAGAAGCCACTACCTGACCCCGTATAACTTATCTAGTGGGTGCCACATTATCTAGATGACAATTTCTAGTGTCATCACTTGAGATAACTAACACAAATGAATGATATCATGAGATTAAATGCTAAATCTATCATAAAGAGTCTCATTTCCTAGAATACATGTCTGGTGGACATCATAAAACCATGTTGGTGTGTTCTAGGGACGTCGTAAGAGCTGACTGGCATACCCGGAGGGCGTCACAAGAGTTAGTTGAAATGATTGGGTGATACCAATAGAGTTAGATAACATGAATTGGAGCTGTTATATGATTTAGAAGACACATCTTAAGGATATCAAGAGACTTGAACGTTGAACCCAAATGGTTTCATGGGACTTTTTGGTATGCCCAAGAGGCACCATGTGACTTACTTCGACATGTCCAGAGGACTTCACATGACATTATGAATTTCGAAGGAGTGTCACGAGAACTAGGAGACATTTCCTGGTGCTATCACATGTTTGGGATGATTCAAATGAAGCACATGAGGGACAGTGTGTACTTCCTTCACACAAGTCTCTCATCTTTAGTCATTTTCTTGAATTTGTTTTTCAAATGCCTCAGATTAGATCATAATGAGAAGGTATTAAGTCTTATGTGATCTAGAAGGTGTGAATGGTATTCATCATGTGTCGTAAAAGAAATTATTCATGTGATCTATGAGTGATCATGTGAAGTACTTTATTAATGGAATGTGATTTCTCCAATTGTTCCCTAGATATTACATAATGAAATGTTTTTTTGGTCACAAGCTCATATGGTCTGAGAAATCTGCTCTATCGTCAGTTCTTCTAGATGTGATAAGTCCCAGTCTTCATTTTGAGATACATGAGATATTTTTCATGCTATGGTGGGGGATTTATATGCCTCATAACTCTGGTTTTTCTCCTAATCACCTGGTAGATATCACTCAAAACCATGGTGGAGTCGGCGAAGTGTTTTGACATCACGCGTCTTCGTGAGTCTGTACCATGGATTAGTCGGACGGAATCAACTGATTTTCTGCAAATGTGGGCCCATCCGATCATCGACTCCTTTATTATGTTAATTTCAATAAATGGGGACTTGTATAAATCATGCATACATGTCAGGGATCATTCACATTGTTATGTAGAAATGTCCATGGGCCTTAGTGAGATCAGATCACCTGTCAAGAGTCCTTCTTGTCATCTCTGGTGACTTGTTCAGGAATTTTGTGAGATAATGATGGCCTATCAAGGTGCCTTCATGGGATTTGGAAGACTTGTCAAAGGGTAGTGGAAAACTGTGTTGCAATCATCCTTGGTGCATCACAATAGTTTTACAACTGTGAGAGGCTTTGGTCTCCTCCCAATTTTTATTTCTTTTGTTTATTTTTCAATACTTGGAGAGTTCTCAAGGTTGTTTCTATATCATTGGGGAAAATCACCTTGCCTTATAGTGATTCATCTTGTGACCAAAAAGGTCCTATTGGGATACATGAGAATTTCATATATGTTACCATCTTCTTATGCTTAAAGATCCTAATGAGAGAGTGTGAAGTTCCATAGACATACCCAAGGCCCATCACACGATAAGGATGAAAAGCCATCGGGAATTCTTCATATGAGATAGAATTGTCTCTAAGGGAATGCATTGTCTTAAGGACAGCCAGGGGCACTCCTCACGACTTCTATGACTACAATAGCCTTCCACCTCCTCCCCTTTCATTCCCCTCATTTAGTGTGCAATATTTTGGGGATCTTGTTGGTTCATTTTAATTTTTCCAAGGTAAATCCTTATCCCTATTGGTGATGCTTCACATGAATTTTGTGACCCCAAGAGGCTTCTAACTTTGGATATTTTAATCCTATTTTTGATGGACTTTGTAATGGTTCATTAGAATCCACCAGTTGAAATGCTTCACGACCTAGTAAATATTATCTAGATACTGCTACATGAACAATGATTTTTCAAGGTACCTTCATGAGAGGAGAATGTATTTTGTAAAGGGAATCATGGGAGACCTCTCAAAGACTATCCTTAGTGTATGGTTTCTATGCATGACCTCATGATGGTCATATGATTGTACATACCTTAAAGGCTCACATGATCTTGGGGTCTCAAACAAATTCTATTTCCATTTCATTTTTTAGGAGAATAATTCCCATATCCAGGAGCAATGATTGTGGGGATAAGGGCTCGGTTATAAGGAAATTAAATTGTTGTCAGAGTCTTTATCATTATCATTAGTTGGTGTATTGGGTGAATTTTTTTCTTCCAGATGACCTTTGGTATTCCACATAATGCACTATATATAGTGGATTAAAGGGAAGCCTCCTTAACCATGTAATGGTTCCTTTATAGGGAACTCACCTTTCTGCCATTGCATTCCCTCATCATAAGACCATTACTCATGAACTGATCGTTATACCCTGCTGGGATCATTGTTTATGCATGGTCTATTTCAAAAGATTTATTTTTTTCTCTTCCACCTACTCATACCCACTACAATTGTTTTTTGAAATTTCATGAATTTTTCCATGAGAATCGTGATTCTCTTAAAGGTTATACGGGGTATTCGGACTCAATAATATGATAGATGGATTTTCATGTGGATTTCACCCCCATGTTTAGGTTATGCGACCATGATTATCTAAGGGGGAGATGGGATTGCAAGATGCCTTTTTGGGTTATGCAACCTATGAGACCTTGAGGAGTTAGGAAATTTGTGAATTCCTTATGCGATTCATGAATCCATTTCTAATTCATGTGATTTTTAGGATGCTATCAAAATGTTATGTGTTCATTTTGAAAAGATTTTATTTTATCCATCCAATATAATCCACTTAATTCTCTTTAGGTAGATTTAAGTTCACTTAGGTCTTCTCAAGAGCCTCCGAATGATGCAAAAGCATCGATAACCCAACGTGATACCATCATAGTGTGCAAGGATACTACTTGGGACCATGACATAGGGTCACTTCAACAAAGTCTGATAAAGTTGATGGGATCAAAATGCGAGGAATTTCCAATTTTAGACTTACATCCCCATTACTGGTTTGGTATCCCTTATGATGCTCATATTCATCCTTCAAATTCACAATTTATACCCTCCTCCTAGATTTAGAAGACCCATAACTCCTTATGGGTGTAAATCTCTTAGGGGGGATACTTTTTCTCCCATGAGGATCATGAACAGGGAAATATACTGAAATTCACGCCCAAAAACAACTATGGGACTAATCTCACAATCAATGAGAATATTCATATGTATCTCTCAATAATTTTTAAGTCCACCACTAATCAAAAGTTTAGGTGGGTTTCCCACTAAGACTTCCAATCAGGAGGTATCTTTTTCATGGACTGTTGATGGCCCTTTTAGGTACAATAAATTGCTTTCTAATTCACCATGTAATTGTAGAAATTTGGAATGTATAAGGATTTATAGATATAAATGACATTTGAGAACTGTAAAAATGGTTTGATGATGGAAATTTTCAGTTATTGGAGTCCGAACATGAACACTTTTCAATTTATGCATAGAGAGGTGGGCCACAAACATTGGGATGTGAAAAAGAACTATAGGGAACCAATATTAGGTGGGATGTATGACAATTTCTTTCCTATACTATCCACTCATGATTTCATAATGAGGACTCCCCTTCTAACCAATGAGCTAATTAAGATGGTTGAAAAGGCCCTGCCAAAGGAGTTGCTTTCTAGTTTTATATCCCCTTTAATATATGGGTTGAATGATTTATCAAGAATACCAACTTTGAACCTAAAGCTATGAAGCTATAATCCTAGCTTAGGAATAAATCCCATTGTTCATTGGTTGCTTATTGGCCCTTGGTTGAGGATGGAAAATTAAGAGAATGGGGATGGGAAGTTTTTCCTATTATTGAATGGTTTATCCAACAAGCTCATTTCCTCACCATGAAATTGATTGTGTACTTACCTCCCATAAAGGAGTAGGGGGATTTAAAGTTTCTACATTCATTATGGTGACTTATATGTTAGGGGGAACATATTGTGCTATCCACCCCCTTGCTTAACATACTCTATCATCTGTTATACCAGGTCTCTAGAGGAATATCTACTTACAAGACCATGGTCCCCTTACAAGAATTATGGGGTTGGATTGGACCTAACACTAGAGGCTATGAATATTTGAACATCCAAGGTTTCCCCAATTCCTTCTTCATAACATACCTATAATGTATCATCGGGGTACAAATAGTTACACTGAAGGATGAGGATTTCAAGGATTCTGTGAGACACTATTATCATTTCTCCTTTAGGTCATACATGCTAATGTCAATAGGTGACATTATTGATACTAGTGAGGCCAATATTTACACACAAGTTTATTTGACTTCATGTCGTGATTGTATTATTTCCAAATATATAACTAAAGAAATTTTATGGGAATGGTATGAACCTTGCAGGTTCAATAGAAACATCCTAGGTGTCTACTCAATATTTCCACTCTTTATTCATGTTCTATTGGAGGATAATCTAGTGTAAGATCACAAATTTAGGCTGATGTTTTCCACGGAGGAGACTCATGCACAGATAAACCTTCCTCCCATTCATGAGGAAATTAGTTTATCTTGTGGTTATGATGAGGTTTGGATTTAATCATTTCCAAGTGTGTAATTATCCAAATTAGTGGAAGAGGCCTCCAAACTACTAGCTACTGAACAAAATCCTTAGTCTGGAAAATAATTTGTTTCTAGAGAGAATGTGGCCCCAGAATCCCCATATAAGGAGGTAATACATTTTTCGTACTCTTTATTTCCATCAAAAGTGGAAATTATTGTGGCTACATTGATTGATGTACTAGAGGGTGATTCCCCTCTAGAGTTATTATTTCATGTCTCATCTCAATAGTGATCTTCCTAGAGAATCCATAACTCTGAGGATGAGATCGAGGATATATTTTTCATCATATAGGTACTATTGGAAGGTTTTTCCTCTATCAATGAACCTATATGTTTCATTTTCATAGACTTCACCAAGGAGGGAAGGGAATTTTTTGATACCTTGATGTAGATTTTTCGAGCATCAAGGGTCAAATATTTTACTCCTCCCTGGTCCAAAAAATGGCTGTCTAGAGCCCATATCAAATTATCATGGACAAACAGTGTTATATCTTCCCTGAGGAATAATTAAGTCAAGTATTAATACTATTGTTAAAGGTTAATAGTGTTATTTTAATTATATTAACACCCTTTATATGTTGAAATAACGGGAGGATAATGAAGAGAATATGGTTCTACCATCCCCCCAATATTACCCACATTGTATGGTTCTAGGATAAGAATATGGAATTGATCGGGAGACAAATCATGAAGGATCCCCAAGTAGACAGTCCCTAATTTGGGTGACAAATGAAACGTCAAGAGAAATAACTTCAGCTTTAGCACCTTCTGAAGAGACTTCCTTAAATGGGAAGAAGCAGAAAAGGAAGCGGTCTACATTGTCAGGTCCTTCTTCTATTGAATCCTCATGTAAGTGTGGTAGTTAAATCTTCTCTTGATTTGAATTATTCAAGATAAACAGACTGATTTATAAACAATATGTAGTTCCACACTGATATTTGTTGGAAGAGTATGTATCTACTTGCAAGGAGGCTGGTGAGAATCTGGTTGCATTGAAAGAACCTTCCTTTTTAGACCCACCCCTTCGAGAATAAAAGGTGACTGAGGTGTCAGTTAAATAGTATCTATTGTAGGTTGTATATGTTTTAGTGATCATTCCATTTGAACCAACTTAGGTGGATGAAATTTTGTAGGATGATGACACATGTAACTATTCTCCTATCATGTTAGCCTTTATGGAAGTGAGTTTTAGAGAAGGTGAACACTTATTCAAGATTGAACAATAGTTTACTTGTGTTATGTTTCATGATATTATCATTTTGTTCCTGAATTCCACAAGTGTGGTGACTGAATCATCTCTTCATCAAAATACCTAGAGGTTCCATGACTCCACTCATCAAAGGAAGGTAGTTATTCATTGCTTAAGGATGGGGTTGGGGATGTGGATGTGATTGAGAAAGGATTGTTTCTATTGTTAGTTATATCTGTTTATTAACCGGTGATATAATATTAATAATAATTTAACCTATAAGCCCCCATTCAGTTTTCAATAGTGTCTCTATACTGAATTTTAGAGGCCCCAATGCCTTATCCCTTGGTTTCCCCTTCGAATGGGTCAACCAATGGAGAGGATGGTTCTCTTCCATCATCATCAAATACTGTGAGTATAATCTTTTATATTAGTGATTTTTATTCAAAATATATTCCTTTTCTTAGGATAGACCTCGATTAATTTCAGGGGTTTACATTATTATATCATTCGATGAGGCAACACATATGGAGGGAATTTGGGGCCTTATCTTCAGAGACACCATTGGGGGAGTTGAAGGCTTGGTTCAGCCACCTTTAGCTTATTATTTTTACCCTTGTTTAAAAAGGGAATCAATTATTCCACCCTTTATCACTAATTGATGGAAGTGGTCTCTCTAAGGGACCAGAAGTGTTCCCTCAAATTGAGGGTGTTAGCAGATGAGGATTCCTCTTCAGTGAAGTAGAACTAGGACATTGTTTGTAAGGAAGCTTCCCCACATACGAGAGAGGCTTTTGGTCACTGGGATGTAGCCAATGCTAGGATGGTTGAAATTGGTCGTTTTCAATCTAAAATAAATCATCTTCAATCTAAGATCATCCATATTCAGGAATAGATATCACAATTTCAACATTGACTATATATATTAGAGAAGGATTTGATGGAGGAACACATACTTCTTGATGTGGAAGAAAAGGTGGGGCATAACACCATTGCTATGGTGGGGTAATTAAAGTAGGCAACATAGGCATAAACTAAATCTTATGATCAACTATGCCAAATTATGACTTCCCTAGAGTAGAGACTTTAAAAACTTAAGGAATCATATGATCATATTATGTGATGGAACCATTATATTGAAATCCTACTTTGGCTCATATGTTTTTAGGAAAGACTCTAATATGTGGAGATTAGTCCCCTTATGTGCTATCAGTGAACAGATCTATTGAAGTCTACATGTTTTTTGTCCAGTTTTATTTTATTCACGATGTTCATGTGCTTTTTGATGATAAATTTTTTTTGTGAATCTCAATGAAACCCATACTTTCCATAATATCAAGTACACCTTAATTTTGTGAGCTTAATATTTAGATCGTAATTGATTCTTTTTTATAAGTTATCATGAATGGACACCATCATGAGAGTCCCTACTAATGTATTTATCCCTGTTATCCTGATATCACTTGATTCTAAAAACTATCATTAGGTAGACATGTCGGGTATGTCCCATGACACTTTGAGATTCCATGTTCTGCCACGGTGTTTCCATGGCTCTCATTGATTAAAGACCATTTCTAGAAAATAGAATATTCTTTTAGTTTATGGGTCAATTCCCTAATGATTCAGTGTTTTCGTCCAGAAAAAGATGATCTCCACACATTTATGTGGGCCTTGAGAGATATAGAATGACTCAAATGGTTAGATTTTATGGTTGGTTATGAAAGTAATGCTTTACGGGAAGGGTTCTGTCACCATAAGGAAGTTGTATCCTCAATTATGAAGCCATATCCCTACTACATGTAGTTTCAAATCATAAGGTGTGGGTCAAAAAAAGTTCAGGAATGGAGTGTCCTATTCTATCATTGATATGCAGTACAAAACAAGGTGATGTTGTTGTGAGGATGTTGAGTCCTCTCATAATGTTTGGTACATAGACTATAAGTCATGGTCAAAAGTTCTTGGGTTAATGAAATGATATGGGATAGTAATAGAAGGATTAGTTCAGACCATTTTTAGGAGTTTATTTCTATTGCAGTTAGGTCAGGGCTTACAAGGATTAGAAAACACTTTTTTCAAAGTGAAACATTTGTTTGATGACTATATGAGCTTATGAAGGATCCATCGGCATGAATTCATAATCATGAAAAGGTTCCCTTAAAGGCAGGTATCCATTCCAAGGGCACGAGAGGTTTACAATGATCCGAATCACCCAAATAATGAAGGGTTATTTATGGAAAGTGCAATAACCAAGAAGGGTTCGAACACCCTCAAAGTTGTTTCGCCTCATAGAGTATTTAATCTCACAATTATTAGATGTGAAAAATCATTACTATAACTATTGGATGAACTAGGGGGCTCAACAGGCATAGTTTTTCTTTTGTAGGGATTCATAATATGTTCAATGATATTTAAGCCTAATTTATTTATGCCATATTTTTTTCCTAATCTATGGAGATGAAGAGTTTTGAGAGATAAGACTTGATTTTTTATTAGGCCACCCTTTATTGGTTTTCAAACTAAATAATTTTATGTGTCTTTAAATAACAGTTTAAGGTCCTGTGATTTGGACTATTATTGGCTAGAGTTTATGGTTCTAGTTCTTTAAAAATGTGTATGAAATTTAAGGTTATGGAACAAATGGTCATGATATGGAGGATGATACACAAGAGCGTATTTGTGATACACAGAGTCAAGTTTACCCCATCATCCTTCTGAGCAGGTGGCAAAAACATTTTATATCATGGTTTATGGTTTTTAAGTTTTGAGTAATGGTATGGGAAAATAATATTAGGAGTAGTTCAGATCATTCTGAGGTGTTGAGTTGTGATGTTTGGAATCACAAGGGTCAAAAATCCCTTTCTGTAGAGGGACACATTTTTTTTGACGACCATAGATGCATAAGAAGGAGGCATATGAATAAATGTATAGTAAATAAAATGTTCCCTTGAAGTTGGGTGTCATTTACGAGGTCCATGTAAGGTTTTCGAAATGTTAGGTAATCAGGACATGAAATGTGATTTATAGATTTAATCGATTTTAAAATATGTAGGGAGAACCAAAAACTCTGGTTAATCAAGGTAAAGACCCTATGGTTAGGATGAATGTGGTAGTTGGTCTATATAGTTTGACGTCATCTAGTGGGGACATTTTTGTCTCATTGTAGTTTAACATTAAGGGGTAATGTTGTGGGAACATACATGAATAATTATACATGATATATTACACATATGTGAAAGTAGTATGTAGAACTATCTCATATATTAGAAAATGAGTTTTTATGACACTATCCCTGGGTGTTGGGACATATTTTTTATCATTTTTTTCATATGGGCCGAGGATAGGGGACCTTATAATCACTATGTGTCATATAATGACAAGAATCAAGCCATACATAGTACTTGAACTAGAAAATCTCTATAAAGGTCAGGACCATATTCATAGGTGGGAATTGTTTCTGTTTATTATTGTAGTTGGTCCTAGGATTTGTGATTCAGGCATCACTTTATATGCTATAGAAATGGGAATCAAGACACATATAGTTCTTGAGGAATGAATTTCTTTTTAAAGTCTATCATATTTTCTAAGAAGGGTAATTTTGTATCATGTGGTGGATAGACCAAGATATAGGATCGAGTAATCCCTACATATCTCATTGTAAATGAGAATAAAGTTTTTTGTAGTTCTGGATTCCCATATTATTTAATGTTTTGTGGATAAGTTATCAACTATGAATTTGAATATCATATGGTGAGGAATCATTGTAAATCCTCTCATGTCCTTGAACTCAGGACCATGATAATCCTTTTAGAAGATTATATTCCTTATTCATTTAGGGGATCCCTTACTAAAATTACTATGCTCATGTGACTTATGATCTGTGTGAGAAATAAGGGATGGAAATGGTTCTGTTCGATATATACAAGAAGGTAAGGATAAGATATTGGTATATCATTTGGTAGCTGGACTAAGGTATAGGATTGAGTCATCCCTATATATATTATTGAGAATGATAATGAAGATATAAATAGTTCTAGAAACCCGTGAAATTTCCTATCATGCAGATAGATCATCAACCATGATGTTTAACATCATATTGCGATCACTATGATCACCTGGCATGAAAGGAAAGGAAAGTTGTCTTTTTGCTCAAGACTAGAGGTTCATCCATCACTACATATATTGTGATGACCAGAATTAAGTCATATGTAGTTCTTGTGGAAGATATTTCCTTGGTGGAGCTGAATCTCATATGAGGTTCGGGGAATTTCATCCTTCCTTCATAAAAATATGGCATGTGGAAGGTGAGTCATTAGTGAAAAGGAGTTTTCTGTATAGTTTAACATCATGTAGTGAAGAAATCATCCATGCAGTTTACTGTCATATGGTGAGTAATTTCTTAATACAACTTAGTGTCATGTGGTCAGAACATCTCCGTACAATTTAACTTCATGTGTTCAATATGTGAGACACTGTGATGTTTAATGTCACGTTGTTAGTAATTTCCTTTATAGTTTAAAGTCATGTGGTCAGGATATCTGATACCATGTGGTTTAAAATCTAGCTTTTATGAGGAATGAAAAGTCCTAAACTGATGTGGATTTCAATGTAATGATAGCTATGAAAATTCTTTATTAATAAATTCCTCATTAGTGGGGAGTGTAAAATGATCCCCAACTATTATGGGCAATGACTAAGCTCCATTGTGATATACATTATGTATGATGTAATGCCCTTCCAATTTGGGTTCCAAATTAGGTGGGTTTTTTTCCTGATATCATTAGGGTCCAAAGAGACAAAACAAATTATCCTTGGAGTAATGAATATAGGGGAACCATTCTCTTAAAATCTAGTGCGATCGGATTCTAAGGAATTTCAATGTTGTGTAATGTGCATGACATATTCTCATTGAGATTCTCTAATTCATATATACATTTTTTTGGATTTATCATCATCTGAGATGTTTCTATAAATGGATATTCAGAGTGATGAAATATGGAATTCTATGGATAACACTTCCTAAGTCCCGTACACCAACGAGTATGGCATTTCTTGTGTGGTAGTACACCTGGAAGTACAGCAGGACCATAAATCTTGGAGGCTCTATTCCAACCAAGAAATCTTATCCTTGTTCACCATATTCTAGGGAATATTTGACTAATTATTATTGAAATCCTCTATTTATCTATTTTTCACTACATGAAAGTGAGATGAGAGATTAGACACAATATTGTACTCTTGGTTCAAAATTTTAACTCCATAGACCATAATATGGTGCTGTTTCTTGACAATATTTTGTGAGGGCCCCTGAACCTAGTGGTGATATGGAACTTTATGAAGTTGATGATATTATTTTTACTGACTTCCATGATGGGTGTTTCTCCATCCCATTTATAAAAGAAGTTAGTTGTAGTAAGGATGTAATTGAAATGGATAGTTATGGATGGGGTATATGTCCCCACAACATCCACACATCAAATGAAAAAAGTCTTGTAATATATAGCTCTGTGTAACAATTCAAGGGTCTGGTGGATGATGTATTCATGGATTTGGAATACATGAAATTTCATGCATAAGTCCTTAAAGTCTTATATCATGGTTTTCTAAATCAACCGAGCCTCTGGATTTTTTTGGGGAGTCTGGTCCTAGATTGATGAGTGCCGCAAGAACCCACTTGTACATACTCCATGAAGGTGGGAATCTCTCCTTATTCTATTAATATGAGGAGGATTCCATCAAAACTTCATTTATTGAGGTATTTTTATTTCATTTGGACCATTGTTCAGGTTAAGGTTCCCTGCATGAAGCCAAATGTTTTCCCTTCCACCTCCATCTATTGGGAGAGTCCCATTTTAGAGATAACTGATTTTGGGATCCATCCCTATAAGGGATTTCATTGGTTCATCACACTCTAGGGTGTTTTTGATCTGATTGATTTATTCTATATCACATTTGAAAATCGATGAGAACATTATTTGATGTGTGATACTGAATATTGCTTCTTCTTGATTTGGTTCGACTAGGATTGTGGCTGCATTGCACTACAAATCATCATGAGCATTTAGTGATTGGGGAACATGATGAAATGTGGCCCCAAAAGATAACCATTCCATCATTACCCTAATGTAGGCTATTGGTAGCTATATGTCCAGTTCCAACTTGCTGATAAGGGATTAGTACTCTAACTCCTTATTCACGAAACCTTTACATTATGATAAAGAGTATCAAAAAACTTATTTTTTTGGAGAGACAAACACAATCCCCTCTCAAACCTTATTATGCTTCAGGTTTTCTATCCTTTTCCCAATAAGACAGTCAGAGGTTCCATCAAAATGAATCTTCCATTCCCAGGGAGTGTTATGAGAATAGAAAACCTCCTCATTAGGAGGTTCAGTGTTAATTGGTGTAGTATCTGGGGTAGGATGTTCTTTAAAAAAATCAAACAGGGTTTTCCCATTCACCTATATCTGTGATACAAATTTTTTTTCATATTATTGTAGAATGACCACTCATCAACCAAAGTTACCATTTAACATTGGATAACCACATATGTACTTGAGAGGATTAGTACGAGAGATCAGATGAAATTCTTGGTGAAGCAAGTAATGACTCATAATCTTCAATACAAATATGAGTGAAATTAAGTTCTTATTGATATCAGATTATCAAGTCACAGTACTAAGCATCATTCTACTGAGTTAATAGATGTTTTCCCCTCTCCGTATCATTTTCTATGAGATAGGAGCACTGAAGGATTATTCTATGATGGCCACATACAATATCAGTGGACTTTCCTCCACTGATGAAATCATAACTTATGGGTTCACTAAGTACTACCTGAGATTCTCAAAGGTTTCCTAGAATTCATTTTCCCATTGGTAGGTAATTACATTCTTCATTATCTTATCGAAGGGGAGGGATTTTTCATCCAAGTTGTCTATAAAACACAAAATATAGGCAAGGTTCCCTTGGATCCCCTTTAGTTATTTGAGATTTATGGATGTTAGTTCTATTATTCTCTGGGTCGACGTTGGTGACATAATGGCATACCACAAATCCAATGAACAACCCTAATGTTACCCCAAAAGTGAATTTTAGAGGATTTTTCTTCTTAATGTGATGTTTTCTCTTGTCAAATATTGTTTCAAGAATCTATAATGTGATCAAATAAATTTTGGGATTTAAAAAATAGTTCATCTTCATAACATTCAACTTTAATTCCTAATAATGGAATAAAATATGATGTGTGGTGTGTTGATGTGTGGCACACGTCTTATTTAATCTGAAGTGCATGGCCAAATAAAATAATATCACTTTAAGTGCTCTAAAGAAAGTGTATTCTTTATATTTAGGGGACATGATTATCTGATTGTACCTTGGAAACCCATAAATTATGTAAAGGGATTCGAATCTAGTAGTTGCATCTATCCAAAGTTTTTGTTATCGGCCATGGTAAATCTTCTTTTGAAAAATGTCAATTAAGGTATCTAAAATTGATGCAAACCAAAATATTACAATTTTTTTCTTAAAAAGGATGATGTTGTCAAGTCATTTTGGGTATCTCACTTCTCAGAAAATTATGTTTATGATCAAATTGTAAACTTACACCTCTATATTGGTGGCATGAGAGGGGTTAATCCTCATGGATGCATGTTTGATGTCTTGATGCTTGTTGGGTAAACTGAGATGGTGCATAGCCACATCTAGATTTAGTATGGGTATTTTTGTTCTGTAACAAAGGAAAACATATCGATGCCACTTTAGTAATTTAAATAAGCATATCTTGAACCTAAAGGGGCATAATGACACTAATCAAAGTATGTCATGGGACTTCTTCTTTTCCTAGATTTATCTACATGATCTCGTCTATGGGGGTGGAGACAACTTCCTTGAATTTAGGAGGCGAATTCATTTTCTCATCCTTATATTCTTCCACCTTAGAGTTTATAGAGTAATTTAAGACAAATATAAAAATATAGGGGCATATTTATCACTACTGGGATGATAGAAGCCTTGAGAAGAGACAATATCATCTCCTAATTCCTGAGTCATTGTAGAGAGATTCTAGAGTTGTTTTTTACACTATCACTTTATAAAAGATGATATTGGCTCTCTTTGACTTGGTTTCTGACCTTGAATAGATTTATAAGAAGCATATAGTCACTGGTGAGCATAAGATAGATATTTTTACGGGTGTTCCCCAAGCCATTGAGGGATAAAACCAGTATATCATCTTCTACTCTTATTTTTTTTCCTCTCCCTTTGTTGAAAAATGCTTTAGAATTTATGACTCCACATGTTTCAAAGGGGGGTCTATTACCATTTAATATGTTGATATTTTCTCTAATAGGGTAATTTAGACCCTGGTGGAGTGTTTAAGGTACCACCATGTGGTTTTGGAAACAGGACCTTCTGAGAAGGATATTATATGTGGTGTCATGCTGGATAATCATAAAAGCAGCATTAGATGTGAGATCTACAAACTAAGATTCATGATTGATCTTCATGTTTTGTATTTTCTCATTTTTATCATACCCTTTAATTTTTATCTATGTTGGATATAATTTTACATTTCTATATCCTAAAAGTTGGTTTGTTCGAACCGGTATGAGGTTGATGATGGAACCATTAAAAATTATGTCCCTCTAGACATCGACACTATTAAGTCTACTAGAAACATATAGGGGTCTCATGTGCCCTTGATGGAACTATTACTGGTCTTGGTCAGTTAATGACATGGAGATATGGAATTCTATTGACATAGTATCCATTGGGTAATCCTCGGCTATGAAAATATTTTTCTCCCATTCATGCTGTCTCGGGAAGGCCTTAAACAGTGCCACTCTGATTTATTTTAAAATATTGAGTGCATCGAGGACTACTAATATCTTGGCTGGGACAATTTCTAGATATTTTAGAATGTCTTACTTTTGTGACAGAGGTCGATGCTTCCTGATGTATGGTTTCTCTTAAACATGCAGTTTGAGAGTCTAAGAATTTGAGATGGAGAAGCCTGGATTTTTAAGAAGTCGAGCAATAATCTACTGTATGTGGTGCAAGTCATTCCATCCTTCCCTGTTTCCTTGGATGACTAGATATTCAAAACCTCCCTAGGTGGTCATACAAGATAATTTGGTGTAGAGGACCTCTAGAGGGTTATGGGACACCACCCAACCTCATTTGTGCCTTATATAGTGATTATCCCTTGTTTTAGCTGCATATACGTTTTTAATGGGGAAATGATTTAAATATTTCATTCAACAATGTCCACATTATCCTCTATATCCTCGATTTTTGGGCATGCAGCCTCCCGTTTCCTATTTATGTATAAGAGAATCATATTCTAAATCTTATTAATCATCCGAGATGGAGTCTTCCATGTGTATCATGTTGAAATAACCAAAGATGGAATATTATTCTAACGAGGATACCTTTTGGTGGGGTGGTTAATGTGCTTGTGATGTTGTAGTGATGAAATATTCCAGACGTAGAGCTTGTATTGTAGTAGAATAGAAATCTTCTTATTCTATTTATTCTTGATTCCAGTGGCACACAAACCCTTGGAAAGCGCATATGATGTTATCCCCTTTGGTGGTGGAGCCATTATGGGTCTGAATAGTTGTTCTATTAGTGAGTCCTTGGATTAGTCAACTATTTTCTGATTCATCTAGTTTTCAAACATTCGCACATGTTAGGCTGGGTCTATTTTCACACCATCCACTTTTTCTGATAGGGAAACAACTATACATTCCACCCTCTCTAATAATTTATCTAAAACCACCAATTTAGAATCTACCATTCCATGAAGGATGTCTTCAAAGATGAACCAATCCTGGATATTAGGATCCATATTTCTACTTAAAGGGATGTATTCAGGATAGTCAGTGAGGTCGACCTCATCAGGATTACTAGGATGTGGATGCCTGAATAGGTTATTGTCCACAATTGTTGAAAAATAATTAGGGAATTATTAATTTTGTACTGAGTATACATTATTCATCTGTTCCTCAAATCATGGGTATCCCTAATTTCTCTATGCTTTTGGAATAGGGTGATTTTGTTGTTTTTAACGATCGATAGAAGGCACAAGGCAGTTCGAGACCTGTCTCGAAGCCTGGATGGGCACTACTATTGGATTGAATGTGAAAAATACAACTTCATATTTGCCTAACATTTTCCTCTATTATATGGTAATGATTTGAGTGTTGGATTAGGTTCCCTGAATGCTTCTTAAATATGTTGTTCCATTTCTTCAAACTCGCAGAACCCACCTGGATACTTTATTGGGATTCGAGGAATCTATAACTCATCCTTGAGATTTTCATCACAGAGTTCTAGTAGTTTCTCATTTGGGAGGGGGTTGTAGAGCTAATAGGTGAATCCTCTCATCCTGGATATTATTTAATACATCCTCTTATTTTTACATTGTTTAAATTTTTTAGGTTGATTATCACCATTTTCCCCAGAATGGAGTTGCACTGATAAATGAACTAACAATGAAAGTCTTTCCAACCTACAACGGATCCTACTGGAAGGATGGTATACCATTCAAAAGTTTTCCCTATCAGATTCATTATAAAACAATACGGCTTGGTCACATTCTATTGATCTGAGTGGCCCATCATCATTTCACATCGAGAAATGAAGTGCGTGAGAAGCTGTTTAGGACCACCTATACCATCAAAGGTAGAGAAGGTAGGATTTTTGAAATATGGTGGATTAATTGTGTCATCTACCCTATTACGATAAGGATTCTTCTTGGGCTTCATAGCTACACATCACCCTTCTATGGCTTCCATTTCAGTTGATGGGGACTCGATGACGTTAATTAACTCTAGGGGTTTTGCAATTTGAGCCACCTACTATCTATAAGGAGTGGAAGAGGATCGATTAGGTGGACCCTATTTCTCCTCCAACTAATTCTCTATCCGTCATATGATTGAATGATTTTCTTGGGGGGGGGGGGTAAGGATGTCACATCATTAAAGGGTTCCCACAATCATTTTCAACTTCATCATCTATGTAAACTAGCTACCCAGATCCATAGTTTTCATAACACCCAGACACCACTTTTTTTAGATGATTGATTCTTATAGGATGTGATATCCCGAACATATTTTATGTGTAATAATTATATTTTAATAGTTTTAATAGTTTTACATTGCATAATTTCCATAATATCCAAAATAATGTTTGAAAATAAACACAATACATATTTTATTCCATGAAACACAAAAATGCTACATTTCAAGAAGGAAAAATGAACCTTACTAACCTAGAGTACCTACTAAGAGATCTATCAACATCCCCGGGAGACCATCAGACATCAAAAACAGACTAAGAAACTTATGAGAGTCGTTTGGGTTTATCATAATGAAGAACATTAAGGCTAGAGCTATGACGACCGTGTTGAGAATCAAGGGTAAATAGAGCACCATCTTCCCCAATATGATCAAAAAGTTTTGAATAACATAAATATCTTTTTATAAGGCCCTTTGTGAATATTGGTAACCATTGAGGTCCTTAGGTTACAATTGGTTTTTTAAACGGTCATTAAATATTATAACAAGTGGGTACTTTTAAGAATTTTTATTATCAAATGTATTTTCATTATTTTAATTATTTTACATAAAAAATCATTTTTAATGGTTCTAAGTATTTTAGTGCATTTAATTTTTATTTTGAACATATTTCAATTGAACATCTCTTTATTATTTAAATGTATGGTGTTTTAATGCTTAAAATGAAATTTTTATTTTAATGAAAATAGAAAGAGAAGTACCTATGTTCGAAGAGAAGTATACATATTGTTTTGATACAAAAAAATGTATTGTAATATGAAGACATGTTTTTAAACTGTTGTTATTTAAAAATTACACTTTTGTTTAAGTGATTATATGATATAATTTATATGTTTACTTGTGTATCCTAATTTTCGAATGTTTAAAATAAAATTGAAATAATGTATTAGACTAATAAAAATAATGACATTTTTTGTTTTAATATAATTAAAATATTTAAAACATTATTTTTCTATGATTTTAGAAATGGTTTATTTTTTTAAGGTTGGGTTTATAAAAAAATATCACCCATAGGCCAACCCTCTAGCTAAGGTGAGGGAGGCATCTCGCACCACTTTTAAGGAGTAGGTGCATGAGCCTGAATCAATCAGCCAACATGGGCCATCCATAAGGGGTCATGTTCCCCTAGAGATGAATAGGAGTAGAAAGGCAGCACCAATGTGCCGTGCGGCGTGATGGTAGGGGTGGGAACAGAAGCGCGACCACAAAGAACCTATACGAAGCGGTACTAGGGAGGGGGAGAGGGAATTCTGGTGGGTGATGGATCAATGAGACTTATAAATCCATATCGAAAACCTTCATATTTTGATAAGGGATGGGCTTTTTTAGTGGGGATCAAATCTCAACCATCAAATATTGCCAAACTGGATCTGGACCATTCGATCAGTCCGCCCTTTGTATCTCTACCACCATGGATTTACACCGCATTTTCTATGGACCATTTGATCATGGAGATGGTTGAAATTAACCTCTCATCAATTTCTAAACCATGTTATCATCTCAACAATTCAATCAGATCCACGGTGTAATCTTCATTGTTCAACCATTTTAAAACTCGCGGGTTTTCCCATAGTCGTCTGATCAATATGAGATTTGATCTCGTTCGTCCATCCGTTTTAAAAATCTTGAAAACATCCCTGACTATCTGAGCAGACCACGTTTGATTTGGACCATCCACCCTTTTCCTTCTTCTTCACCTCACTTCTTCTTCTTCCTCACGCTAAACTAGTGGCTTGCCCATGGTTTTCTTCTTTTCTTCTTCATCTTTTTCTTCTATTTCTTCTTCCTCAAGATCCTCCACCTCTCTTTGGACCAGCTCATGATTTTTACCGGTAATCCCTCCTTTGACCTCCATTATTTTATTTTATTTTATTTTCTTTGGATTTTTTTTAATTTACCCAAATTTTATATATTTATGTATATATTAAAATAACTAATATATTTCTGGTTTATTTTAAGAAAGATGTTGGACTTAATTTGTTTCAATCAATTTTTGTTGGTCCTTGTTTATTATGAATCGTTATGTTTAATATATATATATATATATACATCTAGTATAAAACCAAAACAGAACTAGTAACCTTACCAGATTAGTCTTCCTCTTCCTATCAACTTCCTACTTTCTGGTTCAATTTCCTCCTCAATGACACGTAAGGAATTTTTATGATTCAATTTATATATTCAAGGCCTCTTTTTTTCATATATATATATATATATATATATATTTGTGTGTGTGTGTGTGAAAAAATTCTATGTATCTTTCAATCCTAACTTTCTTTGATTTTTCTAAATATGATTATTAGCATTACACGGGTGTTTTAAAGTGTAAATCACTTATAAGCATTACTCTTGTTTGGATTTTGTGTAAACTATATGTATATATATAATAATATTCATATATACGAAACAAAACCATTTGGGGTTTTTATGATCCTAATTGATGATCATTTGTTTTTTAAATTATTTTCTTGAAACAAGAAATTCATGTAGGGGTTTAGTTTATCTTGTTGTTAATATGAAAAACCCTTGTTTATAACTTATGCATATATGGTTATGTATAAACATATATATCAGTTTTATTTTGTACCAAATATATTTCTGATTGTACGATTTTCAAATGATGAACATTCATTTCTAAATGATGTCCATAATACATATTATTAATTGAAGGGTTTACTTGTTTTATAATAAATTAATATATATATATATATATTCCTAAAACAAACCTAATCTATTTCTATGATTTTCAAACAATAAAACATTTTAATTTAATATATGTCATCAAATACATGTAAATTAGGTAAAGAATCAACAGGGTTTGGGTTAATTGAACCATGAAAACATAAATTTGTATAAATGGTTATGTGTAAATATATGGGTTTTAATTATAATTTGATTTTTTTTTCATGAAACCTACAATTATAAATCAAATAATGTTTTTGAAGGCTACAAAAATTATAAGGATTTACTAACCCTATTTTGGGATGTGAAAATCCCCAGTATACACCTTGTGTATATATAATGTTTTATATAATTTTCAAAACCCACATATATACATATATTCAATATTGACTTCTCATGTTTTAAATAATGCTAGTTATATTAGTAAGTCATATATTGGTTTTCATTCTTAAGCACAAAAATATATATATACATTCATAATCACATGTGATTAATTACCTTTTCTTTTATACATGAATACTTCAAATGAAATAATGAATTTTCATCCATACATTATATTCCAATTTGTCATGAGAAATGCCTTTAATTATTTAAGATTTATTTTAATCTATTTTTATATAACAAATATCATTTCATGTTTTAAAAAAGTATCCCAAAGTCCAATCATGAAGACCATGGCATGGAAATATTCACATTCATAAGGTTTTAATGTAAGATTTATTATTTTATGAGATTGCCCAGTATTTTTGTGTACTACTCCTCACCACTTGTGCAAAAGTATGACGTTTTAGTCCATTCATGTTACTATTAAATCTGATGCAACCATAACCCTAAACAAACAATCTATCCTTTTTTATATTCATTTCATAATTCACTTCTTGTATGAATATGTATTAATTAATGAAGTTTATCTATTATGAACATAAGTAATCAACATAGTATAGAACACTATGAATATTAGACCATATTAAGACATATAAAGAATGTATTGGACTTAAAAGATGCGATGAGTGTGCCTATAATTATATAGCGCAATATGAATGTTACGATGTGATGGGTACACCCAAAATTATACATAGATCCAATGCATTGGGTAATGTTAAGTACCATGAGATGAATTATGTTGCGTTTTTACCCATATGGTCTTCACATGAGGCCTTGATAGAATGATTTTGTATGGTCTTGGAGAATGGAATTGACAAAGTCTAGAATTATACATTCCATCATTATATATCAGTATATGATCATCCAAGTGATTATTTGACTAATAGAATATCCCTTATTTAAGAATCTTATATGATAGTAGTGATGAATTCATAGGGCATAATTATGTATAAAAATGGAAAGACATACATGGAAAGAGTATCTAAAGTTAATGTTACATCTAGAAATTCATGATTTTTTCATTAATTTCTTAGTGAATCGTGACTTGTTTACTTATTAAAATTCTATTTTAAGACCTTGCATGTCACTTTTAGAGTTGTTTTGATCAAATTTTGAATTATGCATCACTTTATACATCCTTGTACATGTATGCGCACTCTGATTTATGTTTTACATGCAGTTTTTATGTAAATAAATATAATTACTATGTATGAGATTTTATTGATAATGTTTTCAAGTATCCTTTGTAAATATTGATGACGAGCCTCCAGAAGTGGTGTTTTCCTATTAAGAAAATGTTTGGTGATTATTTAAAAGGTTATTATTTTTAAAAGGGAAGTTCTTCAAATTGTTTTAAAACCCCTTACTGGGCATTCTTATGCTCACCCTACGTTTTTGATTTATTTTACAGGGATCTATAGATTTATCAATATTTGAGCACCCTTAAGTGATAGAAACAATTTGATGTATATTATTTTCATGTTCTGGAATAAGTGTTTCATGATCATCTGGTTTTCTATAACCTAAACCAAAATGATTATCTATAATGGAATGAGATTTGTAATATTTTAGGCATGTTTCTATGAAAAAAATTACACACCATGTTTCAAGCACCGACATTGGGATTTTGGGGTCTAGGTCATTATATTTGGTATCAGAGGATCAGTTTAGTCAACTCATGGAAATTAGAAAAACAGTAAAAAATTTATTCTGTTTTGCAAAGTAGAATTCATTCTTTAAATTTAATATGGTAGATGAATAAAGTCTTTTTTCACTTCCCACCAAAATATTAGAGACTATAGTTTCAAATTCATTTTTAGAAGGAAATGAGACATTTGAAAACTTTCATCTGTTATGTAAACATCTCTACTGTGTATCAAACTCTCATTGTGTACTTGAACTCAATCGAGGATGAGGCTTTGACTATATCTTTATGATGCGTGGAAAACTTCCATTATATGCATGTAATGGAAAGTATTTTGAGGATCTATTTAAATGATTTACCCTAGCTGAGAATTTTTATTCCCTGGAGGACTTATAAGAGGTCTTACAAGTGGGTGACCTTTGAGCAGCATATCTTTGTCAACTCTTGACCTGTGGTCTCTATTGTCATGTTATGGAATTCGAAATTCGTGAGGAAGCATCTTACCATTTGTTTTGTAGACATAAAGTTCCTGATGATGCCTCCCAACATCATACACTTCATGATTTTTTCTCATAACACATTAGATATCCACATGAGATTTATCCAAGTTGACAATGCTGCATATGGACCAGATAGATCGAATAGTTTCAAACCATTTTAGTAATACGTTTAATCAGAAACTCAGGATATCATCAATGAAAGTGGGACCTGTGAAGGTACATCATTGTGGATGTCACAAATTTTGTGCCAGCGAGTTTGTGAGAGGGAATGAATTAATATGTAGCACCCCGAGTTTCATGAACCTAATTATAAGTGAATGATGTTATATTTTTATGATTTGGTACTTTAATATGTATTTTAAAAATAACATCTCTATTATAATATGGTTATGCTTTACTAAGTAGACCTTTTTTTCTTAAAATTTTTAGATGAAATACGAGAGGTCACCAACTAACCTTTTGTATCTCCCAACTGAGATACTAGAAAAAATAATGTTAAAGTCATGTTTGGACTTTTGTTAGCCCCTATGAATTCTATGGTTATCATGAAAATATCTCTATCAGTTATCCAACACTCCATATATGCTACAATTCCTCTAAGGATCTTGTTTCCTTTATTTCCTCCTAGTACATGCCCAACTCACATTCTATGCATGATGAAGAAATTATTTTTGGGGACTCTTCTAGTTTTTTACCATTTTTTAAACATACCCAAATATTGAAAAATTCTTAGAAGAAATTGATGCTGGTGACTTCGCTCAACTTACCTTATTCAAATCTGAAGATTTTGTGGCTATAGGAGGCTTTATGAATTCAAAATTTTAAAAAACATGGTGGTTTGGCTAGTTTATAAGAATCGAGTGCTTTCTAATGTTTATGAGATTTTCATCTCCCGTTTCTTTTATTAGAGATATGATTTCTACAAACATGAGTATAAATATGACTTTCTAAGATATGTTTGGAAAAAAGAAACCAATGAATTTAGAGCTTCCATGGACACCATGGCAACAGAAAACCACCAACTCTTGTGGTATTGGTGAAGGTACATTGGGGAATATTCCTGAAGGGTTAGAGTGTAAAAGAATTGTGAGGGATAAATTTGTTGAATGATGTGATAATGTGATATCATGAACATATTTTATTTGTACAAATAATATTTTAATAGTTTTAATTTTTTTTACATTGCTTAATTTCTATAATATCCAAAACAATGTTGGAAAAATAAACAAAAGAAAAATTTTATTCAATGAAACACTGAAAAATTACATTTAAAAAGTCCAAAAGAATCATACTAACCTATAATACTTATTAGGAGACCTATCAAGATCACCGAGATATCCCCAAACATCACAAACTGTCTTAGAAAATAATGGGAGTCCTTCAGGTCTATCACAATGAAGAACATTATGGATAGAGCTATGGCGACCATGATCAGTATCAAGGTTATATAGAGAAATATCTTCACCAAGTTGTTTCTAATGTTTTTAATACCCTAAATATAGTTTTATAAGGCGTTTTGTGACCGTTGGTAGCCATTACGGCCCTAATGTGATCTTTAATTTTTGCAATGGTCATAAAATCTTATAACAATTGGGAACTTTTATGAATTTTTATTATCAAAGGTATTTTTATTAATTTAATAATTTTATGTATATAAGATTTTTTTAATTTTATAAGTATATGAGTTCTTTAAAGCTGTATCTTTGAACATATTTCAAATGTAATTATCTTTAGAATTTGAAAGTATGATGTTTTAAAATACTAAAATGAATTTTTAATTTTAATGAAAATACAAAGAGAAGTACCTATGTTCAAAGAGAAGTATACATATTGTATTGATACAAAAAACAATGTATTTGAATTTGAAAACATGTTTTATACTCTTATTAATAAGAAATTATAATTTTTGTTTTAGTGATGACATGATTTAATTGATATGTTGATTGGTGTATTTTAATGTTCCAAAGATTAAAATAAAGTAGAAATCATGTTTTAAACTCATAAAAATTATGACGTTATTGGTTTTAATGTAATTAAAATATTTCAAACTTCATTTTTCTATGGTTTTAGATATGCTTTATTTTTATTAAGTTTGGGTTGATAAAAAAATATCACCAATAAGACATCACTATAGCTGATCTAAGGGAGGAAGATAACACCACTCCTAAGGAGTAGGTGGCTGAGCCTAAGCCCCTCATCCAGCACCGACCATCCATAATGGAGTGTACCCCCATAGGAAAACCTGGGAGTAGAAAGGCAGCACCATCATATAGTGCGACATGACAAAAGGGGTGGGAGTAAAAGAGAACCCATAGAGAACTGGTGTGGGGAAGTACGAGGGTGGGGGAGAGGGAATTAAAGTGGGTTCTGGATCACTGAGGCTTATAAAAATGGATGAAAAACCTTCTCGTTTTGATGTAAGATGATCTTTTTCAGAGGGGATCGAATATCAACTGTCTGATCTAGCCGCAGGGGATCTGGGTCGTCTAATCAGTCCGACCTTCAAATATACAATATCGCAGATTAACACATGTTTTATTCAGAAAATCTGATCACATACTTTTTGATCTCAACCCCTCATCCATTTTTAAACTGTGTTATAATCTCAACCCTTCAATCAGATCCGTGATGTAATCTTCACTATTCTGCAATTTTAAAACTCACACCTTTTCCCACAGCCTTCCGATTAATTAGAGATTCGATCTGATATGTCCATCCATTTTAAAAATCCTAAAAATACCTATATCCGTCTGATCAGACCATGTTTTATTATGACCATCCTTCCTCTTTTTGCGTCTTCACCTTTCTTCTTCTTCTTCCTCGTACTAACCATTGGCTTTCCCATGGTTTTTTCTCTTCTTATTCTTATCTTTCTTCTTCCTCAAGATCCTCCACCTCTCTTTGGACCATCTCGTGATTTCTACCTATAATACATCCTTTGGTGTTCTTTATTTTATTTTATTTTCTTTTCTTTTCCAAACTGTTTTAATTTTCAGAAACATTATATATTTATGTATATATTAAAATCACTAATTGATTTCAGGTTTATTTTTTATAAGATACTGGACTAAATTTATTTCAATAAATTTTTGGTTTTATATTAATATTATTAATATATATATATATATATACGTATATATATTTCCTGTATAAACCCTAAACCGTACTTAAAACATTGCCCTATTTCTCTTCCCCTCCTTACCAACGTCCTAATACCTGGTTCAATTTCCTCCTCGAAGACATGTAAGGTATTTTTATGCTTCAATTTTTATATGCCAAATATTTTTATTTTTTTCACGGTTATATATATATATATATGTATAAAATTAGATATAGCTTTCAAACCTAACTTTCTTTAATTTTTCTAAATATGATTGTCAGCATTACACTGATGTTTTAAAGTGTGAAACACTTGTAAGGGTTACATCTGTTTTGAGTTTGTGTGAAATATTTTTATATATATTTATATTTATATTTTAATATAAGAAAACAAATATTTTGTGTTTTTATGATCCTAATTGATCATCATTTGTTTTTTAAATGATGTTCTTAAAATATGAAATACATGTAGGGGTTTAGTTCAGCTTGTTGTTAATATCCAAACCCTTGTTTATAGATTATGTATATATGGTTATGTATAAACCTATATATAAGTCTCATTACATAACCAATCCATTTCTAATTGTATGATCTTCAAATGACAAACATTCGTTTCTTAATGTTGTTCATAATACATATTATGCATTCAAGGGCTTACTTGTTTTATAATAAATTAAACACTATATATATATATATATTCCTAAAACAAACCTAATCTATTTCCATGGTTTTCAAACAATGAAAAGTGTTCTTTTAAACTAATTCCTTAAATAAATGTAGATCATATAAGGAATCAACAGGGTTTGGGTTAATTGAACCACAATAACATAAATGTGTATATACATCTATATGTAAATATGTGGGTTTTAATTATAATCTGAATTGGGTTTTCATAAAACCTATTTTTATTAATAAAATTATTTTTTTGAAGGGTTGAAAAATTATAAGGATTTATTATACCTTATTTTGGGTTGTGTGAATCCATAGTATACACGTTGTTTATAGATAGGGTTTTATATAATTTTTGAAACCCGTATATATACATATATTTCAATTTTGACTTCTCAATTTTTAAATAATACTAGTTTTGTTAGTAAGTTATATAATAGTTTTCATTCTTAAGCACAAAAATATATTAATACATGCAAAAGTTCATGTAATTAATTAATTTTTCTTTTACACATGAATACTTTACATGAAATAATGACTTTACATCCATACATTATATTCCATTTTTTCATGAGAAATTACATTAATTATTTAAGTTATGTTTTAATCTATTTTGATATAATGACTAAAATTGCATGGTTAAAACAAGTATCTCAAAGTAAAAGCATGTAAACCATAGCTTGAAAATATTCACATTAATAGGTGTTTAATGCAAGAGTTATTATTTTATGAGATAACACATTATTTTATGTATACTTGTCCTTTCCAGATGTTAAAAAAGTATATTGTTTTAGTCCATGCATGTTACTATTAAATATGATGAATCCATAAACCTAAACAAACTATCTATCCATTTTTATATTCATTGCATAATTCACTGCATTTATGAATATGTATGCAAGAATGGTTTTTTTCTATTATGAACCTAGGTAATCATCATAGTATGGATCACTTTGAATTTAAGACCATACTAAGTCATATGGGGAATGTATTAGAGTTAAAAGATTTGATAAGTGTATTCAGAATTATATAGTACACTATGAATGTCATATTGGGACAGGGGCACCCAAAATTATACAGTTTTTCAATGAATTGGGTAAAGTAAAGTCTCAATGAGATTAATTATGTTGGGTTTTTACCCGTATGGTCTTGGCATGAGGCATTGACAGAATGATGATGTATGATCTTGGAGAAAGTCCTTGAAAAAGTCTATAATTATATATTCCCTCATTATGTATTAGTATATGACCATCTAAGCGATTAATTTACTAATAGAATATCCCTTGGTTAATAATATTCTATGATAATGGTGATAAATTCATATAGAAAAATTAATTATGATAATGGAAAGATATACAAGGAATGAGTATCTAAAGTTAATGTTATATCTATAAATTCATAAATTTTACATTAGGTTCTAAGTGAATCCTGATTTGTTTACTTATTTGTATTCTATTTTACTACCTTACCTGTCACATTTAGAGTTGTTTTGATCAACGTATAATTATACATCACTTCATGAATCCTTGCACATGTATGCACACTCGAATTTATGTTTTACCTGCAGTTTTTAAGTAAATACTTATAATAATGGTGTATGATATTTTCCTAAATTTGTTTTCAAGTAACCTTTGAAAATATCGATGACGTGCCTCATGAATTGATGTTTTCCTCTTAAGAAAATGTTTTTTGATTATTTCAATGGTTGTTGCTTTTAAAAGATAATTTCTTCAAAAAAAATTTAAACCCCTGACTTGGAATTCTTATTCTCACCCCACATTTTCAATTTATTTTACTTGGCTTTTTATATTTATCATGCTTTGAGTACCCTTAAGTGATGGAAACAATTTGAATTCTATTTTTTTTCATTTTTTGGAAGAAGTGTGTCATCAGTATCTGGTTTTCTAGAACCTAAACCGAAACAATCCTCATTAATGAAACAAGATCTGTAATTGTTGTATTCATGTTTCTATGAAAACAATTATACAACATGTTTCAGTAACCTACTCGGGGATTTTGGGGTCAGGTTCATTTCATTTGGTATTATAGGATCAGTTTAGACTACTCTGGAAAATTAGTACAATGCTAAAATTTTGACTATGTCTTACTAAGTAGAATTCTATCTTAAAATCTCAGATGGTAGAAAAATCATGTCTTTTGTCTCTTCCAACCAAAATAATAGAGGCTATAGTTTCCAAGTCATCTTTATAAGGCCACGAGACATTTTAAAACCTTAGTCTGTCATGTAAACATCTCAACTGTGTATCGAACTCTCCTTGTGTACTTCAACTACACCAAGGATTAGGCTTTGACTATTTCCTTTTGATGAATGCTCAAATTCCATTTTATGCATGTAAGGGAAATTACATTGACGGTTTTTTAAAATCTTTACCATAGATGAGGATCTTCAATCCCTAGAGGACATCCAAATAGACACACAAGAGGGTGACCTCCTAGCAGCATATTTTTTTCCTCACTTGACCTACAGTCTCAATGGTCAGGTTAGAGACTTTGAAATTCTCAAGGACCAGTCTTCCCATTTGTTTTATAGAGTTCAAGTTCATGCTGATGTTGCCCAAATTCATACACTTCATTATTTTCTCTCATGGATATTCAGATTTCCACATGATATTGATCCAAGTTGCCGATGCTGCATCTGGATCAGAGAGATCAAATAGTTTGAAACTGTTTTAGGAATCCATTTAACCAAGAACTTGGGAAATCATTGATGCTAGTGGGACCTCTGAAGGGACATCGTAGTGGATGTGAGGAAGTTTTTTTAGTGTGTTTGTGATAGGTAACTAATGAATATATAGCATCCTGAGTTTCATGAACCTTTTCTTAAATAAATTATGTTATATTTTTTTGATTTTTTATATTAATATGTATTTTTAAAATAACATCACTATTTTGATATGGTTATGCTTTACTAAGTAAAACATTTTTTCTTAAAATTTTTAAATGGAAGATGAGAGGTCACCAACTAACCTTTTGTCTATTTCAATTTAGATATTAGAAAAAAATAATGTTAAAGTCATGTTCAGATGTGTTTGAACCCCTTATAAATATACAGTTATCATCCAAATTTCATTATTGGTTATCCAACACTCCTAATATTCCCCGCTTCTTCTGAGGACCAGGTTTTGTTTATTTCTTCTTAGTAAATGCACAACTCACGTTCTATGCATTATGAGGAAATTATTTTGTGGTAATCTTCAAGTGTTTTACCATGTTTGAAAGATACCCATCCGTATAAAACATTCATGAAGCCACCAATGCAGGTGACCTTTATGAAACTTACCTTTAACAAATCTTAAACTTCAGTGCCTATAGAAGGCTTTGTGATTTCAAAATTTTGGAAAACAAGGTGGTTTGGATTGTTTATAGGAATCGATTTCTTTCTGATGTTTCTGTTCTTTTCATCTCCCATTACTTTTATATGATATCTAATCGCTGCATACATGAGTATAACTTTGACTATCTAAGATGTGTCTGGACCAATGAAACTAAAGAATTTAGAGATTTCATGGACACGAAGGGAAAAAAACCACCAACTCTTGTTGTACTAGTTAAGGGAAATTTGGGAAAATGTTTAAATAGATTTAGTGTAATAGAGTTGTAAGGGCACAATTATTTGAAGGAGGTAAAAATGTGATATCCCAGACATATTTTATGTGTAATAATAATGTTTTAATAGTTTTAATTTTTTTACATTTATCATTTCTTTACTATCCAAATTTTTTTTGTAAAATAATTACAAAAATATTTTATACAATGAAGCACTAAAACATTGAATTTCAACAAGGCCAAAAGAATATTACTAACCTAGAATACCTACTAGGAGACCTATCAAGTTCACCAGAAGCCCCATGAACATCACAAACCGACCGAGAAAATATTGATAGTCTTTCTGGTTTATCACAATAAAGAACATTATGGCCAGAGCTATGGCTACCGTGCTAAGCCTCAGCAATATATAGAGAACCATCTTCACCAAGTTGTTTCTAAAGTTTTGAATACCCTAAAAATATTTTTATAAGACCTGTTGTGACTGTTGGTAGCCATTGATGTCCTTAGGTGACCGCTGGTTTTTTAAATGGTCATAAAATCTTATAACCATTGGGAATTTTTAAGAATTTTGGTTTTCTAAGGTATTTTGGATATTATAATTATTTTATGTATAAATGAATATTTAAATATTCTAAGTATTTTAGTGTTTTAAAGTTATATTTTTGAATATATTTTAATTGAACTTATCTTTAAAAATTGAAAGTGTGATGTTTTAAATCTAAAAATGTGTTTTTTATTTTAATGAAAATAAAAAGAGAAGTACCTAGGTTCAAAGAGAATTACAAATATTGTTCTGATAAAAAAACAATGTATTTGAATTTGAAATACTTGTGAGGGAATTACTCCAAACTTTCTTTGAGTTTTCCAAATATGATTATCAGTATTACACTGATGTTTTGATTCATGAAACACTTGTAAGGGTTACTCCTATTTTCAGTTTTTGTGAACAATATGTATATATTTATATATTATATTTGTACACACGAAACAAAACCATTTTGGGGTTTTGTGATCCTAATTTAAGATCATTTTTTTAAGTGATGTTCTTAAAACACAAAATACATGTAGAGGTTTAGTTCATCTTGTTGTTAATATGAAAAACCCTTGTTTACATCTTATGTATATATGGTTATGTATAAAGGTGTATATATAAGTTTGAGTATGTAACAAATCTATTTCGTATTTATGACTTTAAAATGATGGAAATTTATTTCTAAATGAAGTTTATAATATTTATTATCCATTCATGTGTTTACTTATTTTATAATAAATTATACCCTATATATATATTCCTAAAACAAACATAATCTGATTTTATGGTTTTCAAACAATGAAAAGTGTGAATTTTAAAATATTTCCTAAAATACATGTAAATCATATATGGAATCAATGAGGATTCGGTTAACTAAACCAAAAAAACATATATGTGTATATACTATTATGTGTAAGTATATGAGTTTTAATTATAATTCAAATCGGGTTTTCATAAAACCAATTCTTGTTAATAAAATTATGTTTTCGAGTGGTACAAAAATTATAAGGATTTACTAAACCTTGTTTTGGGTTGTGAAAATCCCATTTATACCCCTTCGGTACATATAGGGTTTTATATAGTTTTAAAAATCCACATATATACATATATTTCAATATTGACTTCTCAAGTTTTAAATAAAGGTAGTCATGATAATAAGTTGTATAATGGTCTTCATTCTTGAGAACAAAAAATATATATATATGCCTAAGAACAAGTGATCAATTAATTTTTCTTTTATATGTGAATACTTTACATGAAATAATGATTTCACCTCCGTACGTTAAATTCCAATTTGTCACAGGAAATTCCTTTAATTATTTTTGTTATGTTTTAATATATTTTGATATAACAACTAACATTTCTTGGTTTAAACAAGTATCTCAATTTCAAAACTTATAAACCATGGCATTAAGAGATTCAAATTCATAATGGTTTAATTAAAGAGTTATTATTTTATGAGATTACCCATTATTTTATGTGTATTATTCCTTACCACATGTGCAAAATTATGTCATTTTAGTCTAAGCATGTTACTATTAAATCCGATGTAGTCATAACCCTAAACAAACAATCTATCCATTTTTATATTCATTTCATAATTAACATCATGTATGAATATGTAGTCAAGAATAATCTTTATATTTTATGAATTTAAGTAATCATCTTAGTATGTAACACTATGAATTTATGACCATAATAAGACATATTCGTAATGTATTGGACTTAAATGATGTGACAGGTGTGCCCAGAATTATATAGCATAATATGTATGTTATGATGTGACGAGTGTGACCTGAATTATATATCACTAAAATGCATTTTGTAAAGTTAAGTCTCATGAGATGAATTATGTTGGGTTTTTACCTGTATGATCTTGGCATGAGGCCTTGACTGAATGATGATGTACGGTCTTGGATAATTCCCTTGAAAAAGTCTATAATTATACATTCCCTAATTATGTATTAGTATATGACCATCCAAGTGAATATCCGACTAATAGAATATCACTTGGTTAAGAATCTTCTATGATAATTTTGATGAATTCATATGGCGTAATTAAGTATGTAAATGGAAAGATATACAAGGAAATAGTATCTAAAGAAAAAGTTACTTCTAGAAATTCACGAATTTTACATTAAGTGCTAAGTTAATCATGAATTTTTTACTTATTCCTATTATATTTTACAACCTTTCATGTCACTTTTAGAGTTGGTTTGATTAGTTTATGAATTATGAATCACTTCATACATCCTTGTACATGTATGTGCACTCTGATTTATGTTTTACCTATAGTTTTTATGTAAATATATATGATTCTTGTGTATTATATTTTCTTAAAAAAAATTTCAAGTAACCTCTAAAAATAATTATGACGTGCCTTAAGAAGTGATATTTTCCTCTTAAGAAATTGTTTTGGGATTATTTCAAAGGTTGTTGTTTTTAAAAGGGATGTTCTTCAAATTGTATTAAACCCCCTTACAGGGCATTCTTATGGTCGCCTAACATTTTCAATTTATTTTATAGGGCTTAGTAGATTAATCAGGGTTTGAGTACCCCTATGTGATGGCAACAATTTGAATTTTATTTTTTTGAAGTTTTGGAAGAAGTTTATCCACAACATTTGGTTTTACAAAACCTAAACTGAATCAATCCTCTCTAATGGAATGAGATGTTTAATTTTGGTATTCATGTTTCTGTGAACAAAATTACACACCATGTTTCAGGCACCGACTCCGGGATCCTGGGGTCAGGCTCGTTACATGGGAGTGATATTTTACTCAGCCCCATGGCGATACCTAGTATGGATATTTTCCCTTATTATATCATCATTTATTTGTCCGAGAGTTTGTATTTCGGTCACATATTTTAACAAATATTATTCCATGAGAGGAACCGTAATTTTTTTTGGATGGTGATTATGATTTTAGCACACCATTAACTTATTCATTGGTAGTGTTCTTCCACGGATTTGGAAAATCATTATTTTCATGGTCCAAATCTTGAAGCTTTCATTGGTTCTGGGAATAGGTTGCCTTAGTTCGTGCAATAATATCACCATCCTCTTGGGGAATTCTCTCCACATTCTAGCCCTCTAAATCTACACCATGGTCATTGATATCTTCCATATTAATATTGTTAACATTTATAGAGTCATGTGAGGCAATGGTTGTTGCCCCATCACTTTTAACTCATTATGATGATTACACGCTTCTTTCATCAATATTCTTCTTCAAATTCTCATCAATATTTTCCATTTTTTCATGCACCCCCAGCAGGGTTTAATCTTCTTCTCTATACTCTCCTCCATCCTTGGTCTATGAATTGTGATCTTGAGGGATTTTTTTGTCCAAGATAGGACACGAGCCTGAGTAACCGAGTTTTGTCTTGAAATAAGAGGAATAAGTGGGATGTTAGTCATTGATTTTGTCCTCCCATCCTGTAGAAGACTAATTGTCTCTATGATGGTGGTGGTGGTGGAAACAATAATTACATCACTATGGGTTGGGGGTTATTTGGGGCCATAAATATCTTTTATTAGACCTATTATTGAGGACCCAATGATTCTAGTCCATGATATAATGATTTTTTGGATGGACGTTGAGATATAAATTCCCCTAGTCAAATGGGATAGGGGTGATCATGAGTCACCATTGATTTCCCTAGGAACCTCTCAGAGGATAATGAAACATAATATAGTGATTAAGATATAAATTCCCTGCATCCCATTGGGTTGGTGTTAGTTTATACCTACTGAGGATATGTCCTAAATCCATTTGGGGATTGACTATCTAAGGGGTGGAGGTGGTGGTAGATATTCCCCTAGTTTCGGGGATCGGGTCCACTCCAAGATGGATACAATGGAAACTACTACTATGGAAAATTTGATACGGTGTAGTTGTTATCACATAAGATATTGTCCCATGATGGTAACAATTGTTTTATAAGTAGTTTCCCAAGTGATCTCAACGAAGGTATTTATGTCTAAAATGCATTCATATTTTTTCAAGGGGACCATCTCAAAGACATTTTGGTCATCTGATCCCTCTTTTCATAATGTATGGGCATCATTGAATCAGGTTAAATCTATTGGAGTGGCCAACTGGCTTGAGCATTACCCAGTAATCTTATTTCAATGGAGGCTATGACATTGAAGGATATCATATTTGAGGGGTTCTACTGTTCTAGGGGTGAAAAAAGTGTAACTCCCCATACTCTTCCCATTCTTGAATACAGATTCATTAAGTGCCCCTATAGATTAGTTACCAAAGAGTTTTGATGCAATTGAGGCAAGTGTGTTGTGGATTTTCATTGTGATGTTCCAATTTTGGATCCTGGGCCACTGAGAAAATAATTAGCTCCATCTGATGATATATTATATTTATAGTCTAAATGAGACCATCGTATACTAGATAGGGGAGGTTTATAGCCTTTATTGCTAAGAGTATTTCATATATTTTTTCAAAGATAAGGCATGCACTCATTTTCTAGATCATCTGGGATCTCATAGTCATAAGTAGCAAGGGTCCTGAACATTATGGGGAAGTTTTTTCCAACTAACTCTCTCTATATGTCAATGTTTTCCTCCTCTTCAAGAGAATTACATGCCTCCATCCATTAAAATGATATAATATTATTATGAGGGTCTCCTACTAACTACAATGAAATTTATATTGAAGTTGATGGAGAACCATATGAAGTTGACCATAGTGTTTCAAGAACCTCTCTATAAAATGGTGTCAGTGTTTTGAAAATATCACTTTATAGTGGTATTTGGAAAAGGAGATGATCTCCTTGTCCCGGGGAGATATCTTTATAGGGAGGTTAATTATAGTGGATTTCAGGACTATAGTTACTACGATCCATATCTATACTACCATGAGAAGTACAATCATGGAAATTATTTTCTTGTATTTTAGTTTAAGAGTTGATGGACCCTTGTGGTGTCTGAAATGTGTCTCGAATAATCTCAAGGACACTGGAATTGAGAAGATTTGGAATATCAGTCTTAATCTACAAGATGCATGGAATATGTCGACCGACCTTTTGGAATTGTGTAGGGATATGAGACAACTATATGATATTTTTCAGATCTTTCTTATAAAAATATGATGCTATAGAAATATGTTCCCATTGCTAAGAAGATACAAGAATATTCCAATGAGCTATCATATTATTGACAGGAATATGAGCCTTTCTTGAGGCATTATCCATTCTCACTTGGTGAGATACAATCATAATGGGAGTGTGATCCCAATCCGTAGCCTTTGGGATATCCCGTTGGTCTTTCTTGACATGGATATGATCTAGCCCCATGAAATGTGAGTCTCTCACCTAGTTATCCCAAGACGGGGAAGGAATATGAGCCTAGTACGAATGAGAATTACCCTATTAAATATGCCAATGGACCACCATAATGGTAGAAGAGATTTGAGACACTTCTTGTTTTGAGTCAGAATGATGTTGACACAGTTGTTCATTGGATGAAGTAGGAATATGAACCTAGATTCCATGATCTACTGGGATATTCCAGACATATTTACTGATAGGATTATGATCTTGTCTTGAGGCGTGTTCCATTCGAACATGGTTATACATAGATATTATGAGGATATAATCTGATCTTTGGCATTTGGAGTGTGTCGTTGGAATTATTTGATAGGAAAATGAACCTATCTCAAGGCTTGTGCACCTATCAATTGGTGAGTGCCGGTCAGATCAAGGATATGATCCTAATCTTATGCCTTTGGAATATGCATGATTACTTTTTTGACAAGCATGTGCGACTGTCTCAAGCCATGCACCCCTCTCACATAGTGATCCCTAGTTGGAACAGAAGTGTGAGACCTACCCAATGACTTTTCCTTTATTATAATATATTGATAATAATCTTGGAAGAGAGCTAAAATGTGTGATTTTTCGGGAGTAGACACTTGTTAATGATTATTAGAGTGTGAAGTTTTCCTAGATATAGGGATTAAAATAAGCACTTGTCATGGCATTTGAACTAGTTTTGAAATATTCTGCAAAGTTCTTCAACTGTTGAAAAAATAAATGGGAATTTTAGTAAAGGGTGTGTAGGGATATAAGCCAAAAAATTTCCATCTTCACTATGTAGAGGAAAATTTCATATATTGAAGCAGGGATATATGCCTAATTCTATCCTCTATATGTACCTAGAATATTATGATGAGATTTATGCTTGGGGGTATGAATATGTTCCTCCCCTATGCCTATGTCGGGAATATTCCCACATTCTTCTTCCAAATGAGCAGGAATATGACCATGCTCACTAGTTACTACTGAAATATATGGACATACTTCATCAGCGGGAGAATGGATATGAACCTAATTATGGGTATCCAACATCTTCTTCACCTGATGTTTCTTCCTTGCAGCAGGTGCATGGGCATCATTGGTGAAAATGTTTCAGATGATACCATTAGTAAGCGACTAGTGGGTACTGGTGTCATGGTGGTGGTGATGACAGTTGACAGGTTCCCTCCTCGGTGGCACCTAAATCAGACAAGTCCCACATTTTACACTATGGACCACCTTCATCAGAGACTGAAGGTGGCCATTGTTGCGTTCTGATGATAAGTTCCCAATTTGGTTGGTTGTGGCAAAAAGGATTTCTAGAGTAGCTATAAATTTCCCTGGGTGACAAAGACTTTCCAGTTTTTGTGTTCGAGGACCTCATGGGAATCTTCTAGGATCAAGATTGTAGCACACCAGTGGTACTCCAAGACCAAGGTGTTCATCGCCCAGCATTGGAGATGTCAAACATGTGATATTGTTTTGTGGATTATGAGGGTTACATCCATTATTGATTTACTAGATCAATTTTTTGATGAATAATTCATTGTCTCGGATAGAGATGTTTTTGATGAGAGTGGTATCTACAGTAATTAATAAAATAATGAACAAGGATATAGATTAGTAAAATATCATAGGCATGATATGTGATCAATAAAATTATCATGGTTAACACAATTATACATTTATTCTCGATCCATCCATTCTTAATGTTTGGACTTGTCAAAATTAGGATGGAATTATTTTATGAGGACCCAGGTTATAGAGGATAAGTTGTGACATCATACTAGTATTACAAGATTTTTTGTGTGTGTAGGATTTGAAAAAAAAGATTCACGATGCCTGATTAACTGATTGTTTTCTTACAAGATTCGTGTTGGGTTTACCATTTTTTATTGCATATAGTGTGATAAAATGAAACAAAAAATAATAAACTAATCATTTTTTTATTTGAGAGGATCACATTGGGTTCACCATTTTTGTCTATGTATAGTGTGCTAATTAAATGACCCGATTGATAATAACCTAACCATTTTTATTTGGTTGATTCACCTAGGGTTAACCATTTTTATTTGAGTATAGTGTGAAAAAATTCCCTAATGGATAATAACCAAATCAATTTTTATTTGAGTGATTCATGTCAGTTTCACCATTTTTTTGATAGGGAACAGATATCCACTTGGTGCACTAGGTTTTTCCCTAAGCTTGATTGTGAGGGGTATATTTATTTTACAATCATTAACATCAGGTTACCATAACAATTATTTAGGTAAAATACCAAATGTTACCTCATACATAACTCGGAATTAACCTACATTCCAATCAAAGGTGGTTAACTGGGGTTTCTAACATAGCGACACTTAGGGACTCTCATTGGTAAAGATGATGAGAGGTTGGGCACATCACACCCTTTTCTTGGGGGAATTTTTTCTTACTCCCAAAATATCTTATGGATTTAATATATCTTCATGAGTATTTTCCTAATCCACTTACATGACAAGTTACCCTAACAAAATTATTATTGGTTGAATCTATTTATATACAAAATAATGGGGATCTCATTATTGAAGTGAGGGAAGAGGGTATCATTATTGAATCCATCTATATGTATCCAAGTTTATTCATTATTTTCTGAGTGATGGGTAACTGCTCAGGTGATGATGCTATATAACCAGGGACATCAAGATTTTCTACCAAACAAGGAGGGGGTAATATTCAAAGGAGAGGATTGAACCGTTATGTGGTGTCTTACGTATCCTAGTTATTTATAGAATCAAAATCCACATTTTTCATTAATCCTATGAAGTTTAACATCATGTGGTGGGGATATATGTAGGGTATTGAGAAATTTTATATTTGAGATCAATCCGTGGAGAGGAAACTTATATATCCTGGTTATAGTAAGAATTAGAGTTATTGTAGTTCGATTACATCCTTTTGATTGGCCCCATGGTAGATTACCATATGTGTAGGGTTGTTTATTTCATGCCTCTCATCAGGTCATCCATATTGGGATTTCCTTGTTTGGTGGAGATTCATGTTTCCAATGAGGTATTCATTATGGTATCTAAGCCCATGTGAGATATGATTGATGTGATAATTAAGGGATAGATAGTGACCAGCCTTATTGCTTATAGATATGGGAATTATGTGCTAGAATTTATAAGGCTTCCTACAAATACTAGTTATAGAAGGAATAAGAGTCATGATAGTTCAATTTATTAAGGCTCACACAATGACATTTCACTTGGATGTCAATATAGTGCTCAGGCCTTGGAGAGGCTTCCTACATATCCAAGGTTCTGAAGGAATAAGAGTCATCAAATTTTAATCGATTGGGGATTACTTGCAAAGATTTCCATGACCTTTGTAGAGACTTATGATGGAAATTATATGATTATTTCAACTACTTAATCCCACATAATCTATTCTTAGTGTGAGAAACAAGTGTTGAAAAACAATCAATCTCACTACTTATGAGTGCATGACTTATATTCCGAAACTGCCCCTATAGTGTTATAATATTGTACTTGAACATTAGAAGGAGTCCTACAAAACCAACTTTTATCAAGAATAAGAGTCATATTAGTTGAATTGATTTTCTATTACACACTGAAATTTCCCTTTCTTTGGTATAGGCTTATGATGAAAATGATATGATCATTGATGCTCCATAATTTCAAGTGAACTATGCTGGGTATGAGAAATAAGGGATAGAAAATGACCAGTCTCACTGCTTATAGATGCAAGTATTATGTACTCAGATAGACATTTGGATGGTTAATATAAAGATTGGGCCTCAGAGAGGTATTCTAAATATCTTGGACATCACATGAATTAGAGTCCTTATAGTTCCATAGATTGGGGCTTACACACTAACTTAAACCTTTGGTCAGAGCTTACACACTAAGGGTGGACAATGTTACCAATCCTTGGGATTCCCTCATGACCTGGTCTGATTTCTATCTGATATGTTTTTATTATCCACTTTACATGCCTTGATTATCATCTTGACATGTCAGAGTATGTCAAACTAACATGTATTAAGGAAGTCATATATTCTAGTTGACATTTCTATGCGACATCTCATATATAGGATGAATTTTATGTAGGTAGTCCCATGATTAATGATGAATCATGATAATTAAATTGAAAGAAAAACCATTTGACCATGGAAAAAATCACATGACCTCGACTGACTTATCTAGAGGACGTCGCATGATCCAACTAACCTGCCCTAGTGTCATCACGAGAGCTGGTTGACTCACATGGATGGATTCATGAGAGAAAATTCAACATTTCTGGGAGTATATCACATTTCCTGGCTAACATGTCTAGAGGACATCGAAAAACCATGCTGGCATATCTATGTGACATCATAAGAGCTGACTCTCGTGTCCATTGGGTGTCACAATATTTAGTTGAAATTTGATGTTTCTCACACTATAATCAACTAACATGTGCTAGAACCTCAATAATATTAAAGATAAAAATTTTATGGACATTGTGAGCTGTGAACAATGAATCCATAGGGTTTCCTGAGACTTGGTTGGAAAGAATGAGGGTCAGCATGTGACATACTTTGACATATCCTAAGGAATTATCATAACCCAAATAATATACTGATGGAGCATCATGAGATCTAGGTGATATGTCATTTTGTGGTCATGTGTTTGGAATAATTCAAGTGAAGCACATTGGGGTCAATTTGAATGTAATTTACATAAGTCTCCCAATTTTAGTCTTTTTTCTATCCTTTATTTTGTGCAGGCGTTATATTTTTTATGTGTTACCTAGTGTTATGTCTTACATGATCTAGTAGGTGTGTGTGGAATTCTTATAATTTCCTAATAGAATTCATTCACATGATCTATTAGTGATCACATGAAATGATATGTGTATATAACATTATTTCTCTAGTTTTTTCAGATATCATACCTAATGAGAATTTTTTCTTGTAGTATGCTTAGTTTCTCTGAGAAATATTCTCTAGTTCAAGTGCATCTGGATGTGGGAAGGCCCACTATTTATCCAAAGAGTAGTGGTGTATTATTCATATTGGGTTGGGGGATTTAAAAACCTCTACACCCTGGTTGTCCTCTACTTTTCATGGTGCATATCGTGAGTATCTGGGATAGTTTTATCCAGGGTCTTCAACATCACGTGCCTTCGTGAGTCACTATAGTTGATTAGCCAGAGGGTGTCACCTAATTTTCATCAACTATGGGCTCATCCAGTCAACAACTCATTTATTAGAATATTTATAATTAATGTGCAGTTGTTTTAATTAATAATACATGTCATGGTTCTTTCAGGTTGTTAGGTGGACATGTCCAAGGGCCTTCGAGATATTATGGCATCATTCAATATGGATTTGTGTGATCTTGGGTGACATGTCTTTGAATTTATTCGAGATAAGGATGGATTCTTGGGGGGCCTTTGTGGGATCAGGATAAATATTCAAGGGGTCTTGTGAGACCATGTCATAGACAACATGGATGAATCACAAAATTTTTATGATTGTGAGAGTCTTTTGACTCCTCCCAATTTTTATTTCCGTGGATTATTTTAAAATAGTTTCAGAGTTTGCAGGGTTGTTTGTGTGTCATTTGGGATAATCAACATACCTCATAGTGATGCTTCACATGACCAAAAAATGTACTATGGGGATATATAATAATTTTAAAGAAGATTCCATTTGATTTTCCGTAAGGATCCAAAAGGGGGAGAACATGGTTTCCTGGACATATCTGAGGCACTTCTTTTGATGAGGATGAAAAAACAATAAGCTTTCACGTGATGAGGTGATCATGTATCTAGGGGATTGCAATGTATTATAGACCTCTAGGGCACATCACATGAATTTTATGACTACGATAGGCTTTAGGATCCTCCCCTTTTATTTCCACAGTATTATTACAAAAATGTTGGTGATATCGTGAGTTTATTTGAATGTTTTAAAAGAAAATCATTCTTCTCATCAGTGATGCATTTCAGGAATTTTATAACCTCAACAGGATCCTCCTTTGGATATTTCCTCCTATTTTTATGGAATTTAGGATGTTTCGTTAGTATCCACCAATTAACATGCCATGTGACAAAGGGGAGCTCATCGGGTTTCCACTACGAGACCAATGATTCTTCTAGGAACATTCACGAGAGCAGAAGGGATTTGTTGAAGTGACTCATAGAGGACCGTTTGCAGGCTATCATATATACATGCTATCTTCATTTGACCTCTTGATGGGAATGCAATCATGCATCCTTTAGAGGCTTACAAAATTCATGTGTCTCGACCACTTTATCATTCCTTTTCTTTTGTAGGGAGAATAATACCCATATCCAAGTATTTATTCCTTTTTTAATTTCCTGATGCTCATTTTTTGGGTGTCATCTTTCATAATAATGACACTTTGTTCATTTCATCAAGAATATGGTTCAAAAACATTTAGATAAGTTGAATTAATACTTTTCTATGAAAATTCTTTATAATATCAATTAAAAACAAGAATAAAACACCAAAAATTTATCACAAAATCCATCATAGATGTTAAATATATGTTTTATGACATGAAATGATTATTTTATAAACCCTTATATTCTGTTAGTGAAACCATGTGTGGACCTTAAAGCAAGACACCAATAGGTCATGGGATGGCGACTACAACCAATGGTATATAAATTATGATATGAAAGAAATTCCCCTATTTTAATATCAATAAAAAATATTAGAATCACCAATCGAAATACATAATCTTAAATATATAATAAACAAACCATATATAAATTTGAGATTCAGGTAATGACAACAAACTCAAAATAACCCAACCATCTCCAAATTGTTGACAAATTTAGAAAAAACATCTAAAGAATGCAATGGAAACATGAATATTATATGTGATTTACACGTTGTTCAGAATCTTGTAAGGTTTAGCTAGATTTAAGGTATAATCCTATGAGTCATAAAAACAATATATAATAGTAGGGGTGATGATACGAGTATACTCAATAGGTTTCTCCCTATAAACTCTTATGTTAAGATAAAAAAATCATACCAATGTTCTGGTGATTAAAAAATAATACTAATTCATGGAATTTTCTATAGTAAGGTCTCTAACCCATCTTGATATAACCACATTCTCTATAAGACCAATATATATAGTGTAAAAATATTATTTACATTCACTACTAGAATCTGTCTTTCCAGAAAATGATTTCATTTTTATGAATTTTACATAAAATTTCAAATATAAAATATTAAAGCAATTACACAAATATTTTATTAGAAAAACCACTACATTATTATATTTTAACTTTTACTTTTATAAAAAAAATTAAATTTACTATTTAAGATATATAGACTAATGTTAAACAAAGTTTGAAACTAAAATTCTATAATTTCAATAATGAGTTTAGACTTTTAAATTAAAAATTGTACAATTTCATCACTAAAAGCATATAAAACAAAAACATACAAATCTAATAAATATTAAAAATTATATGAACATTTTTCTTTGATTTTTAGATAAGAAACTATAAAAAACTAACCAATGTGTGGGTTTTTCAATGGGGTTATTAAAAATGATATAAAAAATAAATCCTTACTTCTAATTTATTACCCCCTCTAAAATCACTAAACCATAAAATATTTATTGTATCATCTTCATGAATCAGAATTATATTTTTAAATATATTTTTGAACACCTTGGAATATAAAAATAATCCTACACAAGAGGTACACCATAGTATAAAAATCAATATCAAAACAATATCAATAATAAATAATATTTAGTATTTGAGATACCCCTTATCCCACTTCGATTTATAAATTATTTTACATTATATTAAGTAATTACTACCATTTAATCAAATTTACTAATTCAAAAATACAACACAATGTGAAAAATTATGGAAAATATTCTAATCACCAACATCATTCAACATGATGAATAATTCAATATAATATATTCACACATTTATTTATTTAATTTTCCATATATATATTTTTTCCAATTTCATATTCATTAAACAAGTTATTATTAATATTCTCAAATAATTACTACGGTAAACCATAGAATAATATTTAAAAAATTATTCAATAACTAATAATATCTTAATAACTCATGCAGAAAGTACAAAATTAAAAATTCTGACATCTCATTTAAAAATATAAGATACAGCTAAAATGATTTTCATCCACTAAAATCTAAAAAAATACCTAAAAAATAATTTTAGTAATAATAATTTTATATCCATATTTTTTATTCGATAACAGAATAATTTAAAATATCCAATCATCTAAGGTTTAGTAAACTAAGAGGGGAGTATGGATGAACCTACTAGTATATAATGAATTAAATGCTAAATGGTGTTTATTGACCAAATTATATGAGTATAAGTACTTATTTAAATTAAAATATATAAATTTAGATAATGTTACATCAATTTTCATCAAAGAGGAACCCTAGAATACCATAGAAATTTTAGGTAGAGAACATGGGAGTGAAAAAATTGAGATGATATATACTAATTTGGGGAATCATTCCTTGATAAATCATCATGATTTGATGTATATTTTAAAAATGTAATATATATAAAGGTTTAGACCATAAAAGGAACCATTCTTATAATACTTATGATAATTGGAGAAGAAAAGAGAGGCCTCAATATTCAAAATCATATTTTTAAAAATAAAATAATTTATGATTTTAATAAAATGTGTCATCTGCATTAATGGGTTGATAGATATTTTTTCAACTATAAAATTTCTATTATATATTTTTTATCGACCTACATGGACCTTATGCATTGATAGAAATATCGTTCACCCTAATTGAATTCCTTTAAAATTCTTAAAAACCATCAAAATTTCAGACTAATCTCCAAGGGAAGGAACACAATAATTAATATACAAAATACATAAAAAAGTGAAATCATATGTTTCATAAATCTCTAAATCATTCAATTTTATACCACTATAAATCCCTCATATGTTTATTTATTAAAGAAAGTATGAGTTCATTACTACTTTATATGAGATTATTCTCCCAATAATACTGATGCATTATATCATAATAATTTTTTCACACCAATATTGGCATCCCATTAGTAATGACAAAAATATTCCATCAACTCATTCCTTAAATAAATATAAATGAAATGGTGTTCCTTAAGAAAGTGAATTCATTATGGGAAAGAGACAATCCACAAGTGGTATATCCATAATTTCAAATTTATATAATACACTACAATTTTATATATCAGCACAACACTTGAAATAAAAAATCATGAATATTAATGTTAATCTATGAATTTGATAAGAATATGATATATTTATCCTTCTTAAAATCAAGATTCTAATCAGTAAAATAGAATCATTAATTAATTTAATTCCTTCATATCATGTGAAAAAAACATCTTACAAAGAGCATAAATAATAGTGTTTTTTTACCGGTATATAGGAAAAGATGAAATCAAATTTTAGATGATATTCCAAACTACAACTCTATCTAAAATTCCATTTATTATTTAATAAGATAAAGATAAAACAGTTTATTCACAATATATATAATAAAATTCTCTCTGAATAAGTAGTAACACCAACACTTAAAATCATTTATACCAAATAATAATTCCAGGCCTTGTGATGGGTTATTTTTCTCATGTGGTCATAATTTATGATATCCATATACCAAAAAATATTTCTTCTCTATAAGGGGAAAATCCATGCCCATACATTATTCAATGAAATTAAAAACATAACTTCTTCCATGTTAATGAAAAATTATAAAATGATATATTGTCAACCTTTATTTTAATTCCTCAAATGATGCTTGAAATTTTGAAATCTATAAGAATTTTATCACTTTATGGGTCAGGGATATCAATAGTGATGTTTTCATTGAAAATATTTTACAAACTGCTAATATTATCTAATAATATCAAATAATATAAACATATCTAACATTATTTTTAAATTCTCAAGAAATTGAACCTTTCACAATTTTAATGTTCACTGAAATGTATTAATATGAAAACACGTTTACTAAAAAAAATTCACTTCACACGTATATAAATAGAACCTCAATATATTTTCATGCAAGCATTGATCTTATAGAATTCAGAACATGATGCTTAATAGATTATCATTCTCCTCCTTTAAATTTGAATACACTAAGATTCCATGTATAAATACTTTGATAAAAGTCTCATGTCATCAATGGAATAATTGGTTCATAAGTTTCATGAAACCTTCTCAAGAATTTTCAGATTAAATTGTATTAAAAGTCACTCAAAATGACTTCATCTACAATGAAAATAATTTTTGGGAATAAGTACTCCCTTAAACCAAATATAATGATACCCAGACCTAATATCAACCATAAAGAACATGTTCTCCCCCTTTAAATTAATCATTTAGGTTATAGATAAAAGGCTAGGGGTATTTATTCTTTATGGTCTCTTGTTTAAGATTTAGATAATTGATACATAGGTTCAATATTGTATCTTATGTATTATCAGATACAATATTATACAAGAAAGGTGATAAGTTGAAATGATTTAGTAATTTTACTTTTAAATCATAAATCTAAAACTATAAGTAATTTAATTTCATAAGATAAATAAAATATAAAGGTATGGATATAATTGATTTATTGAAGAGAGGTTTTATCATTTGAGTAATTGATGTAGATATTTATTATGTTAAATTTTTTTATTTTCATATTTAAAAAACTCTATCTTTTATATTTTTATAGTTATTTTGACCATTAAAAAAACTCTGTTGTATATATCTGATTTCAATTTTAGAATAATGTTCACTCTAATGGATTTTATATATTTTTATTATATGATATTAATTGAAACATTACTCTAATTTTTTATTATATTAATTTTAATTACACAATTATTATTTTATGATTTTAGTGTTCATAGAATAATTTTTTCATACGAAGACATTGAAATCTTGAAAAACTATTTTTACTTAATATTTTTTGGTTTTACCTTACAAAGTTTTGACTTTAAAATTATTAAGTATTAGTATGAACCTTATGATGTGGATTTTTGAAAAAGGAAATAGATGTAGTAAATATTTAAATAAATTTTATAATGTTTAAAATTAACATTAAAAACTTAACATAACCCTTATAGACATTTAAATTTAATCTTAAGAACTTAAAAATGAACCATAAAAATTATTAAGATCAACCTTACAATCAACCTTACAAGGTTTTGGAGTTTGAAAATATTTCTAAGGAATTGCACATGGTGTTTATAAATAACTCTTATGAACTTATAAAATGAGTCTTATGAAGTTTTAAAATTCATATTATTAATTTATATATTAACCCTTATTAATATAAATAAATTATTTTAGGAATTTATGATTGACACTTAACTTGTGTCGATTGAATCTTATGATTTTTATATACATTATCTTATGATTTTTAGTCACTCTTATTGAGTTTATTCGGTTAGTCTTTTTCTTTTTTTAGAGAAGTAATTATCGATATTTATAATAATAGACAATCAAAATATATTACTAGAAATGTTTGGAAGATACATTATTCATTATTAGAAGTATTTTTATTTTATGTATTTTTATCTTTCCGTTCGTTTTTTATTTAACTATGATTTAAACTTGTGTTGTGATATGTGGAAACTATTTTTAGGTTCCAATGGAAAACTCATTATTTGTAATACATATCCAATTTAACCTTTGATAATGAATACAATAACATCATGGAGATGAACATTGAATATTTTTCAATACATATTTGTCATAGAAAACTGATAGGAAGACATGATTTGATCAGTACTGAATTACAACAAAGTTTCTATGATATATTATTTACACAATAATGATTTTGATTTATAAGGATATTCTAGTTGTTCTAAATCGTTAATGTTATGCTTCTTTACTAATGGTTGTATGTTTTTTTTCTACACCAAAAATTTATATTCATCATTCACTGATTTAATAGTTTCATATTTCTCTATTATGGATCATATATTTTGTAAAGTTACGATTGAGTTATAATCCAAGATTACACATGCTTACACCTAAATTAATAGGATGTATTTTTTATAATAAATTTTACAAAATAGAACAATCCCATAGTTGGTTTATTTTCATAGAAAAAAGATAGAAATTCCAGTTTTCTTCTTCATTTGTGAAAGATGAAGGTGTATTGGCAATTACTTGGTATAATGAAAGGTATTATTATAATAGAGTATTCACTTCCTTAAAAATTCAAGTAATAGTGGATTACCCTTTTCATGTAGGGAAGAGAGAAGTTATGAGTATACATAAGAATATTTTTTTATCCAAACTAATGTAAAAAAAATTTTGTTCATCATTTTTTTATTTTCAATTCACCTTCACTTGAACTTGATTATGTTTTAACATTAACTCTAATTTTAAATTTTTTTTTGAATGATTTAACTAGACAATTCCAACCCACCTCTTCAATTTATTTATATATCAACATTTCCAGACAATTGGTATCTGATTTGGACCTCATAAGGATTATCTGTATGAAAATTAGTCACCAATATTAATATATATTACTAATACTAAATTTTAATGCATATATCACATTATAAGTAAAGATCACGGTTGCGATGTTTGGATTAAATTTTAATGATTGATGGATTCTTTAGATACAAAAATAATTCAGTATTAGTGATTATGGATACTAAGAAGATCATATAGAGGATTTTATTAAGAATCATATTATTGGGAATTGGACTAAAGTGGTAGAACTTATCAGTTTCTAGAAAAAAACATTATTTTCATATAAGGATAAATATAGAAATATATGTTTTAAATTACAAGGTTATGAATATTTTATAGTGTGTAATTAATATGAATGTGTTTATACATGTACTATAATCAAAAAAATAATTATTATGTTTGAGGATATTTCATGTCACTCACTATGGAACACTGAAACTAAAGAGGACATATCTCAGAATGTTAAGATCTATGTATGAAAATTTCGAGATGAGTGAGAATGATACTATTAATAATATATTTAACAAGTTCAGTATCATTTTAAATAAGTTGAAATAACTTATACACTCAATGGAAAACATGAACATGGTGGAAGTAGTTTTTACTATCAGTACCTAATAATTGGCATACTAGGATAGGTGTTTTTTATAAGAGCCTAATCATTAAGGAATACACTTTCGATAAGCAAATTATTTCACTTCTACAATAAGAACATTAGTTAAAAATATTAAAAAAAAATTATGACTAAATGAAAAGAATTATTCTAAATAAATTTATTACATCATCTAGTTCTTTTGATAATTCATGTTCCCCAAACAAATGGAAATTGGATTCTACATATGGTTTTTAAAAGATTTTAAAAGAATATGAAGAAGAATAAATCAAGAAGAGAAAGGTTGTTTTAGAAGGATGAAAGAAAATGATATTTGAATTTAAATAAATCATATCTAACCTATTTTCAATGAAATAATAGAGTTAACATTATGTCACACATCCCATGATTGAAAGATCTATGAAGCATAAGAAGTTCAAGGAGAAAGAGAAGAAGGATACATAAAATTTAAGTGATTCTAAAACATCATAATCAAGAAATGAATCTGAAATAATAATTGAAACTTATAACCTTTATTTTATGGAAAAATATTCTAACCCAACATGGTCATCACATCATTATTAATCTTTAATTAATCAGGCAATTTTATATAAAATAAATTAATATTTGTTTAATGTCAATCAAGGAAGAGATTATAATTGTAATTTAGATTTTCATGATGATACAGCATGTTCAAATGCTAATGTTAAAAAATTGAAAAGAAAATTTATAATTTACAAGTTAATATTGTTAGTATTGGTGATGCATATTTTAATTTTAAAGAGGGTCACAAAATTATATTAAAATAAAAGAATAATATTTATTCTTAAACTTCTAAAATAAAACAAGGATATAATAATTTGAATAAAAATGATTTTATGCCATTTTTTAATTGATTTATGTGTGGTTAATTAGGTGGCTATGCTTTGAATTTTTATTTACAACATGTTTAATCCTTGGACTTAATAAGTATTTTCCATCCAAAAACATTTTCAATGTTAATAGGACTAAAAATTCTAAATAATAGGTTCATAAAGTATCTTAGTCAAATACAACTAAACCTAAGCCAGTATACATTCCTGAGTAAGAATATTTTTTCTAGTGAGGATATATACTCATTATTATTTTGATAATATAGTATATTGTCTTTCACTTTAATCAATAAGTTTTATTTTGGCTAGTGAGTATACTTTAATTCTGTCTATTTTATTTTTAACTAGAATTTTCTTACACAATTATTTAAATTCAATTATTTTAATAATATTAATCCCAATTTATTTCATATCTTATAATTAATTCTTTAAATTTTATTTAATATTTTTTCCTATATCCTTTTATTATTTTATGATTTTATACTCGTTGGTTTTTATCAATATTAATTGATATATTATTTAAGGATGAGATGAATCATTATTTAACGGGGAATTATTTTATAATGTCATTGTATTTATATTCTATTTATAGTGTTTATGGTAATATGTGATAAATTTCATAAAGAATGCTTATCCTTTTCCGGTCAATTATTATTTCACTTAGGGGTAACTCTATACTTTCACTTATTTATATTATTATTGGTATTCCACTTTAGAATTGTTATTTTTTGGGGTAGATTTTTTTTTGTTAATTAGTTAAGAGGATAAGTTATTTACAAATTTTAATATATGTTGATCATAATGTAATGTAAATGAATAATTTTTATGCATGTTAGTCTCCATTCACAATTCAGGGGAGAAATTCCATTACAAAAAGAATTTTTTTAAATGATTTTATATTAAAAAAATGGTGTAATCATTATTTTTTTAAATAATTGGTTTTATAATAAAGAATGGGGAGTTTTTTACAGTTTTGGTTTTTTGAAGTAGATCATTTTCCTTTTATCCTATTTATTTTTATAATTATAAAATTATAACTTTTATTATTTTATACTTATTTTTATAATTATAAAAATATATCTTATATATTTGATTTTTGTATTTGAATAATGTTGACTCTAATGGAATATTAACATTTTTATTAATTGTTTATCTATTTATTTATTAATTTAATTATTTATTATCTTCATTTTAAAATATGTTAAAGTAATTTAAGATTTATTTTGATGAATAAATATTTGTTAAAAATAATGATATATTTTGAAAAAATATTTTTAATCTTAAAAATATTTTCATTAACTTATGAATTTTAGATTATAACGTTATGAAGTATCTGTTTGATCCTTACAAATTAGATTCTTAACAAAGTGAATGAACTATATGGATATTTAAATAATCCTTTGGAAGGTACACCTGAACCTTATAAACATATCATGAATCTTAAAAATATTCAAATGGAACCTATATAAATTCAAAATAAACCTTTTGATGTTAGAAATTAAACCTTAGAAAATTTAGTAGTTTTAAATTTTCACTAAGGAATTACAAAAGGAGTTCATATATGAGACTTTTGAAATTATAAAATGACTCTTAAGAAGTTATATATTGACTCCAATGAAGTTACATAATAAATCATATTAACTTTCGCATGATTCTTATAAGGTTATATAGAAACTTTTTTTCAGATACCGATCGAATATTAAATGTGAATATTGATTCTTATCATTTATAAAGTGTGATTCAAATTTTTGTTATTTGAAAAAATGGGATTTTTTAGTCATATGTTTTCTTATTTAAGCTAAGTGATTATCATAAGTTAAAATAATTTACTATTAGAATATATGATTGGCTGTTTCTGGAAGATACATTCATCCTGACAAGAAGTATTTTATTTTATATATTTTTCTCCTTGATTTTTATTTCATGCAGGTTTATACTCATTCCATTATATGTAGAAACTCTTTTAATGATCTGAAGAACTAAACATAATTTTAAAACCATTATGGATTTAAACATTAATGATATAAAACCTTGTACTGTATTCAACCCCTAATTAAATGATTTAAAAAGGGTGTAACTTTCTTACTTATAGAGGATATTTTTGGTTAATAATTTTGTAAAATTTGGTATTAATTAATTAACAAAGAGGATATTTTCACCTTGTATCCATTTTGTCGACAAAACAAGTTCTTTATAAAGGCACATATGCTTCATCCAAGGTAACTCCCATATATGGAACTCTAACTACATTAACGTTTCTAATAATTAATAATCGATTTGGAAAATAACATCAAAATATGGAATGAGAAAAAAACATCAATAAATATATAAAATAACATAAACCTTTTATTTCATTTTTTAACTATATAAATCAATAATAAAATTTTTCTTTTTTACTTTGAGCATTCCACCTTAAATATCCATTTACATTTTCTTGAAAAAATACTTAATTATTTAAACAATTTTATAAAAATATTCACATGAAATCATAATGGAAAAACCATAATCATATGGGTCTCTACAAAAACACCAAAACTCATGAATACCATGCCAAAAAAATTATCCTATCACCTTTATTAAAAAATATGGGCAAAACATTCCATAAAAATATATATTAATTTTCTTACCATTTGAAATTAAAATATTTAATTTATATAATACACTACCCTTATATTAACTCATATGATAAACCTTACAATAAAATATATCAATACCATTTTTGAATTGATATTTAATCCTATAAGAATTAATATTTTTAGTTATCTCATAAAGATGAGAAAAGTTTTTTTGTTATAAAAACTTTTTAAAATGTAAATATTCCAGGAATATTGAGACCAATAATTTCTACGAAAATAAAAATTGAAACATTTATATGAATCTTTATAAATAATAATATAAATCATTTCTAGAATAAGGCTGATATCTATATAAATTAAAAAATTATTTTTTTACTTTTGTAAAAAAGTAAAAATAAACCCATATAGAAATTCTTGAAAAGATTACTTTTTAGACATTTTATAAGAATGTAAAATTACTCAAAAATGAATTTAAAAAAAATTAACAATAAATAATAAAATTACTTAAACATTTAATAGAACATGTATATGCAGGGTAATGTGTTTAAAACATTTTAAACTTCATTTTAAAAGAAAATCATTTACCTTATCTCACAACATTCCACACACATTATTTAAATCATGTATAATGAACTTATAATAATAATTTAATTTCTTAAGAATATTTTCTAGGTTTACTAACTTATCATAATTTATTTCATTTCATTTATTCCAAAGTTTTATATAGTTACTAAATTGATTATGTTCATGCCTGATGTTTTGAGAATGTTCGATTCATAATCCCCCAAAAAATATATATAAGATGACCACAATAAATTGGGTAGTTATTAAAATATATATATATAATTTATCACAATATCAATTTTTTTATAAATTAAATAAATTTTTTTTAACAATCCATGAATGGGAGAAATGTAAAATGAATCACATAGCTTCATAGAGATGATAGCCCACAAGTACGCCTGCATGAAATTACCATTTTTTTAACGATTGTAAGAGTAAGAAGGTGTGCAGTATCTTTTATATCTATAATAATAATTATTTCATGAATATATTTTATATTTTTTTAAATCTATCATAATAACCATCCTTCTGAACTGGTGATGAAAAAGAAACACATTGCTTCGTGGTGGTAGTAGTCCACATGTACGCACAAATGATATTTACATTTCCTATAGGATAGAAAATGAGAGGAACAAGGGTTTTAACAAGAAAATAAAAACATTTAAGTATATTTTATATAATAGTTTTATTATATAATAATTTTTTAATTTTTTTTGAAGGAGTTAGAAGATGAAATAAACATGAAACACCTTGTTAAGAATTATACCTCTTCTTTAGAAAGCCTTAATTAGATTACACATTAATCCACCTTAGGTTATTCTTTTTCTTAGATATGAACTTATGAGAAATGGGGAGGGATTTTTTGGAGTGATTTAGGACGTTACATTTAGATTAATAGCTCTAAAAATGTTTTAGGAAGAGAGAATCATAGAAGATATTTTATAAGTGAGTATATGACACACTTGGAATTACTTATTAGATTTAAATATAATTAATGTATTTCTCAAATAAAATTATCTTTAATGGAAACGGATATGAATTTAAATATCAGAAGTTAAAATAATAGAAGAAAAAAATCATATAGTTTTTTCGATCATTTCAAATCTTATCTCTTTATTTAACCCTTTCATTAACAATTCTTAACAATAATAATGGAAACACATGTTTTAAAATTTATGGACAATACATTTATACATAAACTGGCAATTGAATCACAAATGGTCCATGGATAAATTTTTTGATCATTTCACATTCCACTTGTCCTCTTTATACATTAGTTTTATTTTTAAATATTTTAATAAAATATTATTTATCATAAAATATCATTAAATCCTTTTTTGGGAGTATTTATTTAATTTGATTTAATTATCATCTTGATAAATACGGTTTATAAAATAAACTATTTAACCAAAACATATACCTAATTATTAACCATAAAATTAATTGATAAAAATAATTATCCGAAAAAATGGTTTTAATGATTTTAAATCATCTACATTCATTTTTCAACTGCATGCACAATTTTTTTTTTAATTTTCTATAAGAATTTAAGGTAATTATACCACCACCAAATATTAAAAATAAATTACTATCACAAAAATGATGTATAAATTCTTAAAATATCCTTATAGATTCATTTACAACTTATTTTTAACCATATAAAAATATATAAGTGAAATTAAAAATCAATAGAGTGACATTTTTTATTTATCCTTTTCTTAAAATAATATAAATATTATAATCAAGGGAAAATTTCACTTGAAAAAATAAGATTAAAACCCAACATAAATGGCATGAAGGCCTTCAATTTTCATTTATTAATGATAATCCTCTTTTTGACTAGGTTGAGATGGAACCCATACATGACCCGTATGCCCAATGGCACAATGACTAGTACATGAACTAAAGGTCTAAAGACACAATGCCCATTACATGATCTGAAGGCCCAATAATCATACATATGAATGACCACTCTCAATCACCTATATCATGGAAGGTGCATAGCTCACAAATCACTTTTCTCGGGTGGCCCGAAATCTATATGGACCTTAGACTTCAACCGGTGGCCCAAAGGCCCAAACATATGAATAGTTCTAGAAGCTATTATACCTACTATAGTACCTACTGCAGTACTGCTACAACACACAAAAATATTCGTCCACTAAGAGTTGATCTTTGGCTTCATGTAACATTATGGGGTATGTTAATCACTCTAATACCACCCCAACTTCGTAAAAGTACACTGAAAGGTGATAAGGGTCGAACTAATATCATATAACATGAATTAAGATAAGATTTTATTTTAGGACCAAGATGATAAGGAAGCTTATCATATTCAGGTATGGTCTATAGTTTTCAAAGAAGTTTGTGATGAAAATAAATAAACTCACTTTGTCAATGATTATTATTATAATGAACATATTGTTATCAAAATAAAACACACAATTCATAGGAATTTTTATTTGATTAATAAAGAATGATATTGCTGGAAGATAGTGAAGTTACAAAACATTCCATGTAAAACCTAAATTTTCTAAAGGTGATCGATCAAATGTAAAATATACAGACATGTGGGGTTTGTGATGAAAAAAAATCAAGTGGTTTTGGAATTAAGTAAATTTCGGTAGAAGATATTTGAATCTTTAACAATGCAACAATTTATGTTTGTTGAAAAAGCTATATGACCACAATTCTATATTGGGAGTTTGATTATTTTGGAAAAGGAATGTTTTCTTTGAAGGAGTTCATAGAAAAAAATTTATAGATTGTGAAACATAGTACGTAGATCAAATAGGTGGTACACAAAATGGGCAAGGAAAATTGACAAAGGAAGATTTCTGCATAGTAGTGCTATGCGGACTATGAAGCGTACTATGCGGACCACACAAGTAAAGAATCACAGGAGACTTAGTGTTTGGGAGAGGCATGGATTTTACGGAATGAGGAATTGACTTTTCTTTCCATAAAGGATTTTTTGGAAGACATTAGCTATTGTGAAGAAAAAAGATGATATATAGACTGCATAGTAGTACGTGGTTAAGTCTGTTCCACATCGAAAATTTGGGTTAATTAGATTTGTAGGTTTTATGGATATATTTACCTTTATAAAGACTCCAAATTTGATCATTAGTAATAGATAATATTATTAAAAGATATCATCTTTGCTGCATGAATTTGAATATGCATGAAATATCACGTGAAGAAGATTTTTGCGGAGTAGACGTTCACGATGGAGAATTCCATGAAGGATATTAGTTCACAGGGAATGATTTCCATGAAGAATAAAATCGGTGGGGATAGTGTTCAAAAGAGGTTTACATGGTTCAATTTTTTGAAATGTAAAAGGGGCCACAAAGCATCACATGTCCATGAGGAATCATCCATCAATGTAGCAAAGTGGTCTACAGATGAAGAAGCGGCCTATGAAGTATTTTTACCAAGCGGTAAAAATCAGTATGTAAAAGATACATGCAATTCAGGGTGGAGGGAGGATAGTTCATGGATGACTAAAGGAAGTTTTAAAATGTATTAAAATATTTTTCAAATGCAATTTCCACAAACTAATTGTATATAGAAAAGTATTATTTCTGTTGTGAGAAACCAGATAGGGGAATCAGACTGCGGTATCAGACTAAGAATCCCTATAAAGTCCAGTATGTTCTTAATAGATTTGGGAAAAAAAGTGAAGACATTTTTTGAAAGATCATATTTGTGAAAGTTGATCAAGAATAATAGTAACATGGTTGTTAAAAAAATATCTCATTGCATCGTTTTGAGCTATAAGAATCACACACACTATTGGATTGTTTTCAAATTGCTACCCAAGTTTAAATTAATAACATACTCACTATATTACACATAATATGACTGTTTTCTATAGGATTGAATGGTATTGGATTATTTCCAAACTGTAGTAAGGACTTAGCTACTCTTTTTGAGTAGTGAACCTTGTAAATTCTTTTGTTCCTGTAGATGTGGTTTGGAATTTTTTTCAGTAGGAAAATAAATATTTAACAGGAGGAAAATTTTCTTTCATAAGTAAGGAATCATTAAAGAAAAATATATCATTGATTCACCCCTCCCCCTCTCTGTGATTAAAATATCTTGACTAGGAAACATTATTTTATGGCCGAATCACTTTGTTTTAACGTAAATTAACATGTTTTTCCATTAATCTACTAACACATTATTACCAAGGTCACTATTTGTAATGAAAAAAAAAGAAATTGGATTTATTAAAAAATTGATCATCCATATTTCAAACATAAATCAATTTTCCGGATTGAATTTATATATTTGGCCAAATTTTCTTTTAAAATAAGTCTAACAAATTTATTTATTTGTTGATATAATTTGATCTTAATCATTTAAATTTACTTATTACCAAATAAAATATAATTTTTATCCCAATAGATTTATACATATTTATTAATAAAATGAATCTTACATTACTTTAAGTACCAATAGAAAATATAATGGTATTTTTAAATCATTTTTTGGAGCGGAATACTTAAGAGTGGGTGAGTTTCATTGCCAACAAAAATTTCTATTGAAACAATATTTAAAATAGAAACCCTTAATTTAAAAATATACCAACTTAACAAAAAATAATGAATTATATAATTCAATATTTATAAGAATTTCTCAAAATCACTATCATAGATTAGTTAAAATAATATAGAACATACATTATAAATTAGAGATAATTTACTAGAATAAAAACAATATATAAAAAAAATTAAATTCAACTATAAATATAACTTTTTCAATTAATGTCTTTAAAAAAGGTAACAGTTTTTAAAAGATAAATAAAAAAAATATATCACTAAATTTAAATAAACAAGGGATTTATTCTTAAGTTTAGACATAATCCCCTCCAGTTGTTACTCACACACTGCCAAGAAGTTTATTATAAAATAACCGATCCACAAACTGGATCAGTATTTACCCAACATCACAGAAGGATATCCATGTATATAGCCTCTTCCATAGTTATATATGAGATAATAAGATCCCAAGTAACAACCAAATTCTTCTAAAGTTATTCATGGGGATAAAATTGTAAATAAATGAAAGATTTTGTCTATTAATCTCTAATATAAAACGTGATATTGTGTTTATCTAAAAAAAGTAAAAAAAATCTCAAATCATTATCTAAAACCCAAAGAGTAAAGGATGAGAAATGACAAGATTTGATGCCGCTCATTCTGACTAGCATAGTTACTCAAAAGAATATGAATTTTTTTATTTGACAACTTTTTCTAATGATAAAATAATAATGTTTCTTATGATCTTGATGAGTTTAATTTTATTCATTATCATTTTACATTATAAATTATCCTGGAGAAATTTGGCTTAGTACGAATCACTATCAACATTTCCTCACTGCTAAGAAGACTTGTCATTAAGGTTAATTCACCTCCAAGAGTAACTCGTTGGTAATGTGAATAAATTTTTGAAAACACTCGCCGCTAAATTTTAGTCATCATTCTAGATTTCACCGAGATTATATTTTGAAAAGTATGGAAAAGAGTCCCAAACAAAAATGACTCATTATTATCTATGGCATATCACTGGATAGTGAAATTGAAAAAGTGTGGAGATTACCTAACATTAGCTATCCCTCAACACCGACATGGAAAATTATGTTTTGAGATGACCTACCAACAGAGGAGTCAACACCGGGTCTAAAATTTGGTAATGTGTTGAAAAACATAAAACTGAGAAGAATCACCATTATCCTGACACACAGCCAGACATAGACACCACTAGAAAGTGTCGCAGTTCAAAATAATTATTGCCAATTATCTATCAATGTTAAAAGAAATCACCTCCAGAGACATTTTACCATTCAAAATAATAGAATCCACTTTTTTATTTTCTTTAAATTTAATATTTCTAACATCTAAATTATGAAATATATTACCGAAACTTATTTTAATTATTGTACATTAACTGTAGCATATAATTCATTAAAGTGTGTGTCAGATATGCAGTATGAGGAGAATTGAGTATCCAGATGATTCACTCTATTTATACTCAAATTAAAAAGATGAAGAATACTCCCTCAAGTGATATTCATGAAAATGTTGAAACACATAAAATCACACAGAGATGTGAACATGAAATGTTAGTTGGGAACATATTAAAGAACCTATATAATTCCATTACCTGAATGTTTACTAGACTATAGATAAATGAGGCAGATTGTAGAATATCATACATCAAGTTCCTTCCTAAAGTTAGAAAAAATAGTTCAGGACACTCTATTCTATGAAAAATTTAATAAACTCGACTCAATCCCCAATAAAAACTATATTCAATGAGTCATAAGTTGAATGGATTATAAGGTAGAGAAACACCATTATTTCTACACTCTTATATCCTCTATCTATTTATTTATCATTACAATATGAGTAGAGTGTGTGTACTCTATTTATTACACAATCATTATCTATTGTAATCTAATTGTAATATAATTTTATATATTCTGAAACACTTTTTACTCATGTTTCCCATGCGTTATGGTAGAGGCCTGAGAGTGACCTGTTATCTTTTTTTCACCCACTATTATTTTGGAAGTGGTCCCTATGTATCCTGGAAAAATATTGTACTATTGTAATATATGATATGGGTTTTGGATAATTTTGTTTGTATAATCTTACTGGGAAAAGGTGATTACCACGTGGATAGAACTAAGTCCCAGTTTAAGTTGGAACCAATTATGTTCAATTCCACAGTGTGTTATTTATACATTATTTCTAATATTTAAAATTGAACCTATTATTAATTAATAAATAAACCACTACTTTGATCATTAGTATTTATTACTGTGTATATATGATTTTTATATAATAAATTGATTCTAAAAGTTAAATTACCTTTTCCTAATTGTTTTAATAGAGATCTAATCAATATATATGAAATATTTTAAAAGGTTAATAGTTATACTGATCTGTTGTTTTGGATTACTAGCTTGTTTAAAATAAATTGGGGGATTTTATTTTAAAATCCATTTTAACAGAAATTTTAATTGGGTAATCAATCCATCCCCTCTTGAGATACTCACTTAAACCAACATTTGGTATCAAGGGTTTGACTTTGGTATCAAACTTTTTCAAAAAAATTCAACTCTATTTTTTGTTGTGTATTTCGAATCTTAAATTTCAATTAGTTTTGAATTTAATTATTTAAATGGATAATAGAAAATAAGGTTTTTATACCAAAATTTCTCAATTTTAAATGGAAATAATTATGCTCAATGGGAAATTATGATGAAAATGCATATAGAGAGTGTGGGATTTGAAATTTATACTATTATAGAGGATATATATGAATTACCTACAATTAATAGAGTAAGATGGGTTGAATCTACCAAACATGCTTATAATAATAATTACAAAGCTATTATTACTATTTGTTTTAATTTAGTAGAAAAATAGTTCAATAGAATTTTAACTTATAAAACTTATTTTGAAATATGGGATAAAATCGTTATTTCTTTTGAGGGACCAACCAATGTCAAAAAATGAAACTGAACATATATACTATTAAATATGATACTTTTAAGATTATGACTGATGAATTAATTTATGACATTTTTCTTAGGTTTAACAAAATAGTGAACACCATGAGGTCTTTAGGAGGTCCACTGTTTGACGAGGATCAGATTCTGAGACTACTCAGCTTTCATCCTAAAATATGGATAGAGACATCACTGTCAATCAGAGAGTCCGGAAATATTAAGAAACTTACAGTTAAAGAATTAATTGGTAACATAATTTTTTACTAATAAGAGATAAATGCCAATAGAGAAGAGGATTACAAGAATATAAATAAATAAATTCGATTCCAAGTCTAATGCATCTAAAATAATGAAATGACACAATCTTAAGGTTCCATTGATAGTGAGTCACCACCTAACAGTGATGAGGATATGGCCAATCTGCAGAGAATATTTAAAAATATCTGTTGAAAGAATAATTTTTTCAGAAACCGTAGTTATAAAGGAATGAATGATATCAAAGGCAATTGGATGAAAGATTGGAGAAACAATGAAAATAAAAAATACATAACCTGATATGAATTAAACCACAAATTGCATTTCATGGTTAACTGTACAAACATAAAAAAACAAGAAATTTGATGGCAAGAAAAAAAATTAAATAAATTAATGAAAGTGGATTGCAGTTCCTATGAGGATAGTTCAAGTGACTTAAACACTACTCATGAAGATAATTTTTGACTGAGCCAACATGTTCTTCATGAAAAATGTCTCTAAGGTACATATTGAATATATTATATTACCTTTTATTAATGATGATAACTCATAAATTGAACATAGTGATGATGAAATGTCCCCAGAAGAAATGGTTGAATATTTCAGAATTATAGAATACACTTTTAATGAACATAATGATAGATATTGAGTTCTAAAAAATATTATGATTTATTTTAAAACACTAATTATAACCATGCTGCTGAGAAAGATAAATTGATCAATTACTGAAGGAAAATACTAAATAGAAAATTTCCAATGAAGGGGTTAAGAGAGATTTAGGAAAAAATTCAATGAAAGAGAAAACATTACACAGATTCTTGGTAAATAGATTGATCTTAAGTATGTTACAAGTCTAGGATACCAACCTAGATATATAAATATGAACTCTATAATGCTAGTTATTTTTTTAATGGACTAAAAATATTTTCATTTCAAAATGTTTACAATCTATTTATAAGAGACCTATTAAAAAATATGGGTTCATAAAGCCCTGATTACTAACACATCTAGGCTAAATAAAATAGGGGTTCCAAAATCATTCATTGTATAATTTATTTGTAAAAATGTTTTGTAAAGACCTCCTACAAAATTCTATGGTAAATGGATTGCTATTGTAAAACGCATATGATAGGTGACTAATAGTGTTTTAATAACCTCATAAAGGTTGATAGTGATCATTTCACATTTTGTGATAATTCTATTGGGAAAATCATTATCTGTGGCCAAATTAGTAAAATAAATTCATTTTTGATTTCAAAAGTACATTTTCCGGATTTTTATTAGTATAATTTTCTTATCATCTCATGATAATGTGTTGATGGATTTCTTATCAAATATGAAACTAATTAAGGTATTGTTTTTTATTTCATAAATTATATAATAATTACTGATTCAAGGAATGAGAATATTTTCATTGTTCAACATAATTATTTGATTACATAAAATGTTTTTTCTTGCATTCATTTCCTATATAATCTTTTCTTTGGGATATGATACATGGCTTGTGTAATATTAAAATACATAATAATCTTACTATGAATGGTTTAGTCATGAATATACCAAAACTTGAGTTTGAAAATGATAAAGTCTACAATCCCTATCAAAAAATAGAAACTACACAAGATTTCTATTAAATCAGTGAATGATGTTTCAACTTCTCAACATCTTGAGTTAGTTCATTTTGAATTATTTGTACCGTCTAGGCTTTCTAATCTAAATGGAAAGAACTATTTCTATATACTAATAGATAAATTTTCTCAGTATACTTGTGTATTCTTCTTAGATCACAATATTGAATAACTTTCTGACATTACCAATTATTGTGGATCTGAAGAAAATTTAAGTAGACAAAAAATTAATGCTTTTAGAATTGACCATGGGCAATAGATTAAAAATTAGGACATTTAATCCTTTTTCTCCCAAAATGGATGTATTTATAAATTCTCTTTTCCTAGGACCCCTTAACAGAATATAGTTGTAGATAAGATGAAAAAAACAATTCAAGAGATAGCCCTAACTATGGTAAATGATTATGACTTTCCAATTTAATTTTGGGAAGAGGTTTTTAATACAACTTGTTATATAATCAATAGAGTTTTAATTAGACCTCTCATTAAGAGGAGCCCTTATTAAATTTGAAATAATTTTAATCCTAATGTTAATTACTTTAGATTTTTTAGTTACAAATTCTTTACTCATAATAATAAGGATAATTTGGAAAAAGTTCCTCTAAAATTGATGAAGGGATTTTATTGTATTATTCAGCTTTCTAAAAATCCTATTAGGTTTTTGATAAAGAACAGAGACTTTGGAAAAGTTTATTCATATCAAATTTGATTATATAGATCCACATTAACCAATGAATTCTTTGTAAAACCTTGAGGATGATTTATATTCATTGAAATTAAATTCCAAACCTTTTGATTCTACTATGAAGCAAAATGAAAAATCATCCAATTCTGATAAACATTCAAAACATGAACCAAAAACTCTTGAGAATATCAAGGTGACCATCACCTAACATTCAAGAGTATTTAGAACCCTTAAGTACCATCTTTATATTATATTGTTGTAGAACTAGATATAGGTACACATATTAGAGATTATCATATAAATCATGTTGAATATCAAACATTCATTTCAGATATTGAAACCAAGAACATCAATGATGCAATGAAGGATTAATTGTGGGTAATTTCCATTCTAGAATAACTAAATAAATTTTAAAGAAGCAAATTATGGGAACTTTTTTATATACCCGATGACACCTTGACTATTTTCAACAAATGGGAGTTTAGAAACAAGGTATATGAATCTAGTGCGATACTAACAAGTAAGGATAGAATTGTGCACAAGGGTATAGTGAAGAAGAAAGAATAGATTTTGAAGAGTCCTTTTCAATAGTATCTACAATTGAATTCATTAGAATACTACTATCCTATGTTAAAAATATAAATTTCAATCTTTATCAAATGGATGTCAAGAATTAATTCTTAAATGGGTATATAGTTGATGATTTTTTTATTGAACGACACCCCTGTTTTAAAAATCCCTTTTCTCAAAATCATGTTTTGAAATTTAATACATATTTATATGGTTTTAAAAAAGATCTTGAAGCTTGGTATGATCATCTCATTTCCATTATTTTTTCAAAAGTATTTTCAAAAGGAATAAATAATCCTACTCATTTTATAAAAATAATTTCAAAGGATGTTTTAGTTGTACAAAAATATGTTGTTGATATTATTTTTCGTTTTTCAAAAAAATCATTACGTATTTCTTTTTTAAGGATGATGTAAAATAAGATTTAAATGAGTTTAATGGGTGAAATAAAATTCATTTTTGGTATCAAAACATTCTAAATAAATAAGGGATTATTTTGAACCAATGTATATATACAAAGGATATTTTAAAATTTTTAAACATGGATGACATTTAGAGTAGTAATAATCCAATGACTACTATCTATAAGGTGGATCTTGATGATGTTTTGAAACCAGTGGATCAAACTAGTTTTAAAGGTATGATTGGAAGTATTCTCTATCTCACTGCTAGCTGACCTATTATTATGTTTAGTGCATTTATGTGTGATCATTTTCAAACATACCCAAAAGAGTCACACTTGGTTTTCGTAAAAACAATTTTCAAATACTACTCATATACATAAAATATAAGATTTTATTTTACCCAAGAGCATAGGAATATGAATTGGTTAGTTATTTTGATGATGATTTTGGTGGATGTAAGTTAGATTAAAAAATAACCTATAAAATTTGTCATATTTTTTTCAAGTCTATAGTTTCTTTGTGTAGTAAGAAACAAAATTATGTTTTATTGATAACTAATGAAGATGAATACATAGCTTCATGTAGTTATTGTGTACATATTTCTTGGATGAAACACACATTACTAGACTATGGATATATCTTATGAAATTTCCCTCTAAACTATGACCACACAAGTGATATAAAAATTTATGATAATCAATTATATCATTCAAGAAAAAAAATATTGATGTAATATATCATATCCTTAGATATAATTTTCAATTGGGTGATATAACTATTGATTACATTCCTACAAACATTATCTTACTAATATTTTTACTGAGACTTTGAATTCTGATACAATAAACTACATTAAACATGAAATATGTATGATCAATCTTGGTTTAGTTTAATTTTATTTGACTAGCCATTCATATATCTTATCAACATAGATTTATCACTGTTTAAGACTACTAACCATTAATAATTCTCACTGTTGAAAATTTATCATGCCTTTTTGAAAATTCAAGATGTTAGTTTTTAATCCTCCACCTTTAAATTAATTACGGTGTATTTAATTTTATTATTCTATTCAAATGTTTTATGGTTTTATATTTACAATTTTTATTTCAACTTTTAATTTTCTAATCCCTAAACACCATATGTTATAAAATAATACATTTTTCTAATTTTAGTGAACTTTTTCCTCATGGATTTTCTCTCAAAAAAATTATTCACCATTTCTCTTCTGACCATTTTTCTTCCTTCGCTATCTCCCAAAAAAACTGAGATAAGACCCATTTACAAAGTGAAGCATCCTTCTGAATCTTAACTGGACGAGTCACATCCCGCAAAGAAGAAAAAAGGGGATTCAAGACTTTTAGTTGATGCTTTAGAGCCACTAAAACTCATGATTTTGAAGATGGTTGTATTACCCGAGATACAAGTTCATGAAAAGGGTACTATTTCACGTTAGTCTTCAGTTCATAAAGTTATAAAAAACCAATTATTGGTGTACTGGTTCTATTGTAACCACATACCTTTCTATCCTAAGTTTTTATATTAATTCTACTAGTTTGTGGAGTATATTTTTGAGGATATTAAAGACTATGTAAGAAGTATAGTGAATAAAAGAAAAATTTTGTTTTCATTGAGATAATAGGATTAAATCATTGGGGTTCCATACGAAGTATTAGAAAATGTCTACCGATGAACAATTTGAGATGATTGTGATGATTTAATTTATAAAGATTCCCACTCTAAGTTGAATGGTTATGGAATAGTTTAATGGATTATTTGATCAAAGCATAATGGTGAGTATAGGTATATTCTTAATTTCATTAATCATATAGTTTGTCCTAGATAATGAAACTTTGATACTTTTAGATCTCAATATTTCCATTTTTTAACAATTATAAAATGAATAGTGAATATTAACTTGGGAAAATATTTGATGCTTCCACTACAACAAATGCCGGTCCTAGCGGCGGTTTTTTTGTCGTTTAGTGGCGGTTTAAACTGCCGCTATATTGTGTGGCGGCGGTTTACAAAAACCACAGCTAAGTTTGGCGTAGGCAATCTATTAGCGGCGGTTTTTTCGATTCCGCGGAGGTTTTAGAAATGTGTCGTAGGTCCTTCATTTAGCGGCGGTTTCTCTTCATTTAGCGGCGGTTATATGGGCAGCTTATTCGCGGCGGTTTTAACCGCCGCTAAATTCAGGCGTTTGATGCGCCTATTCTGCGGTGGTGAATACCGCCACGAAATATCAGCATAATAAATTTAGCGACGGTTAAAACCGCCGCTAAATTCTTCCCAGTTCATCATGTAGCGGCAGTTTTAACCGCCGCTAAATGATTCCTTGTTATTTAGCAGCGGTTAAAACCACCGCTAAATTCTTCCCAGGTATGGCATTTAGCGGCGGTTAAAACCGCCGCTAAATGTTGAACTGGAAAAAAAAAATATGTTGGATCTGCTCCACCACTGCCCTAAATTTTCCAAAACTACAGCCACATCTCACCCATCAGCCCCACATAATATCACATCCACACATATTTGTAATGTACAACATCTTACAACATTATTACATCATCACCATTTCATATTCCATCACTAAAAGAATACTACCACAAACCACTACACACAAAAACCAACATCCTCATAATAGTGACCATAACATCTCTTACCATAATAAAAACCAACATTAAAAACACCATCCCTCATAGACAAAACCACATCATAACAAGAAACATGTATCTCACTAACTGAACAAATACATTGATTGAACTACCACATGACTAATAGGAGTGATTGTTTTTATTCAAAACCATCATCAAAAACCAACTAATTGATATCATAACCAACCCATGTAAACTAATGAAGGAACATGTGACCCAAGATTTAGATCATGAAATCTCATGATGGAATAATTGACTATACAACCAACATGAGAAAATTAATAATGGAACACAAGGCATCATGACCAACTCAACTGAATACGTGAATGAATGAGAAACCACAATATGAAAACAAGAAACATAATGATGTAACAAACAAAAAAATGACCAATTTAAAAGACGACATGATCAAACTAGTGGTCGAATGAATAAATTGGGAATCTATGAGAAAACCCATGAATGTTTCAATGTGAAATGACTCATAAAACCATATTGAAATATCCAAAATCCAATAAAACAAGTAGGTGGGTTTTATTAAAACTGGATATATTACCTAGGATACCACTAAAACAGTTATCATCCTCATGTTCCAATGAATATAAATGGTTCCAAAATAGAACCCTTGTGGGAAACCTCTCAAGGATAATATAATAATTTGATCAAAACTAATCATTAAATAAATAAACACATAACCATGTGTCATAACCAACCAATTAAAGGGACCATATTCATATTATGACAAACAATAAAATAGATTTACACAGTTACATTGAAAAAAATGAATGAATTAAAACACTTTATGACATTATTCATTCATCTTTGAATATGTACCAAAAAATAACTCCTCCAAACCACTATTCCACTATAGAAAATGATAAAATGGATTAACATTCCCATGAAGAGTAATCTACAAATGATCCATGATTTCCATTGGGTTCACCAAATCATTACCTCATCCTCATCATCCAACTCTCTATATTTGAATATATGGGATGAATCATGATTATTTCAGTAATGTTGGGATACATGGATGATATTGTGAATTATTTTTATCAGTGGTTAGAGCTCCAACTGATATAACACCTCACCAATGTTCACCAAAACCTAAAAAATCCAGAACAACCTAGGAGAATCCACACTCCCTCACACAAAATATGCCTACACCATCATGGAAACAACCTCAAGAACACATGATCTTTGAAATATAACTTCATGGGTCTACATCTATATTATACAGTGGTATTGAAATGATCCTGATCTTCTTTTATATTTTCTATAACTATTAAGATATTTTAAGTCATGCATTACACCACACTAGAAAAATATTTTTTTATTCCCTTACATAGACACATCACAATGTAAAAGTATACAACATCCAACACAACTCATAGAATATATACACAAAAACAGATGAATGCTATATATTTTTATCGGAAAACAAAAAAAAATGGTGTTTTATTCACCCATAATGCAACTAGGTCAAAATTAATGTTCCCAAAAAATCCCACAACTTATGGAAATTCAATTCCAGATTTCCATCGATTAGGGGATTGAAAGTCATTTTAAAGAGAGTTTAGGTAATGGATGGATTCCATATTCCTCCCAATAATGATGATATGAAATAGGAATTACATTCTAAACAATTAATTATGGTATCATGGGGAGTCCTAAAACCTCATCCATGTACAATCATTCTTAATAATGTATTTAACTGGACTCCTTGATTTCTATATAATGTTATGAAATCATTATTCAATATATGATCACATATCCTCCCTAATATTGGGGATACATTGTGACCATCACAATATTTGACCCTCCACCAAAAGGATTTAATGATTGTATACATAAGGAAACATGAGAAATCAAGAAAATGTTAGGACATGGAAATGTTTGGTAGAAACTATGTGTCATAAATGTTACATATACAAACCAACTGTTATCATACTTGATCAACACATCAACAATACTACTACTCATCATCTGATGCTGCATCGTCACCCTCTCCACCTTCATCTCCACCACCTGCTGCCACCTGTAAGAACATTATATTGAAAATTAAATATTGTTGCATATTTATAATAAAAATTAAAACCAATAAAAGTTTTCAAACTAAATGATTTTGATTTTTTTGTGATTTACCTGCTCACCACTACCCGATGCACTACCACCGGGGGCATATCTGCTCATATGCTGACGTATTTCAAGCAACTCTTTCTGCAAATCAGATATCTGATTCCCCTGCTGGTGAACTGTGTTTCGTAGAGCAGAAATCTCCCTCTGAGCATCTTCAGGTATGAAATGACTATAAACAGGAGTAGATGAGGCCGAAATCCCTGATGGAATGCGAAATACCTCAGATGGTACGGGTCCCAAACCCATCCCGCACACTCTACCAGGATGCTCCTTCCCAAGGACTTGACCAATCGAGTCATCCTGGGAGACTGAGTAGGATTGCCCAGGATTGGCATCCCATATTTCTTTAATTTTTACCTATAAATCAAATATCAATATATATTAACACAGTAAAAACTGATATTAAGTTATTATAATAAATAATTGACTTCATACCCCAACTTCTCTGGCAGGTTCATTAACAAAACTTCTATCTGTTTTTTTATGAAAATCCAGCCACAGTTCTGTTCGGGATGCTTCATGCCCTAAACTCTGTGACTGCATTAAAAAAAGATAAATCATCAATCAAATATGTTAAATAGATAATATTATCTTATAAATATTTAAACTAATTAAAAGATTACCAATGACATTCGGCTTCTTGAAAAGCTTTTTGAACCCGCAGTGTGCGGGATTACCTGCTTCGCCCGGTTTGAAGCATTCTTTCTTGAGAGATCCTGAAATAAATAAAATTCAATTTAACAGTATTGTATTCAATGTCTATCTCCTCTTCATGTACATGTATAAATGTATAATGAGGATAATATAATAATATATATTTCAATACCATCCGCTTCTCATCACGATGTCTATCGACAAAAACCTTCCACTGTTCTTTCGGTACCCCACTGGGTATCTTCTCATACATCTGCTGCACGGTCAACGAAGAATCGTTGACATCACACCACAACCTCCATTTGAAATCTTTCCATTTTTTTCCAAGATTTTTCAATGTCCACTTCCGTACTATCACATCAGCAACGGTAAAGTGGAAGAACATCTGTATACAGAAATTCATTTTGAATATATTAGTAAAATGACATTCAATTAAACCGTAAAGGAATAAAATTACCTTTATCTGAGAATCATAAACTTCATTTTTCCAGTTTGGAGGCATATGCCTCCAATCATCATACGAAAAAGGCAGGGAAACGGGCTCCACTGCCAGCTGACCTATAATCTGACCAAGTAAAGCTGCGGCGTCATCCGTCGGGACCCCATAAGAATCAAATGGCACCACTATCTTCTTTCCATGCATGTTCCAAACATCAGAACTTTTTATGTCTCTTTCCACGGTTTCATTGTCTTCATATGCAATGAGCAAACAATTACTATAAACAAAATGCAATAAATTTATTTAATTAAAATTTGTACCTATGACTGCGACCCTCCAGAATGTCCGTGATGAACTGGAGGGGGCGTGTCGCTGCCCCGCTGCTGAAGCTCCTGTAGGGGGAGGCGATGACTCATCCTCTAATGAGGGATCCACTGATGGTGTCAGTGATGGTGCAGGGGGAGATGATTCCGTGGGGACAGACGGATCGTCATCTGTCGCAGAAGAAGAAGGAATAGTGTACCGCTTCTTCCTTGGCATTCCTGTCATTTAATCAAATAAAATAAAGTTCAGAATATATATTTCAAAAAATTTATGCAGAAAAAAAATTAAAAATTATAATAGATTCCCAGTATTAACAAAAAAAATATATATAACAATGATAATGAATGACTACAGAAATGAAACAAGTTGTTGCTGAATGAATAAATAATTGTACATATAATCATTTTCCCCTTCAATCATGTCGGTTTCCTGCTCCATTGCTTCATCCACTTCATTCATCCTTGCTAGACCAATATTTTCAATATCATGATGGACAAATAATTCTGCTTCCTGTTGTTGATGAAATTCAGTTGCAGAGGTCAAATATTCCACTTCATCACCCATATCATACAAATCTCTTTGTATTACGTGAGTAACTACACTCCACCCTTCATCCACAACATCATTCACATAATATACCATTTTTGCCTACGATGCTAAGATATATGGATCATGCAGTTCACGATCACCAACATCCATCAAGCGAGAGAAGTTTACAGAAGTAAATTGCAAGGAATCTCTTTTAACACCTCTGATAAAATCGACCCATTTGCATTTGAATAAAACAACAGAAAAATTCCCGTGGTAGTTTAATTCAATAATATCATGCATCTTTCCATAGTATTCCACTTCAGAAAATGTAAATATACCACTATTCTGTGTTTTCAAACCCACTTCTCGATCGACTGTACGAAATCTAAAACCATTCACATTATAAGCGTTGAACTTTCTAACTTGTTTTATAGGACCTCTAGCAAGAAACTTCAAATATTCTGAAAAGTCAGCTCGAGTATCAGTATTCATGATATGAAAAAAATATATAATTTAATAGATTTGCAAATTGTATGTGTCAAAGTAATATTCGTATTTATTGCAATATTTATAAACTTACACGTCATGCAAACCATTCTACCAGCTCTTTATTCACAGCTTTCGTTATATCTTTTTCATTTCGTATTCGGCTTCTCATTCGTCTCTTTGTTTGTATCCTCAACTCTTCAATAAATGGATCTACAATTTCACTATTCAGCAGCACATATCTATGTGCCTGTAATAATTCCAATTCTGTTAGTGTCACGTATGAGGTCCTCCCAACTGATCGGCCAATAGCAGGAAATATTTTTGATTTCTGATGCATTTGAGATTGAGTTGATGTGTCGTCAACACGTCCAACTCGAGTAAATCTTGTCTCAATATCATCCAAATATCTGGAACAAAAGATGAGACACTCCTCGGCCAAATAGCCTTCAGCAATAGAGCCTTCTGGTTGAGCTTTATTTCTCACGTATGCTTTCAAATTCCCAAGATATCTGTGAAAAAAAATAATAATATTATGCATTTATTTAAATGCCAAAAAAAATTTACTTAACTGGAAACATATAAATAAAATACCTCTCAATTGGATACATCCATCGATAATGAACAGGTCCTCCTAATTTAGCTTCGTCAACCAAATGCACAGTTAAATGCATCATGACAGTAAAAAACGATGGAGGGAAGATCATCTCCATTGCACAAAGGGTCAATACAAACCTCTCCTGTAGGTTGTCAAGCTGAAATGGATGTAGAGCTTTCTCACATAACTGTCTGAAAAATGTGCAGAAATGGAGTACAACAGCAGTAACTTTTTCAGGTAATAATGTACGCAATGCCAATGGTAGTAACTGTTGTAACAGAACATGTGAATCGTGACTTTTCAATCCATATAACTTACGATTCTTCAAGTCAACACACCTCGAGATGTTACTCGAATACCCATCAGATACCTTCACATTCTTTAAAATTTGAAGGAACGTATCTTTATCCCTATTTTTCAATGAAAAAATGGCCGGAGCATACTTTTCATTCTCATCTGGCCAGAGATCACGTTTTATGTTCATTACTTGTAAGTCTTTGCGAGCATTGAGATGATCCTTCGACTTTCCATGCTCATTAAGTAATGTGAAAATCAAATTATCACATACATTCTTCTCAATATGCATCACATCAAGATTGTGGCACAAAGAATTAAATTCCCAATACGGAAGCTTGAAGAATATACTTTTTTTCTTCCATTGTTGCGTTCTGATTTCACTTGACGATGCACTTCGCACTCGTTTTCCGCTATCATTCAAATGATGAACCTTCCCAAATTCTGTTTTAACATTTTCAAGCTGTGTCAATATTTCAGAACCGGTTAACAACTTTGGAGGTGGTCTACGATCAATGCAACCATTAAATTTTGATTTGTTCAGCCGAAATCTATGAGATGCATCAAGAAATCTTCGATGGCACAAGAAGCACCATTTTCTACTGTGAGGTAGCCGTTTGGGCTCGAAATCGAAGTTACAAACGGGACAAGCCAAACCCGTATAAGTGTTCCAACCAGATAAATTCCCAAGCCCAGGGAAGTCACTAATGGTCCACATTAAAGCAGCATGCATTTTAAACATTGTTTTAGAAGAAACATCAAATGTCTCAACACCGTTGCTCCATAACTCCTGCAATTCTTCAATCAAAGGTTGCAGGTATGCATCAATATCATTTCCAGGCATTTGTTTTCCAGGAATAATCATCGAAATGATAAAAGATGTTTGTTGCATACACATCCACGGAGGCAGATTATAAGGGATCAAAACAACTGGCCAAATGCTATAACTCGTACTCAAAGTCCCAAATGGGTTGAATCCATCGGCAGCCAATCCCAATCGAACATTCCTAGGATCAGCTGAGAAATCTGGATGTAATGAATCAAATGTCTTCCACGATTGGGAATCTTGTGGATGTCTCATTAACCCATCATTGTTATTATCTACAACATGCCACTTCATGTGTTCGGCGGTTTTTGATGACATGAATAATCTTTGCAATCGAGGCTTCAAAGGAAAGTAACGCAAAACTTTTGCAGGTGTGTTCCTTTTCTTCTTCTCCGTGAAATTATGTTCAGTCATACTTCCAACATCACCCTTTGACTGCCATCTAGAAGAAGAACATTTCTTACAATTCTGTCTACTTGAATCCTCTCCCCAGTAAAGCGTACAATCATTGGGACACGCATGTATTTTTGTATAATTCAGACCAAGCTTGTTAACAACTTTTTTCATATTATAAAACGATTCTGGGATTTTTGCTTCAGGAAATGCATCACGAATCAATTCCAATAACATGGACATTGCCTAATTTGTAATTCCACATAGACATTTGATATGGTACAACTTCAGTAGAAATGAAAGCTTTGAATATTTCAAACACCCACTATACAACTCTTGATTTCCATCGTCAACTAAATCATGAAATGCATTTTCCTCACTGATGTTTTCCCTTACATTTGGCTCCATAGAATCAAGAGGATCCAATGATATGTTACAATCTTGATCTGCTTGTGTTACAGTCTCAGAAACATCACTTGTCACGTTGCAATTTGTAGCACCCTCTTCTGGTTGTTCTGATATGTTTTGATGCTCATAGTGGTGTCTTGCAGTGCCGAATGCATCATTTATGAGGTTTTTCATTTCATTTTCCATTGTCGAAGAACTTGGGACCTCATTCTGTGGATTAACATCAGTCCTCAATCTTTCTGTATTGTTTGATTCTCCATGCCAAATCCAACACAAATTTTGCTCAGGGAATTGCTTCAGTATTAAATGTTCATTAACTTCATCTCTCTTCAACCATGTTCTAAATTTACATTTAGGACATGGACATATTATTCTCCCTTCAACGGATCAATTAGAAATTGCAAAATCTAAAAACCCATTCAAACCGTTAACATATTGAGATGTGTTCCTCGGTAATGTGATCCAGCTTTTATCCATGTATATCACAATGTGCCTACACAAAATATACGATAGTGTAAGATTACAGAAACATAATATAATAAAGATGAACCATTGACCATAAAGTATGCATAATATAATAAAGATGATTCATTGACCACATTTACCATTTCAGACCAACTGAACAAGTCTGGTCCATAGGAGACAGCGTCAACACCTCATTGAGGAGCAATAAGAATATCGGGATACACACTTATCATAACACCATCGATGACACATTTATGTTTCCTCAAACAACACCCCTTTGATGTGTGATCGAAACTGATCATAATGCATTTTAAATCAAGTTAACTACATTCACTGAAACCATTTTCACAATGGGTAATGTTTGTTTTATTGTTCTAGGGAAATCGAAATGGCCACATTTAAGAAAAATTTAGAATATAATTCATTTAATCATGAGCCCATATAATGTGATCCATAAAAAGGATCCTAGTTATCTTTCTAGGATAACAAAAAATACACATCATTGTAAGCGTCCATCAAAGGTGATCCATATGATGAAGCCTTTGTATCACTTTCGGCATGGTGTAAAGCCTGAACTTTTGAGATCTTCCCATGTATATCATGTAGGGGTCTGATTGTCTCTTGTGGAATGGTATAAAAATCTATCCCTAAAGAAGGTCACTCATCCAGAGAATCAGGATCACTCCTTGGTAGATATGTAATATGCCTCATTTTCCAGTATAGGGCATTTTATAAAAGAATCAAAGTATCACTATTGGGGTATTCATAAAACAAGTAACCTATGAGTCCATTCATGGATTTCAATATATGGAACCAAAGTATATCTCAAGGAATACATAACTAATTTGATAATTTAATTCCAACAAATATAAGAATTGTCATGTTTAAAAGCATTCCACATCACAAGTCATGCATATGTTAGATTCCCATTTCCGTGTTACTTTTCAATTATAAAATAATAAGGTCAACGCACTTAAGTATTTCAATTATAATAATTTGAATAATATTAATAATAGTGAATGGAAATTAAATTTCCATTCCAATATCATTCCACTTGCCTATATTTCCATTCCAATATCATTCCACTTGCCTATATTTCCATGTACATAATAAAGTATTAGGGTCCAGGTGAACATTCATAAATAGTAAACACACTATATGAACATTGTATAATTTAGGCCACGCTATCATTCGTGACACAAAAAATTATTTAGTTCCTTCAATAAAAGGTATTAAAACCCCACTTAATTGATTGTTTGGTCATTATGGAATAACATATTGGAGTGATATTCCCATTAAAATTTCATTAATCAACATGTTTTCATTTTATAAGATAGAACACCTCCACATGATGTTTTTTAGTAAATAATTGGTTACATAAAAGAATTCAAGGAATGCACACTTAAGTTGTGGTAAAAATTTGAGGCCTAAAACCATCAATGATTCTAATTTAATATACAATGGACAATGAAATTAGGGAATTACATTCATTATATTATACTATAATAGACATAAACCTCAAAAAATGAATTTTTATGTGTTCAATGGTTTTTATTTACATTATGAATCTCAATTTAGGATACGTATTTCCTGCCAAATTAAATGATAAAAAACTCTTGAAAATTTTGAACTAGTAAAAAACACAGGATGATACAATCTATCCGCCTTAAAAATTATGGTCCCTGAGAATCCTTGAGGAATAGATGGAAAAAAGATCCTACATACTTATGTAATAAATATTTATTCAAATAGGCATGTTGTACATCCAGATGCACAACCCTCTACAAAGAATACCCTAGGCATACGATACATGAGAAATTAAAAATCAATAAAAATCTCGTATTCCTAACTGAAACATAGAGACTATGCATTACCAATTATTTAAAACGGAAGATTTGATCATTTAATACTATCATTAATAATTCAACCTTTGTTTCTTCTTAACATAAGAACTAGTATTTAAATTCCAATTCTGATTCACAGTATCTCTACTATTAGAACATTCTAATGAATAAACCCTTTTAGAATTACAAATATGCCTTTGGCATGGTTATATAAAATATGTAATGGTCTATTTCAAATCAACCTCATTTAGATTTGTTAATACTACTTTTTATAAAAAACATGGTTGATTCACACTCTACTCACCTCAACTTAATAGTGTTCCATGAAAAAGTTCCTCAATGATAGAAATTAATAAAGAGATAAGAAATATGTTGATCCATAGCAAGATGATAATTTAAAAAAAACACTCATCATAAATAGAAAACACATTTCATCTAGAAATGTGATGTCGCCTCCTCCGGTACAATATTTTTACATCAAAGTTATCCACTGGAACTCATACCCAACTTCTAGTGATGTCCCGAGCTAAAAATTTCACTTATGTTTTCATGTCACAATACAAACATGGAAATATTTTAAATCCAGTACACATCGATTATCGCCATTAAAACAACCCATCCAAGCACAAGATGAAGTTCTCTATATTGATTATAACCAACTTCACCCAACCATGCATGTTAAGACCAAACAAACTAGCTATTTTTGACACTTTTAAAGAAGCTCAATTTCACCAGTTGACACATAGTCTCATTCTGAACACGATGCATCGCTACTAGGGAATTATATAATTAATTAAGAATAACCAAATGAGTTCCAATTCAGCAGTCAATTCATCTAGCAGTTTATTAATCAGTATGTCATTTCAATGATGTGTTGTCTAGAAAACACTGATACTTTTTACAAACTAACCAGATATAAGTCATTCAAAAACATCACTGACCATTTCAAAAATTTTCATTCACTATTTCCTTCATTTTCTAAGAGGATACACTAAAACCATTTCAAAATGACTCTCCCCACCATAGTAGTTTCCAAGTTATTTATTACTATCAAAGGGAACCCATCCACCAGAACAATCTCCATCGACCACTTATCCTTTTTCGTGGACATGGAAAACATGAGTTTACCGATATCCAATTGGAAAAGGGACATCACCTACCCTCATATAATCACTCTAAATCACATTCATGTTTTATGTATGCATGATGCTCCACAAATAAATTCTCACGCACACCATTAGCATCAGGAATGAAAACCAAAAAAACATATCAGCTTTTAAACATACCATGATGTGAGAATGCATAAACATATAAAAATGAGAATTACATGATAATAACACCCATAATATGGTTAAAAAACATATGAACATCCATAAAACTAACTTTGGGGCTGAGGTCGAAGTGAGAAAGCTCCTCGGGAGAAGGGGGTCGCGGGTTGCCGGTCGCAGGCACCGCCGGAGGAGGTCACGGGGTCGCCGGAGGAGGTCGCGGGGTCGCCTGAGGAGGTCGCGGGATCGCAGGGGGGTCGCGGGGGGCTGCGGGCGAGGGTTGTAGGGAAACGGGGGTCAGGGTAGGGAAGGGTCGAGGTTTTTTTAAAAAAACAAAGGTTTGGCGGCGGTTTATTAAAAACCGCCGCGAAACGTATTTCGGAAAACGTTTAGCGGCGGTTTTGTGAACCGCCGCCACAAAACCGCCGCTAAAAACTGTTTATTTTATAGTGTTCATACGGTACAGATGAGTAAGAGAACCTCTAGATAAAATTATTTGATATAACCTATGTTTATTTCATCAATATTGGAATCTAATGGTTTAGTCGGGGAAGATGATGAGTCTGTTCAAGACTGTGGGGGGTTTTTCATTACTTGGATGATATAAAAAAGTATGATAATGATTTAGAATCCGTGGAAAAAGAAATGGGTGGTTGATGAAGAAAACTTATATGATGAATTAGATCCTATAGACCATCCTTCATGACATAAAGACCTTTCTGATCTTGGTTTGGAACCAAATGAAGTAGTTGAATATTTTGATTCTGATTAGGAAGAAGAGGTTGATATTGGTAAAAATGAGGAGGATAATTTCGAATAGGTGAAGGAAGTAACCCTAATTTTTCATAAGAATCCAATAATATTAACTATGGAGTGCCTACTTTGCCTAGGACTATCCCTAAAAGAGATAGAATATTAATGGATGAAACCGAATAAAAAGAGATAGAAATTTCGAGAGAAGAACAGTTCAACAGTAGTTCTAAATCATGTGATGAGAATGGTGATGATTCTGATGAAAAACATAAATAGGAAGAAAATGATATATATTCTTATAGACCTATTGGTCGGAAAATATATTAGGATTTAGAGAATCCGGGAGATCTAGTATCTTCTCTACTTGAATCTAGTTTTAATATGAGGAAAGTGAAAGTCTTGTGGAGAAATTAATTATAGAAAAAAGAAGAAGAATTAGTAGATGGGGAAAAATCGTCATGTTTTGAAAGTAATTAACTGGTTTCTACTATTGATGGAGATGATAATGTACTTGTTATATATCATAATATAGTTTTTGATAAAACAATATTTGAACAATCCAGGGATGTGAAGATGAATGTTGTTGTTTCTATGGAGTAGTCCATTACTGATCAGATGGAAGTTGATCATACTATTATTGATTAGAAAATTGACGTATATTGGCCATATGCTCAGATATTTGTTGTACCGACTGTTGTCATTCCTTCTTCGGCTAAGTCTATAGTTTCTAAATCTTCTTCTCTTAAAACTCATAATAATTCATTTGGATGTTGTATTGATTCTATGTTTGAGGAGTGGGATCTATTTCATGGATGATCACTAAAATATGGTGAACCCATTTTTCAAACAACAAGGGATACTAAGGGATAATTATATGCAATTATTGATGATCAAAGATATTTGGAGAGATTTCCGGATGTGTTAACATGTCCTGAACCTACTACACCTTTTCCTACTCCCGCTGCACTTACAGTTCGAGTGGATGTTTCTCCAATGGTGACCTAAATTATATCTCTAAATTTTTTTATCATATTTTGATGTGATGTTCAGAAACCAATGTTCTTTTTTTACATAGTCATTTGAACTTGATGTAATATTTTTTTTTATCTGGTGATTCAAAATATTTATCAAAAAATGATGCATCATACCCATGAAGTTAAAATTGAAAACCGAAGGATAGATGGTAAACGATAGTCTGTAAAATATATTATGGAAGTGATGTAAAATACCTTTTCATCTTATATGGATTCTCCACTTGAGAGGATATATAATATGACTTCATATCCTTCTAGTACTAGTGCTCCACCTCCTATTTTCTATATTAAGATAATATGATCTATTTTTAGAGAAGAGATTCATGATACAGTGGCTTCAAGAATTGCACCAGATCAATCTCAAGATAATTTGAGAAACCTCAGATTTTATAGTGATCATGCACTGATGTTGGTTAAAAAATATGTAAAATACATGAATGGTGATAGAGATACCATAAAAAAATCTATCAAGTACTATCTATCTAGGATTTTCACTAATCATAAGTTGAAGGATAACAAAATGATTCTATCTGGAAATATGAGGATATCTTCAGTTTAAATACATTTCAAATATAAATTCAACCAACTAAATGGAATGACTCTGATGCTTCGACATTTTATGGAAGAGAAGGTAGACTTCTTCAATGAAATGGTAAATTATGGCAATATCATAATTTATTTTATAAATATCATGAAACCGTTTCAATATGTGCATGGGACTAATAGAGTGGATCATGTTGCAATTTCTGATATATCCCATCTTAAACCTCCAGCAATTACACCAGAGTACATTATACTAATAGTTAAAAAATATACCAATGCTCCTCTTCCATCTCACATTCATCCCTTTTCGTTATCTCATAAAGAGTCCTTTGAACATATTTGATTAATCATCAATAGAGATCCCCATTCTCTTATAAATTATCCTATAATAATTCATAATATAACCCTAACCTCAGTTTTTCCCTTCTATCTTAGAAAAGGATAATGTAAAACATCTCTTTATCCTTTATCTAATCCAAAAGAATTTTTATACTTATTATTTTTCCATTTGTGTGACTTTTGTAGAGCTTTTCTCAATGTTTTTTTTGCAAAACTGCATTTTGTTTCTAATGAAAATTCTATTTCTCATATTCTCTTTCAATTTTCTTTATATTTTATTTTTACCTTATGAAAATCCCAAAATAGGGATAAATGTGATATTGAATTTTTATTTTATTTAATTTCATTTTCTACCAATTATTATGTTAATTACTTTGATACCATATTCCTTTTTCTGTAATACATATCTTTGAAACCCCATGTATCTTCAATACCTTTGTTTCCATGGTATATAACATGTCATGATATATATTTGATACCATGTATATTAAAGTCCATAATTTATGATCCTCCAAATGGGGGAGTTTGTTGGCCTCTTTATTTTAATGACACAAAAAATCATTTTTCTTATGATCTTAATGGGTTTTATGTTTTTTGTTAGCATTGTACATTATAATGAAACTATGAGAGGTTTTTTTATGTATGATTCACCATCACCATTTTCTCTCCTCCAAGAAGAATCACAATTTAGGTTGATTTATCACCAAGGATATCTCAGAGTGGAAGTGAACTATGTGTTGAAATCACTCACCACTATATTTTAGTCACAACTCTTTGTGTACCTAAGATTGAAATTTGAAAAATTATGGAAAATATTCACCACCAGTAATGAATCACCATCGACTATAACATATAGTTGAGTCGAGGAAATGGAAAAGTTTAATGAGTACCTACCATCAACTATGTCTCACCGACAGTATGAAAAATTTATTTTATACATGACCTACAGTCAGAGGAGTCACCACCAAATTTGAAATTCGGTAAACTATTGAAAACACCACCCACTGAGAAGAGTCACCTCCAGCCTAACACACTACAAAACGTAAACACAATAATATAGTGTCACCATTATAAGGACCCACTACTAATTATATGTCTCCTTTAAAAGATGTCATTATAAGACCCGTATGTTTCTATGAATTTTTTTAAATAGTTTTAATTCTTCAATATCTTGAATTGGATGAAACCATGAGTTTAAACGAAATGACAGACAACCTTAGTATAAAATTACCATTTTAACCTAGCTATTCGGATAGCGTGAATATATATACTTTACTTATGAAAATGTATGGTGAATTGATTGGCAACCAATTATTTATAAAAAAATATAAATCAATTATATATTTGTATTTTTCAGAATTACTATTATTAAATGAAATTAATGAAATATAAATGTGATATTAAATATTTTTGAAATTATTCCAATAGAAATTTTTATCACAACTTATGAATAAAAAATATTTTATATAAAAACCTTTAATTTTAAAAAGGTTTATTTTCCTCCTTATAATGGAGAACCCTTTTTAAATTAATATTTTGACACATTAATAATTTTTATATGACAGAATAAACATTTTCATTAGAATTGGGATATAAAAATTTAATTTGGATAAATTTTTGATATTTTTATGATAACATTCATGTTTTGAAGAATAGTAAAAATACACATAATTTTAGTTGAAAACAACTCTTTTCATCGAAATAATTTATATGATTAAATTATATTTTGAAATTATTTAAAATAATAAATATAATATATTTCAATATTTCAATATAATATATGTTATTAGAAATAATTTTACATTGAATTCATACTTAAAGAATTTCAATCTTTCACAATGTTTAAAATTTTAAAACCCATTATCTCTTTCTAAAAATGTGATTAATTTTAAAGTAATTACTAAAACTATTATTCTTTTAATTTTGAAAAATGGAATCCATATTTTGAATTAGTGTGTCCAAATTATAAAAATATAATATGTAACACCTAATGGATTTAAAAATAAATATAATATTGAATCCATGAAACAGTGAGTCTCTTCAAAACAACACTTTTAACAACATAGAAAATATACAAGATTTTTCCACATCTATGATTTGAATTTTGAAGTACTAACATACATGGTTGTGATAAAGGTGATATTTCGAGTCTGATAGAATCAACATAAATTTTACTAAATAGTAACTTACCCTTATGAATAGTAATTTACCCTTATGAATAAAATAAACCCTTATGAATATTAATATGACCATTATGAATAGTAACTTCACCCATGAATTTATAATTAATATTTAGGAACCCTATAAATGAAGTATAATATTTTATAAATTATTTATTCAGTATTCATATTTTTGTGAGTGATTAATATTTAATTTCATTTTTAAATTATCAAATTAATTCATTTTCAAAAAATGTGTTCCTAAATAAATAATTTTTTCCTATGACTTTATAATAATATAATAAGACCTTAGTTAATTTTTCTGGGTATTATGAAATAAGATATGGATTTAAAACTGTATTTTTTGAGTGAATAATGATTTTAATCAAAAATTGAATTTCCCATATTTTGTAAATTATATCGATTAAATGGAGACCATTTTTGGATCATGCTCATAAATAAATGGTTATGGTGAAGTTTTTGGATTTTTTTTGAAATATTTTAATTTTAGTGAATTGTGTAATAAAAAATTACCGTATATTTACATGATTGGTTAAATACACTATTCCTTGCATCATAGCTGATGTAAGTAACCATTAGTGCTAACCTGCATGCATATATTACAATTATTGGTAAATGAAATAAATAATATTTCTTTCCTTGAGAAAAATAATTAAATAATGACTTAAATATTGGAAAGTTACTCCTCCCCTCACTATAACCCCCACCCCAATTCCTCGTCTCTTCACTGCTGTCAACCCTTATTCCTTGTATAAATTCTTACCAAATACCCTCCCAGACTCCTCCCCAATGTCTATTCTCCCTTAGTATCATACAAATACCAAATCCTCTCTACTAAAGAGGCTCTCAAGGAAGAATAATTCAAGAGGTAAATTCCTCTTTTCAATTCTGTTACTTTCTTTTCAAGTTCCATTGTTTTATTTCCTATCATCAACACTCTTCATCCAAATGATATTCCAAATATAGTATCTTAAATGTAATTTAATTTTTTTATGATTATATAATAATTTATTATCATATTTTCCTTACCCTTCTTTTATGCTTGTAGTAAAAATACCATCTATGATAAGTGAATTTTACACATTCATGGACGATGGGTTTTCAATTTCTATTACCATATTAAATTCTGTCCAAGAAACCATTTTTACGGTTGAAACAAACCATAATATATGTAATGTTTCTTATTTATGGTTCTGGAATATTTTTTTCATTTTATATAAATTTCTAAAGCAAAATCCATTCATTTCGATCAATAACCTCCAATTAACCAAAACCAATATCATTAATGTGTTATACAATGATTCATCTTCACTCCGAATAAAAAAATGAATTTAATAACCATGTAATCTTATATTGTTTCACTAATAACATAAATATTTAATTCTAGAAAACCATTCTCATCATATATGTTTATCTATACTTAAATATAAGTAAACCTATCATGAAGTCCAAGGAATAAAACACTCCCAAATAATGAAATTGAAAATCTTCACCCCGCAAAAAGGCCATGAATTAACCTAATAAGGTTATAAATAATGAATTATATGTATAGTTGGTTATGAAAATATTAATTAATGAACCTAAATTTTATTATTCAGGTCATTAAGCTCAAGTGTAAAACACCTTCAGACTTAAGGTAAGGGTTTCTTCATCTGACTTCCATTATTGTGTGACATTCCATATTCACTACTATTACTAGTGTATGGTGTATGCATATTTCTCATTCATGTTTAATATCATGAATATATTTATATTCATGATATTAAATCTATTATTTTATGATAATTAATTTTTTGGAGTATGATTCAAATGATTACAAAGTTGTAAGTATTTTCTACCCGAACCCTTATTTTAATTGAGGTTGCTGTTATTCTTACTCACCTCAAAAAAATAATTATTTATTCTTATGTATATCTCATAAATATTATTGTAAAGTTAAATATATTTTTTACAGATCATAATCCTTCTATATATTATGGTTAGTTACATGTTTGAATATAATCTTTTAAAAAATATTCGAAAATTTCAATCCCAATTCAAGAAACTTCTCGAATTCTTACCTATTTTGAAGGTCACTATATAGTTTGTTTTAAGACAGATTTATCTTTCTAAAATCACTAATTTTGAAAATAAAAATATATTTTGGTTGATTTTTAGTTTTATGAAATAAAATAAGTCTTTTAACATTAAAATCTCTTTAATGAATCTGTTAAACTGCAATGAAATGTTTTAATTCTAAAGCATCATTAAAAATACTTCTTATATGATTTCACTTTAGTAGGACATCATTTATGCCTCACATGTAATCTCAATATACTTTCCATATTGTTTCTGGGATACAAATTTTTAAAACCATATTTATGAAAAATACAAATTATTTCCCAAAATAAATCTTCTTTCCAAAGTAAAATAGATTTTTCTCACCTCACTTTAACTTTTATGAGATTTATTCCTTTTTCATCACTTATTCCTTGCATGTGGTATATGTACGACCCCTTGTAATGTAATATCAATAGTATAATTGTTCTCATGATATTATAAGGGATTATTATTTGAATGTTTCATGGTGGTATGTGACACTTCACAATGTTTAAGGATTATTTCCTCTAGAATTTATCAATGGTATCATTTTAATGTATCTTTACTTAAGTCAACATACATGGATGAATCATTAATTTAATATATGTTTAAAAATTATAATATCATCTAGAATATTTTTCTAAGGGGTTTATGATTAGTTTTATTGCAGATGTTCTATCTTGATACCATTCACCAATTTACAATGAATGGTTAGTATTTATGTCTAATTAACTGGGAATGTTATTTAAACTTCATATGTTAGTTTCAATATGAATGTATATGTTGTTTATGATTATCCTCATTAATAAGAATAATTCATTGGACTAATCAAGTGTTGATTTTGGCCCTCTATAGACTCTCAGTGCATCATTTGGCCTCATGATACAAACTATGGTCTTATAATGAGGCCTTGAAAAATGGATATTTATGGTCTTGGCACAAGGCCATTATGGTATGGTTATGATATCCCGCATTATGCATTCCCTCATTAGGAAACTAATAAATTGACAGTCCATGTGGTTATTGGACCAGTGTAAAACATATTTATTTGTTTTATTATGAAATTATTTATTTATCTATAATTTATTCCATATTATGTTCACGTTTTTTTAATGGAATGTGTACTTTTAGTTATTCACCTCGCCTTATTACTTATGCTTCCACTGTATGGCATACCCTTTCCAGGCATCTGAACTCACCCCTTTCTTATGATTTACTTTTCCGAGGATGTGAAGAAGTATATTATAGATGAACTGACAATATAACCTAGGATATATGAATGTTTTCAATGGAATTTCTATATTGTATTTATTTTCAAGATATAATACTAAACTTCTATATGTATTTTGGTTCCAAAGCTAATAAACTATTTAGTACTTCAGGATTAATCTTTATTATAAGCATTCCGATCAAATGAAATAATTCACTGACCCCAGTCAACTAGGGTAGGGGCGTTACAACTGACTTTTATTTTTAGGTATTATGAATATTAACTTCTGTAATATTTATTAATACGATAAAAGGGTAAATCAGGTAATTAAGGGTAAAAATAATATTATGAAATTAACCAAACACTTTTCATAATATCATTGGATGAGTGTTTTTGACCTAAATCATCCTTGGGTCAAAATGGTGTCCTTTGGAATCTATTTGCTTGAGATAAGGACATTTAATTTATTTTATTTTAAGAAATTTTAAATATCTCTTACTCAAATTTTAATAAATATATCATTTATAATATAAGGTTATACCGAAGATAAATTTGATTATAAGTACTCATTTGAATGAAACTTTTTTCATTATCATGATACTTTATTTTTAATTTTTATGAAATAAATAATTACCTTAAAGACTTATGCTTTAATGATGCAGAAATTATTTAATTGATGAAAAATCAAATAAAATAATAATTATTAAAGTTATAATAACTATTAAAATACCAAAAAACATGACCTAATATTATTATTCAAGTATATATTGAGCATAACCATCCATGTGTGTAGTTATTGACTATTTAGAGCCTTATAGAATAGATTATGACACTTATATTATTTTATTTAAGGTGATTATAAATTTAGCACATTCCTGTTTTAATAAGTATACAACGTTTAATGAGGGATTATAATAAAGATATATTTTATTAAAAGTGTTCTTATGAAATCCATAGTATTAATCTTTTTCATTTTATTTTTTAATATTTTTATTAAATAAGTAAGAATATTATATAATTACACAAAATAGTTGTAGAAGTTATTTTATTATGCGAAATATCAAATAGAAATTATTAATTATATTAAAATAAATATAATTTCAGGATATTAATATGTCCAATAAATTTTATAGATGAAATTTAAATCATAGGAATATAATAAAATAGTTTCTTCTAATTTAACTTGTTATGTAAATATTTTCATAAATTAATTATTTGGATAGTGTCAAAATTGACACTATTGATTGTTTATCAAAATAATGTTTTATTAAATTATTTAAAATTAATAAAACATTTTTAAAAATATATAATAAATATTTAGTGGTCTAAAATGTTTTATGGTATTTATTTTTGGTATAATTGATATCAGATAATTAAATATTTCACCCTTTTGATATAGAAATATTTGTAACCATAATTAAAAATAAAATAGAATAACTAAGTGACAATTAAAATGATAATATTTAAATTGATATAAAAACTTATATAAAATTTATTGGATGATGATATTACAAAACCTATATTATCTAATTTTCTATATCGGGAAATTTTGGAGGTTTTTATGAGGTTTTATATAATTATATATTAATATATTTTTAGATGCCAAGAGTGCGCCTTACCTCAATAATAAAAGCAAACCTCCTACCTCACCTATTCACATCACATTTAGCCTCCAAGATCAGCCTTCACACTAATATATCCCTTCTAAACTTCCCTATATACATTATAGAGGTTATGGTCTGCTTCAAATACCAACTCTTGTGCTTTAAGAGGTTTTTTAGAGGGGGTATTTCGAAGAAGAGGTAATCTCTTTGACTGATTCCTTCAAACATATTTTTTATTCTACTTACCATTAATGAGTTGTTTCACTGAAAAGTAATAAATCCATGATCTTTTATATAATTATATTTTATTATTATTATGAAACAACTATATTACATCTTCTATTTGTCCAATAAAAAATGAAATTACTACATGGGAATACGTAAAACATACCCTCTCCATGTTGTGCTGTAATATTTGTTTCACCACCATCTTACTTGGATGATTTTAATGATGGAAATAATAAATATATATCATTATCATAAAATTATATTTATTCTTAAAAATTATAAAACATCCACTTTAGTACCATTCAACAATTATATAAATTATATCATCGGTCATGCGTATGTATGACCTACCATCTCCACGATGTGATGCGATTCATTCTACAAGATATTCATTAAAGCATGATTTTATAAATGAATGGAATCAATATAAATGATATATATTATAATAATATCATTATTTAAATGATATAACTATAAACTAAGAATATTTACAAGAAAATATCTGAGAAATATGCATAAGAAAATTAAAAAAGTTAATACCTGATGGATGAGTAATAATGATAATAACAATTGGATGATAATATGATCACAAATGATATCACAGAAATGAAAATGATTCTGAAATAATTCAATGATATTATTCAAATAATTATATAGGAGGTTCTTATACATACATAGGAAATCATACCTAAGGTAATGGATAACTTCGTTATCTCATCATTTTATAAGATTGTTTATAAGTAAGTTTTTACTGGGGTATATTTATTATCAATGTACATCTTTCCAAATTACGTATTAAAAAATATTCATTCTATTATTATATAATTATTTAGAGTAAATTTTAACCACTAGTAAATTTTTATTAAATGGTATTAATGGAATATTTCGTCTTTTTCGATACAAGGTAGTTTTGGTATTTTCCTTTTAAAGTATGAGGATAATGTTTTTTACTTATACAACATGTTTTTTTAAATTTTCATAATTCATTCTTTACATGAATCTTAATTTACATTATTTCATTTTATTTTTAAATAATTTCTTTAATTTTAAATTTGTGTGTCATTTTACGAAAAGAAAAAATTTTTGAATAAGAAAGGATATTTTCCTCAAGAATTAATTTCAAGTGCTATATCAATATTTTTTTCAATCTGTAATGGAATTATATAATAAGGTTATGTTTCAAGTATTCTATCCTTAGTTTTAATATGGTTTTATTATGGTTATGTTGGGATTCTATTTATGAAATCCATTTGTTTTATATGTATTATGATATGTTGGAATGATGTTTAAAGAAACCCATTTTATTCCTTGGGATATGATGAATGATTTATGTGAGTGTGGAACACATAAGAATGATTTAATTATTATATGGGTGGGACTAATACCTCCCTTAAATTCATTTTTTAAATTCTTATATCTCATGATATAGACATGGATGGAATGAGAAATGATCTTACTTTAGTAGTATGGGGCCGGAACAAGCAGTGAACTCAGTTCAGTAATGGAATTTTTCCACTATGATATCCTTGACAATGATCCTTGACTAATATGAAATGATTTTATATTTTTTTAGTATGCCACAATATTTCATGTCTTATGTTATGTATTTTGGGATTACATTCAATGATTCTTATGAACTTTTATGATTTATCCCGTGACATGATATCATGATCTTTCATATGCATAATAATATACTCAAATGCTATGTTCTTAAGCCTTATGGTTATGATATGATTGATATCAACCTTGTTTTCCATTACTGAGAATATTATCACACCCTTTCGTATTTTTATTTCGACCATGACATGAGGAAGAGTTATAAGGAATATATGTCTAAAAGGATCTTGTTATGACCATATAAGTGGGAGGAAATGAAGATGTCTTATGAACCAATTGTTTGTGTTTCTCAGTTTCTAAAGACACTATAACTATATAGTCCTTTTGTTTCTTTGTTATATTTTTTTAATGAATATTCCTCAATTTTCAATTAATAACAATTTATGTAAATTATGGGTCATTATAGTTGGTATCAGAGGAAATTCATAGTTTACCATTGGAAACTAGGATGAGAAATCCTTATTAATGAACCCTAAGGATATGTCATAGCATCAGTTACAATAATTTTATTTTATAAATTACCATGAATAACCTTGGATAAAACCTAATATGTCCTAAATTTGAATCTTATTATAAATTATGTGGTTCATTATGATTAGTGTTTCTCACACTATGCTTATTGGTTTTAGTAAATAGATGGAACCTTGAGGACCTGTGTAAATGATTAATACGACATGCAATGAAATGATTATCCTCCTAAGAAACCTAATTTGATGGGATTTGGAATGAAAATAATTGTGGCTATTCTTACACAAATTTATCAAGATATGAATCTCGTAGAAATAAAAAAGATAAAAGTGTGGAACAACATTCTGTTAAGTCCTTCCTGAGGCAGCATCCACCTTCCTTCAGCGGGTCTTTTGATCCATTAGTGGCTGAAAAATGGGTTAGTACTACTGAAAATATATTTTTATTTCTCTAATTTTTAAAACATGATAAATTAATCTTATAATTCTCTCATTTGGAAGGTGAAGCTGACCAATGATGGAACCTTATAAAAAATTTGAGGCAATAATGTGAAATTTGATCCCTGAAATGGGATGTGTTCAAGAAATTATTATTCAATAAGTACATTTCTTGTATTCTATGAAAACGATGGATAAGGATTTTCTTCGACCATAAGAAAAAGGACAGTGAGTCTTTTGGTACCTACAAAGAAGATTTTATAAGACTATCAACGTATGTTTCTGTAATTATTATCCAATCTTAGAGTAAAATTGATCAATTATTTACTGTCTTAAAACCAAGTATCGTAAGGGAATTATCTATAAGGGTTTTTAATATAAATGTAGAAATCATTCGATATTATATTAAGGTTGATATAGAAATTGGAGTAACCCATCATTACTATAGGTTTGATAAGAAGAGAAAAATGGAATTCAATGGAAATCGAATGACCATAATGAAAAGAAGATGAATTTCCCCTTATTCTCAAAGTACGGAAAGAAACATGGAGGAAATTGTCTTAAAGAGACTATAAAATATTTTAGGTGTGGTAGAGAAGGACATCATGAATTTTAATGCCAAAGTGATGTGAAAAATATATCTAATGATATGAATAAAGAAAAGGATACATAAAATTCATCTCGTACACTTCAATATAACAAGTTCAAGGAAATAGAGCATTATGACAATAAATTACCTAACCCAGGTTTGTAAATGATGATTGACACCAGCAAAATCTTAAGTCCAAAAAAAGGTAAATTCACATGAAATCACTTCTGGTGATATGGAGTAAAATAATTAAGTGTCTAATGGTAAAATTTCCATACACTATAAAGTAGAAAATGTTTTATTTGATTTTGAATCCTACCACTCTTTTATTTCTGAAATTTTTTTTACGGGTAAATCCATATTAACTTAATAATTATTTATTGAGTTAGCAATGAAAAATCGTAATGGAACAATGGCTACATTAAATGTTTATGATTATTCCATGATTGATGTTTTTATGAATTTTATTCCTTCAAATATTGTGATCCTTTCTAAAGTGGACTTTTATGTGATTCTTGGCATAGATTAAATTTCCCTATATAGAGATAAAATCAATTTCTATGGAAGGGAAGTCACATTTCATATTATGGATCAATATATGATCATCTATCCATGGATGAATAAATATGAACATCTAGTAGAAATTTATTCCATCTTATGGGTATTTATTCCTATAAATGAAGGTTATCTATCTCAAATGGTTGGGGAGAAAATCAAAATTAATAATAAACCCATTGTATGAGAGTTTGATTATGTCCCTCTTTAAGAATTACCTAGTCTTCCACCAAATTGGGAGGTTGAGTTTTCAATATAACTCTAACCAAGTGCTATCACTATTTTAAAGACACCTTATATAATGGTACCAATTAAGCTACTAGAATTGAATAAGAAACACCAAGAGAGTCTTGACAAAGGATTAATACATACGTGTGCATTAACATGGGGTTCACGTATTTTATTTTTTAAGAAAAAAGATGGATCAATGAGACTATAAATTAATTATTGAGAACTTAACAAGATCACTGACAAGAAAAAATATCCTCTTCCCCGCATTGACGACTTATTTTACCAACTATGTGGAGCTAAATAATTTTCCAAGCTTGATCTTAATTGAAAATATTATCAACTAAGGTTCAGGAAGGAGAATATATCATGATGAAACTCTGTACAAGGTATGAAAACTTTGAATTTATAGTGATTCTATTTGGCCTTACTAATGCCTCTGATCTTCATGGATCTATTGATTATAGTCTTTAGAGACTATCTTGATCAGTTTGTGGTAGTCTCTATAGATGATATTATTATCTATTCAAATAGAAACGAAGTACACGATAGTTACTTGATAATTGTATTGTAGACCTTGATAAAGGAGAGTCTCTATGAAAATTTTACTAATGGTGAATTTTCAATTCTGAATGTTTCATTTTTTGGGTCACATTATCCTAATATAGGGGATATCTGTCGATCCATAAAAAATAGAAATTATTAATGTTGGCTGAGAGAAACAATTGTAACTAAGATCAGAATTTTTCTTGGTTTGGATGGATATTGTATAATTTTGTGAAATATTTTTCATGATTATCTAATCCACTCATTAATTTGACTTGGAATGGAGTGACGTTCATGTGGATGAATAAATGTAAAGATAATTTCCATGAGCTAAAAATATGTTCAGTTAGTGCATCTATGCTCACACTGACTTGTAGTGGAGAAAGGTTTGTGATATATTATGATTCATCCAACAAGGAGTTGGGATGTGTTCTAATGAAAATGGATACAGTGATAGATTATGCCTCATGAAAAATTTAAAATACATTACCAAAATTATCCAACTAATGATGTGGAGTTAGCTATGGTAATCATTTCATTAAAGAGTATGGATTCTTTACCACTTTGGGAAATTGATCAAGGAGGTAGATTATTTGAGTTGGACAGACCATAATATCTTATCCTCGATGAGAATCATTAGAGATATGATATTTATGGATTTTTAAAGGATAGATCGTGAAATATTTAAAGGAAGGGAGGAAACTTATCTGTCTCAAATGAATTTTCAACCATATATACAAGTGAATATTAAGGAGGTATAAAAAGAAGATGTAGGTCTAAAAATTAGGTGAGAAAGTTTCCTAAATTCAACCTTTATTATGATGGAATAAAATGTTTATGGGACCATATTTGTATTCATTCCATACTAGAAACAATGAATGAGATACTGGATGAGGCTCATATTTCTTCATTATCTATTCACCTTAGAAGCACAAAGATATATGGGGAAATAAAAGAGTATTTCGAGTGAGATGGCATGAAAAGAGATCTTTCCAAATAAGTCTCTTAGTTCTAGGTATTATAGAATGTTAAGGCTACGAGATAAAAGTCTAAGGGGATTTTACAACCATTACCTATACCATAAATAAAAATGGGAAAACATCACTATGGACTTTTTTGTTGGAATTCCCAAGACATCTAAATCCCATTATTCTATATGGTTTATAGTTGATTACCTTAAAAATTCAACACACATTGGTGATATTAGAGAGGATTTATCTTTTGAATAGTATACCAAGATATATGTAAAGGATGTGGTAATATTTTATGGAGTACCACATTCAATTATATCTGATTGGGATCTGAGGTGTACCTTGATGTTTTGGAAAATTATTTAGGAGGATCCAACTATAGAGTTAAGTTTCAGATGGCTCATTAAATATCACACTATAGAAATAATATCATAACTCCAACTTGCTGGGATAAATTTTTGGAAGGAAAAATTTTAGGACCTTATCTTGTTGATGAAATGAAAAAAAAGGTTAGATATATTCAACCATAAATAAGATTATCTCAGAGTCAATAAAAAAGATTTATTAAAAAATGAACAAAAGACATATAGTTTGAAGTGGGTGACATGGTATTGCTATAAATATCTCCCTGGAAGAGTTTAATGAGATTTGGAGAGAAGGGAAATATGGGACCTAGGTATATTAGTTCTTTAGAAATTCTAGATCTTGTTCGGAAGGTATCTTATCGATTGGTGAATCCACTGAATCTCTCTCAAGTTCATGATGTGATTCAAGTATTTATCCTAACAAAGTACATACCTGATCCTTCCCAAGTACAAAACACAGAAGTTTTTCAGTTGAAGCACGATATTTCTTATGAAAAACAACCGATATAGATTCTGGATCATAGTGAAAAATTTCTATGAAACTAGAAAACTATCTTGGTTAATATATTATGGAGGAAACCCCAATTTAAAGAAGCAATATGGGAACTTGACGATGTGATGAGTTAGAAGTATCCTAATTTTTTTTTCAAATGATGAATTTCATGGGTGAAATTCAGTTTAAGTGGGTATAATGTAATGCCCGAATGATTTTATGAAATATTATAAATAATTTTAATTCATTAATATCTTTCATTCCATGAATCCATGAATTTAAATGAATTTAGAGACACCATTAAAATAAAATGATCATTTTAACCAAGCCTATAGGTTAGGGATGAATAAATATGACTAACATTTGAAAATGTATGGGGAATTCGTTAGCTACCAATTATTTATGAAAAAAATATAAATCAATTATATATTTTTAATTATGTGAATAACTATTATTAAATTAAATTAATGAAATATATATTTTGTATAAAATATTTTTTACTTTCATACATTTGATATTTTTTCCATAGGTTTTCAATAAATCCTATTCTATGTATAACAAACTATATTTTTCAAAAGGGTAATTTTCCACCTTTTAAGGGTGAACCCCTATTAAATTAATATTTTCAAACATTCATAATTTTTATATGAAAACATAAACAATTACTTCAGAGAAAAAATATAAAAATGTACTTTGGATGAATTTTGATAAAGTTATGAAAACTTTCAAGTTTTGATGAATAGTAAAAAACCACTAAATTTTATTTGAAAAAAAATTGTTTCATTGAAATAATTTATAAGATTAAATTATATTATTTAATAGTTTTAAAGAATAAATAGGATATATTTATGTCATTCAATATAATTTATGTCATTAGAATTACTTTTCCATTCAATTTAGATGTAAAAACATTTCAATATTTTATAAGGTTTTAACTTTTAAAAATAATTCTTTCTTTTCAAAAATGAGATTAATTTTAAATTAATTACTAAAGATTATAAGATTTGAATTTTAGGAATTGGATTCCATATTTTGAATCATTAAGGTCAAATTATGTAAATATCTTACTTTTCATTATGTGCATTATGAATTGTAACATCGATAGTTTTTTTAATAAGGTAAAAGGGTAAATCGGGTAATTAAGGGTGAAAATAATATTTGAAATTACTCGAACAGTTTTCCTATTATCATTGGATGAGATTTTTTGGACCTAAATAATCCTTGGTTCAAAATGGTATCCGTTGGGAGCCACTTGGATGATATTAAGACATTTAATTTATTTTAGTTAAATAAAAGTTAAATATTTCTTACTCAAATTTTAATAAATATAACATTTTTAATATAAGATCATAGAGAAAATAAATTCAATTATAATTACTCATCTGAAATTTAAAATGTATTTCTTTATCATGATAATTTATTTGTAATTTTTTTTAAATATTATTTTACATTAGAGACTAATACTTTAATTTTGTAAAAATTATTTAATTGATGATAAATCAATAAGATAATTATTATTAAAGTGATAATTACCATTAAAAGACCAAAACATTGACCAAATATTATTGTTTTATTATATCATAACCATAATCTTCAAAGGTTTGAGTTATTGACCATTTGGATCTATATAGAAAAGATGAGTAAGCGTACCTCGAAAAAAAAATTCTTTGATATATCAAATTTTTATTTTAGCAATGATAGAATATTAAGGTTTGGTTCGGGAGGATAAAGAGTATGTTGTAGACTGTGAGTTTTTTTCATCAATATGGTTATATACAGAAGTATGAGAATAAGTTGGAATCCATGGAAAAATAAGTGGGTAGTTGATGATGAAAAATTATATGGTAAATTTAATCCTATAGACCATCCTTCTAGAACGAATGACCTTGTTGATCCTGGTTTGGAACCAAATGATATAGTTTAATATTATGATTCTGATGAGAAATAAAAGGCTAATGTTGGTAAAAATAAAGAGTAATAATTTCTAGTGGATTAAGTAAGTGGCCCTATTTTTTCATGAGAATCCCCTAATATTAACTATGTAGCACCTTGTTTTCCTGGGACTCTCCCTAAATTAGAGAAAATATTAAAGGATGATAGTGAATAAGATGAGATAGAAGTGTCTAGAGAAGAAAACATCATTTTTAGTTCTAATTATTATGATAATAATGGCGATGATTCTGATGAAGAACATGAATAGGAAGAAAAATTTGGATATTCTGATGGAACTATTTGTTTGATAAGAATTAGGGATTTAGAGAGACCTAGATATCTAGTTGTTTTTCTCCATGCATCTAGTTCTAAATCTGAGGAAAGTGAAAATCTTGTGAAAAAATTAGTAAGATAGGAAGAAGAAGAATCAGTAGATGGGGAATAATCCTCATGTTTGGGAAGTCATTAAGTGGTTGATACTATTGATGGAGATGATAATTTACCCATTCTGGATGATCAAATAGGTTTATATCAAACTATTTTTGAATAGTCCATTGATGGGAAGATTAAGGTTGTTGCTACTATGGACTAGTCCATTAGTGAGAAGATGGAATTTGAGCCTCATATTATTGATAAGTCTATTTCTATATAGAGTTTATATGCATAGATATCGATTGATCGAATAATTTTTGTGCCTTCTATGGATAAGTCCACATTTTCTAAATCTCATGGTATAAAACATTGTGATAAGTCTTCTGAAAGTTCTATTGATCCTATGATCAAGGAGTGGGATCTATTTAATGAATTTTTACTAATAAATGGTGAATCCATTTTTTCAAAGAACATGGGATCCTAAGGGATCATTAGTTGTACTTACTGATGCTCAAGAATAGTTGGAGAGATTTTTTGATGTGTTCACTAGGTCTGAGCATGCTACACATTTTCTTATTCCTGATGCACCTCCATCTCTAATGGAAATTGTCACTAAGGGTGAACTAAATTTTTTCAGTGAAATATTTTTATCAAAATTTGATGTGAATTTTATAAACAAAACTACTTTGGTCACTACATTAAGTGAACATGATGCATGATATTTGTTTGAGATGGTGATTCAAGATATTCCTCACAAAATGATGCACCTCCTGTTTTTGATGTTGACATGATAAGATCTGCTGTTGTAGAACATATTGGTGATGTTGTTGCTTTAAGAAGTGTACAAGATCATCATGAAAAGACTTGGAGAAAAATTAGATTTAACAGTTATCATGTACTCATATTTGTTAAATGATATTAAAAATACCAGAAATGTGATAGAGAAACTATAACAAAATCTATCAAGTACTATCTGTATAGGATTTTCACTAAGAATCATCTAAATGATTACTTTATGTTTCATTTTAAAAATATGAGGATGCCTCCAGTGACAAAATCTTTCAAAGATAATTCAACCAACTAAAGATCATGACTCCACTACTTCAGGATTTTACGGAAGAGAATAAAAACTTCTTCAGTGCAATGAAAATTTCTAGCAATATCATAATTAATTTTATCAATATCATGAAATTGTTTCTATATATGCATGGGACTATTGTAGTGGCTCATGAATCCAATCCCAATACAACCCATATTATACCTCCAGAAACATCTCCATAGTAATTTAGACTGAGAGTTACCATAATTCCCAATGATCCTCTTCCATCACGCATTCTACCCTTTTCCCTATCTACTAAATAGGTCATTGAACATTTTTACTAAATCATCACCAGATTGCATGATTCCTCGATATATGTTCCTATAGTTGTTCCTGCTGTAACCCCTACCTCAGATGTTTCACCTTCAATCTTGGATCAGTTTAAGGGAAAATATCGTCTTTATTGTTTATCTAAGCCCAAATAATGTTGATACTTAGATATTTTTATTTGATTCGACTTTTTTATCAGTTTCTGTAAAACTTTCAGCCAAAATACAATTGGTTTCCAATGAAAATTATCCTTTTCATATTATATTTCTATTACTTTTTTATTTTATTTTTACCTTCTGATTATCCCAAAAGGAAGAGAAATATGATATTGAAGTATTATTTTATTTTGCATCCAATTACCTTTTGTACTAATTACTTCGTTAATTTCTTTGATACCATATGCCTTTGATCTTAAAACATATCTTTGATACCCTGTGTATCTTCCTTACCTTTGTTTCAATGGTGAATAACAAGTCATGATTTATATTTTATACCATATATATAAAATTCAATGATTTTTATCATTAAAAATGGGGAGTTTCTTGGGTTCTAATTTTAATGATCACAAAATCATGTTTCTTATGATATTAATGGGTTTCATGTTTTTTTAGAATTTTTCATTGTAAAGAAGCATTGCGAAATTTGGCTATGTATGACTCATTATCACCATTGTCTCTCCTCCATAAAGACCCACTATGAAGGTTGAGTCACTACAAAGGATAAATCACTTTTGAAGGGAACTATGTGTTGAAAACACTCACTACCATATTTAAGTAACCGATCTTTTGGTCACCAAGATTGAAATTTGAAAAAGTACAGAAAAGAGTCAATTCCAGTAATGAATCACCATCGTTTATGACATACTGCTGAATCCATAAATTGAAGAAACACTATTGGAAAACTTCCCTATACCCATGGTTCAAAACTGTGGGTATAGCCCCCAAAACCGTGGGTATAGGATATACCCACAGTTTTGGGAACCATGGGATGAAACGGAGTTGGGATTGGGGGGTCGTTTTATTCCCACAGTTTCTCCCAAACCGTGGGGATAGCCTGTGAATAGGCTGGCACAACGTTGACCCCATGCTTTGGGAACCGTGGGGTGGAACAACATCGAGATAGGGGGTCATCCTATACCCACAGTTTCTCCCAAACCATGGGGATAGCCTATGAACAGGTTGGCACATCGTTGACCCCACTGTTTGAGAACCGTGGGGATTTAAATCATCAAAAATGTCGCCCAGGGGGTTTCGAACCTAGGCCCCGCGGTGAGCCTCGTGGCTGCGCCCCACCTACTAACCACCCAAGCAGTGAATTTTATCTCACGTATATGCATTTATCTATCTATATATATTAATATGCAGAATTTATATTAAAAAAATACGGCCAGCAAGAATCGATCTTACGTCTCTCATTTCACCTCACAGGCACGTCGCACCAACAGACCAAACAAGATGCAATGCTTATTTATTATATTATCATATATCTACCTTTATATATTAATATAATACATTGCGGTATTTAAAAAACTCGGCCCGAAGGAATCGAACCCACGTCGCACAAAGAACCTCATAGGAGCGCTGCACCCACAGACCAACCGAACTGAAGAATTTTTCAAATTATATATTTATATTATTTGAAATATATTAATATAAAAAATGAAAAAATTTCTACACAGTTTTGGAAAACCATGGGTATAGGTTCACATACAATCCATATGCCCACGGTTATGGAAACCAGTGGGTATAAGGGTACCCTATACCCATGGTTTTTTGTAAAACTATGGGTATAGACCTATTTTCTAGTAGTGAAAGTGTATATATCACCTATCATCATCTAGGTCTCACCACGATCATTGAAACTTTCTTGTCGATATGACATACCATTAGAGAAGTCACCGAAAAATTTCAAATTTTGTAAACTGTAGAAGACACCTACCACTGAGAAGAGTCACCACCATCATAACACACTACCGTACATAAACACATCAATATAGTGCCACTATTCTAAGGACTCACCACCAATGATGTGTCACTCTTTAAAAAAGTCACCATAACACCCAGATGTTTTTATAAAATATTTCAAATAATATTAATTCTTTAACAATTATCATTGCATGAAACGAGGAGTTATAAAATATATGAGGTTACCTAAGTATAAAATGACAATATTAACATAGACGTTATGTTAGAGGGAGTAAATATAATTAAATTATGAACATGTATGATGAATTCATTGGCAACAGATCATTTATCAAAAAAATATAAATAAATTATATATTTATATTTTTGTGAAGTACTATTAGTAATTGAAATTAATGAAATATATATGTTACAAAACATATTTTTGATATTCATTGAACAAATATTTTTTACCAGGTATGAATAAACCATATTCGATGTAAAAAAACTTATATTTTTAAAAAGGAAAATTTTTCCACCTTTTAATGGGGAACCTGTTTTAAATTAATATTTTTGTATATTAATAATGTATATATGACAATATAAATATGTTATTTAGATTCAGGATATAAAAATTTAATTTGGATTCAATTTTAATATTTTTTTGATAAATTTTGTGTTTTTATAAATTGTAAAAATACACTAAAATTTAATTGAAAATAACTTCTTTCAACAAAATAATTTATATGATTAAATTATAATATTGAATTTTTTTAATATATAAACAGAATATATTTTTATCATTTAATATAACATATGTCATTATAATTAACTTGACATTGAATTCATATGTAAAAACATTCCAATCTTTTATAATATTTTAACATTTAAAACATGTTCTCTCTTTCCATCAAAGAGATTAATTTTTAAATATTTACTACACTTTTGTGATTTTACTTTAAAAAATTTATTCCATATTTGGAATCATTAAGTCAAAATTATATATATAAATTACTTTTATTTTTCTCTACTATGAATATTTACTTCTGCAATATTTATTAATATGGTAAAGGGTAAATCAAATAATTAAGGGTAAAAATTATATAATGAAATTACCCTGAAACTTTTCTTAATATCATTAGAAGAGTGTTTTTTGACCTAAATCATCCTGGGTCGAAAAAGTGTCATCTGGAATCTACTTAAATGATATTAAGAAATTTATTTTGTTTTATTTAAAGAAAAGATAAATATGTTTACTCAATTTTTAATAAATATATCATTTTTAGTATAAGGTTACATAGAAGATAAATTCAATTATAAATGATTATTTTAAATCTAGAATGTTTTTTTCTTTATCATGATAATTTATTTTTAATTTTTATGGAATTATTAATTACCTTAAATACTTATACATTAATGATGAAAAAATTATTTAATTAATGAGAAATCAATAAAATAATAATAATTGATGTTATAATAACTAGTAAAAGACCAAAAAACTTGATAAAAAATTATAGGTTGAGTATATCACTACTATAACCATCCAAGGGTCGAGTTATTGACCATTTTAAGCCTTATTGAACAGATTACACCACTTATATTATTATATTTAAAGTGATTATAGACACGTCGCATTCATATTTTAATAAGTATATCATTTTAAATGATGGATTATACAGTATATATATTAGATTATACGTATTATTTTGAAATAGAGTGGGTTTATATTTTTCAATGTATTTATTTTAATTTTTATTTAAAAAATAAGTATTTGAAATAATAACAGAAAATAGTTGTAGTATTTATTTAATTAAGAGAAATGTCAAATAAAAATTATTAAAAATATTAAAATAAATATAATTTGGGCTAATTAATATGTCTATTGAATTTTCTAGATGACCTATACCTCTTTGTTGAATAATAAATTTATTTTCTCAAAGTCAACTTTTTATCTTAATATTTGTATAAATCAATGAATTGAATAGTGTCAAAATTGTACCTATTGATTGTTTATCAAAATAATGTTTTATTAAATTAATTAAAAATCATAAAACATTTTTTAAAAATATAGAATACTTATTTATTGCCTAAAATTTTCTAAAGTATTTATTTTTGGTCTAATTGACATCAAATATGTAAATATTGTTACCTTTTAATATTGAATTATTTGTTGTCATAGTTTAAAATTAAATAGAATAACTAAGTGATGGTTAAAATTATAATGTTTATGTTGATAGAAACACATGTTTGAAACTTATTTTTTAATGATATTATAACCCTATTTCATCTCAGCTTCTAAATTGATAAATTTTGGAGGTTTTTGGATGAGGTTTTATTTTATTATAAATTAATATTTTTGGAGATCCCAAAGGATTCCCTCACCTCAATAATAAAATTGCACCTCCTCCCTCACCTCTTTACTTCACATTTAGCCTTCATGTTTGGTCATATCCTAACCATTTCTCTTATATACTTCCCTAGTAAAATTCTATAGGTTATGGTCTTCTTCATAGACCATCTCTAATACATTAAAAAGATATTTAGAGGGAGCACGTCGAAGAAGAGGCAATCTCCTCGACCGATTATTTCAATCTACTTTCTTCTTCTACATCCTTTTCATGAGTTGTTTCATTATAATGTAATAAATCTAGTATCACTTATATTATTAGGTGTTATTTTTATTATGAAACAACCATATTCCATCCTATATGCAATTTACGAAAAACGGAATCACCATGCATGCACATGTACGTATTACCATCTCCATGATGTGGTGTAATCTATTATTCTCTACCATATTACATGGATAAGTATAATGATGGAAATTATAACTATATATGATTATTATAACAATATATTAATTATGAAATATTATACAGCATACACTTATGTAACATTCAATAATTATAAGAATGATATCGGTTTTTGTATATATGTACAACCTACCGTCTCCATGTTGCGATGAAATTCATTTTGCAAGATCATCATTAGAGCATGATTATATAAATGAATCAAATGAATAAATATGCTATATATAATACTAATATAATTATTTAAATTATATAACTATAGTATAAGAATATGAACAAGAACATATCTGAAAAAATATACGTAAGAATTATAAATAATGATAACACCCGATTGATGATTAATAGAGTTACTAACATACAGATGATTATATGATCATATATGATTATTTTGACCTAATTTTCATCATACTAGGGGCCTATAAAATGGATCGATGGATAGTGACTGATTTTACATTATTAATAAGGGTTGCATATATGGTACGTTGTCATTGGATAGTCTCCAAAAAGTTTATTTGTGGAGCCAGAAACACCCAAAAATCCATGTATCCATGATTCATGAACATGATTTCAAAAGGCTGGTGCCCGTTGGATGACGATTTTTCTAAGGAAAATTAAGGACTCCATTGGTAGAGAGGATGATAGGTGGGGATCATCACAACCTTTTGGAGGGAATTATTTCCATCTCAGAGAATATATTATATATTTTATCATTTTTCATATGTTCATGAATCCTTGGTTCTTTCCAATGAATGTGTCTGTATATTATCCCTGGGTTACAATGCAAAATATTTTCCCAGTTGGGTTAAGAACTACTGATACAAATATTGTTTAATCCCTAGGATGAGCTTCTTGGGATTCTGTTATAACCTGCGAAGGATGGAAATTTCATCAATATTGGTTTCAAAATCATATGATTTATTTATTACATATCCCTATGAGAGGAATAAGCACCCTCATAGTTCTGTGCCACTTAACTGAACACATCACCTTTTAAGGTCACGTGATGTGGCCCCATCCATGTAGTTTCAGAATCATGTAGTGAGGAAATCATGGTGTAGGATTACTAGTCAAGATTTCATGTGGGACTTAACCCAAAGCAGCCTTGGATGCTCAGGATAGGTGTTGTCTACTGGGTGGATATGGACCTATTAGGGATATGGTGTAGTAACCTCTAGGGTGATTTGGGTGCTCGGTTTGGACCTTAGGAAGGCTTCCTACATATCTCGATTAACTAGGAATAAAATCCGTCATATTTTGGTTTATGTCGAGGCTAATGTCGTAAATAATGACCAATTTTTTGGGGCATGATTGGGGATCATCTTTTGAAAAGTATCCCCTTTGATATCAGGCTGTAGACAATTGTCCTACATATTTTATATAAGAGAAGGAATTAGTGTTCTCTTAGTTCATTAATGGGTCTTATGCATAGAATCTACCCATTTGAAGGGGACATAATATCTCATTTTTGGGATGAGATGATATGAATCTAGGGCCTAGATATGGGATTCCTATGTATCCCAATTGTGTTGGGAATCAGAGTTCTTGTAGATCATGATTGGGTTGTGTGATTGTCATATCATCAAAGTCCTCTAAGACCACACGAGTCATTCTCAGTGTGAGAAACAAGAGGGTGTGAAATTTTTAACAAAGGTTCACTTTCTCTTATCCTCTATGGGGAAAGGGGAAGGGAGATGAAAGACTAGGGTGTGTCAATGATCCCAACATGAGAGGGAAATGGTCATTGAATGTTTCATCCCCTCACCCATGTTGATATCTTAGATAGTCACCTCTGGTGAGCTATTTGGACACATCACATGTCGGTTCAGATAGGGGAGAAATCACCACCACCTGTAAAAAGGCTATGGGAACATCTCAAGAGGAGTGCCCAGAAAAGAGTTCAATGAAATGGGAGAAGCATTCACCCACATAAAATGGAAATAAGGTATGAGCCATTCATCTTGTCACTATCCATTATTGAATAAAAAACCAATGACTACCCTTGATCCTTAGAATGGGGAGGTTCAAAACTGCATCACAAGGTTAGACTCCGATTTACCTCAGGAATGTATAATTAAGGACATCCGGGTGGTATTAATATTTGTGGGAACTACCTTTGGGCCTCCACTTACCTCAAGTATGTTGACTCGGAAGGAAATTTGGATTTTCCTAACAATCTAGTCATACGGGTCTCATAGAATTGGAAGAGGCTTTGGCTTAATGATGGTGGAATGGTTAGCAGAGGGTCCATGGAGGGCATGATAGGAATGGAAGGACAGGATTTGATCTGGATGGTGGAAAACCCAAAGACACACCATTCCACATACCATTTTATAATACGAGATGGTGTCTTCCCCGCATAGATTATTACTATATGGGTGAAGGGGTCATCCATGTACCATAGTGGTATGTGAAATTTGATTTGAGCCACCACATACCATCATGGTACATGGTCTCAAGTTCCATATTCATAGCATGGTGCTATTTTTTTCAAGGTACTTCTTGTATACAGATACACCATGCGGTTTTCCCAACTGAAGGTGCGGCATCATGCCTATGGTTCAATGGAAGTCCATCTGTGAAGGGACTATGGTTCTCAGTTCACTAATTAGGTTTGTGAACATTTGATTATAATTAATTTTCCTTCTTTTTTATGGTTTTTGGTGGGTTTATACCTACTAAAAACCATTCTGAGTTTCGTACTTCATCAACCATTTACCTTCAAAGTCTTCCATTCATAAACTACAATCTCTCTAAAAAATCCTCTTCCACTCTATTCCCCTTTAGTCCCCTTTTATAGGCTATTGGGGATTCTGAATCTAAAGGCACACAACACCTTTTATGGAATCCCATAGAGGGATCATCTAACCCATGGATGACTCGGTCAACCAAGGATCCCAGTGTTACAGTTAATGGGAGTAGAAATCACAAACTTAATCCCAGGAATGATGCAGTTCACGGGATGATTTCATCCTTTCCTCATGTGTGAACTACTCAGTCTATAGGGATGGTACATGGGTACTTAATTCCCCATGGTATTTTCACCAAAGAAAATTTTCATAACACCTTGGTTCTCAATTATCATCTCATCTGTGAATGGCTTCGGTCATTGGATAATGCTTCGGGGGCCATAATTTCACAAGATGTCTGCATACTGCTTGGATCATAGTCTATTAATTCCACATACCATACCTAGTAATCTGTATAAAGACCAATTTTGGTCCTTTTCCAAATTGTATTTCTTTAATCTTCTCATAAAAGATTCATCCCCACATTAATCTCATTCATTTGTCAAATTTTCAAGAGTATTTTCATTCCATTTAAATTTTTTTAATGACCCTAGAAATTCCCCCAATGTAAAGTGATCATGTTAGAATAAACATGAGTCTATTACAGTGAAGAAATAAATTCCAAACTAAATTGGTTTTTATTAGAAAGATGGACCAGTTGGGGATACCACACCTATATGTATGGGGCAACTCATTTTTCTTTTAACTAGTTTCTTAGCGAAAATTACTACTTTAAACTCACTAATATTTTCTTAATTCTACATACCATCTCCTTAAAGAATTTTTTCATCCTTTAATGGCACCTTTCATTCCATGAACCTTAAATTATTCAAGGTCTCCTCAGTCAAAAACTGTCCATTGAATCCAAGAACCAAACTGTGTAATTTTAAAAAATAAGTTTGAATTTCCGCATAGTAAGATGAAATGTGGATCGCATGTCCCGTGGAAATTTATTCAATTAGGTGAGTTGAAATTTTTTTTTTTAAATTTTACTTTAAATCATTGATCTCTAAAATTTGAATATCCAAATAGAGAGGCTCGGTTTACAGCTTTCCCACTCCACATACCGATTGGATTTCTGGCCAACAATTCACAGTCTAAGGTCCTGTGGGGAATTCCATGTACTGTCGGTTCGAGGGGAATTCATTCTAAGAACTGTTCTAGGGTTTCAGTACATAGAGCCTTATGTTTTGTGTTCTTTTCTAGCCCTTCACCATTTTTGGACTTTTTACCAATTATTTTAATCAGACTATCCTTTTATGTGGTTTATTTTTTCAATACTAGATAAAATGGATATTCCTCTTATCTCATTAGAGGAAATAAAGAGGATCGTAGCTATGTTTGATAATTTTAAAGACAACCTCATTCATACATAATTCCACAAGTGTGTATTCTTAGGGACCTCCTTTTTCTAAAGCTCATAGAATTTCTGTTTTCTTTTATGTTTCTGCTTTACAACTTTATCCTCCTAGATGATGTCCCCTTGCCATTGGCAGATCACTGTACAACAATTATTCACCTTGATTAATTCCAAGGGAATTATCGATCTAATGTTTCCCCAATGGGAGAACATGTTACCAATTTTTCTCAAGAGTATATGTTCACACCAAAAGTATCTTCATGGACATAGAGTAATCATTGTCATCGTAACACATCTTTGAGGTCAGTCATCTAGGACTACCCATCCATTTTTAATCATTCTCAAGAGAATCACAATGGTGGTTGGATCTCCAAATGGGACATTTAATCTAGAGGATATTTCTCAAATGAGTGGACCTTGTCCGTCTGGGTGCATTATATTTTTTTTGGAATCCATGGCTAGATGGAAGCAGTAAACTTGTATCAAGCAGCATGGGTTTTCTAATTTTAAATCTATTCACCTAGCGATACATTTCCCAAACTGCTTAGTTGTTGGTGTTCAAGAACCAATACCATCCACATATTACACATGGATGTTCAGATTAGTTTATTGAATGTCTATCAAATTGGAAGTCATTCAATTATAGGAAACATATATGAAGAGTTTCTTCTGGTGGGCAATTCCTAAGAAAATTTAGAACATGTATCTCCACTCGAAAAGAATTTATTAGTCATGGAAGATGGATTACTCAATCAACCTCTCCATGATCATTCTCTAATTTTATTTGAAGATTGGATCTAGCTATTATTTAAAGTTAATGGTTCGAGGCCAAGGGTTCATTACAGCTGATGTCACCCAACACAACAATAATAAAAAAATCATGATTTCATACTACACCAACATTAAGTCATGTCGATACAACACCTAGGGGTATGAAATTTTTTCAGACGTACCTCCTGAGATAATATTGGATGATTTCATTGTTAGGTTCCTATGTGGGTGGTTTTTCCCTCCTATGATTTTTATAATGGTGTTAGATCACACACTCCCATGATGGGAGGCACATTGGTATATGGATAAACCATTAACTTGGTTCTTCTTATGCTCATCCAAATATATGAACTGTTAGGGCGGAATTAAGAAACCCCCCCCCCCATTGTCTTTGCAGGCCATTTCAATTTTATTGTGGATGGATGGTAGATCATTACCCCTCCTATGAGTATTGGGATACTATGAAGGTTCCTTATTTTTTACTTTCCTCTAGCTCTTCTAAACATTTCCACCATTTTCCCCAATCTGTGAGTGTTGATGATGCAATCAAACTATTGAGTGATGTTTCTTAGTTTTCATTCGCACCTTACACGGCACCCTAAGGATCCATGATGTATTTAGAAATGAGATCATTTGGAAGAGAATTATTATGTATCTATACTTGGGGATAGAGCTTTATCTAATCATATAGATAGGGTAAAAAATAGTGAAACCTACGTTACTTATTATTTTTCTAGGAAATTTGGATGCCTTCAATAGGACTCGCCTCCCATTGCTACTCTAGTTAAGAGGGAGTATCATCCTTTTATTCAGTAATAATAGTCGATGGACCTGATGTAGAAGGATGATAATGTGGAAGTCCTTATTCCTCCCATAGTAACCTCAAAAATCCTATCATTATAGTATTCCCAATTGTGGGTAGTTTTCCACCATGACAGGGCATTTGGAAGGCCAGTTCAATGGGTTAAGAGTCTATTGGTTGTTTCTAATCATATACTAACTCATCTAGTTGTGCTATCTATTACCCTTTATATTATTAGAAGAAAATATATGCACTGTCACATGTGTTTGGAAGTGGAATCTTTCACACAACCCATCTAAATATAAAGTGACTTGAATCCCTCATCGTTGGTTGAGGTGTTCTATGGTCATACTGAGGCTAGTTCGAGTCGAACATCACTCGATTTTCCTAAAGTTGCTGTGAGCCCCCCTGATTTAATAATGGAGGTAGAACCATCTATTGGGAGGGAAATTCCCCCATCTTGGGTGAATCATCTTAGGGTTCTTTTATCTACTGCAATGATGCTTCCTCATTGCATACCTATCACAGTGGAGGAGGACCAAGATTCTGATGCTATTAGGTGGTGTTGAGTTGTGCAACAATAGGAATGACTTCAAATCCATACTCTTTATGTGAAAACACTCTTAAATGATTTTTCCAATGATGTGGATAATGTTTGATGATTATTTCTTGATCTGGTATTGGGCAGCTCTGATTACCAATGCTTTTATCTCCTTGTGCACCAAATATTTATAGCATGTGGGGATCTCATTTCTTGCAAAGGTGACCTCAATCAATTCAACACTTCTCACCACCAAGCTCATACTTTCTGGGATATTACTAATGAGTTTCATCATCTAGAAGATGAGTAATCCAGGGCTCGTGTTAAGGTGATTTTCCATATAGAGGAACTTTTCAAGTGCAAGGATCTCATGGCCAGTCTAAAAGTGAAACAAGAATCATCAAATGCTAATTATAAGGCCATAATATATATAGGTAGATACCTCTAGACTGCGATGAAGTGAGTACACCCAATGTTTGATGATAAAGCTGAATGTAGGGTTTCTATGGAATAGGCTTTTAACAACCCTCATAAGGAAATTATCAACCAAATAGAAAGAGAGATACATGCCTCTTTGTAATCCCTTACGCTACACATCACCACCTTTTTTTGACATTGGGAAGAGACTCCAGATTTTGGATGATCATCTCACTCACACTTCTTTTAATAAAATGGAAACAAGTTTCTTTCTAGTGTTTGTCTTTTAATCTTCCCAACAATCTCAATAATTTATGATCAACTTCATTTTAAATTATAATTTCAATCAGAGATTAATTTGAGTCATAATCTCGGATAAAGGAATAATTACGTTATGCTCTATTTTTTCCTAAACCAAAGTGATCAGTGAGCTTAGTTTGACTCTTTATAGGGTCATAAGAAAAACCCTATAATCTTTTTTCTTGTTTTAACACCCTAATTTGTTCCTAATCTTGTTATGTTGTGGGATTAGTGGGTATAAAATGAATTTTTTTTAGGCCACCCTTTGCATATTTTAGACCAAACATGGTTTTTGTTTCTTGATGATTTTATTGATTGATCAATGTTTTTCTTCAACCATATATATCATAGGTTTAGCGAGCTGGTACTTGACTTTTTCTAGGTTTCCCTTTACAGGTTTTCACCATGGACATTGTTTTTTCTTTTTTTATTGGGTGTTTAGAGTATTTATTACCTAAGTATCGTTACTGATGTTTTAGTTCAAACAGATTTGACTATTACTTATGAGGAATGGGCCCTAATTTAGCACTCATTTTCCAAGAATATCCCAGAAACTTTTAGAAATGGATAAATGATTTTTTCTTGAACCTGAATTAGGATTTATATATATGGGAAATGATATGGGGTATGGAAGCCATGGGGAGTATAGAGATTGGAAAAGCCTCTACTGAGGATGAATTTACCTCTATTTGACATGCCATTTTTTGGAGAATTTATATAGAGTCGTTAAGTCATAATGTGCATAGTCAAACAATGGTGTCCATGGGACAGTTTCCTTCCATTTTTTATGGATATGATGTTTTTATATAACTGTGGAATTATTTCACTATTGAGGACCACATCAGCTGGCCTATTAAGGGAACAATGTCTAAATGTACGAGGCATTTTTATTGTCTATGGTTTATAAACCGCTCCTGCAAGAATTTGACTTGTGCAATGGAGGTCTAGTACATAATGTATTTTAAAATCATACATTCTAGTAACTTGAGACTTATGGGGAGAAATAATTTTAATCCGACTAGAGGAGGGTAAATAATTCATATTTTCTCAAATTAGATTGACCACAAATGTCCTTTATATTCAGGCATTGAAAAGGGAAAATATATAAAATGTAGTCTGTGGGGTTTATGAAAATGGGGATTGAGGTGAGATGTAGATATAATAGATTCTTATGGAGAAAGGAAAATCCTCGCTTGAGGAAGCGTTTTCCTTTTCTTAGCATGCCATTTTTTGGGCAACATATATGGAGCCACCACGGCATGATGTGCATGGTCAAGTAAAGGTTTCCACAAGACACTGGACATCCATATCTGATGAACATGGTGGATTATAGAGATTTATACATTTATAGACATAGAGTATGGTGTGGGTATAGGGTTTCATGATCATGAAAATGGGACATTTGAGGTTGAAATTTATTGTGAATACTAGGAATAAGTGGATGCATTTTTTTCTTTTTTGGGTGGTGGATAGACAAGGAAAGAGGATCTAAGTCTGACTATGTATCCCATGGGAGTATAAATAAAGCCACACATAGTTCTTGTTAGGCTCAATCATATGAGGATCTGATTTATACCTTTGGATGGTACATTTTTATTTGAGATATGGATTCACAAATGAGGTGGGTGTGTGTCGATATTTCCTATAAAGATTCATTAATTTCACAAGGTCATGGGAGAAATACCCTTTTTCATGACCTATCTGAAGGTTGAATATGAAGTATTGAGTATTTTATAGTTTAAACATCATGCAATTATAATGTTGATGAAGAAGCCTCGAGTAACTGGAGGGTAACCAAGCTAGGTTGTTCAGACCAGTCCAGGACGTGGGTATGGAGGAGAGTGTAAACCATGGTTTCAAGGGCTCTTGGATAAGTAGAAATGAAAAGGGGCTTCGAATCTATTAGGAATATGGAAGAAATAAAAGACTCTCATAAGGACAAATTTTCCTTTAGTTGACAAACCATTTTTGTGGGAAACTTATATAGAGCCACTGAGGCATTGTGTGCATAGTCAAACAAAGGTATCTACAAGACACTAACCTTCCATTTTTGATGGTTCGAGATGATTATGAAGATCCTAGATCACTCATAGCATGGAATTTAACACATGGAGGGTGTTTTCTGGAAAACATTATAAGCATTTGGGGCATTTTTTACCCATAGATTTGGGAAATCCCATACATAGATATGACTCATATGTGTGGTAAGACATTTTGATTCTCTCAATAGGGATGGGCCCAGGTTCGAAGATCCTGGAACCTAGATATTGGAATCCCTTCCTAGTTCTGATTCATAGGAAGGAAATGGCCTTTTTATGTTTAGGGTACCTTGTAGTTTAATGTCCTATAGTTAGGAATTTAGTTTTCCCAGTATGAAGTGGAAAATAGTAATATTCCATTCAATGTCATTCCAGTAGGCCAGTCATCGTAGATGTTTTCTCCATGGCCTTGTGGGGGAGTCCTATAAAGTAATTAGTAATCCCACATTAGCTATTCTCGGTGTGAGAAACAATAGACGATAAGGGTTTCACTCAACAACCTTGGGATGGAGGGATCAAGGAGAATAACATTGTTGGTTCATGCAGTTTAACATCGTGTAGTGAGGAATTTGATGCTAATTAGTTTAACATCATGTAGCATAAATGAATTCATAGTGCAGTTTATTGTCATGTGATTAGGATGTCTTTCATATAGTTTATCAATGTGTAGACAAGGTGTTGAAAAAACAGTTTAATTGTAATGTTTTAGCGATGAATTATCAACCGAATCATGAATAAATATGAGATAATTAGGTTGGGATATTTTTGGTATACACCAGACATGAATTGGGGAAGAAGGAGTAAACCATGATTTTGGGAGCCCTTGAGTCAAGAGGGATGATGTGAGGCTTTGGAGACAATGAGCATATAGAAGTAGGAATGACCTATCATGAAAAAGAATTTTTCATAGTTTGACATGACATTTTTGTGGGAAACATATGCAGACCCATCAGGGCATAATGTGAATAGTCAAATAATGTTTTCTACAAGACACTGACAATCCATTTATGATAGATGATGGTGATTATAGGGATATGATATTTTCTGAGGGTATAGAACTTGACAGATGAAAATGGGATGTCTGGGTAAGTGAAAAATATTTAGACCATGATTAGTTTTATGTATATAGATCCTCTACATTGATTTGATTTATATGTACAGGTAAGCATGTTCATTTAACACTTTCAGGATGTATGAGTCTAGATTTTAAATCCCTTGAATCAATTTTTCTTTCACAAGTAAAAAATTTAGGGCCTTTTTTTTCATTTTATAATGGTTGGACCAGGATGATGGATCTAGGAATCACTACTTATCCTGTGAGGGTAGGAATCAAGTCAAATGTTGTTCTTGAGAACTCTATGTTCCAGTCTGAACTATGCATAGAGAGAGGTAAATTTGTATCATATTTTAGATGGACCAAGACATAGGGTAAAAGTGTCTTTACATTTCCAGTGACAGTAGGAATCAAGCTATGCATAGTTCTTGAAGGAAATTCTTTACATATGTCTGATCCATTAATAGGGAAGAAGGAATTTTTTTAAATGGTTGATAGTCCAAGATAGAGGATCCAGGTATCACTATGTATCCTTTGAGAGTAAGATTCAATACCCACATAGTTTTTGCTGTACCCTATAGTTTTACATCCAGTGGTAAAGACATTGGCCAATAGTGAACTAGTATGCATGTGGGGAATACTCTTCTGAGACTCCTAAACCCACATGAGAAGTACTCAATGTGAGAAATAGGGTCCGGAAATGGGATTTCTCTATTGCCTAGGGGGTCATGAAGAGGGATTGGGATTTTTCCCTCAATACAGTGTGGTATCAAGGCCTATGTTTGGAGATCAGGGAACTGATTATATATTCATCATGGGTAGGAATGAAACCATAAGCGTCTCTTATGAAGAATATCCCTATGTAGTCTTAACCTTTTCCTAGAGTAAGGATGAAAAACAACTGGGTGGCGGTTGTACCAAAACAGAGAATCTGGGTGTCACTATGTATCTTCTGAGAGAAGGAATCAAACCACACATAGCTCTAGTGATGCCTCCTATAATAGATTTGGATCATACACAGGGAGTTGAAGAAGTTTTAACCATTTTTTAATAGAATGTAGCATACAGGTATCCTATTTTCATCATGGGGGAACCCTTACCACCATTTTTAATATCATGTGAGTTATGATATGTTTGAGAGACATGAAATAGCAAGGGTCTCCTCTTTTAATGGAAATGAAGTTGAGATTATAACATAGGAATTTTTTTCTAGGTGGCGGCTAGACTTGGATGAAAGATCCGGGTGTCACTATGTATCCCATCGGTAGATGGGAATCAAGCTGTACATAATTCTAATAAAATATATTCCCTGTACCAATCTGATTCGTGCATAACAAAGAGGGATGGGTCATCATTTTTTTGTTAGTGGTTATAGAAGGATAAAAAATTCAGGTCTCACTACATATCCCACAAGGGAAGGAATAAATCCATACATAGTTTTGTAGTGCAATATGGTAGGTAACTAGTGATGGAGACAATTTCCCCTCATGTGAGAACATTATTGGGGACATGTATGATGGCCACCACATGGTAGCAGGATGAACAATTAGCTTTGATACCATATTCTTGGTAGATTTTTTCCAATTCAATAGAGAAGAAATCAATATCGTTGTCTGTTAGTATTGTGAGAGTAAATCATAACTTGGTGATTATATTAGCTTTCAAAATGTTGACAATAAATTTCTCTCTTACTTCTTTAATCGATAATGCTTCTTACTATTTGGAAAAGAAGCTAGTTTATGTGATAATAAAATTGAATTGCATTTCCATAGAGGGAGGATATAGTCCCACAATATCCATTCCTTTTATTGATATTGGCATTAATTAATTTGATGTGTGAAGAAAATCTGGGGGTTGATGGATGAAGTTGGAATGGACTTGGGAGGGATGACACTTTTTGGTAAAATTGGAAAAATCATACAACATGGAGGACCTCTAGTCCCCAAGCCTTCAAATTTATTGTGAGTGTTTGGTTTCGAATTGGTGTGCCCCACAAGTTCTGGAATGCACTTCTTTCATGACGGTAGTGGTTTCTTCTCATTCAATTCACCTAAGAAGGACTCCATCATGGCCTCTCTTATAAAATACCTTTTTCTGGTTTGTGCCATCATACAACATGATATTGACTTATATCCTTCAGATCTATTCCTTTGTATCCCAATATGGGGGGAGTTTTCCCTTTTTATGATAGTTCACAATGGGGTACATCCATATGGCGGTATGACTATACAACATAGAGATGAGACTGACCTCATTAATTTCTTCAGTGATAGTCTAATTGAATGGTAAGACCATCAATATTTGGGAAATACTAATGACTGTTTCATTTTAATATGGTTCAGCCAGAGATGTGTCCACGTTTTCCAATACATTGGATTGCACATTTTGTGAATGATGGACATAAGCTAGTGTCGGCTCCGATGGGAATTCTGACATTAATTACTGAACATGGTTCATCAAAGGGATATGGTCCTTTTTCTTGATATTAGAGTCACCATTGACTTTCTTGATGACTAATTCTGAATAGCCTTTATTCTTCAAGTGTACAACATTAACATGGAGTTCTTGTTCTAGGCCCACGAAAAGTTCCTAGTACACTTGATCATTGATCGTGAAACCTTATGAAAGTAAGAAGGATTAGGGTTGAACATATTTTTCTATGGATATAAGTATTACTCCCAAACCTAATTTTTTTAACTTGGGGTCTTTTATTATTTTTAATGTTTTTCTTCTGGACGCACCGTTGATGTGCATTTCCTAGATCTAGGAGTTCTCTTGAATAGAGAATAGTTCCTTGTCAAGTATCTCGGAATCTAATCATGTTACTTCCATTGAGGGATGATCTTCTAGGAATGTTTCTAATTCCTGACCTTCAATTGATTTATGTGGTATGAACTAGATATCAAATAATTGCTAGATGACTTTCCACCGTGATAGGTGTCTTGTAAGTATTTGATGACTGAGAATATGCTTAAGCGGGTTTCTACGAGAGACCAAGTGGACCTTGTGATGTTTTAGATAATGACTCAACTTCTAGACTTCAAATATTAATTTAAGGTATCTTTTTTCAATATTTTAATATCAATTCTTTGCATAAATCATGGTCCAGATAAGATAATATAGACTTTTCTTGTTTCTTGAATAATTATTTTCTATGAATAAGGTGAATAGGGATCACTCCATGGGAATATATATATAGAATGGGTGGTCTTCCTTCCATAGGTGGAATTATCATTGATGAAGTATAGTGATATTTCTTGAGATTTTAGAATTCATCCTGGAAGTCTTTAGTCCATTGATATTCTACCCCTTTCTATGTCAATTTGGTGAAGGGAAATCACATGCTTGTGAGGCTGTATATAAATAATTGAATGTAAGCTAGTTTCCTTGTAGCCCAATCAACTGAGTGAGGTTGTGATGTTTTGAAATTCCAAGGATGACCTTTTTTGTATTTGGCTCAACTTCTATGCCACAGTGGCATATGTTGAAGCCGATGAATTTCCCTAAGGTGATGCCAAAATAACATTTTAGGGGGTTCTTTTTCAAATTGTGATGTCATATTTTGTTGAATATTGTTTCATGATTTTCCATTTGGTATAAACATTGTGGCGATTTAACCACCAGAGCATCAAAATAGCATTAAATGAACATTCCTAGGAATAGATTGAAAATTTGGTTCATGGCGTGCTTATATGTGGCACCAAAAATTATCAAATCAAAAGGAATCACCTTGTAAAATAACAATCCCTAGGGAGCCCTGAAGGCGGTTGTTTCTTCATCTTTGTGGTCCGTCCAGATATTTTTATATCCTGAATAATCTTTCTTGAATGAGAGATCCTCATAATCAGTTATTGCATGAATTATCATTTCTCTGATCGGTACTAGGAAATCATATTTTGGAAAGTGGTGGTTAAGGTCCTTGGAATCAATGATGACCCAAATCTGTCCATTATTCTTCATGATGGGGACAATGTTTTCTAGACCGATGGAATATTGGACCTCTCAGATGAAGTTAACTCTGATGATCTTGTTTACTTCAGCATCTATTTTTCTAGTATGATTCTGGTGTGTCCTTATGGAAGTTTTCTTGTAGCCATAATGATCTTCCAACAGGCTCTGGTGGTGAGTGGACACCTCAGGATCGAGACCTAGTATTTTAGTATTATTCAAATTGAATGCATCTTGATTCTTCTTCAGTAAAGAGGAGTATATATATTTCTCTTCGGAAGGCTTAACCACACTAACTTGAGTGGTTTGGGATTCTTCCACCATACACTATTTTATTTCTTTGAGTCCATCAATGGTGGTGGAGACGCCTTCCTCAAATGAAGGAGGGGAAACCATCTCTTCTGTCTTGTCCATCAGTGGGGGCTTCTTTGAATAAGATGTATTGAGGGGTAAATAATTTTCCTCATATTCTTTAATTGACTAGACACTTCCACCTGACTTAGTGGGTTAGTTAAGAATTTTATGGGGTATTGATGATATTTTAGGGTCATTTTTATCTAAACCTTCCCTATTATCTTGATAGTCAATGAGAATTTCAACATTTTCAAGGTTGAAAACCATAACTGAAATCAAGAGGACTACTAAATACATGTCTGAACTTGGGCTTGTTCCCCCAATCTGATTAATGTGCAGTACATATTCCTTTTCGAGCTACTTTAGGGGATTGGTTGGAACGTTGTACAAACCGTCTGGGTGGTGATACAATAAATTTTATTACCTAAGAATTTTTTCCTCTTTGGCTCGTAGAAACTTGCATCAATATAGTGTGATTCACAGAAGTCAAATGGAGCTTTATCATCATGCATTGTCCCACTCTTTCCTTTAATTCTATATTTTTGGCATTGATGGTAAGAGGAGGGTATTTCAGTGTGTTTGTACAGACATGGCCTCCCTAGAAGAGTGTAAAAGATTTATTTTTTAAAACTACTAGATATTCTGGGTTAGCTACGAAGTCACCGAACTGGGTTTCTAGTTTGATTTGACTTAATATATTTTTATCACATTTATCATATCCCAATTGGGTCATGGTGCAGGGCGTTAGATCGCTCTCATTATGGCTCGGCTGATAAAGTGTTTGCTGTGGAATGGGATTAACACCAAATCCACTGTCTATGAATTCTTTCTTGATATCAACATCATTTTTTGTTCAAGAAAAAAATAAGGGTCCGATGTGTCCTTTCATGATGGAATCTTCATATTTATCCAGGAAAGAGATAATTGCATGTTATTCTGTAGTATTGGCCACTGTTCAGTAGACGTCAGTGGAAGATACTTTGGTATAAAACTCATAGGGAAACATAAAATCTTCTATGAGATATTCCCTGAGATCTTCTGATACATTCAACACATCCATGATTGAGGTCATAGCTAGCACTAAAGCAATATTCTTCATAATGTCATATTTCTAATCTAAAAGTCAGATCTTCCCTTCTTTTGGATTCTATTTCATAGGCACTTTAGGGTCTTGAGCATTTGATGATGATTGGTAAACCCTTGGGATCAGATATGAAGGATCCTACTTCCTGTGTGGATTGGGCTGGGAAGGTCTTATTGCCTATTGAGAGATACTAGTAATATATTCTTCTTTTTCTGGATATTTTAGAAGGATTGGATTAGGATGGCTTCCCATGGTGGTGGGAGAATTCTCTTGTCCTTGTTGAATCCACTTCAGGGTCCTTCAATGGGTTTCTGTAACCCTGACGGTTTGTGTTGGGGTGCATAAATATTCTTTATTTCTGTCTTTGTCGAGTATCTCTTGATATCCCCTGATTCTATAGTTTCATCCTTCACTCCGCCCCAAATTGGGTGTAGGGAATTCTGGTTGATGACCATATTCATCGTTATAGAAGGAATCCATAAAGTTTATGACAGTAAAAAGGAAAACAATTAGCCCATCTTCTGAGGATGACTTTGCATCATCATCTTCTTATAGTTATACCATTTTGCGAAGCAATGCCTGTAGTTCCATTTGGTGGAGCGATGTGAATTGTTCCTTTTGGTATGAGGTGCCCTTGTTTTATATTTGATGACATTAAATCTGACTGTGTCAAAACCAACATTGGATTTAGTGAATGTTTATCCTTTTCCCCTTACTTTACTCCATTATGATTGGACTTCTTATTGGGTGGTCAACCTTTAGAGGATTTTGGGGCTGAGGAGGAGGATTTTGTTTTATTAGGGACCATTGGAGGCGTGTTTGGTTTCTTCAACTATTCCTAGAGTATTCCAGGATCTTGGTTGAATGTTTTTCGAGCCATCCAACTAATAAACATATGCTCCTTTTTGTAAAAAAACTTCCATTCCCCTTCTTCAACTGGGTCATGGGTGGAAACCTAAAACACTTGCGCTAGTGGTGGTCCTAGTGAGACTTTTCATGAATCAATCAACTTTTGCAGGAGGTTTTTGAAGACAATAAACTTTTATATATTTTATCCCAATATCCGATGGAAGAAAAAATAATTTGTTCATTCATCATGATCTACTTCATCATCCCTCTTCTGCATTGGTAGTCGAAGAATGTTTCAATTAATAATGTATATGAAGTAACCATGGACTTGATCATCTCAGAATGAGTGGAATATATTTATGCATAACTCGATTTGATTTCATTTGGATCCATCCACTCATATTGATTGGTGGAGGTGACTGCTAATGTCTAGAGGGACCCACTTGGTTTTGTGGGGGCCTTGGAGGTGGATCTGGTTCAGGAGGTTGTTTCATCATGATGTAAGCTGATTTATCTCTCCCAACAGTTTTTACTGGGTCTGTTGGGGCATCCTAGGACTTGAGATTAGTCTATCATGAAATATATTCTATCCTTTGAGAAATGGTGTAGAATTACCAAAACCCCCTTTCATATTTCACTAGAATATGTGGTGATCATATCTCATTATAGAGGTTTTCAATGCACATGGACAACATCTCATATTGGGGGTGTAGATGGTTCAAAGAGTTAGCCAGACCTTTCAATCTAGAGATGATGTCTGAGAATCTCTCATTATATCATTGTTTAAAAATCATGAGATCACTAGTTTTTTTCTTTGGAAACATTTAGCTGAAATGGAATATGAATATTAAATGGTTATCCTCCCATCCTATTATTGATTTAGATTGAAAAATAGTGCACAAGAAAAAATCTAAGCCTTTCAGGGTTCGCATAGAGTATCTGAGGTTCACAACTTCTTATTGCTCTGGGGTTCCCATCATCGGATCACAGTAAGAGAGTAGTGAATTAGATACTAATCTAGGTCACATGATCCATTAAACACTATAAATAAGGGATTTCCAAAATTTTGTGGAGGTGAAACATTAATCACACAATCGGGGTAAGGTTTCTGTTATAGTTGTATCAGAGCGAGCTACCCCTCCATTTCATCCATTCAAGTTTTAAATAACTCGATAGTATTCAATATCAATTGATTAATTTCTTGTTGGACTTAAGAATGAGTGGGCGCATCAAGGGGTAAGATTAAATATTGAAATCCTACTGGAAATTGAGGCAGATACCCATCATGGGGAATTTTCTGGGGATTTTGTGGAATATGTTTCGATTACTTCCATAATAGAGGGAAATCTTGATTTTCTTCTTGGATTGTGTTTATGTAGACTGATGGTCCTAGATTTACCATGTATTAGCTCTTTTTACTTACTTCATCCATCGGGATGAGCTAGTGAGGCTGGTGTACATCAAATGGAAGTGTGTGTTGATGCTCCACTTGTGGAACATACATAGTAGGGTAACTTTCTCTTAGAAGCTCAATGTTGATTCACCTAACCTATTTCATTTCATCTTCTTGTTGATTAAATATATCCTCAAGAATGGGAGAATCATTTTTTTGGAGGAGGAGGTGGTGGGTCATAGACCTTGTTCTTATTCCTCTCCATGTTGGGGATTCACGTGGGAGGTTGTGTCAGATTGAATGAAGGGGTACCAAAATACAAGGAAACTTTTTGGCTTCTAGTATGCTCCCCTCTATGATCGATGTGGACCATCTCTGTGAGTGAGCCCACTTCTCCAATTTTGTCATTACTTGTATTATATTAAGTGAGGTCTATGTGGCTAATGACCATGATGTTCACTGATGAATACCTCATAGGGGGTGGTGTAATAGGTGATAAATGGTAGTAGAGCTTATTACTTCATTTGTTGGATCTTCTTCGCCTATTCTATGATACTCCTCTAGTTTCTTGGTGAATAGTGACTTGAAGGGAGCCCTAATAAGACCTTTTAGTGAAGGATGGGATCGAACAAGTGACTCCTCTATCATTTTTTTCTCCCCAGTCGGTAGAAGAAAGATGCCAGTTTGGCGTGAATTTGAGGTAATAATGCCCCCAGAACTGCGGCTTGAGGGTTTCTACCATTCCTCTGTTGTTGTGCCTCAGCCCATATTTTCTTCTTTCACGAGGGTATTTTGTATTTAATGATTCCCCAAAACTACACCTTGAAGCTGGTCTTGTATTGTGGTAGATTCTACTACCATTTCCACTTTGTGGATCTCAGTCTTTCCCAAGTGGGGATGAGCCGGATATGGTGTCAGGTCAGCATGAGAATTTATTACTTCCAAGGACATTAAAGGATGTCACTCCCAGTGAGTTTTTTTAGATTAGAAATGGGGTGATGCCTATAGTTTTTTGTTCTCCCCATCCTTGGATATGAACATAAAATGGGTCATCGTTGATAAGGCCTCAAAACTTATGCAGCGCATGGAGATAGGCCAACTCGAGGTCTTTGTTTCAACTTTCGGATTGTAGACACCATTTAGATGGAAAGACTTCTAGGTTGATTTGATGGTGAAGCTTTCCTATGATATTAATATGATCTTCATACCCATCGTAGGGAAAAACATTTCATTAATCTGGAAGAGAGTTGTCTAAATATTAAGGGGAATGTAATTCATATATTCTTCTAATAACTATATGGGTAAATTCAAATAAGAAGTTGTTGTAGTCCAATAAATAACTGGTATTCCATTCCTCTCTAGTTGTTTTCTTACAAGAAAAACTTCCTTTTCTTGTTCTAGTAGGGACTATTCTGATTGATTTTTCCACTTTGACAGCTCTTTAATGATTTTTTTCTAAGAAACTGGGTTATCAGGAGTCTCATTGACAAGTGAATTGTACAACGGTGGCTATAAATATGAGCATGGATCTGGTTCATGCTCTATTTGAGAAAGGATATCTATTTTCATGGAGAGATATCCCACATGTTGTATCCTATTTTTCCAATCACATTGGAATATGAGGGCTTTCTCTCATTTGACCTGACAAAGGGAGGACCTTCTCATCGAATAAAATTTTGAATTTCGGGAGGACCATTGCAGTTAGTGATGTGATGATAAGAACTACAACATTGGATTATTTTATGGGCGTAGGGAGGAATTATTTAATATATACCTTGGGTAAGGCCTTTTGGAAGGACTGTAGTAAGGGGAGTGCCTTCTTGCATCTCGGCATCATCGAGGGGAGGGCCTTCATAATGAATTCTATCATGGTGCAGATAACCAATGTAGCTCTAGTTGTAGGGATAATATCTTCATTATACATTATTGGAAGGGCCTTTAAGATGTATTGTAATGAGGAGAGGACCCTATTTTTTCTTGGTGTCACTTTGAGGAGAGAATTAATAGTGACTACCACCATGGTGAGGACTACCATCAAAGCTTGACGTCCGACTATAGGGAGAAACATATCTGCATTATATACCTAGTGGAGGACCCTCAGGGTGAACTAAAACAAGGGGAGATCCTTCTTTATATATGATATTCTAGTCAAAGTGATGGTTAACCAGATATACATCAAGAGATAGACTCTTGTGATCTATCATTCATGGCCCATGAAGTACGCCCCTGTGGGTTCTCTTGGGAGGGAATTCCGTGCAACTAGTAGCGACATTGTGAGGAGGACCTTCAGAACTTTTATTATCACTTTCATAATTTGGTAATCAATTGAGAGGATATGTAGCCTCAAATTATATATATCTGATAGAATAAATAATTCCAGCTTCCAACACAGCAGAATCATGAGTGTGATTTTCATTTTTCGACTTCCTTTGGCACATTTCATTTTCATACACTCTCTTGTGGGAAACTAGGGGTGCATATAGATGGTGATGACCTTTATGTATGGTACCCAATTTTATTGGTTCCCCTGATGTTGAATGGATATGTTATTGAACATCTTGTGTTCTGGTGAAGATATATGACTGCCTTGGAGTGGCCACCATGTTGGATTAGTTTCCTCCAGTTGGAATATGTATTTTTTTCCCGATCCGATTTTCCTTGTATCACTAAATATGGTCATCAACCCTCCTATATTGGAGCACGAATTATGGTCTGCTTTGGGGTGATTATCTAACTTGGTGGATGAATCCCCCTACTCAGGGAGATTAGTTTGGGGGCCTGACTCCTTTATTTTTTCACTGATGCAATGACATGTTGACCTATCTGGAGGATATAGTCTAGGACCATGTCTAATATCAATCATAGAGAAGATCTATTGAGATACATGTTTAGATGAAATAGGTAAGAATGACAATTTTGATGTCGTATCAGGGGTTTGGGCCTACTTCACTCCTCCATGAGTTTCCAGTGGGCACTGGAGGATCTCTTGTGTCGGGTTAGAGGAATGAGTGTACACCTGACTAGGTGAGATAATTGAACAATTTTTCCGGTTTCCACTACATTTGACTTTGGGATTTATATGTGTGATTATTAATTTTCTTCTACTCATTTTCTACTATATTTGTCTCACGAAATTGATTTTCATCCACATGAATTTGACTGCACCAATATTTTTTTTCAATTGTATTTGGCTAGTAGGATTTATATACACTAGCATTTTTGTATGATTTCCTATAATTTACCACCCTATTTAGATAGCGTGATTGATGTGCACTAGTAAGAGTTTTCGACTGCTTTTACCAGGTAGTCATCTTATTGGATGATGGGCTTCTTGCGCATTGGGAGAGATTTAAATCTGTGAATAATTTTCCGCTCTATTATTAGAGAAGGGCCAATGAGCATTGGAAATAATATAAATTTTATCATATCATTCCATCCTATTTCTATGGTGGCATTCATAGGAGTGATCTAGGATATTCATCTTCTCATAAATTGCCAATGTATTTCAATGGAAGGATTCAATTGGAGGGGAAGAATCGTATGCTTTCCCATTATGTGTAGCTGTATTTGTGTGGAATACCACCTCCTCAGTAACCTTGATGATAAACTACATCTAATTAGGCATTTTCCACCCTCACTTTGTTTCCTAAGTGTCCTGTGTCCATTTAACATCAGTAGGCACCCTTGGCATAAGATCCTCTTCAAAGAAAGAATATCAGGTTGTATGTTTCTACTGCCTATTTCATTTGGTATGGTCCATTGGGTGGGGTACATGTTCAGCTAGGATGAATTAATCATTGTTAAAATCATCTACCTCCATGAGATATGGGAGGTACTCATTGTCACACTCTGAGGATAGGCTCTCAAAACGATTTAAGACAAACATTGGAGTTGTCCTCTGTTGGATCATCGTCCATGGATGAATAGGTGGATGGTGGGATTTCATCGATTATAGGGCCTCGCTTGTGTCCTCCACCATGGGTAGAGTACCATTTTGGTGGTTCTCAAGAATCAGTTAATTGGATACCCGGCGTTGAAGATGCTGGGTAGGTGATGGATTCTTATTTTTTGGGGATCTGGTCAATTGTGCAGACACTAACGTGCATGTATGTGAAATTTTTTGAGATGCCATTTAGATCTATGAGAGATATATGAAACCTGAAATACATGAACAATCATAGATAAATAAACCTCTTCAATGTAGAATATCATGATCACATGAATGATTGGTAGTCTTCCTCGACCCTCTTTATTTTGAATGAAAAAAGTGCATGAGGTGGGTTGACCTCCCACCTTGGGTAGGGATTCAAATCGGGTTCACTATTTTTTTGGACCTGATTCACATCATACCCGGGGTCGATGGAAGGACCAATGGATAGTGAACCATTGTCCATTATTATGAAGGTTTTCTTGTCTTGTACGATGTCCTCATATGGGATCCAACATGTTTAATCAGGGAGCCAAAAACACCCAACGACCCTTGTATCCCTGATTCATGAACCTACTTTCCAAAGGTAGATGCTCGTTGGATTATGATTTAGCTAATGACACTTTAGGAATCCATTGGTTAAGAGGATGGGAGGTTGGGATCATAACACCCTTTTGGGTGGAATAATTGCATACTTTGAGACTCTCTTATAGATTTATGAAATACTTGTATGTTATAAAATCCTTGGTTCATTACCAAGCATGTGTCTATAGATTACCCCTAGGATATAAGATTAACCATTTATACGCATGTGTCTGGAACTGCTGAGATGACATTAGTATAAGACCAATAATGAGGCACTTTGTAGACTATCATCATCTAGGGAGGATGAAAATTGATTCAATATCAGGATCAATCTCGTAAGATGGGCTTCCTACGTATCCTCATGAGAGGAATCAGAACTCACGTAGTTAAATGCTACTTAACTGGACATATAACCTTTTAAAGTCATGTAATGTGGACCCATTTAGGTGTTTTAAGCATCATGAGGCAAGGAAATATAATTAGAGGATGCCTGATCAAGATTTAATGAGGGACATACATCGAAGAGGTTTAGGATGTTCATGAGAGGCATGACCTTCTAGGAGGATATTAAAATACTGTAGATATGTCATGGTGAACACCAGGGTGGTTTTGGTGTTGGATTTGGACCTCGGAGATTCTTCCTATATATCACTATTATCTAGTAAACAAATCCCTCATAGTTCATTTTAGTTTGGGGGTTAAACCATAAGAAGGACCTATTTGTAGGGGCATGATTAGGGATTTTTCTTTGAATAGGACCCCCTGAGCTCAGTCCTTTAGATATGAATCCAATGTATCTTGTTTTAGAGATGGAATCTGAGTTCACATAGTTCATGGTTGGGGATTATGTGTTGAAGCCTCAAATTTTAAGGGGTTATGATCTCTCCTTTGATGGATGAGATGATGTGAAACTATGTCCTAGATAAAGGATTATTATATATTCTAGTTATGTTGTGAATCAGAGTTCCTATAGTTCATGATGGGATGTGTGACTCTCTTTTTATCACAGACCTTTAATCCCATGATAATTTTTCTCTGTGTGAGAAACAAGAGGATTTAAAAGATTAAACAAAGGAACTTTCCCAATTGAGAAAAAAGTTGGAGGGAGATGGTGGACGATGGCACATCTATGAGACCAACGGGAGATGGAACAAGGATTTGAATGTGTCATCTCTAGGACTATGTTGATAGCCTGGATAATCTTGTCTGGTGATATATATAGACAAATCCCATGTCGGGTCAAAGAGGGGAGGAAGCTCCCCCTCCCATAAAATGTCTAGGAGATTGTAGCAGGAGGAGTGCCCTGAAATGAGTTATGAGAAAGGGGAGAAGCATTTCTTCTTCTAAAAAGGAAAGTACGTATGATCCCTTTGGCATGCCATTATCCCTCAGTGAATGGAAATGTCAGCGATTTCCCTTGATCTTTATAATTAGGAGGCTCAAATCAGCATCCCAAGGTAGGAATCTGGGGTACCTAGAGAATGTGGACTTAAGGACGTCTCAAGGGTCTGAACCATTGTGGGAACTGACATTGTGCCTCATCTTACCATAGGTATATAGACATATAAGGGCACACTAATCCACCCAATAGTCTAATCATACAGGCCTGGTGTCTTTGGACTGATGTCAGTGGACTAGTTAGGAGAGTGTACATAGAGGGAATGATGTTAATGGAAGGACAAGATTTGAGTCTGAAGGTGGGAAACCCAAAGACATCCTATTCTTCATACCATTGGTCATAGAAAATGGGTGCTTCCCCACATAGTGTACTTCTATGTGGTTAAAAGGGTCATCCACACACCAAAGGGGTATGATGATCTAGATGCAAGCCACTACATACCATGGTGGTACGTAATATCGGGTTCCATCTTCATAGCATGGTGCTATGTGGTGTAGGGTCTTGTTCACGTAGAAGTGTACCATGCAGTTCAACAGACTGAACGAGGGGTATTATGCCTATGGTTCGCAGGAAGTTCATCATCGAAGGGCCTATGATTCATGGTTCACCAACTAGGTTCAAATCCAGTTTATTATTATTATTTTCCTTTATTTTTATGGTTCTCGATGTGTTTATAATTTCTAAAAAACCTTCACAGTTATGTACTTCGTTGATCATTTTCAATTGAAGTCTTCCATTCATAAACTCCAAACTCTTTGAAAAAATCTTCTTCATCTTAGTTCCCCAAGTGTTCTATTTTATAAGGTTCTAGGAAAGATATATCAATGATAATAATAAAAAAATTTTGAAATCCCATGGAGGGATCATCTGACCAGTTGATGACTCAGTCAACTGAGGTTACTGGTGTTGCAGTTATTGGCAGTAGAAATCAATCCTTCAATATCACGAATGACACATTTCATAGGATGTTGATAGCCCCGCCTCATCGATGAACTACTTAGTATGTGGGGACAGTATATATAGACTTAATTATTTATCATTTTTTCTCCAATTACAAGGTTTGAATCACCTTCGTTGGCTATTTTCATCTCATCTGTGAATGTTTTAGATCACTGGACAAAGATTCACGGGATGAAATTTCATAAGATTCCACGTGCTTCTTAGTTCGCAGTCTAAACCTTATATAGAACTTTCCAAGTAATCCATTTGTGGACCATTTTGGTTACTTTTCTAAATTGGATTTCTTCATTCTTCTCCTCAAATTTTCATCCCCACTTTCATATCTTTCCATAATATACTTTTTGGGATTATTTTTCTTCCCATTTTAGATTTTTTGAGACCCTAAAATGATATAATAAAAATTAATATGATTATGGAATAAGTCAATGACATTACTTAAGTCGTTCTATAGGAGGTTCTAATATATACAAAATAAATTGGACATATGGTAAGGGATAATTTCTCAATCTCCTTACAATCTGAGATTTTTTATATGTAAATATTTACTGGTATATATTTATCATCCATGTACATGTTCCCTAATTATGTATTATGAAATATTATTAATATTATTCTATAATTTTTAGAATAAATTTTAACCATTGGTGAATTTTAATTAAATAGTGTCAACGGAATCTTTTTTCATTTTTGATAAAAGGAACTTTTTCACTTTTCTGGTAAATGTATGAGGGGAATATTTTTTTAGTTATACGACATGAAAATATTTTAACATTTTCATAATGCATTATTTCCTTGAATCCTTCTTTACAAGCTTCCATTTTTATTTTAAAATAAATTTTATTCTTTTAAAATTTCACGGCATATTGAGAAAAGAAAAAAAAATAATGAAGAAAAAATATTTTCCTCAAGAATTAATTTCAAGTGTTACATAAAAATTATTTTCCAAATAAGATAGAATAATTTACTATGGTTATTTTTCATGTATAATATCCTTATTTGTGGTATGTTTTTGTTGTGTTTATGATGATATTATATTTAGTAATTCCATTTGTTTTATATGGATTATGTTATGCTGGAATGATGTTTAAAGAAACCCATTTTTGTCCTTGGGGTATGATGAATGATTTTTGTTATTATAGTACATGTAAGAATGATTTAATTATGAGATATGTGGGGCCTTTACCCCTCCAATTATTTGGGGGATTTTATTTAAAGCAACATTAACATATTTTTTTGGGCACTCAATTTACCCCTCTTGAGATACTCAGTCTTGCTAAAATTTACTTTGAAATATTCAACTGGGATTATTCTAAATGTTCTGAAAAATAGAGTGTCATAGAAGAACTAGGTTCATCCAATATAGTGTATCAGTTTATACTCATTGATGTTGCATTTTCTATTGTATATCTCATTTTATTGTCAACACAAGTTCCTGCAACATAATGAGATATTTCCTCTACACTAGAAATTGGAGGATAATTATTCTTTCACAAATGGCCCAAAGGCCTTATTTTTTTTATTGATTTTTTATATTACCCTTTTCAAGCAATGAGGGGTAACCCTTAAAAGGCTTGTAGGATTAGATATTACATGACCCATAGGTCTTAGAAGAAATATCAAGGCTATAACTACATGGAACTGCTCCTCCCAAGCATCTGCATCATTATATCATCTCTCCACCTTCTCATGGATGTTCATATAGGCTTCCCATGCATGCACAGGGTAGCCCCAAGGACAAAACTATACCCACTCTTTCTTCCACATCCGTTAGCTTCTACTCTGGTGAATACTCCTGACCTGAATCCTCATCTGGATTCTGCTCTAGGTAGATTCTGTTTACTCAATTAGCTCTCCTGATAGCCTTGAGGTGGCTTGAAAACCTTGAGGTAGCTCGAAATCTTTATTGTACTGGAGGGCTTGGGTGGCCCAGAGTCCTTGAAGGACCCGAGGACAAAACTGGTGGCCCGAAATCCCAAATAGATGAATAGTTCTGATTCCTACAGTACCGAACACTACCTGCTTCAGTACCTGCTATAGTACATGTATAGTAACCTGGAAATATTTCTTTATTCCTCAAACCTTTCAATCTTAAATTCATTATATATGTAGTTAATAGTCTAGAAAATTTTAGTGGGAGGTTTCAAAAAAAATTCTTATACTTTAGTTATATTTGACAGGTTTTCATCACTTAAATCACAGTTACCTAAGCTCATGGTCGGTTAGATTGTTTTTTAACATGGAAACTAACCACAACAACTTCATTTCATTTTGCAATTATCCTTTTTTCCTATATTAGGTTCAAGACATCATAGGGTAGGTTCAATTCTTCTCATGGACACATGACTTGTTCTTATGGATATTTCATTATATCATACAACCACTTATTTGTTACTCAATGTAGGTACATCTATTTATATGGTAGGAATTTTTTCATTTATTTATTAAAAATATATACACACATGGTCAGTCCAAATCTTATAGAAATTCATCTCACCTATCACATTGTAGCTTGGTTGTTCATGTAGTAAGGTGATCTCTAATGCATGGTTGGTTAATCTTTAATGCATAGTCAGATCATGATGTAGGCATAATTCTCTCATTAAATGTATTTTAGGTAGTTTTTTCATGTGTTTATTTGGAGTACAATGTGTGGTATGTTCGACACTATCACCTTCCTTTCACAATGAATTCAAATGCTTCACATATTAACTACATTACACATGATATTGGTTGTCATGGTAGGTTCATGACTTGGTATATTTTTTCATTCTTTACAAAATAATTAAATAACCTAAAAAATTAAATTAATTATAAACATAAAAAAGGATTTGGTATTATTAAAATTAGAAGATTATGGATAATGAAAAAATAACTTACTTTTTTTAATGAAATGAAATTATAGTTTTTCATAATTCAGAATTTCTAACTATTGACTCAAAAATCAATCCTTTCAAAAAAATATATAATATTCATCCTAAAACTATTATGAAATGAATATTTAAAAAACTATATCATCATTTATAATACAATTTATAAATTTAGAATAAATTAATTATAATAGTCATATAAATACTAAAATATTTATTTTGATGAAAATGTATTCTTGATTCATATAATTACCATATTATAATTACATAAATAATATCCAAAATTAATATAATATTAATTCTCTAAATTGGGTATATGATATATTTATTAGAACTATCTATCATTTTTTTAATTTAATTTAAAATGTTCAAAATATTTATCACACATAAAGACAGTTTATGAAATATATCTATTTTGACTTTACTATATTTTATCTTCATTTCAAACCACATAATTAATAATTTATTATTGATGAATAATTTTATTAAGTAAAATATTTCTACAAATATTAAATAATTGAGACCCTCTAAACCAATGTCTAGGTCTTGATGGTCATATTAAAATAAAAGTATATCATAGTTCATTTGAACTTGGTGTTGTATATACCACATGCAATCAAATATATTACATAAAAAATAATTTAAAAAATATTTGGGTGTTATATTCTACCCCCTTAATGAAATTGTGTCCTCATAATTTTATCTCATTCTTAAATAAAAAAATTTTAAATCCTTTTTTATTTCAATCAATTCTAGAGAATGAATGAAAAAACACATCATCATGAAAGGAAAAAATCTTCTAGATATTTAAAAATAACATTTTTAAAAAAATAAATCATAAAATAAGATAAAAAACCTAATTTTTAAATACCTATAAGGTAAATCTGAACATCACCTAGAATAATACATAATTTTGTTCCTAGATAATGTTATCATTGGGGAACCAAAAAATATAGACATGAAGGAAAAAATAAAATACAAGGAACACTTAAGTGTGATATAAAACATGATCATGAGAAAGTAAAGGACCAAAACCACATAAATAATTAGGAGATAAATAACACCACAAATTCATCATAAATAATCTAAAAGGATGACCTTTTATTTAAGATCATTTTACCAGAGTTGAGGGATTGTTTTACCACCAGGATATAGAACATGGGATAATATTCTTTCTTGATTTCTTTATATTTTATAATCAAAATTTCCTTATTTGGTTATTATTTGATCAATTTATAATATTATAATATCTCTTACTCTATATTCACTATTATTTTTTCATACATAAAGTTCTAAATGAACTTCTAATAGGACATATGATCCACAATAAGATAGAAAGTTAATCCTCTTTTCTTTGTACCATAAATGAAACAAAAATGGTTAGAAAAAGGTAATATGATATACAATACAATTATTAAATAAAATAATTTTAAAAACCTCTACAATGAATCACAAATTGAATGATTAAATAGTCCATAAAAAACTAACAATAAAACACTTCAAAATATTCCTAACCATGAACAAAACAAAAAAAATATGAAGGACATTATCAAATATTCTTCTAAGATAAAGTTATCATTTATTTCAAAACAATCATTGTTACTCATTAAGTCATATATGAATTTTTTTATATTTCTTAATTATATAATCTCCAAAATAAGAAAATATTTCCCACATATAACTTAAATCACCAAAAATCCAAAATAAAATCACATATATTTCCAAAAGGGAATTCGAAATTTATTCCTCTAATAAAATATAGATTAGCCCAAATTAGTTTCATTTAACTTAATGATATATGTTTCCCAAAAGAGTAAACTATAATGACCTAGACCCGAAAAGCCACCCGAACAGTGCTAAATAGGTCGGGTGTTATTACCTTAGGTGCACCTCCCCTAACGCCAAAGGCTGCCGACTAGAAGCGAGGGTCTTATTGGTATAGTGGGAATGATATACCCTCTCAGAGGAGGAAAATAAAGGTACTGTTCTGAGTAATAATATATATCATGTAGTGGTAATAAATAACTCAAGAGAGTTGAACTAGGCCTGCATTGCAGAAGCACATTCAATGGAAATAAACAACATAAGTAATACATAATAAAGTGTAGAAGATAATGAACATAACAACATGATAATCACATTTAACAACTACTAGAACAAATATGTAATGCATCCATTGCAAGTCAATATAAAAAGGGGCGCCAAGGGCTATCCAATAGTAACTACATTGACAATTAAGCATGATGATATAGAATGTAAACTAAACAATGTAAACTCTAGCCAGGCATAAACTCAAGGTCCATACCATCTCTATACAACAACTAATACAATCTAGACCTTAAAGATGACCACTTATCTACACACAAATCCATAATGTCTACACGCATCCCAAAGGGCACATGTAGGGTGTGAGATGAATCTCAGTAGGATAAAACCCAATGGTGAAAACCTAATATAAGTGTTTAAGTAGGAATTCATTTTTTAAGGAAAGAATTAAACAATACGATGCGAAAATAAACATAAACTCCTCTAGTTCTCAGAATCCACCATGGAGTGTCACATGCATTGTCCTAGGTTGAAATTTCAGTCACGAAAACTGGAACCATGTTCCTCCTGATACTATATGTTACAAGTACCAACATATCAAAGGCACTTCCATGAAGTATTAACTCAGAGGAATGGTGAGTCCTGTCATCAAGTAAGTAACCAGAGAGATAGCGATGTCTTCCCTCAATAATTTAACTGGAGGGATAGTGATGGCTTCCCTAAAATCTGTAACCGGAGGGACAATGATGTATTCCCTCAAACCACGGTGATCCTCTTCCCCCATCCCAATATCTTAAACGTTATACCCTAAAGGAGCCTCGCCTTCCACTTGACTTCCTATGACAAAAATCCCCAAACCAATAGTACCTAAATCACAACTAACAGGTGCATCTACCCACACGAGTGGTCAAAACCACATCATCATGGAGTCTCTTTGTGTGCACACTACTCAATGTTTCTGGGTGAGCGATAATCAAAAAAATAGTTCCCACGTTACAACTTCTATGACACCTCATCTCTCTACGACCGTGTCTCTCATGTCTGATGGCCTCACCATCCATGTAACCCAAGAAATGCCCAACCTAACAGTGGAACTACCTCAAGCTGACGTCCATAACGCCCAATCCCTTGGTCATAAGCACACAATGTAACCCATGCCATGTCCAACCTATGATCATCATCCCTCAAGAATATTCATGCCATGACCAACACAACCCAAAGGTTCTAGCATATGTAATATAACACATCACATATATATTTAATCAAAAGATATACTTAAAATAGAAAAACAAATAGGACAATTGAATTGCACTAACTATGTGTTGTCTCGTGACATTACTGAGGTCTTTAAGGCATCTAACAACTCATATAATGACTTAACAAGTTAAACTCAGCAGTTTAATGAAAAAAATTCATTTTAATACATTTTGGCATACTCGACCAAAATGCCCCGACTGAGCTACAACCCCTCACCCAACCCCTCTCAATAAAAAATACTGTAGGGCATGCCAAAAGGCATCCTATGGGTCTAATAAACAATTTAAAATGAAATAGAAGATAAAATAGGGTCTCTCTCAAAATACCCAATTACACGCTATATGTTGTGCCCCCAAAGGTCTGTGAAAACATGAAAGAAGGTACGCACCACCTTCTTGAGACTTGTAAACATGGGAACATCCAATATCAAGCTCCAATTCAAATCCGATCTTTGTATATCTACGTTTATGTCAATTACTATCAATTATTCTCGGATGAAAACTATAGTGTGGGAGGAAAAAACTAGAATGAAAGAGGGTGCACAAGTTTAGCCCTCCCGATGTTATCTGGTAGCCACTGACTGATTGAAGAATGGACTTCTGATGAAGAATCTAGGAGAAGAAATGCTTTTAGACACATGGAGTGTCAAGGTACAAAAATAGAGAACAAGATGGAATTTTTGGGAATAAAACACAACACTCTTTCATTTAAGTGAATAAAAATAAAAATACAAGGCATGTATAATGGACTACATGACATGTGGTTTCCTTGTCTGTAATATGACTTAGGAAAAGGTAGCCACATGGCTTGGACACACCACATGGTTCTACACACGATGAGAACTGATCTGATATGCAAAAAAGAGAATACACAGTGTGTCAAGCAACACTACACACCGTGCAATTGGAAATTATTACATGGTCATCAAATGGAATGTACTCGGTGAGCACACGGCCGGTACACACCTAACCCATACATAGTGTGTAATTTATAGTACATGGCGTGTAGTCAATAAATTTCCAAAGTTTCCAAGAATTTCTCAGTTTTCTCAGAAAAAGGTCAAAAATTCAAAAAGGGTCGTGATTTTGACATGTTCTAAAAACCTAGGTTCTTACAATCTCCCCACCTTAACATAACTCATCACTAAGCTATCAAACAAAACTTGAACATGGAACCGAACATACAACCCCGATCAAAGTAACCTAGAATACCCTGATCTTAATGGTTCTGGCTAAATTCCTCAAGGGCCTCCCCACCTTAAGATTTTCCTAACATAGTCTCAAACAAAAAAAACTAAAATCAGGCAATGGTTCCCTAACCTATTTTTGGACCCATGGTCCTCTTGTGATGGATCGTCACCCCTAAGACACTTTGGTGCTCTTGTTTCATTTTTGAAACCCAAACATATCATGAACCACATTGGTGTCTGCCCCCACGAGGTCCTGCATTCCATTGATTCTCAAAACAAACTAGTTTCCTAGCACCTCAAGTAACTCGCATCCTCTATGCCCCGATCCCCAAGACACCTCAAGTAACCCCCATCCTCGATGATCATGATGCTAAAAATATATAATATATATATATATATATCAACCATATGATATGGAACCAATTCCATTGACCAACATCTAGTCGGTGCATATAAAAATCATGTGCACCTCGTGCACTCAAAGTAGACATGCCCCAACAGGCCATGCCAAAATAAAAACAAAAAACTCACAACCACAATCATGGTGAACCTCTAACTATCATCAGCTCTCCAATATGCTCATCCTCTGGCAGCTCCATGACATGCACCTAGACGAATGTATGACTTCCTGATTTCTGACCTCCCTGCGGTGCTGCTCCCGTCAACAACCACTGACCCTTCATCTAGGTGCAACAGTCTCTGTCATGTCCCCCACGTGCAGCTGAAACTTGGCCACCCTCTCCTGGTGTCGAACCTGAACCAACTCTTGATGCCACTGTCTATCCTAGTCAATTCCTACCAGTTGTCTAAGAAGGATTCCCATAGAACCTCCCAAGATTCCCGACCTATCCACATTCCCGGCACTCCTTTGTAGGTCTATAGCATTGAGTCCGAAAATTCCATGGCTGTCCACACAGAAAGAAAACTACCGAAGAACATCTATGTGGTGGTCTAGTTGAGTCCTTGCCCGGATTTTCCCCCTAAAACTGATCACATACTCATTTTCTACTATCTGAACCATCACATGAAGCTGTATCCTGGCCAACCTGGGATCTATCCCTCGGGTTTCCCTCTGCTATGAGTGCCTAATTTACCACCTCTGATAAATAACCTAGCATGATCATATTTACCTTTATCTGATTGGTGTGTCACAAGCCATCGTCGAAGCGCCCCACCCTTGATGATTCATCGCATAGAATACCAAGTGAAAAATGAGACAACTTATTGAAATAGTTGTGTAGTCCATGAATGTCATGTCTCCGTAATGAAGGCTCAAGAACTCCTGAGATCTCTTGGCCCTCAGCATCTCTGGGTAAAAGTTCTCGAAAAAACTATCCTCAAAGTCCTTCTGTTTTAGTCCTTCATTCTTATGATCCTGAACATGCACATACCACCAATGCTTCATTGGGCCTCTCATAATGTATGTCACTAGCGTGTCCCTCTTCCATGGAGATGTCTTGAGATGCTCAATGATCTTCAGCATTCTCTCTATCTAGTTCTCAGCCACCTGTGGAACACTCTCACCGTAAAAAGCGGTGGGTGTTATGACTCGAATTCCCGCGTCTGATATGACATATATGGATCTGTAGCTTGTGTTCCTCTGTCGATCCCCTGTAAGACACATACCAGACTAGATCGAAGCTTCTCATTGAGCCACATCCCAAACCTTGCTAAACCCAGCTGCTGCCATGCCTACATTGGATCCTGTGTAACGACCCAAACTTTTGTTAGTGAAAATTCCTCTTGATCTAATTAAATGTATCATTATGGAAAATGGTAATATAAAATATGAACTTCCTTTGTTATATTTTTTTGGATTTCAAAATACCATTAATAATTGATACAGTTTATAATATATTCATTGAACATTGATCATAGGATTAGTATAAATATACGGATTTAATAAATCTAATTTACTCAGAAAAAGGAAAATGGCCTCATCCAGTAGACTTTCCCTGTATGAAGCCCATTTTTCAATGCTTGGAAAGGAGGTGGCATAATGGGGCTTCGCTCTTGACTAAGACCAACCCAACCTTCAAGACATTAACCTCGAACGGAACTGCCTACAAGAGAAGTGGAAGTTGATAGAGATTACCACCCGAGCGAATGTTATCAGATCCACCCCAAGAGTTTGTCACCATTTCACACCTTAACATTTGGTCCATTGTGGGTATTATATGGGGTTATGTAATGATATACTAGTACAATTATTATGTACATTATTTTTTTTATATAATAATTTATATACATTAAATTTATTATTTTTACATTGTAAATAGTTTTTAAATTAAAAATAGAATTTTTTAATTAATGAAGAAATATATTTTATTGAATTAATGTATTTATTATTTAAATAATATATCAACTAAATATTTTTAATAAATTATTTTTTATTAAATATAAATTCTCGTATAATTATTATGAATAAAATTGTGATTTTGTTAAGGTTTGAATGATATTTTTCATCAAGACACAGGAATTTTAGATAAATGATAGTTTTTATTTTAAAAGTAAAAATTCACATATTTAGAAAATTATTTATATAAAATGAAAATTATTTTTGGAATCAGTACATTTAAATTATTCAATGGTGAATTTTTCATAATTTTTTTAGACATTCGAATTGTTTGGTAAAAATTAAATACAATTTAAATATATAATGTGTTTTATGATAACATAATGACCAAATAGTGATGTAATAAAATACCATAAAAATTATGTTTAGCCAATATATGTTTTACCATAAAAAAAATTTTATTTTAGGTTTTTTTGATTTATTTTTCACAGCCTTTGTGGACCCTCCAAGACTTATAAAACATTTTGCCATTTTAAAATGATTTATTTGATAATGTGACTCACCTCCACATAAGAAAGCCTAAAATTTTAAGAGTTTCAGACATTTTAATTATAAAATATTGTTTTCCAGTACCCTTTTTCAAAAACCATGGGCAAAAAGTATGGGATAGTTTGTGGTTTTGATTAGTTTAATGTATAGGTTCCAAAACCAAAAAAAATAAAGAATTCCCTCTATTTTTTTATTTGAACCCTCCTAATATCCCACTTCCTCTTCCCTAAAAGCCCTTGGAGATCAAAAAACATCTTCCCTAATCTCTATATAATCCTCCCAAGGATCCCCAATCTCCCAGGAAGCCTCTCTAAAGCCCCTCCCAAGCCATTGTGATCACACTTCCAAGTAATGGATTTCTTCCTTTCTCATTTTTTTCCCAATTTAATTATATTGTTATGATCTTTTATTTTCAATTAAAAATTATGCGGTATGATTTAGCACCTCCCCCATAAATCCCTAATTATTTTTGTGTGATTATATACCCCTTTCTCACTCATTAATTCTTCCCTTGTATAGCCGTTAACCTGGAGAAATTTCGTATGGAATTTCTCTCTTCTTATTTACATTCAATAAATTCTATTGTATTATGAATGTAAATTCTATTAAATATGATGGAAAATGATTTTATATTACCTCCTTACTATTAATTTCATTTAAATATTATAATATACCCCTTTCTCTCTTATCAACCATTTTTATGAATTCTTATGTCACGATGTTATGCTGTCGAAATTGCACTGCAATTTTTCTGAATCCAAAGTCATTGTGTAGTTAATACCATGCCCATTTATATATAAATGTATTCACCTTTATGCACATTTTCTTATTGATTATAGAGTTTTATGTATTAATTCCACATTCCATTATCGTTGAATAATTTTCAATGTTTAATGAGTCAATGGTATATGATCTATGTGACACACTTATGCATGAAATGATATATTTAAGAAGGGTGCACGCTGATAGCGATCCAATGCATTAGGTATAGATTAGTATCATGATACGTCAAGTGAAATGATGGTTTAATCATGATAGTTCAAGTTCAATGAGGATTTACTTATTCTAATTCAAGTGCAATGAGTGGTTACTAACGGTCCATGTGAAATAATCCTTAACTCATGATAATATCATGTTAAGTGTTGTTGCCACATTTCCATGTTATGATAATCATGAAATATCATTTCATTTTGTTCATGTTTATATTATTCTCCATTGATATTTATATTTCCTAATATGTATTGTATTATTCCATTTATTCCTTTATTACTCCATTAGTAGGATTTATGTCTCACCCTTTTCTTATCCATTTCCTCAGGTTCTCCCATGCAATGCTTAGCCTGAGGGAATTTAGTGGTAATGTAAAGGAATTTTTAAATAAAGATGTTGTGTTTCACATTTTAAGTCATTATGTAATGTTCATAAGCCCAAAATACATTATACATCTCTACCTTTCATGTTGTATCAAGTGAATAGCTTATGTAATAAATCATGTTCAAGTGTTTAATAAAAAAAGGGTTGTTATATATGGTATCAGAGTATATGTTTAGTTTTTTTTGGATTATGATTAGACAACCCTAGTGAAAGTCTTAAGGATAAGACTAAGTATAATAAAAACATCCCTAAATTTTTGTGAGTAATGCTTAAATGGTTTATCAAGAAAATATATCCCTGTCTGGATATAAATAGTTGAGGTGGCCTTAGCACAGATGTATCTAGGGGTAAAACCCAAAAACACCGATTTGATATATACTCAAACAGGAACTGGTAAACGATAATGGAACTTGCTTTACTTTGGGTTAAGACACACCCATGTGATATGATTTGGTAAATTCATAAGCTTAGTACATACCATTATTAAGGAAATAAAAAATGACCCTAAGAATATATGTTGGGAAGTAGATCATGGATAACATAGATTGGAACCTATAAGTTCATATATTAAATAAATAAAATTAATTTATAAGAAATCTATTATTGTATTTGGATTAACCTTTATGTGTTTAATAGTTATCTCCCCTAAGTTGTTTTGGATGAAGTAAATAAGTAGAACCGGAATCAAAAAGTGCAAGGTAGGGTTATCATCTATAGTTCTACACATTCTTTTATATCCCAAAAGTTTAGTAGAACAATTCCGACACCGCCACAAATAATGGAAGTAAAGATGTCGGTGAGAATAGAAAATGGGGCAATCATTGCATCCCATGAATATAACTCCTCCCCAGTCACACTCTGTAGACTAAACATTCCGACAAACCTCATCATACTCCCTCTAGAGAAATTTGATGCAGTTGTCGGCATGGATTGAATTTCCTTATATAGATCCAAAATAAATTTACATGAGAGGGAAATCACTCTCCATGTGGAGAATCAACCCCAGATTCTATACATGTTCAAGGTGGAAGATGAGTCGTCCTTAGCACCATCATCTCAATAGTGGATATTACTGCCCTATGAGCACATGTATTTGACTTAGATGATTGATTCCAAGGAATCAACCATCTTTAAGACATGCCTATTGTGAGATAATTCTCTAAAGTGTTTCTTGAGGAATTTCCTAGTATTCCTCCTATAAGAGATGATAAACTCCAAGTGGATCTTATACCTGGGGTGTTTCTAGTACCCAAGACTCCATATAGAATTGGAGTTGGGGATCTTGAGGAGCTAAAGAAACAACTATGGGAGAATTTGGAAAAAGGGTTTATACACCCAATTGATTCACCATGGGGTGGACCGGTCCTCTTCATCAAAAAGTAGGATTGATCAATGCACCTTTGCATTGATTATCGTGAGCTCAACAAAATCACGATAAAGAACAAGTATCCTCTGACCCAAACTAATTACTTTTTGGATCATCTACATGGATAAAAATACCTCTCCAAGTTATATTTGTGGTCAGGATATTACTACGTATGTGTGAAGAAGGAGGATATCCCCAAGACTGCTTTTCGTACAAGGTACAGGAACTATGAATTCATAGTAATTCCTTTTCGACACATTAATGCTCCAGTAATCTTCATGGACTTTATGAATAGAGTGTTTAGAGATTACCTCGACAAATTTTTGGTAGTATTTATAGACGATATTATAACATACTTCAAAACCAATGAGCATTATGAGGAACATCTAAGAACTGTACTAGAGACCTTGAGAAAGGAGAAGCTCTATGAAAAGTACATCAAATGTTATTTCTGGTTAAAGGATGTCTCATTCGTGGGCCATATAATTACAAGAAGTTGGATATATGTCGATCCCTCCAAGACATATTCAATTGAGGGATGCCTGAGGCCAACATTGTTAATGGATATCTGTAGCTTCCTGGGGTGATCTAGATCTTATTATTGATTTGTGAGAAATTACTCATGATTTTCAAACCATATTACCAAGCTAACTCAGAAGGGAGTCATGTTTTTTGGTAGTTGTGAATGCGAAGAGAGCTTCATGGAGTTGAAAAGGAGGCTAAACCTCTATTCCCATGCTCACTTTACCCCAAAGTGGAGAACTTTTTGGGGTATTCGGTGATTCATCGAAGAAGGGCATGTGCTATATGTTGATAAAAATGAAAGAATCATTGCCCATGCATCAAGGAAATTGAATGTTCATGAGAAAAAAAATCCAACACATGATATGGAGTTGGTTGCAATGATGTTAAATTTCAAAATTTTACAGCATTACCTCTTTGGAGGAAGGTATGAAATATATATGGACCACATAAGCCTCAAGTAGATATTCACACCAAAAGAGTTGAACATGCACAAACAAAGATAGTAAGAGATGATCAAAGTCTATGACTGCTAAATACTTTACCACCATGGGAAAACGAACAAGGTGGCGAATTCTCTAAGTATAAAGGACCCAATGATTCTTTCATTGATGAGAATTCAAAAGGATCGAATCTTCTTATATTTGATGAAGATGGATAGGGGAGTAATAAATAAGGAAACATCAACAATCCTTTCACAAATTATTGCTCAACAGCCTCTTTTGGAAATGTTAAAGGATGATTGAAAGGATGATGTGTGAATTCAGAAATTTTTTGGAAACTATTAGAAAATAGAAATCCTCAGAGTTCAATGTGAATGAAGAAGGAATTAAGGGATTTGGGTCAAGATTATGTGTTCCATTGAATCTGGAGTTAAGGAAGGAACTTTTGGATGATGCACATAGTTCAAAATTTTCTATTCACCCAGTAAACTCAAGGATGCTTCCATATCTCCAAGAGAATTATTGGTGGGATAACATGAAGAAGCAGATCACTGAATATACATCAAAGTTCATAGTATGTCAGAAAGGGAAGGATGAGAGGCAAAAGATTAAGGGGATGATGAAACAATTACCCATACAAACATGAAAATGGGAGAACATCACTGTGGACTTTGTCACCAAACATCCAAAGAAATCCAAAGGAAACAATGCTATCTGGGTTGTCTTGGATCATCTTACACAGAATACTAACTTCATTTCAATTCGGAAGGATTTATAATTAGATCAACTGGCACAGATATACATTAGAGACGCGGTAAGTCTCCATGGAGTATAACTATCAATTGTATCTGATCAATATCCAAGATTTACCTCTATGTTTTAGAAGAGTCTTCAACATGCTCATGATATTGAGCTGAACTTAAATACATATTATCATCCTCAAACTGATGGCCAATCTGAGTGGACTATCCAGACACTTGAGGAAATATTGAGAGCATTCTCAATGGACTTCAAAGGAAGATGGGATCAATATCCTCCTCTTTTTGAGTTCTCATACAATAAAAGTTTTCACACAATCATTCAAATGGCTCCATATGAGTCCCTATATGAGAAGAGGTGTAGAACACCGGCATGTTGGGATGAATCTGGGGGGAAAAACTCTTGGGTCCAGAAATGGTTGAAGAAATGGTGGAGAAGGTTAAAAGAATCCAGTAGCACATTAAAGCTGCTCAGAGTCAAAAAAAGTGCTATGCTGATAATCATCGTTGAGACCTAGAGTTTGATGTTGCAAAAATGGTATTTCTCAACATATCACTATGGAAGAGAGTTATGATATTTGGGAAGAATGGAAAGCTTAGTGCAAGGTACATCTGCCCTTTTGAGATCCTTGATCACATTGGAGCAGTGGCTTATCAACTAGAACTCCCACCAAACCTATCTCAAGTATATGATGAATTCTATGTATCACTCATGAGGAAGTACATACCTGACCCATCACATGTACTCAATCCAAAGGTGGAACCATTTGAGAATGGCCTCTCTTATGAGGAGAAACCAGTGAAGTTCATAGATTGTAGAGAAAAAGTTCAACAAAATAAGACAATGGTCCTTGTCAAGGAGTTGTGGAGAAACCACATGTTTGAAGACTCAATGTGGGAATTAGAAGAAGTGATGAAACAGATTTACCCACATTAGTTTTAGTGTGGGAAAAGGAAATTTTGAGGGAGAAGGTTCTTATGGGGGGAAGATTGTAACGACCCAAAATTTTGTTAATGAAAATACCTATTTATCTATTTATATTTATCATTTTGTAAAATGGTTATATAAAATATGAACCTCCTTGGTTTTATGTTTTTGGATTTCTAAATACCTTTTCAAATTTTTACCATTGATAATATATCTATTGAACAATGATCACATAATTAGTATAAATATAGTTCTTTAAAAAATCAAATTTACTCAAACAAAGGATGTGATGGCCTCATCTAGTGGAATTGCCCAATATGAACCGCATTTGTCAGAACTCAGAAAGGAGGTGGAATCATTGGGATTCCCTCTAGACTAAGAACTAGCTGATCTCTGACACGTTAAGCTCGGATGGAACCACCAATGGGATAAGTGGAAGATGATAGAGATTACCACCCGAGCGATGTTATCCGAGCCACCCTAAGAGTATTTCACCATTGAACACCTTACCCTTCAGTCCTATGTTAGTGTTATAAGGGGTTATGTAATTATACCCTAGTACTTTGATTATGTACATATTTTTATATAATAAAAAATATACATTCATTTTATTATTGTTACTTTGTAAATAGTTTTTAAAGAAAAAAATAACATCTTTTAGTTAATTAAGAAATCTATTTTGATTAATTAATGGATTATTGAATTAGATAATATTTTAATAAAATATTATTAAGAAATTAATTTTTATTAAATTTAATTTTCAGTATAATTATTATGAATAAAATTGTGATTTTTATTAAGGTTTGAATGCTATTTTTTGTCAAAACTCATGAATTTTCAATAAATGTATGTTTTTATTTTAAAAGTAAAAATTCACATATTTTAAAAAATATTTGGATAAAATGAATATTGTATTTTTAATCAGGACATCAAAATTATCCAATGGTTAATTTTTTATAATTTTCTGAGACGGTCTTATTTTTGGTTAAAAATTAAATACATTTTAAATATATAATATGTTTTATGACATCATAATGACCCAATAGTGATGTAATAAAATACTATAAACATTATGTTCCTCCAATATATGTTTTACCATTAAAATAATGTGATTTTTGGGTTTTTTATTTATTTTTCAAATCCTTAGTAGACCCTACAATACTTATAAAACATTTTGTCATTTTAAAATGATTTCCTTGAGAGTGTGACTCATCTCTACATAAGAAAGCCTAATATTTTAAGAATTTAGGACATTGGAAATATAAAATATTTTTTATCACTCCACTTTGGAAGAAAACATGGGAACAACCCATGTGATGGTTATTGTTTTTGATTAGTTTAATGTATAGGGTCCAAAACCAAAACAATAATGAATTCCCTCTCTTTTAATATATAAATCCACCCAGGATCCCACTTACTCTTCATTAAAAGTCCATGGAGCTCGACCAAACTCAGACCTCCTCTATTTATAATCCTCCCAAGGTGCCCTAATATCCTCATAATCCTCTCTCAAGCCCCACCCAAGCCTTTGGGGTCACACTTCCAAGTAAGGGATTTTATCATTTCTCATTTTTTCCCAGTTTCATTATGTTGTTATGCCCCTTTATTTTCAATTACAAATGTTAGGGGTATGATTTATAAACTATAAAATATTTCCCTAATTATTTTTGTGTTATGATAGACCCATATATCTCTAATAAATTTCTCCCATATACACTCGTTACCATGCTGAAATTCTATATGGAATTTCTGTCTTCTTATTTACATTCATGAAATTATCTTCTATTATGAATCTAAATTCCATTACATATGTTGAGACATGTTTTTATATGACCCCCTTATTTTACATTTCATTTATATATTATGAGACACTAATTTCTCTCTCATTAACCATTTTTATGAATTCTTATGTCATGCTATTATGCAACTAAAATTGCACAATGATTTTTCTCAAGTCAAAGTCATTATGTAGTGAATATCATGCCCATTTCTCTATCAAGGGTATTCAACATTATGAACATATAACTATTGATTATAGAGTTTCATGTATTAATTCCAAATTCCATTATCATGGAATAAATGATGTTGTTTAAAGATATATGTAGTGTGATCTATGTGGCACACTTATGCATGAAATGAAATTTTTAAGAAGGGTGTGCCCTAAGAGCGATCCATTGCATTGGGTAAAGATTAGTTTCATGATAAGTCAAGTGCAATAACGATTTAATCATGCTAATTAAAGTGAAATTAGGGTTTATCATGCTAATTCAAGTTCAATGAGGGTTTACTCATGCTAATTCAAGTGCAATGAGGGTTTACTCATGCTCCATGTGCAATGAGCCTTGGCTCATTCTAATATCTTGTTAAGCATTGTTTCCACATTTCCATGTCATGATAATCATGATATATCATGGCTATTGTTCATTTTTATATTATTCTCCATTGATATGCCTATGGCCTAACATGTATTGTATTCCTCATGTTAGGCCTTGTTTTCTCTGTTACTGGGCTTTATTACTCACCCTTTTATTATGCATGTCTTCAGGTTATCCCATGAAATGATAATTATAATGGAATGTAGTGGTCAGGTAATGTAAGTTTTTAATAAAGAGGTTTTGTTTTATATTTTAAGTCATTATGTAATGTTTTTAATCCCCAAAGACACTAGACCTCTTGATCTTCCATGTTGTGTGAAGTGCAGAGTTTATGTAGTAAATCATGTTTAAGTGTGTAATAAAAAGAATGGTTGTTATATCCTGAACCTGATCTTGTCCCTGAGCCTGTACCTATCGCTCATTCTCTACCTATCCCTCATGTGACAGATCTTAATTGTGAACCTGCGACATAGTACCATCACCCACCTGCTGCTCCATCTCAATCGTCTAGGAGGAACCCATTGAATACCATAATGGTTAGAAAACCCACATATATAACAATATATATATATATATAATTCACACAGGTAAGGAAAGCTATAAAGAGGGAGTATATAACAACTTCCCTTACTCTCCCCCCATCACAACCCATTCCCATGACATCCTGGCCTCATGGACTCTTTACCTGCCCTTAATAGAGACAATTATCAAAGTACATCGGTCCATTCCCATCCTAAAAACCGACGTTGCCTCAAACTGATAACCGAGTCACCCAATCCTTACTGTCAAACTGCCTCAAACCAACGTCCAGGATGCCCAATCCGGTTGATCAAAATCAACTCAACCGTAGCACCTGACTTCTCAAACAAGATCTAGGCCCAAAATATTCTACCTCAATCAATTCACAATATATAATAAGCATGGCACATTACATTTCAGTAAACTAGAAATTTTATCAATAATTTCACCTTTTTACATTTCAAAGCATACAAAGCATGGAAATTGATATTATTCACATGGAATTCTCACTTCAAAAAGCATACGTGCATTTATGAAATTGGAATACCCTAAAAATGTGCCTATCAAAAGTCAAACAATCATGCCTTGCCCTAACAGGCTATGTTCCAATTCTCTATTACCACACCGAGTCAAGGGTTACATATCACATTCAATAACATCACAAACCAAGTGAGCCACCGAGGTGGAAATCATATATACTATAATCTGAGAAAAATAAAACAAAAATTCCCACCCACAGAAACTTGGTCCATCCCTCATACCTGGGGCTGCAGGAACCCAAGAAAAAACTAGAAACCCAGTTCCACTAACAACCTATCTCTGGTATACCATATCCAAAATAGTAAACTAGAATAAATAAAAAGATAAGTCTCAATTTCAATAGTATCTAAAAAAACTGTTACTAAATCACTGTCAAGAACTCCTCTTAAACCACTTTGTAACAACTCAGAACCGAACAACCACCCGAAGAGTGCTAAACAGGTTAGATGTTATTACATTAGGTGCAACTCCCCGAATTCTATAGGCTATTTACTAGAAGAGAGGGTCTGATAGGTATAGTGGTAAGGCTAGACCCTCTCATAGGAGGAAAAATAATGGTACTGGTCCGAGTAATTATATATAACATACAGTAGAAATAAAAAAATCAGTAGACAAGAACCAGAACCACATAGAAGAAGCACAATAAATAGCAATAAACAGCAGAATATATACATAATCAAGTGTAGAAGAAATTAAACACAAAACAATTCTGACCACTTTTAACAATTACTAGAATAGACAATTCATGCATCAATCGCAAGTCAATATATAAAAGGGGCACCAACTACTAACTAATAGTAGCTACAATAAAATGTAAGAATTCAGATAAATAATGGAAACTAAACAAAGTAAACTCTATCCAAACATAACCTCAATGTCCATAACATCTCCATGAAATAGCTAATACAATCTAGTTCCTGATGTTGACCTCTTTCCTACATGAAAATCCATAAAGTCTACATGAAAACCGAACGGCCCCCGCAGGGTGTGAGACGAATCTCAGTAGGATACCACCCAATAGTGCATACCTAATATAAGTGTTTAAGCATAAATGAATTTATAAAAAAAGTAGTAAATAGTACGATGCACAAATAAACATAAAATCCAATGGTGCTCAGTAGCCACACTAGAGTGTCACCTGATTCAGTCAACACTCGAATCTCAGTCATGTGACCCGACACCATGTGCCTCCAGACACTATGTGTCTCATGTACCAACATCCCCAAGGCACACCCAAGAAGTGGTAACACGTTGGAACAGTGATGCCTATACTCAAATAAGTAACTAGAGGGAGAATGATGTCTTCTCTTAGTGAAGTAACCGAAGGGAGAATGATGTCTTCACTCAAATAAGTAACTAGAGGGACAAAAATGACATCCCTTGAACCACAATGAGCCAGTACCCCAACCTAATTGCATCAACTCTATCCCCTGAAGGATCCTCACCTTCCACGTGGCTTCCTATAGTAAGAACCCCCAAAACAATAGTACATAAACGACAACTAACAGGGGCCTCTACCCACACGAGTGGTCAAAAACACATCATCACGGTGTCTCTCTATGTACACACTAGTCAAACTTTTCGAGTGAGAGGTAATCACCAAAATATTTCCCAAGTAACAACATCTCTGATATCTCATGTCCCTGCAACCATGTCTCTCATGTCTGATGGCCTCGCCATCCATGTAACCTGGGCCATGCCCAACCCGATAGTCACACTTCTGCAAGCCGACATCCATGATGCCCAATCCCGTGGTCAAGACCACCCAATGTAACCCGGGCCAATCCCAACCTGTGATCAATGTCACTCAATAATGTACGAGACACGCCGAACACAACCCAAAGTTCTAGAATATGGAATTTCACACATGACATATATATTTAATCAAAAGAAATACTTAACATTGCAAAACACACTAAATAGTTAAATTTCACTAACTATGTGTTTTCATATACCAACCCTGAGGTCATTAAGGCCGATAACAATTCATATCATGACATAATAAGTAAAACTCAGCAGTTTAATGAAAACAATACATTTTAACACATTTTGGCATACCCATCCAAAATTCCCCAATTGGGCAATGAAACCTCACCTGACCTACTCAAGAAAAACAGGTACACGGTATGGCCAAAGGAATCCCACAAGCCTAATAAGAAATTTAATATGAAATATTAGATAAATAAGGACTCAGTAAAAATACCCAATTATGCGCTTTAAGACTTGCCAGCCCATAGGTCCATGAAAACACCAAAGAAGGTATGCACCACCTACCTGAGACATGTAAACATAGGACCGTCTAATATCGAGCTCAAATTCAAAGTTGGTCTTTGTAGATCTATGTTACCATAAAATCCCAACAATTTTGCTCAGATGGAAACTACGATGTGTGAGGCAAAGAAACATGAACGAAAGAGGGTGCACGGGTTTTGCCTTCCCAATGTGATCCCACAACCACTCACTAATTGAAGAATGGACTTCGGATGAAAAATATTAGAGAAGAAAATTTTTTGGCCTCTTGGAGTGTCACGGTCAGAAAATGGGGAAGAAGAAAGTATTTTATGGAATAGGACGTGAAACTATTTCATTTAAGTGAATAAAAATAGAAATGCATGGAATGTATAAAAGACTATACACCATGTAGTTTACTTTTATGTACTATGACTTAATCTGAGGTAGCCACATGGCTTGTATGTGCCACATGAGTCGGCACATGGATAGAACTCAGCCTGTACATGGTAAATAGAATACACGACGTGTCAAGAAACACTACACGCCGTGTAGTAAAAAATTCTTACATAGTCATCACATGACATATAATCTGTGACAACGTGGCCGATTCATGAAAACCTATACACATCATGTATGTTATTGTACACATAATATAGTCTATAAATTTTTTGAATTTCCCAGAATTTTCTAGTTTTCTCAGAAACATGTCAAAAATTCAAATAAGGATTGAATTTTGACCTGTTTAAAAAACATGGGATCTTATATAATTTTCTTCAAAAATTACTCTAATCCCATATTCACTGAAATCACTTTTCAATATCATGGTAATATATATACAATAAAACATATGTTCCAAAATCTAATAACCCTTTTATCCCAATTATCCATAATTTACTAAATATTAAATATCTTCTTAATCCTATAGTTTATAAATTCCTTTCAACTTATGTAGAAAAATTTTTAATATTCCTCATATTACCTTTTCACTACAACACATGTTAAACTAAATGGTTAAATATACCTCAAAATTTTATCATAACTCAATAAATGTCTCCCAAGGTACTCTTACAACACAAAACCTCAAAATAATGAATCTATGAATTTAAACTTTTTATAAACCGTAAACTTATTAACCCATAAGGGTATGTAAAACTATTCATATTTCTTAATCTAAATTATCTTACCAACTAAAGTTGATTAATCCTTTCCTTTGATGCTAATTATAACACCTTGTACTTTATTCAACCCTTAATTACATGGTTCATAATAAGTGACTCACTATCTTAAATATCAAGGATATTTTAAATCTAGAGTTTCAGAGACTTAGGTAAACAATTACATAAAAAATTGTAAATTTCAACACCATATCTATTTTCCAACAAAACAAGTTCATTATAAAGACACACAATATCCATTTAAGCTAATTCGCATATATGGAACTCTTAATTTATTAACACTTTTACTCATCATTTATCCCAATGAAAATGATATGAAAATTTTTGATAAAAAAATTAAATCTGATTGAGACACAAAATATAAAAGAAACAAGTTATTATCTTTGAAATATAGAGAATTCCATAAGAAAGTTTACTTTTTTTAAAATGAACATTCTACCTCAAATATCTATTTGATTTTTCAGGGAAACAACTTTATTTCTTAAGGGATTTCACAAAAAATTTCATTTGAAACCGTAAAGGAAGAATCATAATCCAAGGGGCTTATAAGAAAACATTAAAAAAAGAAAGACTCTCCCAAGGTGTAACCTATTCACCATTATTATAAAAGATGGTTTTAAAAATTCCGTAAAAAATATGCTCATATACATACCTATTGAAATAAAATGATATCATTTATAAACCATTAAAAGAATATCATGTATTTTTAATGGGAAATCATACTTATTTTCACCCATACAATGGAACCTCCAATATAGATAATTCCCATATCTCATAGGAGTAACCTATAACTAGTAAACTATGCCACTTTTATAAATGCATTGGAGTACTATATCATGATCACCCATTATTAGTTAAATATCACGAACATTATTCATTCATATAAAATTTACATTAATCATAACATGATTAAAACACATATAGACTTCACCTTAATCCTAAAAACCATGTTTATTTTTATTTATTCTCTTAAGGAAAAAATGTTTTGTTTTCTCATAGAGAAGATATATATTTTTTGTTTCCATAGAAAAACGTTTTTAAACTAAATGATTCATAGAATATTGAGAGAACATATTTATATTAATGTACCAATTTAAACATATATAGAAATATTTATTGTGAATAATGGATAAGAAAGAGAAAAAACGTGATCATGTTGTACATGTTAATAAAATTAATGTTTTACTTTTATATAAAAGGACCAAAATTAAACCATGTAGAAAATTTATAAAAAAAATCTTTTTAATTATTTTTCAAATAAAGTCAGATAAAAATGAAATTTAACAACCTTTTTAAGAATAAAAAAGAATAATCTTGAAACATATAAAAGAACATGGATATGGTGTATAAAGAGATTAAAATTTTTAAAAAGCCTTTTAGAAAAGGGTTTTACCCAAAAAATAAAAAAAATAGAATAGTGGAGAAACCGGTGTGGATATGTCTGCATGGTCTAAGAATATTTTTTGGATTTAAAAGAAGAAAAAACATGAAAAACTTGGTAAATAATTATACATCTTCATTAGAAACTTGACCTTATATTAAACCTTAATCACTATTAGTTTGTACCTTTGGTGAGAATAGAAACAGTAGGTCATGGGGAGGGATTTAGGGAGGTATTTAGTTAGGGATCAATTGGGCTAGAGTTATGAATGGGTGTGGGGAAGAGATTATAATATATGACACACTTGGTATTACTTAAACAATATAAAAATAATTAATTTATTTCCCTTGTAAAATGATTATGAAAATGCGGATAAGGTTCAAATATAATTAGAAAATAAAATTTAGATAGGTGTTTGTGTCATTTTAAAATTTATCTTCTCATTTAACCCCTTTGATAACTGATTTTAACCTTAACCATCGTAAAGCATGTTTTATAATTTAAGGCTAATAAATTTAATTACAAGGTGAAAAGTGGATAAAAATGATCAATGGATGAAATTTCAAACCGTTTATAATTCTAGATCTCCCATTTAATGAATATTTTGATTTTTAAATAATTTAGTAAAATATTATTTATCATTATTCACCATTAATGTTATTTTTGTGATTATTCATTTAATTTGACTTTAAATTCATCAATATAACAATTGATTTAGAATATAAACTCATTTGATATAAATTTATCATTATTAGTATCCTTAAAATATGTGGAATAACATAATTAACCAAAAATATATTACTTTTAATAGACATTGAAATTTGGAGTCATATTTTGTATTGGTAAAGAATATCTTTTTATCCCTATGAAAACATAAAATAGAAGTTGAAATTTAGAGTCACATTTTTTATTTATCCTTTTCTAAAAATAATATAAACATTATAATAAAAGTAAAATGTCACACAAACATTTTAAATTATAAAATAATGTGATTAAGGTCTAAATAATCTCATCCAACATGAATTACGATAAGAATTTTGGGTCTTATCATTTAATGTTATCCTTAATTAATGTGTTTTACCTTTATCGTAGTGCCAATTTTTTGCCATGGTTACAATTCATAATGACATAAAATAATATTATAATTATTTATAAATTTGAACATCATGAATATAAATATGAAAATAATTTTATAAAAATTAAAATTTTAGAGGTTTGAGGAATTATATTTAATATAAGTTCACAAATTACAACAAAATAAAGTTTTTAGAAACATGTTTTTTTAAGAATAAAGATATGCTTATACCAAAATAAAATCTTATATTGATACAAATGTAACAATTTTTTTTAATAAATTGATATTAATTTACATTAATACTAAATACAATACATAATGGTACTTTTTAATTACATTATTTAACAAGAATAAATTACAGATTAAAAAAAGTGGCATTCTTAACTATTCACATAAAAACATATTTTCAGAAAAATCCTAAAAATTAATCCTAATTATATTATTAAATAATTATTTCAAAAATTATATACATTTTTTTGAATAAAATTTACAAAATTGTGGTGATTTAATAATTATATTCACACAGAGAACTCAATGAAACCCATTTTTTAAATAAAATGTTTTTGTGAAGATTAATATAAATTTATTCTCATTAATTTTCTAATAACAACAATTAAATTAATTTTAGTTCATTAAATTAGATATATAATCTACTTATTAGAACCATTTATCTATAACTTTTATTGTAATTTATTAATATCAAAATCCTTTGCACATAAATAATAGTTTTATTAAAAATATCTCTCTCACATTTGAAATATTTTATCTTTATTTCTAATAGATTGATAATAAAGTTTTGTTTGATTATTCATTTTATTAAAGAAAAAACTAAATATTTTTTTGAAATATGTTTATTCTTATTTATACCTTAAGACAAATATCTATATCCTGATGGTTAAATTTAAATAATAGTATATCATGGTTCATTTCATCTCAATGTTTCATATACGAAACACTATCAAATATATTAAATAAATACATAACTTCCAAAATATTTGTGTTTTATGGACCATGAATTAGAATGCATTATGGAAGTCATCATTTGAAATTTTTCTATAATTAGAAGTTATGAAAAATAGATGGTGTGACAAGATTCTATCACTACTGAAGTAATAAAGAGTTACATTCCTAATTCATTTAAAAATAGATTCTTTGGATTATAGAGTATATGATGGTTCTCTAAAAGAAAAAATGTTATAATAATTTCCTAAAGAGCCTATGCTTCATATCTCTAAACTATCATTCCCTATTCATCTTTCATAGGTGAAACTATTTCAAATTTGTGAGTGTTGTGTCATATGCTTTATATAGATCTGATTGAATTTCACTCAAAACTCAAACACAGTTGTGCCTCCTTTAAAATGAAGTATCTTGGTTATGTTATTGTTTCGGTGCGGATGTGCGTCGGGTTACGATGTTCCGCCAGGACGCGTTCGCGCGTGCACCCGTCAACCCGAGGGGATGGGCGCGCGGCTTGTGGTCCCGCAGTCCCGCTTTCCAAGGGCGGGCGGCATCCGTCCCTTATTCAGGGGCGTCTGCTCCTTGATCGAAACCGGGATGATGGGATGTCGGCTCCTCCTTCCTTGGACGTCTCCTCGGAACTCGTCGCCTAATCCGGGTCTCCCTCATAGACTTAAGAATGTTCGTGAATCTCGTTCCCGGCGCCATATCTTCATGGACACCGGTTAATTACGCTGCTTCCGCCCGGACGTTCCAAGGAGTCTGGGCGGGGCAGCAACCTGCGGTGAGAAGGCCGGGTGGCTCTGGGTGCTGGGGGCGTGTCGTAACACTGCGGCTCTGCACATCTGTCTTCCGTCCCTAATAGGGCTTCTCGAAGGCATGATGGCCTGAGGCATCCCGTACTAGGTGCGGGGAACTGTGTCACCTGAGGTTTTCCTCAGCTTCCCGTGTTTAACACGGGGTATGCCACGAGTTTAACGTCTAGCGGGGACGGCATCGGACCGATCAACACGAAAAGTGGATCAGATGACAGAACCCCTTGCGGGGAACCTCCGACGCTGGGGCCAGCACATGGGCGGCTTCCCAAGTAACGTGGAGTGGAGTGAAGTGGCATGACCCCACCGGGATGTGGCGGCCCGGGTAAGGATCAGGATGGATGATGAAGTGAAGAGCTTGGACCCCAGAGGGGCTTCCTACGTACCGCGCGTTAACACGGATCAAAGTCAACGTAGTTCGGGCATACAGTTTAACGTCATGCTGGACGTCGGCAAGCCGACTCACGAAGAGGTCGAGGCCGCCGGGCGGAGGATTGAACCGAACCACCTCGCACGGAGGGGGATGGAACGGCCGGGTGGATCACAGTTTCACGTCATGCTGGACGATAAAAGGGGAAATGGAAAAGGGGGGCTGTGGGGAGGCACCGTGGAGATACACACGGGCAGTCTCCCACAGGGGCGGATTCATAGGTGAATCAACGCAAGCGTGAACCCTGGAGGGGTCCAATGATGGACGAACCGACGTAAATATGACCGGGACGACCAGGTGGTGGGCTTGGACCTCAGGGAGGCTTCCTACGTACCCTGTATAGAAGACAGGGATCAAAGTCCACGTAGTTCATTCTGTCAGGACTTACGCACTTGGGGCAGCCCGGATGCTGCAAAACTCAGTTGGAAGGGACTTGGACCGAAAGCGGAAGACACCTCGATCCCAGTCAGACCCTCTACTGGCTTCGGCAGTGGGGAGGCGCAATGGAGATACACATGTGCAGCCTCCCACGAGAAACTAGGGGTTTGTAATACCCTGCCCCCGTAGGGAAAAGCCACTCCCATTAAATCGTCCCTAAAGAGGGGCAATCCCGACATCCCTGCAGGGACGAGCGGGTGGGGGCCTCATCCAAACCGGGGGGACCCTGCGTGCGGAGCACGGGATCAGGTTGCGGACGGTTTAGCGTCTTGCCAGACGAAGTACAGTTTAACGTCATGTGTTGAGGACGAAGCGGACGGTTTAACGTCTTGCCGGACGAAGTACAGTTTAACGTCATGTGTTGAGGATGAAGCACTTGGCAGTTTAACGTCTTGCAGCGCGGACGATGGGGGCTAGGCAGTTTAACGTCGTGCAGCTTGGACGGATGTGCAGTTTAACGTCATGCTGGACGAATATGCAGTTTAACGTCATGCTGGACGTATGCGCAGTTTACCGTCATGCGGGACGAATGCGCAGTTTAACGTCATGCGGGACGAATGTGCAGTTTAACGTCATGCTGGGCATAGGTTGCCGGACGATGGGTGCATGTCACTTCGCACGAACCTGGAGGGCCGCACGGGAAGACAACGCACGGTGCGGGCACCCGGGATGAGAATCATCGGGTGCCACACAGGCGGGTACCCTTAGGAGGTCAACGAGGACGACCCTGCGGGCCGGCGCGCAATCGGGGCGGCTGGCGCGCAATTGGGCCAGCGCCTGGCGCGCGGATGCTTGAGATTGCTCACACCGGGCTTCGGATAGCGCGCGGGGGCAACGGCTCATTCTTTAACGAATGGCCACTTGAAAGAAGGGGGGTGCGCGCAATCGGGCCGGATTGCGCGCACCCCGGGGGAAATTGCGCGCAAGCGGGTTCTTTTGCGCGCAAAGGCCTTAGGGTGAGTTTTTATTCAAATGAAAGAAGCCAGCGGGGATTGCGCGCGAAGGCGGACCCCGAGGCTTTCTTGCGCGAAAGAAAGGAGGTTACCTGAAGTTCGTCATTGCGCGCGGTAGGGGTTGAATTGCGCGCACGAGAGACGTTTCGACTTCCAGCAACCTCTGAAACGTTGGGGGGCGCCTTATATTTATAGGCAACCCCGGGCGCGGAATCCAGGGTGCGAGCGCGAAATTCTCCTCGCGGGCGCGGAATCGGGCGCGGCGCGCAAGGGAGTCGCGCGGACCCGCGGCGCGCAAAATTGCGCGCCGGACCGGCGCATTGCGCGCATCCCGGGGGGTTTGCGCGCGGAACATCACCTTTGCGCGCGGGCCTCTGAAATTCCGCGCAAGGCCTCCGGGCCCTCCGAAACATCCTTCTGACTCCAAATATGACCTCGCTTTCCGCATCTGGAGCTTCGTTTGGGAACAACGGACTTTTCCGGCGTCTACAAAAGCCCCCCCTCGGAATCTGATTGGCGAGAGGTCGCAACGATCGGGTTCCGAGGGAGACGCCGGAATGCCGAAGTCATGGGCGACGCGGGACTGTGGCGCGCAAAAATGGGTGTCGGGCGCGAAAGCGGCCGATGCGGTCGCGCAAAGCCTTTTCCGCGCAGCGCGGACCACGGCCTCGCCTATAAATAGGGGCACTGGGTCCCTCCGTGCCGTACACTGGCCTTCCGCGCGATAAGCCTCTCTGCTCTCGTGCGCGAAATTGCCTTTTCCGGCGCGGAATTCGCTCGCTCGTCGCGCAAAACCGTCCGGACTTCGCTCTGTTTTTGCGCGAATACCCGGGGTTTTTCGCGAAGGACTTCCCGATTGCGCGCCGTCCACTAGGATTGCGCGCCGCCTCTCAAACTTTTCCACCAGCCTCGTCCGATCCCGCACGCTTCATCCCTTAACCCGCACGACTCCTGAATCTTCCGAGATGGCCGCGCACAGAGGAAATGAAGGGGATGCCGCCACTCGCAGAGCCGAGATGGCGACGAACGAGGAGGTTTACAGAGCCAAGGAGATTGTTTCTAACAATCAATCCTTGTTCGACTTACTAACGCCGGCCCAGAAGACATACCCATTGTCAGACAACCTGCCGCTCTGGAACTTTGGCCTCCTGGATGAGGTTCCAGTGCCAGGGTTCGAGGTTGATGCGCCGCGAACCTGGGTGACTCGGGAGGACGAGCTGCCCCGCTATAACATCACCAACAATGGGCATCCGGCCAGGGAGACCAGGCACTTGGACGTCTACGTCCTGAACCCGAGGACGCGAACCATTGATGGGGGTGAGCCTACAGCGGAGAATTCTCCAGCCCTCTACTCGAGCACATACCGTCAGAGTGTCACTGACGACACCAAGGGCTGGCTGAAGGACTGGGACTTGCGATCTGGGGGCAACTTTACCAGTGAATGGGCCTGGGCGTTCTGGGTACGCCACACTTGCGATCACTTCGCAGAGGAGCTGCGGTACATCGGCCTGTTCGAGGCGGTGTGGACGTCGCAGTTCCACTTCTACCAGCAGTCTGAGCTCGGGCCGGAGCTGTTCACTCGCTGGTCCCCGGATACCAACACCTTCCATCTTCACCATGGGGAGGTCGGCATCGGTCTCTGGGACATCCACTGCATCGGAGGTATCCCGCTGGAGGGCTACCAGTACGATGAGTTCCTGCCACCGAAGAACATCTGGGAGGACAGGTCACAGACTCCCATTCTGACCTGGCATCTTCTTGACCTGGCTACGCAGCGGCTCGGGACCCAAGACTTCCAGAAGGACATAGCCTACAAGGATTGGTTCGGCCAGTTCCTGGGGCATGACCCGGCGGTCAAGATGCCAGGCAGGGGGAAGCGGTGCCCGACCGCAGCTCAGAGGAGCCGGAACGGGTCGTACTGGCGGGTCCTGGAGACGGGCGATTACCGCTCATGGGGGTACCGCGTCATCGAGGCCCGGGACCCAAACGTCCGGTACGCGGCGTTCCTGGCCGCCTTTCTGAGCGGGTGGCTCCTGCCAGTGTGGGATGCGAGGATGGGCGTCCGCCCGGCGACACTGGCGATGGCGGGAGCCATGGCTGCCAACAACAGATACAACCTCGGGGTCCCAGTACTGGCGAGGCTGTATGCCATTCTGGGACGCATCTCACGAGGGGGGTCGCCACGAAGGATCTATGGGCCCTTTCAGTTCTTCCACGGATGGGTGGCTGCTCACCTCGGTGGGTATATGTTCCCAAATGCCATCAGTCCTCCGGGCAACGGCCTGCGACCCTCCCTGCTGAACATTGCGGGGGTCGCTCCGATGACCCTCAGTGAGGAGGGCGTGAGGGTTCGGATTGGCAATCATGCCAATTTCAACTTCAGCCCGTTCCCCACTCCTGTCGGCCAGATGATCGACAACGGACAGGGCCCGCTGGAGCAGCATGAATATTTCCTGAACATGCGGGGCGGGGTGCTCGTGGCTCGGATCGACGGGAAGGTGATCTGCGAGCCTTACGTGCCGACTCGGTTCGCCAGGCAGTTCGGGTGCCTTCAACGGATGCCGAAGAGGGTATTCACTGCTGTTCGGGAGGAGACGAACCCTTGCGTCCTTCGCCAGATGTGGCTGATGTTCGTCGCCTTCGGCTCTGGCGACGTCATCACTCTCCCTCCTACCGGGATCGACACAGGCTTGGCAACCGAGTATGCCGAACACTGGGCCATCGCGTACCCCGAGGGGCTTCTACGGAAGCCAGTTCGGCGGCTCGAGGTCACCCGTGCGGAGACCGGGCATCAAGGGAGGAGGTGAGGCGCCGCCACACGGGGGAGAACGGAGGCGCGCCAAGCAGCGGGGCCGGCGCGAGCAGGGACTTCGGCGGCGGGCGCATCGCAGGCTGCCGCCACGACCTCGGCGCCCAGAGAGGGGGCGCATGCGTCGGTCGGGGAGCGGCCCGGGAAGCAGGTGAGGCGTCTGCTCGAACCCTCCCACGATGCGGTCTTCCCGGTGCTGTGGTCGGCCTGGATGACCCTGCGGCAGTCACTGGGGACCGACGTCATCTGGAAAAAGATACTCAGAGAAGGAATCTATCTGCCAGAGGTCGGGCGCCTCCAGATCACCGACAGGGTGGACTTCAACCGGAAATATGCATATCTGACGGCCATGGACGAGTACGCGCGCCAACGTGGTCAGCGTGCGGAGCCATCCCTTCTGGTGAAGGTGATGCTCGGTCTCGAGCCCGCTCCAGAACAGATGCCGCCGGGAGAAGATGACAGTAGCGACTCCGAGGAGGAGGAGGAGACGGGGGAGGATGAAGGCTCCGAGGGAAGGTCCCATCGGGGGAGCCCACGGGAGAGTGGCGAGGTGGCCGGCTCTGACAACGTTGATGTCACTGAGCTCCTCGAGATCCGCTTCCATCCCTACTCAACTTGCTTCATCCATTCTCTTATGCAGCTTCTAACCCGTTTCTCCATCCTTCTCAGGAGCACACGGATTTCGGTCAGGCGTCCTCAACAGGAGTAGGAGAGGCGCCAGCAGGACAAGGTGGGGGCCAGGCACCCATTATCGAACTGTCAAGCGCTAAGGGGTCCCCTGCTGTAACTGTTCCTGCGGCGACCGGGGTAGCGGAAGACGACGCTCCGAACTCCCGTAAGTCTCCCTACTTTACTGCTGGTGCTTGCCATTGACGATCCGTGACTAACCATGGCATGCACCGCGCAGTGATCTCAACATTGGAGGCTCGTCGGGTTGCCGAACCCGGGCCATCTATGAGTGGACCAGTGGTGGACATGCCGCCTGCTCCGGAACAGACCTTCCAAACCGAGCCGACCCCACCAACTGCTGATCAAGGGGCTCCGGACATCGGCGGTGCTGACATCGGAGAGAGGTTGGGGGCTGACGAGGGTGTCAGCGCCGCTGGGGAGAGAGAAGAAGGTTGCCCGGATGTTGGGGAACCTATCCCTTGTGAGGACCTCCCAGGGGCGGACCTTGCAGCAGACCTGCTGGCTGCCTTCCCTGCTTACCGGCCTGCCGACCCCGAGGAGATGGATGACTCGGACGCGGAGGCGGTCGAGGATAGCCGGGTAACGCGACGCAGGGGGTGGAAGTGCATCCAGCGCTTCCTCAAGCGAGACCCATCGGAATGGCTGGGGCGCATGGGATCACTTCAGACCTGGCTGCGCTTCCTGTGTGCCGGGGGAGCTGATGCTCAACGCCTCCATCTGACGGTCCGTGATTTCATGGCCGAGAAGATGCGCGAGAGCCGCCGGCGTGCCGACGTCGCACAATGTCGGGACATGTCGAAGAGCACGCAGGCGCTCATCGCGGCAGAGCAGGAAGTCCGGCACCTCGAAGGGCAGGCGGCAGAGAAGGAGGCCTTCGTCGCAGCATGTACCGAGCTTGTGGAGCAACTATCGGCACAACTGATCGACGCTCAGGTACAGCTGACGGAGGCGGGCCAACAGATGGTCACACTCCAAGTCGAGCGGGAGCGTGCATAGGCCAGGATCGACGAACTGCGTGCTGCGACCGCCGATGAGGAGAGGGCACGCAGAGAACGAGAAGTAGCCCTGGAGGCCGCCAGCCAAAGGGTAGCGGCATTAGAAAGACTTATCCAGCACGCTAATCCTTAGGGGCTTTGTTTTTTGCCATTCCTAGAACATTTTGCTTCCGTTATTCAATATTTCGATCCATTTGTATGAATCAATATATTTATCTGCGTCTTTTGGCATACTCAACCACAAATTGTCTCGCGGGAGTGTTAACCAAGCTTCAGGCATCCGTAATGGGGCCTGGATTTCTAAAGAAAAGAGGGAGGTCATTCCTAAGAAAGGATACCTCAAGCCTAATCAATGTATCATCCCCCCAACTTGTTCCGACACACGAGCGGGACAACGCTAGGGGCGTTGAGATTTTATCTGAACATAGGGAAATGAGCAAGGGTGAATCGCGTGTCCCGAATTCAGAAATCCACAACGGTCGGCCTTCCAGGAAATGCCCAAGACGGTAGGCGGACAGTGGATCGACCATAAAAACTGCAAGAGACAGACCGAAGGTCATTATTCATATTGCAGGAGGCGGACCACATGTCATCATGAATACCGCTTTGGGGTTCCTTCAGACGCAAGGGTGGAAATCCCGATCAACAGGGCATGCGAAGCGTGGGGAGAAGTGACGATTTGTTCGGATAGAATCCAACGCTCTCAAAATTGCGCCACCGCGGGGAAAGCGTATTAGGCGGATGCACTAATCTGGCCGTGAATCACCCCAGTTCTCAGACAGAACCTCTTTGAAGAGGAAACTGTCGCTTCCCATCATTGCGATGGGGCATCCCGAGCTGGGTCGGGGAGAATATCACAACTGCACCACTCTACCCGAAGTCAGGCCAGACGGCCGGCGGTGAGGAGGGGCGAGACTTAGCGATCCCTGAGGCTGGACCCGAGTTGGAATGCCCGGGCATTCCTACGTACTCCATCAGGCTGGAGATCAAGCCACACGTAGTTCTGAGAGTGCAGTTTAACGTCATGCAGGACGTAGGACCCCATTTGGGGAGATCTTAGTTTAAGTTCGTAGAGCTCGGACCATGGGGCTAGATCTTAGTTTAAAGTCTTAGAGCTCGGACCATAAGGAGAGATCTTAGTTTATGGTCTTAGAGCTCGGACCATAAAGGGGGGATCTTAGTTTAAGGTCTTAGAGCTCGGACCATAAGGAGAGATCTTAGTTTAAGGTCTTAGAGCTCGGACCATAAGGGGAGATCTTAGTTTAAGGTCTTAGAGCTTGGACCATAAAGGGGGGATCTTAGTTTAAGGTCTTAGAGCTCGGACCATAAGGAGAGATCTTAGTTTAAGGTCTTAGAGCTCGGACCATAAAGGGGGGATCTTAGTTTAAGGTCTTAGAGCTCGGACCATAAGGGGAGATCTTAGTTTAAGGTCTTAGAGCTCAGACCATAAGGACTCAAAGCACGCCACATCGTGGTCATATCCCCTGGATATGCGAAGATGCACTGAGGGATAGTGTCAAGAGTGTCGAGGTTTCGCCTGGTCAGAATGGGAGGTGGAAAATGTGAATCATGCGGCCATTCACTCAAGGACTGGGGGCACCGGTGTAACGATATGGGAGTACTGCCGACCGTGGCGGAAAAGCAGCATCAATATCGCACTAACCGTTGGTGGAATGAGGCAGCAAACGAGCATCGACCGCTCAATCGCAGGATTCATATCGATTTGCTGCCCGAGGCCATTGGGGGTACCGGCCCGAGTCGGTGGGAGAGCACTGAGGCATTGTGTCCGAACCGTTCACGGGGGCTCCACCCAGGGCGTAGACGATGGGTCCGAATGAAAGGGAGCACGAAGCCTGAAAAGTGGAGGAAACCTGACCAAGCGGATCCTGACCCTCCTGGCAATAAACCAGAGTACTCTTGACACCGGTGGACCACGGCAAGGGGTCGGGGAACACGCCTTGAGGGTGACCTGAAGGCGGCGGATTCCCCAGAGAAGGGGGAATCTCTAAGAGGTGGGGGGCTGGACCCGAAGTTTCAAACATCCGGGCGTTCCTACGTATCCCATAAGGATGGGAATCAAGCCGCACGTAGTTCTTGAAGCGCGGTGCAACACAATCGGGCACCAGTGCGGGGAAGAGTGCGGGTCTGACCCTCGCACACAAAAGGAGCGGCATTTGATATTTCTTGTTTGTCCTTAAAGATGAATGGTTTTTCTTTGTGCGGCGACATGCCCGTGATTGAGAAATCTCTGGCGTCGCCACAATAATCAAGCCATGGAAGGCATTGATGAATGGCGTGGTCATTAACCAGCGCCCAACATGAGTGTCCCCTGAGGAGGACATCACGATGCAGTGCCGTTTCTCGTCGGGCGGCCAAGACGATCACAGTTTACGGTCGTGTGGTAGGACCAGACAACACAGTTTAAGGTCGTGTGGTTCGGACCATGGAGGAATCCGCTTATTGCGGTACGGCGGACACGGCGGAGGTGGGAACATACCCAGCCCTGCGGTCACGCACGATTCCAGGAGAAGAGTCTTGGGATAGGGGTCTGCATATGTCCATCACCCGAGGGGCAGAGATGCTAGCCTCCAGATATACTGGGCCCAGAACGCAATTGTTCGGGCGACTCCCTCCTCCTTATGGGGACGAGGGTCCAGCTACGCATGGCCCTTAGGGAGGATATCTGCATATATCCTTGGTGCTCAGATCATGGGAGCCTCGAACGACATCATTACCCTGGTTGGTCTGCCTAACGTGTAGAGGCGTACCGGAGGTCAGTATGAAGAGAGTGTCAAGATTCCACTACAACGCACAAAGGCGGAGTGTGATGAGGACTGCGCAGCCAATGTTCAGAGCCTGAGAGAGCTGACATGGCGATCAAGGACGTTGCTGACGCATTCGCAACACAACATCCGATCGCGTCAGCCTAAGACGGGGCAAGCAAACGAGCATCAACCGCTCAATCGCAGGATTCATATCGATTTGCGGCCCAAGACCCACCGGTAAATCGACCCGGAGCGGTGGGAGAGCACTGAGGCATCGTACCCAAACCGCTAACGAGGATCCCTTTGAGTGAAGGCTCGAACAAGAGGAAGCGCGGGGCCTGACAAGCAACACAGGACTTGTCGGGATTGAATCTGACACTACGAGTCATAGACCGAAGCACCCAAAACATGTTAACAGATCTCCGGAAAGGGTCGGAGGACTCACCCTGAGAGCAACCGAAGGGGGGCAGGTCCCCGTGATCAACCAAGAGACGGGGCTGGACCTGAGACACAAGCGTCCAGGCGGTCCTACGTATCCCATAAGGATGGGAATCAAGCCATACGTAGTTCTGGAAAGGCAGTTTAACGTCATGCAGGACGATGAGGGGTGTGAGGTAGTCCCACACACGGGGGAGGCGTACGGCGCGGCCAGTAGACCGACGTGAATGAGGACATAATCCCCCGCTCACGCGATACGCCTCGCACAAAAAGGAGGGGAACTGGGGCCAGAGGCCCAACGCGGGATAGAGATTCCCGGGAAATGGGGCTGGGCCTGAAACATGAATGTCCAGGCGGTCCTACGTATCCCATAAGGATGGGAATCAAGCCATACGTAGTTCTTGAAGTGCAGTTTAACGTCATGCAGGACGATAAGGAAAAAAGAAGGGGGGAGCAGAAGGCATCCCCAAACGTGGGGGGGCGTACAGCGTGACGAGCAAACCGACGTGAATGAGGGCATAGCCCCGCACTCACACCATACGCCGCACACCCGGGGGCAACTGGGCCAAGGGCCCGAGATGGGATGGAAATTCCCGAAGGATGGGGCTGGGCCTGAAACACGAGGGTTCAGGCGGTCCTACGTATCCCATAAGGATGGGAATCAAGCCGCACGTAGTTCTTGAGTGGCAGTTTTACGTCATGCAGGACGAATGCTGAACAGTTTAACGTCTTGTAGCTCGGACTTAGTGCAGTTTAGCATCATGCGGGACGAAGCACTTGGCAGTTTAACGTCTTGCAGCGCGGACGAATGCTGAACAGTTTTAACGTCTTGTAGCCTGGACGAATTCAGTTTAACGTCGTGCAGGACGTGGTGCAGTTTAGCGTCATGCAGGACGAAGTGCAGTTTAGCGTCATGTAGGACGAAGTGCAGTTTAGCGTCATGCAGGACGAAGTGCAGTTTAGCGTCATGCAGGACGAAGTGCAGTTTAGCGTCATGCAGGACGAAGTGCAGTTTAGCGTCATGCAGGACGAATGGACACTCAGGCAAAGTATTGCTTGAGGAACCTAGCGTTGGTGGGAGGAGTGACACGCTCACCATCCATAGTCGCTAGGGAGTACGCGCCATTGGGATAGACCTTGTGGACAACAAAAGGTCCCTCCCACTTGGGCTCCAACTTGGGCGGCTTCCTGCCGGGGATCATCGGTGCTCTTAGGGCTAGCACTAGATCACCCTGCAGGAAGGAGCGGAGGCGAACCTTCTTATTGAAAGCTCGAGCCATTCTGCTTTGATGCCTCTCCAAGTTGTGCAAAACGCGAAGTCTATTCTCATCCAGTGCTTCCAACTCGACTAGACGGGCTTCAGCAACTCTGTCCGGCGCTTGCTGGTCGTAGACCGCAGTGCGCAAGGACGGTAACTGGATCTCGATGGGCAGGACGGCCTCAGCTCCATACACCAGGGAATAAGGGGTCATCTGGGTGGAATTGCGAGTCGTCGTCCGATAAGCCCAGAGGGCGTTGGGGAGCTTGTCCGGCCAACTCTTCTTGTTCTGACCAACCATCTTTTGCAGAATGTTAGAGAGGGTTTTGTTAAACGCCTCGATCTGTCCATTCGCCTGCGCATGATAGCGAGATGTATGGTTCGAGCGGATGTTATACTTGGCGTACAACTTCTTCAACTCGGCTGCTCGGAAATTGGTTCCGTTATCCGTGAGGATAGCGTGAGGCACTCCAAATCGATAGATGATATTGGAGGTCACGAAGTCAGCGATCGAACAGGATTTGACCTCTCTGAGCGGAATCGCTTCTGCCCATTTGGAGAAGAAGTCCGTGGCGGTCAGAATGAACCGGCACTGGCGAGCTGTCGCCGGCGGGTAAGGTCCCACAACGTCCAGTCCCCAGACTGCAAAGGGCCAGGAATACCTTGTGGTATGGAGAGGCTCCGGCGGCCGATGCACAAAGTTCGCATGAACCTGGCACGCATGGCACCTCCTGGCGTACTCGATGCAGTCATGGATCATAGAGGGCCAGAAGTATCCCAACCTCCGAATCTGGTGGGACAGCTTCGGCCCAGTCTGGTGGGCGCCACATGAACCAGCATGAACCTCTTGCATGACTCGTGGGATCTCGACTCCCTGAAGGCAACGGAGGAGAACACCATCAAACCCGCGCTTGTAGAGGATCTGCTCCAGACCGGGACTGCTCTGGAGGACAAACTGCGATGCGCGGCGTCGAACTCGCTCGCGCTCGGCCCGATCTGACGGAAGAATGCCATGTTGGAGGTACTCAACCAAAGGCGCCCTCCAATCACGGGCTGATTCGACTGCTATATCTGGGGTACTCGGGGCTCCGGGCATAGGGGCAACCGTGGTGAGGTTACTTACCAACGGGCCGCGATCTTCTTCCGGGATAACGGGAGCGATGAGCCTGCGGCGCGTCACGCGGACGATCAGGTTGTCCTGTTCAGGTTCCGTAAGTGACGCAGCCAGGCTGGCCAAAGCATCTGCTCGACCGTTCTGCGACCGGGGAACATGGACAATTTCCGGCCGAGAAGGGAACCGGGCCATCAGAAGAAGGGTGCACTCCAACAATGGCACAAGTTCCGGCTTCCTGACAACGTAGTCGCCATTGATCTGCTTAACGACCAGCTCGGAGTCCCCTTTCACACACAGATGGGGCACGTCGATCTCGAGAGCTAACTCGAGGCCGGTGATGAGGGCATGGTATTCCGCCTCATTGTTGGTACAGCCCTCTGACAACAGGAAAGAGTATGGCAGCACGGCTCACTCCGGGGTAATGAAGACGATGCCCAAGCCCACTCTATTGAGCTTAGGATTATCGAGTCTTCTACCGGTGGGGCTCCGGGAGGCACCGTCAAAGTGCATCTGCCAGCATGGATCGGCTCGATCAACCGAGAGAATGGTCTCATCAGGAAAGCCTAGATCCAGCGGCTGATCCGCGGAGGTCGGGTGAGCGGCCAGAAAGTCTGCCAACGCTTGCCCTTTGATGGCCTTCTGAGACACATACCTGATGTCGAACTGCTGGAGAATCACAGCCCACCGCGCTAGATGGCCAGTCAACATAGGTCGGCTCCGGATATATTTCAACGGGTCTACCCGAGAAACCAACTGTACCTCATGGTGCTGCAAGTAGTGTCGTAATTTCTGTACGGCAAATACGAGCGCCAGGAAGCTCTTCTCGATGGGGGGAATACCTAACCTCCGCATCGAGGAGCATGCGACTGAGGTAATAGAGGCTATTCTCTGTTCCCTCGTTGTTCTTCTGGGCGAGAAGGGCACCCAGGGACCGTTCCAGGGCAGTCACATAAAGGACCAGCGGCTTTCCGGATACGGGCGGCATCAGGACCGGAGGTTGAAGCAGGTACTGCTTGATTTCCTCGAAAGCGGTCTGACACTCTTTATCCCATACATAGGTGGCACCTTTCTTCATAAGCCGAGAAAAGGGCTTACACTTGCCGGCCAGATTCGCGATGAATCGGCGTATATAGGCTAAGTGGCCTTGGAACCCTTGCAGTTCCCGGACGGTACCCGGGGGAGGCATCTGGCTAATCGCCCTGATTTTCTCTGGGTCGATCTCGATACCCCGGTATCTTACCACAAATCCAAGGAACTTTCCGGAGGTGACCCCAAAGGCACACTTCAACGGGTTCATCTTCAGGCAGCGAGACCGGAGGAAGCTGAACACTTTCTCAAGATCTTTGAGATGGTCCTGACGCTGGCGCGATTTGACAACCAAGTCGTCGACGTAGCATTCCACCAGTGTGCCGAGGATTGGCTTGAATATGCGGTGCATCGCCCGTTGATAGGTGGCACCTGCATTCTTCAGGCCGAAGGGCATGACCCGGTAGCAAAAGGTACCTTGGGGGGCCCTGAAGGCAGTGAACTCCTCATCCTCAGGGGCCATCCGAATTTGGTTGTATCCGGAGTATCCATCCATGAAGGAGAGGGCTTGGAACCCTGCCGTGGCATCAATCAACAGCTCTGTCACTGGAAGGGGAAAATCATCCTTCGGACAGTGGCGGTTGAGATCGCGGAAGTCGATGCAGACTCTAATCTGCCCGTTCTTCTTCCTGACCGGCACAATGTTGGCCAGCCATTTGGGGTACTGAACTTCCCTCATGAAGTTGGCTTTGATAAGCTTGTCAACTTCGGCCTCAACCATGGCACCATGGGATGGGTGCATCTTCCTGGGAGGCTGCTTGAACCCGCGATGGTTCGCCGGGAGACCAAGGCGGTGGACGGCTACCTGAGGATCTTGCCCCGGCATCTCGTCATAGCCCCAAGCGAACACATCACGGTGCTGCCTGAGAAAGTCCACGTACTGCTGCCGCTCCTCAGAGGGCATGGCGGCACTAACCAACGTGGGTCTTGGATCGGCCTCGGTTCCAAGGTTCACCTGTATTAACTCATCGACCGTGGCGGGGACGCCCTCCTCAAAGGCTGGGGGTGCGTCTTCCATACCCTCTCCACTCGGGGAGGGATCATCCACGGGAGAGACTATGTTGGAAACTGCATTGGGGCTACCAGGTCCTGCTGGGCCACTGGTGCTGGCGCGGGCGGTCGCGGCCGTCTCATCAGGAGACTCGCGGACCGTCAAGACCATGGCGACGTCCAATCGGTGAATCGGGAGGACGTAAGCGTCATCCAGACCTGCCCAGGGATCGCTCGCAACAGCGACAGGCTCAACCTCACCTGCCAGGATCTGCTTATCCTTGCTCTTGTAATAGTCCGCGTCCAGATAACGGGCTTCACATGAGGCAAAAGGAGAGGCATCTCCTTGAAGCACGCCTACTCGACCATTAAGGGAGTATTTGAGGCATTGGTGGTATGACGAGGGGACCGCCGCGTGAAGGTGAAGCCATGGCCTGCCCATCAATGCGTTATACGCAGTGTCCTGAGAGACTACCATGAATTCGGTGTTGGCAACCAAGTCACCGAACTGGGTCTTCAAACGTATCTTGCCGACCGGGGTTTGCTCGGTGCGGTCGTACCCCTGGATCCTGAGGTCGGAGGGAATCAAGTCATCCTCAGACAACCCCAATCTCCGGAGCGTCCGAGTTGGAATCAGGTTAATCCCGGACCCCGTGTCGACAAGACAACGCCGGACTTCAAGGCCATTGAACTGGCCAGTGACATACAGCGGACGAATGTGTCCCTGTATAGGAGGGTCTTCATCCTTACCAGAGAACGAGATAACTGCCTGACATTCGGCGTCCTCGATCGTTTCGGCGTGAAAGGCCTCTGCAGCCGCAACCTCTGTCTCAAACTGGAGGGGGCTCTTCAGGGCTTCAGCGAGTGCCTCGCGCATCTCAGATGACATGCGCAGAGCCTCAAGGATGGAGAGCCTTGCTGGGATGTCGGCCAAGTGCTTCAGGACATCATACATTTTGGCCAAGCGCGAGCTCCTGGTTGCAGGAGGTTGCTCTGCGGTTGGTGGCATGACGGGCCTTACCGGTTGGATCGGCGGCCGACTGGTACTTGGCGCATCTCGCTGTTCACTGGTCGCAGTCCGGGAAATGGTCACCGTACTGGAGTCAGGAGGCCGGGATGGACTTGTGGCAGGGCGGAGCTGGTCGCGACGCGGCTGAGGCGGTTCTGCCTGGTCCCACACCACAAACAGTGGCGGAGGCGAATCCGTCATCCCCGGATGGGGAGCCTGCGCACGTTGAGCTCGATCTTGAGCCTGCCGCCTAGTCTCAGTGGCGTGCACGGCCTGGCCGGAGGTACCGACGGCTGTGCCCCGGCGACTCCTGCTGCTGCGGTTCTTCCGACGGTGGCGACGACCGGGGACACTAGGGAGGTCCACCTGGTGTTCTTCAACGTCGGGAACCGAAAAAAGATTTACCAGCTCGACGGTGTTAACCGAAGCGTACCCAATACCGTCATCGGACGAATCATCCATCACCGGGCGGATCCGAGGAGGGACCCCCATCTCCGGGGGCATGAAATCGCCGAGAGTACGGGATAGTGGCGGAACTGGCGGGGCGCGCTCTTCCTTCTTGCGCTGCCGCCGTTTGCTCCTCTTGGAGGAGGCAGACCGGGACGACGATGCCGAAGCAGCACCCGCAGGTTCTGGGGGCTCAGGCTGATTCAAGCGCGCACAGATGATTCCCTGGGCGCGAATGGTCGTCTTGCAGGCCATCCAGTTGTTGTACTTCTGGGATCCGCGGTCGGAGACCAGCTGCCATTCTTTCTCATCGCCACCATCGTCATCTGATCCCACGAACACGCCCGCTACCTGTGCTGGAGCTGGGCCCAACCTGATTACATTGTTGTTAATCTGGTCTTGGAGCCAGTCCTTAAACACATAGCACCGCTGGATGGTGTGCCCCAGGGCCCGATGGTAGGGGCAGTAGCGGGGGTTATCTGTGAGATGTGCCTCCTCTGGCTTCCAACACTCAGGCAGTCGCACAATCCTCTGCTCCAGGGCGCTCCGGAAATAACCGGGGACCTGATCCTCATGGAATGAGTACGTCAGGTGTCGCGGGCCCCTGGGAGCGCGGTCTTGACGAGGGGCTGGAGGGGCCTGCCGAGGAGGTGGACCCTGATTATCTCGCCTAGGTTGTGGCGGTACATTACGCGGAGGGGCCGGCCGGTTCTGAGGCTGCCGTTGCTGGGCCGGGAACTGAGCCCGTGGAGATGGATTCCTGTGAGGCTGCGGAGCTGGCCTCACCGGCAGCAGCTCCAACGGCCTGGGAGCCTCTATCTGGGCCATAGCAGCGGGCTCAGCCCTGCTGGCTCTCCTTGCAGGAATCATAGGAGGCAGCAGGTGTGCCTGGCTGGCCTGTTGCAGGGCTTCCTCAAGACGTTGAGCTTTGTCTGAGAAGTCCCTGAACCCTCCGGGGTAGTTCTGAGTAATCAGGGAAGGGACCAGCTCGGTCTTGACGTTCCCGACGCACATTGTCAGCAACTGCTCCTGAGTCAATGGCATGTCAAGGGAATACGTGAGACCCTTCCATCGGGCGACGAAGTCCGCGACTCGCTCATCAGGCCTCTGCTTGCACTTGAAGAGGTCTGCGATACTCGTCTTCCGGGTCGTGGAACTGAACTGGTAGAGGAACTGTCCACGGAGGTCCTCCCAGCTGGTTAACGACCCGACGAGGAGCTGGCTGTACCAGACAAATGCTGGCCCTTCCAGTGTCTGAACAAAGCAGCGAAGCTTAGCGGCCTCCTGCTGCGCCGGAGTCCCCAACATAGGCCCGCACCTCGAGTTGAAGTGGGCTAAATGCTGTGGCGGATCTCCAGTCCCGTTGAAGGGGGCGAAAGTGGGATTCCCGAATCCCGGAGGCGCCGGCATGTCATCCACCCATGCTGGGTAGGGCTTGCCGTCCGGTGGGATCGCCACCTGCCGAGTCTCCAAGGCTTCCAAGCGGGCAATGAGTGCCGCCATCGGATCGTCCGGACATGGGTTCCAGTCCTGGCGAGGATCTCTAACCACGAGCGCATTGCATGGCCCTTCAATCGGGTCGTCGACCGGGTCGTCGAACTCGGCAGCTCGTGGGATGGCGGGCGGAGCGGCCCTTGGGGCAGCGGGAGGAATCCGAGCGGGATCTCTCAGGTAGTCACGCCGCTCGGGAGGGTGTGGCGAAACATACCGCGCCCTCTTACCGTAGGCAATGGCCTCTCTCCTGTCGGCGAACACGGCGTAATCACGGTTGCCCGGGAGAGTCTCGTCGAGGTGCGGTTGTTCCGGTCCCTGTTGTCCTGGCCTGGGATCACCGTAGTCAGGCCGCTGCTCCGCAGCGCGCTCGGCGAGGAGCTGGTCAACCAGCCTCTTCTGTTCGGCGAGCTGCTGACGTAGCATAGCCTTCTCGGGATCCTCCTCTGCCCTCCGCATGGAGGCAGATGGGTCGGCGGGCTTTACAGCCTCGCTGTGCTCTTTTCCTTTGCTGACGTTTCGGCTCAACGTCAGTGCTTCAGTGGGCGCGGGGAGCCCCAGGAGGTTCCTCTGATGACGAGTAACTCTCACCGATGGATCTGACGACGGCTTGTCTTCGGGGGGGAAGCCCCCGTCGAGAAGTTCCAAGTCGTTCCCCTCTCCCGACAGGTCAGCCATATTGACTGTTCCTGTCCCTGGGGATATACCCTCAGGGCTACCCAGCGAATCGGGCTGTCGGCGGATCACACTGAAGCGTAGGGCAGCGTACTGCCCCCATCCACGGATATACACGTGGGGAGTGGCTTCCTCGATAACTTTGCGGAGTACTTGAAAACACTCAACGCATCGTTGTTGGAGGGCCTCGTGGTGCCCAAATGACCCGGGGTGCCGGACCGCGGGGAGCGTGGCCAGGTCAATTTGACGGCACTGCTCACCAATATCCTCCAGGTGTAGTTGACTCCCGGGGTATGGCATTTGTAGGCAGTGAAGACGGGAGTGAGTCTCCCGGAGAGTTCGGCGGAAGCATTCGAACTCACCCGGGGTGAGTGATTCGGGTGCATCAAAGCCCGGTCCTGCGACTGGCCAAAACTTCTCAGGGAAGTGGCCCTCTGCAAGGACGGTCCAGAAGCTCCACGACTCAAACTCGGGACCCAGATCTCCTTGGTCCTCTTCCATGGCTGGGAACGGACGGGGAACTGGTAGTGGTACCGAGGCGGGCCGCCGGGCCGACGGGCTGGCCGACGGTGAATACGGCGAACAAGCCGATTGGCCTCCATATCCCGGGCCGCCCTCTGAGGGTGGCGGTGCCCTGGCTACCACATCACGATAGGACGGGCCGGCGAGCGAACATCCTGCCGTAGCATCGGTGCTCGCCGAGGGTGCACCAGATCGTGGTTCGACCGTCGATCCCCAGAAAAAGTCTCCGGCTTCTCCGATCGAGGCGGAAGGCACTTCCGGAGGGGCCGGGTACCAACCACAAGCTTGATCCCTGGGGGTCTACCAGGCCCTCGTTACTCCGGATATACCTTCGGAGAGACGCGGGGATCACATCGATCTCGCTCTCGGGGAGCACGAGGCTGACGTGCCGCATTCCTACTCCTGCCCTTGACTGGCGGGATTGGGGAAGGGGCTCTGTCGCCGAATCGTACTCCGCCTCTGAGTCAGAGAAGCAAACCGGTCGGATCTCTGTCCGGAATTCCGTAACATTCTTCCCTCGGCGTCGACGCCTTGCCTTCCTGCCCCTGGGTGGTTCTTCGGGGCAGGGCTGATCTCTGTCCTGGCGTCCTCCGGCCGCACTGGTGCTGGGGCCGAGAGGACTGGGAACCGAGGTGCGAAGGGCACCGGGACAGATATCAAAGGGGACGCGGGGAGAGATGATTCCGGGCAGGACTCCGGGCCGGGATCGGAAGGTGGGATGACCCATGCCTCCTGGATCGGCCACACAGAGTAGATCCTGCCGGTGAATAGCGCTACCGCGAGGTGGTCCGCGGTGGCTACTGCCAGTGCCAGCAACCGGGAGAGTCGACCCAACCTGCCTTTGGGGCGGTCGGGGCCTCGATCCAGGTCGGGCATAGGAGTTCCCCTGCTCAGGATGCGCAGAGGCCTGGCGACTGGAGCCAGCAGTGGCTTGGGCCAATGCGGCCGCTGTTGCTAGAGCCCCAAGGTGGGCATCCTCTTCCGCTCGTGCCCGACGTTGGCGTCGAGACAGACGAGTCGGGATGAGCGGCGCGGGCAGGTGGAGAGCCCGCTCTTCGACTGGAGAGGCCTGGCGGCGGTGTCGCCGTGGCCTGGCGGGAGTCCTTACCGAAGATCCCTGGAGCGAATCCCGGATAGGGTGATCCCGGGCCTCTTCCACCTCATCCGCGTAGGGAAGGGAACTGTCAGAGCGCTCCGGGGATAAGCTCCCGAAGCGGTTGGACGTTGAGGTAGGCAGCGGTGCCTCCCCGCGCGGCCCTCGGGGGCGGCGGTGGTGGCGAGGCGCAGCCTCCTCGAGGTCTAGGCGATCCATTTCCCTAGTGGGGATGACTCCCTCTTCCTCGTATCTCCGCACCAGGGTGTTGATCACCCTTCTCTGGATGACCTCCGAGGGGGAGAGAGGGTGTGGTCGTCCCGCAATTGCGGCTGCTGGGACGGCTGCGGAACGGGCGGGACCGCGCGGAGTAGCCGCGTCGGTGTTTCCCCTGTCCCTGCGCCAGTGGGCGGGTGGCGATCGGGCACTGGATCGGGCGACCTGATTTCTGAAAGCAGGGAGAAAGACCCATTAACACTGACAGGAAAAAGGAATCGACAACCAACCATTAGCGCCACGACGCCTTCCGTGGGGGGAACCCAGGCCCTCGACGTTGCGAGACGGAGTGCCCGATTTCACTTCCCCAGCCCCTGGCGGGTAAGACTGAATGCTTGGCCGGGCAACATGCCGGTCTTCCAACACCTATGAAAGCCATCGGTCTTCGTATCGAGGAGAAGAGATTCACGTCGGGTTCACCATTTTTCTGTTTCGGTGCGGATGTGCGTCGGGTTACGCTGTTCCGCCAGGACGCGTTCGCGCGTGCACCCGTCAACCCGAGGGGATGGGCGCGCGGCTTGTGGTCCCGCAGTCCCGCTTTCCAAGGGCGGGCGGCATCCGTCCCTTATTCAGGGGCGTCTGCTCCTTGATCGAAACCGGGATGATGGGATGTCGGCTCCTCCTTCCTTGGACGTCTCCTCGGAACTCGTCGCCTAATCCGGGTCTCCCTCATAGACTTAAGAATGTTCGTGAATCTCGTTCCCGGCGCCATATCTTCATGGACACCGGTTAATTACGCTGCTTCCGCCCGGACGTTCCAAGGAGTCTGGGCGGGGCAGCAACCTGCGGTGAGAAGGCCGGGTGGCTCTGGGTGCTGGGGGCGTGTCGTAACACTGCGGCTCTGCACATCTGTCTTCCGTCCCTAATAGGGCTTCTCGAAGGCATGATGGCCTGAGGCATCCCGTACTAGGTGCGGGGAACTGCGTCACCTGAGGTTTTCCTCAGCTTCCCGTGTTTAACACGGGGTATGCCGCGAGTTTAACGTCCAGCGGGGACGGCATCGGACCGATCAACACGAAAAGTGGATCAGATGACAGAACCCCTTGCGGGGAACCTCCGACGCTGGGGCCAGCACATGGGCGGCTTCCCAAGTAACGTGGAGTGGAGTGAAGTGGCATGACCCCACCGGGATGTGGCGGCCCGGGTAAGGATCAGGATGGATGATGAAGTGAAGAGCTTGGACCCCAGAGGGGCTTCCTACGTACCGCGCGTTAACACGGATCAAAGTCAACGTAGTTCGGGCATACAGTTTAACGTCATGCTGGACGTCGGCAAGCCGACTCACGAAGAGGTCGAGGCCGCCGGGCGGAGGATTGAACCGAACCACCTCGCACGGAGGGGGATGGAACGGCCGGGTGGATCACAGTTTCACGTCATGCTGGATGATAAAAGGGGAAATGGAAAAGGGGGGCTGTGGGGAGGCACCGTGGAGATACACACGGGCAGTCTCCCACAGGGGCGGATTCATAGGTGAATCAACGCAAGCGTGAACCCTGGAGGGGTCCACTGATGGACGAACCGACGTAAATACGACCGGGATGACCAGGTGGTGGGCTTGGACCTCAGGGAGGCTTCCTACGTACCCTGTATAGAAGACAGGGATCAAAGTCCACGTAGTTCATTCTGTCAGGACTTACGCACTTGGGGCAGCCCGGATGCTGCAAAACTCAGTTGGAAGGGACTTGGACCGAAAGCGGAAGACACCTCGATCCCAGTCAGACCCTCTACTGGCTTCGGCAGTGGGGAGGCGCAATGGAGATACACATGTGCAGCCTCCCACGAGAAACTAGGGGTTTGTAATACCCTGCCCCCGTAGGGAAAAGCCACTCCCATTAAATCGTCCCTAAAGAGGGGCAATCCCGACATCCCTGCAGGGACGAGCGGGTGGGGGTCACATCCAAACCGGGGGGACCCTGTGTGCGGAGCACGGGATCAGGTTGCGGACGGTTTAGCATCTTGCCAGACGAAGTACAGTTTAACATCATGTGTTGAGGACGAAGCGGACGGTTTAACGTCTTGCCGGACGAAGTACAGTTTAACGTCATGTGTTGAGGACGAAGCACTTGGCAGTTTAACGTCTTGCAGCGCGGACGATGGGGGCTAGGCAGTTTAACGCCGTGCAGCTTGGACGGATGTGCAGTTTAATGTCATGCTGGACGAATATGCAGTTTAACGTCATGCTGGACGTATGCGCAGTTTACCGTCATGCGGGACGAATGCGCAGTTTAACGTCATGCGGGACGAATGTGCAGTTTAACGTCATGCTGGGCATAGGTTGCCGGACGATGGGTGCATGTCACTTCGCACGAACCTGGAGGGCCGCACGGGAAGACAACGCACGGTGCGGGCACCCGGGATGAGAATCATCGGGTGCCACACAGGCGGGTACCCTTAGGAGGTCAACGGGGACGACCCTGGCAGATTGCGCGCAAAAAGGAAGCTTTGCGCGCAATACTGCGGGCCGGCGCGCAATCGGGGCGGCTGGCGCGCAATTGGGCCAGCGCCTGGCGCGTGGATGCTTGAGATTGCTCACACCGGGCTTCGGATAGAGCGCGGGGGCAACGGCTCATTCTTTAACGAATGGCCACTTGAAAGAAGGGGGGGTGCGCGCAATCGGGCCGGATTGCGCGCACCCCGGGGGCAATTGCGCGCAAGCGGGTTCTTTTGCGCGCAAAGGCCTTAGGGTGAGTTTTTATTCAAATGAAAGGAGCCAGCGGGGATTGCGCGCGATGGCGGACCCCGAGGCTTTCTTGCGCGAAAGAAAGGAGGTTACCTGAAGTTCGTCATTGCGCGCGGAAGGGGTTGAATTGCGCGCACGAGAGACGTTTCGACTTCCAGCAACCTCTGAAACGTTGGGGGGCGCCTTATATTTATAGGCAACCCCGGGCGCGGAATCCAGGGTGCGAGCGCGAAATTCTCCTCGCGGGCGCGGAATCGGGCGCGGCGCGCAAGGGAGTTGCGCGGACCCGCGGCGCGCAAAATTGCGCGCCGGACCGGCGCATTGCGCGCATCCCGGGGGGTTTGCGCGCGGAACATCACCTTTCCGCGCGGGCCTCTGAAATTCCGCGCAAGGCCTCCGGGCCCTCCGAAACATCCTTCCGACTCCAAATATGACCTCGCTTTCCGCATCCGGAGCTTCGTTTGGGAACAACGGACTTTTCCGGCGTCTACAGTTATCCTAATAAAAAATGATCACATGGGAGGTTCATTATCCATAAATAATGTAGAAATTCTGGTTTTTTCTTCCATGATTAAAAAATATTTGAGTGTTTATTGTACGTTGGTTTACTGAAAGGAAGGAATGAAATATGGTTGTAAATCCCCTAAAAACTGAGGTTTTTGTGGCCACCATTTATCTCTAGGATTATAGATAATTCAAAAGCTGATGTATTATTCTTTTTACCCCACATATTATAAAAACGTTTCTAATAATTTTTTATTTCAATCCCACTTCAATTGAACCTAGACATGAATTAATTTTAATTTAAAAACTATTTTTAAAAACTATTTAATTATTTGATAATTAAATTTCCCACCTCCATGACCATATCAAGATATAAACCGGGAAAAAATAGGATTTATTGAGAACTCTACATTCTACACTAGAGTAATCGAAGAGAAATCATCCAAAAGTGCTTCATTGAAATCCCCTACCATCAAAGGAAACTCATGATTTGAGTTCCCTTCACTATCTTCCACAAAAACAGATTATAACGTATAAGATATTGAATAAATTTTAGAATATTTTTTCCATAATTAATAGATTTTGGATCCCATTCTCCTTGGAACATATTTTAATTCCCGTCTAAATTAACAATGACCACCATTAAGTGATAATAATTGTTGCATTTTTTAAATAAATCACTCAATTGAAGAATATATAAAGAACAAAGTGTCTCATTTTTAGGATAAATAAATTCGTTACCAAATTACCATTTAAAATATATATAACCTAGGAGAGATATCAAAATCTTTTCTCCTCCATCTTCCCAAGATGATTCAATATCTCTATTATAAAAGACATCAATTCAAATATCAGATTCCATTATACTATAAATCAAGCATAGATAAATGCGTGAGAGGTGCCCATATCAAATAATAAAATATCCTTATATGTAAAAATTAGAAAAATACTTTACATTTTATCATGTTTAAAAATATATTCATTTGGTGATATCTCAAATATAAAATAAGAATCTATATTTAGGTTTTTTTATCTCCCGTGGAAAAAGGTTCATTTCTCAATTGAATATTCTTATGTGTAGAGTTTCATCTAACTATAAAATCTCTAGTAAGATATAACACTAGAATTCTGGTTTCAGACTCTTTCCGTGATCTTTTCATAGTTGTGGTAATTTCAACAGTCTTATATGGATGGTTTATTCAAAAAAACTATTAGAGATAACCCATTTGACCACATGAAGGAAAAAAATATAGATTCCTCCTAGAACAAATGATTATAATTTCATATCATTACACCCTAGTGACATACGAGAGGCCCATTTACCACAGGTAATAATGAACTATATTGATAATGATTCCTTATTAAACCATGACATCCCTAACATAAATTATTATGATTCATTTTATTTTCACTGAAGCTGCCTTAACTATCAAAAAGAACATAAGAAGATCCTCCCATTCCTAATAATCCTATCAAAATTGTATTTACCGTTAATTATTTATTCACTACTTTGACATAAGAGTGTATATTAATTTTTTTTGAAATAGATATATAAGTGAATATAAACTTCAAATTTTCAACCTTTTATAGTGTCATTAGTGAAAATAACTGGTGAGAAATTCACCATCTAAATAAATAATATCACAAACATTATAACATTCAAATTTCGTAATTAATGATAGAAAACATTTCATTACTTTGTTAAATTAATCACATTATGTTGGAAATGTTGGGTAAACAAGGTTTTGAAAACATTTTATGAAATATTCCCTTTTAACTTATCTAAGACTATGTACTCGCACAAAATTCTACTAGGACCCTCAAGCATAAATATTGAACACTTTACCTTTATTTTATTAAGAGACATGACATAATAAAAAATCATCTTAATATTCACTATACAATCTTCAACTTATTTAGGATCATTACATTCTCATAAAATAATTAGAGCATGCTTTTAGTTTTCACGAGACCTATCTCTGGATAATTTTTCTCAAGGATCGACTTCCATTTTCATCGATCATATTGTTCGAGGAACCATATTGATTCAATATTTATCACTTGAAGAATTAACTTGTAAAAATTTATTCAATTGTACCCCTTGAGGGTTTAATGGGAATATTCTGTTTAAAATATCTTTATAAATACTTTATAAAAATGAAAAATAAATAAAAACATAAAATTTATTGAATTAATAAAAATTGAGTAAGACATAATGAAATAATATAAATAGATATCAAAACACATATAAAATCCATTAAAAAGGTAATTAATCACAAAATAGATAATAAATAAACAAATAAGAATAAATTTTAAATAAATTAATTTTTTCAATATAAATATCCATATTATTAGAGTCCCATGGTCACGCTATATCTATGCAGACCTATTTGATTCATTAAAATTAGTTACATAGTCAATAACATGAGAATTCTAACTAAGAGATAAAAAGATTCTTCAAATTTTCTCTTCAAACCTCCAAATTTTATAAATTTTTTTTGAGAATTCAAGATGACCAATAATAATAACAAATTAAATTAAATAAATAGAAAAAAAATTGATAAAAAATTTATCAAACTAAATCCAAATTTCTTGAAATCCCATAGTAACTCAAGGATCATCGTGATGGGTATTTCCAAAAAATTTCTTGTAACATACCACATGAGTTCCAATTATATAATCCCTTGTTAATGTTATTTACTAGATAATACAATCAAAATCATTATATAATAAAATTTTATAATGAAACAACTTGGTCTTCTGAGTCCCAATACCCGATGATAGCTAGATATAAATCCTAATGCACATTTTGCATCACCCTAGAATAAAATCATGTTCCAAGGGAATCAAATATATTCTTCAGGAATTTTTTTTCCCAAATAAATAAAAAACCAAGGATGTTATTCCAACAAGTATACTCACATAACCACTCTATATATTTGTGGTGTCTCATATATTAAATAGACAGATTTGAAATAATTAACAACAAAATAAGATATAACAACAAACTAAACCCCCTAGTAATTCATAAATTATAAATACATTAAACATAAAAATAACCTTTAACATTCATATACATATAATGATCATTTATAAGATAAAAATTTAATTTGAAATTATAAATAGGTGGATTAAAGTCCAATGTCTTAAAATACATAAAATTACAAAAAAAATATAACAAAAAATGGGTAAAATTTACCCATCTCTATGTGACTAGTTTTAACCCTCGACATTTCTACTCTTGTGAGTTATAAAAAAACTATAGTTCACCTTTCATATCAAATTGGATTTATTACTTTACCTATATAATATGAAATAAATTCTACATACCACATAGTCGGTATATAAGGAGTGAGAAAAGATTCCAGTACTATATCACCAAGGATATATAGACATCCTCTAATAAATAAACTATACTATGCATATTCTAAATACTTCTTGAAGTGCCCAGATCAGTGTGAATCACTGAGAGGGGGAGGGGGTGAATCAGTGATTCCTTAAAACTTTTTACTAATTGATTCTTATCAATTAAACCTCTATGGCTGGTTAAAGCCTCGATCCACTCTTCTTGTATCTCTCAACCTTTCCCGGATAATGCAGTAATGAAAAGGCACAGGACACAAGGATTTAAAAGGTTCGGCACCAAAGGCCTACATCCTTGCCATGCTCTCCAAGCATGGATTCTCCCATTATAATCTGTTAGTATTACAATGGTCGATACAGCTTCCCACCATATCTCTCCTGAGTCCCACAGGAGGGTCTTTATACTGCTTCACACAGTGTTACCAGAGTCCCACTGGCCTGCTCCAGAATCCCACTGAAGACTTCTTCTCCCTGAGTCCCACAGGGTCTTCTCCTGGCTCCTCGAGTCACACGAGTAGCTCTTCTTCTCTTTAAGCTTCTTCAAGTAACTTCAGCAGCCTGGGATAAAGACTGCTGGCCTTGCTCTGTACCTCTGATCACTTGAGATGATCAGGTCTTCTCGTCTTTCTCAGGATTTATCTCCTTCTTCTAAGGAAGACCTGGCTTCCCTCCAACTACTGAATACTCAGACAAATGATGTCTTTAACTTCGGTCTGGTCCAGTCTCAGTTCAAAACAACTTCATGCACTGAATGCATGGCATCACAATATCTTCAAGATCTTCTGGTCTTGGACTCCTCAAATACACACAACCTGATTTAGCTTTGTTCACGTGCGCACGTGCATGCATGCATGCATGCACTCTCCTTTTCTTCTTCTAGGTGCAGTAAACCCTCAAAGGGTGTAATCAATTATAGCACACACCTTCTTCACAATCTTCACACACTATATTCAAATTGCTCACACACTCAGAAGTGTGTTTTTCTTTAGTGTGAGGGTCTCCTCTTTCTTCCTTCTTCTAAGTGTGTTCACTTAACTTAGTGCACACACACTAGGTTCGGCCTCCTTATCTCATTGCACACGAAACTTCTTCACTTTGGCAAACACTTGAACTTGGCCTACTTCACTTGCAAAGCACACTCACTTCCTTGTTCTTTTAATCTTCTTCAAAGTGTGCACTTCACTTATGCACACACTTGGTTCTTTATTTTGTACACACAAGGGCTACGGCCTCCTCTTTTTCTTTATGCACAAAAGGCACAAAATGCCACGGCCTTCCTTCTCTTCTTGCACACACACAAGGCTACGGCCTCCACTTGTATTTTACTTTTGCACACACTTCCTCTCGGCCTTCAACTATTACTTTGCACACACAAGAGGCAAAGACTCGGCTCTTCTTGCTTTGCACACCTACTGCCCGTAGGATGTTCTTGGTGTAGCAAGCACACAGGGTGCGAGGTGCAAGGGCCTCCTCCTCTTCTTTCCCACTATCGCGCAAGTCCTCAAGCACTTGAGTGCAAGGAGGCTCGGGTGCGCAAGTGCCACTGCCACAAGGGCGTGCAAGTGTGCACTGGCCGCGGGTCGCGCAAGCCACAGGTGTGAGGATACCTTGGGTGCGCAAGCTACTCCTGCCGCGCAAGTGTGCGGGCAGAGAGAGCTCTTCCTGATGCGCAAGTGAGGCGCACAGGGGACTCCTTCGGGCCTCGGGTGGCACCGGGACAACAGCCGCGCAAATAACTTGCGCGGGGCTTCTACTTCGCGAGGCAGAGGCTTCGCGGGACACACATCTTCAACAAGAACTTCAGCACATCAGCAGCGGCTCAGAGGTCTCGGCCTCTCTTTATATAGGCAGAGGGATGCTTCACCTCTTCCGCGGGATTCAAATCCAAACTCCCGAAATCTTCGGATCTTTAAAAACTTTCCAAATCTTTATTTTCTTTCCTCTGTTTCAACGCGGGTTCTTTTATTATTTTCTTCCTCCTCGTGCATGCAATTTATAACGCATGAACGGCCTCTATTTCTTCTATCCCATGCAAGACACGAACCACGTGGCCTCGGCAGCTTTGCTTGCCTCGGCCTCATTCGAATTTTCTCATTTGTCGCATGCAAGTCAATTTTTGGGCATGGTTGTATTCAGTGTGTCCAGACGAGCCGAATGGAGGTCTCGGTTTCGAAAATGGTGGCCGGGAACTCGAAATAGGTCGTCGGGGAGGCTCTGGTTCAGCGGCTACTCGCGGGTGGCTTCGGCTCGAGTTCGACGAAGGAGATGAGCTACGGCCGTCGGATCAGGCGATGGAGATACATCGGGCGGCCTGGATTAGATCGCGGCACCGCGGATGGATCGTGCGGCGCAGATCAAGCGCGCGATCAATCGAGCGGCTCAGATTCAATCCCGGGAAATTTTCCGCGTCCCACATCGAAACGGGGCGCGGTTTTTCCGCAGCTTATTAACTAAGCGCTCCCCGCTCAACGCTCAGTTGCACTTCCCCCTCCACGGTGCCGCCCCGCACCGTGTTCTCTTCTGCGGGCGCGCTTTGCGCCCACTCTTGCTCCTGTGGGCGCGCTCTAGCGCCCACTATGCTTCCTGCGCTCCTCTCCTCCGGGCGTGCCCCAGGCGCCCCTGTGGTGTCTGCGGGTGCGCCCCTGCCGCCCTGATCTCGCCCCACGGGTTCCCCCTTGGGCGTGGCGCCTTAGGCCCACATGAGCCTTGGGGTTGAACCCACAAGGTGCTCACGGGCTGGCCATATTTTTTTGGCAAAGTATAGAATAAGACTTTGTCAAAAACAAAGTCCTCTATGAGTATAAGCCAAATGCCAAGCCACTCCAAGCCTTCTTCCTCTCTTCTTCTTCATTTGAAATTCCTCCATTATCTTCAACGTATTATTCATTACTTAGGAATGGAATTCCAAACGGTTCATCATCAATTATCTTCTTCATCTCCTCTTCCATATGTGTTCAATACTTAGGAGGGACTTCTTTAACTGAATCTCATATAAATCTTCAATGAATCTTCATTGATCCAATTAGAGATCAAGTTGGATCTTCTTCAATTCACATGCACTAAGAGTTAGTACATTGACTTTAATAAACCACTTCATCCACTTAGAACTTGTGGATGGATCTTCTTCAACTCCTCATGCATTGTCACTACAATGCATGGTCTCCAAACAATGTTGTGACATTGTATCATCAGGATACAAGTTCTAGGAACTTAAAGATCAGTTCAACAATCGTCTGATGTTCTAGAGAATGTTTCAACCACATCTCCTATGCCACTTAGTGAATCTCCTAAGTGACATGCATCTTAGTACCATGGCCATTCTCCTTCATCACCATCACCATCACATCCTTTTACATTCACATCTTGACTCCTTGACATCCATTCATTCCAGGACAACTTCATGCCTCATTGACAACAAATGCAACACAATGCACTTCAATCTCCCCCTTTGAATTTGTTGTCAATACACTCCTTCAGCACATATGAATGGGTCAATATGTGTGCCAATATTTCTCCCCCTTATTGGGAATCAAATGCAAAGGTGTGGTGTGGTTTTCTTCAAAATATCACTTCCTCCCATTGAATAGTATTCTCTTGAAAAACACTGAGAGAGGGATGATGTCACATGTTCTTCTTTAGCAAAGAACCTTTAGTAGATCAACTCTAAGTCTACTTGGGCTAACCCAGTGTAGAAAACAAGAGTGATATGACCAAGGAATTCAAAGCTGTCCACATTCACTATAACATGTGAGATCATGCTTCAAGGGGCTTGAAATTTTTCAGATATTCAATGAATTGCTAAATCCTGCACACACTTCACAAAACTCATTAGAAAGTTCAGTGCAATGATAATGCTCCCCCTTTCATCCATTTGTCTTCAATCCATACTCCCCCTTAATTGACAAGATAGCCTCAATTAAGAAACAAGGGATGAAAGTATGATTGGAATACCTTCACTTTTCTCAAGATGGAATTAAATATCAGAATCCCATCTTCTCCAGATTGGCTCCCCCTCAAGGGGTGCACTCCATTCTGTCCAAACCATCCTCCAGCTGAGAATGATCATCATCTTCAATTCCCTGCAATGTCAGCACATGTAAATACCAATAGTATAAGGGAATAATATGGAACCTCCTTGGTTCATCAATGTGAACAACAAGGTTGAGAAGATTCTCTCAACCGAGATGTCCCATTTTCACCAGTCATCACACTTGCACATTTGATCTTCAGTGATGATTGTGCTGGTGTGGTTCTCAAAACATCTTCATGTGAAACCTTCTTCTTCCCTTTTGCTTTAGCAATTGCCAGAGCTTCATCTTCAACTCTTTGTAGTTCTCTGGCAAGTTGCAACTGATGTGGCCATATGACAAGTAAATCATTTGGAAGAGTGGCCCCACTTCTGGAAGTTCCACATGGTTCTTTTGATTCTGTCAAGCTACCTCTCTTAGGCAACTTGTTTTCAATCAATCCCTTCTTCTTCTGGATTGATTGTCTTTTGGAGTTCAGTCTGCTTCTATTTAGTTTCATGGCTTCTTTACAAAGGTCCATGATGTGTCCTTTCTTTCCACAGTAGAAGCATTTCTTGGTGGTCCTACTGGATGACTCACCCTTCTTGGATTTGAATTCCAAGGACTTCTCTTCATTCTTCAAACTCTTCTCGGGAGTATCTTCCACTTTCTTCTGCTTTCTTCCCAAGGATTCTCTCTGAGCCAGGTTCTGTGATCTTTTCTTCTTTTGAGATCTGGATACAGTTGGAGATTGACATGTATCATTCTTTTGACCACTTTTGCAATCATCCCAGATGTTGTCAAGTAATCCAAATCTATTTGCAGTAAACAGATGTCTCTGGACCTGTGGATGCTGCTTCTTTTCTTCTGGCTTTCTCCCCCTAGGCATGGGCTTCCTTTGTGCTTTGACATTCAGTGGATTGTACCAACAATCCTTTGCACAATGCCCATACCTGTTACAACACCAACACTGACCCACAAATCTTGACCTCTTCAGTCCTTCTGATTGTTGGGTACTTTTCTTGAGCTGCTGTGTTGTTTCAGGAGAGCTCTGCTTCTTCATTTTCTTCATCCATACTTGTTTGGAATTATTTTTCCATCCTGCACCTTTTGTGGAAACACAATTAGAAGCATCAGTACAAGATGGTATGGATGGTACCTTCTTTATAGAAGATGTTGCACTTTTATTAGAGGATGTCTTTCTCTTAGAATCATCTTGCTCAAAGCATACTTGAGTAGCAACATGTCTTCTTCCAGCTGACTGGGAGGATTCAGCTTTAGGTGATTGCTGATTTTTCAATATCACCTCCAGTTCTAAGCATTTTATATTGAGGGAGTTCTTCTCATCCTCAACAGTTTTTAGCTTTCCTTCCCAATTCTCCACCAGTTGTTTCATCTGGTCTTCATGCACCTTCTTTAATTCTTGCAATGAATTGTCCAGCTCCTTCACCCTTTTGACTTTGTCTTCTAGTTGAGCATCTCTGACAACCATTGAAACTTTGTGCCTCTTTTCCAGTGCATGGTAAACTTCTTTGACCATTACTTTAAAGAATTCTTTCTCAGAAAGGCTTCTCTGCAATTCTTCAGCAGTGTCTTCATATCTTTCATTGCAAAGAGATACTGTTTCATATTTGGAATTTACCAGCTTTCTGAGAGTGTTGGTTATGCCAACCCTTTTGGCCAATTGATCTTCCATTGCATTGTCTTCTTCTTCTAACTGTGATTTTTCTTCTTGAAGATCATGGATGCCTGTAGCTATACACTTTGCCACTTCCATGGGAACTGTCTTCTGAAGATATTTGAGTGGACTCTGAAGATCATTCATTGTTTCAACTTCATCATAGCTAGGACAGGCTTCATCAGAAGAATGATAAAAGGAATTGTCATCTGATGTGACTTTCACATTTCTTTCCATAGAAGGAGTTTCTCTGATTGCAGCAACCTTCTTCCTCATCTTCTTTGCCTGTTTCTTCATTCTGTTTTTCAGAGTCTTGGCAGATATCTCCATTTGAGGCTGTTCTTTCATTTCCTCAAATCTGCACTTCATATAGACTCTCTTGGATCTTTTAGAGGTAACCTCCCTCTGATACCAATTGAAGTGCCCAGATCAGTGTGAATCACTGAGAGGGGGAGGGGGTGAATCTGTTGGGCAAAAATCCCTCAAGGTAACATTGCAGCATTTTTGGGTTGATTGTGTTTGTTGACAAAGCAGGTTTCCATGGAGAATTGTCGAGTTCCCGAGAAGTTATTGACATTCCATGTTGACAATGAACTTTGACAAAGGAAAGGACGATCTGGAGGCGGTACAAAAGAGCAGTACAAGGTGGCGCCGTTTTCCAGTGTTTGCCAAATTTTTGGGCCTGAAAATCGCCAATGGAAAATGGAGTGATATGTTGTTGGCAAAGGTTGAGGAGAGAGAAATGAAGGAGGTGTGCGGAAAAATCAAGTGTGGCGCGCAAAACTAGAGGGTTGCGCGAAATCTTGAAATGTGGCGCGCAAAACAGCGGGTTGCGCAAAATTGTATTTCGCGCAAAAGATGTTTCAAGGCCGAAAGCTTGAAAATCGGAAAAGGCATGAGGCACGCGAAATTTTGGAGGCGTGCGCGGAAAATTGAAGTGGCGCGCGAAATAGCGGATGAAGTATTTCACGCAAGAGGTGTTACGAGGTCCGAAGCTCGTAAAATGGCAAAGGCATGAGGTGCGCGAAATTATGGAGCAGTGCGCGGAAAATGGTTGTGCGCGGAAGATTTGGATTTCGCGACCAAAGTGGATTACGCGCACAAGGAGGGTTTTTCGCGCGGGGTCAATTTTGCCTATAAATATGAAGTGACCCTCCTCCATTGTGCAGAGTTCAAGACATAGAAAATACCCGAGCTCTGGTGCACGAAATTGAAGTTAGAAAGGGTGTTGCGCGTAAACTTAAATTTTGCGTGTAAAGTCAGATTGCGCGCAAAGCAAAGGCTGCGCAGACAAGTTGGTGTTGGCGCGTAAAAGGAAGCTTGCGCGAAAAGTGGATTTCGCGCAAAATCAGTGAATTGCGCGCAAGGCAGTTTCCAGGCTGCGCGTAATATTTGGAGGTTGCGCGAAAAAGGAATTTCGCGCAAATCATAGAAATTGCGCGCAAGGCACCGTAAGGGTTGCGCGTAAAAATTGAGGTTTCCCGGTACATCCGGTGCAAAGTGAGATTCATCTGCGGGTGAAAGTTGGACTTCAATAGAGCATCTACATACAGAGAAAGATGCATTCCTTAATCTAAATAAAGAGACCTACAGGTCTATAAACTGTGAGTGAATCCCTTCCAAGAGCAGTGAGCTTAGGAAGAGGAAGAAGGTGATCCTCTCCACCGGCAGTGAGCCAGAGAGAGAGAAACAGGGAGTGACCCTTGGGAAAGCAGTGAGCTGACCCTAAACCTTGTATAGGCAGTGAGCCTGGGCATAGAAGTGATCTAGCCCGAACATTGTAATCCACAGCTAGTGAAGTTTAGTGGACTTGGTACGACCGGCAACCTGTCGGCGTATGCTCCTTGGACGTAGCCCTTAGCGGTGAACCAAGTAAAATTGTTGTGTCCTGTGCTTGCTTTACTTTCTGTTTATATTGTGCAGCAGGAAAGAGAGAGAAGAGTGTTTTGCTTAACAGCGAAACAAGATCAGAACGAGCTTTAATTTTTAATTTGTCATACCCTGATTCACCCCCCCTCTCAGGGTATTCAGCCTAGTGGACCTAACAAGTGGTATCAGAGGAAAGGTTAACAGTTGGTCTTCTCTCAATGGAGGTCACTAATCATAGAGGGATTCCGATCTTCGACGGATGTAATTTTCAGATATGGAAGAATCGAATGCAACACTATTTCCGATCTTTGGGAATGGATGTGTTTTCAGCAGCTATGCATGGTATCACAGCTGATATTACTAGTGGTGCATTATCAGAAGCTGAGCACAAAGAGTTGGATGCTGATTCCAAATCAATAAATTCCTTAGGGGGAGCCCTCTCTAATCCCATTTATACAAAGGTGATGTCATGCAAAACGTCACATGCCATGTGGGAAAAACTTTTGAATATTTATGAAGGGGATACAAAAGTTAGAGAGGCAAAGCTGCAAGTGTTGTGGAACAAGTATGAAGATCTCAAAATGAACCCGAATGAGTCTGTTGATGCATTCTTTGACAGGGTAAATGCTGTGGTAGAAGACATGCGGGGTCTTGGAGAAATTATCGAAGACATTAAAATCGTAAAGCGCATCTTGAGAAAGCTTCCACCTCGGTTCAATCCGAAAGTTTCTGTGTTGGAAGATAAAGATCCGAAAGAGCTAACATTGGATAACCTACACAGCACACTTGTTGCATATGAAATGAGAAATGATGACAACGATGCTGTGGAAAAGGGGAAATCCAAAGAGGTGGCATTTAAGGCCATGAAGAGGCTCACTATTGAAGATTCTAAGGAGGAAGAAGAGTCAGATGAGGTGATGTCATTCCTTTCTTCAAATCTGCAAAGAGGAAAAGGAAAGTTTAAAGGGAAACTTCCACTAGCATGCTTCCGATGCGGAAAGGTTGGTCATCTTGCTGCAAGATGCCCCAAAAAGTTTCAAGAAGAAAGCGATGAAGATGAAGTTGAGATTCCCATGAAAAAATCTTCAGCCTATGTGAAAGGGAAGAAGCAGTTCAAGAGAAATTTCTTTAAAAAGAAGAATCTTCTTTCCCAAGAAATTGATAGTTCAGCTGAGTCTGAGGGTGAAGAAGTTGAAGAGATAGAAAACTGTAGAGATCGTGGTCAAAATGCGATGGTGGCTGTTGCTAGTAGCACTCTAGAAAAGAAAGAAACTGAAACTGATGAAGAAGAAGAAGAAATTGAAGGGAGAGTTGACATGGAAGCTGAATTAGAAGCAGCTCTTGAAGAGATAGATGTTTGGCGAGCAAAAACAAAGAAAGCCAATAAGATAGTACGTGATGCCAAACTCTACATGCAACAACAAGAAGAAGAGAAGTCTGAGCTTGAGAAAGAAATTGAAAATCTTAAGTCTTCCCGGCCAGAGCGCACAGAAAAGGTTGATGAGCATAAGCTCAAGATTGAAGAGCAGAAAAGGGAGATCGACTGCTTGAGTCGAAAAGTGAAAGATCACGTCAAGCGTATTGAAGAGCTTGAAGAGGAAGTTGTCGGTCTGCGGAGAAAAGTTAAAGACCAGGAAAAACCTTTGAATCCCAACACATTCTTGGGAAATCAGGTCGTTACGAAGACGGAAAAGAAGAAAGAAGAACCTAGTAGTTCAGCAGGAAAGAAGCAACAATTGAACTCAGATGTTAAGGCTGATTCATGTCTTAATCAGAAACAAAAATCTACGGCAGTTGAAGTTAGACCGCAAGCACTTGTCCCGAGATTGAAAGTGGATTTGAGCACAAAGCAGAATCAGAATACTCAGAGATCCAAAGGGGAAACTCGTAGTGCTGAAGTAACACGAAGTAATTCACCTTATATCAGGTGTTACTGTTGTGGAAAGATGGTACATTCACAGTATGTGTGTTCCATAGCCAAAAGATATCGAAGGGAACAAGAACAGAGATGGCAGCCAAACAGAGAACGGTTTCCCAGAACATTTTTTTGAAGGACACTGTTTTTGGTGCGGAGGATTTGGACACATGGCTAGGTACTGCACTCCGACCATTCAGAAAAATGTGCCAAAGCAGAATCAAAATGATCGCAAGCAGCAGATCAGTAAACCGACAAGTGAGTTAAAAGTTCAGAACAGATTTGCAGTTTTGCAAGATGAAGCTGGTCCATCATACTCTGAGAAAGAACAGAAGCCTCAATCCATGCCGAGTATGAAAGAAAAAGTATGGACTAGGAAGAAGAAAACTGAGAAGGCCGTAGTTGCTGAAATTGCCCTTAAAGCATCAGATCGTTCTGGTGTTTGGATCCTTGACAGTGGTTGCACATCCCACATGACGGGTAATAAGGATCTGGTTACAGGTATAAAATATGACAAAGAAGGAGTTGTCAAGTTTGGAAATGATGAAGGCCTGAAGATTGTTGGCTCAGGAAAAGCCAAGTTTGGGGGCAAAGAAATGAGACATGCTGATGTCTTGGTGGTAGAGGGTCTCAGTCATAATTTGCTTAGCGTCAGTCAACTATGTGACTCTGGGCACTCTATACTATTTACCAAGAGGATGGGTATTGTTAAAGGAAAAGATGGAATAGTCATTCTTCAGGGAAAACGAACAAAGGGGAATCTTTACCTGATAGGTGGGGAAGAAGATTCATGCCTTTTATCCAGAGAAGAAGAAAATCAGTTGTGGCATAAGCGACTTGGTCATCTATGTCAACCATCTATGGAAGATCTGGTAATGTGTGATGCTGCTAGAGACCTTCCCAAACTATCACGTGATCGCACTCATACGTGTGATGCTTGTCAACAAGGGAAGATCATCAGGAAGACATACAGGCCAAAGGAACAAAAAGCAACTCGAGTGCTCGAATTGGTGCATGCTGATGTATGTGGACCTATCTCACCACGAGCTATAGATGGGCAAAGGTACTATGTTCTTTTCATTGATGACTACAGCAGAATGGCCTGGGTATTCATCATTACCCATAAGACAGAGGTGTTCAGTTGCATAAAGCAGTACAGGAGGGAATCAGAAAAGATGCTTGGGCAGAAAATTCTGAAGTTTCGTACTGATAACGGTACAGAATTTACAAACAGTCAGGTTGAAAACTATCTCGAGAAACATGGGATAAGGCATCAAGTTTCATCAGTAAGAACTCCCCAACAAAATGGAGTGGTAGAAAGGAGGAATCGGATCATTAACAACATGGCCAGAACAATGCTTATTGATAAGGACCTACCAGAGAAATTTTGGAAGGAAGCAGTTTTGACATCGGTCTATGTTTCAAACAGGTCCCTGTTATGTCCGAAGCAAGGGAAGACTCCGTATGAACTGTGGTACGGAAAGAATCCAACGTTGAAATACTTTCGAATCTTTGGAAGTAAGTGTTTCATTCTCAACAAAGAACATCATAGGAAGTTTGAGGCACGAGGAGATGAAGGGATATTCCTTGGCTATTCAGGGAAAAGCAAAGCATATAAATGTTTCAACAAGAGGCTGGGAAAAATTGTTGAGAGCAATGATGTCACTATAGTCGAAAATGAACAGACTGCTCAACGACCCAGTGAACATTTTCTGAATGAAAGTGATGATGAGGTAAGCAGCACAGGGGGAGTAGAAGTGGCAGAGGCTGACTCAGAAGAAGATTCTGATGATGAACAAGAAAGTGTCAAGTCTGTATCTGCAAAGAAGCCAAAGAATCGAGCTGAAATTGATAGGCAAAATATCATTGGTAATCAGACAGCTCCAGTTCAGACTCGAAGAATGAAATCATTACAGCAAACATCTTTTTTATCTCAGGTGGAGCCAAAATGTTTTTCCGATGCAGCTGAAGATGAATACTGGCTTCAGGCTATGAATGAAGAGCTTGATCAAATTGAGAAGAACCAGACATGGGAGATTGTTTCGAGGCCAGCAGACAAGAATGTCATTGGGACCAAATGGGTCTATTGTAATAAGATGAATGAAGATGGCACAGTGATTCGGAACAAAGCACGTCTAGTGTGCAAGGGGTACTCCCAGATCGAGGGAATTGATGTTGATGAGACATTTGCACCGGTTGCAAGGCTGGAGACAATAAGATTATTCCTAGCCATCGCAGTGCAAAGGAAGTTCAAAGTGTTCCAGATGGATGTCAAATCTGCATTCTTGAATGGTGTTCTGGAAGAGGAGGTGTATATTGAGTAGCCAGATGGTTTTCTCATTCATGAAGATGAGAACAAAGTTTGCAGGCTGAAGAAGGCATTGTATGGGCTGAAACAAGCACCAAGGGCATGGTACTCAAGGCTTGATCAGTACTTGAAGAAGCTTGGTTTTCAGCATGGAGGAGTTGATTACAATCTCTATTTCAGTAATGACAGTAATCAAAGGATGATGGTGTTGGTTTATGTCGATGACATAATATTTGGTGGATCAGATGAAGCTCAGTGCAGAAAATTTTCCGAATTCATGAAAAATGAGTTTGAAATGTCAATGATTGGAGAGCTAACGTTTTTCCTTGGTCTACAGGTAACACAAGGAAGGAATGGAACATTCATTTCTCAATCTAAATATGCCAAGGAGTTCCTGAGAAGGTTTGGAATGGAAAATTCCAAGGAGATGAAGACTCCGGTGGCTACCCGGATGAAATTATCAAAAGATGAGGATGGCAAGGCAGTTAATATCACAGAATACAGGCAAATCATTGGAAGTCTGTTGTACTTAACCGCAACAAGGCCTGATATTGTTTTAGCCACATGCCAAGCAGCGAGATATCAGAGTAATCCCAAGGAAAGTCACATGCTTGCAGTGAAAAGAATACTTCGGTATATTAAGGGCACGGTGGACTTCGACTTGACATACAATGACAAATCTCAGACAGAGTTATTGGGGTACACTGATGCAGACTGGGCCGGTTCAGCGGATGATAGAAAATCAACGTCAGGTGGTGCATTCTATCTTGGTGGGTTGTGTATTTCTTGGCTAAGTAAGAAGCAAGATTGCATTTCATTGAGCACCGCAGAAGCTGAGTATATTGCGGCCACTCAAGCATGCACACAGTTATTGTGGATGAAACAGCAGCTTGAAGATATGGGAGTTGAAGTGAAGTCTCCGATCGGAATCCAGTGTGATAACTCAAGTGCTATAAATCTTAGCAAAAATCCCGTCCATCATTCAAGGACAAAGCACATTGAGATCAAGTATCATTTCATCAAGGAGAAGGTTGAGCAGGGAATCGTGAAGTTGGAGTACGTGCCTACAGAGCTACAGGTTGCAGACATTCTGACAAAGGCCTTACCCAAGGAAGCTTTTGAGAGGCATCGACTGGCTCTGGGAGTTCAGTCGATTCCCAGCACTTGAAATAGTGTGGATGTGGGACCCTCCCCCCTCTCCCCGAGGTATGGTGTGTTTTTTCCCTAATGTGCTGATATGTCTTCTCTACTATGTTACAGACTACAAAGGCGTGACCTTTGGGTTCGTTGACAAAGGGGGAGAAAAGTGCTTGAAAAGTGCTTGACAAAGGGGGAGAAAAGTGTTTGTTCAAGGGAGAAAATAGTGCGGAGATTTGATAAATCATAATTGTTACGGGGAGAAGCTGACAGGTGGAGCAGCCAGAAAGGGGGAGCAATGAGAAAGGGGGAGTGTATGAAATCTGACGATGCTAGAAGTGATCGATCAAATCATAGAAATCACGACAGCTGAGGATCGTGATAAAAGCAGAATAGTGGTGTTGGAATGGTGTGAGACGGTGTCCAGCTATCAACAATAGGTATCAACTTTAAAAAATCACCAATTGGTATCAGGGTGGAATCGACAATTGGGGTCTGACATGAAGTGATTCATTGATGAACTTTTCATACTACTCTTGTTTCTCACGCCGAGCATTGCTCATGTGGGCTTAGAGTACATGTTAAGTGAATCCTTGAACGCTATCATAATCGCAAGAGGCGAATGGTGGTAGCAGCTGGAAGAAGACTCAGTGAGGTATCAAAGTGCAGAAAATATTTCTTGAGCAGAGTTGTGAAGAGTTGTCAACAAACCCAAAGGGGGAGATTGTTGGGCAAAAATCCCTCAAGGTAACATTGCAGCATTTTTGGGTTGATTGTGTTTGTTGACAAAGCAGGTTTCCATGGAGAATTGTCGAGTTCCCGAGAAGTTATTGACATTCCATGTTGACAATGAACTTTGACAAAGGAAAGGACGATCTGGAGGCGGTACAAAAGAGCAGTACAAGGTGGCGCCGTTTTCCAGTGTTTGCCAAATTTTTGGGCCTGAAAATCGCCAATGGAAAATGGAGTGATATGTTGTTGGCAAAGGTTGAGGAGAGAGAAATGAAGGAGGTGTGCGGAAAAATCAAGCGTGGCGCGCAAAACTAGAGGGTTGCGCGAAATCTTGAAATGTGGCGCGCAAAACAGCGGGTTGCGCGAAATTGTATTTCGCGCAAAAGATGTTTCAAGGCCGAAAGCTTGAAAATCGGAAAAGGCATGAGGCACGCGAAATTTTGGAGGCGTGCGCGGAAAATTGAAGTGGCGCGCGAAATAGCGGATGAGGTATTTCACGCAAGAGGTGTTACGAGGTCCGAAGCTCGTAAAATGGCAAAGGCATGAGGTGCGCGAAATTATGGAGCAGTGCGCGGAAAATGGTTGTGCGCGGAAGATTTGGATTTCGCGACCAAAGCGGATTACGCGCACAAGGAGGGTTTTTCGCGCGGGGTCAATTTTGCCTATAAATATGAAGTGACCCTCCTCCATTGTGCAGAGTTCAAGACATAGAAAATACCCGAGCTCTGGTGCACGAAATTGAAGTTAGAAAGGGTGTTGCGCGTAAACTTAAATTTTGCGCGTAAAGTCAGATTGCGCGCAAAGCAAAGGCTGCGCAGACAAGTTGGTGTTGGCGCGTAAAAGGAAGCTTGCGCGGAAAGTGGATTTCGCGCAAAATCAGTGAATTGCGCGCAAGGCAGTTTCCAGGCTGCGCGTAATATTTGGAGGTTGCGCGAAAAAGGAATTTCGCGCAAATCATAGAAATTGCGCGCAAGGCACCGTAAGGGTTGCGCGTAAAAATTGAGGTTGCCCGGTACATCCGGTGCAAAGTGAGATTCATCTGCGGGTGAAAGTTGGACTTCAATAGAGCATCTACATACAGAGAAAGATGCATTCCTTAATGGAAATGAAGAGACCTACAGGTCTATAAACTGTGAGTGAATCCCTTCCAAGAGCAGTGAGCTTAGGAAGAGGAAGAAGGTGATCCTCTCCACCGGCAGTGAGCCAGAGAGAGAGAAACAGGGAGTGACCCTTGGGAAAGCAGTGAGCTGACCCTAAACCTTGTATAGGCAGTGAGCCTGGGCATAGAAGTGATCTAGCCCGAACATTGTAATCCACAGCTAGTGAAGTTTAGTGGACTTGGTACGACCGGCAACCTGTCGGCGTATGCTCCTTGGACGTAGCCCTTAGCGGTGAACCAAGTAAAATTGTTGTGTCCTGTGCTTGCTTTACTTTCTGTTTATATTGTGCAGCAGGAAAGAGAGAGAAGAGTGTTTTGCTTAACAGCGAAACAAGATCAGAACGAGCTTTAATTTTTAATTAGTCATACCCTGATTCACCCCCCCTCTCAGGGTATTCAGCCTAGTGGACCTAACAGAATCAGTGATTCCTTAAAACTTTTTACTAATTGATTCTTATCAATTAAACCACTATGGCTGGTTAAAGCCTCGATCCACTCTTCTTGTATCTCTCAACCTTTCCCGGATAATGCAGTAATGAAAAGGCACAGGACACAAGGATTTACAAGGTTCGGCACCAAAGTCCTACATCCTTGCCATGCTCTCCAAGCATTGATTCTCCCATTATAATCTGTTAGTATTACAATGGTCGATACAGCTTCCCACCGTATCTCTCCTGAGTCCCACAGGAGGGTCTTTATACTGCTTCACACAGTGTTACCAGAGTCCCACTGGCCTGCTCCAGAATCCCACTGAAGACTTCTTCTCCCTGAGTCCCACAGGGTCTTCTCCTGGCTCCTCGAGTCACACGAGTAGCTCTTCTTCTCTTTAAGCTTCTTCAAGTAACTTCAGTAGCCTGGGATAAAGACTGCTGGCCTTGCTCTGTACCTCTGATCACTTGAGATGATCAGGTCTTTTCGTCTTGCTCAGGATTTATCTCCTTCTTCTAAGGAAGACCTGACTTCCCTCCAACTACTGAATACTCAGACAAATGATGTCTTTAACTTCGGTCTGGTCCAGTCTCAGTTCAAAACAACTTCATGCACTGAATTCATGGCATCACAATATCTTCAAGATCTTCTGGTCTTGGACTCCTCAAATGCACACAACCTGATTTAGCTTTGTTCACGTGCGCACGTGCATGCATGCATGCATGCACTCTCCTTTTCTTCTTCTAGGTGCAGTAAACCCTCAAAGGGTGTAATCAATTATAGCACACACCTTCTTCACAATCTTCACACACTATATTCAAATTGCTCACACACTCAGAAGTGTGTTTTTCTTTAGTGTGAGGGTCTCCTCTTTCTTCCTTCTTCTAAGTGTGTTCACTTCACTTAGTGCACACACACTAGGTTCAGCCTCCTTATCTCATTGCACACAAAACTTCTTCACTTTGGCAAACACTTGAGCTTGACCTACTTCACTTGCAAAGCACACTCACTTCCTTGTTCTTTTAATCTTCTTCAAAGTGTGCACTTCACTTATGCACACACTTGGTTCTTTATTTTGTACACACAAGGGCTACGGCCTCCTCTTTTTCTTTATGCACAAAAGGCACAAAATGCCACGGCCTTCCTTCTCTTCTTGCACACACACAAGGCTACGGCCTCCACTTGTATTTTACTTTTGCACACACTTCCTCTCGGCCTTCAACTATTACTTTGCACACACAAGAGGCAAAGCCTCGGCTCTTCTTGCTTTGCACACCTACTGCCTGTAGGATGTTCTTGGTGTAGCAAGCACACAGGGTGCGAGGTGCAAGGGCCTCCTCCTCTTCTTTCCCACTATCGCGCAAGTCCTCAAGCACTTGAGTGCAAGGAGGCTCGGGTGCGCAAGTGCCACTGCCACAAGGGCGTGCAAGTGTGCACTGGCCGCGGGTCGCGCAAGCCACAGGTGTGAGGATACCTTGGGCGCGCAAGCTACTCCTGCCGCGCAAGTGTGCGGGCAGAGAGAGCTCTTCCTGATGCGCAAGTGAGGCGCACAGGGGACTCCTTCGGGCCTCGGGTGGCACCGGGACAACAGCCGCGCAAATAACTTGCGCGGGGATTCTACTTCGCGAGGCAGAGGCTTCGCGGGACACACATCTTCAACAAGAACTTCAGCACATCAGCAGCGGCTCAGAGGTCTCGGCCTCTCTTTATATAGGCAGAGGGATGCTTCACCTCTTCCGCGGGATTCAAATCCAAACTCCCGAAATCTTCGGATCTTTAAAAACTTTCCAAATCTTTATTTTCTTTCCTCTGTTTCAACGCGGGTTCTTTTATTATTTTCTTCCTCCTCGTGCATGCGATTTATAAAGCATGCACGGCCTCTGTTTCTTCTATCCCATGCAAGACACGAACCACGTGGCCTCGGCAGCTTTGCTTGCCTCGGCCTCATTCGAATTTTCTCATTTGTCGCATGCAAGTCTATTTTTGTGCATGGTTGTATTCAGTGTGGCCAGACGAGCCGAATGGAGGTCTCGGTTTCGAAAATGGTGGCCGGGAACTCGAAATAGGTCGTCGGGGAGGCTCTGGTTCAGCAGCTGCTCGCGGGTGGCTTCGGCTCGAGCTCGACGAAGGAGATGAGCTACGGCCGTCGGATCAGGCGATGGAGATACATCGGGCGGCCTGGATTAGATCGCGGCGCCGAGGATGGATCGTGCGGCGCAGATCAAGCGCGCGATCAATCGAGCGGCTCAGATTCAATCCCGGGAAATTTTCCGCGTCCCACATCGAAACGGGGCGCGGTTTTTCCGCAGCTTATTAACTAAGCGCTCCCCGCTCAATGCTCAATTGCACTTCCCCCTCCACGGTGCCGCCCCGCACCGTGTTCTCTTCTGCGGGCGCGCTCTGCGCCCACTCTTGCTCCTGCGGGCGCGCTCTAGCGCCCACTATGCTTCCTGCGCTCCTCTCCTCCGGGCGTGCCCCAGGCGCCCCTGTGGTGTCTGCGGGTGCGCCCCTGCCGCCCTGAGCTCGCCCCACGGGTTCCCCCTTGGGCGTGGCGCCTTAGGCCCACATGAGCCTTGGGGTTGAAGCCACAAGGTGCTCACGGGCTGGCCATATTTTTTTGGCAAAGTATAGAATAAGACTTTGTCAAAAACAAAGTCCTCTATGAGTATAAGCCAAATGCCAAGCCACTCCAAGCCTTCTTCCTCTCTTCTTCTTCATTTGAAATTCCTCCATTATCTTCAACGTATTATTCATTACTTAGGAATGGAATTCCAAACGGTTCATCATCAATTATCTTCTTCATCTCCTCTTCCATATGTGTTCAATACTTAGGAGGGACTTCTTTAACTGAATCTCATATAAATCTTCAATGAATCTTCATTGATCCAATTAGAGATCAAGTTGGATCTTCTTCAATTCACATGCACTAAGAGTTAGTACATTGACTTTAATAAACCACTTCATCCACTTAGAACTTGTGGATGGATCTTCTTCAACTCCTCATGCATTGTCACTACAATGCATGGTCTTCAAACAATGTTGTGACATTGTATCATCAGGATACAAGTTCTAGGAACTTAAAGATCAGTTCAACAATCGTCTGATGTTCTAGAGAATGTTTCAACCACATCTCCTATGCCACTTAGTGAATCTCCTAAGTGACATGCATCTTAGTACCATGGCCATTCTCCTTCATCACCATCACCATCACATCCTTTTACATTCACATCTTGACTCCTTGACATCCATTCATTCCAGGACAACTTCATGCCTCATTGACAACAAATGCAACACAATGCACTTCACTTCTAAGAAAGTGTTTCTTATAATATATAAAAAATAAATAATCAATAAGGATTGCATTTACTTATTTATTTAAAATAAACCTTGTTACTTATGTTTAATTAAATCAATTTAAATACTTGTATGGAATCATGAATAGGAAAAACTACATCAGATAGATCATCACCATAGGAATCATAGGAGCCAACTACAATACACAATTTTTTCATTTTTTTTCAATTTGTTTGTCTTTTCATTATAAATATTTATGTACACCGTAAAATAATAATAATACTTGTATGTTAGGGACATAATCATTCCAATTCAGCCTAAATTGTATGCTTCTAAGGAAAACATTGATACGATTCTTTATTAGTGATAGTTCAAAATGAACTTCCTTATTGAAATGATTTACAAAGGGTAGTGGTCACTAGTGTTTCATACCATTGACTCTTAGAAATGAACTCAATTCCATAGGGTCCGAGTTTGAGATCATTAACCCTCTTTAGGGGAAATTATTTTTTATTCTAGAATTCCGTTAAAGATTTAAGTCATATTCATGAATCCTTCTCAAATCTCGGTGTGGGATTGGTTACCACTATAAAAATGATTGGTAATTTTAATGTTTTGATATGAAAATTTATATGAATCATAAGTTCAATTTCAATTTGAAAATATGTATTTATAATAAGTTCTTCAACATTATCAGATTAATTAGGGATTGTTTTTTTGAAACCATCAAGATGGGATCTCTGGAATTTATCACATTCTGTAGAGGTAATGAGTGTTTATGATATTGGGATTGGACTCCTGAGAATGTTTTTATATGTAATTCTGTAAAGGTAATTAGAACCTATCTTGTTTAGTTCCACATTACGAGTTATATCATACCTTTTAGGGTTGTGTGACAAGGACTATTATTATTCCTTTTATGCTTATGCAACCATGATCACTTCCAAGATGATTAAAGTAATGCAGAATGGGATTCTAGGAATATGGTACCTAATAATAGTTTGTGTGGGGGTTATTAATGAGAGGTAATTTTGGGTTGAAATCAAAGGGTCTATTTTACAACGAAGATGTATTTTTTTAATGAATAATATAAAATTGTGGGGTATGTAGCTGATTTGTCTAGCAGGGATATGGGCCACTAGGTAGCTCATAGGGAATATATTTTAGATGATAAAGATATTGTAATTTCATGGAGTGAATATAGGCCTCCACATGGGGTATCATTTCACCAAGAATATGGAACAATGAAGAGATGTATTGAGATGTTGAGTTTTAACATCATCGAGGAATCCTATATTTCCCATTAAATAATAATGAAATCCCACATTATTCATGTCATGCACTTTATGTTTCTATGGTCAAACCATACCATGCAGTTTGAAATCATGTGGCTTGAATTTTTTTTAGTTTTAATTCATGTGACAAGAACTTTTGGCACATAGTTATCATCATACTATATGGGTGTGTGTGTCATGTAATGGGTGATAATAGATGTTTCAATGGGTTTTACACATTTTGTTTACTTAATATGTGGATTTCCTTGTATTATTGATCATTAAAGTTTTTAAAAATATAAATGAGAATATTTTATGGATTACACCTGAGGAGGAGGCCCAATTCTTACTAGCTCATTTATTATAATCAGGGTCCTTGATACAAATATTGAATGTGGAGATTCTAATATAGTGGACGCCTTATTAGGATAGTCTTTATAAATGGAATTAATTATTGTGGTTACCCATAGAATTATATCTATTTGGGAAAATAATTTTGGATCTTCATTTTATTGAGGGGGTATAAGATCAAGGGAGGGCACTTTGGTTCACTAAAATATTTCATCATTCAAGTCAAGTTGTTTAAGAGGAGGCTTGTATTTTTTCATTTTCATCATATTGACCTTGGTGGAAGAAATCCATAAAGGTTGTTTTTGTTGATATGGCCTAAGTAAGAGACTTGGGAAAAGGATAAAAGATAATATGAGTCTATTTTCTCATCATTTAAATTTCAAATGATATATACATAGGATACCCAAATGATACACTATTAAAATTTATTGAGAATAGAATTATGATAACTTTAGACACCACATGGTCTATATAGGGGGTGTTATTTCCAAAACCATAAGATGACTATATAAGGTATGGTTTTATGGAATCTTTGGGAATGATATTACACACATCCACCAAACAAGAATAAGTCCATGGATTCTTTTGTAAAGGATATTTAGTTTACCTTCTATATAACTCAATCTTTCTATTTTAGAGAAAGGTCTGGGGAATTTATAGGTGATACTGGTTAAATATATCTTGAATGTGGAATCCACATAGGGATTATTCGTCCACATAATATGGTTTAGATGACACGAGTCAAATGTGAAAGTATTAATCAACAAATCACTATGCATGATTTCCAAAATCACCACCTATTTGCCATAAAATATGACAATTTTTATTGAGGTAAGACCAAATTTGCATCTTCCTAACATTTTTCACAACCATATTTTGGAAGTAGAGATAAAAAACCCCCTGAATTATGAAATACAGTACCCCCTTAACCGTTTAATTGACAACTCTTCGTGGGAAGGCCTGGTAGATATTAAAGGATTAAGTTATTTGCAAAGTGCTTGAGTTTCTTTACAAAATAATTAAGCTAATAAAAAAATCCTATCCAATGAGAAATTTAACAAATAAATTCATCTCATTGATCAAGTATTATCATATATTTGATAATATTTTTCCCTCATTTTTTCTTTAAATATTTATGGTTTCTTAGGCCCCAACAAATTTTCCCAGTCCAAATGGGGTCTAATCAGAAAAAAGAGGTGATTTTTCTAAGGAAGAAATGTGACTCACAAAAGTTCCCTATAGTCAACTAAGAAATTGGAGCCCTATATAAATAGATCCTAAACTCTTTATTGTTCACTATGTGTTTGAAGTTACAATATGTTTGAATAAGATCTCATGATTGTTGTTTTCTTCAATATAGAATTCCATCTTTGGAAGAGTTATCCTTCGAAAACCAAGAGAAAACTACACACATATACATTTATGACCACATACTAATATTTCATGAGGAATGAAATGGCATCACCTTTGTAGAAACTATAATTCCATTGTATCACTAAGTGGATCATGTAACTATATTCTATATGTATAATATTATGCAACTCACATAGAGCTATGCAGTTTTTATAGAACAATAGGCACTACGTTAGAATTCAAAATTTAACAAAAAATTAAAAATTATTTGTACATATTTCTTGACAAATAAATAGTTATTTCTTGTAATAAATGAATCCCACTCTAGTTAATAATTCCACTGAAGTGATAATAAACACCATTATTTTGAATTTATAGGCTAGTTAGAGAATGTGTGTCATCCCGACACATGATTTCGGGTCATAGTATATAGGGCCTATCTTTTAAGATTTTCTTGTATCATACTTTCATCTGATTTTTAGATTCAAAATGTGGACCAACATCCCTATCCCTAAACAACAACATCTAAACCATCCCATCACTTGGATCAATCCCCTTTACAAGACAATCTACGAAAACATAATGTAAAATGGAATATTTATCATTGATGATCATTCTAAAGGGATCATCTTGGTTTATGCTCCCATGAAATTGGTTGAAGTAAAGATGATGCTAGTTCTATAATTTCATTAATACTATTTCTTCTTGAAGAATGATACTAATAGTTTGTATCTTAAATGGTTATTCAACTAGGACCTATGACCTAGGAGTTCTTTTTTGTCATGACAGGATGTAGTCCTTTTCAGTGTACTTGAGATAAAAATAATTTAAGTAGGAGCTAAAATCTATAGGTTTATATAATGTTATTTATGTATCATAGTAATTTTATATATATAATAGGAATATATTCTCATAAAAAATTATTAGATGCTGGATCTTGGACCCCAAAACATTTCTTCTAGTGCATGAAGAAGTCGGTAAGCACCAATTGGATGTACACATGATCACATCAGCTCCAATCATGTGGTAATCTTATACCATGTTTACCCCGCATTTTTCTATGTGACATTTTATATTGAGAAAATTTGGTTTTAGAAAATAGAATATATTTGATACATATAATCACCCAAATATTGAAATTTATTTCAACAATTCCATATTTTGTCTCACCTAATGACCAGGAGATAAATGTTAAGAGACCGAGGAAAAATCCATATTCCAAAAACTAGTTTATTTGAATAAATTTATTTTACAACATTAGAAAATCCCTATTAGAATAAATACCTAGTGTGTGAGTCCAATATTGGAATAAGACTCAAGACCATTATAAAGGAGTATAAGTTGGGAAATTAAAAATTTGTCCTATTATACATTCAAATCATGGGCAAAAATTATCTTCTCTTCATTCATATTAGTAGAGAGAGTTCCTTTTTTTGGATTTTGGTCAATTACATGCCATTTGGGGTTGAATATTGTCTCACATTGGGATTTATGCTTTTATTAATAACTAATAATTCCTAGAGGACTACTTCATATAGTATATCTATTTTATACTTAGAGTTAACCCATTGATGTCGAAAGAGAGGGATGTGAAAGGCCAGCTGAACCAATATTAATAGTTTTCCTTTACACCATACTCAACACCAATGAGAATCATTTTATATAATTCATCTGAAAATAATAAATTTAATGTATATAGTTTATCTGTAAGGAATATAATTTTGGATATAAATATCGATAGGGGGATAATATTCTAGGGGTATTTACCCTACATATTTGGAAAAATGTTATTTTGAAACCTAAAAGATTTCCTACTCCTATAAGAATCATGTGAGTAAAGAATATTTTATTTGTGGTGAACCAATTTCTTCCCATTATTATTTGAGAGGATACTAGATTCTAGGTGGTTCTTCCATGTTCAAATGATGTATTTTGGATTTCCAAAAACTAACCTTACATATGGATTCAATGATACATATATGACCAATCAGATGTAACAATGTCTCCAAAGGTTCTCCAACCACCAATGTTGGGGAGGAGGATCAGGACCCACAAATAGATGCAAAGATCAAAATAAATGACCTTGTTTTTGGAAACCATTAATATATGAGGTTTCAAGAAATAAAGTAAATCATTTGGTCCCAAATCCATCAAAAAATTGAGCACTCTAATCATTACCTATCCTTTACACTATAGAATTTTTAAATTTCAAGAGTTAAAGGGATGTCTCGAGGAAGGAATTATCCACCGAAGTTTCCTAGAATATAGTCTTCGTGGAGAAAATTTCCATATTGTATTTTGGGTATGCGTAAAATCATTCCCATATTTAATTTAAGGTGAAACATGGAGAGTAATTAGATTAACTTGAATAATTCAATGACCATATTAACACTTCTAAGGGTATTGAATTTTACATGGATCAAGTGTTGGAGAAGATAGATCCCCAAACCAAATTGAGTTAGAATGGTAGTTCTTACCGAGGAGAGGTAAAAAATTTATTATTATTATTATTATTATTATCATCATTATCAGCATCATCATAGACATTTTTCTATTTATTATAGTTATCCTAAAAGGTTATTTCTACAATTTTATTGGAGGTTAGGGAAATAATTTTCCATAAATCATCTCCAAAGTACTCACTTAGAGGGATGGAGGTCAATACTGATTCTCCCCTAGAATAACAAGTTCTCTATGAAGGCTTCCATTATATTAAGGAGTATACTCCCTCAATAAATTATATCCTTGAGGGCGAACTCCCGCCTTTTCCATCATTATTTTCTCTATTTGGAGAACTATCCCTTGTCTTAATATATAAGAACAATTATATAATTCTTTGAATGTTCATAATCATTTGGGAAAAAGAGGACCTTTAAAACTCCTATAGTGCTAATTTAAATATGATGATCCTTAAAGAACCATTAATTTTAGGGATCATAACTTCCATTTCTTGGGGTGGTCCTCTCTCATGAAGAATGTCTACAGTGTTGGAATATTGAAAAATGAAATAGTTGTTGAAAGTGAATTTAAATAAATGAGTATTAAATGACTTCATAAAGGAATTTGTTTTTAGATTACTAGCTCCTTGAGGAAATATATTCTATTTTATTCATGATGGGGCTTCCATGGGAGGAATAATAAATAAAATACCTAGAGATGATGGATTTGACTACATCATCCCTTGTCCAAGCTGAGCTAATATTGGTAGATGATTTCATAAGCACTTTAGATTGAAGAGTTTCCACTCCTTGTGAGAAAATAAATGATTTCCTTCAATAAATACCACCTATAGAAATGGTTGTAATCAAATAAGTAGAAATAATGAACACTTGGATAGAATCATAATCAACACCTAATATAGATGTCTTCAATATTTCCCTTATTTATCAAACATTGGTGGATAATCTCATTGAGGTATCAAATATGATCAATTAGTTAGTTAATAATATAAATGAAATTCAAGAATCCTTTCATGGAGGTTAGTAACTATGATATTTATAGATTAAACTGTTCTATAATCATACTATACTTTTTCAACAATTAGGCATAGCTCTTGAATAATGTACTTTTAGAAGTCATGGGTCATAGGTTCCACATATGATTATTATTCCATTACAGGATTAAATTCATTCAAAAATAGAATTGGATGTCGTGCCCATAAAAATATATAATGAATTTATTAGAATGGTTTGGGAATTTACAAGAGATCCCTCATTTTTTTCATAGAAAAATAGGGAATGAAGATCGAATATGATGAAATTTTAATAATTAAAATTGAGTGATTATATATATTTTTATCTCCTTTATTCTAATGTATATTAACTAACATGTTATAGAAATCTATCTTACTAACCCTAATGAGGATAAAACGTCAGTCTTTCACTATTCCAGAGTCTCTATTATTGGAATTTTGTAGATGGAAAATGATCTCAAGCTCAGACACATAGGTTGTGTTGAAATAGGGACCTATTTGAGTGATCTATTTCTAGACAACGTGCCATTATTTGATACTTACTTTGCTATAAACCTTGATTATATAATATTCGAGGAGTAGGTGTGACATCAGGTATGGAAGAGGATCTCAAATCTTATCCACTAGACTCCCCTCAATGAACATGGAATGAAACTACATCATTTCCAACTTATGTTTACCACTATGGGTTCTGATGGGTCTGACTACAAAAATGTTCATTCCAATTAGATGGAGGTGATTTCCCCTAGAGAAAGAATTGGAACATCTAGGTTAAATCATTTAGATGAAGAATTCATATCCCAGTCTACCAACCTCTTAGTCAGAGCCATATAGAATGTTTCCCAATATGATGTAATGGTTGTGGGGTGGATTTAATATGCTAATGAAGATTGTGATTTAGTACATCACCTTCTACAATTGTTAGTATGAATTCAATAGGATCTTGGGGTTGCTAAAATTGGTATAAGGGATGATTATTTGAAATATAATGATATTGAAATGGTCGGGATGCAAACCAATAATGGTGTAGGGGAATTGCAACTGGATACGTAGGAAGAAATTGAAATTATGGATAAGTTACACCAAGTTGTTGTCAACTAAAAAAAAATAAATTCTATAAATTCTATAATCCATTGAGTGTTACCTATAATAATATTATATTCATAATTTCTACCTGTATGTAATGAGTGTTAGACTCTTAATAGTATATTCCACTCTACTGATTTAATAATTAATGAAAACAAATTTGTTCTCAATAAAGTTCCCTTTTTCAATTCTTGTTTCACTCTAATTATCACTTCAATATAATACATGAAACCATGTAAGTAAATTTCTATATAACTTAAAACCATTTGAATATTTAATTGTATTGTATTAAGTTAATTAGAATTCCCACAAATTTTATCCAAAAAACTTTCCTCCAGGGAAAGAATCTTGAATAGGTACATGCATCAATACCATAAATGTAATAATATAGTTGGTCCTTTCAAAGATGAGTGATTTACTCCTTAGTGTGGCTCATGGATGGGTAAAGGCATATAAGCCATCTCTATAACATTGGGCTTGGTCTATTTGGAGGTAAATTATTTCTTGTGGGGAGGGGATAATAGACCAGTATAGTAATAGAAATGATCACCAAAACATTGGATTTATTCCATTCATAGATGAATGAATATGACTCACCGTAATGAGGATCAAAAACAATAAATTTATAATTTATATTTAAATTTTCCAAAGGTATCAAACAACCTAAAACTATTTCTTCTATTTTTTTCACAAATTATCTAAACAAATATACATGAAGGAAAATATGGATTCTCAAAATTTTTCCTTGGCCAAAGGACATGGCAATGAAATATTTCTTTTTTTGGGATTATATTGTAGATCCAACAAAAGTTTTGTCAATTTCATTTTATTTTCCTATCTTTAACTTTAGTTTCTCATGGGGGAGGGTGAGTGGGCAGAAAATTTCTATTCTCCTAGGTCACCTTTTATAGTTATTCAATTTAAAATGTTATTTACGGCATTAATTTTATTGAAATGAAATTTTTTTCCTAGACCATTAAAAATTCTTGTGAAGTGAAAATAATCAAATTTTCCCAAATTTTCCCTTTATAAAGGTTTCCAGGATAGTTAGTTCTATGACTCTTTACTTAGGAAATCTAAGCGCATGCATGCTTCACTATTGTCACTAGTTTTTAAGGTTAAATAACTTTGACCAAAATTGAGATATTCTAAAAAAATGAAAGAATTAATTACTACATGAATGAGGATCCTAATGAAAAAATACAGATATCCAAATGGATTGGGGTGTACACTTGATGTTCATAGTGCTCAATCGAAGGGGCATTGAAGTTTAGGGTTAAACAACTTTGACCAATTGTCATTTAAATTTATGGTTGTATAACATTGACTAAAGGTAGAGGTGGGATATTCCAAAAAATAAGGGTAAGGTAAAAATTCAACATTAATGGACTGTCCAATATCAAAATCAATCACCCCTTATAGAAACACAAACATCTTAGAGTCAATATACATGGATCAATGTAACCAAGTCTTCAGGTTTTATTGGTTTGTTCAAGGGGTGTGAGGGCCTATGTACTAATGTAATGGTTAAAAACCAATATTAATAAAGGCTTTATTTCTGATATATACTATCCCAATAAGAGTGAAATTTTATTTTTTGTTCATTGTGATCAAAAAATTGTTTTCTTAAATTTATGGTCATGTAATGAGAACCGATGAGTGGATTAAAAGAAAAATCTAAAACTCATTCTTTAAAGATAGGTAAGAAACACAAGTTTCTATCCTTATGGTATAAAATAAAATTTTAATATTGGATTATAAAATTTGGGTTTCACATATTATAACAATTGAATTGGAATCTGTTGGTATGGTTTTGATACAAAAAGTATGAAAATGGAAGAAAATCGAATGACTGGTCTCTATGCAATGTTGATGGGGGCATACATAGATTAAAGGACCTTCCAATTATGGAAAATATACATCCGGTTAATAAGATATATTGTGGGAGAATATGAAAGTCTATATTGGGGTAATTGATGCAAATTCAAACGAACATGTACTTTGTAGTTGAAGGAACTCATTAGTGATAACATTGAAAGGTTTTCAATGATTCAAGTATCCAAGGAGGGAAGTAGGTTCATAGAGGTTAAGATATTTTAGAACCACTCAAACACCCTATAGGTTATTACACTATGTATTAAACATATTATCATGAAGAAAGATTATGGCATGATATCACTCTGACATATCCTAAAACAATGGGTCTAGTGAGTAAACCCTGACCTTTTCCAGAGTTTATGGTCATGCATCTTTGGTTCATGGGTTATAAATTCACTATTGAAATTAAAAGGGATATCTTAATGTCAATAAAGTGTCAAATACAATTATATATTATCTCACAGAAATGTTATAATTGTTTTAAGGTCCTGATAATTCGACCATGGTTTGGAATGCATGTTTACGGGTGGGCCAAATATAGTAAGTCTTGATTTCAATATGTATCCTACAGTTATAAGAATAAATATTTATATATTTATTGTAATGATATTTACTTTATAGATCTATATCATATCCATGGAAGGGGAATTCTCATATTCTGGTGAGAATCTTGATCTGGAGGGTGTCTTGATTGCCTCTCTTTGGATAATGTTCTAATATGTATTTGGGGAATGTAACCTGAAATATGGAAGCCCTACACACTATGATATAATTTTAAGAGAGGGAATTTTTATTTTAGTTCTGTTTTATTTAGAAATAATATATTGGGAAGCCTCACTAAGATATTTTTCCCATATGGGGAAAATTTATCATTTGTATTAGACCAATCTAATAAGCTTAAGGTCACGTCGGGTGGACAATATGTCCCAAAAGTTAACTTTATGTAAAAAGAAATAAAACTATACTATTTAAAATATTTTAATTATCCATTTTTACAATTGAACCTCTTCTGTGGTTAAGTGGAATGGATATTATATACTCTCTCAATAGTCACAAACACATGTAATGCTAATAAAAAATTAACCACATCATAAAAATATTTTATAGGGTTCAACCGCAATGAGAAAGATTACTCCTCATAGTAATGAAATTGTTTTTTTTTTAATTTATTTTTGTATCACTAAAATTATAGTCAAAATAAATACAATAAAATTTTCACACAAGTGTCGATAAGGTATCAACCAAATCCAATAATTAATTTTTTTATACTGGTATCACTAGTTCATCAATGGTACTATTTATACTCATACTAAATGTTATTTAAATATTCCTTCAATAATTTTTTTCAATAAGTTATTGTAGTCAACTCATCGATGTCACAGGAACAAATTGAATATTGTCATCTTCCTCAATTAAAATATCTTTTATAATCCAAATTAATTTTGTGGGTATTGCATGATTTTTGGTATTATTATATAAAATCACTATCAAAATAACTAGTTCTTATTTAATGGATATTACTCAATTCTTCCATATTCATTAATTTTAAAATAATTGGGAATATACTCCTATTAATGGATTTATAATCCACCTTCAGATACGTGTATGTAATGCTACGAATTTTATTATTATTATTTTATGAAAATAAGAACTTGAACAACTTATAATATTATTTTGGAATTCTCAACACAAATATCTCATGTCCAAATGCTTGAAGTGATTTAATGCATACACATAAAGTGCATGAAATGCATTTATTTCATGAAAAACATTTTCAATTAAATTCTCGTGTCTATCCCATCATGTAATATAAAATGTTTATGTAATCTATCATATTTAAGCACACTACCATTGCTTGATCTCATGTGTGATTCTCATAAATAATTTTTACTATATCAACCATATTCAAAAATATAGTATACGTGAATCCAAAAACCATTACATAATACACTATATATGAGGATCAAAATTAGTGCTCCTTGATATCGCGTTCTTCCTTTTCAAATTAAAAGTTACTCTTGAATGCGTTTCTCCATTTTTCACATGAAGGTATCACATCATGTATCAACGGTTCTTCCCAGAAGATTTAAAAAATTGTGGGATTCATATCTTTTTCATGGAAAAGTCACAGAACCTTATTCTACATCACATGACACTAGTATCCGAAAGAATATATTCCACTAAACAAATCTGGGTAATTATTAAAGGGTCTTATCTTTCTATGAATATATCACACAAGTGCCTTCTCTTTTTCATGAATATATTACATGACTACTTCTGATTTTAAAATGATCAAATAAACTGTATTGTCTACATCAAGGAGAAATTAGAGGTCTATATGAATTCTTGAAAATCTTCTCAACCCTATACACTTGTCCCTTTATTTATTGGAATGGTACTCACCTCCATAGCCTCTGTGGTTGATGAAAAGTTAATGGAATATAAAATCCCAGAGATCTCAAGATCTTATTCACCTATAAATGCTAAAGATTTTGGATTTTCTATTCGATGTTGAAGTGATCACATTTTCACATATTCAATTCACATGATCGTTCAACTCAATTGTTATTTATATTATTTTCTTTTTCTTCATGATATTCCTTGGTGGAAAGTCAAAGGATAAATGCCAAAGTCCTGATATGAAATATCTTGTTCTTGATGTAATCTTTTTATGATACATTATTATTCATGTAATACACTGGATATTCATGAGATGGATTGGTGAATCTATTACTAGAAAATTAATTTATTCATGGTAATATAATGATCTGGTGACCATTACATGAAGCTATTTTCGGATGATCAATCATTTTAATAGATCACATGATGTCTTTACCCCAGTGTAGAAAACACCTTAATGGATGAAGGTTAGATATCATTCCCATAAAATATTTTATAAGTGGTATCCATCAGATTTTAGAGACTTTTGTGATCAGATGGATGGTGAAATATCTGTATTGTTTTTAATTGGTTCATTGAAACTACAATACACAATCCCAAATTGGTTTTCAAGAATCTTGATTTATCATTAATAAGACAATTTATTCCTTCAATTCCTTAATGTGAGTAGCTCATGGTCTAACCTTAGAACAACACCACACACATTGTCAATACACTATTTTTCCATGCCATTATGTAGTGGCTCTAAAACATCCTTATGTGCACACACATTAACACAAATAAAAATTACAATGAAGTAACTCACCCATGCCACTCTGGATGGACGAAATTAGAAGTTCCCATTTATGGCTGTGTTTGATCCCAAAATAGCATGTTTTAGCTGTCTTATTTTTCTAGATATGGTTGGACCATTTTTTGTAAATCATTTTTTTATTATGTCCCCACTCAAATGAAAATGTACTCTATTCTGGTCATTGTAAAAACAATAATTAATTTTAAATCATAAATTAAAAAAAACCTAAGTATATTCCCTTCTCAATATCATATTCTAAAAACATCTCCATGATAAAATATATATATTTTTCATGGTCTTCATTATTCTTTGATTATTTCTTCAAAAATCACCAAATAATTATTTACCTACACTCACTATAATATAATTTTTTTTCACAGTCTTAAATCAATTCCTATTAAAACTAAATATTGTTATGGTATTCTGTAGATGTTTTTGAAAAAAAATTAGAAACATCATGTTCATTATTTAACTCCACTAACATGTGTCCTTGAACTTAAGACTAGTTCGAAAATCAATAAAATTTATATTTCCACTTAGTATAAACTTTTTCAGTTGAAATATTCATTGAATCGTCCTAAAAAGCATTCCAAAATTCTCTTTCAATGATTAAACACTAGTCACATATGACATCATCATAAATTTACTTTTATTCCTTATGATATATTGGAAATTAATACAACCATTCTCATAAAATATCCACATGGATTCTTCAATCTCTCTCATTTATTTTCAATTCAATTTCCTTAAATTAAGTGAACGTCTCTTCTCCAACTTATTGATATTAAATGAAAAGGATTCATTTGGTAAAATTTTAATTAGAAGGATGATAACACATGTTTCCAAAGAAATGTGACTTTATCTATTCATATCTACATCTATGTGGGAAAACATTTTTCATAAAACAAGAGTGATTTAACCAAGACATCAATTATATATATTAATTTATTAAGTATGTGATATAATTTCCATATTTTTCATCCTTGTGGAAGTAAAATTGTATTTTTGAATAAATATATATCTTTCACTACACTCAAAAAATAAATCATAAATTTAAATTAAAAAAATAATTTTCACCCTCATTATATGAGCTCGCTCATCGAGCAACACTCCCCCCTTATGAACATATTTGATATAATCTACGCTAGGGTTATAATTTTAACTTGGTTAACTTGGTTTTAAACTTTTATAGAGATGAACAAGGATTTAATATATTCATTGAAAAATTTATGATATAATATCCATTATGTTTTCTCCCCCTCAAGGGGTGAACTCAATTCATTTTAACCAATGTATTGTTTCTTAAAATTTTATTTATGATGTTCATATTCATGATCCACCATGGTGAAACAATTCAATATTTTTTTGAATATTGAATTATCATTTGAATTTTTTTCTCCCACATAGATCATTCAGTTATCCACTTATGAATGAAATTTAACATCAATTATCTATAATTCAAGAACACAAATACTACACAATAAGTAATGGAATAGGGTCGAACACTTATGAGATTCTTAATAAGTGAAATAGGGATGATTAATTATTCTCAAACTATAAAATATTTTGATTATACGTTTAAATTGTATGGAAATATTTATGTTTGTGTATCCATTACATTTCACATTCAAATATTTTTTATACAACATAAAATTTTTACTTTCATTCAATTTTCATCTTGTGTGGATTATTGATTCTCACTGGTTCTAGTAGTATAATAGCTTAACCTGGTGATTTTGTTTCTCTCTCTAACACCACTTCTTGAGTTGGTTAAAGGGAAATACATTTAATTGAATTTTTTTATTCGTTTTTCACCTTTTACTATTTTTTTGAAACACTTTTTCTGGCTTTTCATGACAATATATCCTTAAATATGAGCTACTCTTTTTGTAGAATAACCTGTTTTCATTATTCATTTTTTCTAAATAGTGAAAAACCATCAAAGTATCATATTTCTTTAGCATCCGACACATGATAATGAAAAATAATTATGTATTCTTTCTTAATATATTATGTTTTGTATCATCCACATGGTTTCTTCAATATTTTTTAGTTTACTTTCATAGGTAACATATCAAACTTATCTTCTATAATATCTTCAATCAATCTTATCTTCCTGTTAGTATCGAAGATTTATTTTCATCTTCATTTAAACTTGATTTTATTCATTTAAATTGTAATTTCTTATTTATATTGGACAATATTATGAACTCTAAATTACAATAAGAAGCATATTATATGTGTTAATATGAAATACTTGGAATCCATATTCCCAAAAATCTTAAGAGAAGTTTTTTAATTCTTTTCATCTCTTGAAAATCTTCATTAACCATTTTATCTCCCAAGGAATCTTTTTCAAATTTCTCTATATACTACTTCTGTTTGGGTGATCCTCCTATATTTAGATTTACATAATAGTTATACTTTTCTAGTGCTTACCAACACTCTTCTTCTATGTGAATTGATATGTTGAAGTAATCAAAAAGCTCTCCAGGTATTTAAATTTGTTTCTTATGTACATATTCATTTTTTATTAGATATATCCTTATGTTTAGAAGTTTTATACCCATATATTCCCACTTATTGGTGTCGAACCTGTACTAGCACATGATACTACATTACTAGGGAAAAACATCATCTAGGTTATGGGTATCTTTATTCCTTGTTCTTGTATGAGTTTGATCAAGATTTGAGTTTGAGATCATCTTACCACCAATATGTGTCTTTATAGAGGTATGAATCTCATCAACAGTTCGTATAGTAACAACCACTTTTAGGATTGACTATATTTCTATGTTTGGGTTTTGGAATTATTCTCAGTATCCTTGGAAGCTCCAACATTTGTCTTCTTAAAATATCTAAACTCAGCCTCTAGTTCAACACATTTAACACTGATATATAATTTCTCATTTTTAACTATTAATATCCTGTATAACTATTAACTTTTAATTTTATTAATATAATCTTCATGTAATCTACTACCTTCATCCAAAGAGTTTTTAGGTTCCTTCATTATTATTACTATATATAAAAAATTAGGCTTCCGTAACACCAATTGTTGCTCAATGTGATTTTATAGAGCTTGTATCTTATGTATATACTCTTCATGTAACATTTAATTTTCTTCAACTAAAATTCTATGCTCTTTAACATTACATATTTTTTAAAGCTAAAATTATTTGAAATTTATGGAAATATTGAACAACATTTCTAGTACATGGATTGCTTCCCCAAAAAAATATTTACTCATTATTCTCTTATAAACATGCCTTTTAAATTATTATTTATCTAATGAAATATTTTCATTCGAAGTAGTAAAAATTTATTCTTTTTCTTCAATGGGGTTTGTGAAAAAATTTCACATTTTTAACATATTAACAAGTATATATTCTAATTAAATAACTTACTCTACAATTAGTGTTTTTTCATCAAGAATATCCTTGAAAAAACATAGTGTATATGAAAGCACTTAGTTAATAAAATTCAAGCAATATATTTGAAATTTTAATTAGTGTCGTTCAATAGTTTATATTAACTATTAATCTTCCAATACTAAAAAACTAGAGATATTCTCTTTAAAAGGATTATTTCTAACAAATTTTATATAAAATAACTTATCCATCACTTCATTATTTGATATTTTATTTAATACATTTTCTTCCTACTTTTTCTAGTTTTTCAAAGTCTTTTCAAAGAACTTAACATATTTTTCAAAATGAATGGATACTAAATATTCCACCATAGGAGCATCAGAATCAACATCAAATATTCACCTAATATAAAAATAGTAAAATAACATACAAATTTATTCAATTATAGGTTGACCTATACTCCAATACCACTTGAAGAACCTGTATGGATCGCACAGGGATACTAAGAGAGGAATGAATTAATTTAACCAAATTTTATCGAGTGTATACTCTCTTTTCAACTATCCCCTCTTACAATTGAACCTCTACCATGGTTAAGAAGAATAGATCTGATATAATCTTTCTAAAATAACATACACATGTAATTTAGATAACAAAATAAAGAGAATCATGATAATATTTTATAAGATTTGGAATGAATGATAAATCTTAATCCTTTCTAGTATTATCCTATGGCAGTTTTTGGGATAGTTTTATGAATTAAATTTTAGTGATTACAAGTGTAATGATATTCAAAAAAAATTGGCAAGTTTTATACACTTCTTTGATACAATGTTGTTCATACTGGTACCAGTGTTTCTTTTGAGGTGTTGTTTATATTAGCACCACATGTTCTTAAAACATTACTTCATGAAAGCTTGTAAATAAGTTCTTCTTGTCATCTTGATGATATCACAAGATTTTTTTTAAAAAATATCCACTTACTAAATAAATAGATTTTATACATATAAAGTAATATAAAAATTATTTTATGAATTCCTATAATGTTATATTAAATCACAATCATAATAATCATCTTTTGTTAAATGAAAATTAATCCACATTGCATTCTTCCTCAATTTTCAAATTCGTGGGATGATTATTATATTAAACCTGAATTAGTTGATTGAATATTATGGACATACAAATATTTAGTGCATCCACATTATTCATATAAATAATATATTTTTATCCTAAAACCTTAATGTGACACACTATATATGAGTATCACAATAAATGTGTCACATGATCACTTTATTACTTTATGAAATCAAAGTCAGGTTTCCCGTTATTTATCCTTTCTTCATTTCATGGGATCACACTATGTCTAAATGGTTCTTTGAAAAATCCAAAATACATTAGTTTTTATTATCCATGTTATGTAAATGAAAATAACCTTCTTATATTTCTCATGATATTGTTATCCCATGGATACACTTCCTTTAAAAAATTTCGTAAGAATTATAGAAAAATTATAGCCCTCTGTAATGTCCTGAATTAATGATAAACTCTATGACTTTACATGGTATTTATTAATGAGGTAATAAATAACATATCCTCCATGTTTTATTGAATGTAAATGAAACAAAAATGTACTGATATATTGGGTTCTTATTCACCTTTGAATGATGAATCTTTTGGATTTTCCATTTGATGTAGAAGTGATCACACAATCACATTATCACTTCACTTGTTCATGAGACACCTTGGTCAAAAACATAATTTTCCTTTTCTTCATTTGATTCATTCATGGGTATTCGATGTAGAAATTATAAGGTCTTCACATGATGGAATTTTTCAAGATAAGAAGCTTGTTTCTATACATTCTTCTTCATATGGTTTTGTGGCTATTTTTATAAGGGATCAATGAATCTCTTATCTATAAGTTCAAATATTTCTAGGATGTATCATGATATTACAATTGTTTCATGAATTCAATTGGGATTATTGAGTGTGTGTGTTGATCTCATGGTTTCATAACCTCTCTTGCAGAAAACACTTTAATGACCGAAGGTTGGATATGATGACCTTTGAATATTCAATGCATGGGATCCATCAGATGTAGGATAATTTCATGATAAAATGGATGAAGATATATTTCCATATCATTAATGCATTATTTTTTATAGTGATACCCCATCCCACATTCATTCTATAACACCCTCCATTTTTAAAAGAGAAAACTATGTTCAATAGCGTATGTGATAGGAAACACTAAACTTAAACAAACAATGATTATTTAAATATGATAGTTTTAACCATTATATTAAATTTGGGTATATAAGTATGATTATCGAATTTATTATTATATATATATTTATAACCCAAATATATTAAAAAATTCATAGTAAATAATCAATCAATTTTTGGTAATGATTTTTTTCTTCAAAACATGCTTTCTCTAAAAATGATTTTTATTTGCTTTTATAGAAACATATATATTATTATTTTCTAGAACAATTATAAAATTCATTTTAAAAAATGAGATCCATTTTTTATATCATCATATTAAGATTAATATATGTTGAACTTTTGGGATTTATCGAAAATATAAATTTTTTAGTGAATATAAAAAATACCATTTTAAGTAAAATTGTCATCTATTTTTGATAAATTATGTAATATAAAATTTACAATGTTATTTTCATTTTATTTCATGATAAAATGGGTATTTATTAGTTTTATATAATTCAATTAAATACATTTAAATAAACCCAAATGAGAATTAATTTAAATGATATTTTTATATTAAATTTATACATTTTAAAAAATAAATTCATATAATGATGATTACTAGTTTTAGGGTTAAAGTAAAATCATCATTTCCTTGAAAAATGCTTTTTTCAGAAAATTGTATTCCATTATGTTTAAAGGATTTATTTTTTAAATTAAATTATTTCCCCTAGGTGAATTGATTTTGGTAAAATTAATTCCATATTTTTAGTGATAATGATTATTAATATCAGGTAATAAGGTCCACTTAAGTTTTATAGAATATTTATAGTAAATATAGTAAAAATTTATTACCATAGAAAAAGGAAAATAGGATAACTAGGGGTAAAAATAATATAACAAAGACTATAAACAAAGAAATCAATATATTTTCAATTTTAAAACATAATTATAAATTAAATATTGATTAGATATTTTCCTTATTATTTTTAATTCAAAAATTATCAAGTAATCAGTTTTTTTAAAATTATTTTTTGATATAATAAAACAAAAATTGTCTTTTTGAGTAATAAGAAATTTTAATTAGGTCATTACATTTGATGAGTTAATATATTTTTTAAATTAATTCTATTTTAATTAAAATATTACTATTAAATTATTATTATTAAATTTAAATTATAATATAATTTTTATGATGTCGAATTTATTTTATATAATAGTTCGAAAAGTGTAATTGTAAAAAACACAACACTTCATAAAAAATTTTAAATATATTTTAAATGTTAAAATTATTATATTTATAAATTTATTTTTTAAAAATATATATTATTTTTGGAATTACCATTTCAAAATTATCCAATGGTGATTTTTTCATAATTTTCTGAGACTGTCGAGTTTTCAGTTAAAACTTTTATATTGTATAAATTTATAGTTTAAATTATGACATCATAATGACCCAAAATTGAGGTAATAAATGAACTAAAGTTGAGTCCTTCAGAAAAAAAATGTTTCAAATTTAAAATAATGGTATTTTGAGTAAATTTTAGTAATTTGATAAATCTATTATGAATCCTCCAAAAAATATATCATCTTGATTTATTTTTTTAAAATAATTTATTTAAGAACATGACTTACATGAAATTCAATAGGTTAGTATTTAATAAGATATTCCATTTTACATATAAAATAATTAATACCAAATATATTTGTAAGAAACCACGGGTAAAAACATTGGGAATGTTTGTGGTTCTAATATTTTATTGTATACAGTCCAAAACCTATGTTTGGGAAATAATAAAGAGTTACCCTATCTTTTCATATATAAACCACCCAGGATTCCATTTCTATTCACTCAAAAACCACCAATCATGTCCATAATCTGAACTGAAGTCTTTATATTCCTCCAAAGGTTCCAAAAAATTCCATAGAATCTCTTACATTTCATTTGTTAATCAGTCTGTATGAGAGGTATTAATGAGGGAGAAAGGAAAGTGGGTGATCCCTTACCTATCTATGTTCTTTTAAATTCATGCACCATCATTATATGATGCCTTTTGAATATAAGTTGTTCATTTTTTCTGAAGCCTATTTATATAAATCCACTATAAAAATTATTCATTTGAATGTTTTATCATTTAAAAACTCTCATTATAATGTTTACATAAGCTGTTGTTATGCCAAGATTGTCTCTTTATCATCTTCATTCAAGTATATTCATTATCTTATTAATTTTATCTATTTTTAATAATGTTGGTAAATTTTCTTAAATATTCCCTTACATCCCATTTTATTTCTAAATGGTTATATAACCATTTAACTCTAATCAATTTTTCATATTAACATTTTTGTTCCCTCATTATACTGCTGAATTTATACTGTGATTTTCTATTCAAAATAATTTTGTGGGGAATACCCATACCCATTTCCTATCAATGGTGTTCACCATTATGAAAATATACTTATGTTATTGGTTGATTATATTTCTATATTCCTCACTCATTTATCTTTGAATAAAATATGTTTAAAAATTATTTCATGTTTTTTTATTGATGTGGCACACTTATTCAATGGAATTAAATGAAATTGATAGGCATACACAGAATTATATAGTGCTCTGATGTATTGGATAATGTTTTAGTCTAATGATATAACATTCAAGGGATTAATTAGTTAACCTAATAAATCATGGAAATTCTTTCACCAAGAATTATTGGAGGTTAGTATTCACCAATGTTCATTATTCCATGTTTACGGTAGTTTCCATGTTTTCCCATGTTTCCTTTAAGTCATCATGTTATATCATTCCGCATTGTTCATGTTTATGATTATAACCCATTTTATGTCCCATTTAAAATCCTATTTTCTAACACATAATATATTATTTTTGTTATTATTTGTTTATTATCTTATGGGGATTTATATAACACCCTTTTCTTATGTATTTCCCCACGTAATCTAATACAGTTTTAAAAGAAACAGAATTTTAAAAGCGTGTTGATGAAGTTTTAACCAATATTTTTATATCCCATGTTCCTGGTGTTTTGATTTGTACCTAATTCCTAAATTAACAAAAATTGTTGAACATTTCTATTTTCCTATATTTACTCATTTCAAATAAATTAAGCAATACAGTGAAATATGTCATAGGATATTCATATTTGGTATTAAAAGAATGTTTAGTTATTTTTGGGATTAAAATTAGAAAACTCTAGATAAAGCATTATAGATAAGAATAAAAATAATAATACACCCCTAAATTTTGGTAAATTATATATTAAGTGTTTTCTTAGAAAATACATCCATGTTTGGATACAATAAGTTAATTTGGATCTAAAAAAATTATACCTCATGGGTAAAACCTGAAAGCACTGTAATTGAGCTAGACTCAATCGAGAACCGGTGCATGACAATGATCCTTGATGCATAACTAGTTTGAAACACCTAAGGGATATGATTTTGTAATTCAAAATCTCATTATAAACTATTTTAAGTGAAAAATAATTACCATAACATTCTATGTTAGGAAATAGGTCATGGATAACATTGATTAAATCCTAAAAATTCATAATTTGAGTAAATGAATTTCATTAATAAGTTATCACATCAATATTAATTGGATTATAGCTTGTGTGATGGGCATTGTGATGAATTCCCAAATGAATTGATTAATATGATAAGAAATAAAGTAACACATATTTTGATTATTCCAAACCAGCTATAAAAATATCAAAGATAACAATTGTAACATTGTTGAATGTCCAAATACATTAAATAAACCAAGGATAAGGTATCACATATGTTAAACTAATAAAGAAGATAAATGAAATAAGATTAAATTTCTTGGCTATTAAAAATGTGGATAAAGGAACCAAGGGAGATCCCACAAGGAACTCGAAAGTGTTTTAAGTGTAGAGAAATACAACATAATGTATCTAGTTTCTATAAAAAATTAATACTATGATAGAAGTTAATATATTACATCCTATAACACCCTTTTTCATTTAATGTCTTATGTGGGAATAATATGGGAATTATTTGAGTAAATTCTATAATCCAAACTTTAAATCCTTGACGAAGGACCTATGTTATGGAAATAATTAATGTTTAAGGATTAGAGTGTTTATGTATTATTATTTTACAATTATGTTATATATATAATAAATCGATGAAATTTTTTATATAAGAATCATGAGACAACAAGGGATGTGTCTTCATTAGTTTTTCTTTAAGGATTTGAATTATACATTTAACGGTACCGTTAATTATTGTTTGATTTTTGCAGAATCCTTAATATTCTTGAGATGATATGTATAAGTATAATTGTTAAAATCATTTTTACAACTTTTAGATATTTATTAGAAGGATTTTTCGTATGATATTTTGGGAAATATACTAAAGGATCAAATATTTTTCACTTTTCGGTGATTAATGATATTTCAAGAGATATATTATTTGGGTTCAGAAATATATACCCATTAGGATTTCTAATAAGAATTCTATTAGGTTTTTATAGGTGTAATAGTAAGGGTATAATATAACCTTTTAGGATAAAACACTCTTTAATTTTGAGGTTATTATTTTTATATATGGGAATTTATTTAATTAGTGATCTATATTAAACCTTCGGTTATTTTTGGAATTTTAGAGATTAATTTATTATGTTTTATTCATCTTTTTCATTAAATTATTTTATTATAACCATTTTTTAGTAGATACATGTTGAATAACTTGTTATACATTGGTGTATTCTAGTGCTTCGGGTGTAAAAAAAATTCATCTTCAGTTCTAATTGTTTAGAGAAAATGATGATATTGTTGTTGGAATTGATTAAAGGATGAAATATTCTTATTTAGAAAATATATTCCCTTATTTTCCAAGTATAGATGATAAAGGAATTCCCTAACTCCTGAAAAATAATATCGAATAAAAAATTCTTTCATATTCTGATCATTTCCGATCAATTGATGCTATTTTTAGCCATCACTTAATTATAGTTTTGTGGAAATGAAGAAATCTATATTTTTTATTATTAGTTTTCTATTCCATGACTATATTTTAAATTTTCACTAATGTTATAAAATTAGGAAACCTAGTTATGTGATGGCCTTCATACTTTTCTTTCTCTCTATTGAAGTGGACGCTTTATTAATCCTTTTTATGATGTTGGTTTTTAATAATGATAATTTCAACTATTTATTATTGAGTTCAATATTAAATTTCAAAGATAAAATTTATTAAAGGGGGAATAATATGACAACATAAGTTTTTAAAATTTAAAACTATGTTCAATAACGTATGTGAAATGCAACACCGAAGAGAACAAAAAATTGTTATTTAAATATGCATGTTTTAAACTTTCCATTAAATTTGTTGATATAAGTTGGATTAAATAATTTAAAACACACACATATATATATATCATATACTTATATATATCATATATATTTATTGATTAATTATTAGTAAATTATCAATAAATTTTTGGTAATGACTTTTTGTTCTTCAAAATATGTTTCTTCCAAAAATAATATCTATTTGTATTTATGAAACAAATAAAATAATTATTTTATTTTACTTTCATAAAATGTATATGATAAAATGAACTCTATATCTTATATAATCATATCATGAATAATATAAGTATATATATTTTTGGATTTATCAAAAATATAGATTTTTCAATGAATAGTGAAAATCATGTTTAAAGAAAAATTGACATTTCATTTGATAAATTAAGAAATATTGATTTCTTAATATTATTTTAATTTGATTTCTAGGTAACATAAGTACTTTTTATTTTTATTTAATTCCATTATACACATATAAATCATTTTTATATTTGATTTTAGTATATGTTTATTTTTAGGATTAAAAACATATTTTTATGGAAACTATTTTAAAATGAATAATGTTTATCTGTTATAATTATTTAAAATAACACACAATGAGAAATATATTAAATAAAATTTATAGATTACATATTTATCGTTATGAATTTAATTTCATATAATGATGATTACAAGTTAAAGAGTTAATGTAATATAGTATTTTCTATAAAAAGTACCCGTTTTGGAAAACTGATTTCCATCGCGCTTGTGAATTTTTTTAAATTAAATTATTTCACCTTTGTGAATTTATTGTGATAAAATTTATTCAATATTTAGAATAATAATAATAATTAATAATATTTTATAATTAGAACTTAATTTTTAAACAATTTGAATACTAATTATAGTAAATATATATTACCACAATAAAAGTAAAATATCTATACTAAGGGTAAATATAATTTAACAGAGTCTAAAAAAAGAAACCCTAATAGCATGAATATTTATAATTAAATTTAAATTAAGTAATTACTATATTTATACCCTATTTTTTACTTTATAAATGATCAAGTGATCAGTTTGATTAAATAATATATTTTGATATGATAAAATAAAAATTCTAATGTCGAGTAGTATAAACATTTAGTTAAGGAATTACATCTGATGAACTTTTTTTTCAAATTTATTATATTTTATTTAAATATTATTATAAGATGGTGATATTAAAATATAATTTTTATGTTGTCAAGTATAATTTCTATACTGGTTCGATAACTGTTATAGTAGGAAAATGAAGAATTCGTTAATAAATGTAAGTTCTTTATTAAGAGTAAAAATTCATATATTTATAAAATTATTTTATTAAGATAAATATTATATTTGGAACCATAACATCAAAATTACCCAAAGGTGAATTTATCATAATGTTCTGAGACAGTCCGATTTTTTGTTAAAAATTAAATATGGAATAAATATACAGTGTCTATTATGACATCATAATAGCCTAAAAGTGATGTAATAAATTATCTAAAATGGTATCCTAGACTAATTAAATGTCTAAAATGTAAAAAAAAATTTATTCTTATATTATTTTATTAAATTTTATTACCATTTAGTAATCCACCAAAACATATTTTATATTTTATGTTTTTAAAATCATTTCTTTAAGAACATGACTAACTTCCCCATCTGAAAGGGTGATATTTTATTATGTTTGGAAACTATCCTTGTAAAAAATTAAAATAAACACACATGGGTAGAAACCAAGGTAAAACCCATGTAATTTTTTTTGGTTTTGATTATTTAATTGTATAGAGTCCAAAACTAATTTTTGGGAAAAAATAAAGAACCCCCATGTTTTCCTATATAAACCCACGAAATATTCCATTTCTACAAACTAATAAACCATTGAGAAGATAATTATTCTTACATACCCTCTCTATAGTCCTCCCAAGGTTCCCCCAATCTATAAAGAAGCTACTCCTTTTCTTTTAGGAATCACTCTCTTAGGGTAAGGGATCCCCAACTCTCCTTTTTATTCAAACACCTATTTTATTTTAAGCATCTTAAATTACATTTTTTCTTGTTTGGGTGTGTTTTTATAAATACCTATTAGAAAAAAAATTGTTTAAATTTTATGATATACCCATTTAAATATAATTAATCCCTCCTATGAACCATTATTTACACCCGTTATGCTGCCAAAATTGCCCTGTGATTTTACATACAATAGTGAGGGGACTCTCCCGCTTCTTTTAAATTTCAGACCTTTATTTATATTAACCCTTTTTAAATCTCAATTGGTTATTTTTTTCATGACCATATAAATGTACCTATATTTTTCTCTTTATTTCTTTGAATTAGATATCATTTATCCCCTCTCATTATTGCATTTACTTAAGTCAATGTTATTTTTAGATCCTCTCTTTCACATAATTATACAAGTATCTTCATTATATTATAACATTTATCTCCAATTAAAAATATTGGTAATTTTTATACATATCCTCTTTACAAACCATTTTATTTTTAAATGATGATAGACCCATTTTTCTCTCACTAATACATCACATGAATATTTATGTACCTCCATTATGCTCATAAATTTTCATCATGATTTTCTATTCCTAATAATTGTGTAGTGATTACCCATACCCATTTCTTATCATGTTTGTTCATCTATATGAACATATAATTTTTTTATTGTGTAATTACATATATTTTTTCCACACTCCTTGATCTTGGAATAAAATATGATGAAAATTGATTTTATGTTATATGATCTATGTGGCGCACATATGCATATTAATGAAATGAAAGTGATAGGTGCACCGGAAATTATATGGAACCCCTATACATTGGGTAATTTTTTAGTCTTACAATATGATATTAAATGGATTATGGAGTGAACCTAATAAATCATGATACTTTTTCTAGTATGATTTCTTTGTGGTAAGCCTTTTCCTACCTTTATGATGCCTTGTTTAAATTATTCCCACATTTTCTCATATTGCCTTTATGTTATCATGCTATATCATGCCTCATTGTCCATGTTTATGATTTTATGGAATTTTATATCCCATGTAAATGCCTATTATATAACATTTAATATATTCCCCATGTTATTCTATTCTTATTCCCCTACTAGGATTTATACCTCACAACTTTCTTATGTATGTCCTTGGGTTCTACCATATTGTTTTAAAAGCTACAGAATTTTAAAATCATGTTAAGGATGTTTTCAATAATGTTGTTATATCTCACTTCATGATTTACTCTATGTTCGTCATTCATAATGACACTAGACAACTTGATCTTATGGGTTTTTTATTTGTAATTGCTTCTAATAGGTAATGAAATAATGTGTGATAAATACAATAGTTGTCCTAGGTTCTTCTATCAGCTAAGTGATCATTAATAAGATATTTCATTCAGTTAGTGTCTCCATGAAAATTGATTAGGGGATCCTCCCAGAACCACAGTTCATACAATATTAACACGATGTTGCACCATTCCATTGTTTAGTGCACCTCACACCACCATGCGCACTCACCCATGCACACACACCCTCATTCCCATGAAAGTTTTCACCCATGCCGATATGACTGCCTAACCATATTGTTTTCCTAACTTGTTTATGATTTATACCAAAATATAATGATCAAGCTGTCTTGGTTATCCAGCAATGTTCGGAACATTTTTTTATTAAGTCACGGCTTATAAAATTCTCAGATTCAATTGTAATTATTAAATTGACTCTAATGTAATTTCTTATCATTAATGAAAAACCACTTAAGTGTCTTCCCTTATCAATATCATCTTCTAAAAACTTCTTCAAGAAAAAATATATATCTATTTTCTTATCCTTAATTATTATTTGAATATTTATTCAAGAATACTCTATGAATTATTAACCTCACCTCATGTTAAAATAACGTTTCATTTCATTGTATTTAATCAATTTCATATAGGAATATTTATTTACATAGCCTTCCTAAAAGACATCCTTCACTTTTTAAAAAAAAAATTAGTTATACAAATCCATTAATGCATCTCTTTGAACATAATACTACTTTAAAAACCATATCATTTTATATTTCTACTTAGTATTGAAATAATTAATTTTAAATATTCAAGCTAGATACCTTAAAATATTTTTGTATTTATCTTTCCATGATTAATAAAAAATCATTGATAAATTCCTCATACATTGAATTAGATTAGAAATTATTGATTGGAAAAATATCCATACTCATTAACCATCCACATGGGATCTTAAAAGTATAAAGTCATGCAGGGTGGACCATATATCATGTGATTTAACTTCATACGGAAAGGAATCAAACTATGTTTTTTCATATATTATGGTAAGGATGAGAATTATTTGGGGGTATTTATCCCTTGGGGAATCTTTAGAGATATATAAAATAAGTGTCGTGTTAATCCTTACATGAATCCAGTTCATGTATAGGAACTAGGTGTGAAAGTGTTAAAGATTCATGATTAGGCCTGTGTTAGGATATCCTGGAATCACTAAATATACTGCAATAATCAAAATCAAGCCACATGTAATTATTATGATAATTACATACACAATAACATGCTTCCATTAAAGGGGAGGAGGCTTGAGATATATAGGGTGCACTGACGTGAATATAAATGAAAAAACCTGACAATAATGAGTGATAAGGTTCGCTATTATGGTATAATAAATGAAAGTATAATTTACGACTCATCATGGGATAAGGGATTCAAGAATAAATTCATATATTGTGACAACAAGAATTAAGACATTAAATGTTCTTAAAATATGGTCACCCCTTCATAGTGGTAATCAAGGTATATGAACCCATTAAGAATATTGCAAAGATCAAATCACCAAGGTGGAGTGGGAGCATATTTAGGACTAATTTTGTGGATGTTTTTATAGGTTTATATGTCAATAGGTGTCCTTGGAAAATAAGAATTAATCCATATATAGTTTAGATAGATTCTTCTATAGAGATCAAGATCACGTATAAAACAATAGGATGAAAAATAAGGGTTTTCTAATTGGAGAATGACATATTAAATCAGGAATGAATTGGTTTTTTTCTGACCATTAGGCAATGACCAATGTGAGTACATTTTGTTGTTGGGATGAGGAGTCTCAATCCCACACTCTTTGCCCTGATGCTAAAAATGCATACTTTAAAACTAGATTAAATTCCAAGTGTCATGATTCATGATGAACATTTATATATTTTATATAAATTATATATTACATCTAATAATAATCTCAAAATCCTGAGAAATGAATGTTCTTACATATTTGGATATTAAATACATAAAACATTACATTACAACATTTGTGAATACTCCTCTATAATCATACCCCTATATACTTCTCATAAGTTATAATCATATCAATATCCTATGGAATGAAAAGTATGAAAGGGGTTAGACAAGATGCTAACATATGGTAGACATTATAAATAATAATTGGTGATGATAAGTGGTCCTAAGATAAGCATGAGGGTATGAGTGAATAGTCAAGATCTATAAACATTACATTTAAAATTCATACCTAAATAAAAATGTATAAGCAATGAAAAAACAAGGAATAAGTTTTTTTGTATAACATATTATTTGAGTCATCATATTATGAGAAAATTTCTAAATATGAGATTATGGAATAAACATCATCATCCAAAATAATTTTTTTTGTCAAGGATCAGTCCAAATGTTATCATCATATAGTGGGAAGATTATGATAATGGAAAAGGTTCACTCCCTAATCCCACAAACATAGTTGACATAATTTCATAGTTGATTAGGATAACTCTTAAATCAAATTAATATAGTATACAAGGTCACATAGTTGATTGGGTTCCTTCTCCAAACCCTGAAATATCAAATCATGAGATATTAGACTTCTCCAAATAATTATAAGCTCTATAAATTTAAACTTCCACCCATCACAGAATAATAAACATATATAATTATGACACAAAATTAGAAATAAATTGATCATTTGATCATATATTTATTAACGCATGGGATAGAAATAGATTTCAATGACACCTCCATAAAACATTATAAGTCAACAAGTGAAAACATGTGGGTGGTATCATAATAAAAGGTACAAATTGGTGAAAAATAATGTTCATAAATAAGATTTTTCATAAAAGTATTTTTTTCACGTATAATATGTTAATAAAAAGTTACTCCACACATTTTAAAAAAACAACCTGTGTGAAATATATTAAAATACTTCCTTCAAAATTTGATAAAAAATTAAAAAAAACTATAAAATGACATTAATAAGTTATTGAAGCATGTATAATCACTTTCATTACAATATCCAATTAATATTTACATATCATAGGAAAACTTTGGACTAAAATGAAGATGTTGGGTTAATTTATTTCTCGGAGTCTATGTTAGTTAAATTATTTACCATGGGAAATGAAATTATGATAGGGAAATTAAAACCCAAATAATAACTAGAGGAGAATAACAAGGTTTATGTTTTAATTATAAATTTGGAAAAAAAATATTTCCTAAATGTAATTTCATTTATAAGAATCAATATTTGAAAATGAGATTAAAAAGAAACACTAAAGGCTATGGTAACCTTTGAGTCAAAAGGCACATAAATGAGATAACTTGATATGTATTTTTAAATATCTTTAATTTCATTATCATTATATACAAAAAAATAAATGGTTAGTATATATAAAATAAATAGTGAATTCTATGTATATCGTAATGAATCAAAATTGAGATGAGGGAACCCATAGATTTAATCTCGACTTCCATGAAAGTGTTTTAAATTATCATATAATAGAAATAATTATATTAATATATTATTTTGGAACATAATTCATATATTTTATATTTTATATTTCTCAATTATAACCATTAAATACCAATATATATGTTATATAGTGATTATATTCATCATTATAGGTCAGTAATTTCAATTACCCCGCCCATGTTTCATAATAGTAGAATTGAATGTCATTATTTGATAATAATTTAATAATTATGAAATTATGAAAGATATTAAAATCAATTTTTTTCAATGATTTATACGTAACCATTTTCACTTGATGGAAGTAATAGTCAAGGTTCATGACAATAGAATACATGATGTATGTTTTGGAGTAATCTACTAATATTAATAGATTACATTATAATGATTGTTAATTATTGTGTCATAATTTTAGAACCATATTCATGATTTATATTTCTCCATGATGTAAAATGTATTCACAAAATATGTTTTATAGAGAATTATGTAAGATAGTGATGAATAATTGAACATGTTGCTCCATGGAAGAGATAGTTTGTATACACACATGTACTACATTTTCATTTTTCAAATAATATAAAGAATGTATTAATAAATTTTATTTTAAAGAAAATTAATAATATTATAAATTTAATTATTATTCACTAAAAAAACAATTTTTAACTATCCATGCCTGGAGCTTATGAAAACTAATTCACGTTATTCATGGAGGTAGTAATCTGCACGTACAAATGGATAACGTTTTCATTCTTCTAAGGATAACAGATGGTGGTAATTAATGATTCTATTGTTAATATAATAACATTAAGTATACCCATCATAAAAATATAATTATATTAATTTGGTTGAATAGGTTCATATAATGGTGTATAATAAATATATAGAAAATAATATTAGAGAGTTGTTAATACACACCTTGAGAGTTTGAATCTTTTCTTGAAAGATCCTTAAGAAATGAATGAATTAAAGACTTCTATTGAAAGAAGGGAATGAAAAAAAGGAATAGTAATCTAGGAGAAGAAATATTGGATGTATTTTAAAAGGAATTGTTTTTGGAGTTTATGTAAATGGGTGGTGGAATTCATCTTATAGAAGTGAGGGGACTATCATTTTTGTAAATAACACTTCCTTATCTTAGAAGCTAACACATATTTCAAATAATGCCACCAAAAATTGTAAAATAAGTAGGATAGGTCAATGAATATCTCATCCATATAAGTAATGGATAATATTAGACATATTTTATGCCTTTCCCCGGATTTATATTTTTACCCTAATTTAATTTTACCACATTATTTTATTGTTTTTACATCTGTAACTTATAATTATTCCCATAAAATTAACCTTATGAGATATTTTGGATATTATAATTCAATATATGAGAGAAATATTATGAGATTAAATTTATTTAGAATTGAAATTATTAGATGAAATAAAAATTTTATGAAAATAGATTTTATGAGATTAGAATTACTTCATAAATATTTATGTCATGCATATATCCCAATAAATTAATTAAGGTCATGGTATTTGTAAAAATGGTATTTTTTACTACTAATCTAAAAATGAATCTTTTATAAAAAAATATCAATAATTCATATTAATTTAATTTTGAAATTATGAATCTAAAAATGAAGTTCATTTCATAAAATTAAAATTATAAAATATAGGTATTTTAAATCTAAATGAAATATATAATATAATGAAAAAAAATTATAGAGAAACAAAATTTTCACATATTTATTGTTTTTTATTCTTATTTCATATTAATCTAAAATTAAATTATAATTAATATATAAATAATATATATAATATATTTTTTCATAATCTATACATAATATAATTATTTTCATTAAATAAAAATTCATAGTTCATAAAGAATGAAATTTTTAGTAAAATATATTTTTAAGCTTAAAAGGTTTTCATTATTTATTTAGATACATTAATTTAATTTTATTAGTGAATTATAATTGAAAATGAACTCTATTTTTATTTTTATATATATTTTATAATTCGATTAACTTCACTAATATCCACCATCTTAATGGATTCATTATAAGAGTCAAATTTTAATATTAATAATATCTATTACTAAAATGTTTAGTTGTTTTTCTTCAATTTAGTGTTTCAAGAGGATGAAGCTATTAAACATGGTATTTTTTAATTATAATATATATATATATATATGTGTGTGTGTGTGAAAATATTTTGGGGATACATATTCCCCTTTAAATAAATTTCAACCGTGCAATTTAAATTTATCTCACCAATGAAAATAATTAATGGTATTCTTTGTACAGGTATGACTATTGATATAAATTATAATGAAATATCAACATCACTAACATTATAGTTACTATAAAACTAATATGATCATTTATTATTAAGACCCATATGATGTAAGAATTCTCTTTATAAGGCGTTCATAGTAATCCCTTTTCCGATTGATGATCATCGGGTGGTTTAGGATTTGAAATGTGACTACTTTATTGTAGAAATTGTTGTAGTATCTATTTAGAGAGAGATTATCAATGTCAAAAAATCACATAAAATTTATCTTAAGGATGAATAATGATATTTTCACAAATCATATTTCAAAAAATGTGTACTTGGGGTCCAAAAATCATTCAACTTGAAGTTTTATATTACAATAAATTCATTTGGATTGATTCTTTTAAGAAATATCCTACATATAGTAGAGTGGATTGAATCAAAATCCAATATGAAATCCACAAATCTAAAGTGGATGATTAGTGTAAAAAAATTATAAATATCTGCTATAGTTGTAGTAATTTCATGGTTTTCCCATTTTACCTTGGTGGTTTTTCAAACCTATTATCCTTGTTAGGATATATGTTTGGGAATCCATTGTTGTAATTTCCAAAGTCCTTGAAGTTAAAGCATTAAAGTGTGATTTATATATTAGTAGAGTACTTTATTCCTTCCATGTCATTGGATAACATTATTATCAATTAATAATAATCATGATTTTAATTAATAATCATTATATACAAGTAAATTTTCATATACTCTTAAGATATTCCCTTGGTCAATTCTTAAACCATTCACAATATATAGAATGTTGAATAATTTTTCCCCTATATTATTTATTATATGAACATAACTGAATGAAAGTTTTTTTTTCTTATGTGGTGTATTTGAAAATTTATCTAATTTAACATGGTTTATAATATCAATAAATTTATAGTAAGGTATAACCATAAGATTTCTCATATAAGATCATATCTCATTATGTTGTTCATTGGGAAGGTCAATGTATAGTCCATCGATTCCATAATTAACCTGGTATTTTAAGGATTCAACAATTAATTTTTATAAATTGAAGTTTAAGTATAATAAAATGAATAATTAATTAAAAATAAAGTGTGAAAATAATATAATAAATTCATGAAGTATATTTATATCCCCACTTTTTAATCTCTAGGTTATCCACAATAACATTTAAATTATGTTCTATAACACAACAAGTTATATCCTACATCCTAAAATTCCATTTAAATACATCATAAATGTATTTAATGAACCTATAAATAAACCAAATAATATCCTTTGGGGGTTTCAAAAACGGTGTTCCATTAATCCCACATTTTAATCATTGAGTGAAGTCTGAGTTAATAATCAACCAACATTTTTAGGGTTATTACCCCAAGATAAATTAATGAAAGTACCTAAATCTAGTTATTTGTATCCAAATATGTATTTCATTACTAATTAACCACAAACAATATACATTACAAAAATTTTATGAGGTTTTCTAAGATTTAGAATTATTCCATAGGCTTTCACTAATTTTCTCTAGTCTGAGTCTCCAAAATAATAATAAAAATATCCAAAAATAACTAAATCCTGATTTAATACAAACTGATGTACACCATTATAGCACTCTCTGGCATGATGCTAAATACAGATCATTTATAACTTGATTTTAATCAATGTGATATTAATCACGTTTATATTTCACATAATTCACATTAATTAAACATTACATCTCACAAAAATATCACAATACCAAGAACTAAAATGTGTAGAATATTTAGAGACTAGATACATAAAAAATGGATTTTAAAATACTTGTTACCATTACTTAATAATAACACCCATCTATACTTCTCAAAAGTTATACATATATTCATAACCTTGGGAATGAAAACATAGGAAATTGGAGAGAACATATGAACATTAAGGGTTAAAATATGATATACTAATTAATGATTATAATGGGAATAATATAATCAGGTGGGTATGCGAAAATAGTAAAGGTCTATGAATATAAAATTATAAAATCAAACACAAATAAACATGAATCTTCAATATTAAATCAATATATGAGTATTTTATTATAACATAAGATATAAGTCTTCATAAAAATAGGATTTTTAATACACAGCATCATGAAAACAATATAATCATAAAATATCATTTTTTTATCCATGTAAACTTCCATGACTACCATAATATAGTAGATATATTATTATAATGTTATTGGTTCACTCCCAAATCCCATAATCATGGTGAATAGAGGCAAATAGTGGATTGGGTTCACTCCCAAATCCCATAAACATAGTACACAGAGTCTCATAGTGGATTTGGTTCCCTCCCAAAACCTTGACATGGAAACTCATTATATATAAGTATTTACCCAATGAATTAGAGGGATATAAATTCTGATCCCACCCATCCCATAACAAAAATCATTAATAATTGTCCTATATGATCATAAAAACATTCATAATTTCGTCATAGATTAATTAACCTATGGGAAAGAAATATGTTTCCTATAAACCTCCTAAAAACATCATCACCATTAGCCATCAAGGGAAATAAGGTGGATTATATCATTGAACCATATCATATATGTAACATTTGGAATGTCAACGGATATTGAAATATATGTAAAATTTTATTTTAAGATTATTACATAAATAAATTTGAAAAACAACAAAAAATATCCCATTTTTTAAATACTTGATAATCCTTGAAAATATATTTAAAAAAATAAAATACTTTGATCTGGATATTTTTTAAAAATTCTCCCTTAATCCAGAAGAGAAATATCAAAAAAATATAAAAGAGTTATTATTTTCATAAAATTATTTAAAAATACATAAAAACAATAAAGTCTTTTTTAAAAACTCCAACATTCAAAATCCGATTTAAAATCTAGATTTATTTATTAAAATAAAATTTTAGGTTTAAAATAAATTTATCAATATTGAATTTTATTTTCAAAATAATTAATAATTAAAAATAATTTATCAAACCCAATTTAAAACATGAAAAAGAAGATTGAAAAATAATAATGTTTTAAAAATAATGTGTTGGATGGAAAAAATAAAAAAGATGGTATTTTCACAAATTTGAGAAAAAATAACATACATGAATAACATTAAAAAAATTTCATTCAAACATTTATAAATAAATTAATTTTTTTTGAAAATTACCTAAATAAATTATTGAATCAAGGGTAATTGTATCAATAAAAATATTCAAATTAAAATGGAAACACAATAACTAGTCATTTAATACTATTCAAATAACTCAAATATTATAAAATATATTGAAATTGTTATTTTTTATTTATTTATGCATTTCCATGTTTACTTAACAGAATTTATGGGCATAGTTCGTGAAAATTGGAAATATAATGAACTTGATTTCAGTAATTTTCCTATATTAATGGATTACATTATAATGATTCTTAATTTTTTTTCATAGTTTCAGAACCATATTAATGAAACATATTAATGGTCCATGTCATATATATATATTTTACATATGATGTATGTTTTTGATGAAAAATAATCTACATTGCTCTCTGGAGGTGGTAGTCTTTACGTACAAACAAATGTCATATTTGTTTTTCATAGAATAAAAAGAAGGTATAAATTTTTTATACTTTAATAATATTAATAATTTTATAACTATAATATTTAATCAGTAAATAACCCATTTTAACCATCTATTTATGGTGGTAATAAAAAATAAAACAAATTCTTCGTCAATGCATTTTTCCAAAAGTAAGTATTGACTAAATTTTCCTTACTATTAAGAGATGGGGGGAATGTAGATAATGATTATACCATAAATATAATAACATTAATTATACTAATTATCATAATTAAATAATATATTAATACAATTTTAATTGTTCTATAGGAGTATATATGAGAACAATATAAAAATGATAGTTAGAGAGTGGTAATATTCACATTTAGTATTTGAATCTTTTCTCAAAAGATCATTTAGAAATAGAGAACTTAGAGATTATTCTTGGATAAAATGGAATATAAATCAGGAAGAAAAATATAGGGGAAGTAAAATGAGAATTTTTATAGATGAATTTGAATTTTTTTTAGAATGTATATAAAGGGATAGTGGAATTATCCTTCTATATTTGATAGGAGTAAGATTTATTAATCAACACTTCCTTCACTTGGAAGATGACCAAGATTTGAAATAATTCACCCAAAATTTTCCAGAAATGAGGATATGTCTATATACCTCTATAACCTACAAATAAGGGATAATATTTGACATATTTGTTTCCTATTCCCTTTGAATTTACTTTTTTCCATAATTTATTTTACCGCGGTAACTAATATTTTTAGATCAGTAAATTTTTTGTATACATAAATATAAAATTACCTTATTATCTAATTTTTTTATGATAGTTTAAAATGTTAAATAATTTTTATGAGATTCATTCTATAAATTTGGTAAAAAAAATTCCTAAATAAAATGTTCTTAATTAAATGAAAAAAAATATTTTTTAAAAATATTAGTGAAGTTCTAAAATGTAAATAATAGATTTCTATATTAATATTAATACATTAAATATATAATTTTACATATTAAATTCATAATTTTTTGTAGTAAAAATTATTAATTATTTTTAACTTATGATTATATCCTCATGAAGTTATAAATTTCATGTTATTTGTATAAATTTTATTTTATACTATTCAACTAAAAACCATTCTTTCTAGAAATTTCCAAAAAATTCATATAAAAAATAAAAATTTTATATTAATAAAATTTGTTTTGTTTTTTAAAATTAAATTACCAAAATTTTTTAATTAAACTTTTAAATAGAAACAGGGAATATAAAAACAATTCAAGGAAAATGATTTTGCAAATAGAAAATTTACTTAATTTTATATATTATCAGTATCTAGTTAAATTAGCATTAACATATTGTTTGTTAAAACAATGTATTTTATCATAATAAATCCATAAAATAATTATTTTTTTGAAATAAAATTCAAAAATGATAAAAAAGGTAAAATTTAATTTAATATATAGTTTTATGCCTAAAATAATTTGTTTTTCTATAAAGGTACACTAATTGAATATTATCACTACATTAGTATTGATAATAAACATTATTTATTTATAAATACACTTGATAATCATTTTCCTCTCTTTATAATCTTTAATTTAACATCTACATAATAATGACAACATTTTTATATTTATAATTTTCTCTTAATAAAATGCTATGTAGTTTAATTTTTGTTTAGGGTGGCATGTGAAAAAAGAACTACATATGAGTTTTGAAAACAAACAACAAATCTACCTATCAGAATGAGTTTAGGTAATCCTTCTTATTATAGGATCATATTATTTAGTTTTCATGGAATCATAAGTTGTACAATGTGCATAATATTTTCTCATCAGACCACTCTAGTTCATCCATTCACTTATGAGACTATTAATATTCGGAAAACTGGTAACATATATAGATGCAGAGTGATGGAATTTATTCTTATATGGTCATGAATCCCATTAAATCATACACTAGTGAATATGGGGTTTCTTTTATAGTAGTATGATTTATGGTTCAATAAACCCACAAATCTTATAGGATTAAATCTAGCCAAAATTTATTATATCTTTCTCCCATTATCATTTTATTAGAAAAAGATTTATTAAAATCTTATATCTATCCATTCACTATTTAAAGGAAGTAGGGTGAGTGTTTGGACATAATATTATATTATTGATACGTCCTATTCAACATAAGAGAGTAGAAATTTGTGTCATTCTCCATCAATATAGAGTCTGGTACACAAAATATGGTTATAAAAATTGAATTCATAATATTTATGATTTCTGTTGTCCCGACATTATTTAGGAATATATACTCAACCAACTTTGAGAAAAAGTTGATCTTAGTAATTATATAATTGAACTATATGGATATATATTGGGGATATGTACTAATGAAATCTATCCCCCCTAGAGAAAAAGAACAATAATATTTGGAAATGTGTACTGAAACTAGGGGTTTATAATTGAAATTGAGATGTATTTTGAAAGAATGACATTTTTTGGTGAACTCTATGAAATATTATTTTATCGATAGACTAAATTATCCATGCCTCTTGATATGAAGCGAGAAAATATATCCTTAATAATGATTATTACAGTTGTATATGTGGAGTTTGTATCTAATAGTTATGGTCTCTCCTCCATCAATATATCATAGGAGGGTTCTATCAAATCCTATCTTATAGGGAACATTATGAGAATTCAGGCTATCGTAACGGAAGAATTTTACTTCCCATCATCAGATTGGATCATTTAAGGATTGGTATGGTGGAATAATTCCTCTTTATATATAGTATAATATGGTTAATATAGATAGTTATAGGATCCAATAGGGAGAATTTGTGTCCTCCTTGATCATGAAAAGTATTGATTTCATTTTTCTCAAATTATTTCATTATAAATAAATAGATAAAACACCATAAAGTTCCCCTTTATAATGACTACTTCATCCTATTATGGATCAACCAGGGTTGTGGCTTTATTGACCAATGCATATGTATGAGCATTCTATGAACAAGGAATATAGGATATTTGTTGGATTGGATTGGAATCCATCCATCAAAACCCATACATAATCTAAAATAGTAATCAATTTACCTTTTTAAATAGTATTTTAATAATTATTATTTTTAATCACTAACATAGAATTGGTATTGAATTAAATTGGGCCACCAACATTTATTGGTAAACAACAAGGATATAATTAGATCTTGATATTCTTATTCAATGTTGGTTCATCATTCTGAAAATAGGAAGTAATAAGGCATGATAACCACTGTTAGAGAGAAGAGAATAATTTCAAATCCAAATCTATATAGATTTTGTTATTCCATTCATCTTTTTTTTTGTGATTGTATAAGAACCATAGAAACACATCTCCCATGTCTGGGTATTTTCTTGAATAGATAAGTCTTCTTCATCAAAAATTTCAATACCCACTTATGTTTTTTCTATATTGAGATGTGGTACTGTAATTTCTTCCCTTTAATTCCCTTTGTATTCATTCTATAACATGAAGTGGACATCAAAATACATCATGATGAATTCCCACCATTCAAGATTTAAAATTTTCATCAACGAAATGAGGAATTATTTTAGTGGTTCAACAAGAGATACCAAGTGAATCTAGTTATTCAAAAGGTGGTATCTCAAGATTTTAATCTTTAATATTTCTTTAAAGGAATTCATCTCAGAAGTAGAGTATTGAGATTAAATATCCAAAATTATTCTATAAAAATAGTATAGACTATTATCCTTTCATGAACCATTCATTCACATGACAAGGGTACTAATTGATTATTCCAAGGTTTCCATATATATAATGAGTGGATTTCCATCTGTTGAAGACATTAATATCGATGGCCACAAGAGATATTTCTGGAAAATATTTAAATCTTCTTGAAACATTTCATCCTACTAATAGGGGATATCCTTCTTCGTCAAATTTTAGATGGGTGGAAAAATTCATGTATGGATTTCTATGAAGAATCAAATATAGGATATGATTCCTATATGTCCTCTAAAATCACTGATATATTGAGGTGGTGGCATGGAAAATATCACCTTGGCCTTCTAATGTTCACCCTAAAAACAACAATTTTATATCAAGAAGTTGCTAAAATTTCCCAATACTACCCTAAAAAAAATCAAAGTATTCATCTTTAATATATGCTATAATTATTTTTTGAAATATTATTGACATTACCAATATTTTTATAGAATTGTTGATTTTTAACCACAATATTATCAATTTATCATTCCATAGTTATCCTTAGAAATGTATTAAATATATAATGAATTACATGTTGATATCTAGAAATGAAATTCATTATTCTAAAATTAATTAATAGATTATAATACACCCCTTGGTGTTCCCTAAAAGTATTGACCATCACATATTCATGGAACATCCAAATTTGGTTATATCTAAAGTAAACACCCCTATAGATAGATATTGGAAGCAAAATATTTCATCAATAAAAACCTCAATGATCAGAAAATGGGAAATCAAAATTTGGTAAATTATTATTAAGATCAATGGAGTGAATGAAAACCCAAATATGTTCATTCTTCTTCTTGACATGGATTATGATGGACAACCATTTTGGTTAGTAGAAATATCAAATGAAGTAAGATTTGATGGGTTTATCCACTTCGAATTAACCATTGGAAACATGAGTTGGATGTATCATTAAGGTTACTTTTTTGAAACCATGTTAATCATTAGGCTATCCAAAATCAGGGGTGGATGAATCAGGATCAAATTCATGTACTTATTTGAAATTCTATGTGATGAAGTCTCACTGATTATTTAAGAAGGAAATGTTTTTATTTTATCATCAAGAGAAATAAACACACTAATTAATATATATATCTTGGTTGTTCTTATGTACTGATATTAATGTTTTAGAGTATATAAATGGAGGTAGAGACTCCTTCCTTAAATGTTGTGTGGGAATATCTATGATCTTCTCCCACATATTCATCTTCTTCCTATTTTTATTCTTCCTCTATTTTAAGAGAAGTCAGTAGTGAATGGATGTTTATAGAATTAGAATAAAAGGGGGAATATTATCATCTTCATTGAATAATGAGGAGGAATCTCTGGATATTGAGGTTGATAATGCATGGGAAACTATGTTGGTTTCATTGGGGATGTTCTATACTTTTACTCCACTATAATCAGTGGAATAGGAGGTGTCAACATCTAAATATTAATGAGATTATATGAGGAAATTTTTAGTTTCCATTATTTATAAGGAGGTATCATATGATCCAAATAAAAATTTCAGGATATCCTTAGGTATTGAGGAAAATTATGGAGTATGGTTTCTAGGTCATTACCATTTCAATTAGGATACAATATTTCTTTGATATAGATATATTCAATAGTTATTTATGATATCTTGAATATGGGGGGAAATGTTCCCATACATTGTTCTCTCCACATTCCCTCAGAGATGAGGCTAATCTGATCAAATGGGGTCATTTGTGTGGGTACAATGTAGGTTAGACTGTCCCTTATGTAGATATGTTTCTGAATGAGTTCAATTTTTATACGTAACTCATTTCCCATTCTTATTTCAATGGATTATTCTCTATGAGGATATTTTATTACCCATCGTATGATGGGAAGTTCATTGGGTAATTTCACCTTTCATAGGGGATTGACATGACCCGATGATTGTCTAAATCTGTAAGAATCACCATGATTCGACTAATCAGTAATGCATTGTCTTTACACAATTCCTGGAATAGGTTAATAGGATTAGCCTCTAAATAATTTGGAATGTGAATTATGTATCATAATCAGTAGTTAGTTATTTTACCTCACATTGGAAGAATAATGCATATAGGTAATGGGATTTAAGAGAGCCAGGAGGATAATGTTTTCCATAAACACTTCAATTTTTCCATCAATAGAGATCTTGATGCATTGATAGTCTAAAGAAGGCACTACACCATGAAAATAAAACATCAGTCTTAAGAAAAGTGATTTAAAGGTTTTATACTAATAGGAAACCACGAATTAAGATTATAAAATAAGGCCTCCAAATTAGACTCATAGATTAATTTGTTCGATGGCCCTTTTCTCAATGTGGTGACAACCTTTGATTTACATTGAAGAGGGAGACAAATCATCTTAGCTAAAGTTTAAATATTTTAAGATATGTACCATTATGAGGTTGATTCCAAATAAATTAAAAAATTATTTTTTAAAACAACAACACCATCTATCTTTCCAGATATATACAATGAACTTATTTGACCTTGTTTAGTAGACTCTCTATCTGTTTTCATAAAATAGATATCCTATGAAATATAGTAGTATCGACAAATTCAAAATATAAATTTGGTAGAGGCCTATTATTAAAACTAAAAATGGATTAAAATGGACTTAAAAATCCCTTTCCAGAGCACCTTTGATAGATGAAAGGTATTCAATACAAATTATTTGGCTGGAACAACACAAATTTATTTCAAGATATAATACTTTTATTCATGGGGCCTACACTTCATGTTATGAGATTCCACTCTAGTTTGGGGCTTGGGATATTGATCTTCTTGGATTTTTTTCCACCTTAACTAATCAGGGTTACAGGGAATTTTTGTTATATTTTGGTTTGGTTGAGTTGAACGTCCTATACATTTACTTTCACTGGCCGAGTTCTTCTTTTCCAATTTTTCCTCTAGTTCGATTTCACCTTAATATATTGAAACATACTTTTCATAAAAAGATGTATCAATTTAATGTATGGATATTTATTACATTACATAACGATCTAGGCTAGATTCATATAGGTCTCATACCTTTTGTAACATAGACACATAAAAAACTAGTTCATAAGTAAACTATATCATCTCCCACTATATTCTTCATAATTGTCACACTTCTTATACATATCATACTTAATATTTTTCTTCATAACATAGGGAAATGAAAAATAATAAAGGGTTATCTCATATGATCGATAAGTTTAAAAAAGGTGATATAAATTATGACATGAGTAGAGAATGATAATAAGGGTATTATAACATGATAATAACATTTTAAAAACAAACCGTATATATTATATTTCATAATTTGAGTCATGGAATAGACCTTGGCAGTTTATAGGAAATAAATTCAAATGGAATCAAATAAAATGATCCATGAGAGCAAAATATTAGCATAATACATGACTATGGGACATACACTTAAGAATAGAAAATCATTTCCTTAGTTTTAATGTCTTGTAACACCCCAATAATTTTATGAAATATTTCTCTTTAAATAATTTTATTTCATCGACAACTTCTATTGCACGCAATACCAAGTTAGAACGAACCGTGATACACTATTAGAATATTCTTATTTAATGAGACCATTATAACCCAGTTGTTAATTTAATGTCCATAAATATGATTAATTAATTTATTAAACATATATAAATTACCTACTAAATATAAATGTTTTGATAAATTCAATGTTAATAATCATTCAATTTTTATTAAGGTCATTGTATTCAACAAAAATGGGTTTTCTTATGAATGCTGATTATTATTAATTTATGAAAGTTTTAGAAATTTTTTTTGAACAATTTAATTCATAATGTCAAAATTAACATATGGTTTATTTGATAATTTTCTTTAAAATTTGATTTTTTTAGTAAATAGTGAAAAAATACAAATTTTTATAAAACTATCATTTTATTTTCATTAAAATTTACCTATTTTTATTTTAAAATGATATAAAATTAACTTAATTACTCTCTATTTTGATATATTCTAATTAATTACATTAATATAATTTTTATACCTTTGGTGGTTATAAGTATATTTTTGGTCTTAAAACATATTTTTTTCAGGAAAACTATTTTTGAGTTCGTTTTGTAGAATTCATTTTAAATTAAATTCCTTAAATTATTTGAGTTGAATCTTGAAAAATAGATCCCTTTTTTGGAATCTTTGGGTCCACGGTTTGAAAATGTGCCCTTTTAATTTGTGTTCTTTATAAATAGTAACTATAGTAATTTTATTACCACGGTAAGGTTAAACCATGTAATTTAGGTTAAAAATAAAAATATAAGGACTATTTAATAACACTAACACTCTTATAAATTTTATTTGATGAGTTAATTTCATCCATAATCAACTAATTTTCGGTTTTAATACCTTTTTTCCATTTGGATGCGATTATGACCTTTATAATATTTTGTTTCAAGAAAATTCAAATATGTCACTCTCTTTAATAACTTTTATATTTTATTATGGGTTTATACATGGGATATCATAAACTATTAACAGTATTTTCAAATCTAATATATTTATATTCTTTATGGTAATTTATTTTAAATTTTAAATGAATAAATAATTACCTTATATTCGTACACAATGATGATGTGATAGTTGTTCAATTAATGGAGAAATCAAATAAATGATATTAAGAATATTAAAAGAAAAATAATTTTTTAAATTTAATTTGATATAATAATTATTTAGATTATAAAGAAATTTTTAGGATATAATAAAATAGTTTTTCTTAAATTTTACTTGTTTTATTGATATTTTTAAATTTAGAGTAATGAATAGTATCAAAATCGACAATAATGAAATTTTATTGGATTAATATTTTATTAAATTATATAAAAATAAAATAAAAATTTAAATAAGCACAAAGGGGATAATATATTTTCTAAATAATCTTCCAATGTTAATTTATATCCAGTTTGGAATAATTTTCCTCTATAATAGTCATAATATATTATAATATTTTGAGTATTTCCAAAAGTGGCCCTGGTTTTAGTTATAAAAGGACACCGCACCCCTCACTTAATTAGCCCACATTGAGCCGTATATAATGACCATAATATACCAAATTATCTTCTCCACTTCCCTATCTACATTCTAGAGGTTCTGAAATTACCAAAATACCATCCCAAGATCCCTTTAAAATAGATCTAAAGAAGACATTTAAAAGAAGAGATAATCACAATAATAGATCAATTTCATTTTACACTCTTCATTACCACTTATAAATCTATGATATTATTCATAAAATAATATATTTAGTATCAAAAATATTCTTAAATTTTATTATTATTATGAAAATACCAATATTCACTCTCTATCCTATCAAATAAGAAGTGAAAGTATCCCTCATGCGTACGTACATCTTACCATCTCCTCGTAGAAATACAATTCATTTTTCATTACCAAATTTTATGAAGGGTAAGTATGTTGTTTTTAATGTTTATATATGATATTTAAAAAATTATTATACTTATGTAATGATAATATTATTTCTACCTTCTTATCATCCAATATCTTACGAAATGATTACATCGCTCATACGTACGTATGAACTACCATCTCCACAATGTAATGTGATTCATTTTTCATTAATAATTCATGTGTACGTATGATCTACCATCTACATAAATGGTGTAATTTATTTTTATATATCTAATTTTAATTCATTATTATAAATATATATATAATTAATATATATTATTTTTTTACCATGATATAAATTCATTAAATGATGGTACTATGATCAAATTATTAGGAATAGGACTGAAAAACCAAAACATACATGGAACACATAGTAGTTATCACCCATAATAGTTCTTTTAATAACAAATTATTATTAAATGGGTGATGATATGTTATCGATAAATCATACATGGTAAAATATAGATATTGTTAAATAATAAATATATAATAAATCCATTTTTATTATATCATAGGTTTGAATGTGAAAAAGAAAAGGTGATAACTATGGTAAGAGTTTTTTTAATAATCTTATCATTATTCTAAATTTTTTATGTCAAAGCCTCAAATGATGAATTTTTCACTTATATGTCCATATTTTATCAAAAAAATCAATTTTTTTACTATTATCCAAAAATGTTTAAAATTCATTTTCCCAATTTTTCAATTTTCAAGAAAATATTTGAAATAAATATTTTTTTTTTGTTTTTTAATTGAGTTACGTTTTTGAATTTTCACAAAAGAATAAAGAATAAATTTTATTTTTTAAATTGTATAGAATGAGAATATTTTACCAAAAAATGAAACCTAAATTATTTTAAGGATTCTTTACTCGTTTATTAGTTTATTTTTAGATTTTTTTTCATATTCAAGTGTGAATATTTATTTAAAAAACAAATGATTTCATAATGGAAAAGTTATTTTCTTCAATAATTATTTATAGTGATAATTCAAAAAAAATTCTTTCTAACATGATAATTTTGATGTTACTAAAGACTTAATATGGATATAATGCATTGATACCATCCTTATTCTCGATTTTGGTGGTTTATGGTTATAATGACAATATGTTTGTGAAAACCATTCCCTTTCCCATGGTTCATACTTTGATGAAATTATTATTAAATAAACTTCATCTCATGAATTATTATATGATGACTATTTTATGATCTTGTGGAACACACACACACACACAAATATATATATATATATGATTTTAAGTATGTGATGAGGGGACCTATATTTCCCTCCAATGAGTAGGGTAATGTTAAATATCTCAGGATATAACAATGAGAAATAATTCAATGGTCTTGATCCCATCCTGGGAAATGGGTGTGTCTGGATCTGCTATGGGAAATAGATGTGTTCTATTCTAGTATGAAATATAGGTGCATCCTGATCAACTATGGGAAATAGTTTCATCCAGATACATAATGGTAAAAAGTGATAATTTTTAATCTATTATGTTTATTTTATTGGTATTTAACGTTGAAAAATGAAATGGTTTTATATATATGATGGTTCTACACTTTTATGACATGATCTTGCGGTTCATTATTGACTTAAGATGTTTCCCCCATCTTATTGACCGTGTTTTCTGAAAGGATAATGTTTTAATTCATAAATCATGTTTCTAATATATGACATGTTGGGTATGAAATTTATGAGATATATTCATTATCAAAAACTATTATTCTTATATTATGCTTATATATTATCATATATTGATATCTCTTATGTTTACCCAACTAAGAATCTAAGATCTCCATTTCTTTGGTTTCCTTCCTTGATTATAAAGAATAGTTTTTTTATGTATCCCTAATATGAGTAATATGTGAGAATATATTTGTGGGAGATGTTGAAAATATTTTATTAAATAGGAATATTGTTTTCTAATCTCCAAATATTCTAAAATATTAGAGTCCTCTAGAACAAGTTTATGAAATTGATTGAATATTCATATAAAAATATGTGATATTTATATATGAAAATACTATAGAATTAATTTTGGTATAAATGAAATGGTTTAGTCAATATTTTGATATTATTAATAGAAAAAAATAGTGTTTTCCCTAGAGATATACATATGTATCTGTATAGAGATATGTCTACGGACATTTGTAAGGATGTGCCTAAGGATAATTGTAAGAGTAGGAAAATATCCGGAAATTTTGTTGAAAGATATAGAATAGTGTTTCCAAGAAATTATATCTCTTTCTGAATACTACAAGTAGATGTATCTTTGGGAAAGAGGTAACTAGGGGTAAAAACTATGAATTGGGTACATTGATTTCGACTTGATCATGACTTGGTGCATAAAAAATGACTTTCTACACACCTAATTTGACACTCCAAGGGGATATTCATTAGAAATTCATGAACAATTTAAAAATTATCATGGAGTATTTAAATAATGACCGTTAATATCCTAGGTCTCGCCTAAGGTTTCATATATATATATAGACGAAGGATTCATGATTTAGGAATATTTTAAATTATTTTCATGATTATGTGATTTTATACAATGATTAGTGTTTATCATGATACAATTTATATTTTTTTCAATAGCTAGAACATAAGGAAACAATGTTATTACTAAGTGTGATTAACAGTGAAATGATTTTCCTAACGAGTAACCAAACTTTATGGGAGAAAGAATGTAAAATATTTATTTTTTTCTAATGAAACTTTCTTAGGATATGAATATTTTTTTCAGTTTCTAAATGATTTCATGAGGTAATATCCACAATATTTTAGTTGATCTCCTGATCCAATATTATTTGATTTATAGATATACACCATTTCAAAAAATATTATATGTTATCCAATGCTTGGAACATGAAAAAGTTGTCCAAGCTATTTATCATTTGAAAAGTGAATCAGATCAGTGGTGGACTATTTTTAAGAATATAAGGGAATATGAATAAATATATGATTTAGAATGTGAAAAGTTTAAGGGGATAATCCTATGTTTTCACTTCCCTCATATTCTATGAAAAAATATATAGATGTAATTTCATGAGCTTAGGTAAAAGTATGCTGAAGATATTTGTACATAAGAAGAAATTTTTAAAAGGCATGAAAGGTATGCTTCTAGTTTAATCATCAAACCTGAAAGAAAAATTGATCGATTCTTTTGTGGAATAAAACAAAGTCATCAAAATGACTTGGATATAAAATAATTTGGTATATATGAAAAATTAATTTTATGGGCACTAAAGATAGAAATTGAAATTAGAAATTCCCAACAATATTATGGTTTTGATTAGAAAAGGAAGATTGTGTGGATGAAAAATCAAATGGTGGAAATAAATTCCACACATCTACATCCCAGAAATTTGGGAAGAAAAATCAATGGAATTTCTTGAATGGAACTAATAGGTGCTTGAAATTTGGGAAGGCATTTCATAAAGCCTATGAATTTAGAAATGAGATTAATTTTAACACCCCAACAACATTTTTCTCATGTAATTGTAATATTTAGGTTTTATTTTGTTTTTCAAACCAAGTAAAAACTTCAAATTAAATATTATCACAATTTTTTTAAAGAATAAAAAAACTCTTATTGTTAAACATAATTTATTCTTACCGAATAATTATTTAATAGAATGTTTTAAATAATAACTATAATAATATAACTAATTTTTTGTTTTCCAAAACGTGAAATATATATATATATATATATATTATAAAATTATAATTTTATATGCAGTTATACATGACATCAAAAATTGTTATTTTAAAATATTTTAATGACATTATTTTGATGCTATTTTAATTATCTCGACAATTATTTAATCTATTATATGAGTTCGAGAATATATTATATACACATGTATATATATGTATAATGTAATAATTCTTAGATTATAAATTTAAATTTTTAATTTTTCTTAATAAAATTATATAAATATATATATTAATATAATGGTTAAAAGGATACATATGAACTTTCAATAAAAATATTGTTAATTCGAATCAAAACATATTAACATTTGTTTTAAAAGTTTCATCATACAAATATATTGTACAAATTAGGATAATTATTATTTTTATATAATTCCAATTATCAATTTAATATATAATATTTTTGTTTCAAGTATAAATATTTTTCAATAAAAAAATAGGTTAAATATAAATGCTAAAAATCGATAAATGATATTATGAAATAACATGTTATAATATAAAAATGCAATGATATTTATGTAATAAAATGATAAAATTTTGATGTGTTAGACAAACAAATGGAAAACATGATTGATAAAAGTTAACGGATAGGAAATCTTAAAGAAGAAAAAAAGGTGATTGATTAAATAATTTAATATATTTTTAGGTTTAAAGTTTATATTTTTTAAAAAATTATTAATAGAATGATATACAATTAAATTATTAATCATAAATTTATAATAAGAAAAAAGGTTTTAAATAATAATAATGATATAATAATAATAATAGGGATATAATAAGAAAAGTAATTGTAATAAAAAAGTGAAATCCTGTGAGGTATTTGAGAATCCCATAAGAACCGCATTTAAGGGGGGACCATGCCTTAGGAGTGTGGGGTGCATCGTGCTCCGGGTACAGGTCGCGAGTTCTGGGGTAGTGCCGAGCGAGTCTACGAGGTCACGCCAAGGCTGGAGTCGAGCAGGGCGGTGGTTCGGGATGAGCAGACCGAGCACCGGCAAGGTACGCCTGAGCCTAGTCTCCAAGGGTCTTCTGCATCATGTTGAGCCACGGTTGAGGGTTCCATTACATCGTAAGGGAGTCGCGCTGGCTGACGTCGAGCTCGGTTCCATGTCCGACCAAAGCCCCTATAGGTATTCTGGGTGGTGAGGGCTTCATTTTTCCAGATCTAGCATGGTATCTCTTCACCCTGAATCTCATTCAAATTTATGTCTTGTAATTTTCCTATTATTAGTTTTGTCAGTCTATGGGTTGAAATTATGTTGATGTTTTTTTATTTAATCTATCAATGATTGATACAATCTCATTAAAAAAGTGTTGATTAGAGAATTTGTATATTCTATTTTGATTTTTGCATCAACTCACATAGCTTTCAAGGAACTCTTATGTTTGTTCGCATTTGACTTTGGGTTGATCCTGCTGAAGTCTTTCTATATTATTTATGTCCATTTGATTTTTGTTTATGAGCTTTCACAACAAGCATGTTCTCTGCCACTGTTTATACAGTGAGTATTTTTATTATTAAAATCCTTATTTTAAATTCCAAATGGGAACTTTGCATACTTAACCTCTCCAGACTTCTTCCTCTCAAACCTCCAGCAATCTTCCACAAGTATCAGCTAACTCTCCCAATCCCATCTTCCTCTTCAAGCTAAGGTAGGAGAATTTTATTTTAATTGATTTTTGAGGTTTAAATGTTCTGTTTATATACACATGTTATATAAATATACATCACCTTACGGTTGAGTTTGAACTCCTCTTTACCTGAAATAGTGCTTCAGGTTTTCTGGTTTAGGTGATATAATGGAAGTAAGGGTTATGTTTTAATTAATTGTATATTTTGTAAAGGTTTAATTAATTCGATAAATTTTGTGGTATATTTATTTTAAAAAGTGATACACATATATACATGTATAAGAATTTTTATATGAAATCTATATATTGAATTATAACATATTATTTTCTGAACAGGGTTATGATTTTCAAATCTATGTGTTGAAAGTTTGTTAATTGTTCTTCTTAAACCACGTTCTTATGAAATTTTATACATGTCTATATATATATATATATATATAAGAAACTATGTCTATCTATATGACCTATAATTTCTAAATTGATAATGGTTTTAAATTTTAAGTATTTATCTCCAAATCTAATTGGTTTTCTGGGTGTAATTTGATCAAATTACACTAGTTATATGTGTTTGTGTATACATATATATACACATATATAACCTATTATTTTATGTGTATATAAGTTAAGGGTTATTTTAATGTATAATTATTTTCTGTTATACACTTAGTGTATATTTCTGATATACACAAATAATTAAATCTATTTCTATTTTATTTTATTAAAGATGAATTATAATCTTTAAATAATGACTTGAATGAGAATAAGGTTTTGGGATAAAATGGATTGACATATTTATTACACATACACCCATAGTGTTTTATTCCACCCCGGTTGTAATTCTACCAAGTGTTAATTTGCAAATGATGCAAAGAAATTTTTTTATACTCTCTAATTTTCTAGTTCTCGCAAGGGAGTTTATTTGCTTAAAATATGAATTACGTTTATGATGCTAAGAGTTTGTTAATATTAATCAAATAAAATATCTTTTAAGATGTTAATATATATATATATGACTTTAGTTTTCAGAATATATAAAGTAAGGGTGCGACATATACATATTTTATGTATGTATATATATATATATATGGTTATTTTTATGCACCCATAAGCTTTAACCACAACTTGAATTAAATTGGCCTAAAACAAACTTCAGTGGTTAATGTATGTTGTTGATATGATTAATTAATTTCTCATAAAATAAATGTTCAACTGCACATACTATGCAACATAAGGCATGAACATTTAATAAGACATGATCATTTATCAGAGCACGCTTGTGTACAAATGACATCTATCATAATTTAAAATTAGTCATTTTTAACTATAAATGTTCATTTCCACAAATCACAGATTTTGAAAATTAATGAAATATCATTTTTTGTGGTAACCCCATCCATTCATTACTTGTGTGTTTTAGATTAATATCACATTTGTAAAGAATGTTTACTTTTCTATGCATGACGTTGGGGAAATTATTATTTAAATAATAACTGACATATTATGATTTAGCACAATGTCATTTCCATTTATCAGCGCGGGATTTTAACATTAATAATACCTATAAGATGTTATAGACACACAATGTAATGCATTGAATGTTTATGGAAGTAGCTGTAATGATATTAATTTATGTGAAAAATCAAACTATTTTATTATTCATCACTTATTATAATGAATTGACAAGTTATTTATTTGGATTGGTATGGGACACCCCAAATAAAATACATGGAATTACGAATTCAAAGTGGTATGGGACACATTAGATACATGAACTTATTAAACATATGAGGAATGCATTGGACTAGTATGTTCCAGGTTGGGGACTTGGTAAAGAAGACCCTCGGGGATGGATTCTATTTACAGAAGACCCTCTGGGATGGAGTTTGGTTCCATAGGCTCTCCAGGATGGAGTCCAGTTACAGAGGCTCTCTGAGTTGGGGTCCAGTAACAGTTATCCCCTAGGTCTTGGTACGAGGCCTTGACACAGAAATTAAATTCTGACATTATACATTCTCTCTATATGTGTATGATAATTAATTAACCGAATAGATATTCTACTAGTAGAATATCCATGGTTAGGAGCCATTACTTATGAGTATTAGAAAAGTAATAGCTTATGGCATGACATATGTTTATCACTCAATGATTTCAGTACTCTATGAATGAAATTGAAGTTATTACCTTTATGCACATATTTGATAGTTAATTACACATAGTTGTTTAAATTGGGCTTACGTATTCTTATATCATACATATTTTGAATTTCCTTTTATTCATTAATCCTATCAAGAATGCCTATTTTCGAATCTTGTATCCTTGTAATTTTGTTATCATGTTTTTAGTTAAGAACATTTATTAAGACTTGTTACATATGATATATCTTTTATTTAAGAATATTGTTTTATGAAATGGTTTAAAGGATATTTTCAAAAGATATATTTGGTATAGAATGTTATTTTTAAACCCCTTACTGGGCATTCGTAATCTCACTCAACGTTTTTTATAAAAAAATTCAAGTAAAATATTTTAGTAGAAGAAACATTTCAGAAGAAGCTGATTTCTCAGAGCCCAAACTGAATTCGATCCTCTGTATAGAACCTGCTCCAAGTACTCAGGATTTTGGGATTGACCATTGGTATCAGAGGATTCGGTTTGGATAACTCTAGAAAACCTAAACTGAACAATGAAGAATATACTTATGGAATACTAAGAAAGTTGTTTTCTTAATTTTTAGATGGAAAATGAAAGTGCTAGTCTTTTGTCTCTTCCAACAGAAGTATTAGAGACTATAGTGGGCAAGTCATGTGCAGAAAAATATGATACTTTTGAAAATATTTGTATATCATGTAAAACCCTCTACCGAGTATCCAACTCTCCTCGTATACTCCATGTTCACCAAGGAGTAGGTTTAATCTATTACCTCATGATGACTGCTCAATTACCATTCTATGCAAGACAAGGGAAATACTTCGAGGGTATTGTTAAATGTTTTAACCTGGAAAATAATTTCTTTTCTCTCAAGGAATTTGAGGAGGCTGCACAAGGGGGCGACCTCCAGGCAGCATATCTATGTCAGATTTTGACCTACGGTCTCTGTGGTCAATTTATGGACTTAAAATCCCTTGAGAACAAGACTACCCATTTGAATTATCAACATCAAGTTCATGCCAATGTCACTCAACATGATACCTGACATGTTTCTCTCAATCTGAATTCTACATGTCCACACTCGATTGATCCTGGTTGCACACGTTGTGTATGGACTAAGGAGATAGAAGAGTTTAGACCCATGTTGGGGATCTATTTTTCTGAAAACTGGGGAAATCCCCAACATCTGTGGAATCTATGTGTAGTCATCTTAGAGGATGCCAAGAAATCCATACTAGTGTTTTGTGAGAGGGAGCAAGATATTAAATAATTTATTGAGTTTTATAAACCATGTCTAAATGAATGATTTTGTATAATCTGTTTTGATATGATTTTATAAACAATGACCCTTCTTAAATTAGAATTTCCATACTGAAGGACAACTTCTTAATTTTTTTTAAAAATAATACATGAGTTCACCAACCAATGTTTTATGTCTTCCTACCTAACTCTTAGAAAAAAATAATTGTCAAGACGTGCTCCGAGGAGTACCATCCCTATGTCAACTTACGTATGACTTGAAAACAACTCCATCGGGTGTAAAACTGCCCAAACATTCTCCATCTTTACCAAGGAATGAATCTGGTCTATTACCATATACCAATTGCACAATTTTTAGTATATAGGAAAAGAGGAAAGTTTCATGAAGCACTTTTTCTGTGTTTCAGTTTGGCTAATAACTACCGAGCTGTAGGTAAATTTCTAAAAGCTTCTTTGGATGTTGTTCATCGAGCGTCCTACCTATTCTAGGTCCTTAGTTTTAGTATGTATGGAGAACTCTACGACATCAATATTTTCAATAACGACCTGGGGCATGAGACTTATAGGTATTTAGCCCACTCTAAACTTTCAAACCTCCAAACTTCTCGTGCCTCTCGATGGAAGGCCAAGTGATTTAGAAACAGGTACGACCCCAAATATTCATAGTGTGTCTAGGCCAAGGAAAATGAGTAGTTTAATACTACCTTAAGAATAAACCTAATGTCATCAACACCCTACCATCAGTGGTGTTCCCGATAAAGGGACCTTGGGAGTGACGTGTGTCTGGTGTTGATGTGGTTTATGTAAAATTATTTTAGAATTTCGAGGACACAATTCTTCGAATGGGGGAATAATTTAACGCCCCAAAAACTTTTTTCTCCTGTAATGGTAATATTGAGGTTCTATTTTGTTATCTGAACAAAGTACAAACATCAAAGTTAATATTATTTCACCTTGTTTAAAGAATAAAAATATAACTATTATTGTTAAACATAATTTATTCTTACTGAATAATTATTTAATAGAATGTTTGAATTAATAACTATAATAATATAACTAATTTTTTTTTTACAAAATGTGAAATATATATATATATATATATATATATATTATAAAATTATTATTTTATATGCGGTTGTACATGACATCAAAAATTTTTATTTTACAATATTTTACTGACATTATTTTTGCGCTATTTTTATTATGCAGACAATTATTTTATCTATTATATGAGTTCAAAAATATGTTATATACACATGTATATATATATATAATGTAATAATTCACAGATTATATATTAACATTTTGATTTTTTCTTAATAAAATTATATATATATTAATAGAATGATTAAAATGGTACGTATGAACTGTCAATAAAATTATGGTTAATTTGAATCATAAAATATTAACATTTTTTTAAAGTTTTAAACTAAAATTATATGGTTAAAATTAGGATAATTATTATTGTAATATAATTCCAATTATCAATTTAATTTATAACATTTTTGTTTTAAGTATATATAATTTTACCATAAAAAACGGTTTAAATTTATATGCTAAAAATGGATAAATGATATTATGTAATAACATGTTATAATATTAAAATTCAATGAAATTTATATAATAAAACGAGAAAATCATGATTTGTAAAACAAAAAATATGGAAAATAAGATTGATAATAGTAAACGGAAAATCAATCTTAATGAAGGAAAAAATGTGATTGATTAAATAATTTTAATAGATTATTATGTTTGACCATTTGATTTTTTTTAAAATTATTAATAGTATGATAAAAGATTAAATAACTAATGATAAATTTATAATAATTAAAAAGGTTGTATATAATAATAATTATATAATAATAATAATAGTTATATAATAAGAAAAGTAATTGTAATAAAAAATGGAAATCCCGTGAGGGATTTGTATAAGGCCCCAGCCTTAAACCTTACTTAATCTTGAGTTATTACATGATTACACATTGAGGATCTTTTCAGGTTTAGATTTTTAGAGAATGAGATCATAAAACATACATTACATCAACATTTAAACAATGTGGTTACATAAAAGATAGTATTCTTTTTTTTCCCATCAATAGAAACATATTTAAAATAAAACATGGATTCTTTCTTGACACTTCCTTGACACGATCATCATATCATGTACCTTTCACTTGACCTGTGAAAAACATTTCAAAAAAACTTGGGATGAGAATAAAAAAGCTCAAAAAGGGTTATAAAATATATTGAAAGGAAACATGAGTTCATATATACATAAGAATGAAATCATACTTTACCCATAAAATGTAGGCACTTTAACATACCTCATCAAATCATGAATAAATCATAGAAATCATAAGACATAAAAGTTAACTTGAGGCATTCATAACATTCTTACTTAGGGAGTAACCCTCTTGGTTACGTTTGGAATACCCACCACAGTATATTCCCTAAATCTCTTCGGAGAAACCCTAACGTTTCACTCCTTCGCGTTACCCAATGCATGGGAGATCTATATCGGGCTCAACCGCCCTTAGTTTATCACGGAACCACCTGTTTTCATAACAATTCCCAAGAACCATAACATAAATGTATCACATAAAACATGCATAAAAGAAAACATAACATTTCCACATTTCAATCACAATATAAGATTTTAGTATATTGAAATAATGAATCCATTCAAAAAAAACCATCTCCAAAACCATTTAAAACATTTAATAAAGAGATTTTTGAATCAAAGTGTCCCATACCACCTTGAAGATTTTAAAATTTTAAACCATTAATATCCATATAAATAAATCCTTAAAACCACTTTTAAAACATGGATATTAATAAGAACAAATAATTAAAACATTTAAAGCGATATTTTGGTTAAAGGGGTTCTACCAAAATTAGAGACACTTGAATACAATAATTGAGGAATAACATTTAGTCAGAACTTTATAATATCATGAGAATAAATGGATTCATGATTTAATATTCCAAAGGACAGTATATACACCATATAAGAGTGAATTGGTGCATAACAACAATGAAGTCTCAGTAGAAATGTCAAATGTGATGAAATCCCTTATACAGAAGGTATCCTTAAATTAAGGATAAATCAATCTCAAAATTATGTGTGAAAAATATAAATACACCCAATATAAGTGGATATTAATTGTAAAACAATAAAAGGTCATTCACACATATTCAAAGGATGACATATTCAATAACTACATGTTGAACCCAAAGAAATCGAAATTGGGTTAAAAAGTTCCCTTGGTAAAATTTGACAGCCTAACGGCATCACTTCAAAATTCAGAAAATGAGTTGATGAGAGATAAAAAGGGAATATCATCACTTGGACATAAAATTTACATCAATAAGGATATTAAAGAACATATCCCAACATAAAGAGATGTAAATTAAAAGACATAACAAGAGATGTCTTTTAAAAAGAGGCGGGTGAAAGGTTCCCTTACCGACATGGGTATCTTTCGAAATATACACCCCGTGAAATAAGGACAATACAACATTGATGTAAATACTCATAAATGAAAGTATATTACACAATGAGTAAAATAATGGGCAGAACATACACCACTCAAAGTAAATTGTGGCAAATGTATCATAAATCTCATGGGAATAAAAGTGAGATGAAAAATCCCTTACGAAAACTCGGCAGCCTAACGGCGCCACTTAAAACTTCCAAAAATGGATTGATGAGATATAATAGGGTCTCTCATCATATTACAATAAAATTTACAGTAAAAGGAATATAAAAGAAAATTATCCTTCATAACAAAGAGGAGCTTAAAAGAAGTGACATAAAGGAGAGTACTTAAAAAGAAAGAGAGAGGTGAGATCTCTTACGAAAATTCGGCAGCCTAACGGCGCCACTCAAAACATCCAAAATGGATTCATGAGAGAGAATAGGGTCTCTCATCATATGAAAATAAAAATTAAAGTAAGAGTAATATAAAAGAACATCCCAATCACAAGAAAGATGAGCTTAAAAGGAATGACATAAAAGAGTGTACTTAAAAAGAAAGAGAGGAGTAGGATCCCTTACCTCAAGTCCAACTTGTCTTGTTTCTTTCTTTATATTACTGAATAATAATCTTTGGTCAATTTATAATTGCCTAAGGAACTCCTTTAAAGATTACTATTCAGATCATATCACATATTATAATGTTATAATAATTGTTTAGTAATGTTAATTCATATCAGACGTTTTTGCTGATGTCTGGTACATGAGTCAAAAATGAACTTTTTTGAAAAATGATTGTCCATGTAGTTATAAGTAAATAATTTCCAGAATAGTATTAATGATTAAAATATCATATATATCCAGTGCATATTCATTTTATACTATTCCATATCATTTGGAGATAAAAATGAAAAGCACCGTTCATAGAGACGGTAGGCCGTACGTATGCATGAACGCTACTTTTATTTTTTTAATTTGTCATATTAACGGAATTAAAAATAAATGATATATATATATATATATATTATAATTCCAGAATAATATCCATAATTTAGAATTAATATATTACATATATATCCATTAAATATATGTACTTATAATAGTACATAACATTTTGAGATAAGAAATGAAATGTACCGTTCATGGAGACGGTAAGCCGTACGTACGCATGAACGCTACTTCCATTTCTATTTCATATTTAATGGAATTAAAACATAATTATACATAATATTATTTTAATTCCAGTATGGTATCATATATAATAACATTAAATATATCCTTTATACGTACTACATATGGTATTAACGAATCAAATCACTTTGAGGGGCCGGTAGTCTGCACTTCCTAAAATAAAGATATCACGTTTACTCATAATGGTAACCATAAAGGATATCCCATAAATGAAATATAAATAAGATTAAGTAAAACATAAAAATATTATATATAATATAAAAATATAGTGACATCTTAATGGCCACCTTTAAAGGTGTTAAAAGAATATTGAACAATCATCGTTTCGTGAGGCAGAGAATCGCCAACCACAGAAACAGTATGTTCTTTAACCATTAGATGAAGGTGTGTGTAAGTGTAGCACAAATCCTTATTATAACAACATCCTAGTATATTGAAGATACTGGAGTTGTTACAAAGGAAATGAATAAAAAAGAGTTTAGGGGGTTGGAGAAGAAAAATAAAACAAAAGGACACAAGTGAAGACATTACCTTAAAATCGGGTAACTCCCTTTGGTTTGAACTCAAAGGCTTCCTTGGGAAGACATCTGCCCAAAGTGAAGCCTCAAGGAGTTATAGAGGGATTTTGAGAGAAAATATGGGCAGGGGTTGGCTGAGCCAAATGCTTTGTAAGTGTGGGTAAGGAGCTAGAGGTGGGGGCCTTTTATAAGAGGAGAGGAGGGGCACTCTTGGAAAGGTATAAAATGTAAACTTATTTTCAAATGGTTTTCGGATTTTAATGGTCCCACATTGATGTGTTTCGAGGAAAAGGTGATAAGGGTTCGAAATACACCCATTAAATAGGATTTTGACATGTGTAGGTTTTAGATTTTACATTATATTTCCATTTTATTTAAATCTTTAAATAATGAGGTCATCGTTGTATCACCATGATGTCATAAATAATTTAATTTATTTAATGTCTAAAAATTATAAAACAAATACTATGGTGTAGGAAATCTTTTTATCTTTCCAATGAATATTTATAGTCTAAATGATCATTTATGTAGGCAAAATTAAAAATATTTTACTTAGGTGATACATTCTTTGTTACATTTAACATTCTTAAAAAAAGATAAAAAGTCACTTTCTCACAAAAGTGATTCCATGGGCCCCCATGTTTGGAAGAAGGAATTCCATGGTCGGAAATGAGACAACCAGTAGCCTTAGGACACATTTTGTGGTCATTTTGTATTATTAATATATTATCTTATTATCTTTAACTACCCGATTACTCATTAATCAAGATAATTAAAGATAATTACCCTCGTTACTATTCATAATGTCCAAAAACAAAAGAGTCTTAATAACATAATATGGACCTTATGATTCCAAATATTTAATCCATTTTACAAAATTCCAAACACATAAATTGAAATAATTAATTTAAAAAAAAAACTTCCCGTCGTCAAAACAAATAGCGGGTTTTTTAGAAACAGTATTTATGAAAAGCTTGGCACTTGTTTATGCCTAATTCCAAAGTGAAATTAATCCCTATGACCATAATTGAATTAAATGGTAAAAATATATTCTAATTACACTTTAAAAAATTTTAAAAGGTAATATAACCATATAATTAAATTATATGAAAAAGCAATTTTGATGTAAAATGCTGTATTTTTCACTATTCATTGAAAAATGAACATTGTCAGAAAAATACCAAAAATTAACCCAAGGTAAATTTCAATGTCCCAATCATAAATAATATGTTTATTTTGAAAAATAGAGCTTATAAAATTGTCAAAAAGTGTATTTAAAAGAGGTTCACCATTAAAAGGCGGTTAATCGGCCTTTTAAAGTATATTGGAATGTTTACGCTTAAAATTCGATTCATTCGCATTTTTAATCCAATAACATTTATTGTAAGGAGTAAAAATATTTGACAAACATATATAATCATTTTTTAGTTAGTTGTGTTCATTCCCTCAATTACAACGGCTAGGCATTAACTACTATTTAAAATAATATTATTTTATTATTAGAGTGCAATGCAAGATTCCCAAGAAACTCATTGTTGCGTATTGGGTACGCCAACGTGCATAGAGTCCCCTTTAAAGTAATATTAATATTTTATTCACAAATATGGATATATATGATAATGTCAAACACTTTATTTACCTGGGGTGTTACATCCTTCCCCCCTTTTGGGAATTGCGTCCTCGCAATTTTTAAAATTGGGCTTGGAAACTTCATTGAAAATCCCACATCGGAACAAGAGTCAGTAAAACAATCACTTTAAAATAAAGAAAGATAATTACAATGGTATCCCGAGTCAACCCATACTAGGATTTCGAGTATGAAAATATGGATATGGAGGAAAAAACAAAGGGTCATGTTCTGATGGAGAGTGATAGTAAACATGTCTTGGAGAAAGTTAACCATAAGAAAATCAAAAACTTGTGATGGGTTAAATGGTATTCGATTCCCCAGTAGGAAAAGTTAACATACAACATTTTTGTTTTAAGTTACTCTTCATTGAGGAATTTATTTTTGATCTTCAGGAAACATACTTACTTGTCATGTTGACTTTCAACTTTTACTAGATTTCTTACACAAACACTTACTTTCCCCCAAAGACGAGTATTTAGGAAGACTCGTTCACATTAAGAGTACTATAATCAACTTCTAGAGAATCACCTAATCCCCAAAAGAGAACTATATAATTACCATGTCTTTAGACATTAACCAAAACCGAAACCAAAAAGGTTAGTACAAGATCAGATAATCCAGAAAAGGATAACCCTTTATGAAAAGAAAACCTATTCTTAATCTCCAAAATTTTTCCAACAAAACCCAAAGTTCAACGAGGACCATTCGATAAACAATTTGTCGATAAAATTATTCAAAGTAAACAAAACTAAGATTGAAACCCAAATATTTTAAGGATTTAGTCACATAGTCTTCCAAGTTAAATCTTAACATTTATCTCCAAACAACACCAGTTTCTCTTAAAGTCCCGTATTGAAAAGTAATTAACCTAATCACATATCCTCCATGATAGGTTAATAAATTTCCATAGATAACCCAAAATCAACTTACTCTTAATTAATAAAATCATTTAAATAAAAAGAATCAGTCAAACTAACCAGGGACTTCACGTAGTCCAGTGGTAGGCGATAAATACCAGTTGCACTTTGGTTGTGGGTTTGATTCCCGCAGCTTTGTCCGACGCGACGGGTTGTCACACGTTCTACGTGTTGTCCATTTTCCAAAACTATATAATTCTCAAATCATTCCCCAAAAAGAGATAAAATCATCAAAAATAACCATAACATAATTTAACCTCAATTTTACCTCATGCCTTTCACTTCCATCTTAACATATAGTAACCCATAATTACCTCAAAAGTAAGGATCATATAAACCCAAATAGTTCTTTATAACTATGTCCACAAAAGAATAGATAACTATTTCTTGAAAAAAAATTTCATATATTAAACATCAGGGTTACACATAATATAAAAAGTCTTTTAATGTAACCCCATCATCAAAACAGACTTAATACTCTTAAGAATTTCACCACAACTCTTGAAGCCCTTATATGTTGACATCTTACTCATTCAACATTCTTCATTATCCATTAACCATTCCTTTCCAACTTATTCTGAAATACTTCTTCCCTACAAACAAAATAATGAATCATATCCTAAGATTCCAAAATAAGAAAACAATTGTCGTGAAATAATCCATACCTTTGATTGGTCATTTTTAGTTTATTCATCCTTAATCGGAATGGAATTAGGTATTGGTAATCGAACATTTGTATGATCTTGGTGATCCCATTCACGAAACTTCTTCATAGTACATGTGTTTGCATAATGACCATGCACACCACATTTAAAACATTCAATTGATCCCTCAGAAGGAACTTCTTTCCCCTTCCTCGAGTCAACTGGATGCTTCCGTTTTCCATGGCAGGTTCATGATTTATGACCTTCATTTCCACATCTATAGCATATTTCTGTCCCTTTTAATCATTTTCCTAGGTGTTTCTTTCCACATCTTTGACACATAGGTTTTTGAACACACTTACCTTTATGATTATTACATATACTTCCGTAGGGATTTGTTTCTCGCATATATGATTCCTTAGAGAAATCACCAAGGTTTAGGTGGTCAATCATGACTCCAGATAGTTGGTTGAGGATAATCAAAAGAGTTCTCATTGCAGCTCCCATATCATTCAGTTGCTTGCTCAAAAAAATGTCACAGTTTCCTTCACATCCACTGTTACTTTGGTGGCTGCTAGATCCATCCATTTACTAAAACCAAAAAGGTCAGTGTGAGTATATCAACAAAACCATCATGTACTAATGAGGAAGATAACAACTAAGATATACTTACTTATTCACTTTATCTAAAACTAGGACTCTTTCTAAAATCCTAACCATTATGGTAATGTCACTTATGCTTAAAGAATACCCTAACCTCTAATGTTATCTAACCCGACCTTTGATACCAACTATAAGGCCCCAGCCTTAAACCTTACTTAATCTTCAGTTATTACAAGATTACACATTGAGGATATTTTCAGGTTTATAGGTTTAGAGAATTAGATCACAAGACTTACATTACATCCACATTTAAACAAAGTTGTTACATAAAAGATAGTATTCTTTTTTTCCCATCAATGGAAACATATTTAAAATAAATCATGGATTCTTTCTTGACACTTCCTTGACACTATCATCATATCATGTACCTTTCCCTTGACCTGTGAAAAACATTTCAAAAAAACTTATGATGATCATGAAAATCTCAGTAAGGGTTATAAAAAATATCGAAAGGAAACATGAGTTCATATATACATAAGAATGAATTCATACTTTACCCATAAAACATAGGCACTTTAACATACCTCATCAAATCATGAATAAATCATAGAAATCATAAGACATAAAAGGTAACTTTAGGAATTCATAATATTCTTACCTAGGAAGTAACCCTCTTGGTTACGTTTGGAATACCCACCACAGTATATTCCCTAAATCTCTTCGGAGAAACCCTAACGTTTCACTCCTTCGCGTTACCCAATGCATAGGAGATCTATATCGGGCTCACCCGCTCTTAGTTTATCACGGAGCCACCTGTTTTCATAACAATGACCAAGAACCATAACATAAATGTATCACATAAAACATGCATAAAATAAAACATAACATTTCCACATTTCAATCACAATATAATATTTTAGTATATTGAAATAATGAATCCATTCAAAAAGAAACCATTTAAAACATTTAATAAAGAGATTTTTGAATCAAAGTGTCCCATACCACCTTGAAGCTTTTAAAATTTTAAACCATTAATATCCATATAAATAAATCCTTAAAACCACATTGAAATCATGGATATTAATAAGAAGAAATAATTAAAACATTTAAAGAGATATTTTGGTTAAAGTGGTTCTACCAAAATTAGAGACACTTGAATACAATAATTGAGGAATAACATTTAGTCAGAACTTTATAATATCATGAGAATAAATGGATTCATGATATAATATTCCAAAGGACAGTATATACACCATATAAGTGTGAATTGTTTCATAGCAACAATGAAGTCTCAGTAGAAGTGTCAAATGTGATGAAATCCCTTATAAAGAATGAATCCTTAAATTAAGGATAAATCAATCTCAAAATTATGTGTGAAAAATATAAATACACCCAATATAATTGTATATTAAGTGTAAAATAATAAAATGGCATTCACACATATTCAAAGGATGACATATTCAATAACTACATGTTGAACCCAAAGAAATCGAAATTGGGTTAAAAAGTTCCCTTGGTAAAATTCGACAGCCTAATGGCATCACTTCAAAATTCAGAAAATGAGTTGATGAGAGATAAAAAGGGAATCTCATCACTTGGACATAAAATTTACATCAATAAGGATATAAAAGAACATATCCCAACATGAAAATATGTAAATTAAAAGACATAACAAGATATGTCTTTTAAAAAGAGGAGGGTGAATGGTTCCCTTACCGACATGGGTATCTTTCGAAACATACACCCCGTGAAAGAAGGAAAATACAAAATTGATGTAAATACTCATAAATGAAAGTATATTACACAATGAGTAAAATAATGGGCAGTACATACACCACTCAAATAAAATTGTGGCAAATGTAGCATAAATCTCACAAGAATAAAAGTGAGAAGAAAATCCCTTACGAAAACTCGACAGCCTTACGGCGCCACTTAAAACTTCCAAAAATGGATTGATGAGATCAAATAGGGCCTCTCATCACATTACAAAAAAATGTAAAGAAAGATTAATATAAAATAACATCCCCCATCATAACAAAGATGAGCTTAAAAGATGTGACATAAAGGAGAGTACTTAAAAAGAAAGAGAGAGGTTAGATCTCTTACGAGATTTGGTAGCCTAATGGAGCCACTCAAAATTTCCAAAATGGATTGATGAGATAGAATAGGGTCTCTCATCATATGAACATAAAAATTACAGTAAGATTAATATAAAATAAAATCCCAATCACAAGAAATATGAGCTTAAAAGGAATGACATAAAAGAGTGTACTTAAAAAGAAAGAGAGGAGTAGGATCCCTTACCTCAAGTCCAACTTGTCTTGTTTGTTTCTTTATATTCCTTAATAATAAACTTTTTTCAATTTATAATTGCCTAAGGAACTCATTTAAAGATTATTATTCAGTTAATATCACATATTATAATGTTATAATAATTTTTTAATAATGTTAGTTCACATCAGACATTTTTGCCGATGTTTGGTACATGAGTCAAAAATGAACTTGTTTGAAAAATGATTGTCCATGTAGTTATAAGTAAATAATTTCCAGAATAGTATTAATGATTAAAATATCATATATATCCAGTACATATTCATTTTATACTATTCCATATCATTTTGAGATAAAAACGAAAAGCACCGTTCAGGGAGACGGTAGGTCGTACATACGCATGAACGCTACTTTCATTTTTTTTATTTGTCATATTAAAGGAATTAAAAATAAATGATATATATATATATATATATATATATATTATAATTCCAGAATAATATCCATAATTTAGATTTAATATATTACATATATATCCATTATATATATGTACTTATAATATTACATAACATTTTGAGATAAGAAATGAAATGTACCGTTAATGGAGACGGTAAGCCGTACGTACGCATTAACACTACTTCCATTTCTATTTAATATTTAATGGAATTAAAACATGCTGATACATAATAGTATTTTAATTCCATTATGGTATCATATATAATATCATTAAATATACCCTTTATACGTACCACATATGGTATTAACGAATCAAATCACTTTGAGGGGGCGGTAGTCCGCACTTCCTAAAATAACGATATCGTGTTTACTCATTATGGTAACCATAAAGGATATGCCATAAATGAAAAATACATAAGATTAAGTAAAACATAAACATATTATATATAATATATAAATATAGTGACATATTAATGGCCACCTTTAAAGGTGTTAAAAGAATATTGAACAATCATCGTTTCGTGAGGCAGAGAATCGCCAACCACAGAAACAGTATGTTCTTTAACCATTAGACAAAGGTGTGTGTAAGTGTAGCACAAATACTTCTTATAACAACATCCTAGTATATTGAAGATACTGGAGTTTTTACAAAAGAAATTAATAAAAATCGTTTAGGGGGTTGGAGAAAAAAAATAAAACAAAAGGACACAAGTGATGACATTACCTTAAAATCGGGTAACTCCCTTTGGTTTGAGCTCAATGGCTTCCATGGGAAGACTTCTGCCCAAAGTGAGGCCTCAAAGAGTTAGAGAGGGATGTGGAGAGATAAAATGGGCAGGGGTTGGCCGATCCAAATGCTTTTTAAGTGTGGGTAAGGAGGTAGAGGTGGGGGCCTTTTATAAGAGGAGAGGAGGGGCACTCTTGGAAAGGTATAAAATGTAACTTTATTTTCAAATGAGTTCCAGATTTTAATGGTCCAACAATGATGTGTTTCGAGGATAAGGTGATAAGGTTTCTAAATCCACCCATCCAATAGGTTTTGGACATGTGTAGGTTTTAGATTTTACATTATCTTTCCATTTTATTTGAATCGTTAAATAATGAGGTCATCGCTGCATCATCCTGATGTCATAAATAATTTAATTTATTTAATGTCTAAAAATTATAAAAAAATACTATGATGTACGAAATTAATTTTTCTTTCCAATGAATATTTTTAGTCCAAAGGATCATTTATGTTGACAAAATTGACAATATTTTACTTAGGTGATACATTCTTTGTTACATTTAACATTTTTTAAAAATAAAAAGATAAAAAGTCACTTTCTCACAAAAGTGATTACATGGGGCCCCCAAGTTTGGCACAAGGAATTCCATGGTAGTCCATGAGACAACCAGTAGCCTTAGGACACATTTTTTGGTCATTTTATATTATTTTGATATTATCTTATTATCTTTAACTACCCAATTACTCATTAATCAAGATAATTAAAGATAATTACCGTCGTTACTATTCATAATGTCCAAAAACAAAAGAGTCTTAATTAAATAATTTGGATATTCTGATTCCAAATATGTAATCCATTTTACCAAATTCCAAACACATAAATTGCAATAATTAATTTTAAAAAAAATCCCGTCGTCAAAACAAATAGCGGGTTTTTTAGAAACAGTATTTATGAAAAGCTTGGCACTTGTTTATGCCTAATTCCAAAGTGAAATTAATCCCAATGACCATAATTGAATTACATGGTAAAAATATATTCTAATTACACTTTAAAACAAATTAAAAATGTAATATAACTATATAATTATATTATATGAAAAAGCAGTTTTGATGTAAAATGCAGTATTTTTCACTATTCATTGAAAAATGAACATTGTCAGAAAAATACCAAAAATTAACCCAAGGTAAATTTCAATGTCCAAATAATAAATAATAAGTTTATTTTAAAAAATAGAGCTTATAAAATCGTCAAAAAGTGGATTTAAAAGAGGTTCTCCATTAAAAGGCGTTTAATCGAACTTTTAAAGAATATTGGAATGTTTACGCTTAAAATTGGAATCATTCGCATTTTTAATCTTATAACATTTATTGTAAGGAATAAAAATAATTGAAAAACATATATAATCATTTTTTAGTTAGTTCTGTTCATTCCCTCCATTACAACGGCTAGGAGTTAACTACCATTTAAAATAATATTATTTTATTATTAGAGTGCAATGCAAGATTCCTAAGAAACTCATTGTTGCGTATTGGGTACGCCATCGTGCATAGCATCCCCTTTAAAGTAATATTAATATTTTATTCACAAATATGGATAAATATGAAAATGTCATACTCTTTATTTACCTGGGGTGTTGCAATTTGAGAATCATGTAAGAACCACAATGAAGGGGGGACCATGCCTTTATAGTGGGGGCTGCATTGCACTCCATGTATAGGTCGCGAGTTCGGTGGTTGAGTCGAGTAGGTTTGCGAGGTTGCGCCAAGGTCGAAGTCAAGTAGGGAGGTGGTTCAGGGTGAGTAGACTGAGAACTAATGAGCTACACCTTGGCCTGTTATTCAGGGGTCTTCTGTGTCAGGTTGATCCACTATTTAGAGTTCCAGTATGTCGCGAGGGTGTCGTGATGGCTGACACCGAGCTCAGTTGTGGGTCTGACCAAAGCTGCTATAGGTATTCTACTTGGTGAGGGATTCGTTTTTCCAGACCTAGCAGTGTAGGTCTTCCCTCCTAATATCTTTCAGATTTATGTTTTGTATTATTCCTATTCTCATTTTTGTCCATCTGTGGGTAGAAATTCTGTTGATGTTTTTTATGTAATCTGTTACGATTTGAAACAATCTCCGTAACAAATTTTTTATTATAGAATTTATATATTCTATTATGTTTCTAAATCAACTCTACATCTTTCAAGTAATGGTTATGTCTGTCCAAATTAGACTTTGCGTTGATCCTGTTGAAGCCTTTATATATTAGTTTTATCCATTTGATTTTTTTTATCTTTCACAGCAAGATTGTTTTGTGCCACTGTTTATATAGTGAGTATTTTGATTATAAAAATTCGTATTTTAAAGTGAAAATGGGAACTTTTAACCCTTAACCTCTTTCAAATTTTTCCTCTCAAACCACCAGTAATCTTCCATGAGAATCAGCCTACTCTCCCAAGCCCCACTTCCTCCTCAAGACAAGGTAGGGGAATTGTATTTTTCTTTCTTGTTGAGTTTTAAATTTTATGTTTATATACCCATGTTATATAAATATACATCACCTTGCGGTTGAGTTTGAACTCATCTTTACCTGAAATAGAGCATCAGGTTTTCGGGTTTAGGTGATATAATGTAAGTAAGGGTTATGTTTTAATTAATTGTATATTTTCTAAAGGTTTAATTAATTGGATCAATTTTGTTATCTATTTATTTTAAAAAGGGATACACATATATACTTTTGTATGAATTTTTATTTGAAATCTATATATTTCATTATAACATATTATTTCTTGAACATGGTTATGATTTTTAAATCTATGTGTTGAAAGGGTTTTAATTTGTCTCCTTAAACCATGTTATTATAAAATGTTATACATGTCTAAATATATATATATATAAGAAACTGTATCTATCTATATAACATGGAATTTTTAAAATGATAATGGTTTTAAATTTTTAGTATTTATTTCTAAATATTATGTTTTGTATGAGTGTAATATGATCAAATTATGGTAGTTATATGTGTGTGTGTATACATATGTATACACATATAAAACCTATTATTTTATTTGTACATAAGTTAAGGGTTATTCTAATTTATAATTATTTTCTGTTATACACATAGTGTATATTTCGGATATACACACATAATTCAATCTATTTATATTTTATTTTATTAAATATGAATTACAATTTTTAAATAAGGACTTGGATGTGAATAAAGTTTTGGCTTCAAATGGATTTGCATATTTATTACACATATACCCTTAGAGTTTTATTCCACCTAGTTTTTAATTCTACCAAGTGTTAATTTTCAAATGATATAATGAAATTTTATTTATTTATTTATACTCTCTGATTTTATAGTTCGTGCAAGGGAGTTAATTTTCTTAAAATTTGAATTACTTTTATGATGTTAAGGGTTTGTTAATATTAATAAAAGTACTTTTCTTTTAAGATGTTAATATATATATATATAACTTTATATTTCAGAATATATAAATTAAGGGCGTGACATATACGTATTTTATGTGTATATAAATCGTTATATGTGTGCACGCATAAGGTTTAACCATAACTCGAATTAAATTGGCCTAAAACAAACTTCAATGGTTAATTTATGTTGTTGATATGCTTAATTAATTTCTCATAGAACGAATGTTGCACTGCATATGCTATGAAACATAAGGCATGGTAATTTAATAAGACAAGATCATTTATCAATGCATTCTTGGGAACAAATGACATCTATGTTAATTTAAAATTAGTCATTTTAAGTATAAATGTTCATTTCCATGAATCAGGGATTTTGAAAATTAAGGAAATATCATTTTATGTGGTAACCCCATTCATTCATTACATGTGTGTTTTAAATTAATATCACATGCATAAAGAATGTTTACTTTTTTATTCATGATGTTGGGAAAATTATCATTTAAATAATAAGTAATATGTTATGATTTAGCCCAAAGTCATTTCCATTTATCAGAACATGATTTGAACATGAATAATTCCTATCTGATGTTATAAAAAATAAATTTAATGCATTGAAAGTTTATGGAATAAATTGTAATGACAATAATTGATGTGATAAATCAAACTATTTTATTATTCATCACTTATGATAATGAATTGAGAATTTATTTATTTGGAGTGGTATGAGACACCCCTAATAACAGACATATAATTAGGAGTTCAAAGTGGTATGGGAAACTTTGGATACATGGCCTTATTAAACATAAGAGGAATGTATTGGACTAGTATGTTCCGGGTAGGGGACTAGTTACAGAAGACCCTCCGGGATGGAGTCTGGTTACAGCAGACCCATCGGGATGGAGTCTGGTAACGGAGGCTCTTCGAGATGGAGTCCGGTTACAGAGGATCTCTTTGTTGGGGTCCGTTTATAGTTATCCCCTAGGTATTGGAATGAGGCATTGACACCGAAATTAAAGTCTGGCATTATACATTCCCTCATTATGTCTATGAAAATTAATTAACTGAATGGATATTCGGCTATTTAAATATCCATGGTTTAGAGCCATTACTTATGAGTATCAGAAAATTAAAAGCTTATGGAATGAAATATGTTTAGCACTCAGTTATTTTAGTATTCTATGTATGAAATCTATGTTATTACCTTTATATGAAACTCTGATTATTCATTACACTTAGCTATTTAATTTGTTCTTACCTATTCTTTTGTCAAACATGTTTTGAATTTTCTTTTATTCATTACTCCTATCGGGCATTCCTATTTTTGAATCATGTATCCTTGTAATTATGTTTGTATTTTTTTAGCTAAGCACTTTTATTAAGACTTCGTACAGATGTTATAGATTTCCATTAAGAAGAATGTTTTATGAAATGGTTTAAGGGATATTTTCAAAAGTTATTTTGGGTATAGTATGTTATTTTTAAACCCCTTATTGGGCATTTGTTTGCTCACCATATATTTTTATTAAAAAAATTATGTTTAAAGATTTTACAGAAGAAACAAATCAGAAGAATCTGGTTTCTCAGTGCCCTAACCGAATTTGATCCTCACTATGGAACCAGTTTTGGGTACTCGGGAGCAGAGGCCTGACAGTTGGTATCAGAGAATTCGATTTTTATAACTCTGGAAAACCAGAACTGAATAATGGAAAACTTAATTAAGAAATACAATGAATGATGATTTCTTAATTATCAAGGATAAAACAAAAGTGCTAGTCTTTTTACCCTTCTAACAGATGTATTGGAGACCATAGTGGGCAAGTCATGTGTAGAAAACTATGAGACTTTTGAAAATATTCATTTGTCATGAAAAACCCACTACCGAGTATCTAACTCTCCACCTATACTCATAATTCAACAAGGAGCAGGTTTCATATATTACCTCATGATGGAAGCTCAATTCCCATTATTTGCACGACAAGGGAAATACTATTAGGATATCTCTAAATGTTTTACCCTAGCCAATAATTTCATTTCTCTCGGGGATTTTGAGAAGGATGCACAAGGGGGTGACCTCCAGGGAGCATATATATGTCAGATTTTGACATATGGTCTCCATGGTCAAGTTATGGAATTTGAAGCCCTTGAGAACGAGACTACCCATTTTCATTATCGACATCAAGTTCACAATAATGACGCTCAACTTGATACCCAACATGTTTCTTTTAATCTGAATTCTAGATGTCCACACATAATTGATCTTGGTTGCACATGTTGCGTCTAGACCAAGAGATGGAAGAGTTTAGAACCACATTGGGGATCCATTTGTCTGAAACTGGGGAAATCCCCAACATCCTTTGAATCTATGAGTAGTCATCTAAGAGGATTTCAAAAAATCCATACTAGTGTTTTGTGAGAGGGGAAAGAGATTACGTAATTTCATGAGTTTTATAAATCATGTCTAAATGAATGATGTTGTATACTATATTTTGATATGATTTTATAAAAAATGAATCCACTTAAACTAGAATTTCCATACAGAAGTCTGACTTTATAAAAATTTTCAGACATAAGACATGAGTACACCAACCAATGTTTTATCTCTTCCTACTGAACTGTAAGAGACTATAATCATCAAGATGTGCTCCAAGGAGTGCCAGACCTATGCCAACTTATGTCTAAATTTTAAACAACTCCATCAGGTGTCGAACCACCAAAACATTATCCATCTTTACCAAGGATGTGATCTTATCTCTTAAAGTATGGCAATTGCATAATTTGTTTCATATAGGCGAAGGGGGAAATTTCATGAAGCTCTTTTTATGTGTTTCACTTTTTTTGATAACTACTGAGTTATAGGTACATTTCTAAATGCTACTTTGGAAGGTGATCATTGAGCATCCTACCTATTCTAGGTTCTTAGTTTTAGTATATATGAAGAACTCTACGACATCATTATTTTGAAGAACAACATGGTGCGTGACACTTATAGGGATTTATTCCACTGTGAACATTCCAACATCCAATCTTCTCGTGCCTCTCTATTGAAGGCCGAGTGCTTTAAGAATAGGTATGATCCCAGCTGTTCACAATGTGTCTGGGCCAAGGAAATCAAGCAGCTCAATTCTACCTTTTAAATCCACATGAGTTCGTCATCACCCTACCATTTGTGGGGTTCCTAGTAAATTGAACTTGGAAGTGACGTGTGTCTGGGGTTGATGTGGTTTATGTACAAATATTTTAGAATTGTGAGGATGCAATTCTTCAAAGGAGGGAATAATGTAGCACCCCTAAAACTTGTTTCTCATCTAATGGTAATATTGAGGTTTTATTTGTTATTATAAAAAGTATAGACTTCAAAGTAAATATTATCGAACATTATATAAAGAATTAAAAATAACTATTATTGTTAAACATAATTTATTCTTACTGAATAATTATTTAATAGAATGTTTTAAATAATAACTACAATAATATAACTAATTTTTTATTTTCCAAAATGTGACATATATATATATATATATATATATATTTGTATTATAAAATATAATCATATATGCGGTTATACATGACATCGAAAATTGTAATTTTAAAATATTTTAATGACATTATTTTTGCGCTATTTTAATTATGTGGACAATTATTTGATATATTATATGAGTTAAAAAATATGTTATATACACATGTATATATATAATTTAATAATTCCTAGATTATAAATTAACATTTTGAATTTTTCTTAATAAATTATATATATATTAAAGTAATTATTAAAATGGTACATATAAACTTTCAATAAAATTATAGTTAGTTTGAATCCTAACATATTAACATTTGTTTTAAAAGTTTCAAATTACAAATATATGTTACAAATTAGAATAATTATTATTATAAGATAATTCCAATTATCAATTTAACTTATAACATTTTTGTTTTAAGAATATATAATTTTACCATTAAAATGGTTTAAATTTATATGCTAAAAATGTAAAAATGATATTATGTAATAACATGTTATAATATTAAAATTCAATGAGATTTATATAATAAAATGAGAAAAGCGTGATGTTTAAAACATACAAATCGAAAACATGACTGATAAAAGTAAACAGAAAAGTAAACTTTAAGAAGAAAAAAAGGCGATTGATTAATTATTAGTTTTAAACTTTTTATTTTTTTAAATTATAAATAGTATGATATAAGATTAAATAATTAATGATAAATTTATAATAATTTAAAATGTGTTAAATAATAAGAATGGTGTAATAATAATAATTGCGATATAATAAAAAAATTAATTGCAATAAAAAAAGGGAAATCCCATGAGGGATTTGAGAATCCCGTAACAACCGCAATGAAGGGGGTACCGCACCCCAGGCGTGGGGGTGCATCGTGCTCCAGGTATAGGTCGTGATTTCGGTGGTGGAGTAGAGAGGGTCTGTAAGGTCGTGCCAAGGCCAACGGTGAGTAGGGTGGTTTTCTAGGACGAGAAGACCGAGCACCGGTGAGGTACGCCTCATCTTGGTCTTCAAGGGTCTTCTATGTAGGGTTGAGCCACAGTTTAGGGTTCTAATATGTCGTGAGGGTGTCGCGCAGGCCGACGCCACAATTGGTTGCTGGTACGACCTAAGCATCTATATGTATTCTGGGTGGTTAGGGAATTGTTTTTCCAGACCTAGTAGGGTGGGTATTCCCTCCTAATCTATTTTAGATTTATGTTTTTTATTTTTCCTATTCTCAATTTTGTACATATGGGGGTGGATATTTGGTTGATGTTTTTTATGTAATCTATCAATGTTTGAAAAAATATCTTTAATAATGTTTTGATTATAGGATTTATATATTCTATTTTGTATTCTCTATCAACTCACAATACTTTCATGTCACTCTTATGTTTGTCCACATTTGACTTTGGGTTGCTCTTGTTAATGTCTTTCAATATTAATTATTCCCATTGGATATTTTTTCTGAGCTTGTACATCAAGCTTGTTTTGTGCCAATGTTTATAAAATGAGTATTTTGACTAAATAAATCATTATTTGAAAGTGAAAATGGGAACTTTTCACCCTTAACCTCTCTGGAATTATTCTTCTCAAACCTCCAGCAATCTTCCACAAGTATCACCTAACTCTCCTAAGCTGATCTTTCTCCTCAAACAAGGGTAGGGGAATTGTATTTGTATTTAATCTTGAATTCTAAATTTTATGGTTATATACACATGTTATATAAATATGCATCACATTTTGGTTGATTTTGAACTCCTCTTTTCCTAGAATAGAGCTTTGGGATTTCAGGTTCAGGTGATATAATGGAAGTAAGCCTTATGTTTTAATTAATTGTATATTTTGTAAAGGTTTAATTAATTTGATAAATTTTTTTGTCCATTTCGTTTACAAATGGATACCAATATATACTTGTTTATGAATGTTTATATACAATCTATATATTTCATTATAACATATTATTTTCAGAACAGGGTAATGATTTTAAAATATATGTGTTGAAAGGGTTTTAATTTTTCTTCTTAAAACATGTTGTTATAAAATGTTATACATGTCTAAATATATTTTTAAGGAACCGTATCTATCTATATAACCTACAATATTTAAAATTATAATGGTTTTATGTTTTATGTTTTTATGACTAAATATTATGGTTTTTCAGGGTGTAATTTGAACAAATTACGGTAGTTATATGTGTATGTGTATAAATATATATATTCACATATATACCCTATTATATGATGTGTATATAAGTTAAGGTTTATTTTAATATATAATTATTTTTTATTATACACTTAGTATATATTTCGGATATACACACATAATTCAATCTTTTACTATTTTATGTTATTAAATATTAATTAAAATCTTTAAAGAAAGTCTTGGATGCGAATAAATTTTTGGGTTCAAATGGTTTGGCATATTTAACACACATGCACCCATAGAGTTCTATTCCACCAGGTTTATAATTCTACCAAGTGTTAATTTGGAAATGATGTAAGGAAAATTTATTTATTTATTTATACTCTCTAATTTTCTAGTTCTTGCAAGGGAGTTAATTTGCTCAAAATATGAATTACATTTACGATGTTAAGGGTATTTTAATATTAATCAAATTGCTTTTATTTTAAGATGTTAATAAATATATATATGACTTTATTTTTCAGAATATATAAATTAAGTGCGCGACATATACATAGTTTATGAATATATATATATATGGTTATATGTATGAAACCATATGATTTAAGCATAACATGTATTAAATTGGACTAAAACAAACATTCGTGGTTAAAGTATGTTATTCATTTGCTTAATTATTTTCTCATAGAACGAATTTTGTAAAAAATATAATATGCAATATAAGTCATGTTCATTTGATAAGACATAATCATTTATCAGTACTTGCTAGTGTATAAATAAAATCTATCTTAATATAAAATTAGTCATTTTAATTTCAAATGTTCATTTCCTTGAATCATGGATTTTCAAAATTAAGGAACTGTCATTTAATTTGGTAACCCCGTCCATTTATTACTTGTGTGTTTTAAATTAATATCACATGCGCAAAGAATGTTTGTTTTTTTATGCATGACGTTGGGAAAATTATTATTTAAATAATAACTAACATATTATGATTTAGACCAATGTCATTTACATTTATTAGCGCGTGATTTGAATATGAATAATACCTATCTGATGTTATAAACACACAATGTAATGAAATGAAATTTTATAGAAGCAGTTGTAATGATATTAATTTATGTGATAAATCAAACTATCTTATTATTCATCACTTATGATAACTAGTTGAGAATTTATATATTTAGAGTGGTGTGGGACACCCCAAATAAAAGACAAGGAATTAGGTATTCAAAGTGGTATGGGAAACTTTGGATACATGGCCTTATTAAACATAATAGGAATGTATAGGACTAGTATGTTCCGGGTTAGGGAGCAGTTACAGTAAACCCCCCGGAATGATGTCCGATTATAAAAAAACCCCTGGGATGGAGTCTGGATACAGAGGATCTCAGGGATGGAGTCCGGTTATAGAGGCTCTCTAGTTTGGGGTCTGGATACTGCCAGCCCCTAGGTCTTGGCATGAGGCCTTGACATAGAAATTAAAGTCCGACATTATATATTCCCTCTTTATGTAAATGCTAATTAATTAACTGAATGTATATTTAACTAGTAGAATATCCATGATAAAGATACATTAATTATGAGTATCAGAAAAGTAAAATCTTATGGCATGACATATGTTTAGCACTCAGTGATTTTAGAATTCTATGAATGACGTAGAAGTTATTACTTTTATGTGTAACTCGGATAATTCATTACACTTAGCTGTTTAATTTGTGCTAACATATTCTTATGTTATACAATTTTTGAATTGTCTTTTATTCATTACTCTTATCAAGAATTCCTATTTTCGAATCATGTATCCTTTTAATTCTATTAGCATGTTTTAAGTTAATCACTTTTATTAAGACTTGTTACATATGTTATAGATTTTCTTTAAGAAGATTGTTTTATGAAATGGTTTAAAAGATATTTTCAAATGTTATTTTGGGTATAGTGTGTTATTTTTAAACTCCTTATTGGGAATTTGTATTCTCACCCAACATTTTTTATTAAAATTTTCAAGTAAAAGCTTTTAGTAGAAGAAATATTTCATAAGTAGATGTTTTCTAAGAGACTGAAATGAATTCGAACCTCGATATGGCATTGGCTCTAGGTTCTTTGGAGCTAGGGCATGACATAATGGTCCAGTTAATGAAATAGAGGAGAATAATGTACCAATTAATTAACCACCCACACTCCAGTGTTTATGGTTCTTGGAGTTTGGGTATTATGAAAATCAATGCTCTAATATATGGGCTATTGTGGATGATAATACACAACAACATCTGAAGAAAAATAACAAAAGGAAGGATTATGAAATCACAATGGATGAAGTGAATCAAGTTAATTAGGTCATACATATCCTAACCTCATTATTTGGGAGTTTCATATCTGGATTTATAGGAATGATCCCTATAAAAATCTTATTTTACATCATTTCGTGAGATTTCATGTGATTATCTCCCTCGACATGGATTCTAGAATAATGAAATAACATTATATATTATATTTTTAAAAGGATGAATCTAGTATTCTAATGAAAATTGTTTTGTATAATATTAGAGCTTATATAAAGAATAAAGGGTGAATTAAATATTGGAAGTGTATATGTCTTACATCCAGTGTTTTTTTAAAAAATTAAACCGTATGTTCATTAGCGTACATGATATGCCACATCGAGTTTAAAGAAACAATAAAATATTATTATTTAAATGTTACCATTATAAAATTGTCATCATAATAGTGGGAATGAATATGATTAACTGAATTATGAATATAGGGTCTAAAATGTGTAATTAATTATTTGGTGACCAATTAATTATAAATTAATGTAAACCCCTTTTTTCAAATGAAAGGAATTGTTTTTCTGGGAAAACTATTTAAATGTGCACAGGTGTGTTTTATAATCATAAATTAATAAATCAATCTTATTGGATTATATTGAAAAGATATATATATATATATAATAAAATGAAATTAATTTTTAAAATTCATATTATATGTGTTGTATAAATGATACAAATAAAAGGGTATTTATGTCAAAACGACGGTTTTACAGTCTTTTGGTGGCTCATATATTTTAAATCTTATTTTTGCAATTTTTTAATTTTGTTTTTGAAAAAAATAATCATCTTAATTTGAATTACAATTTCAAAATTTACTTTTATTTAATTTTGATTTTTTTTAGATAGATTTTATATTTTGATGAATAGTGAATAATACAAAATATTAGTTCTAAACTGGGATTTCATAAAAGTTATTTATATAGATAAATTTTTTTCTTAAATAGTTTTAAAGTATAATTAAATCAATTTTTTTTTATGTAATTCAATTTAAGTCATTGTAATAAACTTGACATTGAAATTGGATATAAAAACATTTTGAACATTTGAACATGTTTAATTCAAAAAAAATTAGTTTTCTCGATCCGTCAACATGATTAATTTTATATTAGTGTAACCCAATTATGTGTTTTGAATTTTGAAAAAATATAAATACATGGTTTTAGTAATAATTATATTTGATAACCAATACGACCAATATAATTTTTTAAAAATATGAATAGTAACATTAGTAAATATTTTTATTTGCACAGTTAATGGTAAATTGGGTGATTAAGAGTAAAATTAATATTATAAATTACCCAAAGACTTGTTCTAATTTCATTGGAAGAGTTTTTTTAAAGTAAATTATTTTTTGGGAGAATTTTATGTCCACATGGAGCCACTTGGGTGACATTAAGTCATTTATAATTTTATATTCAATGAAAAGATAATTTTTTCACACTCTTTTTTTTAAAGTAAATTTTTTTTACTATGTGGTAATATATGGGATATGTTTAAATATAAACAGTCATAATAAATATAAATTTTTACCTTCATCATAGAAATTTATTTAAAAATTTATGAATTAAATAATTAATTTAAATGATGACACAATGATGATGCATTAATTCATTTATTAATGGATGAATCAAATAAATGATATTAAATATATGAAAATAAATATAATTTGATATAATTTATGTCATAAAAAAAATTTATAACTTTTATATTTTAGTGATGATTTAAAAGAGTTTCTTAGAAGATATAAAGTCTTTATTATATTTGTAAAAATTCATGTAAAGAATAATGTTAAAATTGCTTTAATTGATTTCATAAAATGAATAATATTTTATTAAATCATATAAAATTTATAAAAAAACTAGATTACTTAAAATATTTGTTATAAGTCATACAATGTTATTAATTATTCATTTATAGATCATTTATCATTTTATATTAATTATATTAACCCTCAAATTATAAATTAAAAGATAACACGATAAGAGTTAAAAGGGAAAATAAGGGTTAAACAAAATTATAAAGATTATAAAATATCCAAAATATGTATAATTTTCATTGGATTTTGGGGATTCCACCGATACTCATCCAATATTATAAATTAACAATTTTGGATCCAGTTGTATTATAAAAGTAATTTAAATTAATTTAATATTTTGAAGAATTCCAAGACTTCCCCTCCCCTCTCTTATAAATGGATATACTTCTTCTCATTTATTCACACTTGAAAACCAATTTTGTTAGTCCAATATCATCTCCAAACACTTCTTAGAATATATACTCACATTCTAGAGGTATTAGTTTTGGTAGAACACTCTACTGTGAGGTATTAAATTTATAATCATAGAATATTGTCTCTAAGAATGTTTTTTATTTTAATTAAGTGTTTCTATTTTATTTTTTCTTTCACTTACTTTAAATATTATTAATTCATGATGACATAATAAACATAGTATCATAAATATAACAAGATTTTATTATGTTAATACCATAACCTAAATATATCCCTAATTTTATGAAATGGAAAATGAATTATTCATTCATGTGTACGACCGACTACAACCTCGCGAACTGATATTGTTTGTTTTACATTACCATCTCTCAAGAGCGGTTATAATGATGGAATTATACATGATATATGTTATTAATTAAATATTTATCACTATAACAGAACAATATATCTATTAAATTATTTCTTTCCATGCACATAAAAATGATAACACCGTTTGTGCGAACAGGTGAAATATCACCTCTCTAAAGCGATGCGATTCATTTTTTGTCACTACATCACATGGATAATATATATAAGTAAATTAAAAATATTTATATAATATTAATGATATTAGGTTTATTTTATATAGATAAAATAATACAATCCTTCTTTCTGTAATGATAATTGAAAAATTAAGATGTTACTCATGCATACGTACGACCAACCGTCTCTATGATTTTAAAGTTGTTCATTTTTCATAACCATATATATATGGATCAATTTATACACATAAATAATATATAAAAGTGATTATTATGTAATTAATATCATTCTCGATTTGGTGGACAAATTAAACTTTGAGTATTGACATCATACCTATTTCATTTTGGACTCATGTACCGAATATCAAAAAAATATCTCATATGAACATAAATAATGAAGTAATATTTATAACATAATAATATTTGATTTAAAAGGAATAATAAACATGAAATAGGTTCTCAAGAAATTAAATAATTAATATAATTTTTTTTATTTTGGAATATAAATATTGTATGTTATGAGTTAGACCCAGGGTAAGAGTATTTTGTTAAAATCCCTCCTTTAAAGTTCATTTTCAACTCAATTTTTACAAAATTAAAAAGGGATGTAAATTATTTTTAACTTATACCAAATAAGTGGTTTTTCATTATTTCATGATTCACTATTAATTTAATGTATTATTTATACATTTTCATAGGTCTCTTCAATGAAATTTGTTTCATTACTATGTGAACAATTTTTAAATTTAAAAACTGATATTTAAATGAAAAGGGTATTTTGATGTCTGAATGTGTTTTTATAATTGGTTTAAAATATTTTTAATGGGTTTTATTCATTATATATTCTGATTACATTGTTTATTATTGTTTTATACCATTATATCTCAAGATATGATAGTTTTAGCCCCATTATAGCTCAAGATATGATTTGTTAAGCCCCATTATGGCTCAAGATATGTCCTGTTGACACTATTATATCTAATGATATAATGGGTGAGCCCCCTTTTAGCACTCCAATTAATTGGAAACTCCATATATCTTAGTCCTCCATAATGTTATTCCATTTGTAAGAGTGGATTTCTGTGTGATATGGTAATGATGTCTCAAGGCACCTGCATTATTTTTCTACTCAGGAAAATGAGTTTTTTATGGAAAGGGGTTCTCATTGTTTTCATATTTTCATGGGACTAACAATTTATTTCTTCATTCCCCTTATTGGGAATTTTTTTATCATCCAAAGTTTTAAAATGTTTTTAATAGGGTTTAAGTATGGGTAAGAGAACAAAATAAGTCAAGATGAATGTTATAAAGTTTTGTATCAAGAAAAATAAATCATTCTTACTTTTAACTTTTTATATATTGGTAGAAATGGATAATGTTTTAGTTGTATCCACTTGTTTTAAATGTGTAATTTTATGTGTGAATTAGAACTTAATTATATTAAACTATAAACCTAAAAAGATACTTGATTTAAAATAAATTAAATTCATGACTAAAACTCAGGATCATGAAATGTTTAAGGTTGAGTTCATATAGTTGGTATCATAGGTAAGTTCATATGACTTTAGAGGTTAGGGTGTTATTTAAGAATAAGTTATAAGTTTAATATTAAAAAAATTGTATCATAGTTGGAAGATTCCTAATTATCTTAGATAAATTGAATTATTTTTTTGATAATGTGAATAAGTATAGTTTAGTTTTTATTTTACACATAAGATTATATATGATGATTTTATTAATACATTCATACTATCATTTTTGGTTTTAGTAAATGGATGGATCCTTCAGGCACAAAAGTGACAACGGATGGAAAAGAAATAAAGAAGTGTTTCTGGAAATAAGAAACCAAATGAAATGGGAGCTACTATAAGAACAATTGTGGTTATTCTGAAACAACTATATAGAGTAATCATTAACCAATTCATTCTTAGTGAGTTTTTAAATACAACATATACGAGAGAAATGAATACAAGTGAATGTTAAGGTAATAATTATCTTAAAGAAAAATATATTCAATAACATATGTATCGAGGATGTGGAATGAAACACCAAGGAAAATGACTTAAAAAGATGTAAAAATCATTTAGATGTGGTAATGAAATTTATAAAGATATAATTTTACATGGAAAAATTGAAGTGTTTGATTGACTCAATGAAATAGAAAGAAGTTCTTTCTTAGTTACCAAGTAAATGTTTCAAAGGTGGGGTGTATGGTCTTTAGGAAAATCGATGTTCTACTAAGATGGTTCACGAGTGGGATCATCACGACTGAAAAAATATATTCATAACAAAACTAAATGAAATTACAATTGAAGATTGGGAAATTTAAAATAGAATATGTGAGGTATAGAAAATTTATTGTCTCATGTTTTTACATTATTGAATATTAGGAAATTATTCATGGTTTTGTTTGTAGGGAAGAATTATTAAGGAATAATATGGAAAATCATAGTTTAGGGATCATGTAGAACACTGAATGATTATGAATTTATATATATTGGTTTCAAGGGTTATGGTAGATTATAAGATAATGACATGTTTAAAATAATTATTATTGTTTTGATTATGGGAGTAATTAAGAATAATTTCTCTAATTCCTGTTATACATATCCTTTAAGTTTTTATTTGACAATGTTATTTGGGGAAGAATTATCTTTATTTTTTTGGAAAAAATTATAAATGTGTGGATAATTAGTAAGGCTTATTTCATCTTTATTTTTTTGGTAATTGTGGGTTTTTACATTTCGGTAATGTTATGCTGATTATATAGCTTTATAAAAGAGAATACTCACATGATGGGGATAACTCGTCGATCATGCAAGGTCATGTGAATAAAACCCTCAACAAAAGTGTGACAAGGGTACATCACCTACCAAAGGCCTACGTGATGTACCTTTTAGTATGACTTCTTATTTTAGTTAAATTATTTTATAGACTATGAATAAGTTGATTTTGGGAACATATATTTTATTGAAAAGACAACCATGTGATTGTGAAATGATTCTATGATTAAGTGATTAATATTTTTTTGGAAGATGTATACAATTTTGGGAACCCTTTTTTATTGAGTTAAACAATATACTATGAGATTTTATTTGATATGTAATTTTAAAATTATATTTTATAAGAATATATTATTTTATTTTCGACTTATGGGGATTCATGTAATTTATGGAATAATTAGCATATCATAGGGATTATGTGATTTAAAAAAATAAATTTTTTATTATGAGACATTAATAATGATTGATGTTATTTGGAGATGGATGTTAAAATTTATAATAGAATACCATGTTATCAAATCCTTCCAAATTTTGGGTTTCAATCTTATTTTGGACTATTTTGAGGAATATTAAGCATAGTTATTTGATAAATGGTTTATATTGGACATTGGGTATTACAGTTGAATTTTGGAGATTAAAATATATTTTTAATCATACAATGGTTTATTCTTTTTAGATAATTGTTTAATATTATCCTAACCATATTGATTTTTTTTAAGGTTTAACAACATGATAAATATATAGTTAATCTTTTATGGATTATTAGATTCTATAGAAGTTGATTCTAGTGCTTTAAGCATGAAAAATTCATCTTTAATATTCATCATTTGGATAAAATGATGAGTTTTGGTGGAATTAGATTAATGGATATATATTTTCTTTTAAAGTAAGTATATTTCTTTATGTTATTAGTTCAAGTATTAAAATGAATCCTCAACTCTAGGAAATAAATTTTTTAAAAAGATTGTACCTCGTTACTTTTCTTTCTAATAAATCAGTAACCCTTTAACCCATCATATATTTTTGGTTTTGTGATTGTTAACCTTCTCAAAACCAGGTTCTATATCAATATCAATCAGACATTATAGTCAGTTTTCTCTTTAATATTCATGTTTTCCCACATGTAACTATAGTATTTGTAATCTCAGGTGACCATTGTACTTCCCTTTCTTTCTTTTAAAGTAAACTTTTTACTAATATTTTTCCGAAGTGAGATTTCAATGAAGGTATTTTGAAAATTCAAACCCCTAGTTTTCAATTCTGAGTTAAAATTGTGATGATTCATGTTATTAAATGGGGGACAATTTAACATCGTGAGTTTTTAAAAAATGAAGGACTATGTTTGATAGCGTACATGATATGCCACATCGAGCTTAAATGAAGAACTAAAAATTATTATTTAAATGTTACCATTATAACATATTCATTTGAATGGCGGGAATTAATAGTGTTAATAGAATTATGAAAAAATGGTTTACACAAGTATAGTTAATTCTTTGATTACAAATTATTTATAAATTAATGTAAAACCCTTTTCAAATAAATGGTAATGTTTTTATGAAAAACTATTTAAATGAGCAAAAGTGTGTTTTATATGGATAAATTTATACATAATATGGATTAATTAATTATATTTATATAAAATAATTCATTTAATTTTTAAAATTTATCTTATATATTTTCTAGATTTGATATAGATAAAATGAGTATTTTTCTAAAAAGGTAGTTTTAACGCCTTTTGATGCCACACAAATTTGAAATATAGTATTTTTCACTTTAATAAAATATATTTAATAAAAACAAATTTATTATTTATAATATGTGTTTGAAAATATACTTTTTTTTGAATTTATGGTATTTTTCATATAAGTTTCATATATTTATTAATAGTGAATATTACAAAATATTAGATCAAAACTGCTTTTTTTCAAATTTATTTATGTAGTTAAATAATGTTTTTAATTAGTTTTAGATTATAATTATTTTTTTTATATTAATATAATATAGGTTATTATAATCAATTTCAAATTTAAATTTAATAAAATAACATTTTGAAATTTGGAATGTTTGTACTTTAAAAACATTTGATTTCTCTAGGCATAAATGGGATTAATTTTAGGTTAACTTTAGCCGCTTATATGTTTAGATTATAATTAAATTTTTGTATCATTGGATGAGTTTTCTTCAAATAAAGTATTCATTGGGACTATTTTATGTCCACTTATGGCCAATTGGGTAACTTTAAGACATTTATAATATTATATTCAAAGAAAAGACAATTTTGTCACACTCTTGTTTTTAAAAAGTAAATTGTTTTTAATAAGATTTTATATAAGAGATATGTCTAACTAAAAGTAGTATTTATAAATATTAAATTCTTAAATAAATCATGTAAATTTATTTATAAATTTTAGAAAAAAATAATTTAATTAAATGATGATACAATAATGATGTAGTAATTGATATATTAATGGAAAATTAAAATAAATGATATTAAAAATCATTAAATTTATATAATTTTATATAATTTATGTCATAAAAAAATTTTATGGACTTGTTTTATATGTTATGGATGATCTAAAAGTGTTTTTTAACATAATATGTTTTTATGGTATTTTTAAAAATTCATGTAATGAATAGTGTAAAAATTAAAATAATTGTTATCTTTAAATAAATAATATTTTATTAGAGGATATAAAATTTATTAAAATACAATATTCATAAAAGTTTTTGTGATAGGTACGGAAATTTCATAAATGACTCATTTAATGGCTTTTTTTTATTTATAGTAATTATATTAACTATCAAATTGTAAAACACAAGATAACATGGTAAAAGTTAAAAGGGTAAAATAAGGGTTAAACCCAAAAGGTTTGGATTAAAACAACAGCAAAAAATAATCCAATTTCTATTGGATGAATTTTATTCTAACAAAAACCATCATATATTATAAATTAATAAGTCTTGGGAGAGATTTATTATAAAATTAATTTATAATAATTTAATGCCTTGAGGAATTAAATGAGTATCTCTCCCATCTCTTATAAATGAGAACTAATTATTATCATTTCTTCCCACTTAAAACACAATTTGGTTCAAAATATATCTTTAAAAATAACTTCATATAGTTAAAATGTACATTATATAGGCCTTATTTTAGGCAAAATACTCTCTTTTTAGGCGTTGAGGGGATAATCAGAGGAGATCGTCTGAAGGAAAGGTATGGGATTGAATTAAGTGTTTCTATTTTATTTGTTCTTACAATTCCTTGAAGTATTATTCATAAAAGTTAAAATAATAAATATTGTATCCAATGTATAATGATATTTTATTATGATAATAAAACCACCTAAATATTTCTCGTGTTTCATCAAATGGAAAATGAATTATTTGTTCGTGTGTGGGGCGGACTACATCCTTGCAAACTGATATAGTTTGTTTTCCATCACCGTATCTCAAGTCTTATTATAATTGTGGAATTAATGTTTATATATGATATTTATGACATATGTATCATTATAAAAGAATAATATATCAGTAATTTTATTACTTTACCTAAACATGAAAATGATAACGTTGTTTCTTTGTACATATGAATTATCATCTCCTGAAGCGATGTGATTTGTTTTTAGTCACCACATCATATTGATAATATATAAATATATAAATAAATTTAAATTATTAATATGATATCACTAATATTATTATCATTATTTATAGATAAAATAATAAATCACTTTTTAATGATCATTGAAAAATGGAAACTTCACTCAGGCGTATGCACGACCTACCATCTACATGATTATAATGTTGTTCATTTTTCATAACCATACATTGATGGTTTTATTTAATAGTATATATTATATATAAAAGTGATTACTATATCATGAATTTTATTCTAGATATGATGAAATAATTCCAATTTTACTATTGACATCATTCCCAATTAATTTTGGACTTATATACCGAATATCAACGAAATAAATAACATGAACATAAATAATTAAGTAATATTTAAAACATAATAATTGACATAAAAGATATTATAAACATGAAAGAATTTCTCAAGAAAGTAAAAAATTTAAATTATTTTACTATTTAGTACGATAATGATATTTTTTAATAAGTCAGAACCACGGTAAGAGACATTCTTTTAAAATACCTTATATAATGTTTTTTAACACCTTTTTACGAAATTCAAAAGGATTGTCTTATTTTTTTAACTTATGCAACATGATTTTTTTTCCCTAATTTCATGACCCTGTATTAATTTAATGTTTTCTTCATAAGTTTTCATAGTTCTATTCACTTAAAATTGTATCATTTTAGTGTCTGTAGTTTTTATATTTTAAAAGTGATATTTATAAGAAAAAGGTATTTTGATGTCTGAAAGTGTTTTTCCCATTGCTTTAAAAGAGTTTTCAAGGTTATAGTTCATGATATATTATTGTTACACTATTTATTATGGGTTTAGGATATTATATCTCAATATATGACCGATTGATCTCCATTGTAACACAAGATATGATGGGTTGAGCCCCATTATAGCACAAGATATGACAGGTTGAGCCAATTATGGATCATGGTATGACCGGTGAGCCCCATTGTAGTTTTCCAATGCATTGGGTACTCTGGGGATGGAATTGAACCACAAAATTTTTCTATTTTTAAGTTTTAATGTATGTAAGATATAGTAATGAACTCCCAAGGAACCTACATGATTTTTCTATGTATGAAAATGAGTTTTTTAAGAAAATGGAAGTTAATAGTGTCCATGTTTTCACTAGTCTAACGATTTCATTCATTATGCCCCTTAAGGAATTTTTGTGATCATACCATGTTTAAAATTAATTTTGTATAGGGTATAAGTATAGTTAAGATAAAGGTGGAATTAAATACGAATGTTATAAAGATTTTTTTATGAAAAATAAGTCATGTTTACTTTTGAATGTTTTATATTTGGGAAAAAATGTATGTTTTTTTGTTGTATCCACATTGTATAATATAAAATGTTATGTATGAATTATGACTTTATTTTCTAAAACTCTAAACCTGAATATTTCCTCAATGTAGAAGAAATTAAATTTTTTAATAAAATCAATATAATTTCATTTTTAAGGTCGAGTACCTATAATATGTATCCTTAAAATTATGATTTTGGGATACCATCCTGGATTTATGAGTTTAAGTTTAATCAAAAGTTAAAATTCATTTACACCCATTTTTTATTTCATTATATGGGAGTTTATAAAGATTAAGGACATTGTAAGAGACATTTATATAAACACAACCTTTTGTTTTGTATGTGTTTTATTGACAAATTCATTTAAGGAAGAATACTTTTACACTTTGTGGGCTTATGAATAAGCTATTGGTAAATATTAGGGTTTAAATTTTCTTTCATACATAGGTAATTATAGGTTATAGTTAATCACCTTACAAATTAAAAACATTGTTTCTATCAGATAAGATTTATCTCTAGATCCTCCAACTAGAAAATATGTTGAGGATGTGGTATATTTTCATGTGTTACAACATTCAATTGTATCTGATTGGGATATGATGTTTACCTAAATGCTTTGGAAAATTATTTAAGAAAGTATTGATACAGAGTTTAATTTAAACATTTTATATCATCTTCAAATAGACTGTAAGTATAATAGAACAATTGAAACCCTAAATAACATGTTAATATCGTTTTTATGGATTTCAATGGTGGTTTGGGTCAATAAATTCTTCAATTTGAGTATTGTTTTGAAATTACGTCTTCCAATTGAGCATTTAGATGTCTCCTTGTGAATAAATTTATGAAAATAAGTATATAAATCTAAAAAACTAGTATTTAGTTAGATAAATAATTCTATCGGGACATGACAAAGTCGATGATATGGTAGAGAAGGTTTGATCCATTTAAAAAATGTAAGGAAGTAAAATTTTTTATATAAATGTTCTTTTAATAATCATCGAGATGATATTGATTTGAAGTTTGAGAGAAGTAATTACAATGAATTTATCCATGTAATAAAGAAGAAAATCTAACCCCTAGCTATATTGGTCACCTTGAAATACTTGATCATGTCTAAATAGTAGATTATGATTTTTTTATTCCACCAAACATCAAATTTGTTCACGTTGTGTTTCATGTATGTCCCCAAAGGAATTAAATCCTTAATAATTCATATATACTAAATTGATAGGTCTTTCCAATTGGATAAGCACATTCATATGATTAAAATTTGATAGATATTATGGATCTTATAGAGAAAGTTCTATTAAAAAATACCACTCTCTTTGTAAAAGTTTCATAGAGAAACCACCAATTTGAAGAAGATATGTGGGAAGCTGAGGATATGATGATGTAGAGTTATCCTCTTATATATTTTTGTGAGTGATGAAATTTTAGTGAGAAATTCATTTTAATTGGGATATAATTTAACACCATCATATTTTTATGAATTTTTTTCTTTAATAATTTAATTTTTTTGATAGCATGAATTCTACATAACACAAATTTTAAATGAACAAAAATACACTATTAAAACATTACTATTTAATGTGACCATTATAAACTAATCATTAATATAATAAATATAAATATTATTAACTACTTTATGAAATATATTTAATGTTCCTAGCCAATATAAATGTATTGATAAATTCTTATTAAATAATCATTTATATTTTAGTAAAGTAATTCTATTGTACAAAAAAAATGTTTTCCATAAAAATGGTTTTCTAGGAGTGGATATTATAAGGTACTTATAAACTTAATCACATTTTTCTTTAGAAAATGTAATTAAAATTTTTAATTAATCATGTCAGAAATATCTTTTTAAAAAGATTATGATTCATTGTGTAGTGAAAAATAATTGTTTTTATAAAACTATCATTTTATTTATATTAAAATGTACTATTATTATTTAAATTTTATCTCAAAGTAACATGATTACTATTTATTGATATATAATCTTATTAATTACATTTTAATCAACTGTATAACTTTTTTTGGTATAAGTAAAATTTTTTTCCTAAATTTGTCTTTTAAAAATTCCTATTTTTTGTTGGGTTTTGGAGAATTCATTTTTAAATTTTTTCACTTATGTTAGATGAATATTAATATATTTATTCCATATTGTTAATCATTGGGTCCAAATTTACTTAGTTGGTACCTTTTATTTTTGGTCATTAGGAATAGTAACTATAGTAATTTTATTACCACGATTAGGGGAAACTCTATAATTTAGGATAAACATAAAATTATAAGAACTATTAAAAAACCGAAAAAAGTTGGATAAAATTTATTTTATGAGTTTATATCATCTATACACATCCAATTTTCTATTTTGAGACATTTATTTTTCTTTTATGAGATGATGACCTTTATAGTATTTTTTTCGAGAAAATCTAAACATGTTACACTCTTGTTTTTAGTAACCATAATATTTTAATATGGGTTATTCAAAGGATATGTATGAATAAAAATAGTGTATATAAATATAAATGATTTATATTCATCATGGATTTTTATTTTTAATTTTTGGGGATGAAATAATAACCTCAAGTGTTTACACAACGAATATGTAGTAAATATTCAATTAATGGAAATATAAAATAAATGATACTGAAAATATTAAAAGTAACATAATTTGAGATATTTAAGGTAATAGAGGAACTCCCTAAATGAACATGACATTTTTAAGATATAATAAAATAGTTATTCTCAATTTTAACATTTTCCTTTATGTTTTTACAGCCAAAGTAATTAATATAATAAAAATTGAAAATAATGGCATTTTATAAGATTAATATTTTATTAAATAATTTAAAAATAATAAAAATATTAAATAATAACAAAGAGGATATATATGGGATAAAATTTCATCTCTTATTAATTTATAGGATATTTTGAATAATTTCCCTCTATAATAGACTTAATATATATAAATCGTTCATAAAATTCAAAAAAGTGCCCCTCCCCTCAATTATAAAAGGATGCATTCTACCTCAGTTTATTACACCACTTAAAACCTTCTATCTCAACCATAATATTCCAAATTAACTTCTTCACTTCCATATACACATTATATAGGTGGTTTTCCTCTCAAAATACCCAACCTAGAGCTCTTTAGATGAGACATAAATGAGTCATTTCAATGAATCGGTAATCACTCTAACTCATCACTTTATTTTTATACTCTTCATTTCCTCATCAAAATATATGATATTCACTATAAAATAATAAATTAAATATAATTAATATTATGAAAAAAATATTATTATTATTATTAAAACACCAATATACTCCTTCTATCCCATTAAATAAGGATTGAAAGTATCACTCGTGCGTATGTACAACTTACTCTCTCCACATAGTGATACAATTCATTTTTTATGAACATATTTTATGGATGGGAATTATCCTTTTTTTAATATTTATATATTCCATTTATATCCTTATTATCCCTATATAATGATAATATCATATCTTCTTTATTATCATCCAATATTTTTGGGAAATGATAATGTTGCTCATGTGTACGTATAGACTATCATCTCCATAATATGATTTGATTTTTTTGATTTATATTTCATATGGATGGTAATAAGGAATAATTTTATGAATATATATGACATAATAAAAATTTTTAAATTGTTAATTTTTTATTTACTTTTCTTTCATTCAGTCAATCAAAAAATGAAAACAGAGTTCATGTATACATACGACCAGCCGTCTCTATGAATAGTGTAATTTCTTTTTCTATCTCTGATTTTTATGAATGATTATAAATATTTATATAATAAATATATATTATTTTTACACCCTAGTTGATATTTTTTAAATTATCTTACTATGATCAAATAATAAATACCGCGACTGCCAGACCAAAACATGCTTCGAAAATGGAGTAGTTATCACCCATAACTATAGTTTTAATAACAATTTATTACCAAATGGGTGATAAAATGTTATAAATAAATCATACATGGTATTATAGATATATGTTTACACACTAAATGTATAAAAAAATACATTTTAATTATACATAAATTTTTAACATGAATGAAAAAATTTAGGACTTGAGGTAAGGGTTTATTTCACAATATCACCATTATTCAGGATTGTTTATGATTAATTATTAATTATAGTATATTTATATTATACATCCAGGTTTTATAAAAAAAATTAAAAAATGTTTTTTTATTTTCCTAAAAAAATTTAAAGTCATTTTACCCTTGTTTTACTTTTTAATAAAAGGTTTGAAATGAATCTTTTTTCTACTTCCAAAAAGGGTAATATGGAAATTATACGATAAAAATATGGAAGGAATGTTATTTTTTAACATATTTGGAATGAGTTTAATTTATCACTATATGGATTCCCAAATTTTTTGGGAGAACCTTTAGAATTTTATAAGGTTAATTTCAATGAAAAGTTTTTTATTAATAAGTGTGGAAATTTTTTTAAAAACAAGTGATATCAAAATGAAAATTTTATGTTCATCAAGAATTATTCCATGTGATATTTGAAAATAATTTTCCATCTAATATGAAATCATTTTATGTATATTAATATTTATGGGTGATATTATCCAAGAATATCATCCTTATTCTTTCTTGGGATGAATTATTTTTATAATGAACATTTGTTATTGAAAATCATTCCCTTTTACATGGTTTATAATTTGATGAAATTTTTATAAAATACGATTCATTTCATGAGTTTTATGATGATGAATGTTTTATGATAATTCATAAAACATAAGTATGATTATATTTATTTTATGGGTTGTACCTATATCACCCTCCAATGCATTAGTAAAATATTAATATGTCATCAGATAACAATGTGAAACAATTTAATAGGTTTGATCCAAAAATGAGAATTAGGTTTGTCTTGATCAACTATAAAAAATAGGTGTATCCTGATCTACTTTAAAACACATGTGTGTCATAAAGTACTATTGGAAACATGTATGCTAGGATCTATTATAGATAATAGGCAGGTCCTCATCCCTAATGGGAAATAGGGGATATGTTCTGATCTATTATTCAGATGGTCTTAGTATTTGACCATTAAATATAAAATTTCTTTCCATATTTATGATGTTTAAATAGTTTTATTACAATATATTATGGTTCGTGATTGATTTATGATGATTTATCACTCTTATGGAGCATAATTTCTAAAATGGTATTGTTTTATTCCATGAATAATATTTATGATCTATGATAAGTTGGGTACGAAATTCCTTAGTTATTTCCATAATCAAATAATCTTATTATTATATAATTATTTTATATGATCATAGACTTATAACTCATATTTTTTCCTATACTCATCATTTGAGAACAACCTTTACTAAGCTTCCTTCCGAATTTTATAAAGAAATATTTAGGTGGGGTATACCCAAGATGAGTATAATAGGAGAATATCATTAGTCAAGATGTCGAAGATATTTCCGGAAATAATAATATTAGGTTTCTAGTCTCCAAATACACTAAAATAATACCTTCCAAATCATGTTATTATAAAATTTATTTGACATTCATTTAAATATATGTGATATTCCTATCTAAAAATAATGGACCACTATAAGTCTCTATTCCAAGACTATCATAGGGGATTTATTTCACTCCAATAAAATAGTAGTAGTCTAGATTCAATCCTAAGTATATCATAGTGGATTGGTTTCACTTCGCAAACCATTTCAATATTCAAGGTCCACTCCCAATACTATCATAGTGGATAGAGTCCCTTACTGAATGGGGTTTACTCCATATTCTATTCTTATTTATCTCACAAGATATCCATATTTACGTAATTCATTTCAGGGATACATAATTCGGATCCAAACCATAATATAATGAAAATAACACATATGTGTCCCATAGAATCATAAATCCTTCATCATATCATTACTAATTAAAAATAAATATGGTTTACAAATATTTTATCTTAGAATAACCCATGGAAAATAAACATATTTCATAAACATTTCATCAATTCATCATATCCTAACTGATGGAAAAGTAATGAGCTTCCTAAAAATATTTTCACCATAATAATAAACAATATTGATAACTTATAAGGATGTTATTATCGGATCATATCCCAATAAAACATAAGTAACAAAAAAGGTTGTCATCATAGATGAAAATTAACATTAAAATATCAATTAGAACTTTTCCAAAGAAAATAAATATTTTATCCATGAAATAAATTAAAATATAAATTTAAAAAATATTAATTCAATGCTTTTATTATAAAATAACCTTGAAAACTATTAAATTAATCTTTAAATCATTGAGAGGTCAGGGTGGGGGTTAATTATATTTACTCCTTATATGTTACAACAGATATTCCATTCACATTTTCTTTAAAAGGTAAAAAATACCCCAATTCAGAAAGTGACTATAACACTAATTTTAAACCATTTTTTAAAAATTTACATAAGTGAAAAAATTACTCTAAACAATCTTGGAGGAATATAAAAAATATTCTTAGAAACGTTTTTATAAAACATTTTTTAGAAGAAAACGTTTTTTGACTGAAGAGAGAAATAATGTTTCTAGTCCTTAAAATAATATTTCAGAATATTGGGTACATAAAGAGAGTAATATGAAATTATTTTTTTAATAAATAAGAAATTTTTAAGAAGTTTCATGATTTTATTGAGAGACATATCTTAATATTTCATCATTAGATACATAACCATATAAAATCTCGATCAATGGTGAGATTGAAACATAAAAGCCTTACCACATTGATAATTTTAGAATCATAATCCCCATGAATCAGATAACCTTATAGAGAAATTTATATTATCAAAATTTTAATAATAATAATCATAAAATAAATTCATTTGCAGTATATTGACCACATAAATTAAACATCGGGTGATTATGGAATGTGTCCCAAAAAATAAAAGTTAGAAGAAAATCCCCTACCTAAGGTCTGATTTCTTTCATACATATTAAAAGTATGGTATAATAAATATTTTTTTATTACAAATATATTAAAAAACAATAATCTTATATATAGTTCTATATATTATTTACTAATAACCTTTCAACACCTATTTAATAAAAATCCTTTAATAAAATCACTATTCCAAGTAATAATTTCGTTGTTTTTCATATTTATTTTGGTCCATTCGTTTCAATACTTGAAATTTTATCATGGTTACATCATATATATAATTATAATAATGATATAAATATCATATAAATTATTCATATTTTTATTTTTATTAATCCATAAAAGTTATAGAGAGAAAAATGTATTACTTTGTACGTGGGGACAGTAGGTCATACGTAAAAATGAATGTTATTTCAATTTTTTATATGGATGGAATGAATGAAAAATAAAAAATAATTAAATTTTCTAGAATAATTTTTATATCATATATATTCATTATATCCACCCTTATTACCTTCTATTTTAGAATAAAATGAAAATTGTATATCATCGCTCTGTGGAAGCGGTAGTCCACACATACGCAGATGTAGTGTTATCATTTTCCAATAGATTTGAAGGTACAAAGGATAATGAAATATTAAAATTTAATAGTTATAATTATTTCATAAATATCATATATAAACATTAAATATATCATTATCTCTAGCCAAGAGAGTTGTTGTTGAGAAATAATTCACATCAGTTCGTGATGCAGTAGTTTTCTATACACATAATTGGTAGTTTATTTTCACATCTGATAGAAGAGGATATGGATATGGGTTATTTGTAACTCCCTAACCCCAGTTACCCAGAGTCGGTGCATTATTACGTATCATTGTCATGATCACAAAAGATCAAGTATCGACAGACCTATTAGTTTAGTAGCCTTGGAATCACTAGATACATTCATAAATGTTACATTACATCATAAAGTGAAAAACTGTAATAATGCAGTCTCCATGGTCCACACTCATATCCCCTTCTAACTATCCATACAGGTCAGTAATAAAATATTTCTTCACATCAGGGGAAAAATAAAACATAGAGAGGGGTGAGCTCAGATGCTCTGTAAGGATAATAATATAGCAGAAACTTTCATAAATAAACATAAACATTAAAGGAAATGTATAACTAAAACAAAAGCCTTTAAAACATGAACTTCAGAATAATATGAAAAAAAATAAAATGAAATAATGCCATTTACTTATTCACATGGATATTATAATAGTCGAATAATCACATAAAATATCAATAACCACTTTCATAATGATGGAATTCATAATTCCAGACTATTATAACCACGTAGCCAAGGCCTCGTGCCAAGAATACAAAATAGATTTTTTCAAGGCCTCGTTCCAAGACACTAGTTTGTCTCATGAACCTACTGATGCATTGAAAAGCTATAGCAAGATCAACCCGTCACTTACTAAGTCCAGTGCATTCCTCATATGAACACGTTTAAACATAACATAAACATTCGTATTAAAACTAGCATACGAAATGTAAATACTTTCTCTATAAACCATGAATGGTATAAAAATAACACATCCACAGTCAAACATATCACAAAACCTTCAATAAAATATGGAAGTTTTTTATCATAATAAATCAAGTTCAAATAAGCTTAAAATCCATCAAAGGATGTTGACATAGATGAAATCAAAACTATTTGAGAGAAATATATCTTTTTTTGAAATCATTTAAAAGTCACATAATTATAAAATAAAAAATTTACTTTGAAAATATTCTTATAAGCTTGTAAGGTAAGATTAGGCGGTTTTATAACGATGGGAAATAGACACACCTACCATATAAGTTAAAAATACATTCTTACCTTAATTCTATCGAAAAGGTTAAAAAGGACCATGTTTATAAAATGACGGAAAGATTCATTTATAAACATCTTATAAAAAGTTAACAAGGGTACAAATGACTTTATCCCACATTCATTAAAAAAGTACGATTTTTTTGAAATACGTTTTTAAGAAACAAGGATGTGGATGATAAAGAGGTCGCAATATATAATTACGTATAAACAACCTCGGATAATGAAGAGATTGTGAAATAAACCCTTACATTGTAATTTTCCTTGATAGAGTGTAGGTTAACCTCGTGTATAATAGTTAAATAATTTTTATTAAACTATACAATAATCATATATGATCTTATAAAATTTCTTTGTTAATAATATTTTAGAATTATCGTTGTTTTGGGTGTTAACTTATTCGTTTTCCATTATATGCTTTGTCACGTAAGCCATGTTTGTTATGGAAAGGTTGTATATTATTCATATCCAGAATGATATAAAGTCCTTAAACATCATCAAATGAGAATTAGTCATTAATGGATATGATGGGGAAATAAATCTCATCGCATTCGTGGAGAAGGTAATCTGTACGTACGCACGAACGCTACTTCTATTTCATTTTTCATTTTAAAATGAATCAAAACCAAATAATATATAGTTATATTATTATTCCATTATAATATAATGTTCTATATGTGTTACTTAAGTTCATTAAAACCATCCTTTTTACATTCCATTTATGGTATGAACGAGTCATATCACATTGAGGGAGCGGTAGTCTCCACTTCCTCAAATAAAATTATCATATATATATAAAACATGAAACGGATAATGGCATGCTATAAAATGGAATTAAAAAAGATTATATATAAAATAAATAAAATAAATATAATATTTAATTATATTTGCATCATAATGGCCACCATGAGAGGTGCTATGAGATAATTGAACAATCCTTGTTTCGTGAGGTGTTTGGTTGCCATCCAGAGAAACATTATGTTTTCCACCCATTAGATGGAGGTGTGTGTAACTGTAGTTCAAATAAATATCATAACAATATCCTAGTATATATAGGATACTGGTTTTGTTACAAAATAAAATAATAATAAGAGTTTAGGGGTTGGAGAAGTAAAATAAAAGAAAAGAAGCTAAGCGAGATTGTTACCTTAAATTTGGGTAACTCCTTTTGGTTTGAACCAAAAGGACACTTGAAGTGCCTTTTTCATAATATAAGGATTCTAGGAGTAGGATAGGGATATAGGGAGCTTAATTGGTCAGAGGTTGGATGATCCAAAATGTTTGAGAGGTGTGCGGAATTGGTTTGATGTGGTGTCCTTTTATAAGTGGGATGAGGGGCTCTTTAGGAAAAACCTAACGTATTAATTTATAATAAATTCTTATTTGGTTTCTAATGGCTCCAAGGTGGATTATTAAAAGTCTATTTTTGGGATGAGTTGAAAACCACTCAAACAATATATTTTATATAGGTTTGGGTCACTATAGTATCCTTATGTTTTAGATTTAACTCATAGTTAAATAGTTTGGCATTTACCATGTCTCTTTGTATTTTTATATTATATGGTTAATAAACATACTATAAACTGACATGAGAACCACAAGTGCTTTATTAATGACATATCTATCATCATATAAGTCCTTTTTCCAAACCTTAGATTTTTAGTAATATTATATCAATTAATAATATAATATGTTTTTGAAAACTCCTTTATGTCAATTTTGACACTATTTAATAATTGATTTTTGTTAAATTCTTAATAACTTTATTAATTCAAAAAAAAAATTTAATCAATCCTAAAATTTCATATTAACTAATAAAATTCACGTAATTCATTAAAAGTCTCAAATTATATTTAATTAGGTATTTATAATATCAATTATTTTAATATTTCACTAATAAGGTAATTAATGCATCATCATTGTGTCATAAATAAATTAAATTATTTAATGTCTAAAAATTATAAATAAAATACCATTATGTATGAAATATTTGTATATTTATAATGAATATTTATAATCTAATTTATATTTTGTATAACCCTATATTATAAATGTTTTAGTTATTAAACTTTGATTTTAACTCTTTTAACTCTTCTTTGAATTAAATAATAATACATGTCATAATCTTATCTAAGTGGACCAAAGAGGTTAATATTTTATTCCTATGGTTTTTTGGTCGAATTACACTTATCCAATAGAATTATGACATGTTTTAGGGTAATAGTAATATCATTTTTACCCTTAATTACCCTACTTACTTTTTACCCTGGTAAATAAAAGTAAAAAGTTACATTTGACCAAAAATTATTCTTATCTTATTGAACTATATTTTACACCTTGATATTAACCGTTTCTCTCGTAATTTTGAAATTCCAAGAACAGAAGTGCGAAAATTAAGTTTTATGTGAATTTTCCAATTCTCATAGGACTTGGGTAAATGACGGTGAAAAGTTCAATAAACCTTTTATATATCTAAAATTATTTTGAACTGACTCCAATTAATAACATTGAACTTATGTAGGTATTATGTATCTATTTTTACAGAAAATAAATTTAAATAAAATAAATAATTTTTTAAATAAAAATTCGGTTTTAAACTATAACTTAGTGTTTTTCACTATTCATTAAAAATTAAAAGTTTTCAGAAAAATACCAAAACATTACCCTAAGATAATTTTGATATAATGAATTCAATAATGAGGTATATTTTAACAAATTCAAAACATTTAAGATTCATTTAATAATTTAAAATTAATTCATGGTATCAAAACCAAAAGGCATATTTTTAAGAAATAATAACTACCAAAAGTTTGACACTTGTTTATTCCCAATTTCATTGTGAAATTACTTACAATGACCATCATTGGATTAAATGGTAAAAATATAATCTATTTATACTTCCAAACCATTAAAATTTATAATTTAACAATATAAATTATTTTGATTTAAAAATTTGTTTTTAGTTAAAATATTGTATTTTTCACTATTCACCCAAACATGAAAGTTATCAGAAAAACACCAAAACATTATTAAAACTAAATTATTATGTCCCGATTCTAAAGAACAAGTTTATTTTGTCAAATTGAATATATAAAAGTTTCAAATATTGGATTTAAAAAGGATTCTCCATTAAAAGGCGGTAAAATTTCAAAAATAATATCAAACTAGAATTATCCAAAATACTTCTGTCCAAACTCACAATCCAAAATTTATAAGGAAGGTAAACACAATGAAGATCTTTTTTTCCACGTAATGATATATGAACACCTTCATCATGTATTCTCTTAAAACACTTCTACATCCTGAATTACCATAAAACCTTATTGATTACATTCATGATCCCTTTTTCCTTATAGAATATAGGATATACTCATTCTATCCAAAAATGTTGTAAACTCCAAAAATTATGGAATATAAAAATCATTAATCAGTTTCAAGGTAATCAAGAATATCCAATATAATTTATCCAAATAAATCATGTATTATTCTAAAATCACTACATTGGTATCAAAACCATATTTTGGTTTATCTTTCTCTTAACCATAAATTTTCCAAAACATTTAACCTGCTATTGAGTAACTTTTCTTGATTCCACACAATCTCAAGTCCTTAATGAAATAGTACTGTAGTAAAATCCTTATATACTTTATAATTATTATAACCAGCACATTGTTGATACAACACTCAAATTACATAATTCTCTAATAACAATAGAAGAACTCTAATCATTACTCCTCATCTATGGTAGTATCATAACTTGATTATTATCCAATAGCATCATTTGGGGCATACTCTGATGATTTGGACATATGTTTAAATAGTGTCCCAACTCTTTGAAGATGAATCATTTTTCATTTGAAACGTTTTTCATACCCTTTCAGTCATGTACTTGGTTTCCTTTTTCTCTAAACTTATAAAAAACTCTCATTCCCTTCAGGAAAGTTCCAGGGTTTGTCTTCCCATAGTTATCACATATGGGAAAATTCTTCATTTCCCTCATCCCTTTATCCATATTTCTCTCTTCCATCATTTTCTTCTCATACTTCCCTTAAAAGCCATATGACACATGGAATTATTTACTTATCTTTTTAACACATGATATTATTTCTTCATATGTTGAGAATACATGGGAGACAATTTCCCTTATAAATGTTGGCTTAATACCGTATAATATTTGATCCTTCTTACTCTTTGGGTCATACATATTGCTGGAGTTCAAATTCCTTCTACTGGGAACCATTTCTATACAATGGAATACACTAGGTCAGTTTATGAATTGCATTGAATAATTCCAAACTTGTAAAATACCTAATATAGACTGAATAGTTTATGGATATAATCTATAATCATAAAAATGTTTTCATTTAGGATGTACATACTCCTAAACCCTTCATAATGGTTTGTAAAGGAAATGAGAATTATCCTAAGCATGTCCCCTAGGAGTGCCATAACCAAGAGTGCATCAAGGCCCATTGTCGTACACCAGTTCTCGTTCGAGTCTAGATCAAAGCGGTATTTTTGGGTTTTACCCCTAGGTACATCTATGCCAGAGCTGCGTCTACCTGCTCATATCCAGACATGGATTTATTGCTTGGAAAACTCAAAAAATATATTCAATACCAAAATTCTAGGGAATTATTCAATACTAATCCTCAATGTATATCTTAGAGATATGTGCTCTAATAATAGTTTATCTAAATCTATCTTCCAAGGTTTGTACTAAACTTCCTCTGATACCAACTGTAACACCCCGACCCCAGTTACCCAGAGTCGGTGCATTATTACGTATCATTGGCATGATCATAAAAGATCAAGTATCAAAAGACTGATTAGTTTAGTATCCTTGGAATCACTAGATACATTCATAAATGTTACATTACATGCTAAAGTGAAAAACAAAAATAATATAGTCTCCTTGTTCCAAACTCATATCCCCTTCAGACTATCCCTGCAGGTCAGTCATAGAATATTTTTTCGCATCCTGGGAAAAATAAAACATAGAGAGGGGTGAGCTCAGATTCTCAGTAAGGATAACAATATAGCGGAAACATTCGTAAATAAGCATTAACATTCAAGGCAACGTATAACTAAAACAAAATCCTTTTAAACATGAAATTAAGCATAATACGGAAAAAAATAAAATGAAATAATGCTATTTAATTATTCACATGGATATTCTAATAGTCGAATAATCACATGCAATATCAATAGCCACATTCATAATGATGGAATGCATAATGGTAGACTATCATAACCACGTAGCCAAGGCCTCATGCCAAGACTAAAAATAATATTTTTTCAAGGCCTCAGACCAAGTCACTAGTTTGTCTCATGAGAACTACTGATGCATCAAGGAGCTATAGCAGGCTCCACCCGTCACTTACTAAGTTCAATGCATTCCTCATATGAACAGGTTTAAACATAACATAAACAGTCGTATTAAAACTATCATACAAAATGTAAATACATTCTCCATAAACCATGAATGGTATAAAAATAACACATCCACAGTCAAACATATCACAAAACCTTCAATACCATATGTATGTTTTGTATCATAATAAATCAACTTCAAATAAGCTTAAAATCCATCAAAGGATGTTGACATAGATGAAATAAAAACTATTGGGAGAAATATCTATTTTTTTGAAATAATTTAAAAGTCACATAATTATAAAATATAACATTTACTTTGAAAATATTGTTATAAGATTTTAAGGTATGCTTAGATGATTTTATAATGGTGGAAAATAGCTGCACCCGCCGTATAAATTAAAATTACATTCTTACCTTAATACTGTCGAAAAGGTTAAAAAGGACCTTGTTTGAAAAACGATATAAATATTCCTTTATAAACATATTATAAAAGGTCAAAAAGGGTATAAATGACTTTAAAACATAGTCTATAAAATATTAATAATGATTTGAAATATGTTTTTTTAAGAAACATGGATGTGGATGATAAATATGTCCCAGTAGATAATTATGTATAAACAACCTCGGATAATGAAGTGATTGTGAAATAAACCATTACCTTGTACTTTTCCTTGATAGAGTATAGGTTAACCTCCTATATAATAGTTAAATAATTGTTATGAAATTATACAAGAATCAAATACATATATATAATATAATATATGATCTTTTAATATTTCTTTATTAATAATATTTTAGTATTATCATCATTCCAGGTGTTAACTGATTCATTTTCCTTTATATGCTTTGTTACGTAAGTCATGTTTGTTATTGATAAGTTGTATCTTATTCATATCTAGAATGATATCAATTCCTTAAAAATCATAAAACTAGAATTATTCTTTAATGGATATGATGGGGAAATGAATCTCATCGCATTCATTAACACCATCCTTTATACATTCCATGTATGGTATGAACGAGTCATATCACTTTGAGGGGGTGGTAGTCCGCACTTCCTCAAATGAAATTATCATATATATATAGAACATGAAACAAATAATGGTATGATATAAAAAGGAATTACAGAAGCTTATATATAAAATAAATATCATTAATATCATAATTAATTATAGTGTTATCATAATGGCCACTATAAGAGGTGGTAAGAGATAATTGAACAATCATCATTTCGTGAGGCGTTTGGTTGTCATCCACAGAAACATTATGTTCTTCAACCATTAGATGGAGGAGTGTGTACGTTTAGTACGAATACTTCTCATAAAAATATCCTAGTATATTTAGAAAATTTGTTTTATTAGAAAAGAAAATAATAAGAAGATTTTAGGGGTTGGAGAAGTAAAATAAAAGAAAAGAAACTAAGAGAAATCATTACCTTTAATTTGGGTAACACCCTTTGGTTTGAACCAAAAAGGACTCTTGAAGTTCTTTATTCCCAAGGTAAGGCTTTTAGGATGTGGATAGAGATGTAGGGAGCTTAATTTGGAAGAGTTTGGATGAGTAAAAAGGCTTGAGAGGTGTGTGTAATTGGTTATAAGTTGTGTCCTTTTATAAGGGGGAGGAGGGGCTCTTTATGAAAATCCTAAAGTCTTAATTTATAATAAATTAATATTCGGTTTATAATGGCTCTAAAGTGGATTTTTAAAAGTATAAGGTGGGAAGGGGTCGAAAACCACTCAACTAATAGATTTTATACAGGTTTGGGTCATTATAGTAACCTTATCTTTTATATTTAACTCTTTGTTAAATAGTTTGACATTTACCATGTCTCTTTGTATTTTTATATTATATGGTTAATTAACTTACTATAAACTACCAAGAGAACCCCAAGAGGTTCATTAATGACATACCTATCATCATATAAGTTCTTTGGCCAAAAATTATGTTTTTAGGAATATTATATCAATTAAGAATATAATATTTGTTTTAAAAACTCCTTTATGTCAATTTTGACACTATTTAATAATTGTTTTTTAAGTCTTAATAACATTATTATTTCAAAAAAAAATCATCTAATCAATTGTAACATATCATATTAATCAATAAAATTCTTTTAATTTATTAAAATTCTCAAATTATATTTATTTGGGTATTTAAAATATCATTTATTTTAATATTTCACAAATAAGGTAATTACTGCATCATCATTGTGTCACAAATTAATTAAATTATTTAATGTTTAAAAATTTGAAATAAAATACCATTATTTTTGAAATATTTTTACCTTTCTAATGAATATTTATAAGAGAATTTATATTAGGTATAACATTATATTAAAAATGTTTTAGTTATTAAACAATGATTTTAACTCTTTTAACTTTTCATTAAATTAAATAATAATAAATGCCCTAATCTAATCCAAGTGGACCAAAGAGGTTCATATTTTATTCCTAAGGTTGTTTTTGGTCAAATTATACTTACACAATAGAATTATGACATGTTTTAGGGTAATAATAATATCATTTTTACCCTTAATTACACTATTTACTTTTTACCGTGGTAAATAAAAGTAAAAAGTAACTATTCATCGAAAATTATTTTTATCTTATTGAACCACATTTTACTCCTTGATATTAACCATGTCTCTTTTAGTTTCTAAATTCCACTCACAAAAGTGGTAAAATTAAGTTTTATGTGAATTTGCGAATTCTCCTAGGAGGTGTGTAAAAGACGGTGAAAAGTTCAATAAAATTTTTATATATCTAAAATTATTATAAACTGACTCCAATGAATTACATTTAACTTATATAGGTATTATGTATCTATTTTGACATAAAATAAATTTATTTAAAATAAATAATTTTTTTAATAAAAATTCGGTTTTAAACTATAACTTAGTGTTTTTCACTATTCATAAAAAATTAAAAGTTTTCAGAAAAATACCAAAAATTTACCCTAATCTAATTTTGATATTAATAATTAAATAATGAAGTATATTTTACCAAATTGAAAAGTTAGAAGTTTCATTTATTAATTTAAAAATAATTCCTGCTGTCAAAACAAAAAGGCATATTTTTAAAAAAAAAATAACTACCAAAAGTTTGACAATTATTTATGTCCAATTTCGAAGTGAAATAACTTACAATGACCATCATTGAATTAAATGGTAAATATATAATCTATTTATAGTTCCAAACCATTTAAATTTAATATTTAACAATATAAATTATTTTTATTTAAAAAGTTGTTTTCAGTTAAAATATAGTATCTTTCACTATTCACCCAAATATGAAAGTTATCAGAAAAACACCAAAACTTTATTGAAAATAAATTCTTATGTCTCGATTCTAAATAAGATGTTTATTTTGTCAAATTGAATATAAAAAAGTTTCAAATATTGGATTTAAAAAGGCTTCGCCATTAAAAGGTGGTAAAATTGCAATTTTTGAAAAATACTTCTTTTATTCAGAAAAATGTTTTTGTTCTTACATTATATCTGAGAAACTCATAATATGGATTATAAAATCATAAGGATTATATAAAGTTAAATATTCAGTTAGTACTATTCATAACTGCTTTTTAATGGCTTGTTTGGAAAGTCATGGTGCACTAGAACTCGGTGTTGCGTGTAGTGAAAGTTATTAAATTATTTTGAAGAAATAACGTACTATGAAATCCTGGGGTGTTACATTATTTCATTAACATAATAAAATAAAATAATATGTATTATAATATTTTTATTATTTATAAATATTTATAAAATATTTTATGGATGGTTAAGAAGAAATAAAAAAAAATTAGTTAAGAACAATAAGTCTTCTTTAGGAAACCTCTTTAGGTTTTCACCAGAATCCTTCCTCAGAGGGTTTTATAATAAAAAAAGAGTCCTCTAGGATATGTTAAGAGATTAAATTAAGGGTTTTGGGAAGGACATTTTCCAACCAAATGGATCTTATGTTTGGATCAAAGAGGATAGGTGGGGTCCTTTTATATGTGGGGGAGGGTCCCACATGGAAATTTCCAAGAAGAATACAATATGATAAATTCATTCCCAAGAAAAATACTTCTATATTTTCTGATATTTGAATTTTTTATAGGATAATTTTTATATATGGAAAAGAAATAGGTTTTAAAAAATTTTATTTGGAAAACATACCATTATCTTTTAATTTAACCCCTTATTAACCCATTTTTACGTAATTTTTTGTAAATAATTTTTATTATTTTTACTATTAACTATGTATAAAAAATAAGTTGAACATATTAAATAATATTAATTTTTTTCAATATATGGAATCCATTTTATCAAATGAAATTAATAAAATTAGTGGAATTTAATTAAAAATTAAACCTATAATTATGATGAAAATATGGGTTACAAAGAATTTTGTTCTTAATTATAAAAAGTTTTTTATATGAAAATTCAACATTAAATTTATTACAATGTCATAAACTATATTAATAAAAATAATTTCAAATAATTTTACTTTTAAAAATATTTTTAAAATATATATCTTTTTAAATAATTTTAAAATAATTTAGTTTTCAATAAAAATTAGAATTTTGATGATGTATCAAAAAATTAATCTGTCTAGACAATAATCAAAAAATCACTCTAGGATAATTTTTTACATGTAGATGTAAAATTTTATTTCAATTATCAAATAATAATAGTATAATAATATTTTTATAAAAAAATGATAATAACATTTTAAATCCATACCCTACATACCATGGATCATAATTTGGGTCTTTGAATAAATTTTGGTTCTCCATAAGTCAAGAATCATAAGGGAATCAATGAAAATCATCCATGAGAGCATAAAATAGGCATAATACATGAGTTTATTACATAAACATAGTCTTATAAAATCACTTACTTCGTATTCAAGGATTAATTACAACACATTCATAGTTGATTTGGTTCACTGCACAAGCCATCGTGGAAGTCTAGGTTCACTCCAAAGTCTATCATAGTGGATTGGGTTTACTCAAAAACAATAAAAGTAATCAATGTTCAATCCAAATAAATTCATAGTGAAAAAATTCAGTTACTTAATTGGGTTCACTCTCTATTACAGTCTAGTTTATCTTATGTGTTGTCTATCTATACTAAATGCATTGAAGGGATATATAATTCTATTCCCACCAATCACATAATTTAAATCATATAGTTGTGTTACAAAATATCATAAAACATTCATCATATCACAAATAATGGAATATAAATGGGTTTTATAAACTTTTATATAGGAATAACCCATATAAAAGAGACGGGATTCAAAAACATTACATCAATTCATCATATCATAAACCATGGAAATAGAATTCAATTTATAAACATCCTATAATCCTAATTATAAACCATATAGATAAATAATAAATTTGGTATAATTGGTTTATATCCAAATTAAAAGTTATGTAACCTCAAATGATGTCATCATAGATGAAAAATTCCTTGAAAAGATCACTTGAATCCTTTATTAGAGAAAGTACCATTTTCTCTTCAAAATTGCATACTTAAAATCTAACTATTTACCAAATATTAAGGAAAATTTTTTGTTTTTAAAACATTAAAAACATGATAGGAATTATTCAAATCATTTAGTCATCATGAAAGTGAAAAATCATGTGTATGTTGTATATATCAAATTGAAGATTCATTTCACATTTTTTTGTAAAAAGTATAAAGTATCTAATTTCAAAAAGCTACAAAAATATTCCATTAATTGTTTTTGTAAAAATAAAAACACAGGTAAAAATTAATTTAAAAAATTAGAGTGTAATAATATAAACATCATTCAAAACTTTTTTAGAAGACATTATATGATAGAAAAGTATTTTCAACCGAAGAGATAAATAAATTTGGGTTTTAACATTAATTTAGATTATTGATTAATTAAAGAGAGAAAAATAAATATAATACATTTAATTTTCATAAATAACCATAGGATAGTAATATTCTTTATTTTATTGTGTGATTGACAATAATATTTTATTATCAAACAACTTAATCCTAAACAATCCTAATAATCAATAAGATTGTAACATAAAACCCTTGCCACTACGGAAATTTTTGAATCATAATATTTAGGAAATTAAGAAACATCGATAGATATAAAAATTACCATAATTTCAATAATAATATTTATAAAATATATTCATTTGTTGTATATACACTACATAAAATAAAAAACTAATGAGTATGGCGTGTTTCCCATAGAAATAAATGTGAGATAAAGATTCATTACCTTAGGCCAGATTTCGTTCATACATGTTTAGTCCTCCAGTATTATAGACATATATTTATTATAAATATATTACAGAAACATTATAATATATATCACACAAAATATGATTTACTCATATCCTTCCAGCATCAAATTATTAACAAAACTTTATTAAAGTCTCTATTTTGGATAATAATTTCTTCTGTTTTCATGTATGTCTTGGTTTGATAGTTTTCATCATTGTAATTTGATAATTCTTAAAGAATATTCATAATTTTAATATTGATAAAAATATCAAATATATTCACTATAAATTTATTTATATAAATCCATAAAAGGAAGACATAAAAAATGAATTACATCATCCCTGGAGTCGGTAAATCGTAAGAACGCATGAACGTTGTATCAATTTTTTTTACCGATATAAAAATATAAAGTTAAATAACTATTCAACATTAAATATTAATTTTTATATTATATATATCATATATATTCATTAAATATATACTTATTACAATACATGTCAAAAAATAAAAAATACATCACATTGCTTCAAGAAGGCGGTAGTCCACAAGTACGCATGAGTGACGATATCATTTTCCAATGGATTTGAAAGTAAGATGGTTGATGTGATATTATAATTAAATGAGTATAATAAGGTCATAAAAATCATATATAAAAATTAAATATATCATATATCTCTCTTTGAGAGTCGATGATGGAAAAAATTTGTATCGGTCCGTGACGCGGCAATACGTCTTACACACGATCGGCGATTTCATTTCCCATTTGATAGAAGAGCATGTGGATATAGTTTTGGAAATTAACATAATAAAATATTAGTATATTTAAGATTATTTTATTATTACTTCACAACATTTTGATAATATTTTAAGGATTTTTAAGAAGAAATAAAACACAAATGTTTGGTTTAGACTAACCCCTCTTATTCAAAAAACCTCTTTAGGATTTCTCCAAAAGCATTCCTAGAATAAATTTCCATTAAAATGGGGTCGTATAAGAATTGTTAAGGGACTTAAGTAAAAATTTTGGGTACTTATTATCTGAACCAAAAGGATCTGAAAGATTTGAGAGAATATGAGATGAAGGGTCCTTTTATAAGTAGGGAGGTGTAACAGCCCGAGATTTTATGAAAAATATTCTTTTTAATTTCATTAATGTCTTGTGTTGTACGCTACACCAAATGGAGCTTGCACAACACACATCCTTGACTTGCCTTGCATTACACGCAATCACGACCTTCCTCGATAGCGTGTGTAGTACGCAATAATGAGTTTCACTAAACAACAATATGCTATTAAAATATTATTAAAACTAGCTGTTATGAATAGTAATATCCATTTTTTTAAATTTTGTAAATTTTATTTTTTCAAAATGGAATTCATTTTTGGATTCGTAATATCGAAATTAGCTTAGGGTGAAATTTTGGTACTTTTCGGATAACTTGCATATTCTGATGAATAGTGAAAAGTACTAAATTTTAATTAAAAAGAACATTTTTAATAGAAATAATTAATAGTGATAAATTATTAATTTGTGTGGTTTTAAAGTATATTTAGAATATATTTTTACAATTTAATACAATTTTGGTCATTGGATGTAATTTCACATTTAAACCAGTTATAAACAAGTGTCAATCTTTTGATAGTTATTATCTCTTAAAAACACGCTATTTTTTTGACGATGTGAACTAATTTTTAAATTAATTAATGCAACTGATATTTTCTAAATTTGGTAAAATAGAAATCATTTTTGAATTCTTAATATCAAATATAGCTTAGGCCTAATTTTTGGTATTTTTCTGAAAACATTTAATTTTTGATGAATAGTGAAACCACTAAGTGGTAGTTAAAAAAATTGAATTTTTCATAAAACTTAATTTTACCGCTTCTGTGAGTGGAATTTCGAAAATCCGAGAGACACGGTTAATATCAAGGACTAAAATGTGGTTCAATGATATGAAAATAATTTTTGGTGAATAGTAACTTTTTACTTTATTTTACCACGGTTAAAATTAAATAGGGTAATTAAGGGTAAAAATGATATTATTATTACCCTAACACATATCCTAATTCTAATGGACAAGTGTAATTAGACCAAAAACAAACTTAGGAATAAAATATGTCCATGTAGGCGCACTTGGATTAGATTAGGACACTTATTTAAAGAAGGGTTAAAATAGTTAAAATCAAAGTTTAATAACTATATCATTTTTAATATGGGGTTATACATAAGATAAATTCGTCTATAAATATTCATTAGAAATCTAAAACGTTTTCCTACATAATGATATTTTATTTGTAATTTTTAGACATTAAATAATTTAATTTATTTATAACATAACGATGATGCAGTAATTATCTTATTAATGAAATATTGAGATAATTGATGTTATAAATACCCAAATAAATATAATATGAGAATTTTTATGAACTCCACTAATCTTATAGGTTAATATGACATGTTATTATTTATTTAATTAACTTTTATCGAACTAATCATTCTGTTATGATTTTCACAAAAATCAATTACCAAATAGTGTCAAAATTGACATAAAATATTTTTTAAAATAAATATTATATTCTTAATTGTTATTTTATTACTAAAAATCTAAGGTTCGGCCAAATGACTTAGATAAGGTTATATATATTATTAATAAACAACTTGGGGTTCTTTTGTCTTGATATAGTAAGTTTATTTACCTTATAGTAAAAGAACACAAGAAGACATGGAAAAAGTAAAATTATTTAACTTAATGTTAAATCTACATGATAATGTTAAAATAGGAACCTAAACTTGTCTAAATTCTATTGGATGATAGTATTTCGACCCATCCCCACCTTAGCCTCGAAATAAATCAATTTGGAGCTATTGAAAACCGAACATGACTTTATAATAAAATAATAATTTTAGTTACTCCAAAGGTGCCCCTCTCCTCCCTTATAAAAGGGCACCTCCTCCCTCTCTTCCTCACACCACATTGAGCCTTCAAGATCGGCCAACCCCAGCCAAATTCACTTTTACAATTCCCTAGAAATATCCTATAGGTTATGGTCTTCCTCAAAGACAAATCTTAGTACCCTAAGAGGAGGACTCAAAGAGGCGCTTCAAAGAAGAGGTAATGTCTGTTACCGATTCTTTCATCTTTATTTCTTCTTCTACTTCTTCTTCATAGGTTGTTTCATTATGAAGTAATAACATAATTATCACTTATATATTTATATGTTATTATAATTATGAAACAACCTTATTTCATCATCTATCCATCCTACGGAAAATGAAATCACCGCGTGTGCGTACGTACGGAATACTGTCTCTACACCGTGGTGTAATATATTTTCCACCACCACCTTACTTGGATGGGTATAATGGTGTAAATAATGACTATATATGACTATTATAAAGTTATATTGATTCTGAAATAGTATACATACACTCCAATATAATTACATGATCATGGGAATGGTATCATCGCTCGTGCGTACGTACGGAATACCGTCTCCACGATGTGATGTGATTCGTTCTACATGATATTCATTGCATAATGATTATATAAATGAATTTAATGAATAAATATGATATATAGTAAATTAATACCATTCTGGAAATGATGTATCTATAACCTAAAGAGAATAATAATAATTTATTCGACAAAACATGCATAAGAATAAAAAGTTATAAACACCCGAATAACAAGTAGCAATGAAATATTACTACCAAGAAACTAAGAATATGACCATATATGATATCATAAAAATGAGTATGATTCTGGAATAAGTCAATGACATTATTTAAATCATTATATAGGAGGTTCGGACACATATGAAGAAAATCGGACCTAAGGTAAGGGAAATATCACAATCTCATTTTTATCTGAGATTGTTTATACTTTGGTATTTACTGGGGTGTATTTTATCATCCACATCCATGTTTCCTCAATATGTAATATTATTTCCATCCACCTACAATTGTTTAAATCCAATTTTACCCTTCGGTGAGTTTTTAGTAAAATATATGAAAGAAATCTTTTGTCGTTTTTCGTACGAGGTACTTTTTGACTTTTCCGACAAAAGTATGAGAAGAATGTTTTTTTAACTTATACGGCATGAATGGATTTTTAAAACATTATTTCCAAGAAGATTCCTTTACATGTTTTCAAGTTTATTTTTAATCAACTTCTTTCAGTTTAGAATTTTATGAAATTTTTAGAAAGGAAAAGAGTTTTTGAAGTAGAAAGGATATTTTCCTCAAGAATGGAGTTCAAGTGTTTTATCAAAATTATATTCCATATAAGATAATATATGGTTCTATTTTTATCCCTATTATTACATTGATTTTATTATGTTGTGATGGAATTATTTTTATGAATTCCTTTATCTTATATGAATTGTTTTATGATGTCATGTTGTTTAAGAATCCCATTTTTATTACATGGGTTATGCTACGATGTATGGTTTATGATTTTGTGGCACATATAAGAATGGTATAATTATGAGATGGGTGAGACCTATATATCACTCCAATGAATTGGGTAAAGATTTTATATCTCATGAGATAGACATGGCTGGAACGGTAGGTTATACCGGTTTAGTGAAATAGTACTGAAACGAGGAGTGAACTCAGTTCAGAAAGGGACTTCTTCTACTAAGATAGTCTTGGAAATGAGTCTTGACTAATAAGAAATGATTCTCTATGATTATTTGTGTATGCCAAAATATTTCATGTTTTAAGTTATGATTATTGGGATTACATTTCACTACTATGATTTATCCCATGTTATGAAATTATAATCTCTTTTGCATGTGATGATTTCCAAAAGATATGTTCTTATGAATATGATGTGATTGATATTTCTTTTGTTTACCCTTAATGAGAATTTGAGCCCACCCTTTTATGTTTTCTTATCCCCAGGATATAAAGAAAGGATCCAGGTTTTAAAAAAAAGGAGATCTTTATGGGAGATGTTGAAGATCTTTCACCACGATTAGAAGATTATATTCTGAGTTTCCAAAGACACTAAAATATTACGGTCCTTGTGTGTGTGTTTTTGTTATGTACTAAGTATTACGCAAAAGTAATATAATTTCTATCTTCGTCATGCTTCGGGTCTCTACAGGAGGGGTCCCTATTTGAAATTTCCTACAAGAATAAAATATGATAAAGTCATTATCCTAAAAAATGATTCCAAAATTATCGAAATTAAATTGTTGTATATGAAAAGTATATATATCTCCATAAAATATGATTTATATATTTTTATTTAGAGAAAGAAACCATTTCGTTTAGGATAATTTAAAATCAATCCAACCGGCGTAATGAAATGTGGTTTTCCAAAGAAAATGTTTTTTTAAGTATGAGTAATTTTTATTTAAAATTTAATAATAAAATTGATTCCAATGGTTTAAATAGTATTAATAACGATATAACTAAACTAATTTTACTTTGAAAACCATTTTAAACCAAAATTTATCTTTGTAATTTCTATAATGAAAATACATTTTTGAATAAAAATTAGTATTTTCACTATTCATAGAAATATGAACTCTTCCGAAAATTCTCCAAAATTCACTCTAATATAATTTTCAAAAGATATTTTAATAATTTTATTTCTTTTTTTAAAATAAATTTTATAATATTAGAATACTTAATTTTAAAACTTATGGGTAAAATCTTATGAAATGAAATTATAGAAAAATACATTTTTAAGCATCAGCATTGATTTATTCTTATCCCATGGATTAAAAAAAATTGATTAATGATAAAAAAAATTATATAATATTTAATATATAATATATAAATTCCATTAATAATATTTTCTAATTTTCACTAATTTTTTTTATTAATATAAAACCACATTACATGAATAAAATTTTCTTTCTCTGAAATGCTTTGTTTTAATTTGAAATGATTGTAGTTTACATTTTTGATCAATTTATAACCAATGAATTCAGTTTACACATATGTAAATAGAATAAATTTTTTAATTTAGTTATTCTTATTCATGTCCAAAAATGTATCCGCTAAGCTATAATGGTATACTATATTATGGTTCATTTACAATCAGGGTTTCCTATATCACAACCTATCAAATAAGATAAATTTATTAGAAAAAATATAATTCAAAAAATATCAAGTTTCTACACTAAATGATACTATGTTAATTAAAAATTATATTGGTGCTTCTATTGATCCCACTAAAGTTATTTTCTATGGGTCTTAACACTATATATAGATTTAGCTCAAAGATTTCCTAAATTCTGTGATCCATGTTGACCACATATTCCTTGACCCAATTATATTTTGTAGCCTCTTTCCCTACTCCTAAATTTTTGGTGGGGAGATAATCATTATAAGATATTTATATTTGGATTCTTCAGCTGATGATAGCTTCATTTGACATGGTGGTTCTCATTTTACCATTTGTTGGGACCACATAAATTGTCCTAATGTCCGGAGTATGAAGTCTTGTATAGTATAGATTAGTATAGCAATTTACCTAGTTTTCTTTTTCATATGATTTACTCTCTTAATGTTGTTTATATTTGTTCTTATAAGGTCGGTTCTTGGGTTGTTATAGAGCTAAAGAAGTCATCCCAACCATCTTAGAGGAAATTGAGGTTAAAACAGTTACATTTAGTCACACCCAAAGGATAGATTTTTCTTATTTGAATTCCATTATGTTCATCCCATCATCAAAAATTCCATGTTATCCTGTTTGGGAATTCATACCACTCTCCTTCCTATAATTTTGGAATATAATAAACAAAATCTTCTTAGGTTCGTAGCTTTCTAAAATTGATGTTGCAAAAATAAATCATCTTTTGGAGGATATATTTAAAGATGAGTTACTCATATATGGTGTTCCCCACCATTTTAAGGTGTCTATAATAATAAGGCCAGTCAGTGAGGATTAATTACTTTGGCATCCTTTATTTTTTTACTTTTAATAGGATATTCACTATGATCTTGATTAAGTACCCCAGAACTTATTCATTCTCGAAAGAATACACTATATTCTTCTAGTCTTAATATAATGGGTTGTTATACTCTTTATTCCCTCTTATAAAGGATGTGGTTTTTCTTTCTTCCATTATGGGGGAGGAACCATGTGATATTCTATAGTTCTAAAAGTGGGATCAATGATATTTTAGTGTGATCAAAGAAATCTATAATTTATTATAATTATTTTCAAGGAAAATCTCAAATAGATTCTAGCGTGGGAGTTTTATATTGAAGGGATAGGTCAAATCCTTACATATAGAAATGAAATAATAGACCCTATAATTCTCATTTTTCTTTTTTTTAGGGATATATAACCCTAATATTTCATAATGTTTAAATGAATTAGTAGAAGAATTTATTATGGAGGTCTTCCATTCTATTGCTAATTCAGTCGGTAGGTTATTATACCAGACATATTTCAGTTCCTCCAGAGTATGTAAAAATAATTTGGTCCTTTATTCTGATTATTTCACCTATGATCCCATCATGGGTATAAATTGGGACATTAGGGGAGTACAATTATTCTGTAGGTCCTCAATTTTTTTCAGGATTAGGAATGTTGGTTTTCCAAATTTAGGTGTTGGATGAGTCACATCCACCAATTCTGGTTATGGATTCCTCTACGATTGTACCCATGCACATCTCCCTTACATAAACATCATTCAATATTATAGTATTTCCATTAATTTAATAAGATATTAATGGATTTTTTATTAGGTTAATTTTTGTGTATAGTTTTTGGAAGATCCAGGTATATTCTCCTCTCTCGCATTTATCGTTGATATCAAGTGTGAGTTAGTCTAAAGTATCTGAGATGACATGGCCTTATTTTTCATTCCAATAAAGGTAACTCCATATACACCTTGGTCATCATGTTTATTAATTCTCATTGACAGAGTCAAAATTTGGTTTTTTGAGTGGAATCCATTCTTTTCTATGGAGCAGTTCCATATGTTTGGGGTAGATTTTTTGTTGGAGAAATGAGTTTATTTTCTAGGAAGTTATACTATGACGGGATATTTCACCTTCTTAATTTAGTTTCAAGTAACATTAACTCATTAAAATATACTTCGTATTGGGATAACCTTTCATATATATAAATATGTTTAAATTCTTTATATAGAGGGTGGGATGCAGCAACACTCTTCCACTTTTCTCAAGATGAAGCTCAGTGAAGAGGTGGAAAGTAGGCATTTAAGGGAACCCCTGATTTTGAGTCTATCTCTAGTGAAGATTATATAGACCTTCATCAATTATTTCAATGTGGATAGTATTTTAGATAGAATCTTCTTCTTCTTACCATTTTTTTATCTGATTTGTACTCTGATTAGTTATCAGGGTCAATGTAGATGATGTTCGCCAATGCATATCGAAATGTGAAAATAAAATCCACATCTAAAGGGTAGGGAGATATATTTACCTATGAATATGTTTTGAATGAAAAATTCACAATACTCCCTAATATTTCCCAACTTAGTATATAGTTTCATCTTTCTGCCCTTATGATACTTCAATTTCTCTGGAAAAAATGGCCTGTTTTAGTGATTAATGAGGAGTAATATTGGTGGAAGAAATACAATCCATTATTGATAATGTATTGAAAGAAAATGATGGGTCACATGATGGTATAATATATTAATCCATATCATGTGAAACTTCCCCTGGTCTATATAAGACCAATATCAATTGGGGATAAAGAGGATGAGATATAAATTCCCCTACACTTATGATATGGGGTTGTTTTGATTCTACCATCATGAAATTTTAGACCCACTTGGGATTTGATGATCTCTAGGAAGGCAGAGGTGGTAAATATTCCCACAAACATATGGGTTAGGGTTGTTCTCATATTTATATGGTAGAATATATTGAGTCAAAAATTATATTTATTACTTTTAAATTCATTTAGTTTTGTAAATAACAAACTCTTTCTAAAATACATGTTTTCTAACTTTATTATGTACAATTTTTTGATAATTATTATATATAAAAATATACCTTTTACTATAATTTTAAATCCTTTGTAAGTATTAATACTAAAAAATAATAAATCTTAATTACAATATTCATAATGGGTATGAATCTAAAATATTTCATATTAACCTTTATCAGATCAGATGTTAGACTTTCTATCATGTCTTTCATACTTGCAATGTCCTAAACAAAGGGAATACCTTTTACACTATATAGGTTATCATAATTATGATCATAAATAATTACATCAGACAGAATAATTTTATATTCATAAAATGTAAAACTTATTTCTATCATAACAGAATACCTTTTACACAAAAATGCGGTAAGAAACACAACACCACACAATTAGTTACAGTATCGTCATTGGATTGAAAGGTGTCCAATTCAGTGTGAAAACTCCGAGGAATTTTATCTGGGGGTGTTCAAGATATCCATTGGTGTGAAGCTTATGAATATCTAGTCATTCGAATATTTTGGTGCACTCAATTTACATATTGATTACTTTTCACACTCAATTTTTCAAAAGAATCCATAGCATGAATAACTTATTACTAGACTTTGTGATTTTTTAGAGAGTATAATTCTAAGGAACCCTTTAGAGGTTATATACTGATGAATAAATTTTGAATAGTTACTCGTTTTTTATTTTTGTGATTTGGATCAAGGGATTCTAGTGATAGGAATTCATAGAATATGATATATCAGATCGAGGGATACCGGGGATAGGTAGATAGAGAATCTGATACTCAGATCGAAGGCTTCTGGGGATGGGAATATAGGGTTGTTCTGATCTTTTTATTGAGGTATTTCTTTGATGAGGAAATATTTACATTCCTAAAATTAATAAAAAAAATGGATACCTTTATCCTTGGTGATAGAATATATTACTTTTAAGTGAATAATAGATTATTATTTTAATATTCGTAAGTCATTATTACATTATTATACCTATTGTATTACCTGTTTCTTACAAGATTTATTTTTTTATGTGTATAAATTATAGTTTATCATTATATTCAAATTATTTTATTGTTATTTTTTACCACTATTAAACATATTTCGATAAAAAAAACTTTTGAATTAATCATAACCATCTAGATTATGATTTATTTACACTGATTAATCAGTATTACTATGAAAAACATTCTATTATTAGATTTAATCTTATTGTATATAATTATAATTTTATGAATTTTTTATTCAAACTAAGAAATGAGTCTAACTATTTTACTTCAAAGTTGTATGTGTATTGCATAGTTTAATTCAATTAAGTTATGTTTCAAGAACTATAATTCACCAACCCTTCTTTTTTGATTTACATATTTAGAAAATTATTACAATAATAGTGATTATATTTCATTATACAGATTCAATCATTGATATTAGAGAAGTATTCCAAAACTAATATACTTCCTCAAATTTTGTTCCTTTATAATTTCATGTTTGTTTGGTTTTGTTATGGACTATTTTTTTATTAAACATTTCTTACACTATATTTTTTTTAGAAATGAGTATTTGTATTTGTTTTAAAGATTGAAGGAATGAATATTGGTTCAATGGATAATATCAATCCTAATAGAACTCTTATTTTATATGGTACTGAATAAGAGTATTATAGAGATATGATGAATAATTGTTTTATCAATACTGGGGTCGATAACTTTTTTATGCTTACTGGAAAATATAAAATAACAGATAAAAAAGTTACAACTTTTACAAATTAAAAAAAGTTGTAATATCAACTCAACTATAGAGTAAGAAATACATTGTTATGTTCCATGATAAGAAAAATATATATTGAGATATCATCTTGTGAAGAATCAAATAGTATTTGGAAAAATCATGAGGTTACACATTCGGGTACATATAAAGTGGTTGAGACAATGAGAGAAATTTTTAGAGTTGGAAGTCAAGAATTATGTTTCTTACTGAGAGAAACTCTCACAACGATGCATGTGAGATTCATGAATATCATAAACAGTTTACAATATTTTTGTGAGAATGGTCTTGATGATAAATTACTTGTGTAAAATATTATTGACATCATTCATAATGAGTGTGAATTAAAGAGAATTGCAGTTAATGAAAATACAAAACTGAATAGCCTTTCCTTATATGATCTAATTATAACTCTTATTCAATATGAGAGTAGACTACAAAGAGATTATGAGAAAGAAAAAACAGGTTTGTTGCATTTTCTAAAACATCTACCTTACCTGATAAAGATCAATCTACTGAGAAAGTGGATAAGAATTACAGAAAGAATAAAGTAATTGTTAAATCAAATTCAAGTGACACCAAAATTTTTGAAATTTAGCTATCTAATTCTTATAAGAGGTTGAACAAAATCACTTTACATAATGATTTTCAATATTTTTATAAAAATTTCATAAGGATAAAAGTGATAAGAAGTATGAGGTCATTTGCTATAAGTGTATCAAAGCTCTACATGTTAGACCTAATTGTCCAAAGATAAAGAAAGAAAATATAAAGTATAATAATTTAGAGAGAAATTAAAAAAAAGAATCTCAAATAAAAAGTAATGAAATTGTTGAAAGATACTGACACTTGGAGTGCAGATGGAGGTGATTCTTCATAAACTTATTAAGATTAGGATTATTCTGGACATAAGAACATATGTCTTTTTTTCAATGTACCATAATGTAGATCATTGTTTTCTAGTTAAGTTTAGGGATACCAAATACATTAACAATATGTCCATAAGTTCTAATTATCCTGATGAAAAAAGTTTATGTATATTCAGGTGATGAATAATCCATAGTAGAAGATAAATCATTAACTTCTTAGGATTAGGTTTCTCATTTCTGAAAATTATTATAAAATGATAATTTCAATGTTTGTAGGAAACATGATATATATAATTAAATTATTACTATTTTGAAAAATAAAATAAGTGATATTGGTAAAGTTATTTATAAAGAAATTTTTTAAATGGAAATTATTTCTAAATATTTAGAATAATTTATTCCTGAGAAATAAAATCTTTTTAAAATTTATGAATTTTTTTTTAGAATTTTTTTGTGAAACTAAACTCAATTATAAGACTAATAATTGTAAGGAAAAGAATTTTTTTATTAAAAGAGCATAAAAAATTTATTCTTTGAATAAACTCTTTTCAACATTACCTCTGGAAATGATAATTTTGATAACATGTATTAACAAATCTGTCCTCGTGGTACTAGTTCTTGAATGGGTTTTACTCATAAAAAATAGTTTTCAATAATTGTTATTTATTCCAAAAAGTGATCCCTTTTGTTATAAATTTCATAGAGATTGTAATTTGATTTAATATTGTTCTCTTAATAAAGTTCAAACCCTATGATTTGACAAAGCCTATTTTTCGAAAAAAAAAATGTCAATTCATAATGTTTTTTCCTAAAATTACCAGACCCAAGAAGGTTTGGGTTCAAAAAGTATAATTGTTTTCTTTCAAGATAACAATGAAAGTACCATTGACAAAAATACTCAAGACATGGATAGTGTATGTTCGAGATGTATGAATAGAAAAAAATTCTTAAACATCATCAATGTTAAATAGGAAAAAGTTACTTTCAGAGATAATTCATAAGGAGAGATAATTTGAATAGGTTATGTTACCTTCTTATTAAATCATTAATTTTATATGTTTTATTTTTTATAGATCATAACCATAAACTTATAATAAAAATTCAATTTTTTGATGAAGGTTACCTTGTGAACTTTAGAAATGAAAAAACATTGTGCATAGTTACAAGGATGAATATTTTATTTCTACCCATGATCATGAGAATGATTACACACTTAACATAGAATACCTTAGGAGCCAAGACTTCCCCTTCCATAGTGAAATGAAAAATAAATCAAGGTTAGGGAATAATAGGTTAAGCTATTGTAACCTTAGGAAAATATCTAGGTTTACTAAGAAAATAAATTTTATAGACCTTCTAAAACATTGGTTTGATTATACAGTATTTTTTATCCCTATCAATTTGATAAGAACATAATTGTAGTTTTAAATCTATTAGTGATGTAACAAATTCTATTGTTTTATAGTTTTTGAATTGGTATTTATATGGACATACACTAATTGGGTGTATTTGGGGAAAGTAATATGTATATGTCTTAGTTGATGATTACATTAGATATACTTGAGTTTTTTTTTCTCACAAATAAATATGATGCTTTTTTTCAAATTTTTTGTAGGAAAATATAAAAACTAGAAACATTGTCCCTTGATAACTGTTCATAATGATCATGGTGGAAAATTTTTAAATTCTGATTTTGAAACCTTTTTTATTAAGAAAGGTATATAAAATTACTTTTCTTCTCCAAGAACCCCTAAGAAAAATATTGTTTTTGAAAGAGGACATAAAAATCATAAAAATCATAAAAATAACAACAACCATGTTGAGTTAACACTCATTTTCCAAATTTTTTGGGATAAATCATTTAGTACATCGTACTATACTATAAATAGATTTTGGATTAGGCCTCTTCTTAATAATACTCCTTATCAGTTTTGGACTACTATTAACCCAAAATTTTCATGTTTCGTTATATTTGGATATAAAGTACGCATCTTGAATAAAAAATATAACTTATATAAATTCACACCCAAATACGAAGAGGAAATATTTTTTGGATATTTCACTACTTATAAGGAAAGTATATATTTTAAAAAAATCATTTACAAATGAAGAATAGTATATGTTATGTTTTATGAAACAGGTCCTTTTTTTCAATGAAATCCCGACCTACTTCTTCAAATGTGATTTCTGAAACTAATTTTTAACCTTTGGTCAAAAGCTCTTATAATATGGATATAGATATAGAATTAAGTTCAAAAATTATTCGAAAGTAATATTTCTTACCTTATATTGAAGAATATACTTTTCAAAACCTAATAATTTAGTTATATCATAGGAATCATCCTAGTGATATTATAATTGGTGATGTTGATAATCTTGTTAGGACTAGGTGTTCCTTCAGAAATGAAATTGAACATCTATCTTTACATTGCAATTTGAACCTAAGAATGTGATGAGGATTTTATTAAGGCTATGAAAAATGATCTCAATGAGTTATAAAGGAACAAATTATATACTATAATTCAATGACCAGAAAAACATCTTTAATTGGAGTAAAAAAGGGTTTTCAGACATTAATGTGATGAAAATTGAATAATTTTTTGAAATAATGAAAAACTTTTTAATAAAGGTTATAACCAACAATAACGAAAATACTATGAAGAAAAATATAAACTGGTAGCCATATTATAATAATTTCATATTTTACTAGAAATTGTAGCATTTTTAAATTTCAAACATTTTCTAATTGAGGTAAAGTGTAATTTTCTTAATCGATATGTTCAGGATGATGTTTATGTTGAAAACACATAGTTTTGAAAATAAAAAAATGCTGAATATATTTATAAACCAACCAGATATTTAATTGGACTTAAATAAGCCCCTAGAGCCTGGTATGAAAGGTTATCATGATTGTTTTTACAAAACAACTTTGTTAAGGGAGTTGCAGAGTAGACACATATTATAAAATAAGTTAACAAAAATATAATTATTGTTCAAATTTATATTGATGACATTATATTCAGATCTACTAAAAACTATTTAATATATTTCTATGTAGATCTTATGAAATATGAGTTTGAGATGAGTATTATGGGTCTGTTAACATGTTTTCACGGTTTTCAAATCTCCCAAAAACAATAAGGAACTTATATTTCTCAATATAAGTATATAAAATATCTTCTTATAATGTTTGGATATGAAAATACTAAATTTATTAGTAATCTTATAGGTACCTAAAATACGTTACATCTTGATGAGTTTGTGAAACCAAATGATGAAAATATTTTTAGAGGTATGATAGGAAGTTTTGTGTACTTTTCTTCTAGTAATCCAGATTTAATGACTACTATATACTTATATGTAATATTTCATGATAGTCTAATGGAATCCCAATTAAAAGTTGTAAAAATAATTTTTGTTATCTAAAGGTAACAATGGAACTAAGATGTTTCTATTCTTTAGGAAATGTTTTTGAATTAAAAATTATTTAGGATGATGAATTCGGTGGTTGTATAATGGATAAAAAATACTTTCAAAAATTATCATTTACTAAGAGATTAATTAGTTTCTTGAACTTGTAAGAAAAAACACTCATTAGAACATTCCACTGTTGAAGGTGAATATGTGGCAGCTGGAAGTTGTTGTTCTCAAATGTGGTGGATAAGACACATGCCCATAGACGATGGAAATAGTTTTACAGAAACTCAAATACTTTGGGATAACCCAAGTGTCATTGGCTTAAGAAAAAAACTCGTACATCACTCATGTACTAAGAACATATATATTAGACACCATTTCCTTCAGGATCACACACTAAAAGGTTATTTCATTTTACAATCTATTAGAATGCAAGAACAAATTAATGATATTTTTTTAAAACATCTTCCATCTAATAGAATTCAATACATTAAATAGAAGCGATGAATGATCAATATAAAAATATCTTTCATGTAAACTACTTACTAACACATCTCTTTACTTTTAGGTAATCATTTTCATAGGAGGAGTATATATTTTTTAGGTTTTTTAAAATAAATTATGTTTTCAAAGTTTTATTTTTCATAAAAAAAATATCATATTCTATTTTCCAGACTCTGCCTTGTTATAAAATTTTGGGAGCCATTCATTCTAAACTATTTATCATGATTCTGAAGTTTTTAGAAAAACTTTTCGATCTCACTTTTTTGTCTCAAATTGTTTTTATAATGAGTTTTTATCATAATTTGTTTTCTATTATAACTACTTTTATTATTTTTTGACAAAAAAAATTATTATTCAATATTTTATAATCAAAACTATTGTATTTAGTAACAATCCAAGAATGGGTAATTGTATAGATGATGATTTCCACTCTATAATGTGTTCTTTTATCTTTTATGTTTTTACATAATTTCATTAAAATACTCTATTTTATTATTGTTTTTCATTTTAGTTTTATAAAATTTTCATTTATTTTTTTAAAAAACATTTGTTAAATTTTTTTATTAAATATATTCATCCCTAATATGATTAATATTTTGAAACCTCAAAAGTTCTTAAATTCTTCAAATCTCAATTCAATCAATTTTTAAATGTCATATTAGAGGAGTTTTAATCTCAAACCATTTGATTTTTTTGGATGTTCAAGTTTCACCTTGACTTTCCATATAAAGGGATCCCCCCCAATGTCCCACTTCGTTTGGCCACTTCTTTATGCCTCGTGTTTCTTCTTTAATTGAGTTGTCCTGTCCAAAAGATTCATTTCTTCTGATTAACTTGTATTACTATTAATACAACGATGTCTACTAAAGATTATAAGAACTGTTAATCTTCAATGAAATGTTAACAATAAGAGACTATTTAGAAAAATATGATTTTACTTTGAGAACATATATTATGTTTCATGGATGGGAATAAAAATTTATAGAATAGAATGTGAATGATATTGAAATTTTTTTCCTACATTTATTCATGATTTATATGCTTCTATTAAATAATTAAAGGAAGAAAGAATACTCAAGTTTTCTATTGCGATGAATGAGAAATGATATAAGTTATCTTATAGGAAGGTTGCAGGTTTTATTTTTATATCCTCAAAAGGGAAATCTATTTTTCCATCTCAAAAAATTCATGATGAGCATAGTACTTATAATATAATGATTATGTAAGAGTCTTTGTATGGCCATTATGAGAAAGGTTGGATGGTTATACATCTGACCCCTAACAATCGCATAATTTTTATATTGATTCGGAGGTTTTTAATTCCAAGAAAAGGATATCATGATACTCTAAAAGATTCTAATTTTTTCATCATCGGATATTTAGTGAATATGATAAAGATCAATCTTATTTGATTTATCTTTCATACCCTTAACAATGTCATGTATGGTTCCATCATGTTAATGAATATAATTTTTTGGTCTATGATAAGCAAGTTAGGGATTGAATGCTTCATATTTTTTAATCTTGTTACTAAAAACAGTTTGAAAAAGGTGATGTTTTTTAATATTAGTGATGATACAATGATGATGATGCATTCTAATTTTTATAAAGAAACACAGTTTATTATTAAGAAAACTGGGGGTGCGTCCTTGGAAATGTAACTATCATGAAAAGTTGAGTACGTCTATTCTAAGAAGAAAATAAAAGGAAATAATTACCATTCTAAGAAATAAAATAAAAAAGATAAAGTTCTAGATGATTTTTATGATGAATGGATAATAAATAAAGAAGAAATAAATTATGAGGTCTAGAAATAAGAATTGGCCTACCTGAGGCTAAATCCCAAAAGCTACATGCCTATGATACACTTGAGATTGATTAAAGAAATAAAAAGATAAATAAAAAGTTTAAAGGAGTTAAAATTCATGAAATCATTTGGAAGTTGTTAAAATGGCCCTAAGAAATTTTTTCCTCTAACAAATCATATCGATCAAGAAAATATAGATACCAGATTAGGTTTTAAAGAAATAGAAGTTGTCCATGTTGATGTACCATTGACACAAAATAGAGGAAAGGTTAGAGTTCTTGATGAATAATTCATACCAAATTGATAAATATAATCAATAAGAATCAGAACAAATTGGTAATGTAGATTTAAGAATAAATACACAACTCCAATACGAGTTTCATAAAGCAGTAGATGAATAGGTTATTGGGATTGATAAATTAGGAAAAAATAGAAACTAATAAGAAGGAGTTATGTATTAATTTTTTGAAGACTATATTGATGAAAAAGTATATGATTAGGAAAATGATGAAAATTATGAAGAAGGTGAATAATAAGACAATGATGAATAATAAGACAATATTGATGAGAATGGAATTTAATTTGATAAGTCTTCCTTAGGATCATCTGATGAATATTCTTCAGAATTACCTTCCAAATTTGATCTAAAAGAAAAATCTCAATTCTATGTAAAGGAAGAATTAGAAGAGGAGGAATATCAATTATAAAATAAGAAAAATGAGGGAAAAAATTCAAAGGAAGATTATGGTACAACTGAAACTAATGAAAAATACATAATTAAATTATCTAACAACAATGAAGTTGGTGGAAATTTTTCTAACAAATCTGATAAATGGAATGAAAAAGAAGTTGAAATTGGAACCATCCATGTCAAACTCTCTAAAACTGAGAAAGAAGAATCAGATTCAGTGAATATGATAACTGCTCGAGGAGATTACTTCATTATACAAGATTTAAAAATTCATAAAGGAATAATACCTTATTTACAAGACTGGCGGAAAGAGAAGAAATGATTCAAAAATGCCTTGATCAAAAATAGGTGTAACACCCCAAGTTTCCTCGGTATGTTTCCTTTCGAATAATGCAATGGCGTGCGTTGTACACAACTTTGAGATTTTAAAACACCATAACCAATCAAACTAGCCGTTATGAATAGTAATACCTACTTTTTGAAATTTTATAAATTCTATATCTCAAAATGGAATTCATTATTGGATTCATAATATCGAAATTAGCCTAGGGTGAAATTTTGGTACTTTTTGGATAACTTTCATATTTTGATGAATAGTGAAAATTACTAAATTTTAATTAAAAACAACTTTTTGAATCAAAATAATTAATAGTGATAAATTATGAATTTGAGTTGTTTTAAAGTATATTTAGAATATATTTTTACCATTTAATATAATTTTGGTCATTGGACATAATTTTACAATTAAACCGAACATAAACAAGTGTCAATCTTTTGATAGTTATTATCTCTTAAAAACACGCTTTTTGTTTTGACAGCGGGAAATAATTTTAAATTTATTTCTGCCACTTCTGTGTTTTGAATTTAGAAAAATGGATTCCATATTTGGAATCATGATTTTAAAATTGTTTAAATAGGTAACTTTTATTTTTAGACATTTTGAATAATTACTGCGGTAAATATTTTATTTACCATGGTTAAGGGTAAATCCGGTAAATAAGGGTTAAAAATTAATATTATAATAATTCTAAATTACTCTAAAACGTGTCTTAAAACTATTGGTTGATTCAAGGTCGACCATGGGCATCTTTGGGTCTATTTTGGGACCCCATGGATCCACTTGTAAGTGATAATGACACTTTATTTTAATTAAGTTAAAATAAATACAAAAATGACACAACCATATATCTTTTAACAAAACAATTGTTACAGAGGGTTATATATGTTGGATTTTAGATTATAAATATTCCTTAGAAAGATAAAAAGATTTCCTATATAATGATATTTTATTTATAATTTTTAGACATTAAATAATTTAATTTATTTATGACACAATGATGATGCAGTAATTACTATAATAGTGAAAAATCATTATAATTGTTATTAAAAATACCCAAATAAATATAATATGAAAATTTTAATGAATTAAAATAATTTTATAGGATAATATGATATATTAGTATTGATTTAATTGACCTTTTTCGAAGTAATCAATATGTTATGAGTTTAATAAAATTCAACTATTGAATAGTGTCAAAATTGACATAAAAAAGTTTTTAAAACAAATATTATATTATTAATTGATATTAAATTCCTAAAAATATAAGGTTCGGCCAAGAGACTTATATCATGATAGGTGTATCATTAATGGACCACTTGGTGGTCGATTGTATGTATATGGTAAGTTTATTAACCATATAATATAAAAATACAAAGAGACATTGTAAAAGTGAAACTAATTAACTTAGAGTTAATACTTAAAGATAAGGTTAATATAAGTACCCAAACCTATCTAAATTCTATTGGTTGAGTTGTTTGCGACCCATCCCCACCTTAACCATTGAATAGTCAACTTTTGAGCCATTGGAAACCGAATATGAATTTATTATAAACTAATATCTCTAACTTTTCCAAAGGTGCCCCTCACCCCTCTTATAAAAGGGCACTCCTCCTTCTCATTTCTTCACACCTTCAAAGCCCTTTGGTTCGGCCAAACCCTGACCAAATACTATCTCAACTTACCTCAATACAACCTAGAGGCCTTAGTTTGATCAGAAATCCAACCTAAGGAGCCCTTTTGATCAAATCAAAAGGAAGAACCCGAAGAAGAGGTAATGTTTTCACCACCCCTTTTCAAGTTCCTTTCTTCTTCCACTTCCTCTTTCTTTGTTATTTCCATTATAAAATAATAAATCCAGTATCATATATATAGTGTGATGTTATTATAAATATGGTACAACCATATTCAGTATTCTATCCATCCTTTGAATAACATTTCACCATACGTGCGTACGTACGGCTTACCGTCTCCACGTCGTGGTGTAATTGTTATTCAATATATTATTATTTGGATGGGTATAATAATGATGTGTAACTCATGTAAATAATAAATATAACATGATAATGATTATGTATATATTATATAAAATCCAATTATATATTATTTTAATATCAAAAGAATGATATTGTCACTCGTGCGTATGTACGGACTACCGTCTCCACGAACGCGATGAGATTCATTGTCCATCATATCCATTCAAGTATAATTATCATTTGATGATTTAAAAATAGTATCTAAGGACTTGATATCATTCTGGATATGAATAATATACATCCCATTAATAACGAATATGGCTCACATAACAAAGAATATAAAGTAAAATGAACCCGTTAACACCCGAAATAACGATAATTCTAAGATATTATTAACAAATCAATGTTAAAAGATCATATATGATATCATATTAAAGTAAATGATTCTTTTATTATTCAATAACAATTATTTCACCATTATACAGGAGGTAAACCTACCATCTAACAAGGAAAAAGTATAAGGTATTTTCTTGTCTCACTTTCAATTCCGTGAGATTTCCATTTTTCGCCACTAAATTATTGAAAGTGGTGTATTGTGTACTGCCATTTGATATATATTCATGATTCTATTTATATTCATGTTATTCTGTAAATCATTTGGTGGTTATTAACTTTTGGCCATACGACTCAGTTGATTAACATGGTAAGGGGTTTCTTATCTCACTTTTAATTTCGTGAGATTTCTATTGATCACCACTTAATTATTGCATGTGGTGTATGTGTACTGCCAATGATTGTATTCATTGTGTAATATACTTTAATTTATGGGTATTTACATCATCATGGTATGATAATTCTTTCATGGCTGTATGTTTCGTATGTTACCTAATCGGTAAGGGAATTTGAGATTTCAATTCCCACTCATTTGGCTTTACACATATTTCATTGATTATATTACTCCATGATTATGTGTGGAATCACTATTCATTTAATTATGTCATAATTTCCACTCCCCTTCCTGTGGATATAAGTTTGATACACATAATCACTCATTGGTAATTCTCAAGTCATTGATATGAATTTGATAAGAGTAATTTTAACTCATTCACCATTTGTTGAGTTAAACATCCAATTCGTTGGTGTTGTTTTTACAAGAATATGTGTGAATATCCTTTGATTGTTTTACACTGAATATCCAATCCTATTTAGTGTATTTATATTTTTCACACATAATTATGTCGTTGATTTATCCTTAACCTAAGGATACGGCCTTTATGAGAGATTTCATCTCAATTTACATTCCATTGAGACTTCTTTGTTGATATACACCAAATCACTTTTATGTGGTGTATATAATGTACTTTGACATAGTATATCATGAATCCCTTTATTCTCATGATATTACAAAGTTTTGATTACCTCAATTATTTGTATTCAAGTGTCTCTTTTGGATAGAATCTCTAACTAAAATACCATTTTTAAATGTTTTAAAGACTTATTATTCTAAATCATGCTCATTAATGTCCATGTTTTAAAAATGGTTTAAGGATTTATTTCTATGGACATTAAAGTTTTAAAATCAAAACTCCTTTTAAAAGTTTCAAAGTGGTATGGGACACTTTGATTCAAAAATCTATTTTAAATGGATTCTTGACAGATATTGTGACTTTTGAATGATTTCAAGAAAAGGGGGATATTTCTCTCAAATTGTTTTGATCTATGTCAATATCCTTCATTATTATTGATTGAGGTTAATGTGATACAATACAATCTTCCATATTATATCGAATGAGTTATGTTTGACTGTGGATGTGTTATTTTTATAGCATTCATGGTTTATGAGTAAAGTATTGACATTTCGTATGTTAGTTCCAATAAGAATGTTTGTGTTATATTTCAACCTTTACTTCATATGAATGTGTTGGACAAGTATGTTCCAGGTTGGGGACTGGTTAAAGTAAGCCCTCCAGGTTGGGGACTGGTAAAAGTAAGCCCTCCAGGTTGGGGACTGGTAAAAGTAAGCCCTCCAGGTTAGGGACTGGTAAAAGTAAGCCCTCCGGTTTGGTCTCCGGTTATTAGAGGCACTCCGGGTTGGTGTCCGGTTATTAGAGGCACTCCGGGTTGGTGTCCGGTTATTAGAGGCACTCCGGGTTGGGTTCCGGTTACAGTTAGCCCCAAGGTCTTGGGACGAGGCCTTGAAAAGAAATTAAAGTTTAGCATTATGCATTCCATCATTATGAATGTGTTTATTGATATTGCATGTGATCATTCGACTAGTAGAATGTCCATGTGAGTATGTAAATGGCATTATTTCATTTTACCTTTGCCATTTTATGCTGAAGTTCAAGTTTAAAAGGCTTTTGTTTTAGTTATAAATTGCCTTAAGTGTTTATACTTATTTATGAAAGCTTCTGCTATAATGTTATCCTTACTGAGCATCTGAGCTCACCCCTTTCAATGTTTTATTTTTCCCAGGATTATGAAGAAGTAATTTATGAATGACCTGCAGGGATAGTATGAGGGGATATGAAGACAAGATGTTTTTTATGATGTAATGTAAAAAAATTATGGATGTATCTAGTTATTCCAAGGCTACTAAACTAATCGGTCTTTCGATACTTGATCTTTCTCGTGATCATGCCAATGTTATGTAATAAAGCACCGACTCTAGGTAACTAGGGTCGGGGCGCTACAGATGGTATCAGAGGAAGTTTAGTACAAACCTTGGTAGCTAGATTTAGATAAACTCTGATTAGAGCACGTAGACCTAAGATGAACTTTGAGGATTAGTATAAAAGAACTTCCTAGAATTTTGGTATTGTGGAGATTTTGTGAGTTTTCCGAGCAATACATCCCTGTCTGGATACGAGCAGGTAGAGGCGGCTCTGGAACAGATGTACCTAGGGGTAAAACCCGAAAACACCGCTTTGAGCTTGACTCGAACGGGAACTGGTGCACGACAACGGGCCTTGTTGCACTCTTGGTTACGGAACTCCCGGGGGATATGCTTAGGATAATTTACATTTTCTTTACAAACCGATTTAATTAATATATACATAAGATGAGAGTAAATGACCTTGGTTAATCCTAATATGTTTCAAATTGATAATATGGTGACATTTTAATCTCTAAATGATTTTACGACTACTATTACTCACACAATGCTTTCTGGTTTTAGTCAATGGCTGGATTCCAAGGAAGTCATAGTGACTTTGAGAATGATGTACAAGGTGGGAACGGTGGTGGAAATGAGCAACAAAATGGAATGTTGATAGGCGTAAAAGATATCGTCTTTATGCCAAATCAGTTTTCCAAAAATATGATCAACAACATATATATTAACCAACTCCCAGACTCAACAAGGAAGAGAAAGGTGATAAATGATAAGATCTCCAGCAATGGAGACCATGGAGAAAAGAAACCTCAATTTTCATCATGCAGGAAATGTGGAAAGAGACACCCAGGAAAGTGTCTCAATGGGACAACGAAATGTTTTACGTGCGGGAAGGAAGGACATAAAGTAAAGAATTGCCGAAGAAAAATGAAGAGTACTATGGAAGAAGATAAAAATGGTCCCAAGAGTCCATTTACAGTCATTTGCCGTAAATGTAGGGGACCTGGCCATTACCTGAGTGAATGTCCTATTCTATATAATATTTTCTTGGTCAAAGAAGAAGCTATGTGGAAATAAATGGTTGGAGAAAAATTTAAAAAGTATTAGCACTCCTTGTTGATGTGTTTACTTTGGAATAATTTTCTCTTGTATTTGTAACCCTGCTGTTTTCCATGTGAGAATGATATTTGAGGAAGAATTGTCTCTTCTCTTGTGGATATAGGTATAAATAACCATTTGGTTTTATATGATCATTGGGGTTTGAGAAAATGATAAGTTATTATAATTTGGGATGAAAATGAAAAGTATGATATAACATTTGTGGTTAAATTATGTTATTTTGAGGAATTTATCTCATTTTGGTAATATAATAAAATATAGTAGACCGTGTGACAACCCATCGCGTCGGACATAGCTGTGGGAATCGAACCCACAACCAAAGTGCGAATGAGATTTATCGCCTACCACTGGACTATGTGAAGTCCCTGGTTAATGTGACTATTTTTTTTGTTAAATGATTTTATTGATCAATAATAAGATGATTTGGGTTCTTATGTCTTATCAAATGAATACCCTTGGTATAGGAAAATGATTTGGTGATTAAGTGATAAATGTTATTTTGGAAGATGTTCGCTTTGTTGGAAACACTATATGCCCAAGGAAAATAGAATACAATGGGGTTTCATTTGTAGATTAATGGTGGATTTTTATCTACATTTTTATTATTGATTTATAGTGATTTGGGTTATTTATGGAAATTATTAACCTATAACAGAGAATATGTGATGATGTTAATTACTTTTAAGTATGTGACTTTAAGAGTATTTGATGTCATTTGGAGATACAATGTAACATGGGAGACTACATAATCAAATTATTCTATGATTTGGGTTTCAATATTAGTTTGGATTATATTAAAGGATTTTAAGGACAATTGGTTATTGAATGGTATCTATTTAACTTTGGGGTATTGTTGGTTTAATTTTAGAAATTAAGATTACTGCATATTTATCTCAATGAATATTCTTTTGGGGAATCATTAGATCATTCACTAACCATTTTGGTTTTGATTAATCTTCAAAGACAATGTAAATATATGGTTTATCCTGCACGGATCATGTGATTCTATAGAAGTTTATTCTATCTCTTCCAGTGTGACCAAGTCTTCTTGAATACTCATCGTTTTAAAAAAAATTGAGTTAGTGGTGGAAATTTATTAAAGAATGAAAATTTACTTAAAATGTAAGTATATCTCATAATTTTCTTAGACAATATCATAAATGAATTCCTCTTCCTTATGTAATGTAACTTTAAAAAAATGTTGTCCGTTTACTTTCCTACTAGGAGACTAATGGTCGTTTGTCCCAACACAAGTTTGTGGTTTTCTCATTGTTAACTTTCTCCTGATCATGATTTCTATCCCTCTCCATCAGAACTTGACACTTAGTGTATAATCCATATCCATGTTTTCTTACATGTAATCCTAGTATGGGTTATCTTGGATGACCCTTATACCTCTCTTTCTTTCTTTTAAAGTGATAGTTTTATTGGATCTTTTTCCGATGTGGGACTTTCCATTATATTCCCAAGAAAATTTTTTAAAATTGCGAGGACGCAATTTATTGAAGGAGGGGATAATGTAACACCCCAAGTTTCCTCGGTATGTTTCCTTTCGAATAATGCAATGGCGTGCATTGTACACAACTTCGAGATTTTAATACACTATAACCAATCAAACTAGCCGTTATGAATAGTAATACCTACTTTTTGAAATTTTATAAATTCTATCTCTCAAAATGGACTTCATTTTTGGATTATTAATATCGAAATTAGCCTAGGGTGAAATTTTGGTACTTTTTGGATAACTTTCATATTTTGAAGAATAGTGAAAATTACTAAATTTTAATTAAAAACAACTTTTTTAATCAAAATAATTAATAGTGATAAATTATGAATTTGAGTTGTTTTAAAGTATATTTAGAATATATTTTTACTATTTAATATAATTTTGGTCATTGGACATAATTTTACAATTAAACCGAACATAAAGAACTGTCAATCTTTTGATAGTTATTATCTCTTAAAAACACGCTTTTTGTTTTGACAGCGGGAATTAATTTTAAATTAATTTCTGCCAATTCTGTGTTTTGAATTTAGAAAAATTGATTCCATATTTGGAATCAGGATGTTCAAATTGTGTAAATAGGTAACTTTTATTTTTAGACATTTTGAATAATTACTGCGGTAAATATTTTATTTACCATGGTTAAGGGTAAATCCGGTAAATAAGGGTTAAAAATAATATTATAATAATACTAAATTACCATAAAACGTGTCTTAACCCTATTTGTTGATACAAGGTCGACCATGGGCATCTTTGGGTCTATTTGGGGACCCCATGGATCCACTTGTAAGTGATAATGACACTTTATTTTAATTAAGTTAAAATAAATACAAAAATGACACAAGCATATATCTTTTAAAAAAACAATTGTTACAGAGGGTTATATATGTTGGATTTTATATTATAAATATTCCTTAGAAAGATAAAACGATTTACTACATAATTATATTTTATTTATAATTTTTAGACATTAAATAATTTAATTTATTTATGACACAATGATGATGCAGTAATTACTATAATAGTAAAAAATCAAAATAATTGATATTAAAAATACCCAAATAAATATAATATGAAACTTTTAATGAATTAAAATAATTTTATAGGATAATATGATATATTATTATTGATTTAATTGACTTTGTTCGAAGTAATCAATCTGTTATGAGTTTCACAAAATTCAACTATTGAATAGTGTCAAAATTGACATAAAAGAGTTTTTAAAACAAATATTATATTATTAATTGATATTAAATTCCTAATAATCTAAGGTTCGGCCAAGAGACTTATATCATGATAGGTGTATCATTAATGGACCACTTGGTGGTCGATTGTATGTATATGGTAATTTTATTAACCATATAATATAAAAATACAAAGAGACATTGTAAAAGTGAAACTAATTAACATAGAGTTAATACTTAAATATAAGGTTAATATAAGTACCCAAACCTGTCTAAATTCTATTGGTTCAGTTGTTTTCGACCCATCCCCACCTTAACCTTTGAATAGTAAACTTTGGATCCATTGGAAACCGAATATGAATTTATTATAAACTAATATCTCTAGCTTTTCCAAAGGTGCCCCTCACCCCTCTTATAAAAGGGAACTCCTCCTTCTCATTTCATCACACCTTCAAAGCCCTTTGGTTCGGCCAAACCCTGCCCAAATACTATCTCAAATTCTATCACTAGAACCTAGAGGCCTTAGTTTGATCATAAATCCAACCTAAGGAGCCCTTTTGATCAAATCAAAAGGAAGAACCCGAAGAAGAGGTAATGTTTTCACCACCCCTTTTCAAGTTCCTTTCTTCTTCCACTTCCTCTTTCTTTGTTATTTCCATTATAAAATAATAACTCCAGTATCATATATATACTGTGATGTTATTATAAATATGGTACAACCATATTCAGTATTCTATCCATCCTTTGAATAACATGTCACCATACGTGCGTACGTACGGCTTACCGTCTCCACGTCGTGGTGTAATTGTTATTCAATATATTATTATTTGGATGGGTATAATAATGATGTGTAACTCATGTAAATAATAAATATAACATGATAATTATTCTGTATATATGATATAAAATCCAATTATATATTATTTTAATATCAAAAGAATGATATTGTCGCTCGTGTGTATGTACGGACTACCGTCTCCACGAACGCGATGAGATTCATTGTCCATCATATCCATTCAAGTATAATTATCATTTGATGATTTAAAAATAGTATCTAAGGACTTGATATCATTCTGGATATGAATAATATACATCCCATTAATAACGAATATGGCTCACATAACAAAGAATATAAAGTAAAATGAACCCGTTAACACCCGAAATAACGATAATTCTAAGATATTATTAACAAATCAATGTTAAAAGATCATATATGATATCATATTAAAGTAAATGATTCTTGTATTATTCAATAACAATTATTTCACCATTATACAGGAGGTAAACCTACCATCGAACAAGGATAAAGTACAAGTAAGGGATTTTCTTATCTCACTTTCAATTCCGTGAGATTTCCATTTTTCGCCACTAAATTATTGAAAGTGGTGTATTGTGTACTGCCATTTGATATATATTCATGATTCTATTTATATTCATGTTATTCCTTAAATAATTTGGTGGTTATTAACTTTTGTCCATACGACTCAGTTGATTAACATGGTAAGGGGTTTCTTATCTCACTTTTAATTTTGTGAGATTTCCATTGATCACCACTTAATTATTGCATGTGGTGTATGTGTACTGCCCATGATTGTATTCATTGTGTAATATAATTTAATTTATGGGTATTTACATCATCATGGTATGATACTTCTTTCATGGGTGTATGTTTCGTATGTTACCTAATCGGTAAGGGAATTTGAGATTTCAATTCCCACTCATTTGGCTTTACGCATATTTCATTGATTATATTACTCCATGATTATGTGTGGAATCACTATTCATTTGATTATGTCATAATTTCCACTCCCCTTCCTGTGGATATAAGTTTGATACACATAATCACTCATTGGTAATTCTCAAGTCATTGATATGAATTTGATAAGAGTAATTTTAACTCATTCACCATTTGTTGAGTTAAACATCCAATTCGTTGGTGTTGTTTTTACAAGAATATGTGTGAATATCCTTTGATTGTTTTACACTGAATATCCAATCATATTTAGTGTATTTATATTTGTCACACATAATTATGTCGTTGATTTATCCTTAACCTAAGGATACGGCCTTTATGAGAGATTTCATCTCAATTTACATTCCATTGAGACTTCTTTGTTGATATACACCAAATCACTTTTATGTGGTGTATATAATGTACTTTCACATAGTATATCATGAATCCCATTATTCTCATGATATTACAAAGTTTTTATTACCTCAATTATTTGTATTCAAGTGTCTCTTTTGGTTAGTATCTCTAACTAAAATACTATTTTTAAATGTTTTAATGACTTATTATTCTAAATCTTGCTCATTAATGTCCATGTTTTAAAAATGGTTTAAGGATTTATTTATATGGACATTAAAGTTTTAAAATCAAAACTCCTTTTAAAAGTTTCAAAGTGGTATGGGACACTTTGATTCAAAAATCTATTTTAAATGGATTCTTGAAAAATATTGTGACTTTTGAATGATTTCAAGAAAAGGGAGATATTTCTCTCAAATTGTATTGATATATGTCAACATCCTTCATTATTATTGATTGAGGTTAATGTGATACAATACAATCTTCCATATTATATCGAATGAGTTATGTTTGACTGTGGATGTGTTATTTTTATAGCATTCATGGTTTATGAGTAAAGTATTGACATTTCGTATGTTAGTTCCAATAAGAATGTTTATGTTATATTTCAACCTTTACTTCATATGAATGTGTTGGACAAGTATGTTCTAGGTTGGGGACTGGTTAAAGTAAGCCCTCCAGGTTGGGGACTGGTTAAAGTAAGCCCTCCAGGTTGGGGACTGGTAAAAGTAAGCCCTCCAGGTTAGGGACTGGTAAAAGTAAGCCCTCCGGTTTGGTCTCCGGTTATTAGATGCACTCCGGGTTGGTGTCCGGTTATTAGAGGCACTCTGGGTTGGTGTCCGGTTATTAGAGGCACTCCGGGTTGGGTTCCGGTTACAGTTAGCCCCAAGGTCTTGGGACGAGGCCTTGAAAAGAAATTAAAGTTTAGCATTATGCATTCCATCATTATGAATGTGTTTATTGATATTGCATGTGATCATTCGACTAGTAGAATATTCATGTGAGTAAGTAAATGGCATTATTTCATTTTACCTTTGCCATTTTATGCTGAAGTTCAAGTTTAAAAGGCTTTTGTTTTAGTTATAAATTGCCTTAAGTGTTTATACTTATTTATGAAATCTTCTGCTATAATGTTATCCTTACTGAGCATCTGAGCTCACCCCTTTCAATGTTTTATTTTTCCCAGTATTATGAAGAAGTAATTTATGAATGACCTACAGGGATAGTATGAGGGGATATGAAGACAAGATGTTTTTTATGATGTAATGTAAAAAAATTATGGATGTATCTAGTTATTCCAAGGCTACTAAACTAATCGGTCTTTCGAGACTTGATCTTTCTCGTGATCATGCCAATGTTATGTAATAATGCACCGACTCTAGGTAACTAGGGTCGGGGCGCTACAATAGGAATCACTAAATTTTATTATATAACAGGTGACCTGGAACGAAGATTATTTTAAAAATGAAATTTCTAAAGAACATTAGAAGGCATTAAATAAATTTATAAAATTATCTCATCTGTATGATGATGATATCAAGTTATATGATGAAAATTTTGAATATATGAATAAGTTTTTCAGTGAGTCCAAAAAATATTTTAATCTTTTATCAAGAGATATGGTACATAGAATGTAGTTTTCAGTCAATTTGAAAGGTTTAACTGATAATTGGACCAACCAAGTTAAATCCATAAATTGAAAGATATAAAACTTTTAATTGAAAATAACCAGACTCAATTACTATAAAGAAAAGTTCCATCTTTTTAAAAATCAATATCAGAAAGTTTTTGAGAAATTTCAGTCTCAGGAGGAAAGAATATAAATGATGGAGGAGGAAAGAAAAGAGTTGAAAAAAATAAAAAACATTGTGAAATATTAAATGAAGAAAGGTTAAATATTTTCTTTCTGAAATTTTTTTCGTTTCTCTTTCAAAAAAACATTTGTATTATTTAGTTATGAATCAATTATTCTTTTCAAATATTCATTATTATTTATAAATGTTTTCCAATTCTGATTGGTTGAATTTTATTTCATTTTTCTTTCGATAATTAGTTAGTTCATCATATTTTTTTATCATTTTTCCCTCACTACAATTTCAGGAATCTCAATACCTTTCCTTATTATTTTTGAAAATCACAAACGGGGAGATATATTAATTTTGGGGGAGAAATTTTTTTTTGGGGGGGGGGGAGGGACATATTATTATTTGATGCTAAAATATTAGCAAATGGAAACTTTTCAATAATAAATATCATTATATAAGAAAGTGGGAGAATACGATACTTAAGGGGAGATTTTATCCTAATGGGGGCGTTAATCATATTCATCTTTATGATCTCCATTTTATTAAGATGGGTTATAAACTCTAGGGGAGTTAAGGATTCATATTTAATTTTGATAATGAGGTACCTATAAGAAAATTGACTCTAGGTTTTTCTTGTTTAAATTTTCATTTATGTTCTTTGGTTTGTGATTTCGAAAATAGGGTATATTATTGAGCCATAAATTCTATTTCTTACTTTTACATTATTTTTATTTTAGAAATCACAAACTCTTTATTAAATACATGTTTATTTAATTTCTTAATCCCAAAGTGTTTCAGAATGTTTTTCCAAAAACATTTCCTTCTAAAACACATAGAATTATATTTTAAATTTTAATGATATAAACTTATAAATCATCATTACAATTTTCATAATATGTAGGAATCTGAAATATATTGGATTCCCCTTTATTAGATCAGATGTTAGACATTATGTCTTCTGTTTCATAGTGAAAAAGTATTATAAAATAGGAGTAATACCAGTATTTATAAACATCGGATTCACACCTAAATAGGTTATCATAATGATGACCATTAAGATGTCTATTAGAGTTACTATTTTTATATTCATAAAAACGAAAACCAATTTTATTTTTAATGGAATAAATTTTACACTATAATAGTGTAAAAAAGATGATGTTGGGTAATTAGTTACAATATAGTTATCAGCGTTTCAGGGGTCCAAGTCATTTTGACAAACAAGAAAAATATATCCATTTGGAGATTAATATTTCCATTAGATAGATTATAATAAATACCAGGACATTCGAAGAGTTTAGTGCATTCAATTTATGGATTTATTTCTTTTCATTGTTGATTTTGAAAATGTTTTCATAGTGTTAACAGCTTGTTCCAAGTATTTGGTAACTCTTTAGAGAGATTCATTACAAGGAATCCTTGTCCAGTTGTATCTTTAAGAACAAATTTTTCATTATTACTTGAATTTGATTGTTCTGTTTATGATCGAGGGCTTAGAAAAATAATAAGAAAGATAATCTGTTCCATTGAATTGAGGTATTTCAAGGATAGGTAGAAAAATAATCTAATCATCCTGTTTATGGATTTTGAGGATAGGAAGATAGAACAATTCAGATCCTCGTATTGAGGGCCTTCCTTATTAAGGAATGATAGACATTCTTATAAGTATAAAATAAGGGATACCTTCATTCTGTTTTATAGACTACCTTACTCTTAATATTAAAAGGGATTATTCATTTTATAGATGTAATTTGTTATTAATTTATTATAGTTATTCTATTACGTCTTCCATACAAATTGTATTTTACATTACATTTATTGAGTATAGTTGATAATCATATTCAACATAATTTATTCTGAATGTTTTATTTGAATTAATCTAATTATTATAATAGAAATGATTTTGAATTAATCTTATCCATCTTGATTATGATTTTTTTACTCTGAATAATTAGTATTACTATGAAACTGATTCTGTTATTCTGTTGAAGTGTATTGTATATGATTACAATTTTATAAGTTTTTTGAACAGACTAATAGTCGAGTATAATTATTTTACATAAAATATGTTTTTTTGTTATTCAATTTAATTATTTTAAGATAGGTTTTAAAAACTACAAATCACCCCGCATATTGTATGATTATAACAAATAGCATATTCTTATGATCATTGTAAATTTATTTCTATATATGGAATCAATATAAGATACAATATTTTTTCATTTTAGGATATTGTATGAGAGATCTATAGATTCAGTTAATGCTCTAAAAATGTAAAACTATATATTAAGGGTAGTTTTGTAGCCATGAGTTTGGATGTTTTCATCCATGGTTAATGTTCATCATTTTTTGAGGCTTGATGTAAGAGCCTCTCAAAAGACATCTTCCACCATGTTCATTGTTTCTAATATTTGGAAATTATGGGATCCCACTAGACAGACTAGATAACATTCATAGAGAATGGTCTAAAGATTTTTCCTAAGTTAATAATTGTTATTGATGTCATATTACCTAGAACCTACTAACTATGGAGATATGTGAAATTCAACACTCCATATTCACCACACCCCCTCTGATGTGTACATCATATGGGGCAACAAAAATTATCTAGAAAATCTTTTTCAAAGCAATGAGGCATGAATAATGGAGGTCTTCATACTTATTTCTTAACATCAGGTGTCGTGCCACTGAAAGGATCGACAAAAAAATATGGAATATAATTTCTCCCATTGTATTGACAAGGATTTTATACTCCACATAATATAGGTAGTTCTCCTTCAAATGGTATTGAGTCATTCCCAAAATCATATGTGGGTAATGCATGCATTCCGCATCCTATATCTAAGGAAAATCATATTAATATGTGGATATAAGCCATAATAAAACCATTATATTATCTTTGTAAAGTTCTTTAATCATGAACACGGAATTACATTCACCCTCTGAATGAGATTCATGTACTTGGTTCAACTAGAGTAGTCATTTACCAGCTTCCTTATTAAGGGGAGTGGTATTGGTCTTAATATTATCAATTTTATCAAATGAAGAATTATCTAAAGGTGGTATAGATGATTATTATCACCTCATACAATCTTCTTATCTGGAAGAGATATCTCCCATCAGAGAGGAGTATCTTTATATAACATACCTTGTACTCTTAAGTTTCTCTTGATATGAGGGTCTTCTCAGTGTAACTTTGGTAAAAAGAGGAATTTATTATAAAAATGAGATGTTTCTAGGGGGTCGTTATGTTGAAAACATAAGGAGGATTTCCATTTTTGTCATAATATTCACCATTATAAGGAGGAATTCGATTATATACTAATGTCTTCCTATAAGGAGGATTATTGCAACATATACCCTAAGGAGGACCTCTTGGTTGGATAGTCTGGCTTTAACAACGAGTTCCTACATAGAAACCAACTCTTGATATCTTATAAAGGGGGTGATATTATTTTTTATTGATATTTGGTGCCTATTAGTGACTTTCATAGTTTTACACATGAGAGAAATTATAAAGATTTATATTAATACTGTCGTGTGGATTAACATCATGGCCAACATTCTAAGCACGACATCAATATTTGTTAATATAAATATTCCATGGAGGAAATATTAAACTGCAGTTTCTTTCTCTATTTTATGATGAGACAACATACATGTTATCCACTATTGAGAGTTGTTTAAGGGTTTCATGAAAAAAAAAATGTGGTCAGGGATATATTACAACCCAAATGTATAGTGTTTCCAAAGTGATACTTCCTCTTAGAAACTCTCCATTAGGTAGTTGAGGTTGTTATTTGTGTATAACTACCATCAAAGATGGGATCCCTCTTAGGTGAGTCCTATGTTGGCATTGAATTTCATCGAGGATTATTTTGATGATGGGTTGGAATATGGGACTTCTTATAATAATGTATTGAAATATGCTCGAAATTTCCTTTGTTTTCGGTAGGGATATGATCCTTCCCTAAAGTGGTCAGTGAGATATGTAATGAGCTTCATTAAAACTAGTATTATGATCTATATATTATTCCTTATTCCTTATTCCTTATCCAATTATTAAAAAATCCTCTTGAATGGGAGATATAATATATTCACACTCCATAATATCTTTGGAAGTATGCTAAAGAGTTGATCTAGTGATGAGGGGATGAATATGTGAATGCCCTCATTGGCCATCTGGATATTCTATCGACGGACTTCTAAAACTAATTCTAGCATATACTCACAGTTCTAAAAAGAAGAAGGATGTATATAATCTTAACCCTTGATTACTTCAAAGATATACCGGTAGATTTTCTCAATGGTAATAGAAATATAGGTGCACTATATGATAGTAGGGGTATAATCTAACTCATATCCTCCGATTGTCATTGGGGATTCTGATGAGATTCACATGTAGGGGAAATAAAATGGTTTCCACTTAGTTTCTATCAAAATATTATGACATGATCCACTGATGTATATTGGTTAAACTAGTTGATATTATAGGTGTGAGAAGGAATATGAGTGAACCCCATGCTGGATGTTAGGATATTCTGATGTAGTTCTCCTGGGGCTACTAGAGTATGCTAGAAAACTTGTTGAGAATGAATAAGAATAAGGTCCTACTCATCATCTGCCACCAAATTATATAGTAATATATCTTATAATAAATTTGTTATATGTACCCACTCCTAGGGCATGACGGTTCTCCACCCACTATGATATCTCTAAAATTTCTAGGTCTAGGTTGCTATGGTAGATAATTCCTCAGCAACATCCTAGATGGGTTTCTATGTAATTTAAGCTTCTTTATACTTGGAGTGATGGTTTTAATGAGACTTCCTAAGTCAACCACAAGAAATATTGAGGTCAATTTTACCGCTTGATCCACCTCCCTATGGTAAGGGAGGTATGTCTTGATGCGTTTCAGAGACAGGATTCCAAAATAGTTGGAGGTGGTCATGGGTACCACCTGCTTCATAACATCCTATCGTTGAGTTAATGGTATGTGGGGATTCATGTCATACATGTTTCCACATATTCCCTCAATATTTTAAATAGAAAAAAATTTAATTTTACTCTCAGAAAATATCATTTATCACATATATTTGTAAATGTTGTTTAGATTAAATATTACTTTTGGTCATTAGGGGTCAAGTATATTATTGTAGTTGTATCATATATTTGGTGTTATGAGGATTCCATTGATCTATATTTATGGGGAAAAGTTTTAAAATTCACCAAAAAGGAATAAAAAACAAAAATAATAAACCATAACAATTTATCATTATCAGTAAAATATTTATTGTCCAATCAATTTCAAAGTTGAAGGATTCCCATCGGGTTCACTAATTTTATCTAATAAAAAATATTACATGCTTCGGTATCCACACTGTGTTCAAATGAATTTCATTATGATCCTACTTTATAAAGGTAAAAATTCGTTTTGGTTTCTTTCCAATGATGTTTTGGAATGCTCCATCATTGAGAGGGAGGGAGAGTGGGCTAATCACACCTATTGGGGGGGGGATTATTACCTAGTCTTGGACTCACTTATATATTTAAGTCATATTCATAAATCCTTCCCAAATTATAGATTGGGAATTTTTACCAAATTTATAATAATGGGTTATTGACATGTGAAAATTGTAATATCTTTAAGTATCATTGATTCTCAATCAATGTGAACATTTGTATGTATCATTGGTGGTCCTTAAATGTGAACATTTGTATGTATCAAAGGTTATCCATTATTGTGAACATATTTTTGTGACAGATTCTATCCATATTTCACTTATTAGTCAGTGATGCTTTGTTTCAAAGCCACCAAGGTGGTATGTTGGTAATTTATTATTATTCAAGGAGGAAATGATTGTTCATGGAGTTGGGATTGGTCCCCTAATAAATGATTCATATGTATACCTATAAAGGGAATCAAAACTCTTGTAGCATGATGCTTTATAAAAAGGCATGTCCTAAATTTTAAGGTTATATAACAATGTAACCTCCAAATATTTTAGTTTAAAATAATATTATAGTTTGTATCTTTCTTAAGACGCAACACCGTCCTTTGAGAGAACAGTTACATATTATAAAAATATTATTTATATATGACCATTATAACTGAGCCGCTAAATTAATATCTATGAGTATAAATAACCAAATTTTTAAAAATATTTATAAATTTTTTAAGTAATTCAATTTTTTTAATTCATAATTAATAATAAATCTTTTTTAGTAAAGTTGTTTTATTCTTCAAATGTATTTTGTCTTAAAAAAAGATCTTTATTTTCATTTTATGCACAAACATTAAAATTAATATCTAACATTTTAGAAATTTTTTTTCAGAATTAATATCATTTTTTCAAATCATCAATTAAATATTATCAATGGTTAATTTTTTTAGATTTTATTGAAAATATTTATCTTTAAGTGAAAAGTGAAAAATAACGTTTTTTATAAAACTGCCATTTATTTTCATTAATTAATTAATTTGAAAGTACCATTATGTTTCAAATTTTATATTAAAGAAAAATAATTCTAATTTAATTATTAATAATCTAATTAATTAAAAAATAATCCTCATTATACTTCATTTTGGTATAAGTTCTTTTTTATGGCATTAATCACATTTTTTAGAGCCAGTTATATGCACCCAATGTGTGTGTTTTTAGTAAATAATAATAATATAAATTAATTAATGGTTTTAATGAAATTTATAGATTATATATATAATATAGTTTTTTAAAATTAATTTTTTGGTATTTTAATTGTATGGAATGGATGTAAATTTAGTTTTATTCTTAAACATGTATTTCCCTAAATGGGGTTTTCATTTCATTTTCATTATTGTTTAAAATGAAATTATACAACTTATAAGAAGTTAATATAATAAAATGGATTCTATATTTTAAAAATATTTAATTAATATAATTTAATTGTTTAAAAAAAATATCAAAATGACTAGAAAAACTAGAAGTGTTTTTTATACTATTTAAGGTTAAATCATATTTTCTCAGGGGGTCAAACAAAGAGATAACAATACTAGTGCTAAATAAAATTTTATAATTCTCAATTTAAAAATTTATTTAAACCGTATTTTATCCTAAATTCTAATTCGAATCCATTTATATCTTCTATGATATGAAATTTATCAAATATTATTTAAATATTTTTAGGTAATTCTATATATGTCCCTCCCCTAACTTATGAAGGAAAAATTATTATACTACATTATTCACATAATTTTATCATTTTATATTAGAAAATACTGACAAAAAACTACCTATTATCCTTCAATTAAATCTATATCTTATTTACCACTCATAAAACCAATATTTCTGGGCTCAAGGTGTAAGACAAATAAGGTCTTTCAAAGAAGATATATAAAACTTGACACAACTCTTTCTAAATTATTTTTTATTCTATCATAACAAAACCTATTTTATCCAAAAAAAAGATTAATAAAGAATAATAAATTTTATTTTATTTTATTATTACTATTTCATAACCATTTATCACCTCTTATTCATCAAATGTGAAGTGAAAGTATTCCTCAGGTGTATGTGTGGACAGTCGCCTCTACATAGTAAAAAGATCATTTTTTCACCATCTTTAATTGTTGGTTATTATGATATATTAAATGTGTATATATTATATTTATGAAATAATTATACTTAAATAATTATAAGATCTTATTTGGCTCATTACCATCTGATTCATTGGAAAATGATAACATCGCTCATGCAAACATGTGGACAACCCACTCTATAAAAAGATGTGATTCATTTTTTCCTTTCCACTTTATATGGATGGTAACAAGGAAATATTTGACAAATATATATGATATTAATTAAATAATAATGATTATTTAAATGTGAATTATCATTTAACATTTTTTATTCTATCTAGAAACAAGTGGAAATATCACTCGTGTGTATATAAGAATTACCATTTCCATAAAGTGATGTAATTCATTTATCATAATCTCACTATATGAATGGTTATATAAGGTTATATAATGAATAAATATAATAATTATAAAATTATTAATATTTTTTATATGTTATTCTCATGATCCAATTAAAAGGATCACAATTTCTGAATCAAATCATACATGAGAAATGAAGTAGTTAACACCTAAAATGACAGCATTAATATATAATTATTCATAAAAAGGTATTGAAATATTATAATTGGGTCATATATGATATTAAAAATACTATTATTATTGTATTCTATAATTATAATAAATATAAATTAATTATATAGGTGGTTGGAGTACTCAGAAATCAAGGTTGATATTAACTGAGGGGTTCTTTGCCTCAAAATTGAATTCCATGAGACATGATTATGTCAAACACCATGTTTTCTTCTACTAGGTGATGATACATCCCCATTAACAATTTGTATCATGATTCCATTATATTTAAAAATTTTAAATATTTTATTCCAATTTCATTCTCCCATGATGTTTTAAATCAATGATTACTATGATTTTAAGGGTACTTCATCTCAATAATGTTTTGATGAGATAAGTTTGATGTTACATTCCTATTTATGTTTATGAGGTGTATATAATTCCAATTTGAAATGTTATATAATAGAATGTTATTGATTCACGTTATTAAATGTTAGAATGGGAATTATTTCATCTAATGTAATTTTATTTAAAATTTTCCAAAGTTCTAAGTGTTTATCATCTGAAATTATCTTTTTGTGATATTATTATATTATAAACATATCTGCTTTTATAAGGAATATTTACTTTCTCATTGATATTTTTTATCATTAATATACTAATGTTCCTGATTTTTAAATTTCCCCATATTATTATACCTTTCATTGTAATTATGACCCAAAAGTTATGAAAAATAATAATGGTTTTATGTTAAAAATCATTTTTTATTGGGATTATTTGTAATTAAATTTTTGATAAAAAGATTATATAATCTATATCTCAAAAATATTTTTCATTTCATTCTCCTATGGTTAATTTTTTAGATTTAATGTTTTATTTTCATTTTACCCTCTTGAGGTGCTCAAAATATAGAAATAATGATTTTATGAAAAACCAAATTTATTTCTCTTCGACCAAGAATCATTTCCTTTCATGTTCATAATTTCTTTAAATAAATTTCAAGAATGATTTTAATATTATAAAATGATTTTTAAAGTCATTTTTAGACAATTTTTTATTTCTAAATTTCTCTTAACGGGATCTTCTTATTATTTTTTAATTGAAGTACTTTTGTACATGTTATGGAAAATGTGAGAGAAATTTTTGTGTTAGCATAAACCGTACGAATAGATATTACCATTGACATGAAATCTCTTTACTTCAATGTGTAATTTAAAATTTTTCTTGTGTAACACCCCAATCTTCCATGGTACTTTTCTCTTTGAATAATGCAATAGCTTGCATTGTACGCAACATCGAGATTCTAACACACCTCGACCAATCAAACTAGCAGTTGTGAATAGTAATACTCACATTTTGAAATTTTATAAATTTTATTTTTCAAAATTGACTTCATTTTTGAATTCAGAATATTGAAATTATCCTATGGTGATTTTTTGGTATTTTTCTAAAAACATTAATTTTTGATGAATAGTAAAAAACATTGCGTTATTGGTTAAAACCAACTTTTTATTTAAATAATTATTTATTTTATTTAAATTTATTTTAGGTCGAAATTGATACATAATACCTATATATGTTCAATGTAATTCATTAGATTCATTTTATAATATGTTTATATATATAAAAATTTTTATTGAACTTTTTACCATCTTTTACCCACCTCCTAGGAGCATTTACAAATTTGAATAAAACTAAATATTACCGTTTTTGTGAATTGAATTTCCAAAATCTGAGAGACATTGTTTATATTAGTAAGAAAAATGTGGTTCAATAAGATGAAAATAATTTTTGGTGAATAATAACTTTTAACATTTATTTACAACAGTTAAAAGTTAATAAGTTAATTAAAGGTAAAAATGATATTATTATTACCCTAACACATGTCCAAATTCTATTGGATAAGTGTAATTAGACCAAAAATAAACTTATGAATAAAATATGATCCTTTTGGTCCACTTGGATTAGATTATGACATTTATTATTATTTAATTTAAAGAAGAGTTAAAAGTTTGAAAATCAAGTTTTCATAAAAAAAAAATTTGTAATATAGGGTTATACATAAAATAAATTTGACTATAAATATTAATTAGAAAGATAAAAATATTTCCTACATTGTTATATTTTATTTATAATTTTTATACATTAAATAATTAAATCAATTTATGACACAATGATGATGATTTTATAGGTTACTATGACATGTTACATTTGATTAAATTAATTTTTTAGAAGTAATCATGTTGTTATGACTTTAACAAAAACAAAATACGAAATAGTGTCAAAATTGAAATAGATGTGTTTTTAAAACAAATATTATATTATTAAATGATATAATAATACTAAAAATATAATTTTATGACAATGCACTTATATAAAGTTATATATGTTAATAATGAACCACTTGGGGTTCGCTTGGCCTGTTATAGTGTGTTTATTAACCATATAATATAAAAATACAAAGAGACATGGTAAATGTCAAACTATATAGCTAAGAGTTTAATCTAAACGATAAGGTTAATATGATGACTTAATCCTATCTAAAACCTATTGATTGATATGTTTTCAACCCATCCCAATATTATCCTAGAAATAATTAATTTTTGATCCATTAGAAATAGAAAATGATTTTATTATAAAATAATATTTCAAGATTTTCCTAAAGTGGCCCTCACCTCTCTTAAAAAATGGCACTTCCACTTCTCTTAATTTCACACCTCCAAGGCCATTTTTCTTGGCCAACCCCAACCCAAATATCCTCCCAACTTGTCTCAATTCATCATAGAGGCCTTAATTTTGTTATAAATCCATCCTAAGTAGCCCTTTCGATCAAATAAAAAGGAAGAACTCTAAAAAGAGTTAAATATTTCATCACCTCTTTCAAGTTCTTTTCTTCTTCCACTTACTCTTTATTTTCTATTTCCATTATAAAATAATAACTTCAGTATCTTCTATATATTTTTATGTTATTATAAAAAATTAAACAACCATATTCAATATTCTATCCATCATATGAATGAAACAATTCACCATACATGCGTACGTACAACATATCGTCTCCACGACGTGGTGTAGTTTGTTATTCAAACACTTGATTATTTGGATGGGTATAATAATGAGTATAATTGATGTAAATAATAAGTATAACATGTTAATTATTATGTATATATGATATAAAATCCAATTACATACGATTCCACAATCAATATAATGATATTGTCGCTCATGCGTACGTATGGATTACCGTCTCCCCGAACACGATGAGATTAATTCCCCATCATAATAATTCAAGAGTAAATTTCATTTTAGGATTAAAAATAATTTTTAAGAACCTAATAAAATTAATTATTAATCAAATTAATCATATCTATAAAAAACATGGCTTACGTAACCAAGCATATAAAGGAAAATGAATAAGTTTTTACCTGAAATGATGATAATACTGAAATATTATTAACAAGGCAATATTAGAGGATCAATAATGTCATAATATTTATGTATATTGTTCTTGTATAATTTAATAACAATTTTTAACTAATATATAGGAGTTTATTATACCACAGAAAAAGGAAAAGTACAAGGTAAGGGTTAATCCTACAATCTCTTTACTTATCAGAGGTTGTTAATACGTAAATATCTACCGAGACCTCTTTATCATCCACGTCCGTGTTTTCTTAAAAATTTAATTCAATACATTTTTACTATTTAATATAATATGTGTTGAAGTTATTTATACCCTTATTTTACCATATATATTTTTAAAGGAATCTTTTCATCATTTTCCAAATAGGGTACTTTATGACCTTTTTGAAAAAATTGAGGTACGGATTTATTTTTTTAACTTATACTGCGAGTGGATCTATTTTCCACAGATAAAACATCGTCTAAGTTTCCCATAAAATCATATAAGAATATTTTCAAAATAAAGTTTTTCTTTTATAATTATATGAAATTTAAATGATTTCAAAATAGAAAGAGATACTTCTCTAAAAAAATTTGATTTCATCTATGTCAACATCTTTTGATGGATTTTAAACTTGTTTGAAGTTGATTTATTATGATAAAAATATTTGATATTGTATTGAAGGTTTGGTAATATATTTTACTATAGATGTGTTATTTTTATTCCATTTATGGTTTATGGATAAAGTATTTACAATTTTTATGCTAGTTTTAATACGAATTTTTATGTTATGTTTCAACCTTTTCATATGAGGAATGCATTGGACTAAGTAAGTGAAGGGTGTATCAGGTTGTATCTCCTCGAAGCATCAGTACGTTTAATAAGAAAAACTAGTGTCTTGAAACAAATCCTTGAAAAAAACTTATTTGTAGTCTTGGAACAAGGCCTTGACTATGTGGTTACGAATTCTGGCATTATACATTCGATCATTATGAAAGCAGCTATTGATATTTCATATGATTATTCGACTAGTATAATATCAATGTGAATAAGTAAATGGTATTATTTGATTTTATCTTTTCCATATTATGATGAATATTATGTTTAAAAGGATTTTGTTTTAGTCTTATACATTACCTTAAATATTAATGCTTATTTATGAATGTTTCCACTATATTGTAATCCTTACTAAGCATCTGAGATCCCCCCTTTCTATGATTTATTTTTACTAGGACATGAAGGAGTATTTTATGGTTGACCAAAATGGATAGGCTGAGAATATAAGTGTGTTAAAAAGGGGACAAAATGTTTTTGTTGGTTTTATTTCATGATCTAATATAAAACATATGAATGTATCTAGTACATCCAGGTCTACTAAACTGATTGGTCTTTCTAGATATGATCCCATAGGATCATGCCAATGTTATATAATAATCCACTAACTCTGGGTAAATGGGGTCAGGGAGTTACACCATGTTTCCTTTAAAATAATTTTTTACATTAATATTTTTTAAACACGTTGACGTCGATGCCACTTTGATCAGTTTTCTAGGACGTTTTTCCACTAAGCCTTAGGTGTGCCTCCATATACCCTAAAGATTTACATAAATAAGCAAAGTTATAAAAATGGGGTTTTGGGGAGACTATACCATCAGGTGGTGATATAAATAAGGGTCAAAATATAAATATTGTAGGGGAAGAAAAACCAACTCACCGGAAGAAACAAAAACTAACAGAATCATAATAATGAAACAAAATAAGTAATAAATAAACAATCCTAAAAGGCAAACCATTTGTACGAAACATAATCATTTCAAAACAAGGAATAATAGGTCATATATAACAAAAAATAGTAGGTTTGAATATGGATAATCATCAGTGCTTGTATATATTTAAATATTACTAAAACAAAAACGAAACTCTATCTAATGTAAAGGAACCACCATGTTCCGAATTCCATCCATCCCATGCTATAATATGACAGGATCATGAAGTCCCAACTCTTGATCTTGGACCCTTGACAAATATCAAAGACATTAGGTATACACTTGGCCTGAGGGGACCATGTGGGTTGTGAGAATAAGTCTCTGTAATAAACCACCAATGTTTGCTAGTCTTACATCCATAATAGTGTAGGTTTATGATAAAAATCAATAAAATAGAAAACTACATGAAAATTAAATAAATAACCTTCTTACCTTCTTCTTAATGGTCATAAGTAAGTAACCACCAACTTCATCTCTTACCTATATAAATCTGATCTCATTCCATCAATTATATATGTGGAATAAAAAAATTGTATTCATATATAAAATTATAGTTGAATGAATCAAAGGAATAGTGACCAAGGAATCCCCAGATAAATAGAAACCAGGTTAACATTTAGGTTCCACCTATAATAATAGTTCTAGAACCTCATTCCAAAATAATGTTACCAGAGTCCAAACGGAATGACCTATCTAGTCCATATTCCCTCAGACCTCGTATTACAAAATCATAATCGGTTTGAAGCCCAACAAACAAAGGCACCTAAATATTTTTCCTCTAATAAATAAAAAAACATCATAAGTCATAAATATATTCATCCTCATAGTATCTTGGCCCAACAACCTCAAGTATCATGAAAAGCCACATCCCCCAGCTAATGGTATCAACACCATCAACTGATAGTCCATGACCATCCACCTGGATTTAGATGGTGAAAACCCCAAATATTTATGATGTTCAACACCATCCCATATTGTGCAATGTCTATGGGGGCCTCCACCTAAAACAATTGGTCTACACAATGTTGACTGAGTCGTATTAGAATGCACCCAACTCCTACAATGGGTTATCCAACAAACGATGAGAATAAATTACCAAATATCCTAATCTAAATCTGCGACTCCTTACCCAACAACCATGTCACTAAATCATGATGGTCAACACAATATCAACTCACACAGGCTTTTCCCTCTTTCTGATGATCACATCGCCTCATACTGACAACCATGTCACCTCACCTGGGTGATCATCATCACCCAATCTAAATTTCTGCCAACCGAATTTGACGGACTAAATTACCTCAATCCAGGTGATCAATATCACCTCAATCCTTAGGCCTAGCCTTTGATGTTTCCATAAAAATCATATTATTTAATTTAAATAATTCAATTTAAATTGTTACATACACATGGCCAAAATTTCCCAAGATGGTCCAAGCCTCATAACCGGCTTAACAATTTATAGTGGAGAAAGCATCATGGCCATATGAATCTCATATCATCATTATAAAAATTTAATAAGCATGAATTTAATTAATTAGGGTCTCACTCGAAAACCCCATATGATGTAAATAAACATACGACTGAAATGATTCAAAATAAAGGAGAAAGCTAGGAAGCACCTACTATGTACTAGTTGGTGGTCACTCATCTGATATCAACCTTTAACGTGATCTGAATTAGAAGGAAATAATTTTCTAGATCAATTCTCCAAAAATAGGGTAAAATAGCTCGCACTGATTTAGAATCCTGTGTGGAGAGACATACAAATAAAAGAATCTATCAGATTGAAGCTCTTATCAACAAAAATCTATAACCACCATGATCAATAATTAGAGTCTAGATCATGGAGTTCCCTCAAAGACAAGAGGAGGAAGGTGAAATGGTAGCTTCCATCTCATGCAGTGCAAAAGAAAGATACAAGGAGAAAAATTAGATAAAGAGGAAGGTAAATTTTAATAATTTCACCGAAATTAATGAGATGAATGGTTTGAAAAAATGGTTAGGATAACTATGTTCTAACAATGTGGTGCTCTATTTCTAAAAACCAGACACACGGGGTCTAGGAACAAAATTTTTCTAATCCTTTGAAAACAATGGGAAATCCCACTATTAAAAATTATAGAGGTCCCACAAGACCATGCACCCCCACATGATCATTTTTTTCAATCCATGTATAGTGTCCCTTGAGGTCCACACAATTACCCATGGAACGGTGTATAGTTTTTCCAAAACATGTTCCCTAGTTTGTGATTTCCTATAATTTAGTTCCTAGGCCCTTAAAAACGTAGTACTCCCCCAAAAACCAAAATAACTATAATAATATAATCCTCCTATAAAAAAGAACATAGGTCAATAAAAATATCAAAATTTAATTTAAAATCCTAGAAAAAATGTTGGCCCACTCATTGCACTCAAAAATTCAAACTAATTGGGGATCTTCGACCTCCTTCAAAAACTCAAGGTGTTATAATCTCCCCACTTTAACATAGATCATCCATAAGAAATCAATCCTAACTTAGAGATGGTTTTGAACATATTCATCTAATAAAAATCATGCCTTTCTTCCTCGATCATCAGTATCATTCCAAATCCTCTCATGGGATTTCCTACTTTGAAACTTTTTACCCAACAACATACCAAAAAAACATCTAAGGGTCCAAATACTATCCCTATAATCAAAATTCCACCCAAGAAACATTTTTATTCTTGCACCTCATTAGGTGATCAAAGCCTGAACATGTCATATCTGACACCCATCATGCCTGGTATCTCGTCAAATGATTATAGATCATGTACCATACATGACACTCATAACAACCTGCATCTCATCAAATTCCCAATATCCTATATCCAGACAGATTCCCATAATAAAAATACATCACATATTTATATGCATTCCCCTCAAAATACCGATATTAAGAATCTCATTCATGAGTTTCATAGCATCGATGCCTAGATGCCTACACACCCCATGTGTATATATATGGAAAACCATTATCAAATATCACCTATTAACGAGTATTTGGTTAGTCCAAAAATAATACACATTCAACACATGCACCAAAATTGGATGAAGATAAAACAAAGGAAACCTAATAATTCCTGAAACAACCCAAACTTTTATTAATGGAAATTCCTCTTCATATAACTAAATGTCTTATTATGTAAAATGGATAAATTAATGATATTAACTTCGTTGGTTTTATGTTTTTTTTATTTCAAAATACTTATAAAATTATTTATTGTTTCTAATATATCCATTGAATAGTGATACATGATTAGTTTAAATATAGGGCATTAACGAATCCAATTAACTCCGAAAAAGGAAGCGATTGACTCAACCAGTAGAATTACTCCATACAAAGCCCATTTTTGGAGCTTGGAAAGGAGGTGGAATCCCTCAACTAATCTCTTAAATGATCCCAATATGATGTTTAACACGTTAAGCTTGAACAAAACTGCCTACGGAAGAAGTGGATGTTAATAGAGATTACCACCCGAGCGATGTTATTCAAGTCACCCCAATAGTTCGTCACCATTGCACACCATACCCTTAGGTATTTTGCAGGTGTTATAAGGGGATAGGTAACAAGACCCTAGCACCATGATTGTGTGATTTATTTTTTTTGTATAAAGAATATACACTTATTTTATTATTACATAGTATATGATTTTTAAAGCACAAATAATATTTTTATTTCATTTTCAATCTATAAATTAATGTATTTTTGAATTAAATAATATTTTGGTAAAATATTGTTACTGAATCACTTTTTATTAAATTCAAATTATTGTATGATTTTTATGAATACAATTGTAATTTTTATTAAGGTTTGAAATCTATTATTGTCAAACCCCATGAATTCTTGATAAATGGTGATTTTTATTTAAAAATTACTAATTCACATATTTATAAAATAATTTAAATAAAATGAATATTATTTTTGGAACCATGACATCAAAATTATCCAATGCTGAATTTTCATAATTTTCTGAGATGACCTAATTTTTTGGTAAAAATTAAATACCTTTTAAATATATAATATGTTTTATGACATCATAATGACCCAATTGTGATGTAATAAAATAATATCAATGGAATTTTCAGAAAATATATGTTTTTTCATTAAAATAATCGGATTTTATATTTTCTTGATTAATTTTATGATTACATAGTGGACCCTTCAAGACTTATAAAACATTTTATCATTTTTAAATGATTTCCTTGAGAGTTTGACTCACCTCCACATAATAAAGCCTAATATTTTAATAATTTTTCTCCATAGCCTTGTAAAATAATATTTTCCAATCCCCTTTTCCAAAAAACATGGCCAAAACCATGTGATGGTTTTTGGTTTTAAATATTTAATTATATAGATTCCAAAACCTTCTTTTATGAAATATTAAAGAATTACATCTCATTTCCTATACAAACCTACTCAATCACCCATTCCTCTTCATTAAATCCATTTAAAGCTCCACCAAAATCTGACCTCATCTCTCTATACTCCTTCCAAAGTACCCCAAGCTCCCAATAAGACTCTCTCAATCCTCTCCCAAGCCTTTGGATCACACTTCCAAGTAAGGGATTTCTTCCTTTCTCATTTTGGTCTAAATTTCATTTTTCTGTTAAACCATTTCCTTTTCAATTAAACCATTTGGGATATGATTTAAAATCTCCACAAAACATCCCTCCATATTTTTGAATGATTAGATCCCTCTATATCTCTTATTAATGTCTCCCATGTACACTCGTTACCATGATGAAATTCCGTAAGGAATTCCTCTATTCTCATTTACATTCAAGAAATTATTTTTTCTTATGAATAAAAATTCCATTACATATGTTGGGACATGTATATATATGACCCTTTTACTATCCATTTCATTTACATATGATGAGACACCCCTTTCACTCTCATCAACCCTTTTTATGAATTATTATGCCACACCATTATGTTGCCAAAATTGCACCACCGTTTTCCAAGCGAATGTTAATGTGTAGTGAATACCATGCCCATTTCTCTATCAAGGGTATTTTTATTTTTGCACATTTACTTCTTGATTATAGAGTTTCATGTATGAATTCTTAATTCCTTTATCATGGAATAAATGAATATGTTTAATGAATCCCGGTCATATGATCCATGTGGCACACTTATGAATAAAATGAAATGATTAAGAAGGGTGAACCCTGATAGCCCTCCAATGAATTATGTAAATACTAGTATCATGACACGTAAAGTGCAATGAAGGTTTACGCATGCTAATTAAATTGAAATGAGGGTTTACAAATGATTCATGTGAAATGATCCTTGGATCATGCTAAAATCATGTTAAATGTTGTTTCCAAATTTCCATATAATGATAATCATGCAATATCATTCATTTATGTTAATTTTACTCTTATGATCCATTTATATTCCTATTGCCCAAAATTTAATATATTATTCATGTTATGCCTTGTTTACTCCCTTATTATGCATTATATTTTTCCCTTTTCTTATAAATGTTCTCAGGTTATCCCATGAAATACTATTTACAAAGGAATGTTTAGGTCATCTAAAATAAGTTTTCAATAAAGGTGTTGTGTTCTAGGTTGTAATGTAATGTTCTTAATTTCACAAGACACTATACCTCTTGATCCTAAGAGTTATCTTAATTGGAAGTTTATGTAATAAATCATATTTATGTGTTTAATAAAGATAAAGGTTGTTATATTTTGTATCAGAGGATAGGATTAGTTATTTTTTGGATTAGGATTAGAAAACCCTCATAAAATCCTTAAGGACATGAATAAGTATAATAAAAACATCACTAAATTTTGGTGAGTATTGATTTAGTGGTTTATCTAGAAAATAAATCACTATCTAGATGCAAGCATGTAGAGGTGGCTTAGGCACATATGTATCTTGGGGTAAAACTAGAAAAAAAACACTTTGATCTAGACTCGAATTGGAACCGGTTCACGACAATGGGCCTTGATTCACTCTTGGTTACGAGACTCTCGAGGGGGTATGCTTTCGTAAATTCATAATCTTAGTATGAACTGTTATTAACCGAATTGAGAAAATTCCCATAAGAATATATATTGGGAAGTAGATCATGGATAACGTAGACATGTTAAAGAAATAAATGTAATTTATAAGTTATTCCTTTTTTCATGGGATTCCCCTTTATGTGTTAACCCAAACATTACTTTTATTCTAGCTGATGGCTGGTAGTAGGAGGACATGTGCTAACAACTGATGCAAAGATCAATGTGATGACTATTCTAATGTGATTCCCAATCTGATGGGAGAGGGAATCGCAAGCTTTTTCTTGATACTCATTCATTTATCTCAAGTTTTGAATAGAAACATGGGTCAAGAGGAACCTTTACCCCCCCCCCCCATGAAAGAAATATCAGTAATCAAGATCTTAATGATACAAAGGACTCTTACTTTTAATGAATCATCTGATCCCTCAATCGCCAAACAATGGATCAAATCCATTGAAATTATATTCTTTATCCTTAAATGTTCTGAATAAGAGATGTTACTTCTGGTTTCTTATCATAGGAGGGTGAAGCTGATAAATGGTCGACATTCATAAAAAAATATAAATCCTATGGAGGAGATCGAGGTGTTGGAATAGATATATTTCCAGAAAATATTTCTCAATAAATATTTTCCTCGCACCCTCCAACCTAAGATGGAAAGGGGATTCCTTTACCTCAAGAAAAAAAGATAATGAATCCATCCGATAGTATGAGGAAAACTTCAAAAGGCTTGCATGATATGCCACTATATTTGTCGTTACCCTCAAATGAAAGGTTAACTAATTCTTCGTGGGAAAATACCTATCCTATAGAAATCCCTAGTGATCTATGACATAGATATCTATGAGGAAATTGTCATATGTGCCCTCAAAGTCGAAATGGAGATCGATGAATCTTAGGGGAATCATGGGGATAATAAGTTTAAGGTAGAATTTAATTTTGGTGGTCTGATGGATAAATACAATAGTGTTAAGAAAATCCATCACCCCACTTGCCAAAGATGGGGAAAGAATTACCTATGAAATTCCTTGAAGGGGATGAGTATATGATTTAGGTGTGGATGAAAATGGAACCTAGCTATTAACTACCAACATGAAAACCCCACTAATTTATAGATGAGAGGATCACTCCATTTGACCCTCAACGCATTGTTCACTACTTCAACTATAAAAACCTATGCACTTTGGAAACCAGTTCATTATGCCAAGGGTTTTCAGAGGCCACCAATAACCTCCAAGGTAGCAAGGGTGAGATTTTTCCATCACTAACACCTAATCGAACACCCATAATAAAGTGGATATAGGTACACTAGTTATTCATTAAATAATAACAAACTTACTTTTAAATTATTCTTCTAAACATTCTATTTTATCCTAGATGTTTAGTAGAACAATGCCAGCACCACCACAAATCATGGAAGTAAAGATGTCGGTGAGAATGAAAAATGGGGTAATCATTGCATCCCATGAATATAAATCCTCCCCTAAAATAATTTGTATATTGAACTTCCTATTGAACCTCTCTATACTCCTTCTAGTGGAATTTTATGCAATTGTTGGAATAGAGTGGAATTACCTATATAGTTCAAAAATAAATTTCCAAGAGAGGGAAATGACTCCCCATATGGAAAATCAACCGCTGATTCTATCCATGTGCAAGGAAGATAATGAATCTTTTTTAGCACCATCATCCCAAGGGTGGATATTACCGACCTATGATCAAAAATATCTTCCTTGTATGATTGATTCTAAGGAAGAAACCATCCTTGAAGACATGCCCATTGCGATTGAATTTACTGAAGTGTTTCCCAATTAATTTTCTGGTCTTCCTCCTAGAAGAGATGTTGAATTCTAAATTGAACTTATACCTGGGGCATTGCCAACATCCAAGACTCTGTATATAATGGATTTTGTGGAGCTTGAGGAGTTGAAGAAACTACTATACGAGAATCTGGATAAAGGGTTTATACACCAAGTGCTTCAACATGGGGTGCACCAGTCCTCTTCGACAAGAAGAAGGATGGGTCAATGCACCTTTTCATTGAAGATCGTCATCTCAATAAAATCACGATAAAGAACAAGTATCATCTATCCTAAATTTATGACATGTTTGATCAACTATGTGGACCACAATAATTTCCCAAGATATATTTTTGGTTGGTAAATTACCAAGTAAGGGTGAAGAAGGAGGATATCCCCAAGACTACTTTTTATACAAGGTATGGGCACTATGAATTCATAGTAATACCTTTTAGACTAACTAATTCTCCAGTAATCTTCATGGACTTGATGAAAAGACTCTTTAGATATTACCTTGAAATATTTGTGGTAGTATTTATAGAAGATATTCTAATATACTCCAAAAACAAGGAGGAGATTGAGGAGAATCTAACAACAGTACTAGAGACCTTGAGAAAGTAGAAGCTCTATGCAAAGTAAAAAAGCGTGAGTTCTGGTTGAAGGAGGTATCATTCTTGGGTTATATCTTCACAATCAATGGGATATCTATGGATCACTTTTAGATATATAAAATTGAGGGATGGTTGATGTAATGACCCACACTTTACATACATTGTTAATACTTCAAAATTGAATCACACTTATTACAACATATGACAAAACCACAAAAGAACCGTATAGGTATAGTGTCTTTAGAAACTGGGAAACATAAACAACTGGTTCATAAATCTTCTACAGTGTCTCCCATTTATTTCATCATATCTAGGGTCCCTTTTAGCATATTCTACTTAATATCCATCTTCCTGGCCTAGGGAAAAGAAAACATAAAAGGGTGAGCTCAAATGCTCAGCAAGGGCAAATAAAGGAAATAAAAATCATATCATATCTTTATCAAAACCTGCAAAAGAGATCATAATATCTTAACATGGAATAAATCATAGAAGTGAAAATGAGATCCCCATAATCATAACATAAAACTTGAAACTTTGTGGCATGCACACATAATCATGGAAAATCATTTCTTGTTAGTCATGACTCATCGCCAAGACTATCTTAGTGGACAAAGTCCCTTTCTGAACCGAGTTCACTCCTCGTTTTAGTCCTGTATCACTGAACCGAAATAACCTTCCGTTCCAGCCATGTCTATCTCATGAGATATAAAATCTTTACCCAATGCATTGGAGGGAGATATAGGTCCCACCCATCTTATAATGAATCCTTTCTTATGTGTGCCACATAATCATAAAACATACATCATCGCATAACACATGAAACAAAAATGGGATTCTTGAAACATCATGACATCATAAATCAATTCATATAAGATAAAGGAATTCATAAAAATAATTCCATCACAACATGATCAAATCAATGTAATAATAGGGATAAAAACAGAACCCTTTATTATCTTAGATGGAAAATAATTTTGATAAAACACTTGAACTTCATTCTTGAGGAAAATATCCTTTCTTCTTCAAAAACATTTTTCCTTTCATAACATGTCATACAACTTTAAAATAAAAGAAGTTGATTAAAAATAAAATTTAAAACTTGTAAAGGAAGCTTCTTGGAAATAATGTTTTAAAAATCCATTCATGCCGTATAAGTTAAAAAAAACATTCTTCGTACTTTAGTCGGAAAAGTCAAAAAGTACCTCGTACGGAAAAACGACAAAAGATTCCTTTCATATTCATTACTAAAAACTCACCTAAGGGTAAAATTGGATTTAAACTATTGAAAGTGGATGGAAACAATATTTCATATTGAGGGAACATGGATGTGGATGATAAAATACACCCGAGTAAATACTTACGAATAAACAATCTCGGATAAAAATGAGATTGTGATATTTCCCTTACCTTAGGTCCAATTTGCTTTGTTCGTGTCCGAAGCTCCTGTATAATGGTTTAAATAATGTTATTGACTTATTCCAGAATCATACATATTTATATGATATCATATATGGTCATATTATTAGCTTCTTGTTAGTAATATTTCATTGTTACTTGTTACTCGGGTCTTTATAACTTTTTGTTCTTATGCGTGTGTTGTCGAATAAATTCTTATTCTTATCTTTAGGTTATAGATAATTCATTTCCAGAATGGTATTAGTGTATTATATACCATATTCATTCATTCAATTCATTTATATAATCATTATGAAATGAAGATCATGTAGAACGAGTCGCATCACATCGTGGAGACGGTATTCCGTACGTACGCACGAGTGATGATATCATTCCTATGATCGTGGAATTGTATTGGAGTATATATATATTATTTCAGTATCAATATTAATTCATAATAATCATATTTAGTTACTCATTACACCATTATAACCATCCTTGTAAGGTGATGGTGGAAAATAGATTACACCACGGCGTGGAGACGGTATTCCGTACGTACGCACGCGCGGTGATTTCATTTTCCGTAGGATGGATAGAAGGTGAATTAGGGTTGTTTCATATTTATAATAACATATCAGTATGTAAGTAATACTGATGTTATTACTTTATCATGAAACAACTAAAGAAGAAGAAGTTGAAGAAGAAAGAAATTGAAAAGATCGGTAATGGATATTACCTCTTCTTTGGAACGCCTTTTTGAATCCTCCACTTAAGGAACTAAGATTGGTCTTTGGAGAAGACCAGGACCTCTAGGATTATTCTAGGGAAGTGGAGAAGGGAAAATGGCAGGGGTTGGCCGAGCTTGAGTGCTCAAATTGGTGTGAGGAGGAGGGGGAGGAGGTGCCCTTTTATAAGGGAGGAGAGGGGCACCTTAGGAATATCTCAAAATATTATTTTATATTAAAGTCAAAATAGGTTTATAATGGTTACAAAGGGTCTTATTTCGAATCTAAAGTGGGGATGGGTCGCAATCCTATCAACCAATAGGATTTAGACAAGTTTAGGGTATTATTTTAACCTTATCAATTAGATTTAACTCTAAGTTAATTAATTTAACTTTTACCGTGTCTTTTTGTTTTCTTTCACTATATGGTTAATACACTTACTATAACATGACAAACGAACCCCAAATTGTTTATTATTAATATATATATCCTTATCTAAGTCATTTGGCCGAACCTTAGATTTTTAGGAATAAAATAACAATTAATAATATAATATTTGATTTAAAAACTATTTTGTGTCAATTTTGACACTATTTGATATATGATTTTTGTGAAAGTCATAACAGAATTATATGTTCGAACCAAGTTGATTAAATCAATAATAATATATCATAGTAACCTAGAAAATTAGTGGAATCCATAAAAAGTCTCAAATTACATTTATTTTGGTATTTATATTATCAATTTTGTCAATATTTCATTAATAAGATAATTACTCCATCATCTTTGTGTCATAAATAAATTAAATTCTTTGATGTCTAAAAATTACAAATAAAATACCATCATGTAGGAAATCTTTTTAGCTTTCTAATGAATATTTACAATCGAATATATCTTATGTATAACCCCATATTAAAAATTATTTACTTATCAAACTTTGATTTTAACTATTTTAACCCTTCTTTAAATAAATTAATAATAAATGTCCTAATCTAATCCAAGTGGGCCTAAATGGTCATATTTTATTCCTAAGTTTGTTTTTGGTCGAATTACACTTGTCCAATAGAGTTAGGACATGTGTTAGGGTAATATTAATATCATATTTACCCTTAGTTACCCTATTTACTATTAACCGCGGTAAAAATAGTAAAAAGTTACTATTCACCAAAAAATTATTTTCATCTCATTGAACCACATTTTAGTCCTTGATATTAACCGTGTCTCTCGGATTTTTGAAATTCCATTCACAGAAGCGGTAAAATTAAGTTTTATGCAAAATTCAGTTTTTAACCTACCACTTAGTGGTTTCACTATTCATCAAAAATTGAAAGTTTTCAGAAAAATACCAAAATTTCACCCTAGGCTAATTTCGATATTCTGAGTCCAAAAATGAAGTCCATTTTGAAAAATAAAATTTATAAAATTTCAAAAAGTGGTTATTACTATTCATAACGGCTAGTTTTAATAGTATATTGTTGTTTAGTGAAACTCGGTATTGCGTACGACGCAAGCTATCGAGGAAGGTCGCGATTGCGTGTAATGCAAGCCAAGCAAGTGTTGTGTAGAAAAATATTCCTTTGATGATTTATATAACATAAAAGTCTCGGGTGTTACATTCTACCCCCCTTAAAAGAATTTCGCCCTCGAAATTCATCACTTTGTAACAAACAGATGAGGATACTTCTCCCTCATCATATCCTCAAGCTCCCATGTAGCTTCTTCAAGTTGGTGGTTCCTCCATAAAACTTTCACCAAGCGAGTGGTCTTATTTCGTATGACTTTTTCGCTACGATCCAGAATCTCTATCGGCTGTTCTTCATAAGAAAGATCTTGCTCCAGCGGTACAACTTCTGAGCTGAGTACATGTGAAGGATCTGGTATGTACTTTCTCAGGAGAGATACATGGAACACATCGTGAACTTGAGAGAGATTCGGTGGAAGCGCCAATCGGTAAGCTACCTTCCCAACACGATCCAATATTTCGAAAGGACCGATATATCTAGGGCTCAACTTCCCCTTCTTTCCAAATCTCATAACCCTCTTCCATGGAGATATTCGTAAGAACACTTTATCACCCACTTCAAACTCTAGGTCTTTTCTTCGGTTGTCGGCATAGCTTTTCTGTCGACTCTGAGCTGCTCTTATGTGTTGTTGAATAGATCTGACCTTTTCTGCCATTTCATCAACGAGATCAGGTCCTAATAGCTTTCTTTCCCTAACTTCATCCCAGCAAGTTGGAGTCCTGCATTTCTTTCCATAGAGAGCTTCATAAGGAGCCATTTGAATACTGGAGTGAAAGCTATTATTATAAGAAAATTCCACCAAAGGTAGGTGTTGATCCCAACCTCCTTTGAAATCCATAGAGCAAGCTCTCAACATATCTTCTAGGGTTTGAATTGTTCTCTCAGACTGACCGTCTGTCTGGGGATGATAAGCAGTGCTGAAACTCAACTCTGTATCCAGAGTATGCTAAAGACTTCTCCAGAACTTCGAGGTAAATCTCGGATCTCGATCAGATATAATAGAAAGTGGTACTCCATGCAATCTTACCACTTCCTTTACATATATCCTGGCAAGCTGATCTAGAGAGAAATCCTCTCTAATAGGAATGAAGTGTGCAGACTTTGTGAGACGATCAACTATGACCCAGATAGCATTATTGCCTTTGGATGTTTTAGGAAGTCCTGTGACAAAGTCCATAGTGATGTTTTCCCATTTCCATTCGGGTATGGGTAATGGTTGTAACATCCCCTTAGACTTCTGTCTCTCAGCTTTAACTTGTTGACAAACCAAGCATCGAGAGACATATTCAGCAACATCTCTTTTCATGCCATCCCACCAGAAGTACTCTTTCAGGTCCCTATACATCTTCGTGCTTCCAGGATGAATAGAGAATGAAGAACTATGAGCCTCATCCAGCAGCTCTTTCTTTAATTCGGGGATGGGAGGAACACAAACCCGATTCCTGAACTTTATTATCCCATCACAATCAAGGTTGAATTCAGGAACATTTCTCACCTTCTTTTGTAACTCGACATCTTCTTTCTGTGCCTCTTTAATCTTCACATGTATAGATGGTTGAACATTCATTTGAGAAAGATAAGATTTTTCCCCTTCCATTATAATTCCAAGATCCATCCTTTGTAAATCCATAAATATTGGATCTTTTGTGATCCTCATCATGGATAAACTAGCATGGTCTTGTCGACTTAATGCATCTGCCACCTTGTTTGCTTTCCCAAGGTGGTAATGGATTGAGCAGTCATAATCCTTAATCAGCTCCAACCATCTTCTTTGACGCATATTCAGCTCCTTTTGTGTGAAAATATACTTTAAACTTTTATGATCAGTATAAATATCACACCTTTCACCATAAAGGTAATGCCTCCAAATCTTTAATGCAAAGATTACCGCAGCCAACTCCAAATCATGTGTTGGGTAATTTTGCTCATGGATTTTCAACTGTCGTGAGGCATAAGCTATCACCATATCATTTTGCATAAGAACACACCCCAATCCCTTCTTGGATGCATCACTATAGATCACAAACCTTTCTCCACTACAAGGCAGTGTGAGCACAGGTGCACTGGATAACCTTCTTTTCCACTCCTTGAAATTCTCTTCACATTCCTCTGTCCAGACAAACTTAACTCCTTTCCGAGTCAACTTGGTGAGTGGATTAGATAATCGTGAAAAATCTTTTACAAAACGTCGATAATATCCAGCCAAACCAAGAAAACTTCGGATCTCAGTTACTGTTGTTGGTCTCGACCATCTTTCGATAACCTCTGTTTTTGCTGGATCCACAGATATCCCCTCTTTTGAGATTATGTGACCCAAAAATGCAACTTTTTGAAGCCAAAATTCACACTTGGTAAATTTGGCATAAAGCTTCTCCTTTCTCAGGGTCTTCAATATAATTCTCAAGTGATCTTCATGTTCTTCCTTGCTCTTTGAATAGACAAGAATATCGTCTATAAAGACTACCACAAATTGATCAAGATAGTCTCTAAAGACTCTATTCATTAGATCCATGAAGATAGCAGGGGCATTAGTAAGACCAAATGGAATCACTATAAATTCATAGTGTCCATACCTTGTACGGAAAGCCGTCTTCGGTATATCCTCCCTTTTGACCCTTAATTGATGATACCCTGAACGAAGATCAATCTTGGAAAAGTATTGAGCTCCGCGTAGTTGGTCAAATAAGTCATCAATGCGTGGGAGAGGATATTTGTTCTTGATAGTGATCTTGTTAAGTTCTCGATAATCAATGCAGAGTCTCATTGATCCATCTTTCTTCTTAACAAATAGAACAGGTGCTCCCCAAGGTGACGCACTAGGGCGTATGAATCCCTTATCAAGATTCTCTTGGAGTTGCTTCTTCAATTCCTGCAACTCAATTGGGGCCATTCTATAAGGTGTCTTTGAAATAGGCAAAGCACCCGGTACGAGTTCTATTGAAAACTCAACTTCACGATTTGGTGGAAGACCCGGTAATTCCTCCGGAAAGACATCATCAAACTCCCTTACAATGGGAATATTCTTAATCGTGAGTTTCTCACCAACCATTTGAGATAAATAACCTTCATTTAGTGGGATCAATACCCATAAGATGGAAGAAATTTCCACTGGAAGGTTATGTTCATCCTTGCATTGGTATAAGATCGTAGATTGATCTGGAGTATGAAATGTGACTTCCCTTCTTTGGCAATTGATATGAGATCCATGTAGAGAAATCCAATCCATGCCAAGAATCACATCAAATTCCACTAAAGGAAGGATCACAAGATTTGCAGGAAGCACTTTCCCACAAACTTCGATCGGAGAAGAATTATAAACTTTTGATGCGATTGATGTGCCATTAGGTGTTGTCACAGCTAACTCAACATCTAATTGTTGAGGTAGTACGGTGATACCCTTAGAAAAGTCTTCAGAAATAAAAGAGTGGGTGGATCCAGAATCAAATAAAACATTTTCTACTTTAGAGTGGATGGTAAGTGTACCTTTCACCACATCGTTATCGTACTCCACATCGCTGATAGAAATTGCATGTGACTTTCCTTTTTCTTTAGCCTTAAGAGTTTGTTGACGTCGATCATCATCATTAACCCTTGGATTTGGGCATTGATTGGCATAATGCCCCATCTCCTTGCACTTGAAACATTGAAGTGTAGCAGGTTCATTCTGTGTATCCCTTCCTTTGTTTGCATCATTAGACATCTTCTTCCCATTATCACGGCATTCAAATGCCTGATGACCTTCCTTTCCACATTTAAAACATTTACTTGTCCCTTTAAGACAACTCCCTCCATGTTTCTTTCCACACTTTGAGCATAAGGGAAAGTTCATCTTCTTTTCCGTGTGCTCTTTAGATTTTTCTTTGAATTCCATCTTCCTCTTCATATCAAACCCATGTGACTGATGGGTTACTCCAATCTCCATCTCGACTTTGAGAGCACATCGAACGATTTCCTCGTAACTATTGAAGTCCCTTATGGCTAACGCCCTTCGAAGACTTGGTTTTAAGCCACTAAAGAATCGATCGATCTTACTCTCAGGTTGGATAATAATACCATAAGCGTACCTTGCAATTCTGGTAAAATTTTCTTCATAGGTACCAACAGATTCATCATCCCTTTGCTTCAGTTCGAGGAACTCTTTCTCCATCTTTGTTCGGAGAATACGAGGGAAGTACTTATTGAAAAATAAGTTCTTGAACTCGTCCCATTCCATAGACTCAATTTCATCCCTTTGCCTCGTATTCTTAACAAGATTCCACCATTGATCCGCATCTCCTTCCAAACGATACACTGCTAGGATGACTTTATCATGCTCAGAACATTGAAGAACTGAAAATATCTTTTCAGTAGTACTAATCCATTGTTCAGCAACTAATGGATCAGTAGACCCGCTGAAAGATGGTGGACGCTGCCTCATGAAGGATTCAACAGAATGTTGCTCCCTCCTTTGTTCGTTTGGAAATCCTGCATGATTCATAGCTTGAGAAAGTTGTGTGAGCATGGCTACAAGATTTTGCATTCCAGCTCCCATATCGTTTGGTTGCTCAGGGGGACAATCATTGCATTGCCCATCGCATTCCGCATTAACACGGTTCCTTCGGGTTCCAGCCATTGACTAAAACCAAGAAGAATAGTCTGAGAAACACTAATTATAATAGGAAACCACATAATTCAAGAATAAGATTTTCATGCTTAAGGTCTTATCCTAGGTTATTCAAGGCCATTTCTAAAACACTAAGATTGTGTTCTATGCTTAGACTTATCCTTAGGGTTCTTACTAAGGCTTTCACATCCTAGTTTCCAAAGGTTGACTATACCTTTCCTCTGATACCAACTGTAACGACCCACACTTTACATACATTGTTAATACTTCAAAATTGAATCACACTTATTACAACATATGACAAAACCACAAAGGACCGTATAGGTATAGTGTCTTTAGAAACTGGGAAACATAAACAACTGGTTCATAAATCTTCTACAGTGTCTCCCATTTATTTCATCATATCTAGGGTCCCTTTTAGCATATTCTACTTAATATCCATCTTCCTGGCCTGGGGAAAAGAAAACATAAAAGGGTGAGCTCAAATGCTCAGCAAGGGCAAATAAAAGAAAATAAAAATCATATCATATCTTTATCAAAACCTGCAAAAGAGATCATAATATCTTAACATGGAATAAATCATAGAAGTGAAAATGAGATCCCCATAATCATAACATAAAACTTGAAACTTTGTGGCATGCACACATAATCATGGAAAATCATTTCTTGTTAGTCATGACTCATCGCCAAGACTATCTTAGTGGACAAAGTCCCTTTCTGAACCGAGTTCACTCCTCGTTTCAGTCCTGTATCACTGAACCGAAATAACCTTCCGTTCCAGCCATGTCTATCTCATGAGATATAAAATCTTTACCCAATGCATTGGAGGGAGATATAGGTCCCACACATCTTATAATGAATCCTTTCTTATGTGTGCCACATAATCATAAAACATACATCATCGCATAACACATGAAACAAAAATGGGATTCTTGAAACATCATGACATCATAAATCAATTCATATAAGATAAAGGAATTCATAAAAATAATTCCATCACAACATGATCAAATCAATGTAATAATAGGGATAAAAACAGAACCCTTTATTATCTTAGATGGAAAATAATTTTGATAAAACACTTGAACTTCATTCTTGAGGAAAATATCCTTTCTTCTTCAAAAACATTTTTCCTTTCATAACATGTCATACAACTTTTAAATAAAAGAAGTTGATTAAAAATAAACTTGAAAACTTGTAAAGGAAGCTTCTTGGAAATAATGTTTTAAAAATCCATTCATGCCGTATAAGTTAAAAAAAACATTCTTCGTACTTTAGTCGGAAAAGTCAAAAAGTACCTCGTACGGAAAAACGACAAAAGATTCCTTTCATATTCATTACTAAAAACTCACCTAAGGGTAAAATTGGATTTAAACTATTGCAAGTGGATGGAAACAATATTTCATATTGAGGGAACATGGATGTGGATGATAAAATACACCCCAGTAAATACTTACGAATAAACAATCTCGGATAAAAATGAGATTGTGATATTTCCCTTACCTTAGGTCCAATTTGCTTTGTTCGTGTCCGAAGCTCCTGTATAATGGTTTAAATAATGTTATTGACTTATTCCAGAATCATACATATTTATATGATATCATATATGGTCATATTATTAGCTTCTTGTTAGTAATATTTCATTGTTACTTGTTACTCGGGTCTTTATAACTTTTTGTTCTTATGCGTGTTTTGTCGAATAAATTCTTATTCTTATCTTTAGGTTATAGATAATTCATTTCCAGAATGGTATTAGTGTATTATATACCATATTCATTCATTCAATTCATTTATATAATCATTATGAAATGAAGATCATGTAGAACGAGTCGCGTCACATCGTGGAGACGGTATTCCGTACGTACGCACGAGTGATGATATCATTCCTATGATCGTGGAATTGTATTGGAGTATATATATATTATTTGAGTATCAATATTACTTCATAATAATCATATTTAGTTACTCATTACACCATTATAACCATCCTTGTAAGGTGATGGTGGAAAATAGATTACACCACGGCGTGGAGACGGTATTCCGTACGTACGCACGCGCGGTGATTTCATTTTTCCGTAGGATGGATAGAAGGTGAATTAGGGTTGTTTCATATTTATAATAACATATCAGTATGTAAGTAATACTGATGTTATTACTTTATCATGAAACAACTAAAGAAGAAGAAGTTGAAGAAGAAAGAAATTGAAAAGATCGGTAATGGATATTACCTCTTCTTTGGAACGCCTTTTTGAATCCTCCACTTAAGGAACTAAGATTGGTCTTTGGAGAAGACCAGGACCTCTAGGATTATTCTAGGGAAGTGGAGAAGGGAAAATGGCAGGGGTTGGCCGAGCTTGAGTGCTCAAATTGGTGTGAGGAGGAGGGGGAGGAGGTGCCCTTTTATAAGGGAGGAGAGGGGCACCTTAGGAATATCTCAAAATATTATTTTATATTAAAGTCAAAATCGGTTTATAATGGTTCCAAAGGGTCTTATTTCGAAGCTAAAGTGGGGATGGGTCGAAATCCTATCAACCAATAGGATTTAGACAAGTTTAGGGTATTATTTTAACCTTATCAATTAGATTTAACTCTAAGTTAATTAATTTAACTTTTACCGTGTCTTTTTGTTTTCTTTCACTATATGGTTAATACACTTACTATAACATGCCAAACGAACCCCAAATTGTTTATTATTAATATATATATCCTTATCTAAGTCATTTGTCCGAACCTTAGATTTTTAGGAATAAAATAACAATTAATAATATAATATTTGATTTAAAAACTATTTTGTGTCAATTTTGACACTATTTGATATATGATTTTTGTGAAAGTCATAACAGAATTATATGTTCGAACCAAGTTGATTAAATCAATACTAATATATCATAGTAACCTATAAAATTAGTGGAATTCATAAAAAGTCTAAAATTACATTTATTTTTGTATTTATATTATCAATTTTGTCAATATTTCATTAATAAGATAATTACTGCATCATCTTTGTGTCATAAATAAATTACATTATTTGATGTCTAAAAATTACAAATAAAATACCATCATGTAGGAAATAGTTTTATCTTTCTAATGAATATTTACAATCGAATTTATATTATGTATAACCCCATATTAAAAATGATTTACTTATCAAACTTTGATTTTAACTATTTTAACCCTTCTTTAAATAAATTAATAATAAATGTCCTAATCTAATCCAAGTGGGCCTAAATGGTCATATATTATTCCTAAGTTTGTTTTTGGTCGAATTACACTTGTCCAATAGAGTTAGGACATGTGTTAGGGTAATATTAATATCATATTTACCCTTAGTTACCCTATTTACTATTAACCGCGGTAAAAATAGTAAAAAGTTACTATTCACCAAAAAATTATTTTCATCTCATTGAACCACATTTTAGTCCTTGATATTAACCGTGTCTCTCAGATTTTTGAAATTCCATTCACAGAAGTGGTAAAATTAAGTTTTATGCAAAATTCAGTTTTTAACCTACCACTTAGTGGTTTCACTATTCATCAAAAATTGAAAGTTTTCAGAAAAATACCAAAATTTCACCCTAGGCTAATTTCGATATTCTGAGTCCAAAAATGAAGTCCATTTTGAAAAATAAAATTTATAAAATTTCAAAAAGTGGTTATTACTATTCATAATGGCTAGTTTTAATAGTATATTGTTGTTTAGTGAAACTCGGTATTGCGTATGACGCAAGCTATCGAGGAAGGTCGCGATTGCGTGTAAAGAAAGCCAAGAAAGTGTTGTGTAGAAAAAGATTCCTTTGATGATTTATATAACATAAAAGTCTCGGGTGTTACAGTTGAGGCCAACATTGTTAATGGATATCCGTAGCTTCCTAGGGTTAGCTTGATATTATCATCGATTTTTGAGAAATTTCTCATGATTTTCAAACCCTCTTACCAAACTAACTCTAAAGGGAGAAAATATTGATTCGAGTAATGAATGACAAGAGAGATTCATAGAGTTGAAAATAAGTCTTATCATTGCGCCCCTGCTCACACTACCCACAAGTGGAGAAAATTCTGTGGTATTAAGTGATGCTTAAAAGAAGGGCATGGTCTATATGTTGACGTGAAAAGACAAATTAATTGAATATGGTTCAAGGTAATTGAAAGTTCATGAGTAAAACTATCCAACACATGATCTAGAGTTGGCTTCATCAATATTCACTTTAAAAAATTTGGCGACATTACCTCTTTGGGGAGAAGTGTAAAATATACACAGATCACAAAAGCCTCAATTTTATATTCACATAGATAGAGTTGAATATGTGAAAATGAATATATCTAGATCTGATCAAATAATATGACTGCTAAATCCATTACAACCTTGAGAAATAAAATAAGGTGGGGTATGCTCTATGTATGAAGGACCCAACAATTCTATTATTCATGAGAATTGAAAAGGATCCAATCTTCTTATATTTGATGAAGATAGACATGGGAATCATAAATAATGGAACATAATCAATCCTTTCACAAATTATTTCTCAATATTCACTTTTTGAAACATTAAAGGATGATCAAAAAGATGATGTGGGAATTAGAAAGAAAGTGGAAACTATCTGAAATGGTAAATCCTTGGTGTTAAATGTTAGTGAAGAAAGAGTTTTGAGATTTGGGACAAGAATATGTGTTCCAAAAAATCCGGAGTAAAATAATGAACTTTTGGATAATTCACATAGATCTAGTTTCTCCATTTACATAGGAAACAAAAAGATGTATCAAGATCTCCAAGGCCATTATTGGTGGGATAACATAGAGAAGGAGATCACTGAGTATACATCAAAGTGCCCGGTATGCCAGAAAGTGAAGGCTGAGAGGAAAAAGTATAAGGGGATGATGAAACCATTACCCATACCAACATAGAAATGGAATAAAATCACCATGGACTTTTTCATCGGACTTTTGAAGACATCCAAAGGAAGAAAATCTATATGCGTTTTTGTGGATCATCTTACAAATACAACACACTTCATTGAAATTCGTGATGATTTCTCATTGGATCCACTAGCATGGATATATTACGGAGAAGTGGTAAGTCTGTATGTAGTAACACTATCTATTGTACCTGATTGAGGTCCAATATTCACATCCATGTTTTGGAAGAGTCTTCAACGTTCTTTGAATACCAAGCTGAAAATTAGTACAGATTATCGTCCTCAAACTAATGTCCAATTTGAGTGGACTATACAAACAATTTTGGACATGTTTAGAGCATGATAAATGGACTATAATGGGGGATGGGATCAACATATTCCTTAGGTTGAATTCTCTTACAATAACAGTTTCTACTAAAGCATCCAAATGGATCCTTACGAAGCCCTTTATGGGAAGAAGTGCAAAACACCGACATGTTGGGATGAAGTTGGGGAGTGAAAAATCCTAGGTCCAAAAATGGTTGAAGAAATGGTGGAGAAGGTTAAGATAATGCACCAACACATTAATGTGTCTGAGAGTCAAAAAAATAGATATTCTGAAAATCATTGATTAGACCTAGATTTTGATGTTGGATACATCGTATTCCTTTGCATAAGATCTTGGAAGAGAGTTATGAGATTTCGAATGAAGGGAATGCTTAGTCCAAGGTACATCTTCCCTTTTGAGATCCTTGATCGCATTGGAGTAGTGACCTACTAACTATCACTCCCACCGAACCTATCTCAAGTACACGATGTCTTCCATGTATCACTCTTAAGGAAGCACCTACCTTACCCGTCACATGTACTCAATCCAGAGTTGGTACCATTGGAGAATGACCTCTCCTATAAAGAGAAGCCGGTGAAGATATTAGATCATAGGGGAAAGGTTATAAAAAATATGACAATGCCCCATGTAACGGTGTTATGGAAAAACCACTAGCTCGAAGAAGCAATGTGGGAATCATAGGAAGCGATAAATCTAAGTTACCATCATCTATTTTACCATGGGAAAAGGAAATTCCAAGTGAGAAATTTCTAAAGAGGGGAAGATTGTAGAGACCCAAACTTTAATTAATGAAAATTACACTTGATCTAATTAAATTTATTATTATGTAAAATGGTTATCTAAAACATATTCACTTCCTTGTTTTAATGTCTTTTTTAATTTCAAAATACCATTAAGAACAGTTAACATTTATAAAATAGCTATTGAACGGTGATTACATGATTAGTTTAAATATGGGATTTAACAAATCCAATTTACTAAGAAAGAGGACGTTATGACCTCATCTAGTATAATTTATCCATAAAAATCCCATTTCTTGGAACTCAGAAAGGAGGTGTAGTCCCTAGGCTTTGCCCTTGACCAAGCTCAAGCCGACCTTCTACATGCTAAGCTTGAATGGAACCGCCTATGGGAAAAATTAAAGTTAATAGAGATTACCACCTGAGTGATGTTATCTGAGACACCACAAGAGTTTGTCACCATAGCACACCTTACCCTCAGGTATTATGATGGTGTTATAAGGGTATATGTAACAAGACCCTAGAACCATGATTGTGTAGTGTATTGTTTTTGTATAAAGAATATAAATTTATTTTATTATTACATTGTAATTATTTTTTATAGAACAAATAATATTTTTAGTTAATTTAAACTATATGAATAAATGGATTTTTGAATTAAATAATATTTTAATAAAATATTCTTCATAAAATAATTTTTATTAAACATAAATGACTTTATGATTTTTATGAATACAATTGTAATTTTCATTATGGTTTGAAAGCTATTTTTTGTCAAAACCCATTTAGAGCTCAGCCAAAATCTTCCATACTCTCTTTATAATCCTCTCAAGGCACCCAAATCTCCGAAAATCCTCTCCCAAGAATTTGGATCACACTCCCATGTAAGGTATTTCTTCCATTCTCATTTTTGTCCAAATTTCATTATGTTGTAATACCATTTTATTTTAAATTAAAAATATTGGTGGTGTGATTTTACACCTCCCCCATGCTTCAGTAATTATATTTCAATGATTACATACCTTTTTCTATCTCATTAATTCCGTCCATGTACACCCTTTTCCATGATGAGATTTTGTAAGGAATTTCTCTCTTCTCATTTACATTCAAGAAATTATTTTGTATTATGAATCTAAATTCCATTAAATATGTTGATACATGTATATATATGACCCCCTTATGGTCCATTTCATGTAAATATGACGAGACACCCCTTTATCTCTCATCAACCTTTTTTATGAATTCTTATGTCACACCGTTATAATACCAAAATTGCACCACGATTTTCTAAGCCAATGTCATTGTGTAGTGAATACCATGCCCATTTCTCTATCATGGGTATTAACCTTTATACACATTTACATGTGGATTATAGAGTTTCATGTATTAATTCCATATTTATTTATCGTCTAATAAGTGATAATGTATAATGAATCTATGTAATATGATCCATGTGGCGCCCTTATGCATTAAATGAAATGATTAAGAAGAGTGTGCCCTGATAGTGCTCCAATACATTAGATAAAGACTAGTATAATAATATGCCAAATTAAATGAGGTTTTACTCATTCTAATTCAAGTGCAATGAGGTTTTAATCAAGATACATGTGAAATGCACCTTGTCCCATGATAATATCATGTTAAATGTTGTTTCCATATTTCCACGTTATGATAATCATGTTATATCATGCCTTTATTTTCATGTTTTTATGTGATCCATTGATATAACTATTTCTTAGAATGTACTATATTCTTTATGTTATGAATATTTTACTCACTTACTGGGATTTATATCTCACCATATTCTTATGTAGGTCCTCGGGTAATCCCGTGCAATACTAAGTATGAAGGAATGTTGTGGTCATTTTAAATTAGTTTTCAATAAAGATGTTGTGTACAAAGTTATTATGTAATGTTCCTAATTTCCAAAGATACTAGACCCCTCAATCTTAAGATACTTATTATGTGTAAGTTTTTGTAATAAATAATATTTAAGTGTGTAATAAATAGAAGAATTTTTACAATGAACATAATAATAGAATACCTATAATTTTAGTCAACTACCGGACATATTATGAACTTGGAAGCTCCACTGTATACTCCTGTCCTAAAGCCAAATTATCTAAGGCATATAAACCCTATGGAGATACACCAAATACCAACCAATAACCAAACTAGTTAGTCCCACTTTCTCTTCAAAGACCTCAATGTGAAGCTAAATCCAAGTTACCAGCTCCTGGTACTGCTCTCATTCGTACCTCAGATACGTTAGTCTACCCCGGTCCCCAGCTCTCTACTTTCCGAGTAGGCTTTGGGCAGATCCTCTCAAAATGGACCATCTGGTTGAAAACCTAACACTTGACCAGAACCCAGTCACACTATGTTCTAACATCCCATGTATTATCGCACTGGATGCACACTAATGAAGACCCACTCATTGGTGGTATTCCGGAATCTCTAACTCACCGACCTTACTGAAATTTCTTATGAAACTTCTTCCTAATACCAGAAATATCACTAGAAAAATATCCTAATGTTGTCTGTCGGATTGAATCAGATCATAATTCATATTTCACACTCTTATTAGTTTATGATTATCATTCTCTAAAAAGGAAACTATCCTGAAGATATTGTCCTACACCATGTTGTTTCTCCACAAGTCATCCTCAAAACACAACACCGTGGAGATGTTATCGGCCACCAGTGCATGTGTGAATTGTGATATTTCATTAAGTTTTCCTCATAATACATTAAATATGTATCCTTATTCTTGAGATTCAGGAACTTATAGGCTCGATCTATTATTTTTATCTCTAGGAAGAATTCCTCGATGAACATGGCATCATAATTATTCTAAACGAGTCCCTCATGTCTACACTCCTAAACATATTCATCGTACGATCATTGTGTCGGTCCTCTGAGAATGTGCGTCGTCAAATTCTACATCTTGTCTGGGAGTGTCTTGATCATGTTTAATTTTGTTGGTACAGCCTCTATCCATTTCATGTATTCTTATGGTCGATCGTTGCCCAAAAATATTTATGGGTTTTGATGTTGGAACTCCAAATTCAAGTATTCCATATATGGATCATCTATGTAAGCTCCCCTATTGATACCCCATATATCCCGAACAAGGCTCTCCTTGAGCTTCTCCTTAATCCATGGCCTAAATTATAGCATATTTGACTATCCTTTCTACATTTAATCATGTACATCTGACTCACGATCATCCTGACCCTATAAGGCCTCATCCTGATCCATAGGGGCCTCATCCCATGCACACTCATGTGGGTCTATATCACTATGCTCATGATGGTCCATTAGATTAATTCTAGTTAGAATACTACTAAATACAAATCACGATGTTCAAAAAATCCTAACAATATTTATATATATATCATAGATATGGAAATATGTAATAGGAATCACATCTGGATACAATTATACCCCCATACAGCACCAAGTCCCATTACATCCAGTCTCATAGCCCCTCTCTTACCCATATTTGAGTTAGGTATCACATATTATATGGCTTCAATACCCCCTTCCTACCCACATGGGAGGTAGTCATCACATATAATATGTCCTTGAATCCCCTTTCATCCCCATAATAGAGCCATGCGTCACATATAATCTGAATTAGCTGAGTAGAATTTCACCAAAGAGGCTATATAAGAAAATGCTATTTAGATTCTTTTTTTAAAATTTAAAAAATCCTCCCTCGGTTATCATCCCTTCATTAATTCATCAGGTTCAAGCCCATATATCACATGCATATATAATCACATATAGTTCTCATTAGAGTTATATTCTTGGGATGGATGACTTTAATTACACCAAATGATGTTAATAAGGAAAAAACTATTAAGATTCTTTGTGGACACTTTAATAATTCAATCCCCTCTTAGTGAATTCCAAGTTACCAATGAAAATAAAAAGAAAACATGCTTCATATGGTCCTAAGTTCCGATCGTGATGTATAAAAAACAACACTAGTCATACCAAGCTAAGGGTCAAAAGAAAATTACTGATAATCATCACACCCAAGTGCACCACTCGAGGTGGAAATGAAATGAACTATAAAAGAGAAAAATTTAACATAAATTTTCCACCCATGGAAACATAGTATGCCCCGTGCATCGGTCTATAGGTACCTAAACACAAGATTTATACCCAACATTGGATACATCCTAGTTTCTTGTATAACATAAATCAAATAGTAACACCAAAGTAAAATTAAACATTTGATATCATATTTAACCAACCGAACAAGATTTTAATTAAATAGTTGGGTCATGTGATGATGCCAAAAAGAACTATCAAGTACCCTCTTTGATATGATTTATAGGCACTTTACTCATATGCCACTTTAAATGATTATTTGGTTCGGTCAACCACGGGGCCTTCGGTACACTTCCATTTATGTCAAAGGATACTGATTAGAAGTGATGGTGTAAAAAGGTGATAGTGGGGAGACTATACCCTCATGAGGTGATGAGAATAATGGACTATATATAAATATAGTACTGGAAGAAAAACTAACATAGTGGGATTAAAATAAATCAATGGAATCATAATAATCAAACAGAAACAATAATAAAAAACAAACCCAATGGAATACCATTTATAAACAACATAAACATTCCAAAATAAGTCATAATAGTTCATATATGACAACAAATAGGAGGATTACATGTTCCAGACCATCAGTACATACATAAATATAATGGAATATGATACAAAAGGAAGCTCCGACTAATATAAAGGAACCACCATGGTCCTTGTACCATCTATCCCATGCTATGTAGTATAACATCATCTTTAAGGTCTAGCTCCTGATCTTGATCCCTTACTTGATAATAGAGACATAAATTCTACACATCACCTAATGGGACCATGTAGGGTGTGACAATAAATCTCAGTACGCCACCACATAAATTTTTATGTCTTACATCAAAGATTATGAAGGTGTATCCTAAAAATAAATTAAAAATTAAATCATAGGAATAGTAAATAAATAACTTTCTTCTGTTATGCTCAAAAACCAAAATGATGTGACCAATTAATTCATCCATCACCGTTATAAGTCCAAAATTGTGCACCAAAACTATATATGTAATACTACAACTTTTTGAATATATATAATTATTGTGGTGGGGATCCATAACATAGCATCCAAGGCATCCCCTAATGAATAGAAACTAGGTGACCTCTTGGGTTCCACTTATAATAATATCATTATAACATAATTCCCAAAATATAATATCCAAAATCCAAAAAATATAACGAATCAATTCCCTAGTCCCTCTAACCTCATCTCATAAAATCACCACTGACTTAAAGCTCGACATCCCAACACACAATGATTTCTTTCCTTTAATAAAAGAAATTTTTGGTTCAATATATTATGTCTTGTCGAAAAATGATATCCATCCCCCCAATATCTGATCCCAATGGGAACATATATCCTTCTAAGACACCTCCTATAACCAATGGTCACAAAACCATAAATTGATGGTCCATACCCATCCATGAGTTTTTCTATGGTGCGAACCCCCAGAATATCTTACGGTCAGCGCTATCTCCTAATCCCCAGAGTCTACAGGAGACTCCACTCACAACGAGAGGACATCAGAACATTAACTAAGACCTATATGTGTGCACATGACTCCAATGACATTTCAGTCAAAAAAACAAGAATCATTCACCAAACAACCAATGCCACAACATCTAGCTCCATATTCCCCTGTAAACATGTTTCTAAATCATGATGGTCAACAGTATCTCAAGTCAGATGGTCATTCCCCCATCCTAGAAAACTTTCTTCCTTAAACCAATAACCATTTCACCTAAATCTAGAAATCATCATCACCACATGAAAATCTATTCCAATCCCATCCTAAAAAACTATGACACCTCAGTCCAGGTGATCAAAATCACCTAATAATAAAGACTATATAGTCAAGTTCTAATGTAACTCATGAATTCAATTTAAATAATTCTATTTAATTTAATGCCTAACACTGCCCTAAAAATTCCAAGCTGGTCTAATCCCCTTACCTGGATTAAACATTTGTAGAGGAATAAGAGTTCCCATAAATGTATTTCATATCATCATTTGAACAATTTAATGATCATGTAGTTAATTAATCGGGGTCTCACTTGGACTACCAACATTATATATATGAATGCACCTCCAAAACAACTGTAAAATCAAGGAGAAAGCTAAGAACCACCAACCTATAACAATAAGATGCTTTGTCATCTAATATTTTTCTATAACTCTAGTTGAATGAAATTAAAATGTAGTTTTCGGTGAAGGACTTGAAAATAGTGAAAAATATCTCACATGGGTTTTGTATTCCATTTGGTGATATAAATAAAGAAATTAATCTATCAGATTTAATGTCTTACCGAGACAAATTCATAGCCACCAACATATCAAGTATCAGGGTTTATATCCAAAATCTCCCTCAACACCTATAGGAGGAAGTGGAAATGGGATCTCCCCAAAGTGTGTGGTCGAAAATGGGGAAAGGATGGGGAAAATTATATATATGATTTAGACCCATTGTTTAGCTAACCTTGTGTTTCACTCCCACCTTTATAATTTTCCTAACCATGTCCATTTCCAATGGATTGTTACATGGTTACTTCTTGGAGGACACACATTGTGTCCACACCATGTACCATAGTCCTCATTTTCCCAAAATTGAGTTTTCGATCCCCGGAACACCCTAAAATCACTAGAAACCTTCAATCACTTACCGAGCATTGAACCTCATCAAAAAACAAGTTGTTGTGATAATTAAAATATCAGAATTAGGTTTCAAATCCCAAAAATAAATTTTTCCTTCTCACAAGACTGACAAATTAAAACATTTTGATGATTTTTGACCCAATCCAAAAACATAGGTTATTATAATTTTATAAATTTTAATATTTAATTTTTTTTCAAAATAAAAAACGTATTTTCCTAAAGAAATTTTTTCATTATCTTTTAATTGTAATTTCATCTATAACAACATCCTTTGATATTTATTATTATTTACTGAGGATATGATTACATTTTACCATATTTATTCTTTTCATGGATGGTTTATTATGAAAATGATGAAATATTGATGAAATACATTTTCCTTTACATGGGTTAATATTTAATGTAAGGTAAAATGATTTCATGATTTTTTGGTTTATATATAAATGGAATATGATTATGTAATGGGTAGGTCAGTTTTGTTTCTCCAATACATTGGGGATTGATTAATGTTTTATGATCTCAAAGGGTATAAAGTAGGTTATCCCAATCCCAAAATAGTGTACTTGGGAGGTTATCCAAAGACCAAAAGAAGGTACAAAAGAGATTATACCAAGATCAAAATAGTGTACTTAAGAGGTTATCCCAAGACTAAGAGAGGGTACATGGGAGGTTATCCCAAGCCATAAGTAGGTACATGGGTGATAATCCAATGACCAATGAGTAATGAATGTCTCGGTAGGTATCCAAGACATGATATTTTTATGATTATGATTACAACACACTTTATTCCACTCTTTCATTACTTGATTTTATGCCAATTTTATGTTCTCAAGGATCATGTTCTTTGATTAATTTATGATTCTTATCTTATGAATTATCATGATTTGTGTCAAGAATAATGAATTTATTATTTTTTTGGTATGGATTTCAAGTTTTAATATCATGTTATCATACACTTATTCTCATCACATGCTTACATATGATCATTGATTGGTATATCTATTCTTTACCCTTACCGATAATTTGAACTTACCCTTTACAATGTGTCATTTTTTCTAAGATATAAAGATAGTTTTTCAGTATGATATGTATAAGATGGGTTCTAGATGTAAATATATAAGTAGTACAGGTTGAATATATTTTACATATGACTTATTTATGTCTCTAAGTTTACAAAGGTAATAAAACTATATGGTTATGACATGAATAATAATGATATTTAATGAATATACATCTAATAATAATTAATATTTATATATGTGAATTTGGATCCACTATAGTTGGTTTCAGAGAAAGGTTTAGTTTTTTTTAGAAACTAGAATTAGAATATATTTTTGAAAACCTATAGGATAAGCCTATGTATAGGTGAATAATATATTTTATCGAAAATAATAGAGTGTGATTTTCCTAGTATAAATTTCCATGTCTAGATATTAATAAGTGGGTATTGCTATGGTACAGTCACACCTATTGGTAAAAAATATGAATGGAGGTGCATTTTGTATTAACTCAATCATAATTGATTCGTGATGAGTGGGCCTAGGACTTTACACCTTGATAAACACTCTTGAGGGATATTTTTGGGTTAATTGACATTTTTATTAAGAACAATTATAGAATAACGGAATTGATAATGACCATGGATAACCTCAGTTAAGCATAAAGATTCATAGATTGTATATAACATGTTTGGATTTGGACATCCATTGAATGATTTTTCATGATAATATTGTTATTCAAGATGATTATTATTGATCACACTATTATTTTTGGTTTTACCAATGGATAGAACCAAGAAGAATCATGTTAACACTAAATGTGATGGATAATTCAATGATTGAATGAAATTACTAATTTTATTAATGAAAAGTCATTCCCAACGTATAGTTCTAGAATAAAATTAATGTGAGGGATTAAGGGGGTTTAAATTAGTGAAGATCAAGATCATCACCTCTAACAATATCCACACATTCAAAGTGGATGAATCCTATAGTTATAAAACAAGAAATAGGGGCATCCTAGGGATCCACTGATGCAATAAAGTCATCCACCTTATTTCCATTATGCCAATTATGAATGTTTTAAATGCTATCAGTAATGATGCTCCTATACTTTATCACATGTATAGTAATATTACAAGGGGTGGGGATGCATTCATGAAATGAGTTGTAGACTACCTAGTAATCCATTTAATGAAAGGTGAGCCTAATGTTATTGTGTTGTAAAATCTTCAGACTAGTTAACATAGCATTGGCTTCAGCCAATAGAGAGTATCCAAACATGTACATGGATGAGAAAGAAATGATAACTGATCCCTTTAAGTTCCAAATGATATCACCACCCTATATGGATCATCTGTTACACAACCCATCAGTATTGAGTTTTAAAACCTGAACCGGGATGCATCCACTATATCCAGCAGCATATGATGTGATGAGGGAAGTAATAGGTGATATTTCATCACTCCTATGAAAAAAGGGTGAGGTTGAAATCTTTGATCACTTAAATAACCACACCAAATCAATCAAGATGTTTTTTATTCTAAAAACAACTGTTGTAGATGAACTTTTAATACCTTCAAAAGGACTTGTGTTCCTCAAATTCCAAATGAATCGGAAAAAACAATAATAATGTTTATTCTAACCTTCTTTGCATTAGAATTGTTTCCCAAGACATAAAACCAATGATCCAGAAACAAAATTACATGAAATATCATGTGCATGACCATCAATGGAAAAACCAAAGATATTCCACACATTTTTCTCCCAATGACTCTCATAATACAGGTGTTGATAATATATGATGTTAGGCAAACTACACTAGGTGAACCTTGAGGTGATATGTTTACCCATTCTATGGATGTGATCATATATTGGAACTACCAAATTTTCCCCCTCCATGAAAGGATGATCGGTTTTATGGGAATTTCATTTCACTATAGAGTTTCCCTTCATCTCTCCAACTAGGTTATTAGTTGAATAACCCTACCAAAATCTTTAATAGAGAAAATAACAGACAAAGATCTATTGAAAATATATTTATTTTTCTCCTCTGATAACTCTATAACCTCAAAGGTGAAACGTTTATATTTTTACAATATGGATTAAATGAAATCATGATACCTAAAAACCATCAGGAAGGATAAATATAGAGTGGGACATCTTGGGAAATAACCCATTTATGATACGAAAAGTAAATATTTCCTTGATCGATAATTCACTATAGATGATGTTACATAGATGGAATAAGATACTAAATCTCATACCATAATGATTTATATCATCCCCTATCATTCCCCAAGGTCATTCCATATTTAGAGTTAATGAATTTACCCTTATAGTGTCCTTCCATCAATGACCTCCCATGTAAGTTTTTCACAGAGGGTGTGTATTGTTACAGTAATGTTCTTGATATTAATCCCTTCATCAATCGTCGTCCTTTCCAAACTAGACCATAGATCCCAATAATGCATACCCCCAGAATGGGAATCCTAGATAAAATAACCCATAATATTTTCAATGATTGAAATGATTTACTTTCGAACCTTGAGAGCAGAGAGAGCTGTGTGGGGATTAAAGAGAGGACATGGTTATCTAAGGTGATTCTCCCATAAAAAGATATATAATTATTCTTCTAATTAGTGATTCAGTCATTGATCCTGGTAAAAACCAAGTCAAACTGATGGAGAAAAATCGTTGAGGATTAAGTAATAACATCAAGATAACTCATAGGGAAGTTCTTCCTATAGATTACCATGATTAACTCAATATTGTTCACCATCATGTTAGCACAAAGACTTGATATATAGATTTGTTTAATCCAAATTATAAAGTTTCCTAATCAAATTGAAATTATTATCAATAATTTTATTGATACCCCAAAAGGAATGCTTTTTCCATTGATAAAATAATGGTATCATCTGCAAACATGAGGTTGAAAATACTAGAAAAAAGTATCCTTCACTGAAAAGGTGTAACCTTACCATTAAAAATACTTTTATTAATGAGGTTACTGAATCTATTCAACATGATAATGAAGAAACATTGAGATAAGAGATCTCCTTGCCTCAATCGAAGGAATAATTTGAAGAAACCCTAGTTCTTACCCATTATCGAAATGGATATCCATGGAGAGATAAATCAGCTAAATAAAATATCAACCAACCCTATGAAAAAACACATGAAGAAGAGGGAAATTATTGTGAAATACTATTAAAAAAATTCATAGGCTTTATCCATGTCTATATTAATTTTAATGTTAGATATGATCACCCTTTGATTAAGTTTACTAGTCATTTCTTGGGCCACACTAATGGACCCCGGATTTTTTCTTCCCTTGATTAAGCCTTGTTGTTCCTTAGATATCCACTATTGAAGAGGATGAGATAAGTACTTGTTGATTATAAAATCCAACCCCTTATATGAAAAATTAAAAGGGTTGATGGGTCTGAAATACTTTAGAAAATACTATTCTTTAAACTTTGGTATGAGAACTAGTAAGGTGGAAATTTACACATGTAGTATACAACCTATACGAGAAGAATCATACATTACTTCATCAAAGGGAATAATTGTTAGATTCATGGAAGCAATGAAGAAGGTCTATGGGAATCCATCAGGGCCTAGAGAACAGACTATGTCAAGTGATAGAATATCTTAATGATTTGATTAATATTTTGGAATAAACTCTAGGAATGAGTTAACTTCATTTGAGACAACATGGTGATGGAATCCATAATATTATCCCCCCCACACAGGTACCCCCTTTGAAAAAGAGGATCAAGAGCTACAATAAGTGACTTAGAAAAAAATATAGTCATACCTCTAACATCATCTATATCTGAATTATAAGTTCACTTCCATTAAAAATTTTGGGCCTAGAGATTCAACGTTTTTCTTTTATGCAATCATGAAAGAATGAAATATTGTTTACTCCTTTGATCCACATAACAAAATAATTCTCATGGACCAACTATTCTGGCATAAGGATTCATTATTCCAAGAAGGTTTTTATTTCCATGAGATCTTTAAAAATGTCTTCATACCATGAACAATCAATTATAGTTCCAGTCGAACAATATATGGCATCATCTCCTCCAGATCCAGAAGTCAAGAGGGTCAGCTTTTTTCCTAGGTATAGAAATAAATTTGGAGTCTTCTCAGCTTATTATGAATTCCCAACCAACAACTTCTTCAGACTATTTTGGTCCAATAAGATTCCAAAATATGATGATAATCATGACACACTATCAAACTCTAGGAAAAAAATTCTCATTGAAAGATATGCTTGGAGATAGTTCATCACACAATGGGGAATGGCCAGAAAGAGACCAAAAAAGGTGTGAAACATTTATGTATGAGAAGGAAGAGATGGTGTGAAGGTTGAGAAAACATCTTTCAAGTCAACACCATATACAACCAATAAATATTTGATAACTAAACTATGTAAATAGGTCACCTGAGAAGCCCACATATAGAAACCCCAATTGAGATAAAAACATTGATATATCGTATCCAACCTTCCTGGAGTAGATGTATCCTCCATTATTTTTAGAGGGATCCAAAAAGACATTGAATTTACCTCCAAAAAGATAGTATCTACCCTCGATAAATAGCAGAGAGGAACTACCATAGGGACTCACTTTCATGGGATTCACATATGGCATAGAAGAATGTGATAAGAAATATTAGAGAACATGTTCTTTTTCTAGAGGTAATGTACTTGTTACATGCACCCACAAAATACACCAACATATTTGTTTCTAGAACACGAAAATATATTGGTTTTGGGGAGTAGTGTGCATAGAGTTTCATTTCTTCATTCTCTTAGAAAATTCCAATATCTTAGAATGATGTTGTCTAGGTTCTAGCACATCCACTAAAGAGGACTTGCTATTAGAGAACTCATGTGGGAGAAAATATGATTTAGCTCTTGCAACAAGGAAATGAGAATTTAAAATTATGAATGTGAACATTAATTTCGGGATAGATTTTATTTGGAAACTTCTATATGTTCTGATGATAGAGAAGAAGATAAAGAGACTAGGTGCCTCCTTTAGGACCTTGTTTAAGAACCACAAGGAGGGGATGAAAGGGAGGAGGCTATTGGAGTTAGAGGTGATGGTTCCTTGTATTCATATAAATATTTTAATGGAGCTGAGAACATATTAGTGGTAGGGATATGAGAGGAACCTAAAGGACTTGAATCCTTCAAAGAGCATAGAGATGGAGAAGAAAATGTTTCCCCTACCCTAGTTCAATGATTGTACTTATGAGAAACCAGATGAAATGGGAAATGGAATGTGAATCCCAGTTATTAGGACAAAATATAAATCTAAATATATTATTGAAAACCTGACCATAGGTTAGTTTTAAAATGAACCCAATAAAAGAAAAATGGTGTTTCTTGAAGACCATATAGAAAATAATACTATTTCCTTTTCAAGTTGATAATGTGGGAAGAATAACTCAGGAAAATGTATCAAAGGTTTGGGATGATATTTTATGAGTGGTAAAGATGGTTATAAAGAGTTAAATTACTAATAAAAAAGTAAAAGTTTGATTAATGTAATATAAATTTATTTCATAGGGGTAAACATGAGAAGAGAGACAATAATTAGGTACAAGTGAAGGGTTTATTATTGATAGTGAAGTGACTACAAATAATATATAAATGGATTGAATTATTTTAAGAATATTTCTATGGTTAAATGTTAAAAACATGATTAAACTGAGATTGATAATTCTTATAAAATGATTTGTATTCAATTTTTTAGGAAAGATTAATGAATAAAAAATATATTAAACCATAGTTAATGGTTTATAGATATAGTGGAATGATTGAGGTTTTTATGTGTTGGGATTCAAGAATTATGTTGTAGATGTATATTATCAATGATATTATGGTGCTCTAAAAAATTTGGGATTATATATCATCTAAGGATTATTCTATAGATGTTTATCATTAGGTTTTTTGTAATAATATGTCGAATGGTACCAATAACCAGAAATACTGATTTTGTGGTACGGTGATATTTTTTGAAAATTAAATATTAAGGGATAGATTATCGTTGATATGTGACTTATATTGATATGATAATTTTTAGTAGGGATAAGGAGATGATTTAAATTGACAAAGCATATTGAATAACATTGGAAACCTTGAAATTAATTAGTGATCTAAGTTCAATGTTATTTGTTTTATCCTTGGTGTAATTTGTTTCATTTTCAGATTCATGCAATTTATTAAATAATCTTTGTTTTTAATTACAGAAAAATAAGAGAGTTAATTTTTCAGATCACTAACGTCTTCATTGAGGGTTTAAGGTGATTCCAGTTTTCATTTGAGAAAGGATTAGTATTTTTTAGAGAATATCCTATCATGGAATCCCTATGTTTGGTGTGTGTCATTACTTGATACTTTTTGTTTTTAGGGATAGATATTAATGTTGATCTTGGATAAATTATTTGATCAAATATCTCGAATATTTTTGGGGTTTTTAATTTTTTTCAAACATATTTTTTAGTTTTTTAATAGTTAACTATTTATTTAATTTTTTAAGATGAAATTTCAATATTATTTTAGAGTTTTTAGATATGAATGTATTAGTTAATCGTATGAAGATTTATCCTTATTGGATAGATAATTATAAAATAATTTCGTTTGGAATATATCATGAGAGAAAAAGGAGAAAGTTTCATTCTATTATAGATCAGGTGAGAAGATAACTTTTAATTTTAGTGCTTGATGAAAGAAAAATTTATGTAGTTCTTTAATAATTGTAATATGGGATGAAAATATATGAAACTAATTGAAACACACCACCAAATTATGGACATATATTTATAAATTTTATGTATTCAATTATGTATATTTTATTTTATTCCATAGAAAAATAATTCATCCATTCTAAGGAAATAGATCGTGATAATAATTTTTTCATTTTTTAAATTATATCTAAAGCAATTATGGTCTTTCACCCCCTCACTGATTTGTGGTTTTGGAATCATTGACTTTCACATGACTATGTTTTCTATCACTATAAATTATTATTTACACATTATATTTCAGCTTTATATATATTTTCACTTATCTCTAATTTTATCATCAACTATGAGTTATTTTAGGTAACAGTTTTGGTTTATAATTTCCCTTTTCCAATAAAGTTTTATTATCCCTTTGCATGATGTTGGTTTCCAAAAAAGGAATTTCATAATATTGAACCTTTTATTTCCAAGATAAAATTGCAGGGATGAAATTTATTTAGGCCATATAATTTAAAACCTCAAAATATTTTATTAATAGAATACTATGTTTCATCGATTTCTTAACATCCAATACAGATCATCAAACGAACAATGATATACTATAAAAATATTACTTAAATGTCATCGTTATTAACTATCTAGAAATTTGGTAGGTAAAAATAGTAATAAAAACTTTATGAAAAATATGTATAAAGTTTTTAAATACTTTAAATGAATTTATTGCTGTATAATAAATGATTAATAAATTTTTAATAAAGTTATTTGATGCTTTAAAAATTTGTTTTCATCAAGAAAAGGTTTTAATTGGTTTTTATATGTATAAATTATAATTAATTTCTAAATAAATTATAAAATTTATTTGAGTGAATTAATATCATTTTTTAAATCCCCATTCCAATCTAATATTTGGTTTAGTTTTTTTAAATTTTCTATAATGTTTAATTTTTATGTGAATAGTGAAAATACTATTTTTTATGAAATTGACATTTACATTAATTAAATAAATTAATTTAAAAGAAACATTATATTATTAATTTGATATCAATGTTACATAATTCACCATTAATTATAAATAATCTAATTAATTTCATATGAATCATCATTATACTTGATTTTGGTGAAAGTTCATTTTTGGCCTAAAAACACATTTTTCTAAAATCTAATTTTATATATGCAAGGTTTTTTCTATATTTATAAATCAACTAGTTAGTATTTTTACTTGATTTTTAATATTATATATTCAATTATATATTTTAACATTCATTTCATGATTTTTAAAGGGCAACGAATGGAAATAAATTCAATTTTATGCTTAAAATGGTTTTTTTCTGAAAATAAGTTTTTGTTCCATGTTGCATGAAAATTTAAAATTAATTTATGAAACTCATATAAATTGAATATACTAAAATGGATTATATATTTTTTATCAAAATAATATAATATAATCAAATAGGGTCAACCTTTATTTTATAATGAATAGTGAAGTAGTAAAATTCTGTTACCATTGTTATAGTTAATAAGATTTTATTAGGGGTTAAGCTAAGAGATATGTTTTTGATTTCCCCCTAAAACTTCATAATTATAATTAGATTATGGAATTTATAACTTATATTATCCTAAATTATAAATATTTTTCATTTAGATCCACTTTAACATGAAAGTAAAAGTATATTATTGAAATATTTTATGTAATTTGTTGTGTATACCTAACCCATTTATAAAAGGGAACTTTTTCTCCTCCATTATTAACTAACGTTTAAGATTCTTTATCAGACAATACGTACTCACGCTTACATGTGGACTATCACCAAAACATATAGATATGATTAATTTTCCATAAAAACCATTTAGTATTGGTTATTATGACATATTTAATATTTATATATGATATTTATTACATTATTATTCTTAAAATATTATAATATATTATCTTACTTATTACCATCCAATCCATTGAAAAAAAATAAAAGTGCTCGTGTATACATGTGGATTACCACCTCCATGATGCAATGTGATCAATTTTCATTTCCAGTTTACATGGATAGTAATAAGTAAATATTTAATGATTATATATTTTATTAATGATTGAAAATTTTATTTATCATTTATAATTCTATCTTTCCATCCCTAAAAAAGTAGAAACATCCCCCTTTTGTGTTTACCATCTCTATGAATTTATGTAATTAATTTTTTTATCACCACATTATATGAACAAATATAAATGTATATATAATAATTAAATATGATAATTTCAAAATTATAAAGATTATAGATAATATAAAACCCTGGTCAATGTAAGAGGAAAGAAACCACTGAAATAAAAAAACTAGAGAAATGAATTTTTTAACACCCAAAATGATGAGTTATATAGAGAATTGTTAATAAATTGGTGATGACATGTTATAATTTAATCATATATTATATTATAATTATGTATATTATTATTTATAATACCATAATAAAAATTAATTTATTATACATTAGGTTAGAGAACTTATGAATCAATTCAGATATAAGTTAAGGGGTCCTTTATCTCAAATTTTAATTCCTTAATATATGTTTATTTTATACACCATGATTTGGTTTTCATGGTTTAGAAACATACCCTAATAATTTTTAATAACAATTTCATGTTTAAAGACATTAAATTTTTTATTCCAATTTCATTATATCATGGGATTTTTACTCAATGGTTGTAGAGTTTTTAAAGGTAGTTCATCTCAATGTCGTTTCATTGAGATATATTTTATGTTACATACATATTTATATTTATGAGGTGTATATAAAACCCATTTTAAATTTTTTATCATTGATAATTATTAATTCATGGTATTTAAAGTTACAATTAAAATTATTTCATCTAAGGTATTTTGATTTTAAAGTTTCTAAAGTGGTAAGGGTTTATCATCTCAAATTTTCTTCTTTGGGAAATATATTATGTTATAATCCTATATTCTTTTATGAGGAGTATTTAAATTCCATTTCATATGTAGATTCATGAATATAATTATGCTTATGTAATTTAATGTGTCAATTTATTTTATTCTTTTTATGGGAATTATAACTCAAATTTTATCAAAATATTAAGGGTGTTAAGATACAATATCATTCCTTACCAAGAATATCTAAGCTTAAAATTAAGATAATGAAGTTATATGACTCATCTCCAATAAAAATTATTTATTTTATTACCCTCTACTAATTTATGTTTATTTCTTATTTTCCTATCATTTTCTCCTCTTTAAGTACCCAAGAGACAAAAATAATTTTTTTTAAGGAAAACCGGCTTTATTTCTATTTTTAGTCAGGAACATTTTTCATTCATGGCCATATTTTATTTAAAATTATTTAATAAATTTTTTACTTTCATCCAAATAATTATTAAAATAATTTTTACCGATTTTTAATTTTAGATTTTTTTTAAAATTTATCTTCCTATCTTTATCCAATGAATTTACTTTTGTCTTATTACTGAAAAGGTGAAAGGAATTTTCATTTTAACTAGCACCGCATGAAATAATTTTCCCACAATCATTAATTCTATTTTATTTGAATATTTCTTTAAAATTTTCTATTTCTCATTTAAAATAAAGTGTTTCACTCAATATTTTGTAAATAATAACATTTTAAATAAGTTATTTAAAAATTTAAAGGGTATTTTTATCAATAAATGTTTCAATGGAATTTGAAATGTTATTTTACCTACAACAATGTCCTTTGAGGTCTCTTATGACTTACTATGAAGGTGATTTGTACAATAATTCTATTCTTTGGGATGTTCAGTTTTCAAATCCTGGGAGTCCACTTTTGGGATGAGCCTCTCCCACTGGATCCACCCATCTTCTCGGGTCACCCGTTCTTGACTGGGCAGGAAAAATAAGGCACAGCCCACTGTGCTGATGGATTGATTTGACGAACCATCATTGATCGTGTCATCACCATCCGGGATGTTATGCCATCTTGATTGGAAACAAGTAAATCCTCATCTAGGGACCTACCTCAGAGAAGTGACCTCTTCATGGGGGAGGGGTGTTACCATGTGTGGAGGGTTCGAAAATTCCACACATTGGAATTCCATTTTTTAAGATATTTTTGAGACTCATTTTTTACAGGTTAAGCATTTAAGTAATGATAAATTATTTCTTTATCTTGTGGGTTACAAATTATCCATTTAATGAGGATAATATTAATTATATATTAAAATATTATTCATGTGATTCATTATTCATAAACACCATTTCAGCACGTTTTATACATTGAACATCCTTTCACATTATGATTATAATTCTTTGCAAAAATACACCATTACATGATACGTATTTGAACACCTCATAAAACAAAAACAAAAATTGTTCTTGATTTTATTTTAAATTTTTATTTACAGGTATCCCATGCTATAAAAAACAATTCATGCTTTTGTAACACTTTAATTTTCACATTAGAAGACCATCAAAGTTGGCCTTGAACCAACAACATCCTGAGCAAAGTAAACTAGACAACATCACGATAAAGAAACTATAGAGGCTACGATCCGAGCCCATTAATTCGGAGAATTTAACCGAAGGTATAGGAAATCCAGGGGAACATTTAATCCTAAAATAATAGATATTTAGGAGTGTTAAAGGGATTTTTATGTGGCCCAAGTTGAAGATGAAATTCTGGGGTAGATTCTGGGGCCCAGAAAAAAAAACCACCAATTTAATCAAATATAGGAAACCATAAATTACTTTGGGATCAAATTTACAGGGATTTAGTGGATATCCATATATTCATTATTATCTTCTATGGACAACTCCAATTCGGACATCTATAAGGTCATCAAGGCAAATCTGTTCAGAGGATGCAAGTTGGCTACAACTTCAGGTTAAGGGTGGAGAAGTGTCTTCTCCCTTACTATCCACCACCCTAGGCCTACCATACTCATTTGGGAAGATTTTTACTATGGGTGGATTGACCAATGCATCTTGAAGTTCCTATTTAAGGTTATGGTGGTGGAGTATTTTATCATCTTTGATGCTTTCTTTCATTTTAGTGTTATGCTTCCACATTTCCTTTATAATGTTCTTCTTCATTTGTAATTTTTTTGAATCATCTTAGATTTCAATAAAAATTATTCATTTTCTCTTGTTAATTTTCTTTTATTATCACATTGATACCATTTATTTATTGTGTGAATTTATTCATACCTAACCTTGTGAAATTATTCACACAATGATGGAGTGATTGTTTTCTTTTTATTGTTTTTTTATTTCTTCAATACCTCCCTCATGAGTGTACTTATTGCTTCCATTGAAGCCATAGCATCAATGGTGGGATAACCCAATTATGGGTTAATCAAATGGAGTAGAAATGGTATGGAATAGATTATATTTATCACCACATTAATGTATGATCAGTTCTTTTAATTAATATTTTTTTTGGATGATTTTAAAACTTCTTAGTCCTTGTAGAATTTTATAGCCACATACTTCAAGTTCTAATATGAACCATTACCTTTGAGTGATCATAAATTTGAGTGTATATTTGACTAGTATTATGGGTTTTCGGTATAAAACAACTAACTAATGAAATTGTTTGATCTTATTGAATAAACCCATCTCGAATATAAGAAATTTAAATTCACATAAAAGAATTTCATCAAATCCACCCCTATAATTACCTCAGATCAACCCTTCTCATAATTTGATTTCACTTAAGTCGCATAGTGTTCACTTAAACCAATCTAAAATCAACCCAATTTTTTCCACTTAAAAGCCAAAATCAGTAAATATAATGTGCATGTATATAGGTTTCTTCTTATATCTCAAAGGAATTGACTACCCAAGATACTCTACATTTCACCGCTTAACCCTAAAAACTTGGGTAAATTTGGGTGAGACAAAATTTTGGAACTATTTATGGGGACCCAAGTAAATAATATAAACAACCATTATATTCTCCTTCATTTCATCTATTCTCATCTTAATTCTCTTATCTTTTCCCTTTTATCACTTTTTTTCTTTTGTAGCATGTCTGCCTACACTAGTGACCAATCAAATTATCTAGTTAGGGTGGATAGTCCTAGGGTTGGGGAGTCAAGTACGCCAAGGGAACTCTTTACATCAGATCCTAATATTATTAATACTCTAGAATCTTAAATTGATCCCATTTAAATGGAATTTCATCAAGGAGACCAACTCATAAACCCTTGAGGGAACCAAAATGGAAATCCAAATGAGGTAGCTCCAAACTTGGGGAATGCAGTCGATCAAAAAATGAAAGACTACCCCACATATTCTTGTACCAATGCCCCCTCATGCATTAGAAACGATTTCATAGGATATGAAAACTACATCTTTAAACCCCATGCCCTATACCACCATCCCACACTCCATGGAATAGATTCTGAGATGCCCAACCTTCACTTCAAGGAGTTCAATGACATTGTAGAAACCAGGTGTCCCCCACCTCAACTAGAATTAGGTAAGATGAAGTTATATCCTTTTTCATTAATATATGAAGCTAAAAATTGGATAAAAAATTTTATACCGCCATCTATCAACTCTTGGGACCAATTACGAAGATAATTCTACAAAAAAAACTTTCCCCAAAACAAAACAATTGCACTTAAAAGGAGAATCCAAATATTTTTTGAAAAATTGGGAGAGTCATTCTATGAAACATGGTATAGGTTCAAAAACACCCCAAACATGGTCTGACATGCTTACTACTATCAAGAAATAGTTTTTGAACAAAACCAACCATGGGGAACATCACCTTATTTCGAAAATCCAAAAAGAACTTCTAGAATGCATACACTTAGAGAAGAGGTAATCCTTAGGGCTAAACTCGCAGCACTCAGTAGGAAGGTTGAAGAGATATAACTTATAAAAATTTATTAAATCCAAGCTATAGGCATTGTCTTCAAAATTGGTGAAAAACATGACCACAAAACAAACAACTACCTAACCATTCCATCCATCAAGTATGTTCTTCTAGGAGGACAACCTGCTTAAATCAATGCCCAAAACATTCAAAAGCATTAATAACAAAACACATTAAACCCAAGGTACATTGACCATCTAGGATCCCGTTGGAATGATGACCAACAACCCAACCAACAAAATAGTCATCCACAAGGAATAAACACCTACCATCCAGAAAAATTTCAAAACAATAACCAGTTTCAAACACAACCAATCCAATACCAACACCCTCCTATCCAATACCAACAACCAATCCAACAACCAAATTATCCTTCTGGGAGAAACCAACCAACACAATCCCATACTCAATATGTACCTCATACAATCCTTGAGTAGTTGTGTAAATAAATAGTGAAAATGAACTCAGAAGTTGCATCCCTTAAACATGAACAACAAACCATTAAAATCGAGAGCACCCATTCCAACTTAGGCGATACCATACTCAACTTTAAGGGGATATTCTAGTTCAAATCAAAAAACTCATGAACAACTAATGGTCGTGAATGATTTAAGAAGTGGGAAATCAATTGAGATACCTAGACAAAAAATTCAAAAACCATATGATGCTTCAAAAATCTAATGAAAATTCAAATAAACCACATGATTGAACTGAAAAAACTTATAACAATGTAAAAGAAACAACTCTTCGACAAACAATCCCACAACCAGCACCATTTCCTCAAAACATGAGGGGGAAAACCAAGCCTGAATGGAGTGAAACATTAAGGTAAATATTCTCAAAATTCAAGTTGACCATTCTACTCCCCAATTCCATTCAAAACATTCCTTCATACTCACAATACATAAAGGACCTCTACACATTTAAAAGGAAATTCTCCCATAAGAACCAAGTCCTTCTAGCAGCAAATGTTAGCAAAACAATCCAAGGCACCCTTCCACCAAAGATAAAAGACCCAGGATACCATTACATCAATGATGATCTAGGAGAGAAAAAAATTTCCAAAGCCTTGTGTGACCTAGGTTCTAGTATCAATCTCATTCTCTATGTTGTGAACTTCTAGTCATCACTAGAAGAGCTCCCACCCACATTTTTCACACTGCAACTTTCCGATCATAGCATTAGCCTAAAAAAGTAATTTTAAAGGATTTTCTGCTAAAAGTAGAATATTTCATCTAACCTTCCGACTTCATTATCCTTGAAAACAATCCAAACTAGGCAAAAGGGAACAAACCCCAATCATCCTTTTCTGTCCCTTCCTTGCAACAATCAACTCCATTATCGGAGGCTGAAATGGGAACATGACCATCAACTTTGGAAACATGAGTCAGGACCTAAACATCTATAATAAAATCTCCCAAATAAGGTATGATGAGGATATTCATAAAGTAAACATGATAGGAATCTTTGATAATGACTCCATAGAACATTAATGAATATTTGAGGAATGTGTAAGTCAGGATGAGATTAGTTTCTTCTATTCACATGAAGGAAGTTTATCTCCTTGGATAGAATCACTTTCAGATTTCTCTTATGATGAAATTGTAAGACCAATAATTAGAGAAATCTTTCAGGAAACTACATTAATGGAGACCACTCCAACTTCATACCCTAACACTGATCAAACCAATCTAGTAGGTGAAACTTATACATGTGGGGAAACAATCCTTTCTAAAACTAAAAAAATAACCTGATCCAGTGTCCCAATATTCTACTGAATTTTTGAACCAACCTGATATTGAATTGAAATAACTTCCTTCTACCCTTAAGTATGCCTTCCTTGAATAAAATGGAACAAATAATATTGTCATTTCTTCTTATCTTCAATCATATCATGAGAGGATTATTCTGAATGTCCTTAGGAAACACAAGAAATCCATTGAAAGGAAGGACTATGTTTGATATTCATGGGATTAGCCCACATATCGAGACTCATAGAATTTTTCTGGAATCTGATTCAAAGTCATGTCATTAACCTCAATGGTGACTCAATCCTAATATAATAGATGTGGTGAGAAAAGAACTTCTGAAATTTTTAAATGGTGGTATCATATATCCCATAGTTGAGAGTGAGTGGGTCGGCCCAATCCAAGTAGTTCCCAAGAAGTATAGAAAAATAGTGATAACCAATAATGAAGAAGAGATTATGCCAACTAGGTTGAGAATTGGATGAAGAGATTATATCGACAATAAGAAGCTAAAATCATTTACCAAGAAGGAACATTTCCCCTTACCATTCATTAACCTAGTCCTTGAGGGAGTTGTAGTTCATAACTTATAATATTTATTAGATGGGTACGTGGGGTACAATAAAATTTAGGTCTCCCTAGAGGATTAATGGAAGACAACATTCACCTATCGATTCATCACCTTTTCTTTCAAATGCATTCCCTTCGAGTTATGCAATTCCCCTAGAACCTTCCATCGATGCATGATGGGAATCTTCTTGGACACGGTAGGGGATTTTTTAGATGTCTTCATGGATGACTTCTCTATGTTTGGAGATATATTTTAGGGATATATATGTAATGTGGAGAGTTTTTTTCAAAGATTTGAAGAAACAAATCTAGTCCTAAACTGGGAAAAATTACATTTCATTGTTAAAGAGGGACTAGAACATGGACAACTAGTCTCGAGTAGGGGGGTTGAAGTTGATAAAGCCAAAGTTGAAATCATTCGTCACATTCCATCACCCAAAATGTCAATGAAGTGAAGTATTTCTTAGGATATGATTGTTTCTATAGAAGGTTCATTAGGAATTTCAACTCTATTTCTCGACCAATTATTTTTCTACTAGTGAAAGATTCTCCATTTTTTTGTACAAAAAGCTATGAGGAATCATTATCTACACTAAAGTCATATCTTTTCTCTCCACCTATCATGCAATATCCAAATTGAAAACTTCTTTTTGAGCTCATGTCGGATGTTAGTGACTTCACTATAGGAGTAGTCTTAGGACAACGGTGAGAGAAAAATCCATGTTTCATTGCTTATGCAAGAAAATATGTAAATGATAAACAAATAAAATACACCACCACTAAAGATGAGTTACTTGATATTTTTTTTTCCATAGAAATGATTTGGTACTACATCTTAGGATCCCCCATCACTGTGTTCACAAACCATTCTGTACTAATATACATCTTCCAAAAACAACATTTTAAGGCTAGATTGATTAGGAGGGTCCTTCTCTTACAAGAATTTAACCTCACAAGCTAGGATAAAAAGGGTGCTAAAAATGTTATAGCAGATCCCCTCTTTAAGATATAATTCAAAGACCACTCAAATCACCTTTCTATGTCTGATTCATTTCACAATGAGCACCTCTATTAGATTAGGGATTTCTCATGGTATGCCAACAAAGAAAACTTCTTAGTTACTGGAGTCATTCCGAAATTATTAGGGACTTGTGCATGAAGGAAATTTCTTTCTGATGTTAGGAAGTATGTGTTTGATGATCCATTCCTCTATAAGTTCTTCCATAACCAAGTCATCTGGTGGTGTGTCCCAGAATTTGAACAAGAGTCCAACCCTAAATTCGGTCATAGCGAGGTATGTGGGGGTCACTTTTCATCTATGAAAACATATGCTAAGGTTCTATAGTGTGGTCTCATCTGGCCCACCCTCTCAAGTAACTCCTACACATTTGGTTAAATCTGTAATAGGTTTCATCATGTAGGGTCCATCACAAAAAAGGAATCAAATTCTACTCACTCATATCTTAGTGTTAGAAATAATTGATTGTTGGGGAATCAATTTAATGGGTCTCTTCCAAAACTCTAGGGGATATATGTACATCATTTTAGCTGTCGATTAGGTATCCAAATGGGTTGAGTCCATTCCTAAAAAATAAAATGATCATCAAACAGTGAGTATATTTCTCAATGAAAACATCCTCTCTATATTTAGAATTCCTAGGGCTATCATTAGTGATTGTGGAACTCATTTTTGCAATCGTCTATTCTCAGAACTCATGGATATGTATAGAATTTCTCAAAAAGTGTACAATGATAACCACCCATTGACCAATGGTCAAGCTTAGTTTTCCAATCAATAAATCAAAACAATTCTTGAGAAAATGGTTAATCCTTAGTGGAATGATTGGTCGAGAAAACTCTTAAATTCTCTTCGGACATATTGAACCTCATTTAAAACCATTTTAGGAACGTCCCAATATAGGTTGGTTTATGGAAAAGCATGTCATTTTCCAATGTATATTGAACATAAGGCTTTTAGGAAATTAAAAAAAATTAATTATGACCTCTCATTCACCGGAGAAAATAAGAAATTAGATCTCAATGAACATGAAGAACTTAGGATGGAGGCTTATAATAATTCAAGGATAAATAAAGCTAGAGTTAAAGCCTACCAATATAAAAATATTAAAACCAAACACATTGTAATGGGTAAACCTATTATTTTTCATATCTATAAACATCATTTACACCTAGGAAAGTCGAGGTCCATATAGTCGGGTACATATATAGAGAATAAGGTGTAACCCCATGGGGCTGTAGAAATTCAAGATCCCACCAATGGTCAAACCTTTAAAGGTAATGGTCATAGAGTCAACCCATTCATCAAACCATTCCAAAAAGATAAATTAGATGAATAATTGTGTGAACCAAACATAGATGAGAAAAATACTTAAACAATTAGGGGTCTAATTCAAGCTAGAAACATTAAACAAAATCTCTGCACGAGAGGCAACATGTGGTCTTCATGGTTCCAATCATTTTGAATCATATTTATTTTTAAAATATTATTAATAAATAAATTTTATATTAAAAAATATATTTAACTCTAAATATGATAGTATCATAGACTTTTGACTTATTCTTATTTTATGAGTATGGATGGGTATGAAAGGGGAGTACCATATTCATCTATGTCACATGGTATGATCCTTTAGTAATACCGTACACTGAATTTTAAAAAGAAGAAAATATATCATCAGTTTATTTTTATTTTTATTTTTTTACTGGTTAATATATATATATATATATATATTTTAAAAAAATAAAAGGAAACTTTTTTGGTCATGGGGAAAACCTCATCACAACTGACGAAGCCAAAGGGAGTCGAACCCAGGACCAAAGGGAGATAGGGGTGCACGCTTTCCACAGACTTGTGACTTATAGTTCTTCCTTCTCCTGTAATTTTTTATATATATATATTTATTTTTGACTTTTATATCTATATATATATATTTTATTTTATTTTTTTACATGATAGTCGTATCGGTCTTTGGTATTCCAAAATAAATAGGTATGTTTTTTTGTCGTTTTCTGTTTTTAATCAGGTAACCTCTCGAAGTTTCCATGATATCTAATTTAGTTTTTGAGTGAAATGTAGAGTCTATTAAGGTCAAAGAGTTTTATAGGGAAATCAAATATATCCATAAATTCCACAATTTTCTACCATCTTCCACTCTGATTCCATGAGTTTCATGGAGATCAAATGAATAATCAGCAGCGTCATGAACTTCAACTTCAAAAACCAGGTGGCTATGTTCTAAGTTTATTTATTGAAATTCCTTTTAGAAATCCACTCTTCTTCCTCTACCCCCTTCTAAATTTTCATTTCATCAAACAGTATGGGCAGTTTTATTTTATTTTGGTGGGAAATGAAATAAAAAAATTATTTTCTGTGCAAAAAAATAATTTGAAAAAGAATGTGTGCCTTAATGGAAGGGAAATTTCTTTTAACCTTGAACATGATAATAAAAATTTTAGACATTGAATTTGGAAATAAAATAATTTAGCATGCCTTGATTCTTATTTTAATCCATATATATTTTATGATAATATATTTTGGAATGTGTGGTAGTCTAATGTGATATTTCTTCATTTATATTTTCATCTAAAAAGAAAAAAAAGAATCACAACGCACGTCCTTTGGATAGTGGGGAATTAGTTTGAGTTTATGGGGTACCCCAAATAAATAAAATTGTTTTGGTGATTATTTTAGTTTTAATATGAGTATTTAATAAAAAACAAAAAAATAATAAATTTTCAGGTAGAGTAATAAAATGACCTAATGTGAGGCTTTCGTCACTTGGGGATCATGACTCCATAGTTGTATGTCCTAGAGTTAGTATTTTTATCTCAATTTTGTGGTAATTTGAATTTTTTGACTGATTTAACTCTATATTATGGCTCAGTATGTGGTTTTTACTTGGTGTCCAATGGTCTTTGAACTTAGAATGCATCAGCAATGTCCTGCTACATGGGTTGACTCCATTAAGTAAAATTTCAATTACCCTGGAAAAATTGCAAAAAAAAATACAAAAAATAATAAATATATATATATATATACCAAAATATTTGAATACTTATCTTAATATTCAAATGTGATTACACCTAGTACTTACATCATTTCCCGCTAGAATAAATATGAACCCCCATGTCAATTGTGATGCACAACACATCATCACACTTAATTGATATTGGATGAAATATGAAGATGAATTTGAACAAAATAAAGGGGCTTATGACTAGGATATACTTATGAAAATATCTTATATTAAAATATTTTTATGGGTTTCATAATTTTATGGTATAATGGTTTTTGGTGATCATTGTGTATTGAAATGTTTTTGGAAACAAGAATTTGAATTTCCTATTTTTGAGATACATTTTGCTCGGTACTAGAAAAACTCAAGTTGGAGGTGTGATTAGGAACTGAATGCGGATAATTTTCATTGTTAATATATATAATACTCATGTTCTTCATTATTCATAAACGCCATTTTAGTGCATTTTACACTTTGAATGTCCTTTCACATTATGATTGTAATTCTTTGTTAAAATTCACCATTACATGGAACATATTTGAACACCTCATAATCCAAAAAAAATGTTCTTGATTTTATGTTCATATTTTATTTTCAGGTATATCATGTTATAAGTAAAAATTAATGATTATGTAACACTTTAAGATTCACATTAGAAGGACCCCAAAGCTAGCCTTGAACCAAAAACATTTTGGGAAAGTAAACTGGACAGCAGCCCAATAAAGAGACTATATTGGCCACGATCCAAGACACATAATTCTAAAAATATAACTGAAGATAGAGGAAACCAAGGATAACCTTTCATCTAATAGTGAAAAGAGATAATTCCGAGTGTTAAAATAGTTTTCATGCGGCCCAAGTGGAAAATGAAATTCTGGGCCATATTCTGTGGCCTAGAAAAATAGCCCACAGTTTTTATCATATCTCAGAAACAACAACTTATTTTCAGATAAACATTTAGATATAGTAACTAGACATCTATAACTTCATTTGTATTTTATATGGATGACTCTTATTCATCCATCTAGAAGGTCATCTAGGCGCATCAGTTCAGTGGATGGATGTTCTATGAAACTTCGGGTCAAGGGTGTAAATGTCTCCTCTCCCTTAATTTCCACCACCCTAGGCTTTCCAAACTCAAGTGGGATGATTTTTAATATTGGGCGATCAACCCAAGACACTTTAAATATCAATTTATGTCAGTGGTGGTGGTGGAGTGTATCATCATTGATCCTTTCTTTCATTGTAGTGTTATGCTGCCACTTTTCCTTTTTAATGTTCTTATTCTTTTCTAAGTTGTACGAATCACCTTTGTTTTTAATAAAAATTATTCATATTTAATAATTTTGTTCTTATTATATTCACATTGATACTGTTTATTTATGGTGTGAATTTATTTATACCAAACCTTGTGAAATTATTCACATAATGGTCAAGTGATTGTTCTCTTTTTATTTATTTTTTACTTCTTAATTATTTCCTTCATAAGTCTACTACCCACTTCTATTGAACCCATAGCATAAATGGATGGATAACCCACTTATAGTTTGATCTAATGGAGTATAAAAGGGATAGATTAGATATTATTTATCACCCCATTAATGTATAATCACTTCTTTTAATTGATATATTTTTTATGATTTTAAAACTTCTTCATCCTTGTTGAATTTTAAGTCCACATACTTCAAGTGCTAATAAGAACCTTTACCTTGTAGTGCTCATAAATTTGATCCACAAAGTGTATAGTTCATTTTTATTTTGGTGTGTTTGAATAAAACCATTAAGTGATGTAGTTTTTTAATCTTCTTGAATAAACCTATCTAAAATATAAGATATGTGAAATCAATAGAAAATAATTTCAACCAATCCACCCTTATAATAACCTAGGATCAACCCTTCTAATAATTTTATTTAACTTAAGTCACATAGTTTTCACTTAAACCTTTCTAAAATCAACCCAAATTTTTCCACTTAATATCCAAAATCAGTTCATATAATGTGCATGTCTATAGGTTTCTTCTTAGGTCTCTGAGGAATCGATAATCCAAGATACTCTACATTTGACCCCATAACGCTAAAAACTTGGGTAAATTTGGGTGAGACCAGTTACATATTATAGTGACCTAAAATCATCATATATAGGTATCACATCTTAATAGATAAATCTGCATTTCATAACATAATGATCCAAACAATAATCATATAGGCCATCTACCTTTGAAAACATGAAAAAATAAATAACTAGTTCATAAATTATATACATTATATCCTACTATTTTCTTTATAAATGGCACCATTATTCGGTATATAATACTTACTACCTTTTGTTATAACTTGTTGAAAAGAAACATAAGAAAGTGTGGGATAATTTTCTCAGTAAGTGTAAAAAATATAGATATCAATGATCACATGAGAATGGAACGAATATAAGGTTATGTGAACATGAGCATAAAATTTGATAATCATACCCTACATAGAATATATCATAATATTTTGTTATCGAATAAATCATGGTAGTTTATAAGGCTTAAATAATAAAGTGATAAAAGAACATGATCTATAAAATCTTAAAATTTGAATGACATAACTTTATGTCATACATATAAGTATACAATATAATTTCCTTATTATTCAAGTCTCATTTCCAGTAAAATCATAGTGAAATAGGTTTACTCCCCAAACCATTATAATAGTCAAGCTCGCTCTAATGGCAATCATAGTGGAAATAATCCCTTAATAAATGGGGTTAACTCCCCATTCCATTCCTATTTGTCTTATGGGATATCTAAATTTACCAAATGCATTTGAGGGAGTATATTTCCCACCCATAATTAGTAATAATGTGGCCACTATTGTTGGTTATAGTTTAAAAAATTTCATTGGTTATAACATAACCATCATCTGTTCTTATAACATTACAACTGTCATTCATTATAAAATAACCACCATACATGGTTATAACGTAACAACAATCACATAATTAAAACCATACATATATTCTCCACAATATCATAAAACATTCACATATCATCACAACATCACCTGTGCAACAAAACAGGTTTCATAATCATTTCTTCAATTAATCACATCATAACCCTTCAAAAATAAAAGGGTTTTATTAATATATTGTAAACATAAACATTAACCATCCAGAGAAATATTAAAAATGGTATCAATGAATCTAGTACCCAATAAATCATAATTTATATCAAATATAATCTTTTATATGGAAAATGATTTTGAAATACCACTTAGAACATTTCTTGAGGAAAATATCATTTTCACTTTCAAATAATTTTTTCATAAAACAAAAGATTTATATATTATTAAAAAAGTTCCTTGAAAATATGATTAAAAGTGGTAATGTATGCTTTAAAACATTAATTTTTCATAATGAATGTAAATTCCATACATGTATTATATGATAAAATAATACATTTCCTTTACACTTTTATATAAAAAGTAAAAAAAGTAACTCATTTGAAAAATGACAAAATGATTCAACATTTTAGAAAAAAATGCTAAATTAAAGCATTAGTAAAAATTACATAAAAATCATAGGATAATTTTAAAATAATTATTTAAAATATTTTTGGAAAACATCTATATTAAAAAAATTCCAACAAAAGATATAAATAATGTTGATTTTCCTTAAAAAAGAGTTTTTTGTAACATCAGTTTTTAATATGAGGAAAATGAAAGGAAAACATGTATTATATAGAAATAAACAGAGGATAATAAAATTCATGATTTTATTGAGAGTTAGATCATAATATTTTATCATCAAAAAATAATTATAAAAAATCCTCACAATGAAGTTGATCATAACATAAAACCATTTCTACTTTGGTAACTTTTGAATCATAAGACACAAGAAAGAAATAAACTTTTTTGGATATATAAATCCCCCTAATTTTTATAATAATATAATTAAATAAATTTATCGTCAATATATACCCCATATAAAGGAAAAAGGTGGTGAATATGGCATCTTTCTCATAGAGATAAAAACGATATGAAAATCCATTACCTTAGGTACGACTTCCTTTAAACAAGTTTCAACCTTTTGTATAATTAATATATATATTTTATAAATTTATTAAATAAAATTAATCATATATATCATAAATTATAAGATTCATTTATAACATTTTATCACTAATTGTTTTAACACTATATTAAAATCATTGTTTGAGTGATATCAGCTTTGTTTTACATATATGTTCAAGTTTGAGAGTTTTGGAATTTTTTTTTTGATCTTGGTCCCATCATATCATGAATTTTAATCATGAAATAAATATATTTATATATATATATATATATTAATCATATTCCTATTTATAATCATTCATACGAGATAGAGATAAAAATTTAATTACACAATACCTGGAGACATTTGGTCATATGTACGCTTGAACGATGTTTTTGTTTTCTTCAACAGATAGAATGAATGAAGGATAAATAATAGATAACCTTTAAAAATCATTAATATATAATTTTTATAATATATATTAAATTATTCTAACCTTATTTCCATTCAAGTGAAACCGAAATGAAAAAAAAAATCACAATGCTTCAGAAAGGTGGTAGTCAACATGTACGCACAATTGATGTTAACATTTTTCAACAGATTAGGAGTTAAAAGTTAGATATGATATAATAATTCCATGATTATAATTATTTTGAAATTATAATATATAAATATTATACCCATCATAATACCAATCCATAAAATATGGAGATGAGAAATAAATTTTACTGCTATGTGGAGATTGTAAATCCTACACATGCACAATTGATATTTCCACTTTTCATTGGATAAAAACAAGGTGAATACAGGTACATTCATAATAAGAATAACATTTACCGATATTTAGTATTCTAAATATATTTTTATGAAGAATATAATATATTTATAGGATTTGGAATAATAATTCAAAATAAAGTTTATGGTTAAGTAGATTACCTCTTATTTGAAATAAATCATTTAAATCTCCTATTATAAAATCTAGGGTTGGTATTTTTAGAAGGTAAGAACCTATATAATGTGTTTAAGAAATTTTATAATTGATTATTCTAGAGTATTTTCATGCAATAAGGCTGAATGTGGTGTGAGTAAGAGAAAGGTGGGTTCCCTTTATAATTTACGGAATGGGTACTCCTAGAATTTAATAAAATATTAAATAAATAAAAATTTGTTTTGATGTCCAAATGGATCAAAGTTTACAATATTATAATATTATATGATAAAAATTAACAATACTTTCATAAATTAAAATTTTGAAAATTTTTAGCCACATTTTCATCTTTATTTTTTTGTTTTAACCCTTCATTAACCCTTTTGAAAATTATCATAATATTAAATTTTTATAAAATTTAAGTGTAAATAATTTTACTATAAAACGAAAATGACACATAAATAGATTGTGGGTAAATTTTAAAATAATATCTCAGTCATGTTTCTGAATAATATTTTTATGAATTATATATATTTTAATAAATTATTATTTACTATATAATATCATTAGTGTATTTTTAACCCAATTCATTTATTTTGATTTTAAATACCTCATGAAAAGTAGATAATTTGAATACAATTATTCCACACCAACATATTATGTAATATAAATCTATAAAAGTAATGTTACACATTAAATCATCGGTATTATAAATCGTTTAATATATCTAAAATTGTTTATATTAGTTTTCTATTAATTGAATAAATTTATGTTATAATTACACAAGTACTTAAGTTCTTTAAATAACATATAAATATTATAAATAAATTTATATTCTATAAATAATTCTGTTAATATAAAAATATTAATTTTTTTGGTAACATATTTTTTTCTGTATGTGAACACATAAAACAAATTTAAAACAAATACATCGACATTTTGTAAATTTCTTTGAATTAAATATTATATAAGTGATTTTAATAAAACCATATACATTAAAAAAACATAATATACTATGTTTTTAATGATATAATCATCTTAATCATGTAATAATTAGGTATAAAAAATATTTTCTTATCACTTAGATTTAACCTATATTAATATGAATTACCCTATAGTGTGGTGATAAATTTTACCACGGTTACAATTCATATCATTTAAAAATAAAAATACAATATTAAAAAAAATAAAACATTATAATTATAAATATATAATCCATTTATACAATATTATATACATATAAGTGGCATAAATTAATATTTAAATCAGTGCACAAAACACGACTAAACATTCTTTTTAGAAAAATAAAAATGTTTAAGAATAAAACTACATTTATTATTATCTAATGCCTATAAAAATATATATTAATGTTAATAAAGTTTATTTAATATATGATATATTAATTTCATTAAAATCATTCACCAATAGTGGTTAATTAAATTTATTAAGATAAAAACACATTGCGTTCGAAAAATCATTTATTTCCGGAAAAATACATTTTTACCTACAAAAATGTTTTTATACTAAATTAAAACATAAAATTTATTCCATTGGACATGATTTTATTATTTTAAATATAATAAAACTCTATTTAATTTTAAAATATTTAAAAAAATGAATCCTTATACATACAGTTATCAAAAAAATTAATACTTTTTTACTATTCACTATAAAATAAATCTTTTTCAAAAACAATATCAAAATTTAATCCTAAGAAAATTTTTATATGATGATTTAATAATTATATTAGTTTTATAAAATTAAATTTCTAAATTTTCCATAAATTATTCATTATATTTTATCACAAAAAAATAAATTATTTTTTAGAAGAAAACATTTTTTGGATAATATAATGACTACTACAAATTGACTGATTATTTAAAAATAATTATCAATACATTTATATTTATTAGGATATATATATATATCACAAATTATTTAATCATATTCATATCCACCAATTTAATTTTAATGTTATAACTATCACAAATAATAATATCTTAATGGTATATCATGGTTTCTTTAAACACATTGTTTCTTGTCACACATGACACTAAATATTTGAAATTTTATAAAGTGGAATATTTCATAAAATCTCTAGGTGTTACTCAGATGAATAGATCGTTATTATGTGATATTTGGGTCCATTATATCCCTCAAATGCAATAGGTAAATATTAATGTTTTATATGCTCAAAGGGTACATGAGAGGTTATCCCAATACCAAAAAAGGGTGCATAAGAGGTTATCCCAAGCCTAAATGTGGGTGAATAGGATGTCATACCAAGACTAATAGATGGTAAATGTGAGGTTTTTCCAAGCCCAAAGGTTGGTTCACAAGAATTTTTACCACCCCTGCATTTGGTACACCAGTTATTTACCCAATCCTAACAAGTAATGAATGTTTTAGTGGGTACCCGTGATATAAATTTTATATGATTATGATTACAAAAAACTCTATTAGACTTTTTTATAACATGAAATTATTCCAATTTTATGATCTTATGGATCATATTATTTATTTCCTTTATGATTCATGTCTTATTACCTATCAATATTTGTGTTATGAATCAATATTTTATGAATTATTGAGTATGAATTTAAAATGTTTAGTACATGTTATTATAACCTTATTGAATAAAAGACTCTTTGGGTGAGTTGTATTTGTTTTCAATGTTTTCAATAGTACTCAATGTTTTCAATGAAATATAAATATTTCATTAATGTTAATGTATTGGAGAAGTTTTAATGACAAATAAGGTGGAATGTACAATTGACTTAATTAATTCTTATTAACTCAAGAAAGAATAAAGTTATTTTAAATAATTTGAGATTACTTATAATATTTGATGACTTATTCTTAATGTCCCATAAATTTTCATGATTTTTGTAGAATAATTTTTGGATTAAATTTTATAAAACTTTCTTTAGAGGTTTCCCTGATAAATTTTCAATGATTAAATGAAGCTTATTTAAGGAGTTTCATTAAGATATTTTTGAATCAAAATAGATGAAGATAGTGAACCTGATCGGACAGAGACAAAAAGACCATGGTAAAATATTTATTGTTTCCGAGAAGCACCATTAGACTATGAGTCCATTACACATACATTTGCAGGTCACGTAACAAAGTCCATTGGTAAACAATAATATAAATTCAAAATAAGAAAAGGAAATTTCAGGTCACCATTGAAAGAATTTTCATTGTGATAGTGGACTAATAAGAATATACAGAAGTGATAAAATGGAATGTGGGGCCAAATTTTTAACTAATTACACTCAAGGTTTCATTAGTTAGATAATGATCTAAAAAAATATAATATATTTTTAATTGATGTTTTCTTCTCTGATCAAGCATCACTATTACTTATGGTTGTGATTCAAACTGAAATATAGAATAAGAGGAAAGTCTTTAAATGTGAGTTAAATAATAATATGTCCAAATTATATTTATTAGTGTTTGTATAATGTTTAAATTATGTGTCTGTTAAATTTATATAGGAACTCTATAGAACTGTGCTTCCCAAACATTGTGAAGTTCTAATTGATGTTGAATGAAGATTTATATGGATTCTATCATATGATCATGTAGCAAGATAAAGATGTAGAGTAAATAAGTTTAAAAAATTCTGAAGACAATATTGTGATTATTATGTTGCTAATGAAAAGGTGTATGATGTCTATAACATGTACTTGGTGAGTCATCTAATAGAATTAATTGGTCATAATAATTTATTATTTTATACGAAATCAAATAGTTGGAATTTTTTGAAGGAAATGATGTCTAGATGGTGAGGTGAATGAATGAATAAATTTTAAATGATATCTTCTTTAAATGATGGGATAAATGATTCGTAAAACAATTAGAGGAAAAATATGAAGATCATCAAATAAAGTATGATGAGGTTTATGATTGATGGAATGGAAGTTTCCAAAAAACTATTATAGTAAATACATGGAGATCATCATACTTTGGTTTATGAGGATTTTAAATATTTTCATTAGATATAAGTCTCCAAGTGATTTCATTAAAAAAAGAGATATAAATTCATTAGAAGGAGTATTATGATGTCATATGAGATCATTCAATAAAGGAATCCAACAGAAGGAGTGGATATTCCTTAAAATGTTTATATTATTGAGTAAAAATTTAAAATATCTGAGAACTCGTCAGATAGAGTAATATCCGTACAAAATAATTTTGAATAGAAATTAAAAGTGAAGATTTAATAGAGTCACCATATGAAGAATTTTTCAGACTATGTCCAAAAAATGAATATTTTTAGGGTCTTTAGATAAAACTCTCAAATAAAAATCATTGTTCAAAAGATTCAATGAAAAAGAAAGGGGTTAGGGTTATAAAATATTTGCATTTTCTAGAGGAAGAGTCTGGAGAACAATTTTTAGATGTTTCAATAAATATATGAAGTAAAACCAAATAAAGTTAAATTTTGTGAATTATATGTTATGATGTTTTACTAGAGGGAATATTCAGTTAAATTTATAATGTTTTTGTAAAGTAAAAAATTACATTGATGTGGAGTTATACGATCAACATTTCAATAATAAGAAAGTAATATTTTCATTATAGCAATATTCTAAGAGGATTGAAGAAGATCATTGGTTTAGAGATATACTTTAGTTTCTTATTAATATTGTTTGACTCTTATCTTTTAAGAAGATTGATTATTGTCAAAAGAATAATGATTTTGTGATAGTGATTAAAATTTGGAAGTAATATTTTCTTATTTTGCTGTGTTGATTACCCTATGATTCTAAAGTAAAGCTTCTTATATAAAGGTGGTTGGTGTGTATAGTGTTTTTGTGGATTTATTTATTGTTGTGTGAAGTCCTTCATAAATAAATTTCTAGATCAAACAAAGAAGAATTTTAGATTAATTGTATCCTAAATAATTTTAGTTACCAGAGTGATAACCATAAAGATTGAGAGATATTCTCATATGGGATGAAGTATTATTCAAATAAGTACTAGGTGAAGAACAGGGTATTGGATGATGTTAAAACATCATCTGGATTAATCAAGAACTAAATGAAGGAAAGAAGTGTGGTTAAATGTACAAGTAATAGACTAAGAAGACAATATCATAAGAATTAGTTTCATTTGATGAAATGGTACCTGATGATAAAAAACAAGTATACAGGATTGAAAAGATATCAAATAGATTTTCCATAACAATTAGAGATTATAAAAAAAGAATTAAAAGGGATCATATGAACTATTATTAGGAAAACCATCACTCTAATAACATCATTAGATGAATAGTATTATATGGATTATCAAGTAGCCCAATTTCTAATGAAGGAATAAGAAGAAGGAAAGATTAATGTTTACTTCCATGAAAGTAGAAAGTGAAAAATAACTAAGAGATAATAATTTAGCACTACAAAATTCATCATAAGTATCAACTAATGGAATAAATTATTTGTGTTTTTAATAATCTAACAAGATAATTTGGAGATTGTCTAGACAGATGCTATAAATAACAAGAGAGGAGTTGTATTTTGGACATAATCATCATTAGTCTAGGTATTTATGATTATTTTCATTCCCCTACTAATGTTTAGGGAGCCACACTTATGCTATGGATTGTTTTCTAGGAAATCCATTATACTTAGTGAAGAATACATGTACTCTTAATCACTATACAAATAAATTTTTATATACTCTTACTGAGTTGTGTTCCTTGTAGAAATATCATATGACATTTTTTATTGTTTTCATATACTTGAATACGATAATGAAAAAATAATTGGATAAAAACAAAAATATATTAACCAATAAAAAATTTATAATTGGATAATATTTAATTGAAACTAATTCACCCCCCCCCCCCCATGTTAAGATATCCCAAATCCATCCTCTGTATTGGTTCAAGATCCTTGATTCACCACAATCAAATTATATCCATTGAATAAACTCACTTTCAAATATTTTAGTTTTATTCATTTATTAACAATGAATTAAAAATTTATTAAACATTATTCTACCTATATAAATAATTATACTTATACCATGACAGTAATCAATAAGGGAAATAATCAGAAAATAAATATGAAGATAAAATCCCTCTTTCATAAAGAAGAGGAATAGTTTGTTTTTATTTCAATGATAAGAAATAATTAAAATATGGATTATAAAGTGAAGATCATGAGTCTTAAGATTCTACAAAGGATAGGGACAACAATAATACATCAAGTGAATCATGTATTATAAGTTATTATGAGGTATGCGACAACTCCTCTAAAACAATCCTCAAGAAGAAGAACATGTCCGAAGTGGTAATGTTGATTAGTCTACAAATTTAAAAGATATATAATTGATATATTGAAATATATTCTTTATATGTTTCTAAATAAATAGTCTCAATTGTTATTTGAGTCTTTCAAATTATATAGCAATAGATCTCCTAGTTGGAAGAAGAAGAAGACAACATGGAGAAGACATTCTAAGGAAAACTTTGATAATGTATAAATCTCTTTGAACAGGTTGGATCTATTAGAAAAAAAATGAGAGTTGTTAATAAGTTCCTCATAATTTGAAAAAAAATGTATAAAATAATTTGAAGAGAAATATGTATTTAATAATACTATGGAAGAAAATATCCATGTACTTGAAAAAAATTACAAAAATAGAACTAAGGTCAATGACTTACAATTGGAAGTGAAATCCAAGAAAATCAAGGAACGCGAATCTTTTTTATAAAAAAGTAAATGTACATGGATTGTAAGATAGAATAATTGATAATATATGTGAACCGAATGTGATTATAACTGAATATCAGAAAAACACCATCAATATGAGAGGTTTAGAATTTGATGTTTAGTTTTCCAATATTGAGAATACATAAATTGAGACATAAAACAATAAATATAAATTTCTTATTATTAATATAAGGTCTCAACCTTATTATATTACATTGTATTGATTTTTATACATGAATATAAATTATTTCACATTGAAGATCTTTTTAGATTTAGTTTTTTATAGAAATCAAGACATAAAACATACATAACATCCCATAATCATACATGAGGATACTACTAAAAATGTATCCTCTTTTTCCAAAATATAAAACATAAATAAAAAATAATTTCTTTCAAAAATATTCATAAAATTTAAATTTTCTTCCTTATTTCTCTTACACATGATTTTAACTAGTGAAAAACATTTAAAACCATGGGATAAACACAAAAAGTATAGAAAGGGATATAAATAAATAAATCATTAGTCAATTGATAAGATAAAAAAATAAAACCGATTTCATAAAAGAAATTTTTTCATGCATTGAAACATCATGTAGTTGCATAGTGACATATTTACCATTTCACTCTTAGAGTTATTTTACATGTGGAATAACCGTCTGGTAAAATTCCATCTCCAGAGTACCCAATGCATTAGAAAGCTATAATGGGTCTCACCCATCATATCTTGAGCTATAATGGGATAACCTAACATATATTGTGTGATAATGGCCTTAAACCAACATAAATATGTCCATGTGACATATAATGGTAATAAAGTATCATGAAATTAGGAGAAACTACTCTTTACATATATATAAAAAACTAACTTTTTTGAATTTCATTGAATTGACTTTTAAAAGTATTTTAAAAGGAAAGTCCCTTAAAATATAATTGGATAAATAATTAATACAATGGAATGGATATGTGTAAACACTATAAATACACATAGTAAAACAAAGAAACCAAACAAATCATCACACAAATGATCTTAAAACCATACAATTAATGAAGTATATGTTCAACCCAAAGAATGGAAATTGGGTTAAAGATTCCCTTACCTCATGTTCATATTACTTCAAACATTTTTAAACCTCTTGTATAATGGTTAAGAGACTATGATTAAAATCTTAAAGAAATATATTCATGTTTATAACACCTTATATGATTATTTCATAACATCATTTCACCCTTTTATTATTAGTATTTTGATCATTCTATTGATTAGAGTGCATTCTTTGCATGATTTCCATGGCCGGGTAGTATTTAATTTTATTTTCATATTGAAATGAAATTATAGAATTGGAATGAAATATTACTTACATTTTTCTATAATATTTAATGTTTCTATAAGTATTTATTATTATAAGATATGAAGATTAACCATTATATAAATCATTAGTTATATCCATTTCGATCATTTTTGTGGTTCTTTGAGAATCATAAACTAGTTTCATTATATAACATAATATTATGTAAATATGTTAACTATAGAACATTAAAGTTGATATTTCATACACATTAAATTATTTTTTACCCTTTAAAATGGTTTTATAACCTATTTTTAAGTATGTAATGGAAACTGTAAACATATCATCCATGATTTTGGTAAATCGGCACATCATGGGCGGTGTTTTTATTTTTAGAAAAAGAGGAAGAGGAGATGATGAATGATGATGAATCTTTCAATAAACATGATATAAATCCATAATATATATCATACTACATCTTTAATTCCTCTTTGTTTTTATGGGGTGAATAGAGTATTAGAAAAGAAAAGAATTGAAAAGAAAACACAATAGAATGAAAGAGGATTCTTACCTCTTGATTTCTTCTCCTTGAGATCCTCCATTGGGCCCTGGGTTTGGGCCTTTTGTAAGACAAGTAGGTCTTGGACGTGGGTAAGAGCCTTTGCGAGGGGATTTTTAAGGACATAGAAATTTCTCGAGGCATGAGAGTATTGAGAGAAATAGGGGAATGAGGGTAGTATTTATTGTAAAGGAGTGTAGGAATTTTACATTATTTTAATAATTATTTTAATATTTCTATCCAAGACTAAGAATAGTCTTCATTATTGTGATAAAAATAGTAAATAGTGAAAATATGTTCTAAAAAAGTGTTCTAACATCAATCATGATGTATAAAATAGTGTATTAAACTGATATTTTTTATATACAGTATTTTACCGTATTTCACTATTCATCAAAAATTCAAGAATTTCAGAAATTTACCAAAAAATAACCAGATAATTTTTTCGATGTGTCAAATTCAAAAATGAACTCCATTTTTTGAAAATAATATTATTAATATGATTAATTTAATTTTTAAATAAAATCATACTTTTTTCAAAAAATAATAATTTTAAAACTATAACTCATTTTATCTCACCCTAAAAAATTAATCAAGATTTCATTATCTTAAAGACATATGAAAATAAAATAATAATACAATTTAATATTCATTATAGTCATATTTCTACTCATATTACTATTTATAAGGGTATGTTACTATTCACAAAAAAAATCTACTTGGTTTCATCAGACTCCAAATAACATAATAATCACAATTTTGAATGACCATTTTTTAAATTCAAAACATAGAAGTATAAAAAAAATTTTTTAAGGGATACTTTAAAACTCTCTCCTTGAAACAATGTTTTGTTACATCAAGTCTTAGTATTTTATACATTTCAATTCATTTTTAAAACCTTGGGGTGTTATATTATCCCCACCTTCTGGAAAATGTGTCGTCACAATTTTAATTAATTATTAAAAAAGTGAGGGTACTTTTTCCAAATAACATTTTAGATTCCCATGTTGCTTCTTCTACCATGTAGTTTCTCCAAATAAACATTTAGCTAGTGGATTACATTTTCTGTAATACTTTCTCTCTACGATCAAGAATCTTAACTTGTCATTCTTCATAAGAAAGGTTATCTACCAGCTGAACAACTTCAAGGCCCGTGACATGAGATGGATATGGAACATAATTTCTCAACATTGAAACATGATAAACATTATGTACCTAAGATAAACTCAGAGGCAATTCCACTTGGTAGGAAACTTGTCCAACTTTATCTAGGATTTTATAAGGTTCAATGAACCAAGGATGTAGCTTCCTTTTCTTACCAAAATGAAAAACTATTTTTCATGGTGAGATTCTATGAAAAACAAGATCGCCTACCTAGAAAGAAAATAAATCCCTCCTCTTGTATGCATAAAGTTTCTACCTATTCTGTGTTGTCCTTATTTGTTGATGGATCATCTTCACCTTCTTAGAAAATTCCACTACTAATTATAGTCCCATCAACATACTTTCTGAGACATCATCCCAAAAAGATGGAGTTTGACTTGGCTTCCCATACAATTCTTTAAAAGATGCCATCTGTATACTTGAATTAAAACTATTATTATAAAAAACTCAACTAATGAAAGATAATGATCCCAATTTCCCTTATATTATAATGAACAATCTCAAAGTATATCCTCCATTGTCTGAATTTTTTTTCTAACTGCCTATATGATTGAGGATTAAAAGTTATGCTAAAATTTAATCTTGTGCCCAACAAATTCAGAAGGACCTTCAAAAAATTAGAAGTGAACTTGAGATCATTGTTCGATACAATAGAAATTGGAATTCCATGTAACCTAACAATATCTTTTTTGTACAATTGAGAAAGATAATCGAAATACATTGTATCTCAAATAGAAAAAAATGAGTAGATTTAGTCAGTCGATAAGAAATAACCCATATTTCATTGTTACCTAGATAACTCTTTCGTATTCCTGCAACGAAGTCCATAGATATATTATATTATTTCAACTCGGGCACTAGAAATGGCTAAGGCATCCCCTTTCATAACTTCCACTCCACTTTAAACTGTTGACATATCAAACATTTTATTGTAATATCAGCAATATCATTTTTCATTCCATCCCACCAGTAATACTCTCGAAGATATTTGTACATCTTTGTGTTGCCAGGATGAACTAACAATCGTGAAATGTTATCTTCATATAACAATTATTTCTTCAACTAATAATCACATGGAACACATAATATCTTCGTAAACCTCAAAACAAAATCTTTATCAAGGATAGATTTTGTAAGCATACCCATTTTAGCAAATTATTCCTTTTTCTGTAACTCATGGTCTTCCTTCGGTTCTTGCTTAGTTCTATTTGACAGAGATGACTATACTGAAACCAAAAACAAAATAGAGTAATTTTCTACCCCAAAAAATTCCATGCCAAATTTTATCCAATCATTCACCAAAGGGTCATGTTCTAAACATATCATCGCTAATGTAGCATTTCTTTTCTAACTCAATGCATCATCCACTATTTTTTCTTTTTCAATATTCTAATAAATTGGGAAATCATAATATTTTATCAATTAAAGTCAACTTCTCTATCTCACATTTAATTCCTTATGAGTAAATATATAATTCCAGATTTTATGGTCAGTATATATTTCACATTTTACTCCATACATGTGATGCATCCAATTTTTTAATGAAAAAACAATTGTAGCCAATTCCAAATCATGTGTAAGAAAATTGAAATCATGAGGTTTCATCTCACATGAAGCACTAGAATTACTTGATCATTATACATTAGAACACAACTAATTCTATTTAAATAAGACTCAATCCTGATGAAAAAATCACCACTTCTAGAATATTGGGTCAGAACAAGAGAATTCACCTATCTTCTTTTCAATTCCTGAAAAAAAATCATCAAATTATTTTGTCCAGATGAATTTATATTTATGGGTCTTGTCCATTAATAAACAACCTTCATTTTAGTTGAATCAATAGTTATGCAATATTTAGAAACAATGTGACCAAGGAAAGAAATTTGTTCCTACCAGAATTCCCACTTTCTGAATTTTCCACAAAGTTTCTTTTCCTTTAAGGTATTAAATACAACCCTTATATGTTTTTCATGATCCTATTTACAACAATAATATATCTAAATGTCATAAATTAACACAACCACAAACATATCCAAGAACACATAAAATATTATATTCATAAGATCCATGAATACAGGAGAATCATTATTTAACCAAAAAGGCATAATTACAAATTCATAATGACTATATCTAGTATGGAGTAAAGTCTTCAAGATGTATACATCCTTTATTTTCAAATAATGGTACCCCAAACTGAGGTCAACCTTCGAAAAATAACGTGGTCACTATATCTAATCAAACAAATCATTGATATGAGGTAAAGGATAATTGTTTTTAATAGTTATGTTATTCAAGGCTCTATAATCAACAAAAAATATCATTAAACCATCATTAATTTTAAAAAAAAAGAACACCCTATAGTGAAGTTATAGGTTGGATAAATCCTTTATCTAATAATTCCCACAACTAAGTTTTTAATTCCAGAAGTTCTATTTGATACATTAAATAAGGGGGTTTATAAATTAGATTATCATTAGGAATTAATTCAACAGTAAACTTAACCTCTAGATCATGAATAGCACTAGGAAAATTGAAAAGAAAAATATCTAGGTATTCATTTACTACTAATACATAATTAATTGGGATAGTACCCTTATCTTCAAAAATATGAGCAAGATAAATTTCATTTCCCTATTTTATGAAATTCTTTTCTTGTTGATATGTTATCAATGTATGGTTTCATTCTTGTACACAAACTGAAAATCATTCTCAAAACAACCTATTTTTCTCGACGATCTATCTTATCTAGATAAAAAGAAATATAGTCCATACCCAAAATAACATTAAACTCCACTAGAAGCAATAAAATTGGGTTTCCATATAAAATAATTCCATATAAAAGGATAGCTAGATTCTTATAATTTATTCTTTCCAATATATTTCATCCAGGTGTTTTTACCATTAGTTCAAGTTTTTATTTTGTGAGGTGGAATTCTCAATTTTTCCGAAAATTTCAAAGAAATAATGGAATTTTTACACCCCGAATCAAACAACAAATTTTAAAAATCTAAAAAAACAAGTAATGTACCTGATACCTCCTTATTTTATGGATCAAAATCTTTTGAAGTGGTTGAAAAGGATTTTACCACACCCTTCTACTTCAAATATTGCTGATTCCCTTCCTGATAGACTATCTTCGGAAAAAAAATTAGAAAAAATGACCCAATTTCATACAGTTAAATCATTCAACCCTATACTTCTCATTACTTTTTTGGATAATTTTCCATTCAATCATGAGACATGTTTCTAAACATTATAAATTTATATCATTCCCCATAATTTACAAGACATTCAGTAGGATAATTTTTACCACACTTTTCACAAGAATGGAAATTGAATTTCTTACCTCCATATTTCATTGATAAATTCATCCCCAATTCCTTCCAACCTGACTGCTTCTTATTATTTTCATCAAGAGGAACATAGGTTTCAATAAACTCAATATCATCTTTTTTAGCACAATGAACAAGTTTATCATAGCATTTAAACTCTCTTGAATCCAAATCTCTTTAAAAAATGGAATAAAACTGGAGTAAAATCTATTAATTTTACAATCAATATCCTGAGTAAATTCTAGTTTATACCTAGTCAGCCTTGTAGAATTGGCATCATATTCTTCTACAAAATAATTATCTTTCTGCTTCATTTCTAGGCATTTTTTCTCCATTCTAAGTCGAACTGTTTTAGGAAAATATTTTTCTATAAAAAGACTATAAAAATCAACCCATTCTATACTGTAAATATCATATCTTTCTCTCTTACTCTTATCTAGATACCACCATTTACTAGCTTCACCTTCTAAATGATAAATAGAGATTATTACCTTTTGATTTTCTGAATATCCCGTGACATAAAATATCTTTTCTAGAGCATTGATCTGTCATTCGTCTATCACTTGATCGGTGGTTCCATAAAATGATAGAGTATGTTGCCTCATAAAATGATCCAAAAAATACTTGTTTCTTCATGGTAGATCATCTTTTTCTCGATCATTTATACCACCACCATTTATTTATTTAGTCAACCGAGCCATTTCTTTCCCAAACTGCTCAGTTCCAATTCCCACTGTTCCAAGCTACAGATTCGGATAGACATCAGCTTCTTGGTGACTTCCTATTTCAGCTACCTTATTTATGTTATGTAAAACCATTCTTAATAGACATATCTTAGATGAATAAATATGATATCTTTAAATTCCATAACATTTCAAATCAACCATAGATTAAAAATCATTTATAGTATTATTTTAACATCATCCTAAACCCTAAAGTTATCTGAACCATACTTTGATACCAACAATAAGTACATAGCCATAAAAAATTACATAACCATTAGTTTTATATATGAAAATATATTATTACACATTGAGGATATTTTCATTTATATATTTTAAGAGAAATTGGGACAAAAAACATACATAACATCCCATAATCCTACATGAGGATACTACTAAAATAGTATCCACTTTTTCCAAAATATTAAATTTAAATAAAATATATATCTTGGAAAAATATTCATAAAATTTAAATAATCTTCCATGTTTCCCTTACACATCCTTATAACTTGTGAAAAACATTTAAGAAGTTGGGATAATCACAAAAAACTCAGCAATGGATATAAGGAATGAAATTGTTAGTCAAGTGATAACATAAAAACCAATAAAACCCATTTCTTAAAAACACATTATCATACATGGATACATCATGTAGTTTCCTTGGGTTATATTTACCATATAAATCTAACATTCACCCTTAAACATGAAATAACCATTTGGACAAATTCCATCACTGTAGTACCTAATGCATTCAAGAGCTATAATGGGGCTCACCTGTCATATCTTCCGTAATTATGTGATCAACCCAACATATATTAAGATATAATATGATCAAAACAACATAAATATGTCCAAGGAACATATCATGGTAATAAAGTATCTTCAAATTAGGATAAACCACTAATGATATATATATATATAACAGCCTTTTTTAATTTCATTGAAGAGACTTTTAAAATAATATTAAAAGGAAAGTCCCTTGAAAATATAATTGGGGTGAAAATTTATAGAATGGAATGGAAATGTGTATTAATTGTAAAAACACATAATACAACATAATATAAAAAAAAATTCATCCCACAAATAATCTTTAAACCACAATATTAATGAAGTCGAAGGTTAACCCAAAGAATGGAAATTTTGTTAATGATTCTCTTACCTTGGGTTATCCTTACTTAAAATGTGATTTACACTCTTGTATAATAGTTAAAATAATGTTATTAAAATAATAAATAAAAAACATATTCATTTTTATAACACCTTACATGATTATTTCATAACACCATTTCACCATTTAATTATTATTATTTTGTTCGTTCCATTATTTAGGGTGTGTTCTTTGCATGAATTCTATGGTCAGGTTATATTTGATTTTCTTGTCGTATGGAAATGAAATTCCAGAATTGAAATGTTATGGTAACCACATGTTTTCTTAATATTTAATTAATTCATAACTCATTTTTTATGTAATTATGAGGAACCATTGGATAAATATTTAGTGATATCTATTTTGATCAATTTTGTTGTTATTTGATAATAACGAACTAGTTTCGTTATAAAACATAATATTATGTATGTATGTTAACTACATAAAATAAAATATGATATATCATACACATTAAATAATTTTTCAACCATTAATATGTTTTTATAATAAGTTTTTAAGGATGTAATGAAAATTTTAAACACATCGTCCATGATTTTGGTAAATCGGTACATCACAAATGGTGTTTTTATTTTTAGAAAAAAAAGGAAGAAGAGGGGAATAAGGATGATGAATCTTTATATAAATATGATAAAAATACAGAATATATATCATACTTGGGAATTCATTCCTCTTGTATAATGGGGGTTAAGAGAGTATAAGAAAAGAAAAAAATTGAAAAGAAAACACGAGAAAATGAAAGAGGATTCTTACCTCTTGATCTCAACTCCTTAAGATCCTCCTTAGGGACTTTGGTTTTGGAATTTTGGTGAGACCATAAAGTATTGGACATGGGGAAGATCATTATTTTTGGTATTTGGTAGAACATAGACAATTCTCACGGTTTTAGAGGTGTGGGAGGAAGAGGGGAATGAGGGTTGTATTTATAGTGGATGAGAGGAGGGATTTTTCAATATATTAATTATTATTTAAATATATTTTTCCTGAACTATGAAAAGACATCATTATTTTGAAAAAAATAATTAATATATCATGTTATTTCGAACCAAGTGGGATTAAATTATTCATGTTGTCAAAAATATAATATTTAACTGATAATTTGTATTTACGGTATTTTACCATATTTCAGTATTCATTAAAAATTTCAGAATTTCAGAAAAATACAAAAAATTTACCAAAACCGTTTTTTGATGTGTATAATTACAAAATGATTTCAATTTTCTGAAAATAAATTTTCTATGTATTATTAATTTAATTTTTAAATAAAATCTTACTTTATTCAAAAATTAAAAATTTAAAAACTATAACTCATTTTATCTAACACTGAAAAAATTATTCAAGATGTAATTGTATTAAATCTTTAAGAAAATAAAATAATGGAACAATTTACTATTCATGGGGTTCATATTACATTTCATAAGGTTAGGTTACTATTAACCAAAAAATCAAGTTGGTTTAATCAGACTCCAAATAAATTACTAATCACAATTATAGATGTTTGTTTTTGAAATTCAAAACATAAAAGAGGAAAAATTATGTTTTAATGGATAATTTATAACAATGTCCTTATAAAAAAATTTTCCATAGATTCTTAGTATTTCATTCATTTCAATTTATTTTTAAATCCTTGGGTTGTTACAAATACTCAATTTCCTAGTAGAGTATTATAATTTTTAAATACCAAAAACATGTGATATGATAATATTGACTTTGTTGAATAATCTCTCTTGAGTGGTTCAGAATAAAAAGGTACCATCTTGAAATAATGATTCTATATATTTTTTTCATGAATAATTTATAATGAAAAAAACTATACAATTAAGAATGAATCAATGATATAATAATCCTACCACCTTTACTAAGGTGTATAGGAAACAATTATGAAAGTTGGTTCCTTGTGAAGAGCCTAACAAGTTAAAAAGAAGATACTTAAACACCATTCAGTTGATATAAAAATACAATGGTATATGGTTAAATGTTGGTTCTCTAATAGATTCGTACATTTTGAATTAGATATTTGGTATAATCCTATAAATAAAAAATTTAAAAAATAATACCATACGAATGGTGAGCACTCTAGAGTAAAATAATCCACATCCACAATTTTTTAAAAATCATAAACCCTTCAAAAAAATTAAACATTTAAATTTCCTATGATACTTTCAAATATGGTGGCCACAAAAAATGGTTTTTTCTCATTTCAAAAGGTATCAAATGATCTTAAGAAAACAAGTCCTCAAAATTTGTCTAAGGAAAAATAAGTAACCTAGGGAAGTAATCTGAATAATTTTTCCAAGAAAAACTATCCAAAGAAGAATTAAAGATGGAAAAGTGAGAATTACATAGATTATAAATCCAATAATATGAAGAAAATTAAAACATCCAAAAAAAATAAGGATGGAACTTATAAGAATCTATGTGGACAACCTAAACTTCTTTCCCATGTTCCTTATACTATTAGAGTAATTTTCCTAGAATATTTTAAAATAATGTCAAAAAATTTATACGTACCAGAAAAGGATACTGAAAAAAGAAAAGTAAATATTCCTTATAAAGATAAATAATTTCTCTATGTGAGTTGAAACATTTCTTAACATAATCCTAGAGATTGTTCTACAATAATTCTAGTACAAGAAGAGATATAAATAAAGATGAAAGTTTCATCAGGTGATTCAATCTCCTTAAAATCATTTGAGGATAGAAAGTTTACAAATAAATAAATTGAATACTTGATAAGATTAATGAAAACCCAATCATAATTAATGTTTATATGTGACTACATGAATAATGAAGGAAAAGGAGGAACTTTGTTTGAGAAAATAATCCCAACATTGTTTTTAAAAATAATAAGTAAGAAGCACCCACCTTATTACCTATACATATTTGTATTGTATTTCTTATTTCAAAACTGAGAATTGAAGATGATGCATGTACTTAGGGGAGAACTCTAATTCAAGGAATGAATAAGAAATCATGCTTAGCCAAGTTATGTATGTTTCTATAGGGGAAGGTTTCCCACTATTTTTTATTAAAAATTCATATGAAGGGATCATCTATGGTGAATATGTAGAAATTATAATTATTCTGGCTGGCCATATAAGAAAGATAAATTTTGGAACATTCCCAAAATAAAGTTCCTAAAATATATCTATTGAATAGATTCATAATTATGAATATTGTCATGAAAATCATGGAAAATGTATGTATATTTTAATCTCTCATCATTCATTACTAAAATAGAAAATTTAACACTATAGGGGAAAATTAAATTAATCAACGACAAGAGAAAAATGTAATTATAGACGTGATCTAGGGCCACTTATCATTCTTGTTGTCTTGGAATGTTTTTGATCTTCTTTTTTATGTTATTAATGGATTTTAAGGTTATTTTATTTTATAGGTGTTTTATTTTACAATTTTTATTTCAATCATAAAATAAAAGTGGATAACCTTTGATGAAGATTTTATGTAACATCCCAATAATTGTTTTTATGTAATACTATGTTAAATACTGTACAATATATGTAACATCTAGCGTAAATGAACAATGAATTATTATTTAAATATGACTAAAAAAACCTAACCATTAATTTTATCATAATGAATAGTATTAACCTCATTATTAAATATATAATAGTCTTACACATTTCTACTTTATTTATTAATTATTTGTAAATAAGAACTCAATTTTCCAAAAAGTCATTTTATTCTTCTAAAAAATTCTTCAAAAATTGATTTTCTTTATTTTTATCTGAGAATACTACAAATATATTTTGCAAAATTTATAAATTTAATTTGGAAAAGTTATTTTCATTTTTGTAGTCATCTTATGAATATTATTATAGGTCGATTTTTTGATAATTTTCTGAAAGGTTTTATTTTCCAACGAATAATGAAAATACATATTTTTATTTTTTTATTTTTATTTTAAGTGTTTAGAAATTAAAATTTTATTTTGGATTAGTTGAAAATTGTAATTAGTTCCTTTTGATTTTAAATAATTCAATTATGGTTTTCTAAATGTACTTTATAATTGATTTTAGTTAAAAAATGACTTTATATTATAAAAAGGAAATTTTTGTGAAAAACTATATTCGTCGCATTTTTCTTCTTTTATTTTAAAATAAATTATGTTAGTTATGTGATTTGGATTTTGAAAAATGATTTACATATATGGAATCGGTGGATATAGAGTTTATAAATAATTCTATTTTATTTTTTGTCTATATGAATAGTAACAATAATAAATTTTATTACCACCGTAAATGGTTATTGGTTAATTAATGGTTAAAAATAATATGATAATGATTATAAAATGACCATAAAATTTTTATTTATTTTATTTTATGAGTAAAATTTTTCCATAATCATTCATGATTTTGTTATTTGGTCTTTTTTCAATTTGAATTTTTTTATAAGGTTTAAAATATTTTAATTATAGAAAAGTCAAAAATGTCACACTCTGGTTTTTAATATAGATTTTTTTTTAAAATATAGGAAAATAGATGATATATTCATTTATAAATAAAATTTTTAAATCCAATATTTTTATATTTATCATAGTAATTTATTTTTAATTTTAAGTGAAGAAATACTTTCATTAAATGCTTACATAACCCTAGGGCAGTATTTCCTCAATTAATGGAAAATACTAAAAAATGATATAAACAATATTAAATGAAATATAATTTTATATAAGTAATGTGATCCGTGAATTATATAGATTAACATAATATGTACTGTATATAATAAAATAATGGGTTCTAATTTTACTTGTTTTATTGGTGTTATTATTGTCAAAGTAAAGAATAGTTCTAAAAATAGATATTGACATTATTTTATAACAAATAAAATATTTTTAAATGATATAAATTTATATAAAATATTATATTAAGACAATGATTTATGATATGATTTATAATATCATCTGTGGTCCATTTTTTGTTTTTTTTTTTCTATTTAGAGTAACTATCTTGACCTTAGAAGAGTAAAAATTCATGTTACCATAGTAAATGTGAAATGGATTAGAGAAGGGTTAAATAAAATTATAAGGGTAAAAAAAGTCAAAACGTTTCTAATTTTTATTGTATGAGGTTATTTTGACACATAATGATCATATATTAAAAATAACTCAGTTTTTAGACATTTATAATTGAATATTAATTTTTATTAATTTAATATTTTACGAAATTCCAAGAGTGACCATCCCATATCTTATAAAAGGAAACCTCTTTATCCCTTTACATCATATTTCAAAACCGGCTTGGTTCCTCTAAAATATACCAAATTCACTTTTGATAATCCTTATACATGTTATAATGGCCTTATTTGGGGAAAATTACCAACCATAATGGTCTAAAGGTGTTATGAAAAGAAGGTTTCCAAAAAAATGGTAATTTCATTTGTGCATATGTGTGAACTAAAACCTCGACAAATCGATGTGAATCATTTTTCATTAACAAATAACATGCATGATATATACAAGAATAATTAATGAGTAATATTATATTTATTATATTTTGCTAATTTTGGAAATATAAAAAAATATTTACCATCTTTGCATAATGATCACTGCTGGAATTCCCCTATATACCAATTCCCCTATTCCAATTGTATTAGACAATAGTTGGGATAAGGTAACATATCATAGTGATTTACACAAAACCATTGGGAATGTTTAAATTATGTTATGTTTTCCCAAAAGTTTTGAAAAATCATTGGGATAGTGTATACAGTGTAATGTTTTACCAATGGTTTTTTGAATCCTTTTGAAAAATTATGCATATACAAAAAAAATTTGTTAACCATTGGTATAAATATATATCCCAATGTTTTTTAAAAACCATTAGGAAATATTTCCTTGAAATACAGTCGATCCCCCTCCCCATTCCATTCTAGATCCAACTATTTTTTCCCTAACATGCAGTGCTCTCTCCCAGCCAGGGACTGTTGTCTTCCAACAGAAGCTCCATCATTGTTATAAATCCATTTAGTCCACTTCAAATCATTTAATTCAATTTATTCCTATGTTTATCTTAAAATTGGTGAGTTTTATTTCTTCCATTTATCATTTTTGTACATGACACATGCTAATATATTTCTATTTAATTCAATACACACCTTGTTTTAATTTCTAAAATATATTTATCTTGTTTTGTGGTTGATTGTAATAAATTTTTTATTTAGAGGGAGTATAAAAAACAAGGTTTTTACACTGACGTATCTTTACAAAGTGGATAAATTCATGGATTAAGGTGAATTATACTTTATTTTCTGACATTTATTTATCTTTTAATAATTGATACCCCCTTAATTGGTATTATTTACTATCTTAGTTTTCTTTTTACCTTGATTTTTTAATAATGTTAGCCATAGTTTATCGATTTATAAATAAAATTAATTATTTTATATGGGGATGAAATTTATTTATTTTTATTCACATTCTCTATCTACTTAATTTTATTTTTTTAAGTTAAAATGACTTATAACTATTGGTTTTATATTTTGATTATTTCAAGGAGAATTTGTTGCACCATTAGTCATGTTTTTAAATAATCCAAAACGGGTGGTTGTTTGGGAGATTTTGATTTTGTAGATTTGATATATTTCAAACCACTCATTTTATGTGTTATTATATTCCTATGTGTATCTATGTTCAAGTTCTATTATATTATGTTATATAAATTATAATATAATATATTTTTCCATATATTATACATATTTTCCATTTTCATTGAAATGACATCTTCATCTTTTTTTCTGTTTTTCTTAAGGATATAGGGTTTTAGTATAATGAAAATAAATATACTTTATATTATTATATTCTCCAATAACCAAAATTAAATATAATATTCAATTTTTTTGTTATATTTTCGTTTAGTATTATTCCATTTTCATATAGAAATATTTTATTTGGATCTCTTTTAATTTATTTTTAATGCTTTAGTTAGAATATAATTATTATTCAATTTCCTATATGTGCATAAATTAATATAATACTAGATGTACTTTGGGTTTTAGTGGTGTCAATCATGATAGTATATAAAATGAAAGGTATGTTTTATGATTAACACATGAGATATAACATTGGTGAGTTATTTTTTGTATGTGTTATGGTGTATGTTCATGGAGATTGAGTTAAATAACAACATTACCAATGGGACACAACTTGTTAAATGATCTTACATAATGTCATAAACACAATATATATCACACAAAATACCAAAATAACATCATTACAAGGATGAAAATGTTGAAGTACCATACTACCAAGTTATAATGAGAAAAATAACCCTGATTGGTTTTAGGACAACATCTCATATATAATGTAATCCAATATCTCAACACACCTAGTTAAGTAAACCAAAACAGTGATGGTTTATCTATTCACACAACATATATACTCTAGTGCACACAACATATGACACACAGGTACCAAAGTATTTCTTGATAAGGATATACCTTAAATCTAAAATAAATCATATGATGTTTATTTGTGGGATTTCATAATGAAGATATGTGTATGTAATAGGGTATGATATACATGAATCCAAATACTATCATATGCCTCGAAATAAGGGATGTGATAAGGCATGATCTATTTGTATCATATTACCACTTCCATAGTCTTTCACATTGCACAATATGGCCATATCATAATGTAATATATGGTTTAAACATATAATATGACTAACATAGGAAATAGAATGTTAAGTGTTAACATTTGGGGAATCTTCTACATAATATATCATTAATCATTAATATTTCATATATTCATTTATTCTATTTAATATACAACATCAATATACTCATATATACTCTAATTTTGTATAAATCCATTATATTGAATTTTTGTAGATTCACTAGATTTATATAATTTTAGTTGAGAAAATACATGCTTCTATTTCATAACACGAAGATGGATGCCATTTAAATAACACACCTTATAAAAAATATCACTAATCACTAATAATAGAGTGACACCATGGATTAGAAATATATCATTAATTTTGAAATACTATGATCTTTATAAATTTATACTTAATTCCAATTTTGTCATAAGTATTCTAGATAGATCATTATTTATACCATGATTTTCCATCAAATCCTCCTTGTTTCTATTAAATATCATGGTTTAATATTTATTTTATTTTGTAATATATATAGTATTTTTTGTCTTTCATATTATGATTCTTAGATAGAGTAGTGTGTTAGTTATGGTTTTATATAAACTAAACATATATATTTTACATAAATATATTTTTCAATTGAAATAAAATATTATTGAATTTCATTCATGAAAGTAATTATTACAGTTTCTTTACAGAATGGATAGAAGTTGGATATATGAAACTAATCGGATCTCATTCAATTTTCAAGACAATTTTGATATATTTTTATATTTCATATTTGAAAATGCTTTATATTGTGTTCGTGTACACTTCCAATGTTATAATTGTGTTGTAAGGCCTTGGTTGAGCCATCAAGAAGTTAGATAACATATAACCAAATATGTTTTTCATCGAAACTACTTTGTGTGGTTTTACAATGGGGAGAAAATGGAATCTCAACATGCTGATGATCCAAATGAGAGGACTGGATTGGATATTTTGATATAAGACCAGTTTCAATTAATTCTTCATCAATAGAAGGAAAGTATTTTGACCCAAAAAGAATATTTTGTGGGAACACATGATCCTTCAAATGAAAATGCTGATGTTGACAGAGTGAAAAAATTGAATGATGGTGTGATAACTCTAGTATATCAGCAATGTGGTAAAATAAAAAACTAATTTTTTTAATCTGATTGTCTCATGGGAAAACCCTATATTGGATTTGTAATACTTTCATAAATTACATTCTTACCTTTCAAAAGGACTTACATCAAGATTATGTAGATATTCCCTTAAACGACTATATGGAATGGAAATTATTTGAAGAACTTGGATTTTTAAAAAACAAAATTCATGCTTTCTTGAAATATTATAGATTCTTCTAGTAGGAAACTGCTGAAAGAAATGATTTTATAAAATTTGGAACATCTTGATGGGAGACAAAAGATTATGGAACACCATCCCATGTCCCACAGAAAGTAATGTGGCACTTTCCATTGATCCACAGACTCTAGAATCTTTTCATGTATAATGAAATATCAATAAAAATTTAATGTCATGATACCAAGAGAAATAATAATAATTAATATTTGGTGCACCCTACGAATTTATTTTCATGACAGAGATTTGATGCTCAATATCCTAATTTTGTATCTGACTTGCACAGTTTGACACTAGGTCTTTCATGTTAAAGTTTTAATCTATTTAAGAAGATTCTTATTTTGCACAACACATGGCCCATTTTCATACACATTTATAAACTTCCCCCATGGTTTTGTATAAAAAAACATTAGCATTCATTAGTATAATTATATCTATCCCATTTAATCCTAGAAATGATATAGACATATACATGAAACCTTTAATAAAAGAGATGAAACTTCTTTGGTATTTTGGTGTGTGTACATATGATTCATGTCCAAAAGAAATATTTCAGATGGCTGAGGTGCTTATGTTGATGATCAATTATTTTCTTGCTTATGAAAGGATGTATGGATGGAGCACAAAGGGAAAACATCCATGTCCTGTTTGAATAAATAATACTCGAACCAGAAGACGAAATATCACCATATTTTTAATTTTATAGGACATCAATAATTTTTTCTAGTGGACCATCCATATTGAAATAATCGTTGAAGATTTGACAATACCATGGACACTTATAATCAACCTCAGTTTATGTCTGAAACCGATGTGCTTAATGAATTGAAATATTTCATTTTTTCATTCTGGGAGGTTCAAATGAAATATAGAAAGAGGAAGGATATTTTCAATGATACATGTTACAATTGGAAGAAGAGGAGTATTTTCTTTGAGTTTCCTTATTGGTTGACCAATTTGTTAAATTGTTTATTATAATTAATTCACATTGAAATAAATATATGTGAAATGTTTCTTTTTATTATTATAAATGATAAAGGAAACAAAACAAGATGATTTATGATCACATTGTAACAAGGTGGATTGGGGGATCAGGACATAATTTCATCCTGTGTGTATCAATAAAAATAAATGGAAAGTTCCATGTGCTTATTTTGTGATGACACCAAGATAAAAAATCAATTTCAGGAAGTATTATAGAATATTAAATTTCCTAAATGATATTCAGTATATATATCGATACAGGTAAATAGAAGAGAGTTGAAGTTAAAATCTTTGAAGATTCGTGATTACCACATCCTTCGGCATGAGATGATTCCAATAACAATCCCCAATATTTTATAAAATAATTTAAGGGTGTCAGTTATTCAGTTGTTCCATTGGTTTAGAGTATTTTTCCTAAGGATTTTTCCATGTCTTTCTTGAAAAAAAATGTTGGCGGAGACACCATTAATTTTTTTTGAGTAAAAGAAAATATTTTCCCCATCGTTTTTCACATGAATGTTTTATCTGACTGTCCATATACTAACCAGAATACTTAATGTAGGACCTGTATCTTTTTTTGGATTTATCAAACTCAAAGAAATATGTACACATTGAAATCTTATGTCCGGAACAGGAATCATCTCTAAGGTTCTATCGTGAAAGGTTACTTGGATCACGAATGTAAGGATTTATACACTATATGTTTGTCTAATCTAACTATGATAATGAAAAAAATGAGAAATTAAGAATAGTTGTATGAGAAAATTGAACCCAGTTTTCCATCACTTCCTCAAATAGGAGGAATCCCCATATTATATATATTGAAAACATTAAGCCCTGAAGAGAGTTTGATGGCATTTCGTACAGTGTTGTTCAACTGTGATTAGTTCATTAACAACAAAAGTATGTAAATTGAACATGTATATTTTATCTCAAATATTTTGATTGTACATATCTATTAAAGTATTTCACTTTTTATCTATAGTTAACATAAAGAAATGATAAATAGAAAGCATCATTTTTTATCATTTAGAAGTAGAGATACTTTTCATAGCAAGGAGTTTTATATTTGGTTGAAATTAAAAGTCGAAATATTGATGTAATGAATAAATAAAATAAATATTTTTTATTTTTTATTATTCATTTATATTTCAGGTATCATGCTTTCTTGATGACACAATCTCGGAGGAAATAAGATCTTTGGATTTTAGTCTTAAAATTATGGTTTATGAATGTAAAAAAATTATGATCAATGGGAACATATTTATTATCATTGAACGAGAAAAAACATGAGGACACAACATGATGGTGGTATGAAAACTGCCACAATATACTGTTACACCAGTGCATCAGATAATAGACATCATTTTGAAAACATATCTTATTATGAAGTTTTTGAAAAATAATGATATTTTATTATTACTGTAATGGTCGAGTAACTATGATGAAATGTCTGTGGTTTTGTTCGATGATGAGGCTGGGAACCATTGTTGATTATTGTGGATTTAGAGTATTGACATGACTTTCACTCTTTCTACCGATGAGCCATATGTGTTGGCATCAATTGAAAAATATGTTATTTATGTAATAGATTATATTTGACCTAAATTTGGTATCATTATTGAAGTAATCCCAAGATATATTTTTTTATGATAGTGATGATGGAATGGAAACCTTACATGCTCCAGTTATACCAAATCCATTTATTACTTATGGTGACTCCAATACTTCAATTGTTAGATTTGATTGAAAAACTGAAGTTATGGTGGGAAATATATTAACACATTCATATGTGTTCTTAGTTCTTTTGGTTTATCTCGAATTGAGTTGTTGAGGATTTTGATATAGAAATTGACTTACTATTGTTTAAAAATATTTTGTATCCAACTAGACCTTTATGTTAATTTTCAATATTTAATGGTTTTAGTTTTCTTTATGTTTCATTTTATAACATTGAATTGTATTGTATTCTGATCTACTAAAACAAACAAAACAGAAATAGTAAAATTGTATTGAAAAAAACTAGATGAATTGAATTTTACATGTTAAACTAATTCATATGAAAATCAAAACCAATGAAAATAATGACCTTCCCAAAAAATAGATAAATTACTTAACTGAAAATATGAACCAAAAGACCTAAGACAAATAATCCATGTCTCAATTTTTTTGTTTTTTTGGTAACATAATAGTTATACTTTTTTCATTACTTTCATATTTCATTTCAAATGAAGTAATGAAACCATATGAGGACTAGTGAAGAGAAAATGCCATGACCCATCCTCGGGGCCCGTGACGTGACTACCCCAAGCCCGCCTTCCATAGGCCAGGGGTTGTCGACTAGCACCAAGGCATAATTCCAGGTAAAAATGGAAGGCATTGCCTTTGTAAAGTAAACAAACATCACAGAGCAAGCAAGCAGTAGAAGTAAACACTAAGTATAAACTGAGTACAACAGTAAGTGCGGAAAAGTAAGTGGGCTAGTATACAAACCCAAACTGAAAGTAAAGTATAACTGGAAGGAAAAACAGCAACTAAAAAGTAAAGTCGCATCGTCGAGCTGTCCACTGGAAATCCCACATGAAGGGTGAGTACAGATAGCCTCCACTGCTCCCCGGGTCCAGTCGACCACTCCAAGTACATCCCGTCTAGTGGTCCACCTCCAGGTAATGTCCTGCTCTGCAAGCCTCAACCACAATCTGCACTGTCAGTCGTCTGCAACCAACACAACGTAGTGCAGGCATAGCCCGTGCACGGGTGAGTATAAGCTACTCAGTAGGGACCCCAAGACCCCTGAAGGTCTCCCAGAATCCACAAAGGATAATCCACAATGGAAAGATACAATCACGAAGTAACATTCAACACTGCTTAGGTATATGCCCATACATATACCTAAGTCATCAATTCTTGTTCGGCTCCAACATCCGAGCCCAAGTACAATCCAGTCCACACAGGGAAGCAAAACGCAATTCCACCCAGGATAGCACAACACAATCCACATAGGAAAGCAAAACATGATTCAGAACACACAGGTATACTTCATCATATGACGATAGAGATGATCCGATATTTCCACTAATTCATCTAAGCCATCGGACCCACAAAGGATCGACAGGTACTAACCCCTGCAATGACCCACATAGGATCTGACCCACAAAGGATCGATAGGTAACTAACACCCGCAAAGACCCACACAGGAATAGACCCACACAGGATCTGTAGGCGTTGGCTCACACAGAACCGCTGAGCGCTGACCCACATAGGATCGGACCCACACAGGATCGGAAGCACTGATCCACGTAGGATCGTTGAGTGTTGTATTCGTCGATTTCGAATCCAGTGAGGATCTCTGTACTGTCGTCGGTGTCACAGTCGCAGCCAGCACTAGGGTTTTCGCACACAGCAAGCTCGTTCGGGAGGGTCTGCTCCACGAGACAAGAGGCTGGTACATCAACTGACACAAAGTTCAGAGTTGATGTATCCAAAATTTCCATATTTTCAACAGGAACTCAACGTTGCAGACGGCGCGTCAATCGGACGCTCGGTCTGAGAGTTATTGGTTTTTTCGTTCCAGGGGCCCGGTTGGTTTTTAAGGCAAAACCAACCCGAACGTACTCCACCTATGTCCAAACCTTGGGCGGAGTAATCCAAAAGATCCATCTCACTAAGAGGAATCCAACAAAGTCAACGGCACATCAATCAGAATTCCAGAGCTCATGTTATGAGCGTTTCCGCTCTGAGGGCTGAGTTGGTTTTGTGTACAAACCAACTCGTCCGAACCCAAAGTATTCCAAAACCTTCAGTGAGATATACCGAAACGACCGGCTCGATCCAAGGATCGCATCGCAACTGACGGTGCATCGATCGGAGGCCCGTAGCACAAGTTATGGGCGTACGACCGGACGCGATTCGGTATTAAGGGGTTCGGGTCCGGTCCGACCCTGCCCGATACCCCCAGGGTCAGCCCGAACCGGGTCCGGGTCCGGCCCGCTTGGGCACGGCCCAGCTAGGCGCTCGGCCAAATGGTCGAGCTGTTTGAAGGGGGGTCTCCTTCCCCCCAGGTTTTGTAACCGCGGCCCCCATTATTGGGGGCCGCATGAGCTGGCCTTCGGGGGTTCATAATCCCCAGCCTTCCCTCGTCCGGTCGGGCAGCTCTGGCCGGCCGGCTTCTGCCACCACGGACCGGCGATGGCCGGTCCCCCCAGCTCCGACGCCGGCAGCCTGGAACCAGTCGCCGGTCACCCTGCTCCGCCGCGGCCCGGAACCGGCCGCAGCCTTGGTTCGTCCGGCACAGCGCGACGGCGCCGCGCCCCTCCGTCGTGGCCCCGCTCCGGCTGCGGTGTCTTTGGGTTTCTCCGACGTGGCGCGACGGCGTCACGTCCTTGTTCGATTTCACGGCACGGCGCGACGGCACCGCGCTTTCCTTGTCGCACGATCCCGCGCGGTGCGACGACACCGCGCCATTCCCGTTTCAATCCACAATAGAAACAACAACATAGATATGGGATGAGGGTCGGCGGTGTTTGTGCGGTCCGGCCCCCTCTCGTTAATCGATAGCAATTGGTCATATTTCAGGAAGAACGTCAAGGTAGTAATCACGAAAAAAAATAAATAAACCCCCTACCTTGAGCGTATCTTGAATGGAGGTTTTTCGAACGAGGATTCGTCGCAGAAAATCCATCGTGGAAAGAGACGTCGCAAAAGAAGACATCGTCGGCATCACGGGATACAGCGTCGCATAGTCAGTTTCTGAGTACTCGGTGTTCTTCGTCGAAGATTGATGTGTTCTTTGCGTTTTTCGTCGAAGACGAAGAAGTTACTCAAGTTCCTTATCCATTTCTCCCAAACACTCCACAACAAGAATTCAACCCTTAATAAAATAAGCCCACACTTATTTTATTATCTTGACATTAGTTTGAAATTCATACACTCACATTAAAAACACTTCATTAATATCATAAGTTATTAAAACTTATGTTATCAAATTTAATTGTGTGTTTAGGGAGTTAGAAATGTGAATGCGTGGGGTTCGTATGGGCCCCACCACCCTCATAACCTCCCAAGGGAAGTTGGGTAGTTACCCAACTTCCACCCAATGATTAAATCCACTTGGAGAATATAAAAATTGTAGTTAAATTTTTATTTTAACTTCCCCAATTTTTTTATCAACCTCTCTCATGAAAACGAAACTTCGGAAAAGGTGTTTCTAAGAAATTACCAGCGCTGTGGTTCCATCGGTGCCCTCGGAATTCGATTCTGAGAATCGGTTCATAAGTTAGAAATTCCAGCTCGTTCATTCACTGAAAGTACCCAATCTAAACTTCAAATAGTAATTCCGGGCACACCGGGGTTCAGAATCAAGTGCCGTCAGAAACTACGTTCTTGTAAAATCCCAAAGAAAATTAAGAAAAAAGTTTCCTTGAATTTTACGGGACTTTACATTACTCCCACCTCAGGGCATTACGTCCCCGTAATGATACATCATAAGCTAAGGAAAAAAAGTAGGTACTGAGCACGGATCTGAGCCTCCCGCTCCCAAGTGCTCTCCTGGAGGTTCCCGTACTGTCATCTGATGCACACTAGAGGAATCAATCATCCACGTAGGACCTGCTCCTGTCGATCCTCGATCTCCACCAGGACCTCTGCAAAAGTCACCCCATCATCAACGTCCAACTCCCCATGGTCAATGATATGAGTCGGGTCGTGCACGTATCTCCTCAACTGTGATATGTTGAAGACGTCGTGCACCCGGTGCAACTGAGGTGGTAGAGCCAGGCAATAAGCTACCTCGCCAATCCTGCTGAGGACCTGGAACAGTCTGATTAAGTGTGGAGATGACTTTCCACCTCGTCCAAATCTCTCTAATCCACGTCTAGGTGAGACACACAAGAAGATGTGGTCACCATCCTCAAACTATAGTGGTCTCTACCTTCTGTCAGCATAGGACTTATGATGAATCTGAGCTGTCTTCATATGCTCCTGGATGACCTGGACCTTCTCTGTCGTGGCATGAACCATCTCTGGTCCCACAAGTGCTAACTCCCCAGGGTCTGTCCAGCACAAATAATATCTACAAGGTCAGTCGTAGAATGCCTCGTATGGTGTCATACCTATGGTGGAGTGGTAGCTGTTGTTGTACGCAAACTCCACCAAGGGTAGGTGGTCCACCCAGCTGCGACCAAAGTCGAGAACACATGCGCGGAGCATGTCCTCGAGAGTCTGAATGGTCCTCTCCTCCTGACCATCTTTCTGAGGGTGAAAGGCGGTGCTCAAACATAGCTGCATCCCGAACGCCTCCTGCAACCCCTTCCATAGCCGGGAAGTAAAGCGAGCATCTCGATCGAAGATGATAGATGATGGAACACCGTGAAGCCATACAATCTCCTGAATGTAGAGACGCCCCAAGCTCTCCACTGAGCCCTACTCTCTGATGTGTAAGAAGTGAGCCGACATGGTGAGTCGATCGACAATCACCCAAATGGAGTCGTGACCTTTGGAAGTGTGTGGAAGTCCAGTCACGAAGTCCATAGATATCCCGTCCCACTTCCACTCCGGGACCTCCAAGGGTTGTACCAAGCCTGCTGGTACCTGGTGCTATGCCTTCACCTACTGGCAGGTGAGGCATCGAGAAACGAACTCTGCCACAACCATCTTCATGCCTGGCCACCAGTGCTGTCGGCTGAGATCCGAGTACATATTCTCCACTTTAGGATGTACCACAAAAGTAGAAGTGTGAAACTCTCTCAGAACCTCCTCTCGTAAAGCAACTGGTACTAAGGTACATCCTCTGAAAAGGATGTCATGCTATGCTCCAAAGGAGAAACCATCGGGTGCATGTCCTGAGGATATCTGCACAGGCCGCGTCTCATAGTCAGTGTGCCCACACTGTACCTCTCTAACCCACTGTAGTAGTGGAGGAGTGACTGTGAGAGACTAAAGGAAGGCTGCCCCATCTCTATCCACAAAGGATATCTGCAAAGCGGCTAGCTACTCTGTCGCCTCCTCAAGTAGCTGAATGCCCGTCCTCCTGTTGAGAGCATCGGCTACTACGTTCCCCTTTCCATGAGTATAGACTATCTCAAAGTCATAGTCCTGGAGGAACTCGAGCCATCGCCACTATCTCAGGTTCAGGTCCTTCAGAGAGAAGATGTACCTGAGACTATGATGGTTAGAAAAAACTGTAAAGTGCTCGCCCATCAGGTAGTGTCGTCATGTCTTCATAGTGAAGACTACTTCTACTAACTCCAGGTCATGGGTAGCGTAGTTATGCTCATGCGGCCTCAACTAACGTGATCCATAGGTGATCACCGCCCGCTCCTGCATCAGGACACATCCGAGTTCGGTCCCTGATGCATCGCAGTAGACTACGTACCCTACTCCCTCCTCTGGAAACCTCAAGATAGGTGCACTGGTCAATCTCTGTCTCAGCTCCTGGAAGCTCTGCTGACATCTGTCTGACCACACAAACGGTTTCCCCTTCTTTGTAAGAGATGATAGTGGTGCCGCAACTCTGGAGAAGTCTGGCACAAATCTCTGATAGTATCCAGCTAGATCCAAGAAGCTTCGCACCTCAGTCACACTCCAGGGTGGCTCCCAAGCCAACACTACCTCGATCTTCGCAGGATCCACCGCAACTCCCGCCTCAGAGATGACGTGCCCTAAGAAGTGAACCTCACGTATCCAGAACTTACACTTCGAGAGATTACCATAAAGCTGGTGCTCTCGGAGTGTGTCTAGTACAACCCGCAAGTTGTAGGCGTGCTCCACCTCAGTCGTCGAGTAAATCAAAATTTCGTCGATGAAGACCACGACATATCGATCGAGGTATGGCTGAACGATCCTGTTCATGAGTTCCATGAACACTGCTAGAGCATTGGTTACCCCAAATGGCATAACCAAGAACTCATAGTGTCCATACCGACACCTGAAGGCCGTCTTCTGCACGTCCTCATCTCGAACTCTGAGCTGATGATAGCCTGACCTGAGGTCTATCTTCGAGAACCACCGTGCTCCCTTGAGCTGATTGAAGAGGTCATCAATCCTCGGTAGTGGATACTTGTTCCTTACTGTCACCTGGTTCAGGCGACGATAGTTGACACAAAGTCGCAAGCTCCCGTCCGCCTTCTTGGCGAACAAAATCAGGGAAGCCCAGGGTGAAACACTGGGTCGGATGAGCCCCTTGCCCTACAAGTCCTCCAACTGTACTCGCAGATCTCGAAGCTCAGTGGGGGCCATCCAATACGCTGGAGTCGATATCAGGGCTATCTCGGTGTACTGGTTAATATAAAATTCTACCTATCTACGAGGAGGTAGCCCTGGGACGTCATCGGGGAAAACGTCCGCATATTGATCCACCACTGCAGGAAAACCAGTACTCCGCACGTCAACTGCTCCTAGGATGAGTCTAGCCAACTAATGAGTGATGGCCTGTCCTCTCCTCTACAGAAGTCCATCCTGTGCTTCGAAGGATCCCTTCTCACCGGTGAAGGTGAACCTGCTCTCGTCGGTGCGTACACATCGCACCTTGCACCTAATACAGTCAATCTGTGCATGGAATGTAGATAACCAATCCATGCCCAAGATGACGTCGTAAGGCCTCGACACCGCTACAAGAAGATCCCAGCCGAATCTCTCGCCTCCTAGAGTTATCTCACACTACCGACACCAGTGCGTAATCATCGAGTCTACTCCTGTACGAGTCTCTAGTAGTAAGGATCGAGCCAACGGCTCTGTCGGAATCTCCGAGCTCCGAACAAGGGCATCGGCTATAAAAGAGTGACTTTCTCCTATTTCTATAAGAACTGTAGCAAGGGTGGAATAGACACAGATAGTACCTAAAATCATCTCGGGTGCGCCGTGGTCGTAGGCCTCCGCTGCATGGAGCTATGCCTGTCTCTGCCCCCCAACTCCCTGTGGTCAGGGTGGACCTCCTAGTGGTGGTGATGGTAGAGCCTCAAAGCATCACCCACCACCTGCTGCTCGACCAGCTCTTCTGCCTCGTCCGCCTACTCCCTACGGACCGCCACGGTCGACCCTCTGCTTTTGCCTGGGTGGTCCCTCAATCGTCTTCTCATCCTCGGCATAGTGGGTCGGGCAGTCACGAGCCATGTGGCCCTGCCTGCCGCATGAGTAGCTCTGCCTGCCTCTCAAAAGACTGGCACCGCGCTGTGTGCCCCGCACAGCTGAGCCAGTGTTCTGAGGTCGTCTGCCTGAGGGTACGGTCTGCCTGGACCCACGAGTCATCCGTCGACTACCTGCTACAGAAGACTCTGCTACCTGCCACCCTACGGTAGGTCTCACTGCTGAAGAAGACTCGGAAAGAAAGCTGTCGATCTAAAGGGATCGCTCTAGTACTCCTGCCTGGGTCAGAATGTTGAGGGAGATCAGCGATACCCTGATCTCATGCCTCAATCCCTACTCAAAGGTCCAAGCCTGGAAGAATGGGTATCATACCATGTCTGTCGAGTAGCGTGAGAGATCAGTAAATCTCGCCGAGTACTGGGCGACTGTCAAGCTGCCCTACCGCAGCTGAAGAAGATCCTGGATGCGCACCACACGGAGGGTGACTGGGAAAAACTCTGAGCGGAAGAGGCTCTCAAAGTCCGTCCAGAGAAGAGATGCATCATCGTGCCCCTGGAGAATCAAGCTCCACCATCTGCCTGCTGTCGCGTGCAGGAGGCTCGCTGCGAGGATCACCATAAGGTCTGCTGGTGTCCTCACTAACCGGAAAACTCGTACCACTGCCTCCAGCCTGTCCTCAGCTGCCTGGGGGTCCATCTCCCCACGGAACCTAGGCGGTCACTGGCGCTGGAACTCGTGAAGTGCACTAAGGTGACGTGCATCGTCAGCGGCTAGGGCTGGAAGAATCGATGGCTCGACGGGTAGAGGTACCACCGATGCCTCAGCTATCAAAGGGCCCCGTACCTAGGCCTCATCGCTCGGTGGGCTTTCGTCACACTCAACTCTCGGAACCCTAGCTGGCTGCCGTCGTGGGGCCATCCTGAAAAGGAAACAGGTGCGCCATGGTCAGAACAGTATACCTAGTGAGCTGACACAAATTAATGACAAAGAAAACTTGAATCACACATGCAATCAATTTTTTGGTGCATTAAGTCGGAAATCAGAAGTCAGGGTCCTGGTGTACGGATACGTCGGCCGCCGGACCAACACTGGACTCCCTGGACTGATAACCACACCCAATACGCATAACACTATTCCTTCACATAGAAAAAGATAAGAGTCCCAAGTTCTGTGGTAGAACCGTACTCATTTGATACCAATTTGTCACGACCCGTCCTCGGGGCCCGTGTCGTGACTACCCCATGCCCGCCTTCCATAGGCCAGGGGATGGTGACTAGCACCAAGGCATAATTCTTGGTAAAAAGGGAAGGCATTGCCTTTTTAAACTGAACAAACACCACAGAGAAAGAAAGCAGTAGAAGTAAACACTAAGTAAAAACTGAGTACAACAGTAAGTGCGGAAAAGTAAGTGGGCCAGTATACAAACCCAAACTGAAAGTAAAGTACAACTGGAAGGAAAAACAGCAACTGAAAAGTAAAGATGCATCGCTGAGCTGTCCACTGGAAATCCCACCTGAAGGGTGAGTACAGATAGCCTCCACTACTCCTCGGGTCCATCCGACCGCTCCGAGTACGTCCCGTCCAGTGGTCCACCTCCAGGTACCATCCTGCTCTGCAAGCCTCAACCACGATCAGCGTTGTCCGTCGTCTGCAACAAACACAACGTAGTGCGGGCATAGCCAGTGCAGGGGTATAAGCTACTCAGTAGGGACCCCGAGACCCCCGAAGGTCTCCTATAATCCACAAAGGATAATCCCCAAAGGAAAGATACAATCATGAAGTAACATCCGACATTGCTTAGGTATATGCCCATACATATACCTAAGTCATCAATTCTCATTTGGATCCAACATCCGAGCCCAAGTACAACCCAGTCCACATAGGGAAGCAAAACATAATTCCACACAGGATAGCACAACACAATCCACATAGGAAAGAAAAACAGGATTCAACTCACATAGGTATACTTCTTCGTATGACGATAAAGATGATCAGATATTTCCACTGATTCATCTAAACCGTCGGATCCACAAAGAATCGATAGGTACTAACCCCCGCAATGACCCACATAGGATCTGAACCACAAAGGATCGATAGGTAACTAACCCCCACAAAGACCCACACAGGATAGGACCCACACAGGATCTGTAGGCGCTGGCTCACACATAACCACTGAGCGTTGACCCACACAGGATCAGACCCACATAGGATCGGTAGCACTGATCCACGTAGGATCGATGAGTGTTGTAGTCGTCGCCGTCGAATCTAGTGAGGATTTCTATACTATCGTCATTGTCACAGTCGCAGCCATCACTAGGATTTTCGCACACAACAAGCTCATTCGGGAGGGTCCGCTCCACGAGCCGAGAGGCTGGTACATCAACTGACACAAATTCCGGAGTTGATGTATCCAAAAGTTTTGTATCGTCAACAGGAACTCAACGTCGCAGACGGCGCGTCAATCGGACGCTCGGTCTGAGAGTTATTGGTTTTTCCGTTCCAAGGGCCCGGTTGGTTTTTAAGGAAAAACCAACCTGAGCGTACTCCACCTATGTCCAAACCTCGGGCAGATTAATCCAAAAGATCCGTCTTACTAAGAGAAATCCAACAAAGTCGACAACACATCAATCGGACGTCCGGAGCTCAAGTTATGAGCGTTTCCGCTCCGAAGGCCCGGTTAGTTTCATGTACGAACCAACTCGGCTAAACCCGAAGTATTCAAAAACCTTGAGTTCGATATATCGAAACGACCGTCTCGATCCAAGGATCGCATCGCAACTTACGGTGCGTCGATCGGAGGCCCGTAGCACAAGTTATGGGCGTACGACCGGAAGAGATTCGGTATTAAGGGGTTCGGGCCCGGTCCGACCCGGCCTGATACCCCCAGGGTCGGCCTGAACCGGGTTGACCCGCACCGAGTCCGGGTCCGCACCGCTTGGCCGCGGCCCAACCCAGCCTAGGCGCAACCCGGCCTGGCGGACCGGCCGGGCAGCCGGCCCGGCCTGGGCGCGGCGCGCCGGGCGTGCTGGCCAGGCGCTCGACCAAACAGTCGAGCCGTTTGAAGGGGGGGCTGCCCCCTGGTTTTGTAACTGTGGCCCCCATTATTGGGGGCCGATTGAGCTGGATGTCGGGTGTTCGTAATCCCCGACCCTCCCTTGTCCGGCCGGCCTGCTCTGGCTGGCATGCTTCTGCCACCACGGATCGGCGACGGCCGGTCCCCCCAGCTCCAACGCCGGTGGCCCAGAACCGGTCGTCGGTCACCCTACTCCGACGTGGCCCGAAACAAGTCGCGGACTTGGTTCATCCGGCGCAGTGCGACGGCGCCGCATCCCTCCATCATGGCCCCGCTCCATCCGCGTTGTCTTCAGGTTTGGATTCCGAGCATCAGTTCATAAGTTAGAAATTTCCGCTCGTTCGTTCACTGAATGTACCCGAGCTAAACTTCTGATAGTAATTCCGGGCACACCAGGCTTCGGAATCAAGTGCTGTCAAAAACTACGTTCTTGTAAAATCCCAAAAAAAATTGAGAAAAAATATTCCTTGAATTTTACGGGTCTTTACAGAAAAGATAATGGACAACAATCATCGAATGGCTGAGATGGGCATTCCTCAATTAGTGCCCATTGTGAGTATTTTATTTCAAATAGATATATATATATATTTATATATATCAATAATATATAATGTCTTTTGATTAATTTTGTTTTAAAATTTTATGTAGTATCCACCACTTAGGCAACATTAATTCCACAAGAATCCTAGTAGTGGTCCTAGTACTCATACTGGTAGTATGAGGGGGTGGTATGAGAGTTATGTGCTTCAGTCAGCGTACTCATTTAGACCCTACCCCTCCTAGTGACATATCATCTTCCATGGGTTCTGATCACACCATGTCGTTAGGGAAAAAAGGGGTATTTAGTCCTCCCATGTTTTCTCCACCCTTAAAATTTGATCCTCTTCACCCATCTTTACTATATCCCATGATTATTTCTACTCCACATCCATATTATTCAGTTTGATAGTCTTCCATGCCATCTTAATTACCATATATTTATTTTTATCTAGGCTTCTATATTCCTACATTGAATCCTACTCTGACACAGTCTATGACTACGGAGCATACGTTGGGGCCCACACCACCGGTACAGGGTGATGTTCCATCAGTGGCAGCAGATCCATAAGTTCTAATTGGGAAGATTTCTAGAGGTATATTTTTTAACACTAAAGAATTTTTTTACCATAATTTATTTTCATTATAACATGTATTGATATAATTTTTTTTCTATCATAATAGATACATCAACTAATTGGTGTCTAAGTCGGGGGCATACACACTTGTGTTCGGTGTGTAATCGCTAGATGCAGTTGATGGTGGAATACAATGAAGACAATCAATCAATAAAAAAATATGTTAGCAATGTTGGTGTTTTTTCAAAGCCTGCCAAATACTCTGACATCATTCTTGTCAGCCCAATCTCATGGAGACAGTTGCCAAAAAAAGTTAAGGATAATTTTTTGGTATATATAGTGTTAGAAAAATCTATTGTATTTAATGTAATATTTTTTTTATTTATATGAATTAATGTTTTGGTGTTAGCTTCGGTTTAATTTCCATGATGGTTTGGGTGCACGACCAGCGCGTCTAAAGGAGTTAGGTGAGTTTTGGAGAGCCTATAACCACGAGTTGTATATTAGATTGCATGCTACAGTTGGAAGAGAGTTAGAAGCATTACATTTAATGGATGATTGTCTGATAGAATAGTATCAGTAATTGGTTACTCATTAGACGACTATCTAGTTTAAGTTATTAATCACATTTAAGGTATTTAAACAAAACATTTCATGTTTTTCAATAATACTATGTTTTGTACAATTGAATTTTATTTTTTAATAATATAGAAAAAATAAAATAACATTGATGCTAAACAATACCTCCACGCATTGGGATGTACTCTGATATCAGATAATGAGAGGATGTGGGTATAATAGTTGTTTATAAATTTTCTTTAGGACATTCACTTCCTATTGTTTCCCCCATAATTTATTTGATTTCAAAAGTTTTGATCTATTTTTCATTATGCAATTCATTAGTGGTAACCTATTTGTAATTATGGTTTCCTACACTCAATGTCATTATAGAGGAATGTATTGAATATTGAAGGACATGTGCCTCGAGAAAAACTATTTTTCTCGAGTAGAAGGAAAAAATATTGATGTGTGGTAAATGAACTGACACAATAGAATATTTTAAGAATTAATTTGTTGGTTTCAAATTTTAATATTTATTTTGTAAGTCAATATTTTATTTATATTTGTAATTGGGGTTTTTAGAGTCCCTTGATGACCAGAAACCGTACAATTTTTTTTCCAAATGATCACTTACATCTGGTGATAGAAGATGATCACTCTGGTAGAGTGTGCTTCCAACCTAGGAAGAGTATAGTCCTGACGAGGTATTCTCCCTCTTCTGATACTATTTGTTGTGCCACTAAGTTCAAATAGGTTATGTAATGCGCAAAAAAACTGAAAAAGGGACACCCATGTGGAATAATGGTCTTCTAGGGTAAACTCTAAATTTATGAAACTGATGAAATTTTTATGTCCAACACTTCCACAGGATGTCAGTGTAGATTGTGATAAATATAGTTCATCTATGTGTTTAATATATACTTCACCAGGTGGATGTTCTAGTGGTGTTTGAGATGATCTCATTCCTAAAAATGACGATGATGAGGAAGATGATGGGGACGAGGATGATGCCGAGATTGAGGCTGAGGATGAGGTCAAGGCTGAGGGAGAGGTTGAGGTTGAGGCGGAGGACAAGGGTGAGGATGATGTTGAGGATGCAGTAGAGGATGAGGATAGTGATGAGGGTGGGAGCATCGATAAGGTAGAGGATCAGGCCAATGATGACGGTGGTTATAGTGACAATAATGGGGATGATGGAAAAATTGATCCATTACATTTTTTATTGATACTTATGAAACATGATGTTTGTTGATTTGTTATCACTGAATATATGTGTGATTAGGTAGGTTATATTATACTTGTTTCTTTAATTATTTATCTATAATTGGATTTTATGAATTCTCTTTTTACATGGAATCAATGCTATTTCATAACCCTGCCCATTAGTATCAATGTCACCCTCCCTAATGCACCACCCTCCTGAACAAAACCTCCCATGTCAATAGAACCTCCTAGTATCCCCTTCCATGTTATCTCCTTACCACCCTCTCATACTACCATGAAATATTTTCAAGGAAATAGTGGTGTGCACTATTCTACTTCTCAGGGAATTTAATGTGGAAGTGTCCATAGTGTCATTTGGAATTATGTATCGTATATTGTATTGTTTTTAATGTAATTGCAATTGGAGGTCATTTTGTTTTCAATTGGAGGTAATTTTGTATGTTTAATTGTTTTTATAATTCTATTGTATAGTATATTTTTTAATGTATTAGTGTTATTATTAATTCTGTACTACTATCATTTTGAATTTTGTATTGTCTTTATTAATGTCATTTCATTTCCAATTGTTGTTAATAGGAGTGGGGAGGCAGTTGTGGGCTACTGTGTCAAATTTCAGATAAACTATCCAAATAGTTTTGATGTCGTTTTATAGATCCCAAAACCATATATATACCAAATATTTCATTAGAACCATTGGTATAGATTTATTTATCATAATATACAATCATTATTAAACTATTAGTAAAGATCTATTCAAAAGGTTTTTATAAATCCTTGTAATAGTGTCATAAGTAGTGTCATATACAAGTGGTTACTAAAGAACCCTTAGTATTGAGATATCTCTACACCTCAATATCCAATAGTTTGGAAAACTGTTGGTATAGGTTATACTAATGGTTTTCCATCTTTTCCCAATGATTTGAAACCATTGGTATAAGTTATGTTTCCAGTAGTGAATTATGAATGATTTTTTCCTTTTTTAATAATTTTATAAACCCACAATCATCATTATGAAAATAATTTCACATCCATAAACAGTCATGAACATGTCCAAGTATACAAACATGTATGATTCATGAAACCACACTCTCATACCGCATCAAGATTCGAATAAAAAATAATAATTGCTCACCCAAAAAAATCATACATGAATCAAAATATCAATTAAAACACTTAAACTAAATGAACAGTAATTGCATCAACTTGTAGATTTGACTTCCCTTATACATGGGTTAGTTACATACTAGTAAAGGACTATTCCATCTTCCAACAACAGATCATACCTCTAACTACCATGCTTAAATATTAAAAAAACCAAAAACAATTCTATATAACCTCTTTGTACTACCTCGACAAAAATAGATCATATAAAATCATTGTTAAATCACCACAAGACCTCAGGAACACCTACCCTCATACCAAATGATTTAGACTTGTGGTGAGATTCTATAAGTATCGTGGAGATATTATACTCTCTATACCCTCTTAAATAAAAATATATAAATAACATAATAAAAATTAAACTTTGGAGTAAGAATATGAAATTATAGCTAATAGAAAACCAAGAATAATAGATAACATATCCATAATATAACATAAATTAAACTCATGCTAAACATATACTCCTACATTAATGTCCACCCACCTTCAGGAAAATATTAAAAAATAATACCAGGTGAAATGACTATAAAACATGGTTTCCTCCATGTACCCATCTCCCAATATCCTTTTAAATGATCCAGTATGATTCTCCATAAAACCTTTCACCTAAATTTAAAACATAGGGTCTCAATAAGAAACAGAGTGCTCATATAGGTCTTTATCAAATTACATGATCGGGTATCTCCAATTTCCCCCAATATATATCATTATGTACACTATATAGATGCATGGGGAAATAAAACAATTATGAATATACAAAATGCAACAATTGTGTTTATGGAGATGTTTCATTTCATGGGGTTCTGGTTTCCAGTGGGGTATTATTTATATTGGTTATATTTTTAATTTTTTGTTTATTTATAGTGGTAATTACAGTGGGTTACACTTTTAGGAAATTGAAGTAATTGAAGAGGCAGGAGGCAGGCTGCTGATTACTTTGGAATTGGAGCTACTGTAACATCCCAAATAAATAAGGAATAACACACTTTTAATATTTATTAATATTTTTGAATTAAATATTAATTTTTAAATTAAAGGGGATTCTATGTTTGATGGTATACCTGATACGCAACAATGGATTTCTTTAAAAATCTTATATCGCAAACTAATAATATAATATTATTATTTAAAATGGTTGTTAACGCCTAGAGGTTGTATTGGAAGGAATGAATAGAACTAACTAAAAAATTATTATATATGTTTTTTAAATGTTTTTACAATTATCCAATAAATGTTAGAGGCTTAAAATGCGAATAAATCTAATTTTAGGCATAATTTTTTTTAAATGTCATTTTACCGCCTTTTAATGGAGAACCCACTTTAAATATAGTTTTTTTTAATTTTATATGTTCTATTTGATAAAATAAAATTCTTATTTAGAATTGAGACATCAAAATTTACTTTTGATGAAATTTTGGTATTTTTCTGATAATGTTCATTTTTTTAGGAATAGTGAAAAATAATGTAATTTAATTCAAAGTTCCTATTAATCTAATTTATTTATATGTTTTTTTATATTGGTTTTAAAGTTTAATTAGAATATATTTTTACCATTTAATCTAATTTTGTTCATTATATGTAAATTCATTTTGAAATTGGACATAAACAAGTGTCAATCTTTTGATAGTTATTATTTCTTAAAAACACGCTATCTGTTTTAACAGCGGGTATTAATTTTAAATTAATTTTTTTCCATTTATATATTTTTAATTTGGAAAAATGAATTATATATTTAGAATCAGTAGGTACAAATTGTTTAAATTGGTAACTTTTATTTTTATACATTTTAAATATTTACTTCAGTTAATATTTTATTTTCCATTATTAAAAGGTAAAAATAATAAATAAGGGTAAAATATAATATTATAATAATATTAAACTACCATAAAAAGTGTACTAATCCCATTTTATAATAACATATCCGACCATGGGAATCCTTGGGTTCAATTGGAGACCCCATTGAGCCACATTGGAGTAATAATGACATTTTATATTAATTAATTTAAAGTAAAGACAAAAATGACATAAAGAAATATCTCTTAGTAAATAAATTTTTGCATGGGGTTATATAAGTTATTTTGTTGACTATAAATATTATTTGGAAGGATAAAATTATTTTCTTCATCATATTATTTTTTTTATAATTTTTGGACATCAAATAAATTAATTTATTTATGACACAATAATGATAGACTATTTACTTCATTAAAAAATGATTTAAATAAATAAGATTATAAATATTAAAACAATAACCAAAACCAGTATAATTCTTATTAGATTTTTTTTGACAATGATTCATCTTTACATTGATATTAACAAATATTTGACCTTTTGAAATTGAAGATGAGGTTATAATAAAATAGTTGTTTCCAACTTTCCTAAAGAGCCCCCCCTCTCCCTTATAAATATCCCTCACTTCATAACCATTTCTCCCACATCCCAAGCATTTGGATCGTGTATCCTCTACTATAATAAGATCCCAAGAACGATCTCCTCATTCTAGAAGTCTTACCTTAGGCATAAATCACTTCAAGAAACTCATTTGGTTCAAACCAAATGATGTTACCCGATTTAAAGGTAAAGTCTTCTCTTAAGTTCTTTTGTTAATTTTACTTCTCCAACACCCTAAAATATTTTTATTCCTTTAATTTATAACAAAACCAGTATCCTCAATATACTAGGATGTTTTTATGAGAAGGATTAGAACTATACTTACACACACCTCCATCTAATTGGTAAAGAACGTAATGTTTCTTTGGAAGGAAAACTAACTCCTCACGAAACGATGATTGTTCAATTATCTCCTACCGCCTCTCATGATAGCCATTATGATAGAAATATGTTTACATATAATATTTATTATGTTAATTTTGTCTTTATTATTCTGTATTTTTCACTTATATAATTCATTTATGGTTTCCATAACGGGTAAATGTGATAATTTCATTTTAGGAAGTGCGGACTACCGCCACCTCAAAGTGATATGATTCGTTAATTCCGTATGTGGGAAAATATAAAGGATGTAGTTAATGATATTATTTAAGATATTATACTTTAATTATAATATATATATTTATCATTATGTTTTCATTCCATTAAAAATATGAAATGGCAATGAAAGTAGCGTTAATGCGTACATATGGCTTACTGTCTCCATGAACGGTGCAATTCATTTCTTACATCCAAATGTTATGTACTAATATAAATACATGAATATACTGGATATATATGATATATATTATATAAAAATCATTAATATAATTCTTAATATAATTAATATTTGACCACATGGACAACTTGTAATTATAAGGTGTTCATTTTTACTCAAGTACCAAATATCGAGAAAACAAATGTTAATAACTTTAATGATTACATAATGTTTATAACTTTGTAATAAGTGAGATAAAAGTAATAATAAACTTCCAAAATTTTCTTAATCAAGTATAAATTAACTTTAGTTTATTATTACGGAGATTAAAAAATGATCGGGTCAAGTCGGACACGACGTAAGGAGATTTTTATCTGACTTTTTATTCCAAGAGATTTCCATTGTTATCCACTTATATATTGCATGTGGTGTATTTTGTACTTCCATATGATATACATTATCATGATTATATTTATATTTATGTAATTATTTGATTAATTTCGTGGTTATAAACTTTTCTCATATGACTCGATTGATTATAACTTGGTGAGGGTTTTTCATCTCACTTTTTATTCCCGTGAGATTCATGTCATATTAGCCACTATTTCCTTTTGTGTGGTGGATGTTCTGCCCATGATTGTATTATTTGGGTAATATAATTTAATTTTAAGATATTTACATATTCATTATGTGATCGTTCTTTCATGGGGTGCATGTTTCGTAAGTTACCAAATCAGTAAGGGAAACTTTCACCCTCCTCTTTTTAAAAGATTTATTTTTGTTATGTCTTTTAATTTAAATATTATTATGTTGGTATATGTTCTTATATATACTTATTGAATTATATTTTATGTCCAAGTTATTAGATAACCTTTTCTCTCTCATCAACTTATTTTAGGAATTTTAAAGTGATGTCGTTAGGCTGCCAAATTTCTGAAGAAAACTTCTTAACCCAGTTTCAATTTTTGGGTTAAACATCTACTTCTTGATTATGTCGTGAAATGAATATGTGTGAATAACCTATTATTGTTTTAAAATTAATATCCACTTATATTTTTTGTATTTATATTGTTCACACATAATTATTTAATTGATTTATCTTTAATCTAAGGATACCATCTTTATAAGGGATTTCGTCTCAATTTACATTTCCATTGAGACCTCGTTGTTTATATGCACCAATTCACTCTTATATGGTGTATATAATATCCTCTGGAATATTATATCATGAATACATTTATTCTCATGATATTATCAATTCCTGATTAAATGTTATTCCTCAATTATTTGTATTCTAGGGTCTCTCATTTTGTTAAAAACTCTTTAACTAAAATATCATTTTAAATGTTTTAATGATTTATTCTTATAAATTTTTCTAATTAATGTCCATGTTTTAAAAATGGGTTTTAGGATTTATTTATATGGAAATTAATGTTTTCAAATTATAATTCATTTAAAAGATTCAATGTGGTATGATACACCTTGATTCGAAAATATTTTTTTAAATGGTTTTCAAAATTATTTGATAAACATTGATTATTTCAATAACTTGATTGGATAAATTGGATTGTGGAAATTTTATTTTTCCTTTATAATTGTGTTATTGTTTATGATTATGTTATGGTTATTGGTCATTTTTTATGTATATGGGTGGTTCCGTGGTAAACCTAGGGTGGGTGAGCCCGAGATAGCTCTCCAATGCATTGGGTAACGTGACGGAGGTAAAAATTAATGTTTCTCCTATGAGATTTAGGGAATATACTGTGATGGGTATTCCAAATGTGACTCCCTATTTAGATGTCATAGCTACAATGCAAGTTTGATATTTATTCCACAAGTAACCTTTATGATTTATAATTTCTTTGTATTATTCACAAATCTTATGATTTCATGAGGTATGTTCTGATTGAAAGGTATGGTTTTTTTGTTTTGTATTTATTGATGGGATAATGTTTTCATTCCTTATTTTATATCCCTTACTGAGATTTTTATACTCATCCCATGTTTTAGAAATATTTTACATAGGACTTAAAGATGAATAAGGGTCAAGGATGGGATCAAGGAAAATTCATGATGTCTAAAACATAGAACTATACATGAATCTTTTTTTTCAAGAGTTTTTATTTTATGAAAAAATGGATACTGAGTAGAATTGTCTACATGTAATATTCATGTCATTATGACATAATTCTCTAAAACTATAAACCTTAAAATATCATCAATGTAAATTATTTGTTTAATTCAAGATTATGTAATGTTTAAGGCTGGGTCCTTATAGCTGGAATCAAATGTCATTTTTAACAACTTTAGGGATTAAGAGTTTTTGTTAAACACATGGTTAGTCTCTTTGTCTATTATTTTATTTAAGTCCTTGTTTTATAACTTTTTGTAGATCAAAGAAATTATGTTACAAATGGAAGGAGTGAGATATCAAACGACATGCCTATCTCTTCCTGATGAATTTCTTGCAATAATTATTGCAAAGTCGTGTTCGGATGATTTTGAAACTTTTTCTAACATACAAATATCTTGCAAGAAATTGTTTGAGATATCAAACACCTCCACTATACCCTAATATCATCATGTATCATGGGTTGTATTTAATAAAATCTTATTTTCACAATATTCTCATATTTTCTAGAAAGGTAAATATTTTCAAGGAATTTTCAAATATTTTACCTTATCACAAGATTTTGAAGCATATTTTGATTTTGAAAAAGGTTCTAAATAAGGTGACCCTTGTGCAACCTGTTTATATTTTCTTTAACAATATAGTCTCTCATCACATACCTATGGTATTTTAAAAGGACTATTAATTGAAAGTTTCAACTCAAATTTGGTCTTACTGTTTTATAGAAATCATGTTTTATCAGATCTTTTGAAATTATATGTCATACATGATTATTTTACAAAACTATTTTTCTATGAACACCCATATGAACCATGTTGTACAATGTGTATTTGGATGAAGGAATAAAATGATTTTGAAGGATATCTAAATCAATTTTGCAATGCATGGACCGTCTACCTACGTAAACAAGATAACGATGAAATGAAGTGGACACCATGATAAAGGTATGATGTTATTTATTCTGGGGACCATTTCATTTTATCATATGGTGGTGAAATTAAAAAAAATTCAATATATATAAGACATCAAGAATTAAGATTTGGAGATCATAATGATTTGGGATTAAAATGAGAGGTTTAAGGATAACCATTGAGGTTAAAACATGTTACGGTTCTTTTTGAGTTTTATAAAAAGGAAAACCCGTAGGATGGGTGACAACCCATCACATCCGGTACGGCCACAGGAATCGAACCCAAAACCAAAGGGCGACAAGGGTGCTTCACCAACCCCTAGCCTACTTGAAATCCCTGTTTAGTATGACTTTTTATTTTACTAAAATGATTTTAGAGAATAACAATAAGTTGATTTTGGGAAATTTTGTTTTATAAAATTGATATAATCAGTATAGAAAAATGATTTAGTGAATAACTGATAAAGGTTTTTGTGGAAGACGTTCTATCTTTTGAAGAAACACTATATTCCTAAAGAAGATATAATACTACAGGATTTCAATTTTGAAATAATGGTTGAAATTTAAGTTTGGAAGAATCTATGTTTTTATTGTGGACATATTATAATTTTATTTATTTATTAAAATGATTAACCTATTATGGGGAATATGTGATTAGATTAATTACTTTTCAATATAAGACTTTATGAGTAACCGGTGTTACATGGAGATAAATGCTAAGATATATCTTGTAAATCTATCTAATTAAATTCTTATGAGATTTGGGTTACAATATTAGTTTGAATTACTTTTGAATAATTTTAAGGACATTTTTTAATTTAATGGACTTTGTTGATCTTTGGGTTTTGTTTGAAACATTTTGGAGATTGAGAGTAGTTTTTCTTCTTGTAAAAGATTTTCCTTTTTGGTTATTATCTGATCTTTCACTAACCATTTTGGTTTTAATTGATGTCTAAATAAAAGGGAAATATATAGTTCTTCTTTCGTCGATTATTTGATTCACTAGAAGATTATTCTTGTGATTTTCATGTGACCAAGTCTTTTTGAATGCTCATTGTTTGGATAAATAATTAGTTTTTGGTAGAAAATTATTGAACTATGAAACTCTACTTAAAGGTAAGTATCTTTCCTTTTGTTTTTATTCTATATAGTAAATGAATTACTCAAAATTATGAAAAGGAACATAAATCAAAAAAAAAATTGGTTTACGTTTCCTACTAAGTAATCAAAGATCGTTTAACACACCATAAGTTTGTGATTTTCTAGTGGTAAACTTTCTCCTAATCATGTTTTCTATAACTCTTCATCAGAACATGACCATTTTTTCTCTCTTCCATATCCATGTTTTCATATATGGAATATTAGTATGGGTTATCTCAGGTGACCTTTTCACTTCTCTTTCTTTCTTTTAAAGTGATAGTTTTACTGACTCGTTTCTAATGTGAGGCTTTTAATGATGTTTCCAAGCCCAAATTTAAAATTGTGAGGACGCAATTCCCAGAAGGGGGAAGGATGTAACATCCTAGATAAATAAGGAATAAGACACTTTTTATATTTATGAATATTTGTGATTTAAATATTAATTTTACTTTAAAGGGAATGTTATGTTTGATGGTTTACCTAATACGCAACAACGGATTTCTTTGAAATCTTACTTTGCACACTAATAATATAATATTATTATTTTAAATGGTAGTTAATGCCTAGACATTTTATTGCAGGGAATGAATATAACTAACTAAAGAATGATTATATATGTTTTTTAATTTTTTTTACAATTATCCAATACATGTTAGAGGCTTAAAATGTGAATGAATCTAATTTTAGGCATACTTTTCATTAAAAGGTTGATTTACCACCTTTTAATGGTGAATCATCTTTAAATATAGTTTTTTTCACTTTTATTTGTTCTATTTGACAAAATTAAAATCTTCTTTAGAATTGGGACATAAAAATTTTACTTTGTATGAAATTTTGGTATTTTTCTGATAATGTTCATTTTTTTAGGAATAGTGAAAAATAATGTATTTTATTTCAAAGTTCCTATTAATCTAATTTATTTATATGGTTATATTATCTTTTTAATAGGTTTTAAATTGTAATTAGAATATATTTTTACCATTTAATCTAATTTTGGTCATTGGATGTAATTTCATTTTGAAATTTTACATTAACAAATGTCAATCTTTTGATAGTTATTATTTCTTAAAAACAAGCTATTTGTTTTAAAAGCGGGAATTAATTTTAAATTAATTTCTACCACTTCGGTGTTTTGAATTTGGAAAAATGAACTCAATATTTGGAATCAGTAGGTCCAAATTTTGTAAATATGTAACTTTTGTTTTTAGACATTTTAAATATTTACTTCAGTAAATATTTTATTTACCATGATTAAAAGGTACAAATAATAAATACGGGTAAAATATAATATTATAATAATATTAACTTAACCTAATAAGTGTTGTAATCCTATTGGATAAAAACATAGATAACCATGGGAATCCTTGGGTTGAATTTGGGACCCCATGGATTCACATGGGAGTAATAATGAAACTTTAAATTAATTATTTTAAAGTAAAGACAAAAATGACATAAACAAATATCTTTTAGTAAATAAATTTTAAAATGGGTTATATAAGTTATTTTTTTGGCTATAAATATTATTTGGAAATATAAAAATATTTCCTACATCATGGTAGTTTTTTATAATTTTTGGACATCAAAGAAATTAAATTTTTTATGACACAATAATGATATAATATTTACTTCATTAATAAATGATTTAAATAAACAATAATATAAATATTAAAACAATATCCAAAACCAGTCCAATTATTATTGGTTTTTTTCGACCATGATTCATATTAAATTTGATATTAATTAATAGTTGACCTTTTGAAACCGAAGATGAGGTTATAATAAAATAATTGTTTCAAACTTTCCTAAAGCGCCCCTCATCTCCCTTATAAAAAGACCTCACTTCCTACCCATTTCTCACACATCTCAAGCCTTTGGCTTGTGTAAAATCTGCAACAATAAGCTCCCAAAATCCCTCTATTAATCCTAGAATCCTTATCTTAGGCATAAATCACTTCAAGAAACCCATTTGTCTCAAACCAAAGGGAGTTACCCGAATTAAAGGTAACGTCTTCACTTAAGTTCTTTTATTTTATTTTAATTATCCATCATCGTAAAATCTATTAATTACTTTATTTTATAACAACACCAGTATCCCCTATATACTAGGATGTTGTTATGATAAGTATTAGAACTACACTTACAAACACCTCCATCTAATGGGTAAAGAACATAATGTTTCTGTGGATGGAAAACTAACGCCTCAGGAATCGATGATTATTCAATTATCACCTACCGCATCTCATGGTGGCCATTATGAGGGAACTGTATTTATATATGATATATATTATGTTTATTTTTTATTTATGCTTCTATTTTATTCATTTATATCATATTTTTATAGTTTCCATAATGGGTAAACGCGATAATTTTATTTTAGGAAGTGCAGACTACCACCCCGTCAAAATGATATGAATCGTTAATGCCTTATGTGGGATGTATAAAGGATAGAGTTAATGATATTATTTAATATATTATAGTGTAATTATAATATATAGATATATAATTATGCTTTCATTCCATTAAAACATGAAATGGAAATGAAAGTAGCGTTCATCGGCTTACCTTCTCCATGAACGGTGGAATTCATTTCTTACATCAAAATGTTATATACTATTATAAATACAGGAATATACTGGATATATATGATATATATGATATCTACATCATTAATATCATTCTGAAGATAATTAATATTTGACCACATGGACAACTTGTAATTCTAAGTTGTTCACTTTTACTCAAGTACCAAATATCAAGAAAACAATTGTTAATAACTTATATGATTACATAATGTTTATAACATGCTAATAATTGATATAAAAGGAATAATAAACTTGAAAAAGGTTCTTAATAAAGTATAAATTAACTTTAGTTTTTTATTCAGGGGATTAAATAACGATCGGGTCAAGTCGGACACGAGGTAAGGAGTTTTTTATCTCACTTTTAATTCTGTGAGATTTCTATTGTTCACCACTTATATATTGAATGTGGTGTATTATTTAATTCCATTTGATATATATTATCATTATTATATTTATATTTATGGTATTCTGTGATTAATTTTGTGGTTATTAACTTTTCTCATACAATTCGATTGATTACAACGTGGTGAGGTTTTTTCATCTCACTTATTATTCACGCGAGATTCATGCTATATTAGCCACTATTTCCTTTTGTGTGGTGTATGTACGGCCCATGGTTGTATTATTTGTGTAATATACTATAATTGATGGGTATTTAAATATTAATTTTGTGATATTCCTTACATGGGGTGCAAGTTTTGTAAGTTACCAAATCGGTAATGGAACGGTCCACCCTCCTCTTTTTAAAAGACTTCTTTTTGTTATGTCTTTTAATTTAAATCTTATTATATTGGGATATGTTCTTATATATCCATATTGATGTAAATTTTATGTAAAAGTGATGATATATCCTTTTCTCGCTCATAAAAGTATTTTATAAATTTTAAAGTGACGGTGTTAGGCTGCTGAATTTCTGTAAGAAAACTTCTTATCCCAGTTTCAATTTTTGGGTTAAACATCTACTTATTGATTATGTCATGATATGAATATGTCTGAATGACCTATGATTTTTTTACACTTAATATCAACATATATTGGGTGTATTTATATTTTCCAAACATAATTATGTAATTTATTGATCCTTAATCTAAGCATACTGCCTTTATAAGGGATTTCATCTCAATTTACATTTCCATTGAGACTTCATTGTTGATATACACAAATTCACTATTATATGGTGTATATACTATCCTTTGGAATATTATATCATGAATACATTTATTCTCAGGATATTTTAATATTATTATTAAATTTTATTCCCCAATTATTTTTATTCTTGGGTCCCTCATTTTGTTAAAAAACTATTTAACTAAAATATCATTTTAAATGTATTAAAGATTTATTCTTATAAATATGTATCATTAATGTCAGTGTTTTCAAAATGGGTTTTAGGATTTAATTTTATGGACACCAATGTTTTCAAATTATAATTCATTTAAAATCTTCAAAGTGGTATGGGACACTTTGATTCAAAAATCTCTTTTTAAATGGTTTGGAAAATGATTTGTTAAAGCATTGTTTATTTCAATATCTTGATTGGATATATAGGAATGAGGAAATGTTATTTTTCCTTTATACTGGTGTTATGTGTTATGATTATGTTATGGTTATTGGGCATTTTTAACGTATATAGGTGGTTCCGTGATAAACCTAGGGAGGGTGAGCCCGATAAAGGTCTACAATGCATTAGGTAATGTGACGGAGGTAAACGTAAATGTTTCTCCATAGAGATTTAGGGAATATAATTTGATGGGTATTCCAAAGATGACTCCCTATGTAGTTGTGATAGATACAATGTATGTTTTATAGGGATTCTATAAGTTACCTTTTTGATTTATGATTTATGTGTGTTATTCATAAATCTTATGATTTCATGAGGTATGTTATGATTAAAAAGTATGGTTTCATTATTTTGTATTTATTGATGGGATAATGTTTTAATTACTTATTTTATATCCCTTACTGATCTTTTTATGCTCATCCCAAGTTTTCTGAATGTTTTCTACAGGACTTAAAGATCAATAAGGGTCAAGGATGGGATCAAGGAAAAGTCATGTGGTCTAAAACATGAAACTAGATATGACTCTTTTTTTCAAGAGTATTTATTTTATGAAAAAAATGGATACTTGGTAGAATTATCTCCATTTAATATTCATGATGTTATGACCTATTTCTCTAAAACTCTAAACCTATGAAGATCCTCAATATAAATTATTCATTTAATTCAAGATTATGTAATGTTTATGGCCGGGTACTTATAGCAATTATATACTAATAGTTTAAAAACCATTGTTATAGAGGTGATAACCCAATATATACCAATGTATTATATTAAACCGTTATTAAAACTATATATGAATGGTTTGTAAAATTTTGGTATAAAGTTATTTAGTAGTTGTATAAAAATGTTGGTAAAAAGATATTCCAACGGTTTGTAAGAACTATTGGGATAAATTGAATTTTAGTGTTCTATGCCAACAATTATTGAATAATTGTTGGCATATATCAATCCCCACACCTAAGCAGCCATCAAATTAGAAAATAGTTACTTTAGTGTACACCAACATTTTAAAACCGTTGGTATATAATAATTTTCAAGTAGTGAATCATTGAAAAATAGAAACGTTACCCATTAAAATATACTAACTATGTCTCTATGATTTTAACATGGTTCATTTTTCATAACTATATTTTATGATTTGTTTTAAAAGAGTTATTTATGTATAAAAATGGTAACATTATAATTATTATTATTCGAGAGATGGTGGAAGAATGAATTCGTTGATCATAGTAAACCTACCGATGTCATTTATGAAATATGAGTTGAATATCATCGAACCTCCCAACAAAAAATTTATTTGATTAAATAATTATATATAACATGGAATTAAATAAGAAAAGGGTGTAATTTAATTAAAAAAATGTTCTTAATAATGTATAAAATTTAATAAAGTTTTTTTATTTATGAAGATAAATATTGTACATGATGATTTGGACTTAATATAAGAGACTCACTTTTTTAAATCTTATTTTAAAGATATCATTAATATTCACTTTTTCTTCTATATCCATAAATTTAAAATTATTTAATGGTTGTATTTATATGTTTATATTAAAATTATAGTGTAAAAATACTCTTTATTTTGACTTTATTGTATTTTTTCAAAATAAATGTTTTACAAATGTTTTAATAGCATTAATAAAAAGATAAATGGAATGGTATATTTTAATGTATACAGAACAATAACATTTCCCGCCACCATGACCATTATATGATTTTGGAATTTCACTAAAATATTTCATGTTTTATTCAAATGAAAATCATATTTCCCTTTTCTAGGTATTTTGGTATTGAAAATGTATTTTAAAAGAAAATGTTAATTTGATAACCGAATGTATTTTTCATATGGTTTTAAAATAGTTCTTTAAAGTTTTTATGTTGAAAATGAAAAAGAATAAAAAAATTTATATGGTACTTGAGATTTATATGTGAAATGGGTGAGATTGATATGTCTTACATGAAGGGTGTTCCCCGATTTTGTTGGGTGATCCTATTATAGCTTATATGATGGGTGAGCCCAGATAGGGCTCCAATGCATTGGGTAATATGCCTTGAATTTTAAGAAAATAATGATGGAGTTATTGAAGGGTTTATCTTATGGATTTAACTAGGATCTATTTGTTTTCAAAATGGGTTTTAAATGGGTTATTAATGTGATTTTCTATGTTTCTAATAAGAGTATTTATTTTCTTCCTATAGGTTTTAATGGTTTTCATTGAGAAAAATAGTGTGTGTGTGTGTTATGTGCAAATTACTTATTTTATTAATTTTGGTGAAGGTAAAATTTTCAAGGATTTTCATGCTTTTCATTGGGATGATAGATTTAATATTTTTATATCCTTAGTAAAATTTTTATTCTAACCCATGTTATAATTTTTTTCACATGGTTTCAGAAAGTATAAAGGAAATAAATAATTCAAATTTAAAGTTATGAAGAATTGTCCCAAAAAAGCATTCTTTATTTTAAATGTTTTTTTGTTTTAAAATATATACATTATATAAGTGTCTAATTTTTATAAATATGGGTTTTTATATGATATTTTTTACCTAACTCAATAAATATCTAAACCTAAGTGATATTTAGGGATTTAAGAAGGTTAATTATAGTCTAATGTTTCTAGAATAAGTAATTTTAATGGTTGATTTCTTAATATTTGTATCATACAGCGGTTTATATAACTCTTGATGTTAGTATGTTTTATTGACATTAGTAAAGATTCTTATATAAAAATAAATTATATTATATTATAGTGAATTATGGTAAATTTGGATACTATGGTTAAAAATATCTCAGTATTGACCAACCTTATAAGATTATCTATTGTGGCTTTATTGACATACCCATACTGATTTATTTAGTTTAGTAAATGGTTTGATCTAGTAAGAACCTATGTAACAATGGATGTGAAAGAAAAATGTTTTGGTTATCTTAATGAGAAATTGAAAAGAATTAGAGCTATATTGAGAATTCATATGGTTATTATTAACTAGATATCCTGATTTATGATTAACAACATGAACCTACATGAGTTTCACAACTCAAAAAATAATAGATAAGTGAAGATCCTTGGAAGTTTTGCTTATAAAGATCAAAGATGTAAAATTAATTGGAAACTTTGTGTAAAGAATGTGGAAGGAAGAACCCAAGAGAATTTCCTAAAATAATATAAATATATTTTATATGAGTTAAAAGAGATCATTACTAAATAATATACCAACGAAAATGGAGAATTCAGTTAACTCCATGAAGGGGAAATAATTAATTCTAGAGTTATGGATTAAAAATTTTATATGTGGGTAGAATTATCATTATAGAAATTGATGTACTTGGGATAAGGACCGTGAATGGGATCAACAAGACTATATATATATCTATTTAGAAATTCTTAATTACAATGTGGTTAAATATTATAAAACTAAAAATAAAATATAAAACGTATGGATTATTTCATGGATTAAATTTTTATATTGATGAATCTTAGGACATGATTCATATTTTTTAGGAATTGAGTAATAATGAATAAAATGGACTATGAAGGACATTAAATGATTGAGCTGTAGACGTATAGAGTTTCATGAATTATGATTTAAGAATAATCCTAATAATTAGTAATATTTTGATGTTTTATGTGATTGAAGTACTTTGGGAGACATTTATTTTTTTTTATATGTAACCTATTTGTTTAACATGTGAAAAATGTTATTTGATGATGAATTCACATTATATTTTGTAGAAAATAGTATAAAAGTATCGATAACATTTAGGGTTTATAAAATCCTTGATAATGTTTAAAATATTTCTTATAATGTTATAATAATTATATTAGTATTATTTCAGAAAAAAGGAAAACCCATATGTTGGGAGACAAACCCTTGCCTTCCGAAAGACCTTGTGTCTTGAACCCACAACTGAAGGGAGAAGATGGTACATTGCCTACCACAGGCCTAAGTGATCACTTAGTTAGAATGAAATTATTTTTATTTATTAAATTGATACGGAAAATAATATTTTTGTTAATTTTTTTAATATATATTGTATCTCAGAAATAACCATGAGATTGAAAAGTGATTTGCTGACTATGTGATTAATGTTTTTTTAGAAGAAGTTAAATATTTTGGGAACCCTGTATTATTACAGTAAACCGAATATTGTGAGATTTTATTTGAGAAATAAAGGTTAAATTATCTTTTAGATGGATATATTATTTTAATATCACATTTTTGTGATTCATATTATTAATTGAAATAATTAGCATATCTTGCAGATTATGTGATTAGGGAAATTATTTTTTTTGTAGAATACATTAAGAGTGTTTGATGTTATTTTGGGATAAATGTTAAATAAATTTTAGAAGACTATGTGATTAAATTATTTTGATTTTTCGGTTTTCATTTTATTATATTACATTTTATATAATTTCAAGCATACTTATCTATTGAATGATCTATGATGAACATTCATTATTACTGCTGACTTTTTGAAATTAAAGTATATTTTCGTTATATAATGGTTTATTACTTTTTTTATTAACATGTATCATCCAAAATAGTTTATTTTTGTATAATGTATAAAGACATAAGAAATATAATTTTAAAAAAAATTTGATTATAATGTCCAATAAAAGTTGATTTTAGTGCTTCAAGCATAAAAAAGTCATCTTGATTACTTTTCATTTAGAGAAACAAAGATGAATTTTTTTGTGGAAATTAAATAAAATATGAAATCCTCCATGAAAAGTGTGTATATTTTTATATTTTTTTAGTGTATAAGATAAATGAATTCTTCATCTCTATAAAAATTTTCATGGAATAAAATTTTTATCTATTTACTTTACTTATTGATAAATCAATGGTCTTTTAACCCATTATAGATTTATGATTTCATGATGGTTAACTTTATCATGTCTTTGTTCTATATCACACTCTACAAGTCCTTGTAAGTTAGTTTTATTTATATATCCATGTTTTCACTTCACACCAATATTTTTGTACATGTAAACCCAGTTATGTGTTATTTCAGATTACCTTTATACTTCCTTTTTCTCTCTTTATATGTGGATATTTTATAAACACTTTTTACAATGAGGGAATTTCAACAAATTTATTTTGAGAAGAAAAACCCATGGTTTTAAATCCCATGTTAAAATTACGAAGAAATAATTTCTTAAAGGTTATAGAATGTAATGTCATAGTTTTCTTAAAATATATTATATTTGATAGGGTACAAGTTACATAACTCTAACTTCAAATTAATGATAAATTATTATTTCTATTTAAGTGTGGCATCTATAATATAGTTTTTAAATTGAAAATAATGAATAGTATTAAACATATTATAAAATAAATAAGGATCTTACTAATTTTTAATTTAGTAATTACTTCTTTTAAAAAATCAAATGATTTTTATTAAAGTCGTTTCATTCTTCAAAAATATGTTTTCTTCCAAAATGGATTTCATTGTCTTTTATGAGTGACTATTATAGATATCTATTAGGAAATTTTATAATATATATTTTAAAAAATTAATTTCATTGTCTAATTTAGCATGCCAAAATTATCTTAGTATAGTGTTTTTATAATTTTCTAAAAAGATTTATTTTTTAATGAATAGATAAAAATACTAATTTTTATTGAAATTTATATTTTGTTTTTAAGTATTTACTAAGAAAAATTCTATTTTATTAGATTTTTAAATTATAATTAGAAAATTTTTATTTAAAAAAAATCCAATTATGGTTTTTCAAATAGATTTTAAAATTTAATTTATTAAGAAAACATTTTATATTTTAACAATGAAATTTTTCAAAGAAATTATTTTTCCTCACATTTTTTCATTTTGTTTTTGAATTAAATTATACCACAATAGTTTTTTGAACTTATAAAAATTGGTTCTATATTTGGAATCTATGGGTAATGATTTGGTAAATATTCCCCTTCTAATTTTGGTTAATGTGAATATTATCCTTAGAAATTTTTATTACCACGATAAAGGGTAAATCTGGTAATTAAGGTTTAAAATTAATATGATAATAATTTTAAATGACCCTAAAACTTGAATTAATTTTATTTTATGATTAAGTTTTATCCACACTCATCAAATATTTGGTTATATTCCCTTTTTTCTCATTTTTATTGGATTATAGCCTTTATTGTAGATTATTTGATGAATCGTAAAAAATAACACTCTTGTTATTAATAATTATATTATTTTTAATATTAACATAAAGTGAAGATATTTTTTTATTAAAAATAATTTTAAATATAAACTTTTTATATTCATCATGGAAATTTATGTTTAGGTTTTAATAAAGAAATATTTACCTTAAATGCTTACACAATACTGATATAGTATTTATTCAATTAATTAAAAAATAAATAAAAGATTTTAAAAATATTAAAATAATAAAATTGAGATAATTAATGTGATTCAAGAATTTTATATATGAACATGGAATTTTAAGGATATAATAAAATAATTGGTTCTAAGTTTTCTTTTTTTCATGAGGTTATTACTATCAATGAAAGGAATAGTTCTTAATATATATATTACGGATACCTTATAACAAATAATATGTTATTAATTGATATAAAATTACTAAAACTTATATTCCTATAATTAACTATTAGGTGGTTTATGTTATCAACCATGTTCCATTTATGGTCTATTTTTTCCATTTATAGATATTATCTTGACCGTAAAAGAGTAAAAATTAGTGTTCTCCCGGTAAGTGTGAAAGTGGTTATCAGGGTATAAAAGAAATTGATAACAGTACGAACATAGTAAAAACTATTATAATTTTTATTGGAGGAGTTTTTTTCAACACCTAAAAATATCATATTGTAAATAAATAAGTTTTTATCCTTTTGTAATTGAATATTAATTTATATTAATTTAATATTTTGAGAAATTACAAGAGTGATTCTCCCCTATCTTATAAAAGTGGACATTTTATTTCCTTGAATACACATTTAAAAAAAAATTTAGATAATAACATATCTTCCAAAATAATTTCCTAACATCCCTCTCCACATATAGATTCATTATTATGAGAATAATACCAACCATAGTTGCTTAAGGTCTTATGGAACGAAGGTTTCCTAAATAAGATGTGTCATTTTTAATCATGTATTTCTGTATTATTTATTCTTACACATCATTAAAATATTACTTAAACAATATTATTTAATAAAAATAGTATCTTACACATACTTAGGTGTTTTTATGTTATTTTTGAAACCAATTTCCATCTTCTCTCTCATTAAATAGGAAACGAAACCATTGTTTATGTGTAAGGAAGACTACCACCTTATAAATCGATGTAATTTATTACCCATCACCATATCTTATAGATGGATTAAAATGATAGTATTAATGTTTATATATGGTATTTATGAAATATTAAACATTTTTAAAGTATAATATATAAATTACATTCTTATCTTTCCATTTACAAAAAAATGACGGCGTCGTTCGTGTGTACGTGTGGACTACCACCTCCATGAAATGATGTGATTAGTTATTCATCACCTCATCACATGGATGATATATATAATTATATTCAAAAGATTAATATTATACTTATTATATTATTATCATTATAATATGATAAAAACAATCCTTTTTTCTATAGTGATCATTGATAAATGGAAATGTTACTCATGTGTACATACCGACTACCATATCTATGATTATAACAGAGTTCATTTTAAATAAATATATTTCATGATTAGATTTAAATGTATGGTTTATCAATAAAAATAGTGATTACTTCAAGATTATTATATTATATATTATGTAATAATGAACACTTCAACCATAGTCAACCTACTGAAGTCATTTCATATATATTATTCAGATATCATCAAAACACCAAACATAAATTAAATTGATTAAATAATTATAAATAAAATTGCAATAAATGAAAAAAGAAATAATTGATATGGAAATAGGTTCTTAATAAAGTATAAAGTTAAAATATTTTTTTTATTTAGTAATAAATATAATGTATGTGATTAGTCAGACTCATGTTAAGAGACTTTGTTTTTAAAATCCCATTTTAAAAATTCCCAAGAAACTCATTATTCCTTCCATATCCATAATGTATGTGATGAGTCAGACTCAAGTTAAGTGAATTTTTTTGAATTAATTTTAGTGGATTTTAAAAGGAATATTTTACAGAATGTTTTGTGGTATGTTTTGTCATTCTTTATAAGTAAAAGAAAAATAATTTTATATTTTAACATATATGGTGATACCGAATTTTCCCCCTATCATTACCGTTATTTTATTTTTTTTATTATTGTAAAATATTTCATGTTTTCTTAAAATAAAACCCATATTTCCATTTTTTATTGGTATTTTTATTATTTAAAATGGGTTTTAAAAATAAAATATTGTTTTTATATCTGAATGTGTTTTTTATATGGCTTTAAAAGATTTTTTCAAAGGTTTTTGGATGAAAAATCCTAAGAATAAATTTTTATATATGGTAATTGATCATTATATGTGAAATTGGTGTGCCCAATGCAACTTATTTGTAGGGTGTGTCTAGATAGTATCGGTTTATCGCATTATAGCTCATAAAAATGGGTGTTCCCGGCTAGAACACTAATGAATTTGAAAATGGTTCTTGTCTGTTAAGGCCAGAAGGTGAGAGTCACCAAATGGTTTCTCTTATGGATTTAACATGTATCTAGTAATTTCTAAATTGGGTTTTAAATGGTTTATAAATGTGATTATCTAGGTTTACAAAAGGGATTTTTATTTATTTTTTATATGTTTCAATAGTTTCATTTGAGAAAAAATATAGTGTTTTTTCATGTTTAAATGATTTATTTCATTAATTGAGGTGAAGGTAAACATTTCATAGTTTTACTATTTTTTATTAGGATAATGGATTCCTTCTTTTTATGTCCCATATTGAGATTTTTATTTTCGTCTTCTATTTTAAAAAAACACATGGTTTTAGTATGCATAAAGGAAATAAAGATGTCAAGTTGAAAGTTGTAAATATTTTTCACAAAAATAAATCATGTTTTATTTTAAAAAATGTATTGGTGGAAAAAAATTGAAACTCGTCAAAAGTGTCCAATTTTCAGATATATGGGTTTTTTGTAAATTTTTTACCTAACTCTTAAAATATCTAAACTTAATAGATATTTGGGAATGTAAAAAAGTGAATTATTGTATAAATTCACCAAAATAGGCGATACTTGAGGATCTTCCCTCACAGTTTATGAGTTTTCATTCCATGAGGTACCAAGCTTAGTTTTTAAAGGATATCCTTGTTTCCAAAATCAAATCCTATTATATTCTACATAGATGATGAATCATGTAAACTATGAGTAAAATTATGGATGGGACATTTATTAGAAATTATGTAATAAATCTTTCACATAAAATTTGTAATTATAATAAATAATTGTCAGATAAAGTAAAATGAATTTTTGTAACCAAGTTTCCTTATGGAGTTTCCTTATGATGTTTTTGAAGTTGAACTGATAAATATAAAGAAGAAGATCATATAGAGGCCATCAGACCGAGGTAGTAAGATGAAGGTTTTTGTATAGAGCCATCAGACATAGTATCCATTGAAAAAAAATTCTAAATTCATATAATAATGTCTATCAGATGGACTAAGATGTAATGTCCAAGAGAACATGGGAATTTTTGGGTGACTATCTAAAGAATGTTCACAATGAAAATATACAGATGTGAATGGTTAGAATTAATTGAATGAAAGGTGGAAACAAATGTAAGGTAGATTAAATTCAAGGTTACATTGGGAAAATAATGATCTAAAAATCATTAAAACACATTTCTAAATGATGTGTTCTTTTATTATCGAACATTACAACATGTTATGGTTGTTATTTAAATTTAAATTGAAAAGAAGATAAAAGTATCTGAAAGATAGTTCAATCATCAAATGTATAAAAATGATTGAGTAGTGGCCATGTAATATTTAAAACCATAATATACTAAAGTAATGGTGGATGTTTGTATAATTTAAGATCCTGAACATTGTGAAGTTCTCATTAAAGTTGAATGAAGAGTTGTATGAATCCCATCAAATAGACTTGTACAAAGAAAAATATGTAAAGTTAAGAAGTTATAGTGAATGGTATAAGTATATTGTTGCAAGGTTATAGCGGATTAATAGAGGTATGAAGTATGGAACATGAACATGGTAAGTCATTGAATAGAATTATCACCCAAATTTTTGTTTAATTATGTAATAATTCTAAGGTATAGACTTGTGTGAAGGATATATTCTAAAGAAACTATAGAAAATTAATTAATAAAGTGTAGCTGATAAAGGTTTCTAAATGATCATAAAATGTTTCATAACTAATTTAGAGGAAAAATATGAAGATCATATCATATAGTTTGATGAGGTTTTCTAAAGATTGAAAGGAAGTTTATTTACAAAATTTAAAACTAATACAAGGAGATCATCAGATATAGTTTTCAATAGAATCTGGATAGTTTCTTTGGATAGAAGTATATGACTGATTTCATTAGATAAAGTAATATAAATACATCAGAAAAAATAGTTTAAAGTCACCTGAGGAAAAAATATTATATGGAATTAGATAGAAGGAATGGATATGGACTTTGAGAATTAATTTGATAGTGTAAAACTATCAAACCTCTAAGAGAGCATTGGATCCAGGAATATCCATATGAAAGTATAAGGAATATAATTTCAAATAGAAGATCAAAAATAGATTTTAGACAAAGAAATTATCAAACTTTGACAACCAAATGAATTTTTATAGTATCATTAGTCAAATAGTTAAGAATGAAGTCCATAGGTCATAGGTTTTTAATCCAGGGAAAAAGGTGAATGTTTTCAAATTATGTCATTGGTAATTGAAATATTATTATAAAAGATTTTTAGAATTTACTATTAAGGTATTATGGAACCCAAAAAAAAGTTTCCCCAAATGAAATATGTGTTATGTAGTTTCACCAGATGGAATGTTCTAAGAGCTTTATGAGGTTTCTATAAAGTTATTAATTGTGGAGATGTTGAGCTAGATGATCAAATTTTAAATAATCACTAAGGAAGATTGGGATTCAAGTGATATTTTAGAATGATTGAATAATATCATTGATGTTAAGATTAAATAAAGTTTCCAATGAAGATTAACTGAATATTATCCATTATGAATCTTGATTGCAGTCAGAAAGAGTAACTTTTTGAGTTGTTGATTCAAATTTAGAATAGAGATTTTCATATTTGAGTGCCCTAATTTCCCTATATTTTTTTAAAAACCATTCCAATATTAATAGTGTTGGTGTATTTATAGTTTTTGTTTAATTACTTATAGTTATTTAAATATGTAAACAATAAAAAACAAATCAGATGAATAAAAATTTGGGTTTTTAGGTATACTAAAAAAAATTAAAGCACCATAACAATGTGTCATCCATAAATCTTGACATATTTTCTCATCTGGGTCAAACCATCAGTCGAATAAGTACCATACGGATCAGGGGTTATTATATGATATGAAAGAATCAATTAAAATACAAATAATCAATGAAGAAGGGAAAAATGATCGGATATACAAGTATCGGGATGAGTAGAAGATATCAAATAGAGAAACAACTCCATATAAATAATTACTATATAACTAAGAATAAGTAAAAGTTATCGGCAAGATATTGGATGGGTTTTCATTTTAAATTGGTTATTAGGTGAAAATAAATAACAATAATGGATCTTATGAAATATCACCAGGAGAACCATCATCTGATGAATATCATCGAATGGATAGGATCTAATGGAGAAACAGATAGACCTATTCTAGGTGAATGGAGAAGAAGAAGTAAAGTTATTATCCCACTAATGTGAAAGTAACAAGTGAATAATAATTAAGAGAATAACAAATCATCATTTCAATATTCATCAGAAGTCAAAATTGGTTTAATATTATCAAGGTGTTTCAAAGTATCTTAATAAAGAAGTTATATTCTATCAAATAAGTTAGAATAAAACACAATGTGAGGAGATGTAGGTTGTATAAGGACATCACTAGATAAGAGATTCATGTTTATTTTCATTCCCCCTTCTAAATTGTACAGATACACATTAATGAAAAATATTATTTTCTAGCAACAATAATTTACATTGCATAACATTATATTAGAGAATCTAAAAACTATTCATCCCCACATTATAAAAGGACATACAAATCTTATTGGGGAGAGAAATTGTCATAATATCATTTCACATTTTTATTTCTTTCAAATACTTTCATATGATAAGGAAAAGTGAATTGGGGAATCAAGATCCTAACACATCTAGGAGGTAAATGGATGGAAAGTTATAATTAATTAAAAATTTCAAAACTCTAATACACCTCTTCCCCCTCATTGTTGATTATGTCTCAAATTATTCCTCTCACTTATTCACATGATATTCTTAAATATGATTTGTGAGTCATATATCACATATTTACCCTTAAAAATTATCTGAGATAACCTCTTTCTATGTTTCATTTTCTCTTGTATATAAATAAAGGCTTTAAGTATGATATTTTTAAGAAGGGTTTTATTTTTGAATAAATAAATTGGATATTTTTTATATATTTTATTTATGAGATTTTTATGTATCCATGTTTTCAAAGACAATAATACTTTTCGTTTCGGTGTGGATCATAATTTTATGTAATGATTATTCATATAATATGATATAATGTATATGAATATAAAATTTTGGCCGCAGAATAAAAGGACCATTGTGGTTCCTTTTAAAGTGGTTCAGCCATGATCACTTCCAATAAATTAAATTCATGTGGAATGGACTTTTATGCCAAAGGTTACAAGTAATAGTTGATGTGGGGATTACACAAGAGTGTCCTTTAGGTTAGAATCAAATGGAATATGAATAAACAGAGATAGATTTATTTGATGGGTAGTTTTTTTTCATTTCAGGAATGTTGTTTTTTTTTGATATTTGAGATATGAACCACTATGAAACTGTCATAGAATATGGAATAAATGATAATGTTATAGAAATTTCTGAGAGGAAATATGGACCTCTAAGTGGGGGAAGATTTCATTAGTAATATATCACATTAAAGATATGGAGTTCAACGTTGGGGTTAAACCTCATAGAGGTATCCTACATATATTATTTTATAGTTATCAAATCATATATAGTTCTATTTATATAGATTAAGGTCAGGTGGGAAGACTGTACCATGCATTTTAACATCATGTGACAAGGATATTATCATGAGTTTTTACGTCATGTGAATAGGATTTTGGCCAGAATGTTTATCATCATTCTGTATAGATTTCTATTTCATAAAATGGGAGACAACAAAGGATTAATTGGGTTTTATTTATTGGGATGCACTAATATGTAGATGACCGCGGCTCATCAATGATTCAAGTTAATGAAATCAAAAAAGGAAATATTAAGAGGCCTACACATGGGGAGGATCCCCAATTCTTCATGGCACATTAAGTAAAATTGGGACCAAGGATGATCATGTTGAACCATGAGAGACTACCCTACTTTAATCATGATAGGGACCCTCATTGTTTAGGGAATTCAAGATTTTGATGACACTAGGAATTATACCTATTCAGGATGACAATTATGATTCCTCCTTTAATCAAGGGGATACATGATTTATGGAGGACACTCTCAAACACTGTAAGAGTTTATCATAAAGGTTAGGTTTTTTGTAAGAGGCATGGATTTTGAATTTTTAAGGTACTAGAACTGGGGTGAGAAATACATAAAGGCCTTTTGGGTTGATATTTCCTTAATAGGTTACTTTTGAAAATCATAGAATGTAATAGGGGTTTGTTTCCCACTATTTAAATTCTACTTGAAATGGCTATAGGGGGCCTAATTTCTATATGAGAAATATAAATTAAGAATAGTCTTATGGGAACTTTATATGCCACATGGATCTTATAGGGGGTGTTATATGGAAGGAATGGTTTTGAAACACCAAATTAATTTAGGATATATTTCTCTTTAAATGAATTTAATTTCTAGTATAAATTTATTTACATGAAAATCATGTTTAAATGAACAATAATATACTTTTAAATTATTATTTTTTGTAAATGATTGTTATAACCAGGTCATTAATTTGGTGGAAAAAATAATTATAATTACAAAATGAAAAAATATTAATAAAGGTTTTATATATGGAAAATGTATTTATCAATTCCTCATAAATAGGTACACAATTTATATTAAATTTTTTTTTGCTTTAATATATTTTTTCCCCAAAAATGGTTATTATTTCACTTTGTGTAAGGAAATTATAATTATTTTTCCAAATTATTAGTAATGTTATTTAATAAAACGAATATCATTTCCAAAATCAGCATGTTAATATTAACATAAATTTCATTTTTTGGATTTGTAAGAAAACAACTTTTTGGTGAACAGTAAAAAATACAAGATTTTATATATACCGTAAATTAATTTTAATTTAAGAAGATATGATTCATAAGAATTAGTTTTTAGAAAAAAATACCTGATTAATGTTTAAGAATCATTTCACCTTGAAATCAAGTAATAAGAAAGTTTACAAGATTTTATGGGATAAATTATAAAAACACTGATGGTTTTTAGATTTTGATGATAGAAAAACTAAGTAGAATCTTCCAACCATTCCATTAAATAAAAAACCCCATAAATATATTTCTATTTGAATAAAATATAACTTATCATAAAAAAAGTCATGTTTGGGTTCCCAATTCCTAAAGAATTTTCTAAAATAGAGTATTTAACTCCTTATAAATATATTTGGTTGAAATCTACTCATTAAATTTGGAAAAGGTAAGTGACCAAGTGATTTTAAATCTTTACCACAAACCTTTAACCCAATCTTACCTCTTTTACCATGGTGGAAAATTGTTACCATGTTTACTATTCATAATGACCAAAAATTAAGTTTAACCTATTATATCATATTAATGATCCTGATTAAAAATAATGAATACATTTTAAATGACCAAATTTATATAAGTGGTACAAATTTATTTTAAATTAAAAATGACAAACACAAAGAATACCATTTTATAAAAATTCATTTCTAAGCTTAAAAATGTATTTATTCTCATTACATCACTTGTAAATACCATAAAATAAATGTAAAATAATTTTATTGAATATAACATATATAAAATTAATTAACATAATTAAAAAATAGTGATTAATTTAATTAATTAAGATAAAGTCACATTGTATACATAAAAATAGTTTTTTAGAAAAATGTGTTTTAAGCCTAAAAATTAACTTATACCAAAATAAATTATAATATTATTTACTATACAATTAAATATTCTATATATAATTAAAGGATAATTATGTTAAATTAATAAAAAATTCAAAAAAAAATTATGGTACTTTTAAATTACTTGATTTAATAAAAAAAATTGATGTTTTACAAAAATAAATATTTTCCATTATTCATCCAAAAATAAACTATATTAAAAATATCTGAAAAAAGAAATTGAAGATATAGTTGATATTATAGATCTAAAAATGGTACCCATTTTTTAATGTATAATTTATAAAATTGGAATATATTTATAATAACATTCAAGCACAAAATCAAATAAAAACCATTTTTGAAGAGAAATTATTTTTGAAAAATCAAATTACATTAATGAAATTGTGTTCTCATAAATTTTGAATAAATGAATACATATTAATTAATTAAAAACATTATATATATATATTTCATAATTTGGTTCATCCTATTTATACTTGTTAATTTAATGGAAATATTATAATATATAATGGTTTGTTTTGGACTTTTAATTGAGTGTCGAGAAGGTTATCGAATGCTTAATGTGAAATATATTCTAATATATCAGAGTGAGAAATCTGAATAAATCCTATTCCATAAGTTTAAATCACAATCATATCAACATTTAAAAATATTTTTACACTATAATGAGCATAAAACCATATTATACTTCAAGGTTAACTACCAAGACAATCACATTATAGTGAAATAGGGAACAAAACATGTCTCCCATATCATCGTGAATCAGCCATCCAAATGTATTTCCCAGAGTGGATCGATAATATCAACTATTTTTCTATTATAATCTCATTATATATAAGTATTTACCAAATATATTGAAGAGCTATAAAGGACCAAAACATCAAATAATTAAAATTATACACATGTCTTCAATAAATCATGAAACATTCAATAATAAATTATATTATAACCTACGGAAATGAAATGAGTTTTATAAATATTGTGTCAGTTCATCATAGCATAACCTATGGAAAGGAAATAATTTCCATAAACATTTAATAATAACATAATTAACCCATTGTAAAGAAACGAGTTTTATAGAATAAAACCTAAATCATTATCAAAATAAGATATACATAGAATTAGGGTTAATGGTAATATAAGATCATATCCCCATTGTAGAATAAATAACCTTAAAGGTTGTTGACATAGATGAAAAATACCTTTAAAAAATCATTTCAACCTTTATTTTAAAACAAGATAATATATATTTTTATTTTGAAAGCAATTTAATTAAAAATACCCTAAATATTGAAAAAATAATTTTTCTTTAAAAAATGAGGAATATTATGAAGGAAACTTATGATTAAATATCGGCCATGATAATAGGAACTTTTGTACATGTTATATACAATAAAATAAAACATTTCTTTCACACTTTTTTAAAAATAAAAAATGACTTGTTCAAAAAAACATTTAAAAATATTCCTTTTTCAACCTCTTTAAAAAAATTAAAAGTCAGTTAAAATTAACTTTTTCAAAAATTTAAATTAAAGATATTTAATTTCATTAAACAATTTTGAAGAGTGTGTACATAGAAGAAAATTTTAATTGACAAAAGATAAAATAAAGAAAACATTTTATTATAAACATTTTCGATCATTTTGGATACCAATGATACAAAAATGGAACAAATACATTAAAATTGTAGAAATAAAAATATAATTAGGTAATATATATATTTTACTGGATAAAATATATATAATTTCCCTAAATGGAAATCTAGGGAAAAAATCCTGAAAAAAATGAGCTTGTAACATAAACCCCAAACCACTTTGGTAACATCCAAATCCAAATATCATGAAATAGATAAAATTATATGGGTTTAAAAATCCCCATTATTCTCCTGGGAAGAATAAATCATAAAAGTCATTTATATTATAACATGACTTAAAATAAACAAGTTGTGAATATGGTATAAGCCTCACATAAATAAAATTGATACGGGAAACCCATGCCTCATTTCTCATCTTTCTTCGTACATGTTCAAACCTCCTATATAATAAATTAATATTCATTTTAAAAATATTCTAGAACTATAATAATATATATCATACCATATTTTATTTACTTATAATATCTTATAACCCTTTTATTAACAATTATTTATTAAAAATAGTTTTCAAGAAGATAATTGCATTGTTTTTCATGTATGTTTCGCACTTGCAGTCACAATCCTTGTACCCTGACCATAGTTCCACCATATATGTAATTTTAATCATTTCATGATTATCATATTTAATAATTAAATACACTTTTGTAAATATTTATATAAATTTGTGATGAAAATAATTCATATTGCTTTGTGGATATCGTAGTCCATACGTACGCACAAGTGATATTTCAATATTTCAGTGAATGGAACTAAAAAAATTAAGAATTAAATAAATATAATAATTTTATACAAGTAATATATACTTACGGAGTCCATATTTATGAAAAAAATGTGAATTGGTGGTATGAAAGGAAACACATCGCTTTATTGAGTTCATAGTCCACATGTACCAATTGGTGTTGTCTTCTTTTCCAATAGGATGGAACGAAGGAGGATAATGGTTGTTCCATAATAATAATAAAAATTAAATATATTTAATAATATTAATTAATTATTTTATAATGGATACCATATATTAAATGTTTGTATAAGAATAAATAAAATTGAATATACTTGGTTAAGAGTTATACCTCTTCTTTGAGAATCCCCTTTTGGCACACACCATAAACCTTGAAAGGATGGTACTTTAGAAATAATATAATATCTTGAATGTGGGAAATAAATATAAGATTCCATTATGATAAGTATTATCCAATAATAAATGTTCAAACATTGTACATAAGAGTCGATAGGAGGTTTCCTTTTACAAGTGAGGGAACAGACCCACTTGGATTTACATAAAAGATTAAATAATATGTATATATCATAATCATGTAAAGTGGAACCAGGGAAACAAAATTCTAATAAATATTTTATAGGTTCTAAATAAACTCAAAAGATCATATTTATATAGTTTTGTTATACATTATAAGCCAATATATATTATTTAAATACCTTAAACCCCATTTTAACCTTAACTGTGATAACTTAACTTTTTTACCATGATAGAATAACTATATGATCAAAAATAAAATGGTACATTTAAAAAATTGTACATGATGATTAAAAATAATTAATATATTTTTTCACATTAAATATATCTAGTTAGAAGAAACTAATTTTAATATTTTAATAGAAAAAGCTTGAAACACATTTTTTTAGAAAATTCATGATTTGAGAGTAAAAGTAATTTCACCCAAAAATTCAGTAATATGTTGGTTTCAAAGAATTTTTTGGGTAAAAAATAATAGATAGATTTTTTATAGTTTTTTAGATTATTAAATCAAATGTTATCTTCAAAATGTTCCATTAAATTAAAAGACCAACAAATTGTTTTTTATTTGAATAAAATATAACTTATCTTCACAAAATTCAATTTTGAAAACCCATTTTCATAATAATGATCTAAAATAAATTATTTTACTCTGTAAAAATATATTTGGTAAACAAATCTCATAATTTTATAAATTAAAGTGTTAAATAGATTTTAAGTCTCTACACCACAGTTTTAACCCATTCGTACCTCTTTATTCGAGGTGACAAATATTTAGCATAGTTATTATTCATAATGACCAAAAATTAATTTGATCCTATTAAATTAAATTAATTAGAATGATTAAAAATATGTAATACTTTTTATAATATTAATTTTCTTTATGTTTTATAAATTAACTTTATATTAAGATCGCAAAACATTAGAAAAACTATTTTTAGAATTATACATTTTTATGTATAAAAATTGATTAATATTAATTTCATGCCCAGTAAAAACCATAAATTGAATGTAAAATAATTTTGATGAATATATAATCTATAATTTTAATTAAAATAATTAATAAATAGATATTTATTTAACTTATCATTATAAAAACACACAACGCACATTAAAACAGATTTTTAGACAAATGTGTTTTTAAGCATAAAAATGAACTTATACCAAAATTAATAATAATAATAACTCTTATTAAATGAATTAGATTATTTATAATTACAATATTCTTATATTACATTAATATCAACTTAAAAACATAATGGGACTTTAAAATTACTTTATTTAATGAAAATAAATGATAGTTTTTCAAAAACTGATATTTTTCATTATTCACCCAAAAATAAACTATTTTTGAAAAATACAAAAAAAAAATAAATCTATGATAAATATTATGTGATTAGTAAAAAAAATTATATCAATTTTTATATATATAAATTATATATTATTAGAAATTAATTGCAATATTCATGCACAATAATCAATAAATACTATTTTTTACGAAAAATTATTTTTGAAAGATAAAAAAATTACAGTAAATTGAGTTCTTAAATACTATACATTAATTAATAAATTTTAATTAACTAAATATATACATATTATAATTGGTTTAATACTATTATTAAATATCAATTTTAAGTCTAAGTTATAATACATCCAAGTTCATTTTAAACTCGGGGTTACATGTCAAGAATGTTATCGCACATTTAAAATTTATTTAAGGATACATATATTCTAAAATATCAGGGTGTTAGGATACTCATGTCATTTTACTTGTTCCATAGAAGATGAAATTTATCTTTTAAAACTTTCTAATTTAACCTATTGATATTAATTGTATTTTCCCATGTTCAATGTGAGGATTTACTTGATATCACCATCATGTATATTGTGTTGGACAAAGCTCCCCCTGGAGAATTGATTCCTCAAGAATTATTATCCAATTATTTACAGTATACTTCTATTAATTACCTTATATCCACAATGAATAAAATATCATATGTAATAATTGTGTATATATATATATTCATTGCTAAGGATTAGAAGTGGTAATGAATATGATTCTTCCATGGTTAAAAATTATTTCCTTTAATGATTAGAATCCCTTTGTGATTAATTCATGTCATTTATTCAATTGAGAGAGAATAATACTAAATTTAACCTCTCTTAGTTACCATTTGTTGGACCTAATAAGTTAAATGACTTTATATAGTGTTTAATTGAGTTACGTTAGATTAAAACAATTTCATATTTTGGTCTTGTTTCTTCATTAAACAAAAATATTTTTTCACTTATCCTGGTAGTAATCTATAAACTTAAATGAAATCATAGAAGAGACATAAAGATTTCACATAGTTCACTATAACTATGATAATATAATAATCATAAAAAAGGTAATGTGAAAATGTAACAAAATCACTAGTGTGCACTACTATTATAGTATTTAGAGTTCACTCATTGTCTCTCTTTGTTAGAAACCACTCACTTATAGAAAACTCCCTGCTCTCTCTACTAAAGTATATTAACTATTCCTTCAGTATTTACCCTTTATTGATTTAAATATAGTATCATTAAATCAAAATTCATGTTTCATCAAGGTATTAATTCATATAAATGATTAAATAATATTTTCCACATAAATTATAATAAATTCCCTTGATATTTTCACAATTATACACTTTCTCACAACTCCACACTTTCACAAAAGTCACTTGTTCAAGAAACACATTATCCATTCTTTGGGAAATGAATGTTCATGTAAAATATATTTTATGAATAATATTTATTATTTAATTTGTATTCCAAAAAATCCATTGTACTTTTTCTAAGTTTTCCTCTATGTTTAATGAAAATTTTCCACCCATTTAAATAAAAGACCAACTATTCGTGAAACTTTTTATCCTAGTAATTTGTGTTTCCTCTATTGATTCTTGTTTAATGAAACTCTATTCATTCCTTTTTTTTCTGAAAATTAAAATTCTAAAAGAACCAAATTTATGAAAATTTATTTCCTTGAGTATACCTATCTTGAGAGAAACTCTTTTCTTTATTGAATTTTGAATGAGGAAGCTTCAAGTTTAAAAAAGTATATGTAAATCTGTACTTGTGTGAAAATATTTCATTTTCTCTATTTGATTGTTAATATTCATGAAATAATTTCATAGATTATAGACCTATTCTTTATAGATATTTCACAATCTCTATTGTCTTACAAATTTTTCAGTACACTTTGTTAATAATAAAATTTTTTTGTTTTCAACTTAATTTTTCAAAAAACACAAAAAAACCCAAAACCTAAAATAATTTTTGAGGGGTATTTTTCCCTATATTAAAGATTTAAAGATAAATTGAGAACAATGTGATTTATGAACTCAAATTAAGAATGGTAATATGAAGTATAATATTATTATATAATATAAATTAATTAAGTTCGAAATAAGACATTATAATAGGACATTGAAATAGTGAAATTAAAACAGATGTTGAATGTTTGAAATTAAATAAAACTAATTTATCATTATTTTATATATAATCACATTTGGCTCGTCTTTATAGGAACATAAAAATGGGTTCAAATTGTTTTGAGAGAAATTATATGGCTATAATAATCACTCAAGTGTGGGAAAATGCACATTTCACACTTTCTTCACTATTTTCATTTTTTTTAGTATTTTTGTGTGTGGTTTCCATATAAATATATAGTTACATAGTAATAAATAATAATTTTTTTAGGGAGATAATTCTTCCAACTTTCCAAATGTGTATAATTTCATTTAAAATTCTCAATTATTTATAATAATTTTCATTGATGATATATTTTTGTGTTTTGATATGAATAATGTAGGAGATATGAGTATAATTGAAATAAAAAAATAAATCAATGTCTTTTATAATTTCATGGAGACATACCATGGATTATTTTGGGAGTCTAACGTAGTGCATGTTAGAGGCTAATAATATATTGTCTCTCAAATATAGTCCCACGTTTACAACATGAAGAGGCATTACAATCCAAATGAAAGCTATATTATCCAATGAAATATTTTTATATTACAATTTAAAATAATAGAACCCCAGAAGAATAAATATAATACCTAATGGATCATAGATGAAGTTATTTATATGGTGCTACCATGCCAACATTTCCTTGTAGTGTCCCCTCATATTGCATTCCAAATCCTATATAATCCCATGGAAGGTATAAGAAATGAGTTCCAAAAATAAATGATTCCATTAGAAATATCTTAACATTATGATACCACTCTAGCAAATACTTCATCGACTACCTCGAATTAAATTTTCTTAACAAAGAAACCTCAATCCCTTGTTCACACTATAGAGTCCCACGAATTATCTCTATATCATAATTCATAATATCATAGGAAATTCAAATTCCACAAAAACGTAACCTCAACGAGTTATAATGGATCCTCAAGATCCACTGTGAAACTATGTTCACAACCCATAGGATCCTAAGTGTTCACCAAAAAACTATACCTTCTATAAATAAACTCTCATGTTCCAACACATAATGTATATGGACACTGGCATAGCTTATACCTATTGAGTTCAGACATTTCTGATGAAATTTGGCCACATGAAAAACATTCATTGCCTATGGGGGAATATAAATATTCCCCCAAATCATCTTCATAAACGTATCATATGATTATCTAATGATTATTTCACTTAGAGCACAATCTCAGAAAGAATAAGAAGATATTGGGCACTAATTCACACTCACCGAATATTTATCTTGAATGCATCTCATTGTCCATATAGAAATATCCCATTTATGATATAGGTCCACATGGAAGTGATCCCAATTCCAACAACATTTATATTTGTGGATATAAATTTTGATGTGGGGTGGGGAAATAAGGTTTCCAAGTTTTTAGGAGTATATCATGTTTTCATTTCTTCATTTTCATTATATACACATTCTATCTATATTTTTATCACTTCCATACACATGGAAGGATAGCCCCCTATGGTCAGTCTATGGTAGATCATGATTATAATCCTTGAGATTTGTGATAATATATCCATGTCCATATTATTTATTATTTCACACTCTAATATCTCATAATAATGAGGGATGGGAGAATAGGTGAAACATTCCTTCCATTTTTCTTCACTGTGATTTCTTCTTTAAAATATGGTATCTTAAATGAATCTGTTTATTATATATTATATTATAAGTAATAAATAGTATAAATAGGGATGTATTGGTCTACAAAAGTTTTAAGGTGATCTGAAGTGTACATTAGTATTTAATTTCTTGAACCATACCTTAAGGTTGGATGTCTCCAGTAAGATCAATGTTCATCAAAACACCAAAGGATTTTAGACTAGATTTCTTTGTAATAAATGAATCGGTGAAATGTGAGGTAGGACATCAATATCAAAAAATGGAAAGTGGGTATAGTCAATGTTGATACAGAGTTAATATGTAAAAGTATAAAATAGGGGGTGTATTAGCCTTTTTAAAAAATTAAATTAATCCATTTAAATATTCAAAGGTTATATCATATTTATTAAGGAAAATTTAGTGGAAATTTAATATAAAAATGAAGACACAATATTTTTATATTATTTTGGTTAAAAATTATAATTTTCCAATTTTCACCCTTCTCATGAACTGATAGTTATAAAAGCCACTATAAAAAATATAATTGAATCTTATAATGATTCTTCCCACCAAGAGTTTTAATCCAATTAAAAATCCTTTTTACCATGGAATCATAAACCCCAACCAATCAATCCATTTATACCCTTACATATGACATGAACAGTCAGCCTTTTCCTCTAGAGGCACAACCCATTTTATGAATTTTTTTAGGAGTCATGACCCAATTACATAACTTTTAATGGGTAGTGTATCCTTTAAAAGTGTGTAGAGATAAGAAAAATATGAATAAATAAAAATAAAATAAATAGATAAATGTGTCACAGATAGGAAGTCAAGGTAGTAATAAATTTTTCCAATAATAAATGATCAAACAATTTTATCATCTTCTATCGTAGTACATTATCACTAAAAAATAAAGAACTTGTACAATTCAAGAATATATACAACCATGCGTCTCTTTCACTTATTTTATCCAATCTATGAAAATCAACTTTCCTCTTTCACAAAATTTGTTAAAACAAGAAATATATTAATAATTTATTTTAAAATTAAACTATTTTTTAGTTTTCCTTGTTTATTTCCTAGGTAATTATCCACATGAAAATATTTAATAAATGACATTTAATTAATTATAAGTCTTCCTTTATGTCATATAAAACTAATGAAAACTATACATATCAACTCATTAGAAAAATTAATATAGTATCAAATAAAAATAATTAATTTCTTTGGAATAATCCCTTATAATAATAAATATTTACCCTTCATATTTTAGATTATTTAAATTTGGATATTCTTATTTTTACAATTTCATCGTGAATATCAACAAATGATTAATATAATATGAATCATGTTTAATTAAACATTAAACAACTTAAAACCTATTCACATGGATTCTAAACAATAAATGAGTTATTATAGATCACAAAAATAACTAATTATATCAATTATAAACATGAAAAAATTCAAAATGTCTTGTATTACCTAAAACAAAGAATATTTCATTATTTTAAAATATCATACACAAATTCACCAAACCCAATAAGAAAACCCACATAAGGGAATCACTAAGCAAAACTACATAAGAATATTTATTTAGGGGATATTAATATGGGATTCATGTATTGGATTCATATAGGATAATCATGTGGGTAACTCACTATGTTTGTAAAATCATCACATCTCTAAAAATTACACATATCTTAATTGTAAAATATGAAATAACTTATCATTAAAAAAGTGGACTAAAAATAAACACTATAAAATATATAATTAGATTTATCTTCAGTTGAATTATATTTCCATAATTTCATTATCTTCTCATATAATTAATAATCACCTTAATTGAACTTCTATAGCATATGTTGTCAACAAAATATAGTAGAAAAACAATTCTTGAAAACAAAAGTATTCATATAGAAAACAAACATTGACTTAAAACATAACTTACAGAATTGTAGGGATTGATTCAGAACTTGATGTATTATAATTAAATATGGGTAATGTGGTTATAGTTCCAACTTAGTAAGAATAACCCAATTTTGAGTCCTTTGGACTAAGTTAAAATTTAAATACCAAAGGTAACTGATTTTGGAAAATCAGTTACATAATGGATATAAAATTTCATATATGGTACATTTTGCTATATGAATTGGAAATTTGGGATATTTGGATATGTAAATTGTGTAATACGAAAAAAAAAATTTAAAATATAAACATTATATTCGATAGCATGTATGGCACATAACAACAATAATAGAAAGGAATATAACACCACAAGAATTAATGAAATATTTATATTTACATAAATTCAATTGATTTATGCACATCACTTAATTTATTTTCATTACACGCAACAATGATTTTTTTCAATATCTTTCATTATATGCAATAACGAGATTTACATTACAATAATTACTTTTAATATTATTATTTAATATGATAGTTATCCAATAGTAGTTGAAAAGGAGGGTATGAATAGGATTAAAAAAATTACTAAAATATATAGTTAAAAACATATATAGGTTATATATTGATTATAAATAATAATTATTATTTAAATTAACAATAAATCCTCTAAGAAAATCAAAATTTTCCTAAGAGATAGATTTGTAGAGCTTTTGATTGCATAATTTAAAATTAAATTTTAAAACATTCATAAAATTTATTTGAAAAAATAATATTCCTTTTTCAAATCCTAATGTGAAAATTATCTTAGGGTTAAATTTTTTTATTTTTATTAAAATATTCATTTTTTGGTTAATAGTGAGCAATTCTGGAATTTAATCGAACACTACCTTTTCATCTAAATAATTTATAATGTAGAATTATATTTTTAATTAGTTTTAATTTAGAATTAATTAAATAATACATCTACTTATCCAAATTATGTCATTGGAATAAATTTCATATTTAATTTAGATATAAAAACTATGTAAACTTTTGAACACATTCACTCTAAAATCATGTTTTCTCATCACATCTACGGGATTAAGTTTAAATTACATTTTCACACTTATTTGGATTTAATTTTTAAAAATGGAATACAAATTTGGAATCCAAATAATTTACAATTACTTATAAAAAACATAAATTTTATCTAAATTTATTATAGAAAAAAGTTAAAATTAATTAAAGTTATTAAGGTAAAAATGAGTAAAATGAGGGATTAAGCTTTAAACATAAGGGTATAAAAGATATAAAAAATATTACAACACCAATTTTCATGAAATATTTTTACCTTATAACACATCGTATCTATAATTGTCCATTATTGCTTCCTCATGACATGAAAAATAATATGTGTTGAATTAACTTTTTCAAAAAACATTACAAGTGTGCCCCTCACCCCAATTATAAAAGGAAACCCACTCTCCTCACATAATCACACCCTAAAACCACTTAGGATCATCTAGACCTAAACAAATCACTTAGAAACTTCCCTCAAATCATCCTATAATCCTTATTTTTGGAATAAATCCAACTTTTGAAGGTTTTAGTTCAAAAAAAAGTAAGTTACTCAAAACAGAGGTAATGTTCTTCAACAAACAACTTTATATTACCCCTCTCTCCACCTGCTTAAATTTTTATTAAACCATGATGATATAATAACCTCAGTATATCACAAATACATTTATGTTTTTATAAAAACTAAATTACCTAAAAATAACTCTACTTTAATGAAATGGTTTATGAAAGTTTCATTTTTGTGTACGGCGGACTACCCCCTTGTGAATCGAAGTCATTTATTTTTCCATTACCACCTCTCAAGTTTGGATATTACAATGGGTATAAAGTATTTATATAATATATATATATATATAATTATATATTATACCAATGGATTCATTATATTATATATATTTTATTACTTTAAATTCTATAGAGGGAATGATAACGTCGCTCGTGTTTATGGAGGACTACCACCTCACGAAGCGATGTGATTCAATATTTACTAATGCCTTATGTGGAAGGTGATAATGAATAATTTTAATGTTTATATGTGATATAAATGAAATAATTATTATATTAATGAAAAATATATCATTCTGTAAAGATAATATATCATTCTATTTTTTACTTTTTCACTCAATAATAGGCGATAAATTCGTTCACGTACGTGTGGACTACCACCTTCACGAAATGATGTCATACTTTTTTCATCACCACTCCACGTGAATGATAAATATAAATATATAATTTTTTATTAATTATATATTTATTATTATATAATAGGTAAAATATTACTTACCTTCGTTCCATAATGATCGGCCAAAATGGAAATGTTACGCATGCTTAAATATGGAATATCATCTCTATGATAGTAACGTACTTCATTTTTCATAACCATCAATCATGATTGGTTTTAAAAGTAAAATTGATTTAAAAATATGATAATTATTCTATGATTATTATTCTTTAGGTTATATAACTATAAAATATATATACAAGAACTGTATGTGTTATAACGAACCACACATGAGAAAAAAGGCAATTAACTGCCAAAATACTAAAAATTATGAATGATCATTAGAGAACGGTTAATATGGTGATTTAAAAAGATTTTTTAATTTATTTGAAAAATATTAATATGGTTCTATAATAATTTGATAACATTTTTTAAACAACTATACAATATTTTAAAGGATGATCACCCAAAAAAGAAATGTCTAGTTTGGGATTTCTTAACTCAGTTTTGGTTTATTGTGTTAATATTCTAATTAATTGATGATGTAATTATAAAATTATGTGTATAATGATATTTTATGACATTATGTTTTATTTAAACTTGTTTTAAGTGGATTTATATTCCATACACATTGTGAATTTATTGATTAATTCACACTTCAACGTTCGGATGATTATAAAGGATTATTTTTCAATCTCATTCTAATCGAGATTGTTTTTTATTAAATTTCAGTCAAAAGAAAGTATTTGAAAAAATATAAAAAAAACCATGTAATTTACTTATACTAAAGTTATTCATGATATTTTGAATTAATATTACCATTTTATAATCTTTTTTACTTACACGTGTTTATAAAATGTTTTTTGGAAAATCCAACTTCATTTATTTGTTTGGTCAGAAATATGTTTTCCTCTAAAACCATGTTTTCAAAAAAAATTAACCTTTTTAAAATGATTTCTTAATGGAGTTTTCACCCTTTTAAATTTTATAAAAAAATCAATTGAATATTTATTCCAGTATTAAATTAATTCTCATTTCGCTAAAACAAAAAATTTGAAAGGAATATACTTATCATTTAATAAACAAGTAACTTTCCTTACATTTTTATTTTGAAAAATAATGTTCGTTTTTTATATTTTATAGAATGTACATAATTACCCACTATTATGAAAATTTTTTATTTTAATATTACTTCCAAATTTTATAACTATATTTTAAAGGATATTTATTTAAAATTTATTTTCAAAGAAAAGTATTTGTCAAAATGTTTTTCAGAATAGAAAGGATATTTTCCTCAAGAATGTTACAGAATATATTTTTATGGTATCTCTATTCATCCATGAAAAAATCTCTTTATTATTACTCAAATGGGTATATGTTGTATTGATATCATATTCATTATTCCTTTGGATGGTTTAAGATCATTTTTACTAAGGTAGTTATTGGGATTCACTTCTTTTATTCATTCCTACAGTCATTAACTTTCCCACGAATTTTTCACTTTCATTTGGATGTTAAATTTCCAAAAAATATCCATATTATTGATCATGTGTAGGTTTATTTCTTAAAACCTATATCATTTTTTCATAACATGTTTACTTTGAACTTTATTTGATTAACTAGAGATATATTGATAAGTCCATATCTTTCAATCTATATAGATATTTGATGTTAATAAATGATGATTCTTTAATTAAATTGATTATTTGATATATGATGAATGATTTAGACCTGAAGTGATGGGTGGGGATTCATATTATATATCCCCTTGGTGCATCGATATGTCTTATGAGAAAAATTAGTTAAGCTAGAAATAAACAAGCTTTTACCTCTAGATTAAAATTTCTTGTGAAAGGTCTTGATGGTGGAGGTAACATATACATAAGACATGATATAAAAAAATTAAGAATTGACTTGATTCAGAATTTAGCTATTATTATCCATAATATTTTCTCTATGATATTATCTATGGATGAATTTCATTCACAATTTATTGATTAAATATAATGTGTTTTCAGTTAATTACCTTTCCATATTGAGTATCCCATATCCATTTATTTAAATGGAATATGCATTTAGTTATTTACTTTTCCAAATTAATTATGCAATATCTAGTTATTTATCTCGAATGTGTGCTCTATTATACACATTTTAATATTTATTATTCATTATCCATTTGTTTAAATGACATGTTTTCATTAGTAACTTACCTTTCCTTACTGATAATTCTTATAGATTCATGATTTCTTCTGATGGACATAACCCTTACTGAGAATTTTAGATCATCCTTATTTTTTTCCTTCCTCAAGATTCCAGGATGTTTACTCTGATTGATATAAAATAATATTCTAGATGGAATAAGAATATTCTTGGAAAAAATATTTTTTATTTTGTGTATTCAAATATAATAAAAGAATCATGTGTATATCTAGTTTACTAAGATAACTAAAAAGATCCATCCATCGAGATGTGATTTCATATATCTAATTCCAATGTAATGAAGTATTACACTAGATTTGGGATACTAGGGTTGGGGTCATTATAGTTGGTATCATAGAAAGTTCAGTATCAATAGTGGAAACTAGATTTATGGAAACAAATATAAGGGAACATAACCCAAAGATAGAATTTGAAGATAAGTATAGAAGAAAAACATAATGATTTAATAAGGATGAGATTATGTGGGTCTTCCTAGAAATACATAAATATATGGATACTGAAATTGTTTATGGTTATAGAACATAGGTACCTTAGGTTAATAACTTTGAAAATTGTGCATCAAGGTTGACTTGAGAATTATATGGTACCCTACAATGAGCCTTAATATGCACCTAGTTTTTAATACTCACGGGAGATATTCTTAAGATAATTCATATTTACTTTAAAAACATGATGAATTATTTTAATAGATAATGATAATGGATGAACTTGGTTAAACCCTAGGCTAAGGAAGGACCTAAGTGAAAATAAAATGGAAGAAATGTTTATGTACTGGCATTTTAGAATTAAATTATTAATGTATTTTACCAATGGTATTTTGGTTATAGTAATTATGAAACATCTAAGGATTGTGTTAAATTTTTGAAGTGAACGTGTATTTACTAACATAAGAGTTATAGATACCATCATGGTTTTTGACTTCATTATTTATCATAAGTTCAAAAGATTAACCACCCACTTTAAAAATTGTGAAGAAGTAATCTCACAAGGTTATGTGTATTTTGGAAGAAATATATGAAAATAAAATTCGTTGGTTTATTACTTGTTTTATTAGAACTTATTTAGGTAATAATTCATTTACATTTTATATTCATAATATTAAATTGATTTATAACCATTATGGTTAATATGACCACTAATAACATTGTAATAATAGTCAATTAAGATCATTAGAACCTATAAAAAATTGGTTGTATGGAAAAACACAGTAAGAAATATTATTTAATGATTAATTTTATTATAAGTATGTCTATAATATTTTTGGGAATATCATTGGATTTATATTAATATAGTTTCAAAAAATGACAACCAGTTTGTCAGGTGACAAACTCTGATGTCCAAAAATCCCATGGGGCTTCAAACCATGACTGAGGGACCATATAGGTTTATTTCCTACCATGGGCCTACACAATATACTGATTAATATTTCATTTTTTTAGGTAAACTATTTTAAAAACAAGTATTAATAATGAACCATTTGTGTTACATTAGAGGTTTATAAATTAATTTTATATGTTGGAAAACATTTGCTAAACATACTGGTTATAAAAAATAGTTGGGGATATATAGAAATACTTATCTCACTTTATAGTTCTAACAATCCATTAAATGGGAATTTTAAGGATTTATTCATAAAAGATTCATTTTTTGATATTAATTTATTATATTATAGGGACTAATTATAAATTTATTAAAGCACAACCGGAAGAAGAAATTTTTTATGAAATAGAAACATATCAAGTATATTTCCTTATATTCATATATAATTAAATAATTTCTCAAAATTAGTAAAATGATATTGAAATAAAAAATTGTTAACCTATTACATTCATATTCAATGAATCATGTGGTATTTAAAATCATCACAGATTTATGGTACTGAGGCCCTTATCATTCAATTGATCAATCACTTTCTTGTGTTCAATGACCTCAATCGCTCCCTAAAATTATTTACACTTTTCCTTCATGTCCATTTCATCACTTTCCACCAATGTTTTCTAATATAGGATCCTAGTTATGATTTATTCTATATGAACTATTTACTCCCATATCTCTCAAATTAAGAGGATAATTTAGTAATGCTTTTTATATTGTGTGTTTTTAAACAATGTTTAAATATGAACATCATATTGGATACCATGTATAGCACACATAACCAAACATAAATGGGAATATGGGACCCTGATACTTTAGGAAATATTTAATTTTAAATAAATAAAATATATTCAATTACATGCATTAATATTTTTATTATGTGTTACTTGCTACAATTAGTTTCTTCGATATCTTGTGTTACATGCAAGGCCGAGTTTTTCCAAACAAAAATATACTATTAATATTGTTATTTTATTATTTTTATCACCTAACCTTCAAAAAATATAGTATGAATAAGGTAAATAAACTATTAAAATATATATTTTACACATATTTTTTAATCTATTGATTAAAAAAATATAAGAATAATTTAAAATAAAATTTATACTTTCAGAATAAAATATTTTCATAAAAGATGGATTAATACCTCTTTGCACACATAATTTAAAATTAAATTTTAAAAAAATTATGAAAATTTATAAGAAATTTTTTTTTAAATTATAATACTGAAATTATCTTAGGGGATGTTTTCTCATTTTTTGAAAATTTTAATCTTTTGATGAATAGTTAAAAATACATGATTTTAGTTAAAAACATATTTTTCATTTAAATATTTTATAAAGTTGAATTATATTATTAATTGTTTATAAATTAAAAATTATTAAATTGTGTATTTTTTAATCCAATTTACATCTTTTAAATAAATTTCATGTTGAATTTAGATATAAAAACAATGTAAACTTTTGAACAGTTTCACTTTAAAAACCTGATTTCTCGTCATGTTTGTGGGATTGATTTTAAATTAAAATTTTCAAATAATGTGAATTTAATTTGGAAAAATTGATTCTATATTTTGAATCATCATAATTTATAATGAATAAAAATTCTATATTAATTTCCCTCCACAGGGGTTAGTAAAAATAATTAAAATTATTTACATCAATTAAGGTAAAAAATGAGTTTAACAATAGATTATTCATTAAATTTATGGAGAAAAGTAAACTTTAAACTTGGAAAAGACTCATTTTAAAGACGTATTTTAACCATATATATTATATTATCGATAATGGATCATTATTTCATCGATCTTACATGAAAAAAATTGTTTATTGAATTCACTCTTTCGAAACAAATTACAAGTGTGCCACTCAGTACACTTATAAAAGGCCTCCCAATCTCCTCCCTTCTTCACACCTTCAAACATTGTGGATTCAAGAAATACCTACCTAAATAACTTACCTAATTTACACCCATTATACTATAGTTCTAATTTTGTGGTTTAGTCCAACATTTTAAGTTTTTAGTGAAATCCAGAGGAAGATACTCGAAAATGAGGTAATATTCTTCAACAAGCATCTTTATATTACTTCTTTATCAACTGCATTAAATGTTTATTTAACAAAAATTATATAATAAAATATGTATATTAAAAGAATTGGATGTTTTTATAATAATTTAATGACCTAAAACCATATCCACTTCCAAAAAATTGGCTTTAAAATCATCGTCATGTGTTTGGCAGACTACCGCCTCGTGAACTGATGTCGTTCATCTTTCTTTTACAACCATTAAAAGTTCAGTATTACGATGTATATAAAGTGTATATAATATATATATATATATAACATTATTATTCTTCTTTACTCATTAAATCATATATAACATATTACTTTCAATTTAGTAGAATACACGATAACATCGCTCGTGTGTAAAGGGGACTACCACCTCACGAAGTGATATGATTTTACTTTCACAAACTTTTTACACAGAAGGTGATAAGTAATAGTTTTAATGATTATATGTGATATAAATGACATATTTATGATATTAATTTTATATTTATCATTCAGGAAATATAATATATTATTTTATTTTCTTACTCCTTCACTCAATGAAAGATGATAACGTCATTTGCATATGTCTGGACTACCTCCTTCAGAAAGTCATGCGACTCTCTTTTCATCCCCACACAATATAAGTGATGTATATATAAGTATATAATATGTTATTTATTATATTTTAGCATTATTTAAAGTAATAATATTAATTATCACCTTTCCATAATGATCGATGAAAATAGAAATGTTACTCATGCGTACGTACAACCTACCATCTCCAATATTGAAACAAACTTCATTTTTCATAACCATCATTAATTATTGGTTTTTAAATTAAAATTTATGTAAAAATTTGATAATTGTGCTATTATAATCATTATTATTATTTAGATTATGGAAAAATATAATATATAGAAGAACTGAAACATTCTTAAAGAACTATGCATGAGAAAACAAGGAAATTAACACCTGAAGCTTTGAAAATAATGAAAGATCATTAAGTAATAAGAGATAATATGGTATAAAAGGATCATGTATGATATTATAAATATTAATATGGTTCTATAATAATTTAATAGTTTGTGTAAAACCATTATAAATGAGTTTAAATGACATTCACCCAAAAGGAAGCGTGAGGTGAGGGATTTTTTACATCAATTTTGGTTTGTTAGGTTAATATTTTAATTTATTGATCATGTCATTATAATATTATGTGCACAATTACTTTTGTTTAAATTATGTCGTATTAAAACTTGTTTTATTTTCATTTAAAGTTCACAAACATAATTTATTCATTGATTAATTCTCAAATAAATGTTATGATCATTATAAAGGTTTATTTAACAATTGCATTCTAATTGAGATTAATTATTTGTAAATTTAAATTGAAATAAATTATTTTCCCACTTAATTAAAAAAAATATTTATTTTCTTATAATATAGTTATTCATTTTATTTTAAAATTAATATTACCATTCTTTGAATCTTTGGTACTTAAAATGTTCAAAATATATTTCAAGAAAATCTAAGTTCATTTCTCTCTTCAGTCAGAAACATGTTTTCTTCTAAAACCTTGTTCTATAGATATGTTTTTGAAGATGTTTTAACCTTTTAAAAATGATTTATTAGTGGAATTTTCAACCATTTTTACCATTTAGAAAACTGTTTCAAAGAAATCATTATGTCATTTCAAAAAAATCATATTTAACTTTTATTGATAAGTTAAAGGAATCTGCTTGTCATTTTTAAAACATATCACTTTACAAACCTTTTTACAGTTAATAAAAAATATAATTTTTTAAAATTTTATTTAATTTATGGAAGTACCTTCCATCATGACCAAAATTTCTTTGAATCTTACTTTTGGAATTGATAATGATCTTTTAAATGATATGTTTTTAAAAGTGATTTTGAAAAAAAATATTTTTTTAAAATTATTTTCAAAATGAAAAGGATATTTTTATCAATAACTTTTAAAATATATATTAATGGTTTTTCTATTATTAAAAGTCAAAAATAATTTATTCTTAATCTAATGGGTATATTTTTTACCAATACCATATTTATTCTTACTATACATGGTTTAAGATCATTTTTACAAAAAAAAATTATTGACATTCACTTGATTCATTCTTGTAGTAATTAAATTTCCCTTAAATTATTAACTTTTCATTGCACTTTAAAACTCCACTAAATATCCCTATTATTTATCATGGATGTGTTTATACCTTAAAATGCATATATTTTTACATATGGTGTTTTCTTTGAAAGTTATTTGATTAACTTGGGAAATATTGATAAATTTGTATCTTTTACTTAATATAAATATTTGGTGATGAGGAATATTGTCCCTTATGTTAAATAGATTATTTGATATATGATGAATTTTTTGGAACTCAAGTGATGGTTTGGCCCCGAAATTATATATCCCATCAATGCATCGATAGGTATCATGAGAAAAATCAGTTAATCTAGCATTAGAGGGGTTTTTACAGATATATTAAACCATTTGGTGAAAGTAACTCATGGTAGAGGTATAATTTTCTTGATACAAGATATCTAATAATTAATCATTGTCTTCATTAAGAATTCAGTTATTATTGTACCTGATATTTTCATTATGATATTATCTATGGGTTCATTTTTTTATTAGTTAATTGAGTAAAAACAATGTGCTTTCATTTACTTACCTTCCAATATCGATAATTTATTCTACCTTTATTTAAATTTCATATGTGTTCTATTATTTACCTTTGCATATTGATTATTCCTCATGTCGGTATGTACATAGTATGTATGATTAGTTATTTACCTTTCCATATTGATTATTCCTTACATATCTATCTAAATGGAATGTGTTCTCAGTAACATACCTTTTCATGGTTATAATTCTTATTTATTCATGATTTACTCCATTATACTTAACCCTTACTATTCATATGAGATCACACTTATTTTTATTCCTTTCCCAAGATTCCAAGAATTTTACTATGATTGAGATGAAAAAATATTCTATAGGGAAGAAAAATATTATTGAAAAAAATTATCTTGTAATTTTTGCATTAAAATGTAACGTAAGACTCTTGTGTGTACCTAGATTACCAAGACTAGTAAACTGGTCAATCCAAAGAGATGTGATTACCTATATTTTATGCTAATTTAATAATGTACAACACCAGATCTGTGCTAATAAGGTTGGGGTTGCTGTAAATTGGCTTCATGGGAATAGTTAAAAACCTATATAAATTGTATTTTAAGGTCCAAAATTATGTATTTAGCACAATAACTCAATATAATACTTGTAAAACAAGAAATGAAAAATCACAAAATGAATTTAAATGATATTTAAGGAAAAAAACATAATGATCTAATCAAGATTAATCATAATTTAATCTCTACATAAGATAAAGTAGTGTGACTTTTATAGGAAATAAAAAAAGTTTATTTTGTAATTATAAAAACATAAAGTGGTTTAAGTAACCACGCAACATTCTACCCACTTTGATAAGTACAAAATTTATTTTAATTTTAAAAAATTATCCACCTTCTTGAAATTAGTAAAATGATAAAATTTCAGAATAAAAATTCCTATATATTGGAAATGATCATGTTTCTAACTCAAATTGTATAAAATTTCATATTTTATAAGAACGAAAACAATAATTATAAAAAACTATTCTAAACATTTATATTTCAAAAAAGATTCAAGGATCTACTTTAAAAAGGGAAGAGATTAAAAATATGTTTATGAACAAATATGATAAACCCTTTATAAAATAATATTTTATACAAACAAAACATTTATAAAACTATTTGATAACATCTAGTATGTATGATTAGTCTCAAAAAAATATAATATACAAAAAAATATATAAATAATGTAATAATAATATAAAAATTGAGTCAATATTTTATAAATTTCAGGTAATTAAAAAAACATTTAGCATATAAACACACCCAAACTCCACTGAAATTCATGCCATATAATTGTAAATTTAAATATACATCATACCATGTTAAAAATTGATATTATAAAACTTATTAAAATATATTAGAGTAGTATATATATCAATTAGTTTATTTTCTATAGAAATAAATTCCATACATATATTTTCTGTTTAATACATGATATCCAAGAAAATAAAAATTAACATAAATGTGCTTAGTACTAGAGTGTTTTAAGTGAATTTATGAAATAAATATAGCATAATTATTGTATGAAAATATATAAATTTTATTAAAAACAAAACTAAAATAAAAAAGTGTTTTCTTAATCCATAAATATTGAGTACAACATGATACAACAACTCTATATTCATATTTGGTAATATAAAGTGCAATGGAATTTTTATTTTTTGAGGCTAACGAAACTAATCATTTACCACGTAAATATAATATACCTTAAGTTGTCTTAATTTATTTCTTTAATCCTTAGAATTCATAATTAGAATAACTTATAAATTCAATATATGTTTTTTCAAGGTAAATTAAACTACAATTCAAAAATACTATAAATATCTATAAATTATTTTATAAAATTTAATGTGAATTTTCTTATGATCACTTTTTTATCTATCACAAATTAAAACTTAAAACAATAAATAACACCTATAATTAGTTAAATATAATAAACTTCAAATCATACCTATATAGGTTTTTATATCATCAGATTTTCTAGATTTATATAAATATAATTTTCAAGTAGAAATCGTTGGAGTATTTTCACTTTTAGAAGATTATGAAATAATTATCCTAACTAATTATTTAGACTACTTATATTTATTTAGAAAAATAGCATCAACTCTTTTAAGTATTTTTAATACAATAAAGAATTTTAACTCCACCATCACACTCAAATCAAATTAAGAAGTCATCAAATCTAAAAATTTAGTACAAATATGTTTTATTTGAGGACAAAACGATGATATCATCAATGTAAATTTATATAATTAAAATATTATAAGAATTTTTCTTAAAAATTAAATTAGGATCAACATTTATTTCATAAATATTTTATTTCAATGGAAAACCTATTAACCTTTCATACATAGATTTTGGTTCTTTATTCAACCCATATAAATTCTTATATAGTTTAAAAACATGATTAGGTTTGTTTTTATCTTCATAAATAGGGTGTTGTCTGATATAAACTTATTCATAAATATATCCATTTGTAAATATGGTTTTTATATCAATTTGATAAAATTTGAATCCATAAAAAAAATCATAAACCAATAATATCCAAATTGATTCTAACCTAGAAACAAATGAAAAATTATTTTCAAAAGGGAATATCTTCCATGTGAGAATAAACTTGACTGATTAATATTTCTTTATTTTTAAATTTATTTATAGATTCATCAAGATTAATTATAAAGATCCATTTTCTAAAATAACATTATAATTACATGGTGGAACAACAAAAGTGCGCAAAATATTGCTAGTAATGTTATTTAATGCATATTAACGAGAATTTATACAATTATAATCATCTAAAACTGTATCAATATTCTTTAGTATTAGATTAAAAATCAAATAATGATAACTAAAAAAATTGTAGTATATTTTCCAGTTTGGAAGAACGATTCAGCATTTCCAAATACATTATTTATGGAATGATCTATATTAATTTTATAAGAATTTTCATGAATAGGTTCATATTGATAATAAACATTATCCGCCTAAATATGTGTATATTTTTCCTAGGTTACTTATTTTTTGAAATTAAATCCTCTAAATTAATATTCAAATTTATTGATATCAACCCTTATTTTTTTAAAATATTTTTCATCAAAATTTACATGAATTTATTCATTAACATGAAGGATTATTTTATTTTACACTCTATATGACTTACTATTATTTTAATATCCTAAGAAAATACATTCATCATATTTTTCATTTAATTTATCCAAAGCATCCTCAGTGTTAAGAATAAAAACATTACACCCAAAGACTCTAAAATGACCAATTTTTAGTTTTATTCCCATCTAAGCATCCTAAGGATTATTTTTCAATAAAGTTCATAAAATAATTATGTTCTTAAAACAACATGAAGATTTCAAATATTCTTCCCAGAAATATTAAGTAAAATAAAACTTATTTATCTGGGTCCTATCCATTTCTTGATGTGTTCTATTTTTTCTTTCAACTACTCCATTTTATTATTCTTCTCTATGGAATAAAAAATTGTGAAAATACATATTTTCTTCAAAAATATTGGAAAAATACGAGATTCTTTAATTCACCACCAAAATCACTTCAAATTGATTTAATTATGTTTAATTTATCATTTCAACCCAATTTACAAAAAAATCTTGGATAAGTTTTCATATTTGTGAGAAATAAATTAAACCCATGTGTTCTTCTAAAATTATCGATAATAACAAAAACTATTTACCAACCAAAATAGAAGGTTGAATAAAAATAAATAAATCACAATGAATAATATTAATAGGCCTTAAATTTTTTACTTCATTAACTAATTTGAACTATATTTGCATTATTTACCTTTCAATAATGATTCATAAATAAATGTTATGTCCTCTTTATGTTCTAGTAGCTGCAAAATCATTTGTCGCTTAGAAAAATTGTTAATCAACCTGAAATTAGCATGTATCATTCTCATAGGCCAAATAATATTATCATATTGAAAATCATTTAAAAATTTTACATTTTGATAATTTAATTCAAAAAAATTAATTAAAAAAAATTTCCTTTCTATTTATTTTAAAACAAATATCCACAAAAATGCATTTATCATTTTAAAATTTAATTAAAATTCGATCATCACATACTTTTGAAATTATTATTAAATTATTTTTCAAACCTTCATAAAATAATAATTTAAAAATAATAACAAAATTTGTGAATAGAACCTCACAAAAAACTTTTACCTTTCATTTTGAGTTATCAACAAAGTATTATAATAACCATCATATTAATTGAATGATATAAAATTTAAAAAATCACTAGTCATGTGTCTTGATAATCTACTTCCCATATACCAAAAGTACTTTGGATTCACCCAAGACACATTTCCTACCCAAAACTTATTTATGAAGGCTTTGGAATCTATGAAAATATTGATCTAATGGGACTAGAATATGAAATGTTTGGAATGAAAAATGATTTAAATCACTAATTTTCTTAAAATATAGAATTTAAAAATATAGAAATAAAAGCATCAGTATATCCAAGATATTTTGTAAATCTCAAAGAACAGTCATTTATTTAATGACATTCCATTTAACATCTGAAACAACTAGAAATAAATGTTCTTCCATTAGTTCTTTTAGAAAATAAAATATTAGAAAATCTTTGTAAATTATTTTCATAACCAAGATTATATATCATTTTCTTTATTTTATTAAAACTCATTATTTTATCAAAATTTTCTTTTCCATTAAATAAATAGATATTTTGAATTTCAAATTTCAACTTTACTATAAATCTGTTCTTTCTTATTAAGAAAAATATCCAAATTTTATATTTCCGCACCATAAAAATTAGACATGAAATAAAGATCTCTTTTTAATTAAAAATTTGTAGAAATTTCACTTTTCATATTTTCTTATGAAATTTTTTTATCTAATTGAGAATATTTATTTTCATCCTGGATAGTTTTTTCCCATATTTTCACTCTCTTTACAAACATTCTTATTTTATCTCTTAAGGTAATCATAAAAACTAGTGACATTTTTAACTTTATATTCAATTATATCAACTTATATAAGAAATTAATCAATATTATATTTTTTAGATTCAGATTTATAGGTTGAATAATATGTTTTTTAATTTAATCCATTTGACGAATCTATTAAAAATTTTAAAACATCTTTTTCAGAACCAAATTTTTATGTAATTCTGGAATCTTCAATAAATCTCTATCTAGAATCTATTTCCACCATTTATTTCTTGTATTGATTTATATTAATATTTTCCTTATTTATACTTAGGAAATTGAGAATGATTTTCTCCCATTTTCTATAGTAATAAAAAATTACCTCTTGAGCATAATTAGATTTGAAATAACCTTTATTATTCTCCTTATAATCATTCTTATGATAGTATTTATGTGATCTCCATGATTTTCCCTTCATTCTCCAATACCGATCATTTTTCACATAGGTCATATCATTCATATCCCTACACTATAGCTCAGAATGAAAGGAGTAAGTTGATACATTTTATTTGAAATCAATTCCCTTCTTCTATGAATTATCTTCTTTAGTAATATTTTTAACCTCTGACTCATATTGTAGTGGTGATTTTATATGATCATTAGTAGTGTATTCTTTGAAATTCATACTTTAATTTATAGATATCTTTTTGGATGAAAATTTTTAATAAGTTTTCTATGTACTCTTTCAACAAGTATATTATTTTGAATGTCTCTTCTAAATAACTCATACCATTTACAATACTCTTAAATATATGGTACATTTGATTTACAATTTTATATTATCCCACATTAAATTCTTGATATTCATCACTTAACATACCCAATATACTTCTGATAAATTATCCAAGTCAAGATGCATTACTTGAAAAATTTTCTAGATTTTATGTGCATTTTTACATACTGAAACATGAATATACAAATTCTTGTTTATCAAAAAATATAAAATATACATTACCTTGTAATTCAAAACATAATTTACTAAATAGTTTCCAACTAATGATTCATGTTCACCTTTGGGAAGCTTGTATGTATTTTCCATGATTTTCTAATGATTAATTATATACTTTTTCAAGAAATATTCCATTCAATATTTACAGTATCCATAACCTATTACCATCAAAATGAGGTATTTTCTGATGAATCCATCCATCATTGTAGCCAGTTCCATCCATCATAAAGATATCTATTTCACTTAACGGATGAGTTGTAAAGTGGTCCATAAAAATGAAAAATAAAGCTAGCGGAACTCTTATAATACTCATTCTTGGTCCAGAGTTAAGATGAAAAAATAACCAAGAGGGGGTTAATTGGCCATTTTTTAAATTGAATTAATGATATATTTAAACGTTATAATAGAGTTATTAAAGAAAATAAAAATAAAATTAAAAGGAAAATGAACAAATGTTATTTTAATAAAGGTCTAGATCTAAATAATACTTGTTCAATCTTCACCCATATTAGGAACTAAGAGTGATGGGACCCACTATAACAAATATAATATAATATTACAATGTCTTTTTATTACTAGTATTCAAAACTCAATTACAATTACTTTTCCTCCAGTGGATTAAAGCCCATATAATCATACCATTTTCTATCTAGAGGCATAACCCGAACAACCTACATTTTTCCCTAGTGTCACAACCCAGGGCCTGAATTGTTTTGGGAGTCAAGACATAATTATCAAGCATTTAATGGGTAGTAAAATGCTTTAAAAATAAGTTCATAGAAGAAGAATAAGAAGATGTAAAAAACCACAAAACTATATAAATTATTCACACTCCAGGAGTCGAGGAACATAGAAATTCTCTAGAATCAAGTGATTAAATGATCTCTGTTTGGATGGGAGCAGCTGTTGAACACTAGAAAAATGAATCACTAGTACAGTTCAAGAATATCCCAAACCACATGTCAAATTTAAAAGTTATTTCCACTCTATTTATATCAAGCTTCTTTCTACATAGAATCTTTAGAAACGTGAAATATTTTGATTCTTTATTTTTTCAATAAACTACTTTTGAGGTGTAATTTTCTATTTACCTGGTAAATATATATGGGTAAATCTTTAATAAATTAGAAATATATTTCCTTTTAGTCATCCTTGAAATCTTGTAAAAAAATAATAATAATATAGTGGAACTTATTAGAAAAATTAATATAGTACTAAATAATAAGAATTCATTTCATTGGATTACTCCATAATAATAATCAATATTAAATCTTAAAATTTTATCTGATTTAAATTTGGATATTACAATTCCCAAAATTTTAGCATTAATATTAACACACGCTTAATCCCATTTCATTTATAATTAACTAGTCATTAAACAACTTAAAACATATACTCAAGGATTAAAAATAATTAATGAGTAATTGTAAAATGAAGAAAACACTAATTCTATATATAATAAAGATGATGTAAATAAAATTTTCTTGTATTACATAAAATAGAACATATTTCATGGTTTTAGAATATCACGTAGAAATTCACAAAACTAGACAATAAAATCCAATTTGTGGAATGACATAAGAAAATTATATAGGAAATTGTACAAGGGGGATTCGCATGAGGGATTCACTTAGGAAACACACATGGGTGATTCACCATATAATAGAATTAATCACTAATCCAAAATTCAACATTGATAAATTATAAATCCTAAACATCTGAACAAATAAAATTTCATATATAAAAATCATTCTAAATGGTTTGATTTTTTATCTCAAATTGAGTTAAATATAAATAATCTCATTATACTTCCATATAATCATGAACTAAATTAATTTTAATTCTATAGAAAAATTTATCATCAAAATATAGTAGAAAAACAATTTTGGAAAACTGAAGAATTCAGACATAGGTAAATTATAACCTAATTAGAAAAATAATAGAGAATGATTCAGATCTTGAAGTATTATAATGAAATGTATATAATATTTTTATCATTATAAATCAATAAGAATCACCCATTTTTGAGTTATTTATCCTATCTTATAGTCAAAATAAAGAAGGAAACCGGTCTTGGACAATCAGCTACATGGTGAAGAGTAAATTAGCTTAATGGGAGATTTGGATATGTTAATTTTCTATATTTGAGATTTGGATACATTAATTGGCTATGCAGGAATATTGAAAATCCCATATAAATGGTATTTTATTGTCCCAAATGATATATTTCATCAAGAAAATAAATATATGAATTTTAGAACACAAAAGTAATAATCAAAACATGAATTTAAAATATATTTTAAGAAAAAAATATTATGATCTAATCAAGATTATGTTTAAAGTTAATAAATACATAATACAGACTACTAATACTTTTAAAGTTAATAAAAAAAGTATATATTTGTAACTATAAAAATCATAAAGTGGTTCAAGATGCAACTCAATAGTCAAGGTGACATTAGGCCACCAATGAGATGTAGAGTAGGATTTTATTCAATTGACAAACAATGATAAGACTAACATTATGACCAACCAAGAACTAAAGATACTTATTATCAACACTTAATTCATTATATATCTTCATTTCCTTTATTGTTTTATGAAAAATATACACACTCCCATTGTTTCTTTATTTTCCATGATTTCCATTAGAGTGTAATTCTATACTATTGTGAATGTCACTAGTTAGAGTTCAATAATTTTTTTGGAGATTTATGAAAAACATATGGATATTTCTAGAGGGATCATTTGGTTAGATTCTCTAGTGAAACAATAATAATACAAGATCAATGACATAAAATTGATCAAGAAAAATACCATGGTCAAGGTAATTCTATATTTAATGCAATTCTAATTTAAATGTGTATGATCCTATATATGAAAAAAAAATTGTTTACCTATTTCTTCTTATTTATCCATTTATTTTGATGCAAACCCAAAATTATGCCTCTTCCTAATGCTTTTGTAATACCCAAAAATCTTTAAGTGGTAAAAGAGTTGTCAAGTTTGAATTAATAATTATCTATAAATTATTTGTTCAATTTTCCTATATTTGTTTTTTATAAATCATCTTCATATTTCAGTTCTAAGTCCAATGGTTGATACAAAACTTTAATAGAACATCCTATATCCAAAAAAGGGCCCAAAACATATGATGAACACTTTACAAACCTTTCTAAATGTTCCAAAATTTTGGATTTATAATACAATTACAAATTTTATAATGGAAAACTACACATAATGTAATAATTTTTACCCTACAGGAGGTACACATCACAGAGCACAATGTTTGGGTTAATACATGGTGTCATTACATAGTGTGTAAACTAGGTAATGCGACAAAAGGTTCATGTCACACATTTCATATTGAGTTGAGTGGTTTATTATGTTAAATTATTACATGCCACATATTAATTTCCATCACAATATGGGTTTAGAAATGGATTACATGACATGTAGCGGCTTAGTAAGCATTGTGTGACAAATGAAACTCCACACAATGTACACACCACATAATTCATGTCATGTCATGTGGCTAAACATGTGGCATAATCACATGTCGTATATTGAAAGTTATAACATGATGTGTAACAGTTAGTTACACACCATGTACTATACATGGATTCTTTTGTGGCACATCGCATATATTAACGGTCTCTATTATGGTCAAACATTCCATAAAGACTACATAGTTTGATAATGAGGAACAATGAGTGATGTATGAAATGACATGTCATTTAGTATGTGGTAAGAGACACATGTTGAATATAGCATGTATCACATTACATGTCATGTGTCAATACATATTTTGTAATCATTAAATTTCATTTTAAACAGATTTCATATTTCATTAAAAGTATAGACCATTTTTCGTTCAGAGTACACACCATTTACATAATTATTTCAAATAAGAAAATGAATTTGTTTATTTATTTGATAATAATTAAGGATGCATTTAGTATTTTTTAAGGGTTATAAGTTAGATATATTTTAAGAAGGGAAATTTATTTATTAAATCAAGTGAATTGAACTTAAATTTAATTGTTTTAAATGAATTATAGCAATATTAAAAGCCATTATTATTTTGTGTTGTGAATTATCATGAGTTTTTTCCTACCTTTGTATGTATTAAATTTATTTATTTATTTTAATTAATTATTATTTGGTTTTTCATCTGATAATTATTATTAAATTAAATATATTTATCCATGAATCATTCCTCTCTCCTTTTTATATAAGGTCCATCATTTCTCCGGTTTATTTAATGTAACCCTAATCCCCATGTTCCCCTAAATTTCATGAGATTATGTATTTTAAAGTATTCACATCACAATAAGAGTAATTATTTTAGGACTAGAGTGTAGTGCCCCAACCCGGTAGTCAATCGAACAATTCTCAAGGATGCTAGGCTACTAGGCGTTCGGTGTGACTCTTAATATGCCAATGGCTTCTAACTAGAGGTGCAGGTTTTATTAAGTGATAGTGGGGAGTTTATACCCTTTGGTGGTGATAATAATAATGGTCCAAATATATGTATAACATCGGAAGAAGGGCAATAACACAATGGAAGCAACAAAATAAAAAACTAAACAGAATCATAAATACATAATAGAAGAATATTAAATAAATAAGACAAAAAGAAATACCATTTTTATACAATTCATTCCATAATAGGTGATACATAATAATATACAAAAAAGGTAATCTATTTCTGTCCAACAAAACATACATATATAAATCATGACGATACTCAAAAAGAAAACTTTAGTTGAGGTAGTGGAACACCATGGTCCAATTATTTCCATACCATGCTAAGAAACACAGGATCATCACTGCGGTCCATATCCTGAGCCTGATCCCTTACCTGATATCAGAGAGATAAAGTTTACATGTGTCCCTAGGGGCCCGTGTATGGTGTCAGAAGAAATATCAGTATAACACCACAAGCATGTTTTTGTATTACATCCATAAATATGAATATTTAATCCAAATATAAATAATATAAACATATGTATGTATAATAAATAACTTTCTTCCCTTGTGCTCATAAGACACAAGGAAGCAATCACCTACATTGGTAATCACTATTATATTTCTTCAAAATTCACTAAAATAAATATATACATAAGATAGAATGTTTCTTCATTTATATATTTTTAGTGGTGAGGATGCATGGCTTAGATCTCAAAACATAGTTTAACGAAGAGAAACCCTGGTGAACCCTCAAGATCCACCCATAATTATTTCATTGGGACCTCATTCCATCAACCATGTAACTTAGTGTCCAAACTGCATGACCAATCATGTTCCTGGTCCCTTGAACGCGATTTCTAAATTCCATATTGGCTCAAAGATCGACATTTTGAGGAACATCAATATCTATCCTCCAAAATATATAATCATCATTGGCAAAAAAAACTAACATCCTAAGGCACAGCGATATTAGTCTTGTCAATATCCTAACCCAATAGACACAAGTATCGTGACAAGCCTCAACCATAAACTGATGTTCTCAACACCATCAACCGACAGTCCATCACCATCCATGTGACTTTCTATGGTGATAACCCCCAACATATTTGATTTTCAACCCTATCCCCTAAGACTATTAATCTATGGAGGAATCCACCCACAACGAGTGTTCAACACCACCTCATATGATTCCTATTTATGTGCACATGACTCCAACTGTGCATCGACCAACAAAAAGTGACAGAAAATTTCCAAACATCCTAAGATATAGCATATGGTACCTCATTCACCTATTACTATGTTATTAAATCTTGATGGTCAACACCATCTCAAGTCACACTGTCCATACCCCCATCCAAATGACCTTGTCACCTCACCCTGATAACCAAATCTCTTTAACCTAGTGATCATCATCACCCCATATGTCTCAAGTCAAACCCAGCCTAATGAATTAAATTACCTTGGTCCATGTGATCAATATCACATCAATCCTTAGGCTAAGCCTATCACATTTCCATAGAACTAAACATATCAATATAAATAATTTATTAATTGAATTTACACACCCAGACTAAACTACCCAGGATGATTGATGCTTTGTACCTAGCCTAAGCATCTGTAGTGGAGATGGATCATTCCGATAAAAATAAAATATCATAAATTAAACAATTTAATAAGACATAAATTAATTAATTAGGGTCTCTCCCATAATACACACATGAAGTATATAGAACCGACCGTGAATATATTCACAAAATCAAGGAGAAATCGAGGAAACACCTACCTCATATGAGTAAGTGCTCGAACATCTGTTATCAGCCTCTAACTTAAACTAGATCTATAGAAATCAGTATTTTATTCTAATGCATAGAAAAGAGTAAAAACTGAATCCCAAGGATTTAGAACTCTATATGGAGATATAATATTATAAGGGAACAAAGAGGATAAAATGTCTTACTGATACACTTATATTGAGACAAACAGCACTAGGATCGAAGCTCAGATAGCAAAGTTGGATCAAAGACTAAGGGAGGATGAAACGGTAGATCTTCTTATTTGTATGCATTGGAAATGGAATAATGGGAAAGGAGAAATAAAATAAGTAAGAATGGGTATTTTATTAATTTAAACACTTTTAATTACCCACATGGTTTGGATAATTGTTCTCTAACTATGTTGTTCTCATTATCCAAACACCACACATGCATAGGCTATGTGAATGCCTTTCAGAAGTAAGTGAAAACCATGTGAATCCCCTTTGTCAAAAACTCCATAGGTATCATACAGTTGTTCACACCCACATATATAGTTTTAAAAATTATATTTAGTGTTATTTGTTGGCCACATATTTAATCCTAGGAGGCAACATGGTTTTTACAGACCATGTACCTCGGTCTACGCTATCTCGAAATAGAGTTTCCAAGATCTGATGCCCCTAAAACTCACCCAAAACCCTAAGGCACCATATAAGCCTTAAAACTATCTAAAAATATGACCTTGGGACAAAATAATCTGGGAATTGGGTTATAAATATTAATAAATGAATTATTATGACCACCAAAGTCAAAATTTCAAATAGGATGAGGATTTTTAACCCACTCGAAAACCATGGAAGTTATAATCTCCCAAACTTATAATAAATCATCCCTGAGCAATCAATCATTAAACAGAGATAGTAATAAACATATCCATTCCATTAAAATCATTCTGGTATACCATAATTATAAATTCATAGGTACATTTCCCTCTAGGTGATCCCAAGATTAGGAGTTACCTACCCAGCCACTTCCTAACCCAAACAACATTCTGATGGTCCACCAACCATCCCTAGACTCAAAAGTCCTCCCATGACACATCATCATTCCTGCACCTCATCAGGTGATCAAATCGTGCATGGTTAATATCTGACACCCATAAGGTCTTGTATCTCATAAGTGTATCAACCAAGAGTTTATAACTGGTATTTTTATCTTGAAATAAATGAGTGTTATAATATACTGTTTAGTTTTATATACATAAAGAAACCAAAAAAATAAAAAAAACAATATTATATTAATAAAAATGGAAACCAATTAAAATTAGAAACATTAAAATCTGAAAATATATATATATATATATAATAGAAAAGCTAAAATTGGAAAATTTGGATCACCCAAATCCACTAGAATAATTTCCCCAACAGTCAACACTATAGAAAAAGAAAAAAAAATATTAGCAAACCAATCAATATTATTGAAAATTGAAATATAGAACCTTGAGTGGAATTGAATTTATTATTGGATAAAATAATTGACTGGTATAAAGGATGTATTGCGATAATATGAATAGTCATGTGATTGTTGAAATAATAACTCGATTGTTGGGAATAGTGACATGATCATTGGAAAAGTAACATAACCATTGGAATAACAATTTTAACAAAAAATCATAAATTGTGACATATAACATATTTATCATGATTAATTTATTTATATATAAGTTTTAAAATTTCAATTAATAAATAACATGATTAAAAAACTCAAAGAAAGGATAACCCCATTTTTAATGCATTGTATTCTAAAGTATTTTGTAAAAATTATTATTTTTATATTTAAAAAAAATTACCTATTTTAGAATTTTTTTTGAGTAAATTAATATAATTTTTGAATCATCTTGTTGAAATTTTCCAATGGGACTTTTTTTAAATTTTTCTAAATACATCAATTTTCATATGAATAATAAAAATATTGTTGTCACATAACAAGTGTATCTTAAATTAAATCATTCATTTTGTAATAATGAAATAATACTTTAAATAACTAAAGGATCATCCATGAAGTATTTTATTGGATAAATTATTCTATAAAATACAATAACCTTAATATCCAAACCAAAAAAATTACTTTCCAAAACTTAACGTCAAAAGTGACTCCTTAAAATAATATTTTTTCTTTCATTCCACTTTCCTTTATAATAAACTAATGAATTATAATTATAAAAGTGTATTTAAAGTCATAAAAACATTATATATTTTATATATATAATTTATATTTTCAAAAAATCATTGTTACATGTTTTACCTTTGATATAATATTTTATTCAATATTTTATTCAAAAAATACCCCTCTCCTCGAGTATAAATAACCCATCTCCATTCCCATGGAAAACCACGACTCCCACCTATTACAAAATCCCAATATCTATACAATTACTCTTCCTTAATAACCTTACAACACTTAGGAACATTTTGGATCAATACAACTCTGATAACCAAGGGATTTATAGTGTCGTACAAGAGAATCTACATTGGGGATGGAGTAATCCTCCATTAACTCTTCCCACTTTTCTTGTTCTGTTTATTTTTTTTCAATTCCATTCAAAACCTTATACTATAAAATTAATTATTTGATATATTAAAATTATATTAAAGATCTTATCCTAATATAATTATTATATTTATGAAAAATATAAATTTCTTAATTCCCTTTCCTACACTTTTGACAACATCCCATTACAGGTCGGTTGACCACCTATGGAGACATTTCCAAAACAAAATAATATAAAAAACATAATGTATGGATATTTTTAATTATATATAATATAAAAATAATTAATTAAATTTATTATAAAATTATTGATTTAATTTTACTTTTATATAAATGACTTTTAATGAAAATTGAAAAATCAAAGAGAAGAAGGAAATTTTTTAAGAAAACATGATATAAAAATGATTCAATTTCATCAAAAAAATTAAGAAATATAATCCAATTATTATAATAGATATATAGTTTTATAAATTAATATAATTTACTTCTAGATAAATTTTTTAGAAAATATATATTTATTATTTGGGAGGTGCAAAGGAAACAAAATAAAGTGGGAATTAAGGTTTGTATATTTTAAAACCCGACTCCTTATCTTTGGGTTATCCCAATTTCATAAAATAATTGGTATTAATATTTCTATATTATTCCTTAAATTTTACTTAGTTATTCTCCAATTTTATTTTCAAGGATATACTTGTTTTTCACATTATTTTATGATAATTACAAATATTTTCCAAAATAACTCTTTTTTCTAAAACACGTCTTTGATTCATATTGAATTGTTTCTTCTTTTCTCATGAATGATGATTATTATACCAAATATGATTTTCAATTTTACTAGTTTTTGGAACCCAAAGTATATTTATTAATAAGTGGTATCAGAATTATATATCCCTCTAATCAATTGGGAAATTTGTTATATCTCATGAGATAATATGTATTATATGTGAACACAATGTTGTATTTTTTCCAATATGATTTTATGATTATTCACATGTGTTTTTTGTGAACATGGTGCAATATTTGTTCACAACTATGTGTATCGTTTGACCACAATGACATGATTTTTCATTTTTAAGCATTGAAAAATTCAAGGCCTATATCAATTTTTCCCTCATTTTATTGATGATGATCATATTTATATGATTTTAATATTAGGATTATGCTCACCGATGTTATGTTGATTCATAAACCTTATTCATCCTCTTAATGGGCTTTTATCTCACCCCTTTCACTAATGTATATCCTCATGTAATTACTTATATTTAGAAGAACATAAGGGACACTAATATTATAGATTGGAAGGAATTAAATAATGATTATGTTTTATAATGTTAATGTTATGTATGATCCAAATTTTCCAATGAAACTAACCATTTTGATCATTGATTTGTATATCTATTATGATGTTCATATTAAAACTGATCTAATAGTTTTGTAAGAAAATACAGGGTCTCTGTAGTTGATATCAAAGCATGGTTTAGTTAATTTGGGAATGAGGTTTACATAACATTAGTGAAAACACTAAGGATATGACTATGTATTTGTAAAAATCCATGAAACATTGTTTTAGAAAAAGGATAAACATAGGGATCCCATAAGATATGCCTTTAAAGTTCATTTTTAAAAATAATAAATTATTTATTCATTTTTGTTGACATATTATTTGGTCAAACCATTCATATTTTAGAAAATGGAAGAAACTAGGATAAACCATCCAAATGATCTATGGGATGGAAAATGCAATGATTGCCCGAATGACATCCTCAATTCCATTGTATGTGGAGTTAAAAACATCATGATAATGATTATCTAGTTGTATCAGGATATCAATAATAACATGAACCATGACGACTATCTTCCTTCACCCAAGAGGTATTAAATCACCATTAATTCTTTAATGAAGCAATGATCTATGAAATTTAGTGTAAAATATTATTCCCCTATCATGGAACAATGTGTTAACTCAATGGATAATATCTTTTCTATGATCCATTTTTCTAAAAATGAGAAGCTGTCTATGTCCCTCTATAATTTAGATAGAGAGGACTATGAATGGTCAGAATTGATAAAGAACACCAATATGAAGGATGAAATGGAATATATGGAGTGGGAATACATAAAGGAAATTTTTATTACCAAGTATTTCCTTAAAACATTTTATACAAAGATAGAGTGAGAATTTATAGAGATAATACAAAAGGAAGGTGGAACAATCATGGTTTACAAGGAAAAATTCACAATAATTGAAAGATACACCTTGGGTTTTATAATCAACAATTATAGTAAAATACATATATTATTTAGTGTTTAAAAAAACTTCAAAAGGACATAGCTATGCAATATTTTGAGATTTATGACGAAGCACATCTATTGGCTCTGACCGTATAGATGAAATTTGGAGAATGGTCTCATGTTTATGGTGATAAAAAGAAAAAAATGTAGTTTCAAGAAGGTTGGTCAAATTAAAAAGGAGAAAATAGGATCCAACTAGCCACATGTCAAAAATGTGGGAAGAAACATCAAGGTAATTGTCTCAACTGGATAAAGAAATGCTTCAAGTGATGAAGAGAATGCCACCAAGATCATGAAAATCAAAGAGACATGGATAAGTCCTTCAAAATGATGGAATAAAGGAAGGAACCACCTAATTCACGACATATGTTTCTATTCTTCATCTTTAGGGAGTAAGGGATCTATAAAATTCAGTGTACGAAACCTCAAGTCCTTGAGTGTAATCACCATCAGTATCCACCAAATCTAAAAGAGGAAGGGAAAGATTATTACATCACTATTATTGAAGTAGAGAAAGTAAATGAATATTTACATGGTACACTTCCTATTCGATCAATAATAGAAAAATAATTATTTGATTCTGGCTTTATGAATTCATTTATATCCGGAATTTTTTCTAGAACTATTGAATCGAAGCACTGATACCTTAATGAAGAGATAACATTAAATACAGATAGTGGTGAAATCATTACAACCCAAGTGTTGGACTCTTCTCTTGAAAGTGTACATGGGAATATTCTTCCAAATAATATCATAATATTTCTATTGGTTTCATTTTATGCTATATCAGGCATGGATTGTATCTCATTACATAGAGAACACGCCAACTGTTAGGAAAATAAAATAAACTTTCTTATTCTAAACCAACTAATACTCCTTTATAAATTCTAAGAAGCTCATTAATGTCCTTTCAAAAATCCCTCAATGCTATGGGTTTTGATACCCTCTAAAGAATCATACCTTTCCTAAAATATTGATTGAAATTAAGGTATCATCCTAGAGGAAATGACCATTATTATGGAATAAAGTGATGTATTTTTTAAAGTGTTACTAGGTCTTACCCGATACAATGTGGTATATTTATTAGTATATCTTATACATAGAGCCACTACTATATCAAAATTTCTCTACTATATATCCTCAATATAATTAAAAGAGTTGATGAATCGGCTGTAAGAGAATTTAAATAAATGGTTTTATATGCCAAAGTGCTTCAACATTAGGTCCTCAAGAGCACTTTTCCACGAAGAAAGATGGATTCATGTAGCTATGTGTTTACTAATGGTATCCCAAAAATATCACCATAAACAATAAATATCATCTTCCACATATTGATGACTAGTTCAATAAACTATTAGGAGATCAACACTTCTCAAAGGTGGCTCTTTATTCTAGATATCATCAACTGAAGTTGAATGAAGAATATATTCAAAATATTGCTTTCATTAAAGGAATGGGCACAGCGAGTTCATATTAATTACCTTTGGACTTAATAATTTCAGTACAATATTCATGTATTTGATGAATATATTCTTTTGATACTACCTAGAAAATTTTACAGTGGTATTTATCGACAATATTCTCATTTACTCCAATATTATGTAGGAACTTGAAGAGAATCTAAGGATTATGCAGGAGACATTATGGAAGGATAAAATTTACACTATGTTTAGAAAGTGGTACTTTTGGATGAAACTATTCAAGTTATTTGGGAACATGATCCCATGTGAGGGACTTTTAATGGAACCTTCAAAAATAAAGGCAATTGGGGAATGTCCCAGATCCACTAGAATCATTGAAATATGTAGTTTTCATCAATTTTATGGGTATTATCGATGTTTTGTTAGAAATTTTTCACGATTTTATATCACGCTAACTAAGTTGTCACAGAAAGGTGTAAACTATGTGTACATGGAAGAATGTAGGGAAATAATCAAGGAGCTTGAGAAGAGGCTAATCACTGCACCTGTACTCACACTACTAATAGGTGGATTAGGTTTTATGATATACAATAATTCTTCAAATAAATAATTGGGTTTTGTACAAATTCATAACGATAAAGTGATATTATATGACTCAAAAAATAGAATATCGATGAGAAAAACTACCAAACACATGATCTATATTTTGAAACATTGATCTTTTCTCTAAAGATTTTGTGGCACTGATTCTCGCTCAAATTTACCCAAGAGAAGAAGGTAAGACGGTCCTTGTAGTCTAGCTTGGGTTGTCGAATCCACAGAGACCTAAGAAGTAACCAATAGACACACACATTCTAAGGACTATTTTTGGCTATGATGTGGACAACTTGTGTTGATTTTAGATGGGTTTAAAGGAAATCTAATAGACTTAAGAGAATTCAATTTAAAAGAATGAGTTGATCCTAGGTTATCGCTCGGGGTAGATTGGACGTATTTCATTTTTAATGATTTCAATTTCTTCTATTTGAGATGGGTTAATTTAAGGAGATAAAACAACATCATCACTTACTGGTTTAATTCCTACACCCTTTAATACTAATCACCTATACACTTTAAGGATCAATGTTTTGAGCACTTCAAGATAAAGGTTCGTATTAGCACTTGAAGTGTGTGGCCTTAAATTCAACAAGGACGATGGAGTTTAAAAATCATCAAATAAAAATCTCAATTAAAGAAGTGATTATACATTAATGAGGTGATAAATAACATCCAATACATCCCCTTTCTACACCCTTAGATCAACCTGTAAGTGGGTTATCCCTCCATTGATTCTATGGTTTCAATGAAAGCATAAAGTAAACTCATGGGGGAGGAAATGGAGAAGTAAAAAAACACAATAAAATAAGGATCACTCCACCGTTGTGTGATAATCTCACAATATTTGGTATCAAAAATTTCACACCTTGAAACAACTGTATCAAGGTGATAAGTAGAAGAACAGAATAATAAGAGAAGAAGAACTTTTTTTAAGAAACAAGGATGAATTAAAACAACTTACATGTGGAAGATAAATTTGAGACAACAAAACCGTAGCATAACATTACAATGGAAAAAAGCTCAAATATTCTTCAATACTCCAACACCACTACCTTAAATAGGCATTTTTGAGCCCTTGGGTCGATCCTCCAATAGTCCAAGTCTCCTCAATTAATTGTGGTAGGCCATAGGTGTGTGGAAAGTAAGGGTGAGTTGATTTTTTCACCCTTGACCAGAGGTGGCAGCTAGATTTCCTTCACTGAACAGACGCTCTTGTAAGACCTTCTAAATGGCTGAATCAGAGAGGGTCATATAAGATGAAAATGGCGATCCGGATGTCTTATAACTGCCTGTAATATTGGGGCCCATTAGGAGTTGTGGATGCAGAGATATGATCAAAGTATTGGTCTGTTGTTCTGGGCTGCAGAATCTAGCCCAGAATTTTATCTCTAAATTGGGCCGCCTAAATGGACACCATGGAGGCCGAATTAGCATTGTATCATGAAGAGTTATTTGTTCCAATACATGTATTATAGCATCCCACAAACTTTGGGATTTATTGGGCATGTATGTTGGTCCCCACAGTCTCATATGTGGGATGGTGTCCAATCTGCCTTCTCTAAAATTGCTTCCATTAATCTCCAAATATCTCCATCATCGTTTATGAATCATCCATTGATCCCTGAATAAAACATGTTCAAATTTTAGTGTAGAAATAGTTACCAAAATATCAAATTAAAATATTGATAAATAAATTCTTTAGAATCAGATGACTCATTGGACCTAAATTGGTGTATATTAGGTATGAAGTGCACAAATGATGAGAATGAATGTTCATAATGAAAATGCACTAACTCATGCCCATAATATAAAAAATTAACATTTAATACCATTAAAATGTAATTAAAATATATGTTTTTATTGGATAATCACACCCCCCCAACTTGAGATTTGCTTGTCCCGAGCAAATAATTCAATGATTTTATTTGAATTCCTTTCTTCAAACACATTATAACAAACAGTGCTCAAAATGTAAACTGCATACAAATATATTTTTATAACCCATCAAGATAATTTAAAAAAAGATTAATTTAAAAGTAGATCCAAATCCAAAGCCCATTCCTTTGATCAAATCCATCATCATACTTCATCCAACTCAATTAGGTGAAATGATGTGTTTTGAATCACAATAGATATGGGGGTTCATTTTCATTCAAGGGGGAAATCATGGAAGCACTAGGTGGAATCACATTTAATCCTAATATGAGTATTCTTCATTCCTTTTTTGGATTTTTTTTATTTATTTATTTATTTATTTTTTTGCAATATTGCTGTAGTAATTGAGATAACAGTTAATCAAATTAACCCTTGTAGCAAGACTTTTCCGATGACTCCCAGACTCAAAGGCCTTACGGAACTAAGTGAAGCCCATATACTTGGGCATCGTCTCAAGTTAACTTAATCAAAAACAAATTCGTATTAGCATAAATATAGATAGATTGAAAATCTCAGGTCTAGACAACTCTAGAGTCACAATCCCCAAGTGTAGAAAGCCTCGCATTTTATCAATCCATTTCTCTACACGCAAAAAAAAAAATTTATTTTTTTATTTTTTTTGAATACTCATATTATTCATAAAAAATAAAACCAGAATATGCTATTTATTATTGTACCCCAAAAATTCAAATTAGTACCCCACAGTCTAGAGGATGTGTATTGTAGCATTTTGATTTAATTGATGAAAATATAAATGATGAAAATTTTCATTGGACAACCAAACTTCAAAAATCAATGCTTTTAAAATTAATCATTAATTAAATTAAGATTCAAGGAAATAAAATTTATTTGTTATGTACTTTTAATGTGAGGAAATATGTTATTATATGAATGATAAAGGAATTTTACTTCTTTTTTTATCATTGTTTTTTTTAACAAACATTTTGTTTCCACACCCCCCAACTTAGAATGAAATTGTCCCTAGTTTCGTAAAAATAAAATTTAGAATGTGGTAGAGGAATAAATGGGGAGTTCAAAACAGAAATTGAAATATGAGGATCATGGAATGAAGTCACCTGGCGGTTGAAGTTTGAAGTTCTTGTCGCTTGAATTTTGTCCTTTGATATCCATGTCGCTTGAAAAGTTCCCTAGTGGAAAAAGGAAAACAAACAAAAAAACAAAACAATATATATATATATATAAGTAAAATATAAGTATATATATAAATATTATAGAATAAGTAAGCACATTAAGCTGTAGGTCAGTGGTAAGCGCACGCCCCTGTCTCCCTTCGGTCCCGGGTTCGAGTCCCTGCGGCTTCGCCGGTTGTGACGGGGTTTTCCCCACGGCCTATGGCGTGTCCCCTTTTTTATTTATTATATTATTATTTTTATTTTTATTATTTTTATCTTAACCTATAAAATAATAAAAATAAAACAAAATAAACTGATGATACATTTTCTTCTTTTTAAATTTCTGGGTAAGGTATTACTCAAAGATCACACCACGTGACACGGATGAATATGGTGCTCCCCTTTTGTACCCATCCATACTCATAATAGAAGAACGGGTCAAAAGTCTATTTTTTAATTTTTAAATATAAAAATGATTAATTAATCTTATTTGAAAAATAAATATGATTCTGAAGGATTAGAAACATAATAACCACGGGTTGCCTCCCGTGCAGTGCTTTGTTTAACGTTGTTAGCCCGACATAGATCCTAAATTTATTAATTTTTTCCTGGTTCATAGATTGTCTCAATTAACTCAACATCTATTTCCTATTTATTTAATGATTTAAGGAATGTTTTTAACCTTTGACCATTGACCTTGAAAATGTGACCACTAGTGGGATCATGAATCTCTACTTCCCCATGGGGGTATACATGATGCACTATGAAAGGACCTGACAATCTATACCTTAACTTTCCCGGGTGTAAATGAAGTTTTGAACTATACAAGAGCATAAGTTTTCCCGGTTCAAAATGTTTGACCTTGATATTCCCAGATTGGTAGGCATGAACTCTAGCTTTATTGATCCTCGAATTTTCATACGCCTCCATCCTTAGTTCCTCCATTTCATTAATATCTAATTTCCTTTTTGTTCCGTCCAATGAGAGATCATAATCCATTTTCATAATTTCCCAAAAGGCCTTATGTTCAATCTCCACTGGCAAATGGCATGATTTACCATAAACCAACTTATATGGGGAAAATCCTAAAATGGTTTTATATGCAGTTCTATAGGCCCAAATAGCATCTAAGAGTTTCTCAGGCCAATCCTTCCTAGAGGGGCTGACAGTTTTTTCAAGAATTTTCTTAATCTCCTTATTCGCTAACCCATCTTGACCATTGGTTTCAGGATGGTATGAAGTGGACACTTTATGAGAAATACCATACTTAGACATGAGTGAAGAGAATGGGAAGTTGCAGAAATGGGTTCCTCGATCACTGATTATAGCCCAAGGGATTCCAAATCTTGAAAATTTGTTCTCTTTCAGAAATCGAATCACAACTTGATGATCATTGGACTTAGTGAGAATCGCCTCTACCCATTTTGATACATAATCTACAAATAAGAGTATGTAGAGGTATCCCAGAGAGTTTGGGAAGGGACCCATGAAATCAATTCCCCAACAGTCAAAGATTTCAACCACTATGATGGGAGTGAGTGGCATTTGATTCCTTTTTGTGATGGGCCCAACTTGTTGACACCTATGACAGATTTGACAAAATTTATAGGAGTCCCTGAGAGGGTGGGCCATAAGAGACCACATTGAAGAATCTTAGAAGATGTTTTCTTAGAGGAAAAGTGACCTCCACATGCCTCACTATGACAGAATTTAAGGATGGACTCTTGTTCAGATTCTGGGACACACCTCCTAATGACTTGGTCAGGGCAAAACTTATAGAGGTATGGATCATCAAACACATAGTTTCTAACATCAGAAAGGAATTTCCTTCTATCTTGAGTCCCTAAGAATTTTTTAATGACTCTTGTAACTAAGAAATTGTCTATGTCGTCATACCAAGGGCAGTCACTCACAGAGTATAGGTGTACATCAGGAAATGAATCAGACACAGAAAGGTGATTTGAGTTGTCTTTGAATTCCATCCTAAAGAGGTGATCAGCTACAACATTTTTAACTCCGTTTTTATCCTCGATTATGAGTTCAAATTCATGTAAGAGAAGGACCCACCTAATCAGTCTAGCCTTAGCATCTTGTTTTTGGAAGAGGTGTTTTAGTGAAGAATGGTCAGTGAACACAGTGATGGGGGATCCTAAGAGGTAGGACCTAAACTTCTCTAAGGCAAACATAATAGAAAGTAACTCCTTTCTAGTGGTAGTGTAGTTGATTTGGGAATCATTTAAGGATTTTCTTGCATAAGAAATGACATAAGGATTTTTATCACACTGTTGTCCTAACACAGCTCCTAAAGCAAAGTCACTAGAATCACACATAAGTTCAAAAGGAAGGTTCCAATTTGAAGATTTCATTATGGGGGGAGAGGTGAGAGGGGATTTGAGGGTAGAGAATGAACCCTCACAGGTTTCTGTCCAAACAAATGCAGCATCCTTTACTAGGAGAGCACAAAGGGGACAGGATATTGAACTAAAGTCCTTGATGAATCTTCTATAGAAACCAGCATGTCCTAAGAAAGATCTCACCTACTTGATAGTTTTGGGTGATGGAAGGTGATGAATGATGTCAAACTTGGCTTTATCAACATCAATCCCCCTACCTGAGACCAGATGGCCAAGAACTAGTCCCTATTTAACCATGAAATGGCATTTTTCCCAGTTTAGGACCAGATTCTTTTCTTCACATCTTGACAAGACTCTCTCCACATTATGTAGATATCCCTTAAATGTATCCCCAAAGACAGAGAAGTTATCCATGAAGACCTCTAGAAAATCCCCTACCATGTCTGAGAAGATTCCCATCATGCACCGCTGGAAGGTTCCAGGGGCATTGCATAACCCGAAGGGCATGCGTTTGAAAGTAAAGATTACGAATGGACATGTGAATGTAGTCTTCCCTTGATCCTCTAGGGAGACCTCAATTTGATTATACCCTGAGTACCCATCTAAGAAACAGTAGAACACATGACCAACCACTCTCTCAATGACTTGGTCAATGAATGGTTAGGGGAAATGGTCCTTCTTTGTGAATGGGTTTAACTTCCTATAGTCAATGCATACCCTCCATCCATTACTCACCCTTGTTGGAAGAATCTCTCCATCCTCATTGGTTATCACTGTGATTCCAGCCTTTTTTGGAACCACTTGGATTGGGCTCACCCATTCACTCTCAGCAATGGGATATATGATACCAGCTTTTATAAATTTCAAGAGTTCTTTTCTTACTACCTCCATGAGATTAGGATTGAGTCGCCATTGACGTTGACGACATGGCTTTGAATCAGATTCCAGAACAATACTATGAGTCCCGATAAGTGGGATAATCCCAGGAATATCAGAAAGGGTCTAACCAATGGCTTTCTTATGATTCCTAAGGAAATCTAGAAGCATCCTTTCATGATTGGATTCAAGAGAAGAAGAAATGACAATAGGATGTGTTTGATTGTCCCCTAGGAAAGCATACTTGAGTATAGCAGGAAGTTCCTTCAATTCCAGATCAAGATGGTTCAGAATTTCAATAGAATATTGGGACATTGGATCAACTTCAATTTCTTTTTTTAGAGTTTCATATAGGATTGATTCCCCAAATGTAGAAGTTTCAGCTACTAGATTGGCTTGATCAGATTTAGGTAAGGAAGTTGGAGTGGTCTCCATGAAAGTGGTTTCTGGAAAGGTTTCACTGATTGTTGGACCTAAGACTTCATCATAAGAGAAATTTGAAAATGATTCAATCCAAGGAGATAAACTTCCTTCATATGAACAAAGGAAATCAATCTCATCCTGACTTAAACATTCATCAAATATTCTTTGATATTCTATGGATTCATTATCAATGCTTCCTATCATGTTTACTTCATGAATTTCCTCATCATCCCCTATTTGTGATCTTGCATTATAGATGTTCCAGTCAAGACTCATGTTCCCAAAGGTGATGGTCATGTTCCCATTTCGGACTCGAATAACAGAGTTGATTGTTGCAACAAAAGGACGACCAAGGATGATTGGGTTTTGTTCCTTATTTCTTAAGTTTGGATGGTTGTCAAGGACAATGAAATCAGTAGGGTAGATGAAGTTTTCAACCTTTACCAAAACGTCCAATAAAATCCCCTTTAGAACCCTAATGCTACGATCAGCAAGTTGAAGTGTGACAGATGTGGGTTGGAGTTCTTCTAGGCATAACTGGAAGTACACGGTATGGGGGATGAGATTGAAACTAGTACCTAGATCACACAAGGCCTTGACAACTTTGCTTTCTCTTAGTTCACAATTGACGTAAGGGAAACCTGGGTCTTTCAACTTAGGAGGAATGGTCCCTTGAATGGTGGTGGTCACATTAGCAGCCAAAAGGACTTGGTTTTTATGTGAAAATTTTCTTTTAAAATTGAACATTTCCTTAAGGTACTTTGAGTAGGTAGGTATGGTTTGGATTGCATCAAGAAGGGGTATGTTCAACTTGAATTGTGAAAATATTTCCCTCAATGTTTCACTCAGTTCAGGCTTGGGTTTCCCCCTCATGCATTGAGGAAATGGTGCAGGTTGTGGGGTTGTTTGTTGAAGAGTTGTTTCCTTGAAAATGTTATCAGTTTCCTCTGTTTCATCCTATGGTTCATTTGAATTTTCATCCAAGTTTGAATCTGTAGGTGGGTTCTGAATTAGTTGTTCAGGTTTCTCAATTGATTTCCCACTTCTTAAAACAGTCACTACCTTTAGTTGTTCATGAGTTGTTTTAGTGCAACTTGACTCTCCCCTTGAAGTTAAGGATGGCACCGCCTGAGTAGGAATGGGTTCCTTTAAAGTTTTTATGGTTTGAAGTTCTTGTTTAAGGGAAAAGACTTCTGAGTTCATCCTTTCCATTTGTTTGCACAGTTGTTCTAGTAGGCTTTGTGGAATAGTTTGGGTGGGTGCTTGAGTAGGTTGGTTTATCCCAGGGGGGATATTTTGGAGGTGGGATGGTTTGTTGAAAAAGGACTGGTGGTTGTTGGTATTGGATAGGTTGGGTTTGGAACTGGTTATGGGTTTGGTAGTTCTGATGGGGGTAAGGATTTTCTCCCTGTTGTTTACTAGGTTGTTGGTTATCTTTCCAGCGGAAGCCTGGGTGGTCATTATACCTTGGGTTCAAGTTGGTTTGGTATTGAGGCTTTTTAAAGTTCAAATCATTTACTTCTATTGTAGGTCCTCCTAAAAGAACATCCTTGATGGATGGAATAGTTGGGAAGTTGTCTGTCTTATGGTCATGTTTGTCACAGATTGTGCAAACAAGGTCTACAGTTTGGATTTCATGGACTTTCCTAAGGTCTATCTCTTCAACCTTCCTAGATAGTGTTGCGAGTTTAGCCCAAAAGATTTTCCACTTCTCTAAGTGTATGAATTCCAGTAGTTCTTTGTGGATTTTCAGAATAAGGTGAAGTACCCCATGTTTGGTTTTGTTCATAAATTCTTTCTAGATATTCGTAAGCATCATTTGGCGCTTTGTTTTTAAATGTTCCATTACACATCATGTCAATGAATTGTTTATTCCCTAGACCCAAACCTTCATAGAAAATTATCACTTATTTAGGAATAGAAAAACCATGGTGTGGAACCATGTTTAGAGTGACTTTGAACCTCTCCCATCTTTCATATAATAACTCTCCCTCTTTTTGAAAAAAGTTTTGGATACTCTTTTTAAGTGCAATTATTTTGTGGTGGGGAAATTATTTTTTGTAGAATTCTCTTTGTAGTTGGTCCCAAGAATTTATGGATGATGGTCTCAAATTGTTTAGCCAATTTTTAGCTTGATCATTTAAAGAAAAAGGAAATAGCCTCCTCTTAGCTTATTCTAGTTGATGTGGTGGACACATGGTTTCTACAATGTCATTGAACACCTTAATGTGTAGGTATGGCATCTCGGACTCCATTCCATGGAATGTGGGAAGGTGGTTTATGACATGGGGTTTAAAGATGTAGTTGGTATCTCCTAAGGAATTGTGTCTAATTCATGAGGGGGCATTGGTCTAGGAAGGTGTGAGGTAGTCATTCATGGTTTGATCAATTGCATTCCCCATGTATTGGGTTTCCTCATTTGGGTTTCCATTTAGGTTCCCACACGGTTTTATGACATGGTTTCTTTGAAGACCTTCCATTGAAATGAGCTCCATTTTTGAATCGGGGGTGTTAGGAAGATCAGGATCTAATGGAAAGAGTTCCCTTGCTGTACTTGACTCCCCAACCCTAGGACTATCCACCCTAACTAGACGGTTAGATTGATCGCAGGTGTAGGCAGATATGCGCCAAGAGAAAAAAAAAAGAAAGGGAAAAGATAAGAAAATTTGGATGAGAAAAGAAGAAATGGGGTAGAATAGAATGGGTGTTTAGATGACTTACTTGGGTCCCCGGTAACAGCGCCAAAATTTAATTCTCGCTCAAATTTACCCAAGAGAAGAAGGTAAGACGGTCCTTGTAGGCTAGCTTTTGTTGCCGAATCCACAGAGACCTAAGAAGTAACCTATCGACACGCACATTCTAAGGACTATTTTTGGATATAAAGTGGACAACTTGGGTTGATTTTAGATGGGTTTAAAGTAACTCTAAGTGACTTAAGTGAATTCAAATTAAAAGAATGAGTTGATCCTAGGTTATCGCTCGGGTGGATTTTACGTATTTCCTTTTTAATGATTTCAATTTCTTATATTTGAGATGGGTTCATTTAAGGAGAAAAACAACATCATCACTTACTGGTTTAATGCCTACACCCTTTAATACTAATCACCTATACACTTGAAGGATCAACCTTTTGAGCACTTCAAGGTAAAGCTTCGTATTAGCAATTGAAGTGTGTGGCCTTAAATTCAACAAGGACGATGGAGTTTAAAAACCATCAAATAAAAATCTCAATTAAAGAAGTGAATATACATTAATGAGGTGATAAATAACATCCAATATAGCCCCTTGATACTCCCTTGGGTCAACCCATAAGTGTGTTAGCCCTCCATTGATTCTATGGTTTCAATGGAAGCGGAAAGTAGACTCATGGGGGAGGAAATGGAGCAGTAAAAAAAACATAATAAAATAACGATCACTCCACCGTTGTGTGATAATCTCACAAGATTTGGTATGAACAATTTCACACCTTGAAAACATGGTATCAAAGTGATAATTATAATAACATAATAATAAGAGAATAAATTTTATTAAGAAATAAGGACGAATTAAAACAACTTACATGTGGAAGACAAATTTGAGACAACAAAACCACAACATAACATTACAATGAAATAAATCTCAAAGATTCTTCAATCCTCCAACACCACTGACTTAAATAGGAATTTCTGAGCCCTTGTGTCGAGCCTCTAACAGTCCAAGTCTCCTCAATTAATTTTGGTAGGCCATAGGTGGGTGGAAAGTAACGGTGAGTAGATTTTTCCACCCTTGACCCGAGGTGGCAGCCATCTTTCCTTCACCGAACAGACATGCTTGTAAGACCTTCTAGATGGATGAATCAGAGTAGGACATATACAAGGAAGATGGATCTCCGGATGTCTGCTAACCTCCTGAAAAAGTTACGTCCATTTAGAGTTGTGGATTCCGTGATATGATCATATTAGTGGGCTGTTTTTCTGGGCCACAGAATCTGGCCCAGAATTTTATCTCTAACTTGGGCCGCCTAAATGGACACCATGGAGGCCGATTTAGCATTGGATCATGTAGAGTGATTTGTTCCTATACCTGGCTTCTAGAATCCCACAAAATATGGGATTCATTGGGCCTGTATGTTGGGTCCCACAGTCTCATAAGTGGGATGGTGTCCAATCTTCCTTCTCTAGAATTGCTTCCATTCATCTCCAAATATCTCCATCATCGTTTATAAATCATCCATTGATCCCTGAATGAAAAATCTTCACATTTAAGTGTAGATATAGTTCCCAAAATATCAAATTAAAATATTTATAATTACATTCCTTATAATAAGATGACACATTGGGCCTAAATTGGTGTATATTAGGGATGAAGTGCACAAATGATGAGAATGGATGTTCATAATGAAAATGCACTAACTTAGGCCCAAAAGATCAAAATAGAACATTTAATACCATTAAAATGTAATTAAAATATATTTTTTTATTAGATAATCAGTCACTACCCCTATGGTGAAGATTTTGATATATATATATAGATATCATAAGATTCTTAAGTATATATTAAAACAGAAGGATATCAACATGCATCAAATAATATAGTCAGAGAAAATCAAGGAATATGATTGCTCTATTATCTACCATCAAGAAAATGTGAAAAAGGTATTTTATGCTATTAGGATAAAATATCTTGCAAATATATCCATGATGTAGATTGAGAGAGACCCTATATAATTGGATATAAAAGGGATGAATCCTGAAATCATGATGGTAAAAAATACATCCTACCTATAAGAAATTATTTTCTATCCATCTATCTAAGAGAAGATGAAAGAAATAGAAATGGATGATCTAGATCTATAAAAGAAGGAGAATATAGTAAAGGAAGGGAAGATACATTATTTCCACAATGATAATTATGTATTTATTTGATTTGTAATGAGGCTTTGGTTTATTTCATAACCTAAGATAAAGATAGATCTATTTGATAATGCACATAGCTCATGATTCTATATCAAGAATAAAAGTACCAAGATATTCCATGATATTTGAGAAAACTTCTAGTTAGAAAACATGAAGAAGGAGATTGTAGAGTATATTTCATGGTGTTTGGTATTTGAGAAAGTTAATACATGGAGACATAAGTATAAGTGATGATGAAATCATTGCATATACCAATTCAGAAATGGGATAATGTCACCATGGACTTTTTTACTAGTATCCCAAATACAAATAAGGGAATAAGATGTAATATTGGTTGGGGTGGATTGATTCACCAATACATCCCAATTTATCACTATTGGGTAATATTTCTCACTTTAAAACATTACAAAATATATATAATGAAAGAGGTGAGGTTGCATGGGGTACCTCTTTCACTCATCTCTTATCATGATCCAAGGTTCACATAAAAATTCCACATAAGTATTAAGCATTCTTTGAGTACTGAATTTAATTTCCCCATGGCCTATCACCCCTAAAGATATTGGAAATTTGAATGGAATATTCATATAGTTGAGTACATTATAAGAGCCTACTAAATGGAATTAAAGGTAGATGGGATCAATAACTCCCATTTGTTGGGTTATCAAATAACAACAGCTTCCACTTGGGTATTCAAATGGTACCATATATAAGGAAAGTGATGTAAAACTCCAACATGTTGGGTTGAATTTAGAGAAATAGAGCTAGTTGAACTTGATCTTTTGAAAGAGATAACATATAAGGTTCAATCCATTAAACAGCTTATAAAAAATGATCAGAGCCTAAAAAAGAGATTTTTTGACAATTGCTGAAGGGACTTGGATTCGATATTGGAGAAAAAAATTGATTCTAATATCACTATGGAAGAGATTCATGGAGTTTGGAAAGAAAGGGAATATTATCACAAGTTTCATTATCCACTTTTAGATCCTTGATCTCATAGGAATAGTGGATTATCAAATTTTATTTCCACCAAGTATGGATCAAGTTCATGACCTATTCCAAAAATTACTCCTGAGGAAGTACATACCTGATTCTTTACATGTACTAAATCTTGAGGTGGTACAACTGGAGAATGACCACTAATAAAAAGAGAAATTGGTGAAGTCCTTGTACTTTAGATAAAAATTTCTACAAAATAAGAAACCAAACCTCGTCAATTTTTTTGTGGTGGAATGATTAGTATGAAGAGGTGACATGGGGACTAGAGCAAATAATGAAATATGAGTACCCTAATATATTTTCAAATGAGAAAAAGAGTTGAAATGTTGGGGATAAAATTTATAAAGGGGGGAAGAATGAAACAACACAGAGTCTGTAAATTATATTATTAACATAAAATAAATATGTTTTATAATATACTATATTGTTTTATACACATAAATAACTTAAAAAAAATTATTTCATTAAAAAACATCGTTACATTAATTTGTAATGAAACTAATTAAAATTATAAACATTACAATTGGATAAAAAATAAAAAATAAAAAACCTAAAATGGGAAAATATGGTATATCGAAGGTATCATAACCTTTGGAATAGTAATGTGACCGTTGTAATAGTAACTTGGCCATTAGGAATAGTAATAAAACCATTAGAAAATAGAAACATGATAGTTAGAAAAGTAATTTTACCCAAAAATAAAAAAAAATGATATAATTAATGTTTATCATGATTAAGTTATGTAAATATAAATTTTATAATTTCAAAATATAAATATCATGATTATAAAACTCAAAGAAAATATAAGCACATTTTTGTTAAACTATATATTAAAGAATTTTTTTAAAAACCTTATTTTTATATTAAAAATTAAAAGTATCTATTTTATAAATTTATTTTGATAAGATAAATATTATTTTTAAAATAATCACATCAAAATGGCCAAAGACTATTTTCTTGGTAATTTTATGAAATACATTAATTTTCAAGTGAATAGTAAAAAATCTGTTTTTTACATAATCAATGTATATTAAATTACATCATTCAAGATGTAATAATGACATAATCCTTTATAAGTCATGATTTTCTTCCAATAAATTTTTTATTTCATAAATAAGTCCTTAAAATACAATAAACTTAATTTCAAGACCTAAAAATAACTTTCCAAAACCTAAACTCAAAAGTGATTTTTTAAAATAACAACTTTTTTCATTCCACATTCCCTTTTAATAAACTAATGAATTTAAATTATAAATTCAATTTAAAGTATTTAACAAATTATATTATATTTATATTTGATTTAAATTTATAAAAATTCACTATTACATGTTTTAACTTGGATATAATATTTTATTCAAAAAATACCCATCACCTGAAGTATAAATAACACCTCTCCCTTACCATGGAAAACAACTCCTCTCAAACATTCCAAATACCAATATCTAACCATGTACTAAAAAAATCCCAATATAATACTTACTGACATTTTGGATCAATCCAACCCTAATCACCAAGGTATTAATAGTGTCACGCAGGAGAAGCTACACCGAGGAGAGAGTAAGTCTCTATTAACTCTTCCCTCTTTTCTTATACCCTTTCTTCTTTTTCCCAATTCCTTTTAAAAACATATACTATAAAATAAATTATTTATTGAGTTCAAATTATATTAATGTTGTTAAAATACTATAATTAAAATATTTATGAAAAATATAAATGGCATAATTCCTTTTCCCTCACATTCGATAATGTCCCGTTAAAGGTCGGTTAACCACCTATGTAGAAATTTCCATAAAAATTATTAGAATGGAATTTATGGATGGGTAGTATTAATTATATATAATATATAAATATTTAATTACATATACTATAATATTATGTAGATAATCATACATTTTTATAAATTACTGTGAACGAAAATAGATAAATCAAAGAGAAATGAGAAATGTTTAAGAAAAACGTCATATCCAAATGCTTAGATTTCATCAACAGAAATATCTAAATATAATAAAATTTTTATAATTGGTAACTAGTTTTATAATTTAGTATAATACATTTCTATATCAATTTTTCAAAAAATCTTAGGTTTTTTATAGTATGTGGAAAAGTGGTGAAATAAAGTGGGAATTAAGGTAATGGGATTCTCAAACCAAACTCCTTTTATTTTGGTTATCACTACTTGGAGACATATTGGTATGAATATTACTCTAATGCTCCTTAAATATTATTTCATTGTTATTCCCTTCTCTTTTTGGGTATACACATTTTTACGACTTAATTTTTTGACGAATAAAATTATTTTCCAAAACAACTCTTTTTTCTAAAACACATCATTGACTCATCTTGAATTGTTTATTATTCACTAAAGAATGATGATTCTTATAAAAAATATTTTTTTTTGATTTTTCATTTGGGAAACTCAATTTTATTAATGAAGTCATCATTGATGAAATATTTATGAAACCCATTCATTTCCATGGTTTAATTCATGAAAATTATTGTAATATGTTTCATATACCATGAATGGGTATGTAAATATTATAATGTCATGGGTCTTCTCAGAATAATATATTCCTCTAATGAATTTAGTAATGTGATGTATCTCATGAGATAATGTGTTTTATTCATGAACATGATTCTATCATTTTTCAAAAGTTGATGTTATGATTATACACATATGGTGTGTGTAGAAATGATACAAGCTTTGTTCGCAACTATGTGTGGTATTTGACAACTATGAAATGATGTTTCATTTTTATACATTACGACATTAAATTACATTTTCATATGTTTCCCTCATGTTTTTAATGGTGATCATATGTTTAATATTTGATGATGATTATTATTCTCATCCATTTTATATTGATTCATGTCCCATATTCATCCTCTTAATGGGATTTTATCTAACCCCTTTCATCGATGTATATCCTCATGTGATTACTTATAAAAAGGATAACAAGAGTAAACTAAGAAGATAAAGAATAAGGAATTAAATAATTCTTATGGTTTACTATTTTCATGTTATGCATGATCCTAATTTTTACAAGACACTAAAAGTTTTGATTCTTGATTTATATCACTATTATATTTATTATCTTAAAAATGATGTTATTGTTATGTAAGAAAGAGTAGGGTCACTATAAACAAATACCCTGAAGCACTTGTTCCATACATGACACCCACAATAACCCTCATCTCATAAGAGGTCCATAATTCATGAATCCCAATAGATTCTCAAGATTATGCATCTAAAAAAATTCCCAAAAAACACTGCATCATATATACATATGCATTCCCATATAAATCTTTATGCAAACACACCTCATGTAAAATAGGCATCACATCATCACCAAGATTCCAACTCAACTCATATATTTAACACATCATAATAAATTTTAACCTTCTATACAGAACCTAGTTAGTCTAAAAACCACTCAGATTCACCTCATGCATCAGAACTAGCCCTGAAAAAAATGGTTATTCCAAATGCATACCTAGAAATATCTTTAGATACTCAGTCTGATATGTGCCTAGTAGATCAACAACATACACCTGGCCTTAAGCTTGACTGACTAAGGAATGGCCTCTCTATGTAGATGCACAAGCTACCAGCCACCGACCCCATTTTTGTGTCCCCACATCTCGTCCACGACCTTTGCGTGCAACTAAATCCCAAAAACAATCTTCTGGTACTACTCCCAGCCCTACCTAAAATCCATGTGTTTGACTCGATCCTTAGATCCTAGCTATCTAAGAACGATTCTTACAGAACCTCACTTAATAGACCATATGGTTGCATGCCTGACACTCCTTATGAGCCCTATCACACTGTATCCAAACATGTCCTGGCTTCCCACATAGGAATCAGACAACTAAAGACCCACTCTTTAGTAGTCTTCATGAATCTCATGCCTGTCTACCCTACTGAGATTCCCCACATCCTTGCTTCTTTCAACCTAAAGCATCACTTCTCATCTCACATGACATCATTAACTGGATCATAAAAACTATTAATTAAAGTACACGTTGGATATTATTGTTAAATTTACTACCTCTAGGATGTGTGTCATCCTAAAGATATTTACCTGTACCCTGGTGGCATGTTTAATTCCATCATCGACGTGTCCTACCATATTGATGTCATTGACAACCATAGTTGGTGAAAAATGTGATAGGTCTATGAAATTGGTTTCATAGTCTATGATAGATGTATCCCCATAGTATAGATTCATGAAATCACATTCCCTTTCAACCATCAATGTCTATGTGGGGCGGTAATCTTAGAACCTAGACTCAAAATCCTTCCTAGAGAATCCCTTGTGTCTTCTCTCCTGGACTTATATCTACCACGGGCACTTTTCCAATCCTCTGAGTATGTACATCACCAGCTTCACCCTCTACCCTGGGTTTTCTCAATCTTGTCAAAGATTTTCTGGACCGACTCGGTCTAGTTATCTTCTTCCTTCAGTCCACCCTCATCCTAAAATAGTGGTGGGTGCTGATAATAGAACTCATAATTCAAATACGCCATAGGTGGATTAGCTCCCTAATCTCCCCTTTCAATGCCCTATATAACCCAAAACCATCACACCCTAAGATTATCATTAAGAAATGGATCAAACTATACCATCAATATCTTTCCTTCCAATTCCATATCACATACCTATGGCCCCTGATCATTATGAACCTATAGAGACTCATCCAAAGCATGCTCATGAAGCACCATATCATTTCCCCCAGATGCTCCACTAGAATCCATCAATGTAGCATCCCAATGAAGACCAATCAGGATGGTAAAACCCCCATAATTGAATATATATATATATATATATAACATGTATAGGGAAATATGTTACAGGTAGTGCATCTCACCAGCCTTACACTCCCCCATGTCCCATGAAATCTAGCTTCATATACCCTTACTTATGCTTATTAGGATCAGGTATCATGTATATCCTAGCCTCATTGCCCCATTCCATCCCTCATTATATTCTTTCATAACATATCACAAATCAATCAAGGGTGGCTAAATAGAATCCCCCAAAGAGGCTAAGTAGGAAGATGCTTTTTAGCTTCCTTGTTGACACTTTAAACAACTGAACCTCTATCACCATCCTCACCTACCCTTATCAAGGTTAGGCCTGAATATCACTTACATATAGAAACAGATATTGATATCATTCGAACCAGATGCCTTTAATGGTTGAGTAAAAGTCCACCAAAATAGGCTGAGTAGGAAAACATAGTTTAGCTTCATTGTTGACATTTTAAATAGCTCAACCCCTATTAGTGCATTCCAAGATCAGAATGAAAACCAAAACCAAATACATCATATGAGAATATATGCCTATTATGATGGATAATAAATCCTCCCTTGACATACTATTCCAAGGGTCAAAATCCATATAACTGATGACCATCACACCCAAGTGTACCACTTGAGGTGAAAAAAACAATAGTTAAAGCACATAGTAGAACAAAAAATTTCCACCACAAGAAACATTTTTGTCCCCCATGCATGGGGATGGATGCACCCAAACATGAGATTTATTCCATGTCCAAACTACATCCTAGTATCTGGTCTACCATTCCCCAAATTGTAAGACTTGAAGAAAAATAAAATAGTTCAGATACTATTCGTAGTCAACTGAATATTTCTTTCATTTTAAACCAAAGTTGTGTGATGCTACAAGGAAACACCCACAAGGAAATGCCCTAATACCATTTTTATCACCCAAAACCTATTTCCACTCAAACTGTGCTCTGGGATGATTGGCCACTCGACCTTAGGTGTGCCTCCCTATATGCCAAAGGTTTCTAACTTGTAATAAGGGTCTGATTAGTCAATATAACGAATACTACACCCTCATTTTGTGATAATAATAATGGTCCATATATATGTATAACAACTAGAGATGGGCCATAATACAACATAATAAATTAAAACAACCAAACTCCACAAAAGCATAAATACAAAGTAATAAAATAATAAATAAAAAAGCTAAAAAGGTATATAATTTGTAGAAAACACATTCCATGATAGTTCATTCAGTAACAATAAAAAAACAAGGTCATTTTTGGTCAACCATTAGTAGATACCTATATAAATCGTGGTCATGAAAAAACGGAAAATTCAGATGATGTAGAGGGGCCACCACTGCCAACTAAAATCAATCCTATGCAAATAAAAATAACATGATCACTAAGGTCTAGCTCCTAAGCCTAATCCCATGCCTGATCTCAGATATATAAAGATGACCAAGTGTACAGAGGGGCTTATGTAGGGCGTGAGAATAAATCTCAATAGACCACCTAAAATATGTTCTTTTCTTACATCCATAATTATGAAGGTGTAAAATAAATATAAATATAATTAGAATATTTATTTATAATAAATATTCTTTTTCCATTGTGCTAAGTAACCACAAGTAAGTAACGACCTATTTCAAAAATTGATGGTATAATTCTGAATTCATTCCCCTACTGATGGTCTCAACTCCATCAACTAATGGTCCATCAAAAACCATGTGGCTTTCTATGGTGAGCACCCCCATCATGTTATATGGTTAACACCATCCCCTGGTTTGCACAGTATATGGGGGACTCCACTCATAATGAGTGGTCAACACCACATCGACTATGTCATATCTAGGTGTACAAGACTCCAAAAGAACATTGGAAAACATATAATGAGTTAAAATCATCAAACCAACTAAACCACATCATACGACACCTTGTTCCCCAACGACGGTGTTGCTAAATATTGATGATTAACACTATCTCAATTCAAACGGGCCATGTCTCCATCCAGACTACCTTGGAACCTCAACCTAATGATCATGTCACCTCGTCCTAGGGATCATCATCCCCCCATATGTATCGGGCCATGCCCAACATAAAAAACTATGTTACCTCAGTACATGTGATCAACATCACCTCAATCTATAGGCCAAACCCATCATAATCCCATGGGACCAATCATATAAATATAAACCATTTAATAATTCAATTTAGAAACCCAACCAAAATGTTTGAGGTTGTTTCAAGCCCCTTAGATATATTTACCTTTTTTTAGTGAAGCAGGAGCATGATCGTGACATATTCTATCATAAATTAAAAAATTTAACAAGGAAATAATTAATTAATTGGGGTCTCTATGGGAATACCTGCATGCAGTATACATAACATACCCCCAAAACATCTGAATACCAAGGAGAGTGAAATTCACCAACTACCTGAGAAAATTCTACACTCATTCATCACATATCGGCATCTAAATTGAGACAGATCGAGAGAAATAATCATTTTAGATGAATGCCCTGAAAATAGGGAAAATGGATCACAAGAATTTAGCACTCTATTTGGAGAGAAAACCAAATAATGGAATCAAAGGGATCAAAGGTCATATCAATTCTCTTTCATTGAGACCAAAGGATCTCTGATCAGAGCTCAAATGAAAAATTTGGATAAAAGCCTAAGAGAGGAACATATGGGAGAGATTCCTTAGTGAATGTGATGGAAATGGAAGAAAATGAATAGATAAATGAAATAAGGAGAGGTACTTTTGTAATTTAAACAATTTTAATGAATTGCATGGTTTTGGATGCACATTTTGGATAACTGTGTGTCAACTATACAATGCTCTCTTTCCATACACCACACACACACGATCTAGGCACACTGTTTTTCAAAACCACATATAGATGATGTGAATACCATTTTGTTGAAAACTACATAGGTATCACACAATCATATGCCCCCACCTGCACGATTTCCCAAACTATGTCTAGTGTTGTAGCTGGGGTACATTGTCACTTCTAAGGGGCTGCATGGTTTGTCCAAACCATGCACCTCCATCTTTTCTTCCCCAAAATATAATTTCTAGTGTCCAAAGCACTTGAAACTCACTCGAAACCTTGAAAAAAATTCCAATCCATAAAACTATTTCTAAAGAAAGGAATTGAATAAAAAAAACTCCTAAAATTGGGTTTCAAAGATCAAGGAATTTTCTTTTCTGACCACCAAAATCAAAAATTCAAACTAGAAGAGGATTTGTGATCTAATCAAAATCCTAGGACTTTACACTAATTCAAGATGGATATAAATAAATAGATACACAAGATAATGGAAAATGATGAAAATCAAGACAAAAAAAGGATCATGTATTTATTTACCATAGGTTTTGGGTTAGTTTATTACTTCCCAATAAACCAATTAGTAGAAAAATCCCATTATCATATCATGCCCTTATTTAAAATTATTGGTGCATATTTATTTATTTATATGATTTTTAGTTTATTTATTAATTTCATTAAAAACTATCACATAATATAAATAAATAAACAATAATTATTAAATAAAATAAAAGGAAGTGTATATGACTGTCTTTATCAAGTATGGTTAATTACATAGGTAACTTCTTACATAACATAATTAACATGTATACAAAGGATAAAATATAATATCTTATACAAACATATTTAATGTGTAAATTATATTATCATAAATGGTTAATTATTTATGTATGTTTCACGTAAAAATTAATATCATGTGAAGTGTAAAATAAAGGATATTTACACATTATTTAACAAAATAATTTAACTTAAAATACTAATTTTTCAAATTTTATTCACTAGTTGAGTTAAAATACAAACATATTTCAAAGTAATGGTCTCTCCCACATTAGGGTTATAAGGACCTAGCCATAAAAATTACTTAATCTTGAGTTATTTCAAGAATACACGTTGATGATCTTTTCAGGTTTAGAGTTTTAGAGAATTAGGACTTAACTATTACATCTCAAAGATTACAAAGTAGACACATATACTTCGTTTCCATTTTTTTCACAAAATAAAAACTCTTGAACAAAATAGTCATGTATAGTTCCTTGTTTTAAACAAAATTAAATTTCCTTCATCCCATCCTTGACCTTATTCCACTTTATGTCCTGTGAAAAACATTTCAAAAAACATGGGATGATCATAAAAAGCTCAGTAAGGGTTATAACAATACGGAAAGAAAACATTAGTCCATGTATACATAAGAATCAATGAAATCATAATTTACTCATAAAACATAAGTAATTTAACATACCTCAGAAAATATTAATATCTATGCATAACTCAATAGAAATCATAAGACATAAATGTAACTTGAGGCATTCATAACATTCTTACATAGGGAGTAACCCTCATGGTTACATTTTGAATACTCATCACAGTATATTCCCTAAATATCTTTGAAGAAACCTAAGCGTTTAACCCCTTAGCATTACCCAATGCATTGGAGAGCTATCACGGGCTCACCCACCCTTAGTTTATCATGAAACCACCCATCTTCCTAAACAATTCCCAAGAACCATAACATAATCGTATCATATAAAACATGCATAAAGGAAACATAACATTTTTACATTTCAATCACAAGATATCAATACAAAACATTGATATAATAAAAACATTATAAAACCCATTTTCAATACCAAAATAAAAGAAAAGTAAAACATGATATTTATTTTTCGTTTTTAAAAAAAGTTATGGCTTGTAGATGAAGCCGAAACTCAAATAATGGTCATGACAGTGGAAAAGTTGTCGCTGTATACATACGACGAAAACATTACCTATTGTAGTTTATTAAAATGCTTCATTTAAAAAGATTCCTTTTGAATAAAAGTAAAATTAAAAGGTTTTTATATACCTTATAAAAGAAAGTTGTGTAAAAAACAAAATATTCCTCAATGAAAGGAGATTGAGATGAAGTCCCTTACAAAGTCGGTATCCTTAGATTAAGGATAAATCAATTACTTGATTATGTGTGGAAAATATAAATACACCTAATCATAAAGAGGATATTAAGTGTAAAAAAATCAGAGGTCATCCACACATATTCATAGTACAAAATAATCAAGAAATAGAGGTTTAACCCAAAGAATTGAAATTGGGTTAAGAAGTTCCCTTGCAAAATTTCGATAGCCTGACTGCGTCACATCAAATTTTAGAAAAATAGTTGATGAGAGAGATAAAGGGAATATAATCACATGAACATAAAATTAACTTCAATAAGGATATATATGAACATATCCCAATATAAGAATATGTAATTTAAAAGGCAAAACAAAAAGAATCCTTTTTAAAAATAGGAGGGTGAAAGGTTCCCTTACCTACTTGGGTAACATTCGAAACATACACCCCATGAAAGAAGGACTATACCACATTGATGTAAATAATCATAAACAAAATTATATTACACAAAGAGTAGAATAATGGAAATTACATACACCACTCAAACAAAAATGGTGGAAAATGTAGCATAAATCTCACAGGAATAAAAGTGAGATAAAAAATCCCTTACGGAAACTCAATAGCCTAACGGTGCCAATTAAAACATCCAAAAATGGATTTATGAGATAAAATAGGGTCTCTAATAATATGAAAATAAAAATTACTGAATTATTAATATAAAATAACATCCCCAAACACAAGAAATATGATCTTAAAATAAATGACATAAAAGAGAGTACTTAAAAAGAAAGAGAGAGGTAGGATCCCTTACCTCGTGTCGGACTTGACACGATCATTCATTAATCTCCTGAATAATAAATTAGAGTTAATTTATACTTTCTTAAGATGTTTTTTTAAGTTCATTATTCCTTTTATATCACTTATTACCATTTTATTAGCGTTATGTAATTATTTAAGTTAATAAAGTTTGTTTTGTCGATCATCGGTACTTGAGTCAAAAATAAATTTCTTATAATTACAAGTTGTTCATGTGGTAAGATATCAATAATATCCAGAATTATATTAATGATTTAGATATCATATATATCATAAATATTCAGTATATAAATGCATTTATAATATTACATAACATTTAGAGGTAAGAAATGAAATGCACCGTTCATGGAGACGGCAAGCCGTACGTACGCATAAATGCTGCTTTCATTTCTATTTCGTATTAAATGGAATGAAATCGTAATGATATAAAGTTATATTATAATTCCAGTATAATATAATATATATAATATCATTAACTCCATCCTTTACACTTCCCACATATGGAATTAACAAATCAAATCACTTTGAGGGGGTGGTAGTCCGCACTTCCTAAAATGAATATATCGCTTTTACCCATAATGGAAACCATAAAGGTATGCCATAAATTAAAAATACAGAAGCATAAGGAAAACATAAACATATTATATATCATTTATAAATATAGTTACATATTAATTTCCACCTTTAAAGGTGTTAAAATAATATTGAACAATCATCGTTTCGTGAGACAGTAATTCGCCATCCACAGAAACAGTATGTTCTTTAACCATTAGACGGAGGTGTGTGTAAATTTAGATCGAATCCTTCTTATAACAACATCCTAGTATATTGATTATACTGTTGTTTTTAAAAAAGAGATGAATAAAACGAGTTTAGTGGGTTAGAGAAGCAAAAAAAAAACAAAAGAACATTAGAGAAGACTTTACCTTTAACTCGGGTAACTCCCTTTGGTTTGAACCAAAAGGGTTTCTTGAATAGCTTTCTGCCTAAGGTGAGGGTTCAATGATGAATAAGGGGATTTGGAGAGATGAAATGGGTAGGGGTTGGCTGAGCCAATGTCTTGAGAGGTGTGGGTAAGGAGGTAGAGTTGGGGGCCTTTTATAAGAGGGAGGAGGGGCACTCTTTGAAAATCAAGAAATGTTACATTATTTTAAAATGAGTTGAAGATTTTAAAGGTCACACATTGATATATTTCGAGTATTAGGTAATAAGGGTTCTAAATATACTAATCCAATAGGTTTTTTCTAAGTTTAAGTCTTATATTTTACATTATCTTTTCATTTTATTTAAATCATTCATTAATGAGGTAATCGTTGCATCATCATGGTGTCATAAATAAATTATTTTATTTAATGTCTAACAATTATAAAAGAAAATACTATTAATGTAGGAAATATTTTTAGATTTAAATTGAATATTTATATTCTAATATATCATTTACACAGACAAAACTAAAAATGTTTTACTAGGGTGATACATTCTTTAGTGATATTCTCCTTTCTTTAAAAATGAAATGATAAAGTGTCACTTTCATCCAAACGTGATTCCATGGGGTCCCAAAGTATGGCACAAGGCATCCCATGGTCTTCCATGACACAACCAGTAGCATTAGGACACATGTTAGGGTCATTTTGTATTATTATGATATTATTTTATTATCCTTAACTATCTGATTACTAATTAATCACGATAATTAAAGATAATTACCACTGTTACTATTCATAATGTCGAAAAACAAGAGTCTTAATTACATAATTTGGACCTTATGATTCCAAATATGGAATAAACTTTACCAAATTCAAAACACATAAATTGCAATAATTAATTTAAAAATAATTCTCGTTGTCAAAACAAATAGCGGGTTTTTTTGAAGCAATATCTATAAAAGTTTTGGCACTTGTTTATGTCCATTTTCAAATTGAAATTAATTATATTTACCACCATTGAATTAAATGGTAAAAATATATTCTAATTAAACTTTAAAACAAATTAAAAAGATAATCTAACCATATATTTAAATTAGATGAAAAAGCAGTTTTGATGTAAAATGCAGTATTTTTCACTATTCATTAAAAAAAAGAACATTGTCAAAAAAATAAAAAAAAATTAGCCAAATTAAATTTCAGTGTCCCAATAATAAATAATAAGATTATTTTTACAAATAGATCTTATAAAATTGTCAAAAGTTATATTTAAAAAAGGTACACCATCAAAAGGCAGTAAAACAATCTTTTAAAAATATTAGAGTATTTATTCTTAAAATTGGATTCATTTGGATTTTAAGTCTATAACATTTATTGGATATATGTAAAAATATTTAACAAACATATGTAATCATTTTGTAGTTATTTCTGTTCATTCCCTCCATTACAATGACTAGGCGTTAACTATTATAATATTATTATATTATTAGGGTGCAACGTAAGATTTCAAAGAAACTCGTTGTTGCGTATTGGGTAAGCCATCAAGAATAGCATTCCCTTTAAAGTAATATTAACATTTTATTCACAAATATTGATAAAAATTAGAATGTAATATCATTTATTTACCTGTTATGTTTCATGCTTCCCCCATTTTGGGGAATTACATCCTCCCAATTTCAAAATTCGGCTTGGAAACTTCATTAAAAGTCCCACATCGGAGCAAGAGTCAGTAAAACTATCACTTTAAAAGAAAGAAAGGGAAGTACAAAGGTCACCCGAGTTAACCCATACTAGGATTCCATGTAGGAAAACATGGACATGGAAGAGAAAAAAAGGGTCATGTTCTGATGGAGAGTGATAGAAAACATGATCAGGAGAAAGTTAACCACAAGAAAATCACAAACTTGTGATGGGTTAAACGGTATTTGATTCCCTAGTAGGAAACGCTAACGGACAAAATTTTTGTTTTAATTTACTTTTAAATGAATAATTTATTTATGAGCTTAAATAAATCATAAGGGAACATACTTAATTGTCATGTAGACTTTCATCTTTTACTATATTTCTAACGCAAACTCATACTTTCTCCAAATGATGAGTATTTTAGGATGACTTATTCATATTAAGAGTGCTATAATCAACTTCTAGAGAATCACCTAACCCACAAAAGATGAACTATATATTTCCCATGTCATTAAACCTTAACCAATACCAAAAATTGTTAGTTCAAGATCAGGTAATACCCAAAAAGGATAATCCTTTATAAAAATAAATGCTACTCTTGATCTCCAAAATTTGTCCAACAGAACCCAAATCTCATCAAAGACCATTCAATAAACAGGTATCCATAAAATTATTCAAAGTAATCCAAACTAAGAATTAAACCCAAATCTATAAAGGATTTAATCACATAGTCTTCCAAGATAAATCTTAACATTTACCTCCAAATAACATCAGTGACTCTTAAAGTCTCACACTGAAAAGTAACTAACCTAATCACATATCTTCCATGATAGGATAATCACTTCCATAGATAACCCAAAATCTACTTATTCCTGATTAATAAGATTGCCTAACTAAAAATAATTTGTCATACTAACCAGATACATCACGTAGTCTAGTGGTAGGCGTTAAATACCAGTCGTACTTTGGTTGTGGGTTCGATTCTCACAGCTTTGCCCGACGCTACGGGTTGTCACACGGTCTGCGTGTTGTCTTTTTTCCAAAACAATATAATTCATAAAACATTCCCCAAAAAGAGATAAAATCATCAAAAATAACCATAACATAATTTAACCCCAAATTTATCTCTTGAATTTCATTTTCCATCATAACATATAGTAACCAATAATTACCTCAAAAGTAAGGATCATATAAACCCTAATGGTTACCTTTATAATTATTATGTGAACATCCACATAGAGTTGGTTATCTCATACATGATGCATTAGAGAACTCACCAAGGTTCAAGTGGTTAATCATGACTCCTGATACTTGGTTGAGAAAAACCACAAGAGTTCTCATTGCAGCTCCCATATCATTTAGTTGTTCTTTCAGAAAACCGTCATAGTTTTCTTCACATCCACTGTCACTTTAGTGCCTGCTAGATCCATCCATTTACTAAAACAAAAAGTTCAGTGTGATTATATCATTAGAATAATCATATAATACTAAGATATAATTATTCATCTTATCTTAAACTCATTCACTTTGTCTAAAACTATGACCCTTTCTGAAATCCTAACAATTATGGTAATATCACTTGTGATTAAAGGATAGCATAACCTCTAAAGTTATCTAAAATGACCTTTGATACCAACTATAAGGTCCCATCCTTAAATATTAATTAATAATGAGTTATTTCAAGAATACATGTTGCGGATCTTTTCAGGTTTAGAGTTTTAGAGAATTAGGACTTAACTATTACATCTCAAAGATTACAAAGTAGACACATCTACCCGGTTTCCATTTTTTTCACAAAATAAAAACTCTTGAACAAAACATTCATGTATAGTTCTTTGTTATAGACAGCATGACATTTCCTTGATCACATCCTTGACCCTATTCCACTTTATTTCCTGTGAAAAACATTTCAAAAAACATGGGATGATCATAAAAAGCTCAGTAAGGGTTATAACAATATAGAGATCAAACATTAGTCCATGTATACATAATAATCACTGAAATCATACTTTACTCATAAAACCTAATAAATTTAACATACCTCATGAAATCATAATATTTATGCATAACTAAATAGAAATTATAAGACATAAATGTAACTTGAGGTATTCATAACATTCTTATATAGGGTGTAATCCTCATGGTTACGTTTGGAATACCCATCACAGTATATTCCATAAATATCTTCGGAGAAACCATAGCGTTTAACCACTTCATGTTACATAATGCATTGGAGATTATCATGGGCTCACCTACCCTTAGTTTATCATGGAACCACCCATCTTCATAAACAATTTCCAAGAACCATAACATAATCGTATCACATAAAACATGCATAAAGGAAACATAACATTTCCACATTTCAATCACAAGATATCAATACAACAAATAGATATAATAAATACATTATAAAAACCATTTTCAATACCAAAATAAAATAAAAGTAAATCATGGTATTTATTTTTTATTTTTAAAAAAAGTTATGGCTTGTAGAGAAAGCTGAAACTCAAATAATGGTCACGACGGCAGAGAAGTCATTGTCGCTGCATACGTATGACGAAAACATTCCCTTTTGTCGTTTAGTAAAACACTTCGTATAAAAATATACCTTTTGAATAAAAGTAATATTCAAAGGGGTTTATATACCGTATAAAATAAAGTTGTGTATAAAACAAAATATTCCTCAATGAAAGGAGATTGAGATGAAGTCCCTTAAAAAGTCGGTATCCTTAGATTAAGGATAAATTAATTACTTGATTATGTGTGGAAAATATAAATACATCTAATCATAAGAAGATATTAAGTGTCAAATAATTGGAGGACATCCACACATATTAATAGTATGAAATAATAAATAAATAGAGGTTTAACCCAAAGAATTGAAAATGGGTTAAGAATTTCCCTTGCAAAAAATTGATAGCCTAACGGCGTCACATCAAATTTTAGTAAAAGATTTTATGAGAGAGATAAAGGGTATATCATCACTTGGACATAAAATTTACATCAATAAAGATATATAATAACATATCCCAACATAAGAAGATATAATCTATAAGACAAAACAAAAATAATCCTTTTTAAAAATAGGAGGGTGAAAGGTTCCCTTACCAACTTGGGTAACTTTCTAAACATACACCCCATGAAAGGACTATAACACATTGATGTAAATACTCATAAACAAAATTACATTACAGAAATAGTATAATAATGGGCATTACATACACAACTCAAAGGAAATTGTGGCAAATGTGGCAAAAATCTCAGAGGAATAAAAGTGAGATGAAAAATCCATTATGAAAACTCGGTTGCCTAACGACGCCAATTAAAACATCCAAAAATGGATTTATGAGGTCAAATAGGGTCTCTCATAATATGAACATAAAAATTACAGAATGAGGAATATAAAACAACATCCCCATACATAATAAAGTTGAGCATAAAATAAATGACATAAAAGGGAGTACTTAAAAAGAAAGAGAGATGTAGGATCCCTTACCTCGTCTCCGAATTGACTCGATCATTCTTTAATCTCCTGAATAATAAACTAGAATTAATTTATACTTGCTTAAGAACTTTTTTAAAGTTCATTATTCCTTTTATATCACTTATTATCATTTTATTAACATTATGTAATTATATAAGTTAATAACAATCGTTTTGTCGATCATTGGTACTTGAGTCAAAAATAAACATCTTATAATGACAAGTTGTTCATGTGGTAAGATATCCATTATATCCATAATTATATTCAGGATTTAGATATCATATATATCATAAATATTCAGTATATAAATGAATTTATAATATTACATAACATTTAGAGGTAATAAATGAAATGCACCGTTCATGGAGACGATAAGCCGTATGTACGCATCAATGCTACTTTCATTTCTATTTCTTATTAAATGGAATGAAATCATAATGATATAAAGTTATATTATAATTCCAATATAATATCATATATATAATATCATTAACTCCATCCTTTACACATCCCACATATGGCATTTAGGAATAAAATCACTTTGAGGGGGCGGTAGTCCACACTTCCTAAAATGAAGATATCGCGTTTACCCATAATGGAAACCATAAAGGTATTCCATAAATGAAATATACAGAAGCATAAGGAAAACATAAACATGTTATATATCATTTATAAATATAGTGATATATTAATTTCCACCTTTAAAGGTGTTAATAGAATATTGAACAATTATCGTTTCGTGAGAAAGTAATTCGCCATCCACAAAAAGAGTATGTTCTTTAACCATTAGACGGAGATGTGTGTAAGTGTAGCCTGAATCCTTCTTATAATATCATCCTAGTATATTGAAGATACTGGTGTTGTTACAAAAGAGAGGAATAAAAAGATTTTAGGGGGTTGGAGAAGAAAAATAAAACAAAAGAACATTAGAGAAGACTTTACCTTTAAATTGGGCAACTCCCTTTGGTTTGAACCAAAAGGGTTTCTTGAAGAGATTTTCGCCTAAGGTGAAACTTCAATGATGAAGAGAGGGATGTGTAGAGATGAAATGGGCAGGGGTTGTCTGAGCTAATGTCACACCTGTGACTTTTTTATATATTCATATTTCATTTAATTTCCATTCCGGATTTTTGGGGGGGGTTTACCACTCATTTTGGTGAAAGTGGTGGGTTTTGAAAATTTGGGTCACACCGCGAGCCTAATTCCAAATTTAAAAACTTATTTCGTTTCTTCCATAACTCCTTAAATTTTTACTATTTTATACCCATTCCACTTCCCAATTGGCATACTCTGATATATTAAAATCACCATATCTTTTTGGACCACATAGAAATACCAAATCATGATGGATTTGGCTTTTTGACTAAGGTAATGGGCATACCCGTAGGTCCATTTCCTGCTTTAAATAGTTTTTTTAAAGTTTCCATATCTCATTCATATTTTACTGTTTTCCCGTGATTCCACCTCCATATCAAACCCAATAGACCTAGGAGCACCCCATTATTGTTTTTGAAATTTTGGAGCTCAGGTGAACCGCGAATTAGGGCAATCGTTCATACTCTTTCTCAAATCGACCAGATTTGACGAGGTAAAATTAATCTTTCATAAAACCTTCAATTTTCATCCATTTCTCCACATTTCAGTCCCCACATGACCTAATATAACTCCTTAGAACCTACATACCAGTTTTGGGTACTTGGAGATTCATATTTCGGTGGATTGGGGTCAATTTCTTCAAGATATTTCAAGTAAGAGGATTCCTTCTTTGTTCCTTCCATCCTCTTTTAGTTTTATTTCCTCCTTCTTGAAGTTCCTCATATCCTGAAGCTGGGCTTCGATCCTAAGGTCATATTTGGTATATTTGGGGTCAATATTTGGTGTTATAGGTCTAGATTTATATTCCTTGTGGTGTGGCGGTGGTGCGCTTAAGGTTTCGCACCAAGTTTTGAGGGTTTCGACTCAAAAGGTAGGTGATTCCATGTGTAACCATTTTGTAATTAGTTATATTGCTTGGTTTATTAATTTAGTATGTTTATAATCTTTTTTTGTGGTTTGAGAACTTTTTTTGATGGATTTCGTTAAATATTTAATTTTTAGATGTATTTTAGCTTGAAATTGGGTACTTTTCATGTGTGACTATTGGGGTAATGTTTGGGTTTAGATTATAACATAGGAAAGTGATTTATTAGTCTTAAAAGGGGCTTCCAATTCTAGTTTCTTAATTGATTATTGTCAGTTGGGCCTTGGAAAGAGGTTTTTGAATTATTTTAAGGTGTAAAACCGTGTTGTACTTCTTGAAGGTGATTTATGAAAACGTGTGTTTTCATGTGTATCTTTGTGGTATTATTTGATGTATTTTTATAACACTTGGGGGTGGTTTAATAATTGTTTTAGGGATGAAGGTTCTGTTTATTATTGGTATTGGTATGATTTTGGTTTTTAATTAGGGTTTTGAAATGGGTTTAGTGTGCAAACAACGGTTATACCTCTTGGGTTTGTTTTATAAAAATTGAAAGTGATTTATTTGGTTAAACAAAGTTGGGAAATGGTGTATATGTACTGTTTGGGTGATTTTGTTCACCTAATGTGGGTTTTTTAATGGTAAAGTGGTGATTTGAGATGTCAAAAAATTTTAGAATGTTTTATAAATTACCGAAATGTTTTACTAAATTGTGTTTTGTGTGCGAAACACGGGTGTGGGATGTTTCATATGAGTTTATTGATAAAATGAATTGTGAAGGTGAGAAGGGTATTTTGTGACATTTTTTTGGGCTGTTATGTGAGTTGAATATCTTATAATGGTTTTATAAAATTGTTTAAAGTATTTGTGGAAGTGTTAAAGAAATGTGAAAATTGTTGTAGGCAATTTTGATGTAAGTTTGATTTCAAAATGCATTTGAATGAAAAGTGGGATTTGTGACTTGTGTGATGTACTGGGGGCTGTTTGGTTAATGTGTGATGTGGAAGTGATATTTTAATGTGAAAACTATATTTCTTGGATTTTTGAACTTGTTTGAGCACGAAGGGAAAACTCGGGTATCTAGGTGGGTGGACGTGTACTAGTATGCTAGTGAATCCGTGGGGTTTGGACTCAGTTTCACTTAGCAGGATTGATGCTTACAACTCTTACTAAACTATGATGATGATGATTGGGAACCACTTGGTTATGGTTATGATCCCTACTATTGGCTTGTGCATGAGAATGAATATTTTGTGTTGTTACTCTCACCGAGATATGAGGTACCTGGGACACACTTCTAGCTAGTTCCTAGAGGTTATTTTCTATTAGTTGTGGTCATTAGATCCTTTGTACTTACCTTCGGTATATGGTATTGTTGGATGGAAAATTCAGTAGATTTTTTATTTATTTTAAAATTGTTGGTCCTTTAAAATTATCCCACATGAAAATGGTTTTAATTTATTATTGCATCCTTTAGAAAATTGTAACAAGCATTTCTTATTTACAAAACTTGCAATGATTTTTGTCATGAAATGTTTATCACATTGAATCTCTTAGAGGTGGTATCCTACTTGGATTTTTCTCACACCCTACTTACACCTTTGGGTGTAAGTAGACTTTCTTATTTTAGGTCCCAGGTTTGGGTACAGGTTTTATGCCTTTGGTTCAGGTTTTTAGCGGTCCATCGTCACGCAGTGTCGTGGAGATGGCTTGAGGGCGGTGCCTCTTTCCATGTGGAGGTTCTTGGGCTATCTTTTATTGGGTTTTTACCTTTGTAATGGTGTTCATACATACTTTAAAATAGTGTAATTAAGTTCTGAATTTTAGTAAAATATGTTTTGGTTTGAAATATCCAGATTTGATTTATTGGATTCATTTGTTGTTTTAAGTATAAAAACTCGTGCAAATCATTCCCAATTTTCAATTTTTGATACTCTGGAACTTGTGCCAGCCCGTGGGGATCAGGAATGCCCTTCGGGACTTGCCACGGGTTAGGTCGGGTTCCGGATTTGGTGGCGACCAAATTCGGTTCGTGACAAAATGGTATCATAGGAGGTTCACTCTATTTGAGTCATGTTATTTGGGAAATAGTCAGGATAGTCTGGAGTTAAGATTGTTAGGACATGAAATTCCTATTATGGGTAGTGTGCTTGATCACCACACCTCATGTCGGGATTCAAGTTACTAGAGGAAGTTGGGATTTATCTATGTCTTTTTGTTTTCTTGTTATGATGATGATTAGGGGAAATAAAAAGAGAGTTGGGTTAATAGTCTCAGTGCGCTCTCAGGGTCTGGTAAGCCATGTGGAGCCAAGGATATTCCCTAGAACACTATCTATGATGTTGAAGTTAATGGAATATGGTTGGAAACCATATGTCCAAGTCACCCACTAAAACTAGTTTCCTCTCGCATTGTTTTGTGCTTTAGTTTTGAAATCATGGAACTTTGGTTTTAAAGTGACTTGGTTTTACAAAGCGTAATGTTTTTGTGAAATTATTTTCAAATAAAGAGGGAATGGTTTGATTTATGAAATAGTGGAACTGAATTTTCCTAATTATTTTGAAATGGAAAATAGTGTGCATACACCTCTTTTGAATTCAGGAACCATATTGAAGTTGGTTTTCAAAAGTGTTTCCAATACAGTTTTCTAAACAATTAAAGGGTGTTTTAATTGGAAGATATATCTTCCAATTGATGTGGATAACTTGAAGTATGTTATTTTCTAAATATTTTTGTCCATATGAATAGTTTTGTAAGATGTGAATTGAAATTTTTTTCTTATTTTTTGTAGTTTTGAGAAAAAGGATGGATTGGTTGACCCTTTTGTTTTTGAAAAGTGGAAATAATTTTCGTTTTTACCATTGGTATTTACATGAGTGACCACATGCATTGGGTTATATGGGATATTTGATGGTTGATGGAATTACTGGATGAGTGACGGGATGAATATGAGGAGGGTGTTCGGTGTGTCACAGAAACATGCATGTGTGAGGCCCATGGGGTACCATTGGTGGATACTCTAACTGCTGAACCATTGGTTTTCAAAGAAATGTTTTTAAAGAAAAACATGATGTCTTGATGAATTGTTTGGGATGGTGTATATTATGTGTTTTTGGAAAATATTGATGTTGTGGGATGTTTTGAGTCCAAGAACCCCTCCTGTTCGAACTGTGTTTTGGGTTTGTGTTTGGTCGGTAAGCTGGGTAGACTGTCCGGTAAGTAGTCTCCTATGAAATATGTTTCGGGACACCTTTATGTGGTTCCATTAATGAATTTGGATCTTTTTTGTGGAATGTTTTTATCAATGTACCATCTTGGTTGGGTCATTGGGTTTTCTCGTTGGATAAGGTATGCCCCCATTAAAGATTAGTGCACAACTGAAGTGCAACCCAGATTTTTTTTCCCATTAGAAAATCCTCCAGTTGATCAATGTATGGAATCTTTTCTTGAGCTTTGTAGAATGAGTCTAAAACATTTACTTTCTTTGGATTTTTTAGGATCCTCTTGTTGCAGAAGAGTGCTCATGGATGTTTGAAAGAGACCTTAGTTTCTTATGCAACCTTATTCATCAAAGGTGAAAGTTGTCAGGGGTTGTCAGTATGGATAGTGTTTAAGAGGGCCTCTAAGTCCTTCATAGTCTCTTCGAAGAAGGGGTTTATGTAAAACCACCAGTGTGGTAAATCTGGACATTAGAGGCTCTTATGGCCACTTTCTGGAATGTTGTGATGTTTGGGGGTGTTGTGTAAGGCCCCCTCCTTGTATTATTTCTATCAGTCCCTTTGTTCATGTTCGGTGACGCGATGTGATGGCACGTGCTAGTTTGATTGTAAAGGTGAAGTTGTACAATATTTTGGGAGTCTATTTTTTCAGAAGTGTTTCTCATTTTGGGAGATCTTGAAATCATCTATTTTAGAGGAATGTGTTTATATGTGTCCTTTATTTCTATTGTTTCTCACCTAAAGAAACAAGGTGTGATGTGAGTGCATCCTCTAAACCCTGATTTCAGTGAATTTCCATGTTAGGGTAAAGTGAGTTCTGGAGTGTGTTATGTCTTGGTGAACCCATCTGGGATTACATGTAGTTGTTTGTAGAATCGGAAGAAGAAGTTCTATTCAGGGTTTTCCAAATCCTAACTATGAGGCTGGAGATGCTTAAATCATTCCAGCTCTAGCTATAGGTCCGGGAGAGCAACTGGCACGTAGTCACAGGAAATCCCAGTGTTTTTTTACCTCATACAATGAACTATTATTAGTATGAGATATGGTAATAGTTTAAACATTTGGTGTTTTCATCTTGCTTCTTTTGTTCTTGTTCGGTGAAAGATGTGGAGGGCCTCATCCCCATGTTATCTCCCAATGACTTTCTATTCCCCTTTGGTTTCCTTTGGGTTCAGGGAAAGGTTTTAGATTTGTCTAGACATATTGAGTGAACATTTAGTAGTAACCATTCACCAGAAAACCATGTAGGTATAAGGATCCACATGGTTAGAGCACAATTTCCCAAACTATGCTGGCTAACCTTGCGGTTGTCCCAACTCTTTAAGTTTTGGGGTCTTTCTCTGTCGGCCCATATTGGTCAGTTAAGATGGTTGGTTCTTATGGTGGGGAGCCCATTTGTGTATCCTTGTACCATTAACTCACTTTTGTCCTTGGTCTTCGCTTGGAATTGGGTAGTCTCGTTCAGAGCTATATAACCACCTACATATTCCTTGGGTAAATGTTGGGATTGGAGAGTTCCCAATGGTTTAGTTATATCACAGTATGTGTAACCTTGTTTGATGTTCTTGTTTGTTTGGGTAAATTTCTTAAGCCTTGTTCAGATAGTGTTTGAGGGGGTTTCCTTTAGGATAAATTTGAATGTGATTGATCATTTTAGTAGAGAGGTGTATGTTTTGGTTGTGAAGTATTCCTTCATTAATTGATCATTGGAGGTGTTTTGGCCTTTGGGGGAAAAGCTTAGCAAAGGAGTCTATTTCTGCCTTTCGGTTGGGTTTGGGTTTTTTTTCTTTGTCCTTGATGTGGCCTTCCAAGGGCGGAAGGTTTTACAGTGGGGAGAATTGTCTCATCCGTAACTTTTTTATATATTCATATTTCATTTAATTTCCATTCCTTATTTTTTTGGGGGGGTTTACCACTCATTTTGGTGAAAATGGTGGGTTTTGAAAATTTAAGCCAAACCGCGAGCCCAATTCCAGATTTAAAAACTAATTTCGTTTCTTTTATAACTCCTTGAATTTTTACTATTTTATACCCATTACACTTCCTAATTGGCATACCCTTATATATTAAAATCACCATATACCTTTGGACCACATAAAAATCCAAAATCATGATGGATTTGGGTTTTTGTTTAAGGTAATGAGTCTGCCCGTAGGCCCATTTCCTACTTTAAATTGTTTTTTAAAATTTTCCATATCACATTCATTTTTTACTTTTTCCCCATTATTCCACCTCCCTTCCAAATTCAATGGCCCGAGGATCACCCAAATTATTGGTTTTGCAATTTTGGAGCTCAGGTGAACCACCAATTAGGGCGATCTTTCATACTATTTCTCAAATCGACCAGATTTGACGAGGTAAAATGTATCTTTCATAACTCCTTCAATTTTCATCCTTTTTCCCCCCATTTCAGTCCCCACATGTCCTAATATTACTCCTTAGAACCTCCATACCAGTTTTGGGTACTTGTAGATTCATATATTTATGTATTGGGGCTGATTTATTCAAGATATTTCACATAAGGGAATTCCTTCTTAGTTCCTTTTATCCTCTTTTAGTTTTATTTCCTCTTTCTTGAAGTTCCTCATATCCAGAAGTTGGGGTTAGATCCTAAGGTCTGATTTGGTATCTTTGGGGTCAATTTTTGGTGTTCTAGTTCTGTATTTATATTCCTTTTGGTGCGGCAGTGGTGCGCTTAAGGTTTCGCACCATGTTTTGAGGGTTTTAACTCAAAATGTAGGTGATTCCATGTGTAACCATTTTTTTATGCGTTAGATTTCTTGGTTTATTAATTTAGTATGTTTATAATCTGTTTTGTGTCGTTTGAGCACTGTTTTTGATGGATTTGGTTAAACATCTAATTTTTAGTCGTATTTTAGCTTGAAATTGGGTACATTAATGTGTGACTATTGGGGTAATGTTTGGGTTTAGTTTGTAACATATGAAAGTGATTTATTAGTCTTGAAAGGGTTTTCCAATTCTATTTTTTTAATTTATTATTGTCATGTGGGCCTTGAAAAGAGGTTTTTGAATGAGTTTAATGTGTAAAACTGTGTTGTACTTCTTGAAGGTGATTTATGAAAACGTGTTTTTTCATGTGTATCTTATTGGTATTATTTGATGTATTTTTATAACACTTGGGGGTGGTTTAATAATTGTTTTAGGGATAAAAGTTATGTTTTTTATTGGTATTGGTATGATTTTGGTTTTTAATGAGGGTTTTGAAATGTGTTTAGTGTGCAAACAATAGTTATACCTCTTGGGTTTGTTTTATAAAAATTGCAAATGATTTATTTGGTTAAACAACATTGGGAAAGGGTGTATATGTACTGTTTGGGTGATCTTGTTCACTTAATGTGGGTTTTTGAGTGGTAATCTGGTGATTTGAGATGTCAAACATTTTTAGAATATTTTATAAATTGCCGAAATGTTTTACTAAATTGTGTTTTGTGTACGAAACACGGGTGTGGGATGTTTCATGTGATTTTATTGATAAAAAGAATTGTGAAGGTGAGAGGGGTATTATGTGACATTTTTGTGGGCTGTTATGTGAGTTGAATATCTTATAATGGTTTTATAAAATTGTTTAAAGTATTTGTGGAAGTGTTAAAGAAATGTGAAAATTGTTGTAGGCAAATTTGGTGTAAGTTTGATTTCAAAATGCATTTGAATAAAAATTGGGATTTGTGACTTGTGTGATGTACAGGGGCTGGTTGGTTAATGTGTGATGTGGAAGTGATATTTTCATGTGAAAACTATATATCTTGGATTGTTGAACTTTTTTTAGCACAAAGGGAGAACCCGGGTATCTTGGTTGGTGGACGTGTACTAGTATGCTAGTGAATCCGTGGGGTTTGGCCTCAGTATCACATAGAAAGATTGACGCTTACAACTATAAATAAACTATGATGATGATGATTGGGGACCACTAGGTTATGGTTATGATCCCTACTAGTGGCTCGTGCATGAGAACAAATATTTTTTAGGGTTACTCTCACCGAGATACGAGGTACCTGGGACCCACTGGTAGCTAGTGCCTAGGGGTTATTTCCTATTACTTGTGCTCATTAGATCCTTTGTGCGTACCGTCGGTATACAGTATTGTTGGATGAAAAATTCAGTAGCTTTGTTATTTATTTTAAAATTGTAGGTCCTTTAAAATTATCCCACATGAAAATTGTTTTCATTTATTATTGCATCCTTTAGAAAATTGTAACAAGCATTTCTTATTTACAAAACATACAATGATTTTTGTCATGAAATGTTTATCACATGGAATCTATTCGAGGTGTTATCCTACTAGGCTTTTGATCACACCCTACTTACACCATTTGGTGTAAGTAGACTTTCTTATTTTATGTCACAAGTTTGGGTACAGGTTTTATGCCTTTGGTTTGGGTTTTTAGCGGTCCATCGGGACGCAGTGTCGTGGAGATGGCTTAAGGGCGGTGCCTATTTCCATGTGGACATTCTTGGGCTGTCTTTTATTGGGTTTTTACCTTTTTAATGGTGTTAAAACATTGTTTAAAATTGTGTAATTCATTTTTGAATTTTAGTAAAAGATGTTTTGGTTTGAAAAATCCAGATTTGATTTCTTGGATTGATTTGTTGTTTTAAGTATAAAAACTCAGGTAAATCATTCCCAATTTTCAGTTTTTGATACCCAGGAACTTGTACCAGCCCATGGGTATCGGGAACACCCTTCAGTACTTGCCATGGGTCAGGTCGGGTGCCAGTTTTGGCGGTGACCAATTTTGGTTCGTGACAAAATTGTATCAGAGGAGGTTCGCTCTATTTGAGTCATGTTATTTGGGAAATAGTCAGGATATTCTAGAGTTAAGATTGTCCGGACATGAAATTCAGATTATGGGTAGTATTCTTGATCACCACAACTCATGTCGGGATTCAAGTCGCCAGGAGAATTCGGGATTTATCTATGTCTTTTGGTTTTCTTGGTATGATGATGATTAGGGGAAATGAAAAGAGAGTTGGGTTAATGGTCTCAATGAGCTCGTAGGGTCTGGCAAGCCATGTGGAGCCAGGGATATTCCATAGAACACTCTCTGTGATGCTGATGTGAAGGGAATATGGCTGGCAACCATATGTCCAAGTCACCCACTAAAACTAGTTTCCTCTCGCATTGTTTTGTGCTTTAGTTTTGAAATCATGGAACTTTGGTTTTAAAGTGACTTGGTTTTACGAAGCATAAAGTTTTTGTGAAATGATTTTGAAATAAATAGGGAATGTTTTGATTTATGAAATGGTGGAACTGAATTTTCCGAATTATTTTGAAATGGAAAATAGTGTGCTTACACCTCTTTTGAAATCAGGAACCATATTGAAGTTGTTTTTCAAAAGTGTTTCCAATATAGTTTTCTAAACAATTAAAGGGTGTTTTAATGGGATGATATGTTTTCAAATTTATGTGAATAACTTGAAAGTGAGTTATTTTCTAAATATTTGTTTCCTTATGAATAGTTTTTTAAGATTTGAATTGATATTTTGATCTCATTTTTTTGCAGTTTTGAGAAAAAGGATAGATTGGTTGACCGTTTTGTTTTTGAAAATTGGAAAGAATATTCGTTTTAAACATTGGTATTTACATGAGTGACCACATGCATTGGGTTATATGGGATGATGGAAGGTTGATGGCATTACTGGATGAGTGTCGGGATGAATATGAGTAGGGTGCCTGGTGTGGCATAGAAACATGCATCTGTGAGGCCCATGGGGTACCATTGGTGGATACGCTAACTGCTGAACCATTAGTTTTCGAAGAAATGTTTTTAAAGAAAAACATGATGTCTTGATGAATTGTTTAGGATGGTGTATATTATGTGTTTCTGGAAAATATTGATGTTGTGGGATTTTTTGAGTCCAAGAACCCCTCCTGTTCGAACTCTGTTTTGGGTTTGTGTTTGGTCGGTAAGCTGGGTAGAAGGTCTGGTTAGTAGTCTCCTATGATATATTTTTTGGGAAACCTTTAAGGTGATTCCACTAATGAGTTTGGATCTGTTTTATGGCATGTTTTTACCAATGGACCAACTTGGTTGGGTCCTTGGGTTCTCTCATTAGATAAGGTACGCCCCCATTAAGGATTAGTGCACAACTGAAGTGAAACTCGGATTTTTTTTCCATTGGAAAATACTAAATTTGATCAATGTAAGGAATCTTTTCTTGAGTTTTGTAGAATGAGTCTACACCATTTAATTTCTTAGTTTTTCTTTCAGATCCTCTTATTTCAGAAGAGTGCTCGTGGATGGTTGAAAGAGACCTTAGTTTCTTAAGCTACCTGATTCATCGACGGTGAAAGTTGTCTGGGGTTGTGAGTATGGATAGTGTTTAAGAGGGCCTCCAAGTCCTTAGTAGTCTCTTCGAAGAAGGGGTTTATGTTAAACCACCAGTGTGGTAAATCTGGCCAAGAGAGCCTCTTATGTCCACTTTTTGGAATGTTGTTATGATTGGGGGTGTTATGTAAGGCCCCCTCCTTGTATTATTTCTATCAGTCACTTTGGTCATGTTCGGTGACGCGATGTTATGTCGCGTGCTAGTTTGATTGTAAAGGTGAAGTTGTACAATATTTTGTGAGTCTATTTTTTTAGAAGTGTTTCTCCTTTTGGGAGATCTCGACATCCTCTATTTTAGAAGAAGGTGGTTATATGTGTCCTTTATTTCTGTTGTTTCTCACCCGAAGAAACAAGGTGTGATGTGAGTACATCCTCTAAACCCTTATTTCAGTGACTTTTCAAGTTAGGGTAAAGTGAGTTCTGGAGTGTGTTATGTCTTGGTGAACGCATCTAGGATTGAGTGTAGTTGTTTGTATCATCGGAGGAAGAAATTCTATTTGGGTTTTTTCAAATTGTAACTGTGAGGCCGAAGATGCTTCAATCATTCCAGCTCCAGCAATAGGTCCTGAAGAGAAGATGCAACGTAGTCAGAGGAAATCCCAGTGTTGTTTTTAACCTTATACAACGAACTGTTCTCAGTATGAGATATGGGAATAGTTTAAATATTTGGTATTGTCATATTGCTTCTTTTGTTCCTATTCGGTGAAATGGGTGGAGGGCCTCATCCCCATGTTATCTCCCAATGACTTCCTTTTCCCCTTTGGTTTCCTTTGGGTTTAGGGGAAATGTTTTAGATTTGTATAGACATATTGAGTGAACATTTAGTAGTAACCATTCACAAGAAAACCATGTAGGTATAAGGATCCACATGGTTAGAGCACAGTTTCCCAAACTGCGCTGGATAACCGTGCGGTTTTCCACACTGTTAAAATTTTGGGGTTTTTTGTGTCAGGCCATATTGGTCAGTTAAGATGGTTGGTTCTTATGGTGGGGAGCCCATTTGTGTATCCTTGTACCATTAACTCACTTTTTTCATTGGTCTTGGCTTGGAAGTGGGTAGTCTTGTTCGGAGATATATAACCACCTACATCTTCCTTCGGTAAACATTGGGATTAAAGAGTTCCCAATGGTTTAGTTATATCACAGTAAGTGTAACCTTGTTTGATGTTCTTGTTTGGTTGGGTAAATTTCATGAGCCTTGTTCAGATAGTGTTTGAGGGGTTTTCTTTTAGGATAAATCTGAATGTGCTTGATCATTTCAGTAAAGAGTTGTATGTTTTGGTTGTGAAGTATTCCTTCCATAATTGATCAGTGGAGGTGTTTTGACCTTTGGGGGAAAATCTTAGCAAATGAATCCATTTCTTCCTTTTGGTTGGGTTTGGTTTTTTTTCTTCATCCTTGATGTATCTTTCTGAGGGAGGAAAGTTTTATGGTGGGGAGAATTGTCACACCAGTTACTTTTTTATATATTAATATTTCATTTAACTTCCATTCCAGATTTTTTGGGGGGGTTTACCACTCATTTTGGTGAAAATGGTGGGTTTTGAAAATTTGGGTCAAACCGTGAGCCCAATTCCAGATTTAAAAACTAATTTAGTTTCTTATATAACTCCTTCAATTTTTACTATTTTATACCCATTACACTTCCCAATTGGAATAACCTCATATATTAAAATCACCATATCCCTTTGGACAACATAGAAATCCAAAATCATGATGGAATTGGGTTTTTGATTAAGGTAATGGGCCTACACGTCGGCCCATTTCCTGCTTTAAATATTTTGTTTTAAATTTTCCATATCTCATTCATTGTTTACTTTTATCCCATGATACCAACTACCTCTCAAATCCAATAGCCCGAGGATCACCCCCATTATCGGTTTTGCAATTTTGGAGCTTATTTGTACCGCGAATTCGGGCGATCTTTCATACTCTTTCTCAAATCGACCAGATTTGATGAGGTAAAATATATCTTTCATAACTCCTTCAATTTTCATCCTTTTCCCCCCATTAAATTCCCCACATTACCTAATATGACTCCTTAGAACCTCCATACCAGTTTTGGGAACTTGGAGATTCATATTTGGGTGGATTTGGGCCGATTTCATCAAGATATTTCAAGTAAGGGAATTCCTTCTTGGTTCCTTCCATCCTCTTTTAGTTTTATTTCCTCTTTCTTGAAGTTCCTCATATCCAGAAGCTGGGGATCGATCTTAAGTTCTTATTTGGTATCTTTGGGGTCAATGTTTGGTGTTCTATGTCTGGATTTATATTCCTTGTGGTGCGGCGGTGGTGCGCTTAAGGTTTCGCACCAAGTTTTGAGGGTTTCGACTCAAAAGGTAGGTGATTCCATGTGTAACCATTTTTTGATGAGTTAGATTGCATGTTTTATTAATTTAGTATGTTTATAATCTGTTTTGTGTGGTTTGAGAACTTTTTTTGATGGATCTGGTTAAAAATTTAATTTTTAGTTGTATTTTAGCTTGAAATTTGGTACTTTTCATGTGTGACTATTGGGGTAATGTTTGGGTTTAGTTTTTAACATATGAAAGTGATTTATTAGTCTTGAAGGGGGATTCTAATTCTAGTTTGCTAATTGATTATTTTCATGTTGGCCTTGAAAAGAGGTTTTTGAATGAGTTTATGGTGTAAACCCGTGTTATACTTCTTGAAGGTGATTTATGAAAACGTGTGTTTTCATGTGTGTCTTTGTGGTATTATTTGATGTATTTTTATAACACTTGGGGTGGTTTAATAATTGTTTTAGGGATGAAATTTCTGTTTTTGATTTTTATTGGTATGATTTTGGTTTTTAATGAGGGTTTTGAAATGGTTTTAGTGTGCAAACAACGGTTATACCTCTTGGGTTTGTTTTATTAAAATTGCGAATGTTTTATTTGGTTAAACAAAGTTGGGAAAGGGTGTATATGTACTGTTTGGCTGATTCTGTTCACCTAATGTGGGTTTTTTAATGTAAAAGGGGTGATTTTAGATGTCAAACATTTTTAGAATGTTTTATAAATTGCCGAAATGTTTTACTAAATTGTGTTTTGTGTGAGAAACACGGGTGTGGGATGTTTCGTGTGAGTTTATTGATAAAAATAATTGTGAAGGTGAGAAGGGTATTATGTGACATTTTTGTGGACTGTTATGTGAGTTGAATATCTTGTAACAGTTTTATAAAATTTTTTAAAGTATTTGTTGAAGTGTTAAAGAAATGTGAAAATTGTTGTAGGCAATTTTGGTGTAAGTTTGATTTCAAAATGCATTTGAATGAAAAGTTGGATTTATGAATTGTGTGATATACAGGGGGCTGTTTCATTAATGAGTGATGTGGAAGTGATATTTTCATGTGAAAACTATATTTCTTGGATTTTTGAACTTGTTTGTGCACCAATGGAAAACCCGGGTATCTAGGTGGGTGGACGTTTACTAGTATGCTAGTGAATCTGTGGGGTTTGGCGTTAGTTTAACTTAGCAATATTGATGCTTAAAACTCTAAATAAACTATGATGAAGATGATTGGGGACCACTAGGTTATGGTTATAATCCCTACTAGTGGCTCGTGCATGAGAACGAATATTTTTTGTGGTTACTCTCACCGAGATACGAGGTACCTAGGACCCACTACTAGCTAGTTCCTAGGGGTTATTTCATATTACTTGTGCTCATTATATCCTTTGTACTTACCATCGGTATACGGTATTTTTGGATGGAAAATTCAGTATCTTTTTTATTTATTTTAAAAATTTTGGTCCTTTAAAATTAGCCCACATGAAAACTGTTTTCATTTATTATTGCATCCTTTAGAAAATGTAACAAGCATTTCTTATTTACAAAACTTGCAATTCTTTTTGTCATGAAATGTTTATCACATGAAATCTCTTAGAGGTGGTATCCTACTGGGATTTATCTCACACCCTACTTACACCTTTGGAGGTAAGTAGACTTTCTTATTTTATGTCATAGGTTTGGGTACAGGTTTTATGCCTCTGGTTCGGGTTTTTAGCGGTCCATCGTGATGCAGTGTCGTGGAGATGGCTTGAGGGCGGTGCCTCTTTCCCTGTGGAGGTTTTTGGGATGTCTTTTCATGTGTTTGTACCTTTGTAATGGTGTTAAAACATTCTTTAAAATTGTTTAATTCAGTTCATAATTTTATTAAAAGATGTTTTGGTTTGAAAAATCCAGATTTTATTTCTTAGATTCATTTTTTGTTTTAAGTATAAAAACTCGGGTAAATCGTTCCCAGTTTTCAGTTTTTGATACTCGGGCACTTGTGCCTGCCCGTGGGGATCGGAAATGCCCTTCGGGACTTGCCACGGGTCGTTCCATGACAGACAATGTCTTGAGAGGTTTGCGTAAATAGGTAGAGGTGGGGGCCTTTTATAAGAGGGAGGAGGGGCACTCTTGGAAAATCAAGAAATGTTACTTTATTTTAAAATGATTTTCGGATTTTAAAGGTCCCACATTGTTATATTTCAAGGATAAGGTGATAAGGCTTTGAAATATTCTCATCCAATAGGTTTTTTCCATGTGTAAGTATTAGATTTTACATTATCTTTTAATTTTATTTAAATCATTCATTAATGAGGTAATCACTGCATCATCATGGTGTCATAAATAAATTATTTTATTTAATGTCTAAAAATTATAGAAAAAAATAATATGATGTAGGAAATCTTTTTATATTTCCAATTAATATTTATAGTCTAATATAAAATTTACACAGACAAAACTAAAAATGTTTTACTAGGGTGATACATTCTTTAGTGATATTCTCATTTCTTTAAAAATAAAATGATAAAGTGTCACTTTCACCCAAAAGTGATTCCATGGGGTCCCAAAGTTTAGTACAACACATCCCATGGTCGTCCAGGACACAAAAAGTATCATTATGACACATTTTGGGGTTATTTTTTATTGTTATGATATTATTTTATTATCCTTTAACGACCCGATTACTAATTAATCACGATAATTAAAGATAGTTACCGTCGTTACTATTCATAATGTCCAAAAACAAAAGTGTATTAATTACATAATTTGGACCTTATGATTCCAAATATGGAATCCATTTTACCAAATTCCAATCACATAAATTTCAATAATTAATTTAAAAATAATTCATCTTGTCAAAACAAATAGCGGGGTTTTTTTAAGCAATATCTATAAAACGTTTGGCACTTGTTTATGTCCATTTTCAAAGTGAAAATTAATTCTAATGAACACCATTGAATAAAATTGTAAAAATATATTCTAATTACACTTTAAAACCAATTAAAAAGATAACCTAACTATATATTTAAATTAGATGAAAAAGCATTTTTGATGTAAAGTGCAGTATTTTTCACTATTCATTAAAAAAAGAACATTGTCAGAAAAATACCAAAAATTTAACCAAAGTAAATTTTAATGTCCCAATAAAAAATAATAAGTTTATTTTGAAAAATAGAGCTTATAAATTTTTCAAAAGTTATATTTAAAAAAGGTTCTCCATCAAAATGTGGTAAAACCATCTTTTAAAAATATTTGACTATTTATTCTTAAAATTGGATTCATATGGATTTTAAGCCTCTAACATTTATTGGATAAATGTAAAAATATTTAACCAACATATGTAATAATTTTGTAGTTATTTCTGTTCATTCCTGCCATTACAACGGCTAGGCCTTAACTATTATAATATTATTATATTATTAGTGTGCAACGTAAGATTTCAAAGAAACTCGTTGTTGCGTATTGGGTACGCCATCGAGCATAGCATTCCCTTTAAAGTAATATTATCATTTTACTCACAAATATTGATAAACATTAGAATTTAATATTATTTAATTACCTGGGATGTTGCAAGGGTACTTTAAATTGTCAAAGAGTTCTAATAAAAGTTTATTATCGACTTCACCGCGTTTGAGTCAAGACAATTTCCCTATAATTATTAGTGTAACTTAGAGTCAAGTGTTGAGAAAATATGATTAAAGGATTGGAGGATTTGGGAATCTACTCAATAGATAATTGAACCGCAAGTTAATGTATATGGAAAGATGAAATCCAACTTCAGTACATCTAAATAATTCAAAAAGTCATATGTCATTGCAATGGGAAGGGAAATTTAGATCCTTTATACTAGAACATTTAAGTGACTGGATATTTTAAATTTAATCATGAGGGTTTTTTGGATTTTACAAAATATTAGGAAACATGATTTAATTATTAATTATGACAGATTTAGAAATCAAGATAAAATACTAAATTTGATTTTATTTTTTAGATAAGGAAAAGTAAATTCACCACATCACTTTCTCTATGATCCCTTTTGGAGAAATTTAATCTCTTAATTATTGAAATTTCTTGGAGTGGGAGTGTTTTTTTTTCATCATACTACACAAAGAAAAGAGACTATATATGCAATAATCCATTATAACTAATCAACCTCTTTATAGAGAAAGTGATGGTGAGAATGATGAATATATGTGGAATATTCTAGATACATATGCTGTTAAATACATCATCATATCAGTTCATTCATGTGAAATGAAGTTTTAGAATAAGTACAAGGATGGATACACTATATTGAATTATCTCTGAGAACTTATGGAGATATGTGAGAAAACAATAAATGAGATTTTCACTACACTATATTAGTGTAAATTATAATATGGATTCCTATTTAGTGATTAGATACTCAAAATGATGAATTATATCGATTAATTAAAAAATTTAGGGTTTCATATTGATAAAAAATTATCCACAAATCTCTTTCTTTCTTCTCACCCTCCTAGATTCTCTATTTTCATTAAAATAATTAAATGAGAAATATATAGAAGTTCATCAATACTATTTTTACTATGGTTTTCTAAGTTGATAGGGATGCGTGTAAATTCCGTTATTTAATCCTTTTGGGGAATTAAGTGGATTAAAATGTTGAAAATGAAATGAAAATATTAAAGTAAGTTGTTTCTATTAAACATATATAAAAGAAACACAAGATTTGAAGGGAGATAAATAAACCGGAATATATTTGTTTTACCAGTGTCTACGACTATCCTCATGTTTATTCAGATGGATGCTAGAAACCCTTACCGCCTTCTTAGTGCCATGGTGGCTTTAAGTGCTATCCTAATTATTGTAATCGGGTTTTTAATTGGGATTTTTGGTTAGCTTAACTTCTTGTTCGATCAGTGTGAGTTGTAGCCACCGTGATGTTACCCATTTGAATAAAAGGAGCTTTCATTCATTTGATGTTATTTTATTATTATCATTTTATAAGATGTTTGTTTTTTCACTCAACGGGTGGCATTGAAAAACAACTTTTCATAACTCAAAACACAGTTTCTCGGGTCATTACAAGGTTCGACTGCTGACCGTGTTCAAAACACAGGACCTAACTCGAAGTGTTGTCCAAAGTCTTCCAGGGCATTGTCCCAGGATGGTAGGTGAGACAATTTGGCATGGGACCAGGCCGTTAGGGGGTCCCTTCAGACATGAAAGAGGATAGACATCCGAATGAAGGACACACAAAGCGTGGGGTGGAGTGATGGAACATTTTAATGGATTCCAGCACTCTTGTAATTATGACACTGTAAACATGGCATGAGGAATATTATGCTTGGAGCATAAGGCATATCTTGCATGGAGCAAGAATAATCCAATTATTAAATGAGTGGGAATTCTACAAGTTATAGTCATGTAGAGAGGACTATTTATAACGCCCCGACCCCAGCTACCCAGAGTCGGTGCATTAATTACATAACATTGGCATGATCACAAGAAAGATCAAATCCCGAAAGACCGATTGGTTTAGTAGCCTTGGAAACACTAGATATAATAATAAAGTTTTACATTACATTTCAAAGTGAAAAACTACTACAACAACAAAGTCTTCATATCCACACTATTAACCCCTCATAATATCCCTGCAAGTCATTCATAATTTACTTCTTCACTACCTGGGAAAAATAAAACATAGAAAAGGGGTGAGCTCAAATGCCCAGTAAGGATAACAATATAGAGGAAACTTTCATAAATAAAAATAAACATTTAAGGCAATGTATAACTAAAACAAAAGCCTTTTAAACTTGAACATTTAACATAGTATGGCATAAATAAAATGAAATAATGCCATTTACTTATTCACATGGATATTCTACTAATCGAATAATCACATGCAAAAATCAATAACCACTTTCATAATGTTGGAATGCATAATGCTAAACGTTAATTTCTTTGTCTAGGCCTCATCCCAAGACCTAGGGGTTACTTCTAACCGGAACCCAACCCGGAGTGCCTCTAATAACCGGACACCAACCCGGAGTGCCTCTAATAACCGGACACCAACCCGGAGTGCCTCTAATAACCGGACACCAACCCGGAGTGCCTCTAATAACCGGACACCAACCCGGAGGGCATACTTTTACCAGTCCCTAACCTGGAGGGCTTACTTTAACCAGTCCCCAACCTGGAGGGCTTACTTTTACCGGTCCCCAACCCGGAACATACTTGTTTAGCACATTCATCTGAAGAAAAGTTTGAAATATAACATAAACATTCGGGTTAAAACTAGCATACGAAATGTCAATAGTTTCACCATAAACTATGAATGGTATAAAAATAGCACATCCACAGTCAAACATATCACAAAAACTTCAATACAATATAGAAGTTTTGTATTATAATAAATCAACTTCAAATAATCTTAAAATCCATAAAAGGATGTTGACATAGATGAAATCAAAATTCTTTTAAAAGAAGTATCTCCTTTTATTTTGAAATCATTTAAGATCCATATAAAATAAAACATTTTCTTTGAAAATATTCTTATAAGCTTGTAAGGAAAGCTTCGACGATTTTATAACGGCGGAAAATAACCGCACCCGCCGTATAAGTTAAAAAAAACATTCTTATCTCAATTCTGTCGAAAAGGTTAAAAAGGACCTTGTTTTGAAAACGACGGAAAGATTCCTTTATAAACCTCTTATAAAAAGTCAAACAATGGTATAAATGACTTTAACCCATATTCTTGTAAATAGTAAAAATGTTTTGAAATACATTTCGAAGAAACATGGATGTGGATGATAAAGAGATCCCAGTAGATTATTACGTATAATACAACCTCGGATAATGAAGAGATTGTGAAATAACCCTTACCTTGTACTTTTCCTTGGTTGTGGTAGGTTAACCTCCTGTATAATGGTGAAATAATTGTTATTAAATTATACAAGAATCATATACATTAATATGATATCATATATGATCTTTTAATATTGATTTGATAATAATATCTTAGTATTATCGTTGTTTCGGGTGTTAACTTACTTGTTTTCTTTCATATGTTTTGTTACGTAAGACATGTTTGTAAAGGATAGGTTGTATATTATTCATATCCAGAATGATATCAAGTCCTTAAACATCATTTTTAAATCATAAAATGATAATTACGCTTTAATGGTTACGATGGAGAATGAATCTCATCGCGTTCGTGGAGACGGTAGTCCGTACGTACGCACGAGCGACAATATCATTCTTTTGATATTAAAATAATATATAAATGGATGGTATATCATATATACAGAATCATTAACATGTTATATTTATTATTTACATGAGTTACACATCATTATTATACCCATCCAAATAATATTATATTGAATAACAATTACACCACGACGTGGAGACGGTAAGCCGTACGTACGCACGTATGGTGACATGTTATTCAAAGGGTGGATAGAATACTGAATATGATTGTACCATATTTATAATAACATCACAGTATATGTGAGATACTGGAGTTATTATTTCAGAATGGTAAGAACAAAGGAAGAAGAAGTGGAAGAAGAAATGAACTTAGAAAAGGGTGGTGAAATCATTACCTCTTCTTCGGGTTCTTCCTTTTGATTTGATCAAAAGGGCTCCTTAGGTTGGCTTTCTGATCAAACTAAGGCCCCTAGGTTGTAGTGAGGGATGTTGGGAGAGTATTTGGGCAGAGTTTGGCCGATCCAAAAGGCTTTAGAGGTGTCAAGAAATGAGAAGGAGGAGTGCCCTTTTATAAGAGGGGTGAGGGGCACCTTTGGAAAAGCTAGAAATATTAATTTATAATAAATTCATATTCGGTTTATAAAGGCTCCAAAGTTGACTATTCAAAGGATGAGGTGGGGATAGGTCGAAAACAACTCATCCAATAGAATTTAGACAGGTTTGGGTACTTATATTAACCTTATCTTTAAGTATTAACTCTAAGTTAATTAGTTTCACTTTTACAATGTCTCTTTGTATTTTTATATATTATGGTTAATAAACTTACTATATACATCCAAGCGACCCCCAAGTGGTCCATTAATGATTAACCTATCATAATATAAGTCTCTTGGCCGAACCTTAGATTTTTAGGAATTTAATATCAATTAATAATATAATATTTGTTTTAAGAACTCTTTTATGTCAATTTTGACACTATTCAATAGTTGATTTTTGTGAAACTCATAACAGATTGATTACTTCGAACAAAGTCCATTAAATCAATCCTAATATATCATATTATCCTAGAAAATTAGTTTAATTCATTAAAAGGTTCATATTATATTTATTTGGGTATTTATAATATCAATTATGTTAATTTTTCACTATTATAGTAATTACTACATCATCATTGTGTCATAAATAAAATAACTTATTTAATGTCTAAAAATTATAAATAAAATATCATTATGTAAGAAATCCTTTTAGCTTTCTAATGAATATTTATAATCTAAAATCCAACATATATAACCCTATGTAAAAATTGTTGTTCTAAAAGATATATGCTTGTGTCATTTTTGTACTCATTTTAACTAAATTAAAATAAAGTGTCATTATCACTTACAAGTGGATCCATGGGGTCCCAAAATTGACACAAAGATGCCCATGGTCGACCATCTATCAACCAATAGGGTTAAGACACGTTTTTAGGGTAATTTAGTATTATTATAATATTATTTTTTAACCCTTATTTACCGGATTTACCCTTTAACCATGGTAAATAAAATATTTACCGCAGTAATTATTCAAAATGTCTAAAAATAAAAGTTATCTATTTACACAATTTGAACATCCTGATTCCAAATATGGAATCCATTTTCCTAAATTCAAAACACAGAAGTGGCAGAAATTAATTTAAAATTAATTCCCGCTGTCAAAACAAAAAGCGTGTTTTTAAGAGATAATAACTATCAAAAGATTGACACTTGTTTATGTTCGGTTTAATTGTAAAATTATGTCCAATGACCAACATTATATTAAATGGTAAAAATATATTCTAAATATACTTTAAAACCACTCAAATTCATAATTTATCACTATTAATTATTTTTATTAAAAAAGTTTTTTTTAATTAAAACTTAGTAATTTTCACTATTCATCAAAATATGAAAGTTATCTAAAATGTACCAAAATTTCACCTTAGGCTAAATTCGATATTCCGAATCCAAAAATGAAGTCCATTTCAAAATATAAAATATATATAATTTCAAAATTTAGGTATTATTATTCATAACGGCTAGTTTGATCGGTTGTGGTGTGTGTTAAAACTCGACGTTGCGTACAACACACGCTACTATTTTATTCAAAGGAAAGCGTACCGTGGAAGCTTGGGATGTTTCATTTTAAATTTTTTGATGTCTCCATTTAGTCAAAAAGTTTAAAATATTGTATTTAAAAAGGTTTCACTATCAAAAGTTGATAAAAGTGCAATACTGAAAATGAATCTGTTCTTGCATTATGACTAAGAAACTCATAATATGGATTCTAAAATTATAAGGATTATATAAAGTTAAAAATATAGTTAATGATATTCATGACCTCTCTTAATGGCTTTTTTTTTGGTAAGTCATGGTGCAATTGAACTCGGTGTTGCGTGTAGTGCAAGTTATTGAATTATTTTGAAGAAATAACACACTATGAAATCTTGGGGTGTTACATTCTCCCCTCCTTCAATAAATTGCGTCCTCGCAATTTGAAATTGTTCTTCGAAAATAAAAGGTTGAAAATAGATAATATATTTGTGGGCAAACCCACATCGGAAATTGGGTTACTAAAATTTAGTCTTAATATGAGGAAAAGAGAAATGAAAGGGTCACCACCAAATTATGATCTTGATTAGGAGAACATTGGTGGCAATTAGAGACATATAATTGGAGGAAAAACGTAAATATTTATAGGTAGTGATTGAGGTCATAAATCACAAACAAGTGTATAATTGAGATACATAAACTCATCAATCTATGATGATTTGAAGTACCATCGGTTCAACAGAATATAGGGTATTGGGATAACACATTTTTGACGTTTCAAAATATCTTAGTTGAAATCCCACATCGAAAAATGAATTAACGAGGCCTCTATTTAAAATAAAGAGTCGAAAGTATGAAGATTACCGAAAATAACACATACTAGGGTTCCATGTAGGAAAATATGGATATGGAAGAAAAATATAACCATCAATTATCTGATGGAGAGTGGTAGAGAACATGGCTATGAAAAGGCCAACAATCCCAAAGCCATAAATTAGTGATGATTTAAGGTACCATCTAGGAAAACATTTTTGTTCTAAGTTGCTTTTCTTAATATTGAGGAATTTATTTATGAGATTTTCTAAGATCATAAGGAGATATACTTACTTTATAATTAGAGTTTTATCCATTAATAAATTTCTACCACAAACTCATCTTTCACTCTAAAAGATAATAGAATTTAAAAAAAAAATTCTATTTACACTATTCGTATAGGGTTCCAAAATAAACGAATTTATAATTCATCTACAAGATCTTTTAATAAAAACTACATTATTTAGTCCAGGACATCTCGTGGGCCAGTGGTAGGTGATACACCCTTGTCGCCCTTCGGTTGCGGGTTCAAGTCTCGCAGCCTTGCCGGACGCGACGGGTTGCCGCCCGACCTCCGGGTTGTCCTTTTATGGCAATCCAAAATAATCCAAACTAGAATTATCCAAAATACTTCTGTCCAAACTCACAGTCTAACATTTATAAGGAAGGTAAACATAATATAGATCCTTTTTACCCCGTAATAGCATATGAATACCTTCATCATGTATTACCATATTCCTTATTGATTACATTCATGCTCCCTTATTCCATATAGAATGCTGGATATACTTCATTAATCCAAAAATGTTCTAAACCCCAACAATGATGGAATATACAAATCATTAATCAGTTCCAAGGTAGTCAAGAATATCCAATATAATTTATCAAAAACAATCACATATTATTCCAAAATCACTACCTCAGTATCAGAACTATATTATGATTTATCATTCTCTCAACCATATATTTTCCAAAAATTTATCCTGCTATTGAGTCACTTTTCTTTGTTCCACACAATCTCAAGTCCTTAATGAAATAGTACTGCAGTACAATCCTTATATACTCCATAATTATTATAACAAGTACATTGTTGATACAACACTCAATTGATATAATCAACATAATAACTCTAATCATTCCTCTTCATCTGTGGTAGTATCATAACTTGATTATTATCCAATAGCATCATTTGCGGCATAGTCTGATGACTGGGACATAGGTTCGCGTAGTGTCCAAACTCCTTGCAAATGAAGCATTGTACATTTGAAACCATTTTCTTACCCTTGCAGTCATGTACTTTGTGCCCTTTTCCTCCACACTTATAACAAACTCCCATTCCTTTCAGGCAAGTTCCAGGGTGTTTCTTTCCACAGTTACCACATATGGGAAAATTCTTCTTTTCCCTCTTCCTTTTATCCATCTTTCTCTCTTCTATCCTTTTCTTCTCTTGATTCCCTTCAAAGCCATAGGACTCAGTAAACTCTTTACTTATCTTATCAACACATGATATTATTCCTTCATATGATGATAATACATGGGAGACTATTTCTCTTATCAATTCTAGCTTAAGACCATGAAAGATATGATCCTTCCTTCTCTTTGAATCATGTGTATTTCTGGAGTTCTCATTCCTTCTACTGGGCGTCATTTCTAAACAATGGCATAAACTAGATCAGTTTATGAATCAAAATACATAATCCCATACTTATAAAACACTTAACATAAATTGAACTATCTATGGATATAATCCATAATCATAAATATGTTTTCTTTGAGGAAGTATATACTCATAAACCCTTCATAATGATTTGTAAAGAAAGTGAGAGTTATCCTAAGCATATCCCCCGGGAGTGTCGTAACCAAGAGTGCAGCAAGGCCCGTTGTCGTGCACCAGTTCCCGTTCGAGTCTAGCTCAAAGCGGTGTTTTCGGGTTTTACCCCTAGGTACATCTGTGCCAGAGCCGCATCTACCTGCTCGTATCCAGACAGGGATGTATTGCTCGGAAAACTCACAAAGTCTCTACAATACCAAAATTCTAGGAAGTTCTTCTATACTAATCCTCAAAGTTCATCTTAGGTCTATGTGCTCTAATCAGAGTTTATCTAAATCTAGCTTCCAAGGTTTGTACTAAACTTCCTCTGATACCAACTGTAACGCCCCGACCCCATCTACCCAGAGTCGGTGCATTAATTACATAACATTGGCATGATCACAAGAAAGATCAAATCCCGAAAGACCGATTGGTTTAGTAGCCTTGGAAACACTAGATATAATAATAAAGTTTTACATTACATTTCAAAGTGAAAAACTACTACAACAACAAAGTCTTCATATCCACACTATTAACCCCTCATAATATCCCTGCAAGTCATTCATAATTTACTTCTTCACTACCTGGGAAAAATAAAACATAGAAAAGGGGTGAGCTCAAATGCCCAGTAAGGATAACAATATAGAGGAAACTTTCATAAATAAAAATAAACATTTAAGGCAATGTATAACTAAAACAAAAGCCTTTTAAACTTGAACATTTAACATAGTATGGCATAAATAAAATGAAATAATGCCATTTACTTATTCACATGGATATTCTACTAATCGAATAATCACATGCAAAAATCAATAACCACTTTCATAATGTTGGAATGCATAATGCTAAACGTTAATTTCTTTGTCTAGGCCTCATCCCAAGACCTAGGGGTTACTTCTAACCGGAACCCAACCCGGAGTGCCTCTAATAACCGGACACCAACCCGGAGTGCCTCTAATAACCGGACACCAACCCGGAGTGCCTCTAATAACCGGACACCAACCCGGAGTGCCTCTAATAACCGGACACCAACCCGGAGGGCATACTTTTACCAGTCCCTAACCTGGAGGGCTTACTTTAACCAGTCCCCAACCTGGAGGGCTTACTTTTACCGGTCCCCAACCCGGAACATACTTGTTTAGCACATTCATCTGAAGAAAAGTTTGAAATATAACATAAACATTCGGGTTAAAACTAGCATACGAAATGTCAATAGTTTCACCATAAACTATGAATGGTATAAAAATAGCACATCCACAGTCAAACATATCACAAAAACTTCAATACAATATAGAAGTTTTGTATTATAATAAATCAACTTCAAATAATCTTAAAATCCATCAAAGGATGTTGACATAGATGAAATCAAAATTCTTTTAAAAGAAGTATCTCCTTTTATTTTGAAATCATTTAAGATCCATATAAAATAAAACATTTTCTTTGAAAATATTCTTATAAGCTTGTAAGGAAAGCTTCGACGATTTTATAACGGCGGAAAATAACCGCACCCGCCGTATAAGTTAAAAAAAACATTCTTATCTCAATTCTGTCGAAAAGGTTAAAAAGGACCTTGTTTTGAAAACGACGGAAAGATTCCTTTATAAACCTCTTATAAAAAGTCAAACAATGGTATAAATGACTTTAACCCATATTCTTGTAAATAGTAAAAATGTTTTGAAATACATTTCTAAGAAACATGGATGTGGATGATAAAGAGATCCCAGTAGATTATTACGTATAATACAACCTCGGATAATGAAGAGATTGTGAAATAACCCTTACCTTGTACTTTTCCTTGGTTGTGGTAGGTTAACCTCCTGTATAATGGTGAAATAATTGTTATTAAATTATACAAGAATCATATACATTAATATGATATCATATATGATCTTTTAATATTGATTTGATAATAATATCTTAGTATTATCGTTGTTTCGGGTGTTAACTTACTTGTTTTCTTTCATATGTTTTGTTACGTAAGACATGTTTGTAAAGGATAGGTTGTATATTATTCATATCCAGAATGATATCAAGTCCTTAAACATCATTTTTAAATCATAAAATGATAATTACGCTTTAATGGTTACGATGGAGAATGAATCTCATCGCGTTCGTGGAGACGGTAGTCCGTACGTACGCACGAGCGACAATATCATTCTTTTGATATTAAAAATAATATATAAATGGATGGTATATCATATATACAGAATCATTAACATGTTATATTTATTATTTACATGAGTTACACATCATTATTATACCCATCCAAATAATATTATATTGAATAACAATTACACCACGACGTGGAGACGGTAAGCCGTACGTACGCACGTATGGTGACATGTTATTCAAAGGGTGGATAGAATACTGAATATGATTGTACCATATTTATAATAACATCAAAGTATATGTGAGATACTGGAGTTATTATTTCAGAATGGTAAGAACAAAGGAAGAAGAAGTGGAAGAAGAAATGAACTTAGAAAAGGGTGGTGAAATCATTACCTCTTCTTCGGGTTCTTCCTTTTGATTTGATCAAAAGGGCTCCTTAGGTTGGCTTTCTGATCAAACTAAGGCCCCTAGGTTGTAGTGAGGGATGTTGGGAGAGTATTGGGGCAGAGTTTGGCCGAACCAAAAGGCTTTAGAGGTGTCAAGAAATGAGAAGGAGGAGTGCCCTTTTATAAGAGGGGTGAGGGGCACCTTTGGAAAAGCTAGAAATATTAATTTATAATAAATTCATATTCGGTTTCTAAAGGCTCCAAAGTTGACTATTCAAAGGATGAGGTGGGGATAGGTCGAAAACAACTCATCCAATAGAATTTAGACAGGTTTGGGTACTTATATTAACCTTATCTTTAAGTATTAACTCTAAGTTAATTAGTTTCACTTTTACAATGTCTCTTTGTATTTTTATATATTATGGTTAATAAACTTACTATATACATCCAAGCGACCCCCAAGTGGTCCATAAATGATTAACCTATCATAATATAAGTCTCTTGGCCGAACCGTAGATTTTTAGGAATTTAATATCAATTAATAATATAATATTTGTTTTAAGAACTCTTTTATGTCAATTTTGACACTATTCAATAGTTGATTTTTGTGAAACTCATAACAGATTGATTACTTCGAACAAAGTCCATTAAATCAATCCTAATATATCATATTATCCTAGAAAATTAGTTTAATTCATTAAAAGGTTCATATTATATTTATTTGGGTATTTATAATATCAATTATGTTAATTTTTCACTATTATAGTAATTACTGCATAATCATTGTGTCATAAATAAAATAACTTATTTAATGTCTAAAAATTATAAATAAAATATCATTATGTAGAAAAGCTTTTTAGCTTTCTAATGAATATTTATAATCTAAAATCCAACATATATAACCCTATGTAAAAATTGTTGTTCTAAAAGATATATGCTTGTGTCATTTTTGTACTCATTTTAACTAAATTAAAATAAAGTGTCATTATCACTTACAAGTGGATCCATGGGGTCCCAAAATTGACACAAAGATGCCCATGGTCGACCATCTATCAACCAATAGGGTTAAGACACGTTTTTAGGGTAATTTAGTATTATTATAATATTATTTTTTAACCCTTATTTACCGGATTTACCCTTTAACGATGGTAAATAAAATATTTACCGCAGTAATTATTCAAAATGTCTAAAAATAAAAGTTATCTATTTACAGAATTTGAACATCCTGATTCCAAATATGGAATCCATTTTCCTAAATTCAAAACACAGAAGTGGCAGAAATTAATTTAAAATTAATTCCCGCTGTCAAAACAAAAAGCGTGTTTTTAAGAGATAATAACTATCAAAAGATTGACACTTGTTTATGTTCGGTTTAATTGTAAAATTATGTCCAATGACCAACATTATATTAAATGGTAAAAATATATTCTAAATATACTTTAAAACCACTCAAATTCATAATTTATCACTATTAATTATTTTTATTAAAAAAGTTGTTTTTAATTAAAACTTAGTAATTTTCACTATTCATCAAAATATGAAAGTTATCTGAAATGTACCAAAATTTCACCTTAGGCTAAATTCGATATTCCGAATCCAAAAATGAAGTCCATTTCAAAATATAAAATATATATAATTTCAAAATTTAGGTATTATTATTCATAACGGCTAGTTTGATCGGTTGTGGTGTGTGTTAAAACTCGACGTTGCGTACAACACACGCTACTGTTTTATTCAAAGGAAAGCGTACCGTGGAAGCTTGGGATGTTTCATTTTAAATTTTTTGATGTCTCCATTTAGTCAAAAAGTTTAAAATATTGTATTTAAAAAGGTTTCACTATCAAAAGTTGATAAAAGTGCAATACTGAAAATGAATCTGTTCTTGCATTATGACTAAGAAACTCATAATATGGATTCTAAAATTATAAGGATTATATAAAGTTAAAAATATAGTTAATGATATTCATGACCTCTATTAATGGCTTTTTTTTTGGTAAGTCATGGTGCAATTGAACTCGGTGTTGCGTGTAGTGCAAGTTATTGAATTATTTTGAAGAAATAACACACTATGAAATCTTGGGGTGTTACACTATTTCCATATAGTTTAATGTCACATGGGTAGGACGAGGGCCATGCAGTTTAACGTCATGTGGTCAGGATGAGTAGGTAAGAGATACCTAGCAATGGTTGGTGTGGGACTTATACAAGGGCGGCCCTTTCGGAATGATCCTAGAAAAAGGTGCTAGGTAATGGGGTTATAGGAGAGTCATGAGGAGTAGCTCAACTCATGACATGTATTGGACGGATGTTGGAGTGGAATAAGGGTGCAATGGAAAATAGTGTTGACCCGGCGTGAAACGTTCACGGTGCAACTCTCCATTTTTCATGGGGTCAGTGATGGTAGCGAAGGGACCAGCCCAGAGTGCGGGGACTACAGCCCGGCACTAACCCTGAGTGGGGGTGCGAGGGCGCAGCCCCCACGGTATGGACCAACAAGTGAATGGGTTTTGTCACATGGGGGTTGGCCGCAGAGGAGGCGGGCCGCGTAGAAGCTGTCCGCCTAGGATGTCCATGAAGGAAATGGCTGCTAAGGAACGGCCGCATTTGGTTCGCTGATTTTTTTGTTCCGTGAAATGTGTCTATGGAGGATCTGACCACGAGGAAGAAAACCGCAAAGGAACAGGCCGCAAAAAAATCTCTCTGAGAAGGATGGCCGCGGTGGAGATGGTCTTCTGTGAAGTGTGTCCGTGGATGAGATGGCCGCGAAGTAAATGGTCACGAAGGGTGTCTGCAAAGGGGCTGGCGCCCGTCCTACTTCGCGCCCATGAAGGGGTTCTCGCCTCCATTTTGTGAACAACACTGGTCAGAAGAGGGGGTGGTCGCGAAGGAGATGGCCGCATGTGGTTCACGGTTTGGTTTCTACTCTATGCGGAAGAGTGAATCCGCGGATGATATGGGGTCCGCGGATGGTTGCGTAACTTTACCGCTGGGAGCAATTTCTCCAGCGTCTCCCCACGGGTTTTCACCCATCCTTCCTCCCTTTTTGTGGTGCCCCTCGGTGACAATTTATATAGTCACGAATAGGATATATCGACGGGCACACGACACTTTATGAGGAATCCCATGAAGAAATCCTCGCCCGCATATGACTTGGTCAATCAACATTTATGGAACTGAGTTTTGCAGAATTACTCTGTGGCCATGCACCACTCCTCCTCTATTCCACAAACGGTGAAGTTCACAGCCTCATACACCTTCCTTATCCATTTCTCGAACGACGGTGTGTGTGGAATGGTCCGGTTGGCGCGGTTCTCAACAGTGGAATGGGCTGGCTTCATCAGCGGTCTTCCAGGTCCACGCTCGTGTAGGTGCTCCGCCCCCATTTTGTGAATGACAGCGTCTGCGGGAGGGGTGGTTCACCGAACTGGCCACGTACTGTGACTGGGAGCTACTACGTGGACTGGTACAGTCCTTTCCCAAGTCTTGGGGTAGTTGGATTTCCCCCTTGTGGAATTTTCATAACCCTACAAATGCGCCCCATCAGAATGGGGTCCGATCGGAATTAAGAGGAGGCTATTCTTATGTAGAGTGGACCTGAAAATCGATGAGTGATTGGAAAATGATCTAAATTTTTCCTGAGCCAAGGGACTTAGCGAGAATAGTTTTACTATTTCTAGGGTTTTCTCAAAAAACCCCACAAACTTTTCATATTTTCTGTTAATACCCTAATTTTTTCTGGGCCCATTTGGTGTGGACCCAGCGGGTATGGCCCGACATTTTCTTAGGCCGCCCTTTTTGGGTTTTTGGCCTAACAGGTTTTGCGCCTTTTTTTTTGCGAGCAGTTTAAGGACCCGCCGACAAGAACATTATTATTGATGTTTTAGGTCGAACAGATTTGACTAGGTATGGTGGGGCGAGGGCCCTGATGAGGTTTGATTGATTAAAAGATGTCTCAATATCCTCCAGACACATGTGGGTGGAACATGTTTATATTTGAACAACATGTGGGGAATGTCTCAAGTCATGGGATTCATGTTGGCGTACAGAGGTAGGAAGAGCATCGCATAAGGAAATATTGCCTTTGGTAGACAAGCCAGGAGCTATCAATATGCAGAGCCGATGAGGGCATGGTATGCATAGTCGTGCAAAGGTGTCCTTAAGTCATTGACTCCTCATTTCGGATGTCCTAAGGACTTCATGGGAATCTGGATTATGGAAACCACCATGGGTGGCTTAAGGAATTATGAAAACCACCGAGGGTGGTTCGGAATGGGTGTGTGACGTCTGAAAGGTTTTGAGAACATCTATATCAATCGAGAGTGTGGACTCAGGGTCTTTGTCCTACACATTTATCAAGTGTAAAAGAGGGTTAGAGCTTGTCGTAGTTTAAAGCCATGCATCTGGTACATTATCAAGAATGGTACGAATTCTATTAGTTCTTGGTAACCTCGCCAGAGATGTTCCACCATATTCAGGCAGGGTTGTGAAAGAGGTTGGTAAACTATATCTCATAGGGTTTCCAAATTTTGGGATGGACATGGGGGATCAAAGGAAAAAGGGTTTACAGAGAGAAGCATTACCTAAAAAAATCATTCCTTTGGTAGAAGGGCCAGGGGCTGTCAATATGCAGAGCCACTGAGTGAATGGTATGCATAGTCATGCAAAGGTGTCCTTCGGTCAATGATTGCATTCTCCTGATAGTCGATCAACTTCTGGGAAGTTGAAATTCGGGACCACCGTGGGTGGTTTATGAGATCTCGGTTTTTTCTAAGTATAGAGTATAGTTCATGAGGAGAGGGTGCCTGGATACGGGAGAAAAATCTATGCTAAATTTCCCGAGAATGGGTGAAGTCATCCCTTCTCACACTGGTGTGAGATGGTGGTTTGCGCAGGTCTGACCTGTGCACTGAGGGACAGAGAAAAGCCTTCATTCCTTACTGAACCTACGATGGGTTTGAACAGGCAGTTTAACATCATGCAGAAAAGACGAGGAGCATTATTCAAGGATGTCGTGCATTTTAATGTCATGCAGCGAGGACGGGGGCATCATTAAAGGATGCTATGCAGTTTAGCGTCATGCAGCAAGGATGGGGGGCATTATTTTAAACCAGTGAAAATTCTTGTAGTTGTAGGCATTTCCCTGTATGTTTAATTCTTAGTCTTTGAAGCTTTATGCCAAGCGGCCAAGACGTTCTGTGCAGTTTAACATCATGTGGTAAAGACGTAGTTGCAAAGGCTACTCTTGATCAGTATGTAACTGGGCTTGAACACCTCGGCATTCCCAGGATGTGGAGAGGGGTTGATGGTGTAAATTGTGGTTCTGGGGCTTCTTGGATCAGGAGAAATGATATGAGGGCTCTGAGTCCGGAAAGCGTACAGAGCTAGGAAGAGTGTTTCCTGAGGAAATATTTCCATTGATAGACGATCCAAGGGATATCAATATACAGAGCCACTGAGGGCATGGTATGCATAGTCATGCAAAGGTGTCCATGGGTCGATAACCTTCCACTTCCAATGGTCGTTAATGGTTATGAGGATCTGAAATTGTCTAAGCCACGAAGTCTGTCATTTGGTAAGAGAATGTCTGGACATGTTGGGCATATTCGGCCTTAGTTGCTATTAAAGCTTAGAGAGCTCCCCTCTCTAATTTATCTTGTGTGCGGGGGTGTAACTTCACTCCATGCAGTTTAACATCGTGCGGTAAGGATGAAGTACTCCTAGTATAGCGGTCATAGAGCTCGGACCATTAGGTGACTATTGATGCAGTCACTAGAAGGATAACTAAGTTACCATGATCTAAAATACTCTGAACAGGGTGGGGGTGAAGGTTGTAAACTGAAACTCTGAGTTTTCCCAGATCAGGAGAGGTTGTGTGGGGACTCTGAGGCCGGTAAGCGTATGGAGCTAGGAAGATTACCACAAGAGGAAATATTTCCTTTGATAGATGAGCCAGGGGGTATTAATATGAATAGCCGCTGCGGGAATGGTATGAAAAGTCATGCAAAGGTGTCCCCGGTTCGATGACTTTCCACTTTCAATGGCCATGAATGATTATTAAAACCCGAGATTGATCACAGTACAGAGTTTGGCATGTGGGGATACTGTTGTCCTAGCATACAATAAATATCTTTACTATAATTGTCCATTGAGTCAAAGTAGCTGAGTCATGGCTTGATGTTCGATGATGAAATTCATCATGTGAACCACGGGCGGATACATAGGCTAACCGGGTAGGGATACCCTGACAACGTTTGAATAAGAAAAGGGGGACGAATTTGTAAACCACTGCGCCATAAATTTCTGGATCGGGTGGTATGATATGGGGGCTCTAAGGCCAGTAATCATATGGAGCTAGGAAGAGTATCACCTGAGGAAATATTTCCTTTGGTAGACGGGCCAGGGAATATCAATATGCAGATCCACTAAGGGAATGGTATGCATAGTCATGCAAAGGTGTCCACGGGTTGATCACTTTCCACTTCCAATGTCCATGAATGGTAATGAAGATCCATAATTATCTGGGTCTTGGAGTCTGGTGTATGGAGGGGATGCATCCAAATTCACAAAGAGTATTTTCATCTCGTTTCGCCATATATCTTGGGTGAGTTGCGACGATGTCTGGGCAGTTTAACGTCGTGTGGTGAGGACGTGATCCGTGCAGTTTAACGTCAAGCGGTGAGGACGAAGAGTACACCCCATGCGGGTCTGGTCCGTACACAGGGGAAAAGGGAATTTTTATCTCCTTATCCGTGTATTTTAACATCATGCAGTAAGGACGAGGAGTACACCCCGTGCAGGTCTAGTCCATACACGGGGGGGGAGAGAGATTTTTTTTTAACGAATGGGCCAGGATACAGAGTCCAGGAGTCACTACATATCATGTGAGGGCAGGAATCAATCCTCACGTAGTTATTTTAAAGTAGTAAACCTCATGCAGGTCTGGTCCATACACGGGGGGAAAGTGGCATTTTTGAAAACTCTTGTTTGAGGGGTGGTTGGGCCAGGATGGGGAATCCTTGTGTCACTATTTATCCTGTAAGGGCAGGAATCAAGTTGTACATAGTTCTCTGCAAAATACACCTTGTGCAGGTATGGTCCATACAAAGGGGGAAGGGGAATTTTTAACTTTTATTTGAGAGTGGTTGGGCCAGGGTTGGAGATCCCAGTGTCTCTACGTATCCTACGAAGGTAGAAATCATGTTGTATACAGTTCTATTAAAGACAATACTCCCCATGTAGGTCTAGTCCGTACACGGGGGGGGAGGGAATTTTTAAAAATTCTTGTCTGTGCAGTTTAACATCGTGTGGTGAGGACGAAATACTATTAGTTTAGGGTCATATAGTTTGGACCGTTGGGTGCTTGGAAGTTTAACGTATTGCAGATCAGAAGATAACTGCTTTTAGTTATGTCGGTGAGGATGGAATACTCTTAGTTTAAGGTCAGAGAGTTTGGGCCTTTGGGTGCTTGGCAGTTTAATGTCTTGCAGCTCGGATGATAACTGATTTTAGTTATATTGTTGAGGACGGAATACTCTTAGTTTAAGGTCATAGAGTTTGGACCATAGGGTTCTTGGCAATTTAGCATCTTGTATCTCGCATGATAACTGCTTTTAGTTATGCCGGTGAGGACAGAATAATATTAGTTTAGGGTCATAGAGTTTGGACCATTGGGTTCTTGGCAGTTTAACATCTTGCAGCTCGGACAATAACTGCTTTTAGTTATGTCAGTGATGATGGAATACTCTTAGTTTATGGTTATAGAGTTTGGACCATGGGGTGCTTGGCATTTTGATGTCTTGCAGCTCAAACGATCACTGCTTTTAGTTATTATGAGAAATACTTCTTCATGAATATCGCATTTGTAGGAGTGGTGGTGAATTTCCTGTCCATGGAGATCAGGGCATATGCTCTGTTGGAGTAGACCTTATGTATAACATATGGCCCCTCCCACTTGGGCTCCATCTTTGGAGTTTTCTTTCCGGGTGTCATCGGGGTCAGGAGGACCAACACCAATTCTCTTTATAAGAAGGAATGAAGATGGACCTTTTTATAGAAGGCTCGTGTCATCCGGTTTTGATATACTTCCAGATGGTACAAAGTTTTCAACTGCTTCTCGTCCAGCTGTTCCAATTCACCTAGGCATTTTTCTGATTGCTCATAATTGGATAACTGATCGCAAACGGCAATGCGAAGTGAGGGTAATTGAATCTCAATGGGAAGGACCGCTTCTGTTCCGTATACTAATGAGTACGGAGTGGCCTGAGTAGCGGTTCAGATTGTTGTTTGATAATCCCACAATGCATGGAAGATTTTATCCGGCCATGACTTTTTGTCTCTGTCCACCATTTTCTGGAGAATTTTGGATAGGGTCTTATTGAAAGAATTTATCTGTCTGTTGGCCGCTACATGGTAGCTGGATGAGTGGTTAGCCATGATACCATATTCTTGGTATAGTTTGTCCAATTCGGCAGAGCATAAGTTGGTGTCGTTATCTGTCATTATGGTATGAGGGACACCAAATCTGGTGATGATATTGGTTTTCAAAAAGATGACAATGTTTCTTGCCCCAAATTCCTTAAGGGGTATAGCTTCTTCCCAATTGAAAAAGAAGTCGGTTGTCGTGAGGATATACTTCAGCTGTTTGGCTGTGGCGGGAGGATATGGTCCCATGACATCCATTCCCCAGACGTAAAATATCCAGGAGTACTTGTCCTAGTAGAGTAAATTTGGGGGTTGGTGTATGAAGCTGGCATGAATTTTTCATGAGTGGAATTTTTCGGTAAAGTGCTCGCAATCGCATGCCATTGCGGGCCAATATTACCCAAGCCTTTGGACCTGATGGGAAAGCTTGGACACCGACTGATGTCCTCCACATACTCCGGCATGCACTTCAGTCATTACGGCCACAGTTTCTTCTCCATAAATGCATCTGAGGAGGATTCCGTCGAGGCCTCATTTGTAGAGGACCTCTTGTTGACCCGCGCCGCCATATAGGACAAAGTTGATTGCCCTTCTTCGTATTTTCTCTAATTCAGCCCTGTCTGAGGGAAGTTCTCCCCATTTAAGGTAGTTTTCAATGGGGGTCATCTAGCCAGTGACAGGATCATATGGCTCTGGGACAGGACTGACTTCGTTGATTTCCTCAATCTTGGTCTAGAAAAACGGAAAGGCCATTCAGTGGTGAGCAATACTGATGATTGTTTCATCCCTGTCTGGATCAGCTAGGGTTGTGGCCGCGTTGTCTAATGCGTCAGCCTGAGCATTCTGAGACCAGGGAATATAGGTCAATGTTGGTTCTGTGGATAATTCTTCCATTAACGCTCATACGTGGTCAAATAGGGGAATCATCCCTTCCTTTTTGATAGCATAGTCACCGTTGACTTGCTTGATGGCCAGTTCCGAGTCACCTTTGACCTTAAGGTCCTGTACTTGTTCTTGGAGTGTGAGCTCTAGGCCTGTAATGAGGGCTTGATATTCTGCTTTATTGTTCATACATCCTTCTGACAGGAGGAAGGAATATGGAAAAACTGCCTTTTTCGGGGACATTAGTATTATCCCCAATCCCACCTTGTTAAATCTGGGACATTCTAAACTTTTCCTGGTTGGGGTTCAAGAGGTGTCGTCGAAGTACATTTCCCATGCTGGAAGATCCTCTTGAACCGAGAACATATCTTCATCGGGTAACTCAATTTTCGATGCAGCGGTCCCTGTTGAAGGGTTCTCTGCCAGAAAATCTGCTAACGCCTATCCTTTGATGGCCTTCTGGGGAACAAAACGGATGTCAAACTATTGCAGGATGACTGCCCATCGGGATAGGCACCTAGTCAACATCGCGCGGATAAGGATGTACTTGAGTGGGTTATTATGCGAGAACAAGTGGACTTCATGATGCTACATATAATATAGTAGCTTTTTAACTTCAAAGACCAAGTCCAAACAACTCTTCTCGATGTTTGAGTATCAAGTCTCAGCATCAATCATTGTTCGACTGAGGTAATAGAGATTATTTTCACTGCCGGTGTCATTCTTCTGTGTAAGGAAGGATCTCAATGACCACTCTAGGGATGTCACATATAGGATGATATGTCTTCCTTCAACCGGAGGCATAAGCACTGGCGGTCTTAAGAGGTACCTCTTAAGGTTTTCGAACGCCTCTTGGCAGTCATCCGTCCATTGGTACATGACTCCCTTCATCGTTAACCTGGTAAAGGGAAAACATTTGCCTTCCTGGTTGTCTATGAATCACCAGATGTAGGCTAGGTGCCCTTGTAATGCTCTCAACTTGGTGAGATTGCGGGGGGATGGCAGGCCGAGGATGGACTTTTTCTTTTCAGGGTCGAATTCGATGCCATGATGGCGTACGAAGAAGCCAAAGAATTTCTTCGAGGTAACCCTAAAGGAACACATCAAGGGGTTCATATTCAGACTATGTTGTCAAAGTTTTTTGAAGAAGGTCTCAAGATCTGAAAGGTGATCAGATCATTGTCTGGAATTAACCACCAAGTCTTCTATGTAACATTCGATGAATCTCCCTAGGAATGGTTTAAAGATACAATTCATGGCGTGTTTAAATGTGGCGCCAGCATTCTTGGGACCAAAGGGCATGGCCCTGTAACAGAATACTCCTTGGGGGACCTAAAGGCAATGTCTTCTTCATCTTCTCAGGCCATCCTGATTTCATTATACCCAGAATAGTCATCCATGAAGGATAGAGCCTCATTCCCGACCATTGCATCGATTAATAACTTAGTGATCGGGACCAGGAAATCATCTTTCCGACAATGCTGATTGAGATCTCTGAAATCAATGCAGAAATGGATTTGTCCGTCCTTTTTCTTGATGAGGATGATGTTCTCCAACCAGATGGGGTGCTGGACCTCCAGAATGAATCCTGTTTTAATGAGCTTATTGACTTCAGCATCTATTTCAGCAGCATGTGAGGGGTGTGTCCTTCTGGAGGCCTGTTTATAGCCCCGGTGGTCTTCTGGAAGACCTAAGCGGTGCGTTGCCACATCAAGATCGAGTCCCATAATTTCCACATAATTCCAGGAATAGACATCCTGGTGTTGCTTCAGGAAAGAGGTATATACTTCTTGTTCCTCGGTAGACATGTCTGCACTAATGAGAGTGTGCCTCGGGACTTCCTCGGTACACAGGTTTATTTCCCTGAGCTCATCGACAGTGGTGGAGATACCTTCCTCAAATGCAGGAGGTGCGTCCTTGAGATCTTCCCCCTCTTATTCTCCCAAATCCTCATCTTCTTGATCCGACGGGGGGAGATTTCTCGACTCGGGCTCCTGCGAGTTTGGAGGCGAGGTGTTGTGGGCGTCCTCACTCAAGTATCGGCCCCCAAAATGAGGGTCAGTGGACGTTCCCACATTTTCACACCCGGTCGTTATGGTTTAATTCATGAGTACAGCTGAGTGCATGTTCGGAATTGAACCCATGTCCTCAACATCATTGATGGGCAGTACGTATTCTCTTCCAAGATACCTGAGGGTGTTGTCAGGAAACATTTCTAGGCCATATGGAGTGGGGATCCAGTCGACACCATCAGCCAAAGGCTTCATCTTCTTTTTCTCATAAAATCTGGTGTTAATGTAGTGTGACTCAGAGAGCTCCAAAGGGGCTTTGTCAGCATGAAATGTCCCACTTTTCCCATTGACGTAGTACTTAATACACCGGTGGTAGGATGAAGGAATGGCAATGTGCTTATAGATCCACGACCTTCCAAGCAGGGCAATGAACGCTATGTTCTGTTGGACCACCAGGAATTCCGAATATGCCACAAGGTTTCCAAAATGGGTCTTTAGCTTAATTTGTCCCATTGTCTTCTGCTCACCCTTTTTGTAACCCAGTAGAGTTGTGGCCTAGGTTATCAAATCACACTCACTGTGGCCCAACTTGCGGAGTTTCCATAGGGGAAGGAGGTTAACTCCAAATCCATTATCAATAAAAACTTTGTGGATATCAACATCATCTAGTGTTCCAGATGCATATAGTGGTTTGATATGTACCTGCATGATGGCATATTTATCTAGATCGGTGAAGGAAATCACTGCATTGAATTCAGCCGAGCCAGTCTCCGTCCGGTAGATTTTGGCGGCAGCTACCTAAGCTTGAAACTCCTAGGGGGTGAGCAAGGGTTCTATAAGTGTCGGCCTGAGGACTGCTGACAAACTCAAGGTGTCCAGGATTGATAGTTTGGGTGGTACCGATGCCAGCATCTTAAGGATGTGGTATTTTTGTTCCAGCAGCTGACACTTCTCCATTGGTGGGAGACTTTTATCAGGCAGCTTGAGAGTTGTAATACGTGATGAGGAGGGACAGGCTTCGGGGTCAGATTCCGATGATGTCCCCAAGTTCTGGGCACTTGGCCCAACCGGTCTGTTTTTGCACACTAGGTGGTTAGACCCTTGTTCCTCCTCTGATGGGTACCGCAGAATGATGGGGTTAGAGTGGCTTCTTGTAGAGGCGGAGGGATATTCTTTCTCTTGTTGACTCTGTTGAAGGGCCCTCCCACGGGTTTCTGTGATATTAATGGTTTGGGCCTGGGTAAGACTATAGGGTTAGTTTCGGCAACGCCTGCACCTTCCACGGTATCCCCTGCCTCTGTGATTCCTCGTACTGGCTCCTCGTATTGGGAACTCGGGTTCATAACCATACCCGTCATTAGGGAATGATTCCATAAGATGGATGATGTTGATGGAACCAAAGATTGGCTCTTCATCCTTTTACAGTTCAACCTGGTCGGTTATCCCTGATGGTGTTGTTTGGTGGGTCGGTGCTCGTAGCACTAAATTTGGGGGCATGAAATATAACAGTCTTAGGGATAAATCTGTCCTCATCGCGGACTACTCCTCCTGCGCTTGTCTCCTTCTTCTTTTATTACTCCTGGATGACCGTCTCATGGAGGGTTGTGAGGCCGACATTTTCAGTTGTGCGACGTTAGGGGCTGTTGGCGGCAACACTGACTGCTATAGTTGATCTCAGAGTATGCTCTGGGGTTGATTGATAGTCTTCCAAGTCATCCAGTTATAGAATTTCTGCCCCTTTTTCTGGTGACTTCCTGCCACCCCTCCCCTTTTTCAGAGCCGGTGGTAGAAATATAAGCCACATGTGCTGGGGGTGGTCCCAAATCGACCTTCCTAGAGTCTACCATCTTTAGTAGGAGGTCTTTGAAAATGAATCATTCCCAGATATTGTGTCCCAACATTCGATGGAAGGGAAAGTAGTCTGGACTGTCATCACGACTGACTTCTTCGGGTTTCCTTGTCTCCAGGAGGTGGAGCAAGTTGCAATTCATGGCAGAAATGAAGTAGCCATGAGCTTGGTCCTCTCGGAATGAGTATACTTTATGTCTTCATTCCTCAAATAGGTTTTTCTTCGATCCTCTCTGATCGTCCCTCCTAGGTGGAGGCGGCTACTAATATACAGGTGGACCTTGATGATTTGGTGGAGGCCTGGGTGGTGGAGTAGGCATAGGGGATGGCTTGAGAGTGAGAGAGGATGCTTCATATCTAACTGTTCGCTTTGTAGGAGCCTGAGAGGCTATTCAGGACATCAAATTGGTCTGCTGTAAGGAGTCCTCGATTCTCTGGGCAATAGACGAGAGATGGTGGAATCCAGTGGTGCACTCCACTGGTATGAGCAGAGTTCGCAGCTCATCTCGAAGACTGTCGATGCATATGGCAAGAAACTCATCTTGAGGCATTGGTCTGTTTAGAGAGTAGGTCAGACCTTTCCATCTAGCGATGACATCTGAGACCCTCTAATTCTCCCTCTGCTTGCAGTTCATGAGGTCTTTGACCGTTGTTTTAGGCAACGTTGAGCTGAAGTGGAACAAGAACTGCTATCGAAGGTTTTCCCAGCTTTTTATTGACTGGTCTGGCAGACTCGTATACTAGACGAAGGCGGATCCTTGCAAGGTCCGTACGAAGCATCTGAGTTTCACTGCTTCTTGTTGTTCCAGATTTCCCATCATAGGGTCTCAATAAGATGCGTAGTACATCAAATGTTATTCATGATCACCTGATGCATTGAAAATAGGGAATACAGGGCTCCCAAAATTGGGTGGAGGAGGTGTGTTTCTCACCCAATCCGGGTAGGGCTTCCTCTCTGGCTGTATCGGAGCACGTCGACCTTCCATTGCTTCTAATCGAGTTGTTATTGCCTTGATGGTGTTGGTGATACCCCGGTTTACATCCTGTTGGGCCCGGTCCTGGGCAGGTGTAGCCCAAGGCATTGCTTGAGGATCGAGATCAGTTGGCACCAGGGGTCTATGTGCCGTTTGTGACACATTTGGAGGGTTCATACATACTCGCTCTGGTGGCTTCCTGAGTGGAGGGAAGTCTTGGTATTCATCTAGATCCACATTTAGGTAGTTGGATGGGCTGGGCGCCTCATTGGGTGGGAGCCCTGACTATTCTTCATTTGCAAGGGAAAACCTTGGCCTTTGATGTGCACTAACTGGTAGTGCACGGTGCTGCTCTTGGGATTCCCTTTCAATAAGACGATTCCTCTGGAGTAGCTCGGCGTTAAGCCACCTTAATTCTTTCATTTCCTCTTCCTGTTGAGGGAATCTCTCTTCGAGCGTAAGTGGATCGTTTTTATCAAGAGAAGGAGGCGAGTTAAGGGTGACTGGTCCTTTGTTCTTATCCTTTTTGGAAGCTTGCAGGGTGAGGAGAGGAAGGTTAGCTGAAGAGGAGGCTATACTTAGGGCAGCCCTCTGGTTCGGAGTTTGCACACTAGGTGGTTCGTTGTGAGCTACAGCCTGAACGGAACCATCATCTCCCAATCCATCCGGATTTGTACCATCTTCATTGTTACCCATAGGGTTAACCTCTATGGTGTTGATGGACGCATATCGCGGGGTAGATAAGATGTCATCTTACAAATAGGAAGAGGATCTCCTGCGTGTTTCACTGGTCTTACCACTTCTATCCCGGGATTGCTTTCGGGATCCATGACGAAGGGTGACGCGAAGATTTCATTGACTCGACCTTACGGTATGCCTCCCTCTTGAAGGGTATAATGATTCAAAGGATGGGATAGGGCAGGAATCTCCTCTTTTAACTTTCCTCCCTAGACGAGAGAATACTGATTCTCATGTGAGAGTTTGTTGTTGAGGAGGTAAAAATGCCCCCAGCCCTAAGGGCTGGGGTTGGCTCCGTTCCTTGGACATTGAATCTCTTCCTTTTTTATTGGTCTTACGGGGGAATTTGTGGTTAAAAATGCCCCCGGCCCTATAGGATGGGGTTGAATCTGTTCCTTGTACGTTTAGTCTCTTCCCATTTTTATTGGTCTTATGGGGGCATTTGTGATTAAAAATTCCCCCAGTCCTGCAGGTTGTGGTTGACCCTAGATTATGGCAAGGGCTGCTGCTATCGCCACCTGTCTGATCTTTCATGCCCCCATTTGGGGGGGGAAGACTGGGTTTGTTGCCGAGTTCCTCTATTAATCGACCCCTTTTGGGGAGGCAGGAAATGACTGCTAATTGGCCTATCTTAGGTGAGAGGCCTGTTGTATTCTCTCGGTGGCCTGATCTTGGAGTTCTTGAATGGCTTGTTCCTGTTAGGCCTGATGCTTCTGGGACTTACTCAAGGCCTGTCTCTGTTGGGTGTGTTGAATTTCGCGAATAGGGAGACCACTCGATTTCTGTCTTGACGTGACGACGTTGTAAGACACCATGTCGAACGGGTTCTTTTGGGCTGGGAGCGGAGTGAAATGCAGAGCTCCATGGTCTCCCCATCCTCTGATATAGACTCCCCTCGGAGCGTCCTCGATGAGGCGGTGCAACTGGGGAAGCGCATGGAGGCAGGCTATCTACATGTTTCACTTACGCCTCTTGGGTCATTGTTTCCACGCCGAAGGAAGAGCTTCTAGGTTGATGTGACACAGGAGGTATCCAATTGTCTTGATGGGGTCTACATACCCGTCATAGGGAAGGAATCTTGATTTCAGCCAGCGGAGGGTTGTCGACATATTGTAGCGGATTTCGTACACGTATTCTTTTGACAACATTCTAGGTATGTCAAATTGAGAGGTGGTTGTGGGCCAAAACATAACTAGGATATCATCTCTGGCCAGTCGTTTACTCAAGTTCAACATGTCGGCACACTCCTCCTCAAGTGATTCCTCTACCTGGTCATCCCAACTGAGACCCTCACCAATTGGGTGGTTGGAGGCAGTGGGATCGGTAGGTGTCGAATTATCATGTGGGTGACTCCGGGGCGGTTCCGAAGATGAACGTGGCCCCAGAACATCTTCTGATTGAAGAAGGATGCCGTTGGAGACTAGCTAGGAATCTGACATGCTCGATCTCGTCCTTCTGAGTGCCTCAGCATATGAGGGATTTTATGTGCTTGATTCGGCAGAGGGAGGACCTTCCTGTCGATATGATATGTCATTGCGGGGAGGACCTTTGCAATGGCGGTCGTAATGGAGAGGACTACCACTACTGCTTGATGCCTCACTGCATAGTGGACTTTTGCAGTGCATACCCTGGGGAGGACCTTCTGGTTGCATAGCGTTGTTATGGGGAGGGCATTCACAACAACTGCCATCATGGTGATGATTACCATCATGGTATTATGTTCTATGTGTATCCTCGGGAGGACCTTCAAGACACACTGTGAAAAGGGGAGGACCTTCTTGTTTCTTGGGGCCATTGTGGGGAGGACCTCAGCAATGGAAGTCGTGGTGTCAAGGACTACCATCACAGCTGCTGTAATGGCGAGGACTACCATTACAGCCTCCGTAGGGAAAATATGTGTGGGGTACACCCTAGTGAGGGCCTTCAGAATGTACCGCAGTTAGGGGAGAGCCTTCTCGTTTCTTGATGTCTCTATGGGGAGGACCTCCATTATCAGGGTGGCGAGGACTACCACCGTGATCTAATGCCCAGCTACACGGAGTGTCATTGAAACGTAACCCTTGGGGAGGACCTTCAGGGTAGGATACGACAAGGGGAGGGCCTTCTTGTCATGATGAGACGTCATTGCGGGGAGGGCCTCTGCAGTTGCGACTATGATAGCGAGGGCTACTATCATAATTTGTGGTCCCACTGCATGGAGAGTGTTTACAGCATATACCCTAGGGAGGACCTTCAGGGTGGACCGCATCATGTGGAGGAACTTCTTGCTGCTCAATCTTCTAGTCACGTGGAGGTTTTCTGTGACTCGCATCAAAAGAGGAGCTCTCGTGATCGATCATTATATGACCGTGGGGGAGGGCCCCACAGGTGCTCTGGGGAGGACCTTCAGAGCTGCTGGTGGTGACATTGCAGGGAGGACCTTCACAACTACTACTACCGCTCCCATAATATTTTAATGGGTGGGTAGGGTTATGGGCCTTAAATATGCGCTTAGCGATGTTGGGAACCCCAGCTTCCTACAGAACAGAGTCATGAACTCGCTCTTTATTTTTAGGCTGCCTTCGACGCGTTCAGGGAAATTTCTTGAAGGAAGTGGGGACCGTATACTATTGTCAATGGCCTTCACCTTTGGGTCCCTATCTAATTGTGTCCCATGATGCTTCCAGGATATGCCGACGAACATATTGACATTTAGCAGGGATATATGCCTGCTTTGGAGAATCCATCGTGATGGACGGGTGTCCCCCAGTTGGAATGAGTGAAGCTGCCTGATCTGGTTTCCCTTGCATCATAGAATATATCCAGCGACCCTCCTGGGTGGAAGCAATGATGTATATCTGCTCTGAGGTATCCATATCGTCTCTTAGATGAGTTTCCTCAATTGGGGAGACGGGATCACTGGCCCGAGTCCTTGTTGTTTCCACTAATGCAATTACATTCTGCCAAGTCTGCAAGATATGATCTGGGATCGATACCTGCTCCTCCATCATCTCCAGGATATGCAGAGAGACATCATTGGATAGAATGGGTATGAAGTCCCATTCTGGTATCAGAGTAGGAATATCCTTCTCTGGTCCTCTGGTGGTTATTGGGTACTGAAAATTATCATGTGTCGGAGCAGGTGAATGAATCTACCCCTAGGCCGGGATATTCCCGTTTATCTCTCCATTTTCCGCCACATCATGATTTCAGACTTTACTTGCATCTGCAGGGAACTGGCCCTGCATATGTTGGTTTGCCACCATATCGAGTCTGTGACCTTTTTTGTCAAGCAGGCATGCCCGCCTATGAGTTGTCGCCACATCTGGATGGTGGGAGTTTTTTATCGCCACCACATCGAGATGGTAGGCATCAGAAGCATCTACTATGAGCTGGTCCTACAGGTGTTGGGTTTCCACCACGTCTGGTTTGTGGGCTTCACGACCCTGGGCAGGGAGAGGTGCCTGCCCGATAAGTGTCATCATGTCTGAGCTACGGGCTTGACGGAGCTCAGAGAGGATGTGCGCCTGCTCGTATGAGGCCTCCATGTCTGGATGGCGGGCCGCCATGTCTGGATGGCGGGCCTCCCTGTCTGGATGGTGGGATTTGGAGGAACGAACTGATGTATGTACATGTTCATGATATGTCTCCACGACTAGGCAGCGGAGATCCTCCCCAGGGACAAGGGTAATGACCGGTCCCCTATTGTATGTTTTACGCCCTCGTCAGGTGGTCTAAGGGGCCGGAGCTCGGGGAGCCTGGGCCTGGATTCTCGGGACGACATCCTCCTTATCATGAGGATGTTGAGTTGCGGCATGGCCATGATGACGTCTTCCGGTGAGGGCCTTGGAGCAGAACCCCCGTCCAGCTGGGATTAAGTCCTCAGTGTTGACCTCATCCGCCTCCCTAAGATAAGGGAGGTATGTGTTGTATCGTTCTGGGGTGAGGCTCTCGAAACGGTTGGAGACGACAACAGGGACCGTCTGGATTTTCCTTTTTGGTTATTGTTGTGCAGGCGACTAGAGAATGATGGCGGATTGGAGGGCGTGCATGACCTCCTCCACCATCACAAGAGTACCATTCATGTGGTACTCTCGGATCAGCACATCCAAGACCCAGCGCTGAAGATGCTGGGTAGGTGATAGGGTCCTCTGTTGGTTAGTAAGTCTAGTCATTGCGTAGTTGGAAGCATGCTCCTATGAGTTCCTTCATGACACCATTGGATCGAATGGAGTTTGGTGTGGTACCTGTAATATATTTTAACAAGTAAAAACAACAAAACCATCAAAGCATCATCTCATCATCCCATATATAATTAATAACCTTTCTTAGACCTCCTTTTGAGTATAAAGGGGGCACATGGTGGGATTAAGTCGAATCCATAATGCTTGGTTAAAGATTCCCTTCAGGTTCACCATTTTTTGTTTCGGGCCGGTTTCAAAATGCCCAACGGTTCCATATCCAATGATATGTGGACCTTCTTTACAAAGGCAGATGTTTGCTGGGTGGTTTGTCCAGCGATGCTTAAGAACTAACATTGGTCGAGAGGATGAGAAGTCGGGCTCATCGCACCCTTTTGGGGGGGAATTATTGCATGTTCTGGGACTCTCTTATAGATTTAAGATGTATTCGTATTTTCGCAAATCTTTGGTTCATACCCAAGCATAGTATCCACAGATTACTCCTGGTTGGAAATAGTCAGTTGGATGCAGGGGTTTAGATTCAATTATGCCTGAGTTTTACCATCCCTCATTGTATTAATGACCCTGAGGAGTTTGGACTCATTGAGGCAGCACTAGGAGTGGCACGGTGAACCGATGTGGTGAAGTCGGATCGACCGGTTGTTGGGCTTGAACCTCTTGGAGGCTTCCTACATACCCTTTCTAGGAAACAGGGATCAAATTCCACGTACTTCTAATTAGATTGGGGCTTACACTCTGAGGAGGCCCATAGTAATGGATTGGGGCTTACACTCTGAGGAGTCCCATAAAAGGATGTCATGGTTGATGTTTACTCTAATGCCATGTGATTCATGCTCGGTGTGAGAAACAAGAGGCAGTAGGGAAAAGACGATCACATCATGAAAGGTGCGTCCGTGGGAAGTGGATTGGGGCTTACGCATAGAGGCGGCCCATAAAGTCGAGGCTTACTCCGAGGTGGATGCCCGTGATGTATTCCTCATGTCTGGTCATGAGGGCATCCCAACCCTCTGATGGGTTGTGGCATTTACCTATGCGCTAGTGCACAACCGGGATAACGCCAAGGGCATTGGAATCAGTCTGAACAAAGGGATATGAAGAGTGTTAATTACATGCCCAACATTCGGAACACAATGAGGGTATCATGGTGATGGAGGATAACTATTGACCATGTTCGAGACACAGCATCCATATCACGTTAGCCTGAAATGGGGACAAACAAATGAGGTTCGACTGCTGAATGTGTTTGAAACACAGGACCTAACTCGAAGTTTTGTCCAAAGTCTTCCAGGGTGTTGGCCCAGGACGGTAGGTGAGCCGATCTAGCATAGGACCAGGCCGTTATGGGGTCCCATCAGACATGAAAGAGGATGGAAATCTGAATGAAGGACACGAAAAGAGTGGGGTGGAGTGATGGAATGTTTGAATGGATTCCAGTGCTCTTGAAATTATGCCACTGTAAACATGGCATGAGGCATCTTATGCTTGGAGCACAAGTCATATCTTGCATGGAGAAAGAGGTATCCAATTATTGAATGAGAGGGAGTGCTATAGTTTATAGTCATGTAGAGAGGACTGTTTCCATATAGTTTAACGTCACATGGGTAGGAAGAGGGCCATCTAGTTTAACGCCATGTGGTCAGGACGACTAGGTATAAGATACCTATAAATGGTTGGTGTGGGACTTACGCAAGGGTGGGCCTTTTTGGATGAACCTAGAAAAAGGGGCTAGGTAATGGGGTTACAGGAGAGTCATGAGGATTAGCTTAACTCATGACATGTATAGGACGGATGTTGGAGCGACATAAGGGTGCAATGGAAAATACTGTTGACCCGGCCCTAAAAGATCGCGGTGTGACTCTCCATTTTTCATACGGGTCAGTGACGGTAGCGAAGGGACCGGCCCTGAGGGCCAGGACAGCAGCCTGACACTGACCCTGAGCGGGGGTGAAATCCCCACGGTATGGACCAACGATTGCATGAGGTTCGTCACATGGGGGCTGGCCGTAGAGGAGGCGAGCCACGTAGAAGCTGGCCGCCTAGGATGTCTGTGAAAGAAATGGCCATCAAGGGCTGGCCACATGTGGTTCTTGGTTTAGTTGTCCGCGAAGGGTGTCTGCAGAGGAGTTGTCTGCGAGAGAGTAGGTCGCGAAGGACTAGGCCACGAAGGAGGTTGTTCGTGAAAGATGGTCACGGAGGAGATGGCCATCTGTGAAGGGTGTCCGTAGATGAGATGGCCGTGAAAGAAATGGCCGCACAGGGTGTCTACAAAGGGGCTAGTTCATGTCCTACTTCGCGCCCGCGAAGGGGTTCCCGCCTACACTTTGCGAATGAAACTGGTCCATGGACGGAGTGACTGTGAAAGAGATGGACGCATGTGGTTCGCTTTTTGGATTCCCCTCTATGAGGAAGAGTGCATCCATGGATGATATGGGGTCCACGGATGGTCGCGAAACTTTACCGCTAGGAGCAATTTCTTCAGCGTCTCCACATGGGTTTTCACCCATCCTTCCTCCCTTTTTGTGGTGCCCCTAAGTTACTATTTATAGATTCACAAAGAAGTTATATAGATGGGCACACGACACTTTTTGAGGAATCCCTTGAAGAAAGCCTCACCCGCGTATGACTCGGGCTATCAACATTTATGGAACCGAGTTTTGCGGAATTTCTCTGCAGCCGTGCACCACTCTGCCTCTATTCCGCAAATGGTGAGGTTCACAACCGCATACACCTTTTTCTCTATTTCGTGAATGACAGCACACACAGAATGGGCTAGATGGTGTGGTTCATGGAGGTGGAACGGGCTAGCTTCATCGGGGGTCTTCCTGGTTCACGCCCGTGTAGAGGCTCCGCCCCCATTCCGCAAACGACAGTGTCTGTGGGAGGGTGGTTCGCCGAACCGGCTGCGTACTGTTACTGGGAGCTTCTATACAGACCGGTTCGGTCCTTTCCCAAGCCTTGGGGTAGTTGGATTTCCCCCTTGCAAAATTTTCAGGACCCTACCGGAATCTTCGATGATTTTATAACGTCGTAAAATAGTCGCACCCGCCGTATAAGTTAAAAAAGACATTCTTACCTTGATTCTGTCGAAAAGGTTAAAAAGGACCTTATTTGGAAAACGACAGAAAGATTCCTTTATAATCATCTTATAAAAAGTTAAAAGGGTATAAATTACTTTAATCGATAGTCTGTAAAATAGTAATAATGATTTGAATTATATTTTTAAGAAACATGGATGTGGATGATAAAGAGGTCCCAGTAGATAATTACATATAAACAACCTTGGTTTATGAAGAGATTGTGAAATAAACCCTTACCTTGTACATTACCTTGGTTGAGGGTAGGTTAACCTCCTGTATAATTGTGAAATAATTGTTATTAAATTATATAAGAATCATATACATTAATATGATATCATATATGATCTTTTAACATTTCTTTGTTAATAATATATTAGTATTATCGTCATTTCGGGTGTTAACTTACTCGTTTTCTTTTATATGTTTTGTTATATAAGCCATGTTTGTTATGGATAGGTTGTATATTATTCAAATTTAGAATTATATCAAGTCCTTAAACAATATTTTTAATCATAAAATGAGAATTATACATGAATGGATATGATGGGGAATGAATCTCATCGCGTTTAGGGAGATGGTAGTCTGTACGTATGCACGAGCGACAATATCACTCTTTTGAAATTAAAATAATATATAATTGGATATTATATAATATATATAGAATCATTATCATGTTATATTTATTAATTACATGAATTACACATCATTATTATACCCATCCAAATAATAATGTTTTTAATAACAATTACACCACGACGTGGAGATGGTAAGCCGTACGTACACACGTATGGTGACATGTCATTCAAAGGATGGTTAAAATACTAAATATGGTTGTACCATATTTATAATAACATCATAGTATATAAAAGATACTATAGTTATTATTTTATAATGGAAATAACAAATAAAGAAGAAGTTGAAGAAGAAAGGAACTTGAATGAGGGAGGTGAAAACATTACCTCTTCTTTTGGTTCTTCCTTTTGATTTGAACGAAAGGGCTCCTTAGGTTGGCTTTCTGATCAAACTAAGGCCTCTAGGTTAAATTGAGGTAACATGAGAGGATATATTTTTAGGTTTTGGCTGAGCCAAAAGTCTTTTAAGGTGTGAATTAGAGAGAAGGGGTACTTCCCTTTTATAAGAGGGGTGAGGGACACCATTGTAAAATCTAGAAATATTATTTTATAATAAATTTATATTAGGTTTATAAAACCTCAAAGTGAATTATTTAATGGTTAAGGTGGTTATGGGTCTAAAACCTTTTAACCAGTATATTTTAAACAGGTTTGGGTCCCTATATTTACCTTATCATTTATATTTAACTCTTAGTTAAATAGTGTGACATTTACCATGTCTCTTTGTTTTTTTATATTTTATAGTTAATAAACTTTCTATATACCTCCAAGAGACCCCCAAGTGGTCCATTAATGATACACATATCATTATATAAGTCCTTTGGCCGAAAATTATATTTTTAGTTATAGAATATCAATTAATATTATAATATTTGTTTTAAAAAGTCTTTAGTGTCAATTTTGACACTATTGGGTATTTTGTTATTGATAATTTTATAACAGCATTATGAATTTGAAGAAAATTTATATAACCAATAATAATATGTAATATTAACCTATAATATTAGTCTAATTCATAAAAAATATCAAATTACATTTATTTTTATATTTATAATATCAATTATTTTAATATTTCATTAATTCCGTAATTACTCCATCACCATTGTGTCATAAATAAATTAAATTATTTAATGTCTAAAAATTATAAATAAAATACAATTATTCAGGAAATATTTTTATATTTCTAATGAATATTTATAATCGAATTTATCTTATGTATAACCCTATATTAAAAAAAATTAGTTATTAAACATTGATTTTAACTCTTTTAACTCTTCTTTGAATTAAATAATAATAAATGTCATAATCTAATCCAAGTGGACCTAAATGATAATATTTTTTTCCTAAGGTTGTTTTTCAATGAGATACACTTGTTCAATAGAATTAGGAAATGTGTTAGGGTAATATTAATATAATTTTTACCCTTAATTACCCTATTTAAATTTAACCGTGGTAAATAAAAGTAAAAAGTTACTATTCGCCAAAAATTATTTTTATCTTATTGAACAAAATTTTAATCCTTTATATTAACCATGTCTCTCGGGTTTTTGAAATTACACTCACAGAAGCAGTAAAATTAAGTTTTATGTGAATTTCTAAATTCTCCCAGGAGGTGGGTAAAAAACGGTGAAAAGTTCTATAAAATTTTTATATATCTAAAATTATTCTAAAATAACTCCAATGAATTAAATTGAACTTATATAGGTATTATATATCTATTTTGACCTTAATTAAATTTAAATAAAATAAATAATTATTAAAATAAAAATTCTATTTTAAATTATAACTCAATGTTTTTTCACTATTCATCAAAAATTGAATGTTTTTAGAAAAATACCAAAAATTCACCCTAAGCTAATTTCAATATTTTAAATCCAAAAATGAAGGCCATTTTGAAAGATAAAATTTATAAAATTTCAAAAAGTGGGTATTACTATTCATAATGGCTAGTTTGATTAGTTTTGGTGTGTTTTAGAACTCGAAGTTGCATACAACACACGCTACTATATTATTCAAAGAGAAGCGTACCGTGGAAGCTTGGGTGTTACATTCTCCCCTCCTTCAAATAATTTCGTCCTCAAAATTTCTAGAATACTACCGCATGAAAAGACTCGGGTGATTCTTCATCAAAATATCCTTGGGTTCCCATGTTGCCTCTTCCATCTTATGGTTTCTCCATAGAACTTTTACCTGAGGAGTCGTCTGGTTTCTCAGAACTTTTTCTCTGGTATCAAGAATCCTGATGGGCTCTTCGCAATAAGACAGATCAGGTTCCTATTCTAATTCCTCATAGTTGAGTACATGCGTTGGGTCAGGCATGTATTTTCTCAACAGTGATACGTGGAACACATCGTGAACTTTGGAGAGATTTGGCGGCATTGCCAAATGGTAAGCTACAGCACCAATTCGATCTAGAATTTCGAAAGGTTTGATGTACCTGGGACTCAATATATGTCTTTTACCAAAACCTATTACTCCCTTCCATACAGATACCTTCAAGAAAACATGATCTCTTACCTGAAATTCCAAATCCTTCCTTCGGTTATCGGCATAGATCTTCTGCCTAATTTGACCTTCTTTGATGTGGTTTTGGATTACCTTTACCTTTTCCATAGTTTACTCCACCAGTTCTGGGCCTACTAGTTTTCTTTCACCGATGTCATCCCAACAGGTTGGTGTGTGACATCTCTTTTCGTATAACGCTTTATATGGTTCCATCTGAATACTTTAATTGAAGCTATTTTTATAGGAAAATTCCACCAGAAGTAAATATTGATCCCACATACCCTTAAACTCAAGTGAGCATGATCTCAACATGTCTTCTAAGGTTTGAATAGTCCGTTCTAATTTTCCATCTGTTTCAGGGTGGTACGCAGTGCTCAAATGAAGTTCAGTATCCAAGGCCTTCTAAAAGTCTTCCAGAATCATGAATTAAAATGGGGATCACAAACCAAAAAAATTGAGAGGGGTACTCCATGGAGCCTCACAACTTCATTAATATATAGTCTTCCTAGACGTTCAAGTGGTAAATCTTCCCTTATAGCAAGAAAATGTGCTGACTTAGTAAGAAGATCGACAATGAACCATATTTCATTGTTCCTTCTAGGAGTCTTTGGTAGTCCCATGACAAAGTCCATGATGATATTATACCATTTCCACTCAGGTATGGGAAAAGGTTACAATACTCCATCATGTTGTTTCCTTCCAGCTTTCACTTGTTGACAAACCATACATGTTGACACAAAATCAGAAATCTCCCTCTTCATGTTGTCCCACCAAAAATATTCCATCAAATATCTATACATTTTGGTGCTCCCAGGGTGTATAGAGAAATTGGAACTATGAGCATTGTCCAAAAATTCACTTTTTAGATCAGGTAAATCGGGAACACAATGTCTCTTCCCAAATTTCAAAATTCCTTCTTCAAACACAAAGTCTCTCAATCTCCCATCATTCATAGCTTTAATCTTCTTTTAAAACTCTTCATCACCGGTCTGAGAACTCTTTATCCTTAATAGTAAAGATGTTTTGGAAACCATTTGAAAATGCCTTGATGTTTCACCTTCCATGGTGATTCCCATATCCATTTTACTAGATCCATGTATATAGGATCCTTTTCAACTATCATCTTGTTCAAAACTCCTTGATCCTTTCTACTCAAATCATCTTCCAACTTATTTTCCTTCCCTGGGTGGTAGTGTATCGTGAAATCATAATCCTTGAGTTGTTCAAGCCATCACCTTTTCCTCATGTTGAGTTATTTCTGTGAGAAAATATACTTCAAACTCTTGTGATCAGTATAAATCTCACATTTTTCACCATAGAGATAATGTCTCCATATCTTCAAGGAAAATATTATAGCATCTAACTCAAGATCATGAGTAAGATAGTTTTTCTCAGGAATTTTCATTTGTTGTGATGTATAGTCAATAACTCTATCATTCTATATAAGGACACAACCAATTCCTTTCTTCAATGCATCACTATAAATAACAAACCCATCATTACTCGATGGTAGAGTCAATATAGTATCATTGACTAATATTATCTTCTGTTCATTAAAACATTATTCACACTCTTTTGTCCAAACAAATTTAACCCCTTTACATGTGAGCTTTGTTAATGGGTTATCCAATCGGGAAAAATTCTGGATGAAACGCCGATAATAACCTGCTAAACCAATAAAACGGCATACCTCAATTATACTCATCGGTGCTATCCATTCTTGGATTGATCTTGTCTTAGAAGGATCAATAGAGATTCCATGCTTAGATATAATATGGCCAAGAAAAGAAATCTCTTGAAGCCAAAATTCACACTCGCTAAACTTCCCATATAATTCATGTCTTCTAAGAGCCTTCAGGATAATACGCAACTGATTTTCATGATCTTCGTAGCTTTTGGAGTATAACAAGATATCATCAATAAATACCACTACAAAATCATCGAGGTATTCCTTGAAAACTATGTTCATTAGATCCGTGAATATAGAGGGTGTGTTAGTCAATCCAAAAGGAATTACTGTAAACTCGTAATGCCCGTACCTGGTTTGAAAGGTTTTCTTTGGAATGTCTTCCTTCTTCACACACAACAGATGGTATCCAGATCGAAGGTCAATCTTTGAAAAGTATTGAGCTCCACGCAGTTGTTCAAATAAATCATCAATGCAAGGTAGGGGATACTTGTTCTTTATTGTTATATCATTGATCTCCCTGTAGTCGATATATAACCTCATAGATCCATATTTCTTTTTAACAAAAAGGACAGGGGATCCCCATGGAGAAACACTAGGGAGAATAAATCCCTTATTACTCAATTACTCTAGTTGTTTCTTTAGTTCAACTAATTCCACAAATGCCATTCTATAAGGGGTATTCGATATAGGCATTGAACCAGGAATTAAATCAATGGAAAAACCAATTTCTCGTTCTGGAGGATGTCCAGGTAAATCTTCTTGAAACACATCAACATATTCTCTCACAATAGGTACATACTCTATTTGAACATTCCTTTCCTCAGCCACAGTCATTTGATTCTCATCTTCCCCAATAATTTTTTCTTTTTTGAGCTACTGGGGGTGGATTTCGGTAAGAATTAGGTGGTGATGATTCCACTCTAAAGATAAGGTGTTCCTTATCATCATCATCAAAAATAGTAACCTCCTTATTCTTACAATAAATTTTTGAATCATGGTCCGAAAGGCAATCCATACTGAGGATTATATCAAATTCAATCACAGGTATGACGATGAGATCAGTAGATAAAGAACATTTATGTGCTCTAATGGGTACTGATTCACAAAACGTTGTTGCAATGATACTTCCCTTAGGAGATTTAACTGACAACTCCCTTGTTAAATCAAATTGGAAATATCTAATTTTCTTAGAAAACTGAGAAGATATGAAACAATTCAATGATCCAGAATCAAATAATTCATTTTCTAAACTTGAGGAAACCATTAAATTACCTTCCCCCATGTCTTTCGGAGCTTCTACCTCAGCAGTCGTGATAGAATATGCTTGGTCTTGATCCCTTGGCCTTTTCTGAGGTATGTTCCCCTAACGCTTAGGAAATTCATTTGTATAATGTCCCATCTCCCTGCAGTTGTAGCATTAAACATCGGTAGCTTCTTTCTTCCCCTTGCAATCACGAGCTTGGTGGCCTTTTTCACCACACTTGTAACAAAATCTCATTCCTTTCAAGAAAGTATCAATGTGTTTTTTCCCACATTTACTGCAGGATGGATAATCAAATTTTCCCTTCTTCCCTTTATTTCCATTTCCAGAGTGATCAGCTGATCTCTTCTTTTCTTGCTTTTCTTTAAATTCATAAGACTTAGAGAATTATTTTTCTGTCTTGATAGAACATGAGACAATATCTTCAATATGAAGAGAAGGATTGTGAGACCAATTCTCAACGGAGAAATGGTTTTAACCCATCAAAGAAACGATAAATCTTACTTCTTGGGTTATGTATATAATTTGTAGCATACCTTTCTAACCTTGTAAAGTTAGCCTCATACTTTGAGACATTCCCATCCTCCTTTTGTCTCAAACATAGAAATTGTCTTTCCATATCTGTGCAATGGTGACGAGGAAAGTATTTTTCTAAGAGAATCTCTTTGAACTCCCTTCGTTCCATATTTGATACTTAATCATCATCCTTTGTGTTTTTTATCAATGACCACCATTGATCAGAATCTTCGGTGAGGTGGTAAGGTTTCATGATAACTTTTTCCCCTTCACTACTCCCCAACGCATGGAATTTTTTTTTAAATAATTTTTCCATTTCTCAACTACTAGTGGATTTTTACTCCCATTGAATGTTTGTGTTTTTTCCTCATGAAGTGATCTAACATTGATCATCCACACTATGGATCAGTGTACTCCATATGGGTAAGGTTATTATTCATAACCTGAGTGAGTTGTCCCAGTATGGTGATTAGCTGATCAGCACAAGTTGCATCACCATCTCCAATATAATTATCTTGAGAAGGAGAGAAATCCCTACATGGATTTTGTGCATTGAAACGATTTCCATTTCTTCCACTAGTCACCATTTCTAAATAATGACAAACACTAGATTAGTTTAGGAATCGCAATACATAAATCCAAACATGTAAAACAATTAACATAAATTGAACAGTTTATGGATATAATTCATAACCATAAAAATGTTTTCTTTGAGGAAGTATATACTTATAAACCCTTTATAATTGTTTGTAATGATAATGATAATTATCCTAAGCATATCCCTCGGGAGTGTAATAACCAATAGTGCAGCAAGGCCCATTGTCGTGCACCAGTTCCCGTTCGAGTCTAGATCTAAGAGGTGTTTTCGGGTTTTACCCCTAGGTACATCTATGCCAGAGCCGCCTCTACCTAATTGTATCCAAACAGTGATGTATTTCTTGGAAAACTCACAAAATATCTACAATACCAAAATTCTAGGAAGTTATTCTATACAAATCCTCAAAGTCCATCTAATTTCTATGTGATCTAATCAGAGTTTATCTAAATCTAGCTCGCAAGGTTTGTACTAAACTTTCTCTGATACAAACTGTAACGCCCCGACCCCAGTTACCCAGAGTCAGTGCATTATTACATAACATTGGCATGATCACAAAATATCATGTCTCGAAAGACCGATTAGTTTAGTATCCTTCGAAACACTAGATACATTCATAAATGTTACATTACATTATAAAGTGAAAAACAAAAATAATATAGTATCCATAGTCCACACTCAGATCCCCATCATATTATCCCTGCAGGTCAGTTATAAAATATTTCTTCACATCCTGGGAAAATTAAAACATATAAATGGGTGAGCTCAGATGCTCATTAAGGATAAAAATATAGCGGAAACTTTCATAAATAAACATAAACATTTAAGGAAAGGTATAACTAAAAAAAGCCTTTTAAACTTTAACTTCAGCATAATATGGAAAAAATAAAATGAAATAATGTCATTTACTTATACACATGGATATTATACTACTCGAATAATCACATGCAATATCAATAACCACTTTCATAATGATGGAATTCATAATGCCAGACTATCATAACCACATAGTCAAGGCCTCGTTCCAATACTACAAATAATATTTTGTCAAGGCCTTGTTCCAATACACTAGTTTGTCTCATGAGACCTACCGATGCATCAAGAAGCTATAACGAGCTCCACCCATCACTTATTAAGTCCAATTCATTCCTCATATGAGTAAGTTTAAACATAACATAAACATTCGTATTAAAAATATCATACGAAATGTCAATAATTTCTCCATAAAACATGAATGGTATTAAATAACACATCCATAGTAAAACATATCACAAAACCTTCAATACAATATGGAATTTTTTTATCATAATAAATCAACTTCAAATAAGCTTAAAATCCAACAAAGGATGTTGACATAGATGAAATCAAAACTATTTGAGAGAAATATCTCTTCTTTCAAATCATTTAAAAGTCACATAATTATAAATAAAACATTTACTTTGAAAATATTCTTATAATATTTTAGGGGAAGCTTCAATGATTTTATAACGGTGGAAAATAGTTGCACCCGCCATATAAGTTAAAAAAGACATTCTTACCTAGATTCTGTCAAAAAGGTTAAAAAGGAACTTGTTTGGAAAACGACAGAACAATTCCTTTATAAACTTCTTTAAAAAAGTAAAAAAGGGTATAAATGACTTTAACCCATATTCCTTAAAATAATAATAATGAATAGAAATACATTTTTAAGAAACATGGATGTGGATGATAAAGAGGTCCCAGTAGATAATTACGTATAAACAACCTCGGATAATGAAGAGATTGTGAAATAAACCCTTACCTCATACTTTTCCTTGGTTGAGGGTAGGTTAACCTCATATATAATGGTGAAGTAATTGTTATTAAATTATACATGAAACATATACATTAATATGATATCATGTATGATCTTTTAACATTGCTTTGTTAATAATATCTTAGTGTTCTCGTCATTTCGGGTGATAACGTACTCGTTTTATTTTATATGTTTTGTTACATAATCTGTGTTTGTTATGGATAGGTTGTATCTTATTCATATCCAGAATGATATCAAGTCCTTAAACATTATTTTTAATTATCAAATGAGAATAATACTTGAATGGATACGATGGGGAATGAATCTCATCGAGTTTGTGGAGACGGTAGTCCGTACGTATACACGAGCAACAATATCACTCTTTTGATATTAAAATAATATATAATTGGATAGTGTATGATATATAAAAAATAACTATCATGTGATATTTATTATTTACATGAATTACACATCATTATTATACCCATCCAAATAATAATTTTTTGAATAACAATTACACCACAACGTGGAGATGGTAAGTCTTACGTACGTACGTATGGTGACATGTCATTCAAAGGATGGATAGAATACTAAATTTGGTTGTAACATATTTATAATAACATCATAGTATATAAAATATACAGGATTTATTATTTTAGAATGGAAATAACAAATAAATAACAAGTTGAAGAAGAAAGGAAATTGAAAGAGGGTAGTGAAAACATTACATCTTCTTCAGATTCTTCATTTTGATTTGATCAAACGAGATCCTTAGGTTGGCTTTCTGATCAAAATAATGCCTCTAGGTTGAAGTGAGGGATTTTTATAGGACATTTGGCAGGTTTGGCCGAGCCAAAAGGCTTTGAAGGTGTGAATTAGTGAGAAGGGGGAGTGACCTTTTATAAGAGGGGTGAGGGGCACCTTTGAAAAGGCTAGAAATATTATTTTATAATAAATTCATATTCGGTTTCTAATGGTTCCAAAGTAGATTATTTATATATTAAGGTGTTTATAGGTCGAAATATTTTTAACCAATAGATTTTAGATAGGTTTGTGTCACTATATTAACCTTATCATTTATATTTAACTCTTAGTTAAATAGTTTGACATTTACCATGTCTCTTTGTTTTTTTATATTATACAGTTAATAAACATACTATATACCTCCAAGAGAACCCAAAGTGGTCCATTAATGATAAAACTATCATTATATAAGTCCTTTTTCCAAACCTTATATTTTTAGGAATAGAATATCAATTAATAATATAATATTTGTTTTAAAAACTCTTTTATGTCAATTTTGACACTATTGGGTATTTTGTTTTGGATAATTTCATAATAGCATTATTACTTCGAATACAATTTATATAACCACTCCTAATATGTCATATTAACCTATAAAATTTTTTGAATTCATAAAAACTCTCAAATTACATTTATTTTGATATTTATAATATAAATTATTTTAATATTTCATTAATTAGGTAATTACTCCATCACTATTGTGTCATAAATATATTAAAATATTTAATGTCTATAAATTATAAATAAAATACCATTATGTAGAAAAAAAATTTAGATTTATAATGAATATTTATAATTTAATTTATCTTATGTATTACCCTATAGTAAAAATGTTTTAGTTATTAAACGTGGATTTTAACTCTTTTAACTCTTCTTTGAATTAAAAAATAATAAATTTCCTAATCTAATCAAATTGGACCTAAATGATAATATTTTATTCCTAATATTGTTTTTGGTCGATATACACTTGTCCAATAGAATTAGGAAATGTGTTAGGGTAATATTAATATCATTTTTACCCTTAATTACCCTATTTACTTTTAACCATGGTAAATAAAAGTAAAAAGATACTATTCCCCAAAAATTATTTTTATCTTATTGAACAAAATTTTACTCCTTGATAATAACTATGTCTCTTGGATTTTCGAAATTCCACTCACATAAGTGGTAAAATTAAGTTTTATGTTAATTTCCAAATTCTTCTTGGAGGTGGGTAAAAGACCGTGAAAAGTTCAATAAAATTTTTATATATCTAAAATTATTCGAAACTAACTCCAATGAATTATATTGAAATTATATAGGTATTATGTATCTATTTTGACCTTAATTAAATTGAAATAAAATAAATAATTATTTAAATAAAAATCCGGTTTTAAATTATAACTCAGTGTTTTTCACTATTCATCAAAAATTGAATGTTTTCAGAAAAATACCACAAATTCATACTAAGATAATTTAGATATTCTGAATCCAAAAAATAAGTCCATTTTGAAAGATAAAATTAATAAAATTTCAAAAACTGGGTATTACTATTCATAACCGTTAGTTTGATTAGTTGTGGTGTGTGTTAGAACTCGAAGTTGCGTACAACACACAATACTGTATTATTACAAGAGAAGTGTACCATGGATTCTTGGGGGGTTACATCTACCCATAGTTTTAAATTGTTCAGAGCATGGATCTTGTTAGTATATTTCATCATGTCCCTATGAAATGACATCTAATAAGTAATCATTGACCAAATTTTGATTTCTTATTTATTATCCATGATATTTTAACATGATAAAATATATAGGTACATTTTTTATCAATTTATTGATTAAATGGAATGTGTATTCAGTTTCTTACCTTTATATATTTATTTTTAATTATCTAGTTATTTGAATAGAATGTGTTTCAATTTTTTTCCTTTCTATATTGTTTATTCAGATACTTCTTAGTTTATTGATTATATGGAACGTATTTTAGTTATTTAACATCTCATAATTATTATTATCATTGATTCATTGTTGATTTCACTATAATTTACCCCTACTGAGAATTTGAGCTCACGCATAATATATTTCTTTCCCTATGAATCCAATAAACTCTCGGTCCTAAGGGATTTGATTCCTTGTAATCATGCTAATTTAATTATTATCAGACACCATCTATAGGATATCTGTGGTCAGGTCACTACACATATGGTGAATATGGTGGTGTATTGGGTGGATCTACAGATAGTATAAATATTGGGATCCCATCCTTCACTATCCATTTTTAAATTTTATAATCTAGTGGAACACATGCTATTTTTCTTAGATTCTCATAGCGTTTGGGGTTTCATATTGGGATAAATATCACATGTCCTTTGAAGAGGCCCACAATCCATGTCATGTTACCTCAGTAACCAAGTTTTATACCAAGGGAACATGTCTAGAACCTTGAGTGATTAAATATGTCATGTCCCCATAGAGATAGGTCATGTGAAGGTACATTTCTGGATAAGAAATGTCTATGGGAGAACACTCCCATGATATCAGGTGATTTTACATGCTATGTATCTCGATTTAAGCATTTTATACTTTTCTTATAACAATATACCTTATGTATCTGCTTCTTTAGGACTTTGATTTAGGCTTCTAATTACCCCATATAGAGTTATTTTCCAAATATAATATGATGGTGGCCTCTATTTTGATATTAGAGAAATGAAATAGTGTGATACATGTGGGATTATTCTTATAAAGACAATGAGTAGAAAGAAGTGAGAGATTTTTTATCATCAGAGCAATGTTAGTGTTGGTTAAACAAGTCGCACCAGGGTGTGGATCCCCCAAATTACTTATATAAGTAGAGTTAGTACACTCCTATGTTGTTGAGGGTTTGGATCATTTATCTATGGAGTGGTACTCTACTTTCATGTACATATAAGGGGAATTAGGTCCCCCAATAGAGTAAGTTCTCCCTCTTTTTTTGAGTGCATTCGTAAGAAGAGGACCCTTAACAATGATTATTGTGAGCCCACACATAGTGATTGGCATTAGATATTGGACTTTTAAAACTGCAAGTAGACTCATTTTTCTTATATTTCTCTGGAGATTAATAATTATCTCCATTTATGAATGAGGATTTAACATGATCATATTTGATTTTTGGTTTGTTTTCCCCTCACGACTTATGGGTTGAGCTGATTGTTTTCTTTTATCGCTTCTTTTTTTGGTTTTTCGGGCATCCTACAAAATACATTTATAATCAACCTTGAATTGGATTTTCTTGTATGTCTCATGTATTATGAATATGAAAAGAAGGTCAATGGTGAATTTTTTAGACCAGTAATTGATGCAGCATAGTAGTAATCAAAGGCATTTATTGCATTTGGTAGTAACTCATGGAGATTGTGAGCTGGGCTCTCTTCATTATTCATATTTTTTCAGTTTTTGTTAGGTGGGGATATACTTTCATTTTGGGAAAATATTTTTACCCTTTATAATTTTATGTTACCTTTTTTACTTTGATTTATTTCTTAGTGTTTTTCAAATGAATATTTTTCTATATAAATGTTATTTTCTTATTATTTATCTTTATATGTTTATGGAGTTGGGTTTGTGTGTGCGTTCAAGTTTATTGTAGGATAAGGCCTCAAATTTAATTGATATGTTACCTATATCATAGAAACCCATTGTTGTCCTATAATAGGAGGGATTAGGGTGTCACAATCAACTTATAACCATCCCAAGTGGGGACCAATTGGGTTGGGTAATGAAATAGTTTTATCAAAGGTGTTTTATCCTAGGGTTAGTATTTGGAGTTCCATATTTTATTAAGATTGGTTTGGGAACTTATGGAAATGATGTTGAAGTGACTCAAGATCAGCTCTATGGTACGGAACCCAATGATGGTGCGATGATAAACATATCTATGCACCAGGACTCCCACTCTACAAATATGAATATTTATTAAAAATCCACTTTAAGGAAAAGTGGGAAACCATTGTTCACAAACCATAGATCACTAAGTGATGAAAGAGACAAAAAAATCATTAAACGCAAGAATAAGATGATTCGAATCAGGAACTCTATATAAATCCCAGTGTAGAGTACTAACCTGAGTGTCTAGATCCCCCCTGATATGGATTTCAAAGTGAGAAACCGTTTTTTCCATTGTCTGGATGAATTCCTCCATGGTGATTATGCCTTTGTTGAAACCTCGGGCAACGATTCCATCGTTCTTGGAAATCCACACTTCTTGCTCCTCATTTGCCTCAACATGTATCCTCCAATTATAAATTCTGGAAATATCCTCCTCTAAGGCAATGGGTCTAAGGACTTTTTCAATCATTTATTCCTTGGAGTGGATAATGAGCTTCAACCACTCCCCTACCTCTTCTTCCATCACTCCTGGTTCTCTGCTTGGATCACCACGTTCCCCATCTTGTAGGCCTTTGTTTCCCTTACTTCCACCTATCCTAGAAAATCTGGTTTCCATCGGTTTTGGTAATTGAGAATAGTATTTGCGTCCCTTGGGAGTTTTCCCCTGGACCACAATGAATTTTCCTGAATCACGCTTTCCTTTATCCCCTTTCTTCCTTCTTGGGCTATGGGGTCCTTTCCCGTGGACATGGTACAAACTATCCATTGAGAGATGGTTAAGATCTTCATTGCCTGAGTCTTCTTCCACATGTGTCTCTTCTTGTAGTTCCAAGCCTTCAAAACGGTTTTCCATTTCCACCCCTGGCCTTTTATGGGGGTCCTCTTCCTTACCCCCTTACCTGCCTTCTTCTCTGGGCCGATTCCCTTCCCAACATGCCCAGCCTTGATGGAAGGGGTGTTTGGTTATAAGGGCCCCAGGACAGACCCACCTTCTTGCCTCCCCAAAGGTTCTACTGCAGCACCCAATGGCTTTCCTTGTACCATGTCTGATCAACCAATTTTCCCATACCCACGACCCATGAACTGTAAATTCTTGTTAGAATCCTCCCAGCCTCGAACATGAGAGTTATCGGGGTCATGAACTCTACTCCCTGTCATTCTCACCACCCCTCCCTTGGTTCAGATGGGTGTATCAAGGAGATCCATCCTGACCACAGCTAAAGTACCCTCCTCTTCTCTGTTAAGACCCAAATCATGGAATAAATGGGCAAAAACATCAGCAACCCGTGGCTCTGCCTCCTTGTTCATCCCCTTCTTGACCTCCACTAAAGAATCCGCAGGAACCCACTGATGAAGTTGACTCTCCTTAGACTCTACTACTGGTTCCTCTTTCTCCATCACTATAGGAACATACCCATGCATACCTATACAAACTCGACCTTGAGTCTCGTGCCGACATCCAGAAACCAGATGTCCAAGCCTACCACATCCCATACAGAACGCTGGCCACGATTCAAACACCACTCTCTGCTTCCATATGAACTATTCTCCAACAAAAATCCACAGCCACTCCATTAGGGGAACTAAGTCATCAATCTCAACACATATGCGAGGTAAGATCGGATGGAAAACTGCAGATGTGTGATTATCCGAACAAAGAAATCTACCAACCATATTCCCTAGCATACAGATAATTGAGGGATTCTAAAAAGGGAGTGGTAGATTAGGAAAGTTTACCCACACAGCAGACAAAGGAGAATCCTGGTTCATGATGAACTTAGTAGACCATCACAAGAGATGAAATGTGTAACCATTGAAGATATGAGGTGCACTAGACCATGCAGATACCAGATCATCCTCCAAGGAGAACCGGATCCTCGATTGGAGCCGATCTAAAAGACCCACCACTATGTGATTTTGAAGACCCCATGAATCAAAGATCCATCTGTCAAACACATCCACCGAAGGATGGAGACCCTGAAACCATGCCACGAGAGTCAAACAATGAAGATCCACCACTGCATTGAACTCCTTTGAAGAAATCTCGAGCCAAGTTGAGTTGTCATGAAGGAAAGGAACCTTAGAGAAAAGAGGGATCGACGGGAAAGGGGGAAGAAGAGAAGGATCCATTAAAGGGGTGAACGTCTGAACCCTCACATAGGAGGGGAGGACATTCCCCCCTCCCCCTACTGGGGAGGAGGGGGCAGGAGTCGCAGCCATAACCGCTAGGGCTCAGCTGAGGCACGAGCACCCGCGACCATCTCCGCTCTCGACAATTTTATGCACCAAGACTCTGAATACCTACTTTTTCACTTGATTTAATGAGGCATCCATTTCAGAAAAACCAATTTTTCATGTATCATATTGGATCAATACTTTTTACTTTCATTCCATTTAAAACTCAACTCAAAAAAAAGTTCTTATATGGTCATAGAACATCTTGAAAATTTTTCAGGATCCCTCTATGAAAAAATCCATCCAGGCCTCTGATATTTTTTCAGGAAGAAGATTAGTTGAGAGACGATGCCTCATTATAGGGACACATTCTTGATGTTATCCATCCAAAATAGAATAGATAAATTCCTACACATAAATGATAAGTTCATGGATATAGATTCAATTGATTAGGTGGATGATCAATTGTGTTTCGGGTATCAGATAGCTCGAGTGGGTTAGGATGATGATGAAAATCATCTTATGGTGTTTCATATATTTTAGCTATATATATTACTCAGGTTTCATGATGATATACACCCTCAGGTAGTAAAGTATTGTCTCAAGGAATTGTCTTGAGTTTTTAATCGTGTGTAGACCCCAACCTATCAAATGGATATGCATTTTAACTAGTATTTTTCAAAGAACAGAAGGTTTCTATTGGGGACTAATCACTCCTAACCATTATGAGGTTACAATCTCATGTAGAAAATTTCATTAATTATTAAGTTATGGATATTTAACATCCAATGTTTCACTCTATGTGTATCCTGGAGAATATTAATAAATAGAAGGGTTATATTTTATCCAATGAGTGTGCATTGAGATTTAAAGACCTCCCATGATAATCTCTTGATATGGTGTGATATGTATTTATTGGGGTGAGGACGTTTTAGTAAATACTTCTCATAGATATGTGGGTTAGCATGGTTTCTTAATTAATTCCCAATTATGGGAGTGCTATAGTGAAACTTAGTGATAGATAACTTTCTAACGGAGTTATTTTGGGTACTTAAAGCTAGCAGTGGATATCATGGGACTAATTCATCTTTCATAGCTAGCTAGTGTGATTCATTAAGGTCTCGGAATATGAGGAATGATAATGACCATAATAAGATGTGGGTATATGTTGTGTAGGGTTCAAATCGAGGGTCCAGGGATCCTGGATATTGATAATGATATTCATGTAACTGGTGAGGTCACATGACTTGGGATTTAATAACTTAATGAGTTTTAGATGGTGGATAGAGAGTGTAATAACCTCCCTGGTAGAGGTAGTATCGTGATTCTGAATCTCTTAGGCATGGTCAGTGTAGCCTCAAGGGATGCGGAGTTGATATCGGTATAGGAAAATCAATATAAGGAGGAGTTGCAGGAGAAGGATGATTCTTTTTACCAACTCCCACCACCACCACCAGGTATCCTATTTTTGGCTCATAGGTCTAGCAGTAGAGAGAGTGAAAAGTTTTAGGCTATGGATGATTATAACCAATTACACAATATATGATTTGAGGAATGATTTGTGAATTCTCTAATTTAGCTCCATTACATGTTGACAAAGTCTCAACTCATTCCTTTATATCCAAATCCCTTGCTCAAGATCTAGATATTCCTGTAGATTTTTTGTACTATCAACTATGGGTAGAGGTTCATATAGGGAGATATTATTCTATATCACTCATCTTTCGGTAATAAGAGATAGTTCTAAGAAGATAGAGTTCATCATGGGACCTCATATTCATCATGATGAAACCATATGACATCATTGTAGGTATGAACTGGTTTTCAATGATTCATACATAGCTAGAATATCATCACAAAAGTGTTATATTCCATTATTGTGATGGGATGAGGTTTTCATTTACTAGTGAAAAGGAACTCATGGATAAGTGAGTGGGACTTTTGAGAAAGATTCTATAGACTTTCATTAATCAGTTGGTGAGTTTTTTCCTTGGTGAAGTAGAATCATAAGACATATGGAATCTAGTTGTAATATAGGTTTACATAGGTGTCTTCTTAGAATATGTTTGACTACTACCTTTGAGGTGGAAGATCAAATATTTTATTGACCTTCACCCTAATACCACACTAATATTTTATGAGTCATATTGTATGGCCCCCACTAAGCTTCAGGAGATGATGGTACAATTGGAATACCTTTCAGATAAAGTTTTTATTATAACTAGTGTGTCCACCTGGGTGGATTCATAGTTATTCATGAAAATGGTGTATGGGAGATTCAGGGTTTTTATTCATAACTATCACATGAATCAAATGAATGTTAAGAACGAGCACCCATTTTTTTGAAATTGATGACCTCTTCGATTGGTTTAAGAGAGTGATATGGTTCTTAAATATTTATCTCATGTTGGGATAACATCAGTTGTGAGTTTATGAGGTTGATATTACAAAAAAACAAAATCAAAGTCTTTATGGGAACTATAAGTTCATACTGATTCCATTTTGTTTGACTAATGTAATTGTTTGTTCATCGAAATTTTGAATTAGATCTTTGATCCTTTATTAGACCATTTTTGGTTGTCTTTATCAATGATATTCTAATTTACTATAAATATTTGGAGGAGAATGTAGATTATTTGTGGATGGTTCTAGGCTTACATAGGGAGAACCAATTATCCAGTTAATTCTCAAAGTGTTAGTTTTTTATTTTAGAGGTTAACTTTCTAGGTAATATCATCTCTAATCATGGTGTAATTTTGGTTCCATAAAATATTTATGTAGTTCCCACTTGGATCCACCCAAGAATGTTTAGGAGGTGGGTAGTTTCCCTAATTTGGTAGGGTTTTATAGGAGGTTCATGGTGGAATTTTCGGGTATTACACCACCTTTGACTACCTATATGTGAAAAGGGTAGTTGTTTCCCTGGACTGAGAAGTGTCAGATAACCATGAATGGGCTAAGGTAAAGGTTGACTAGTAATCCAATATTGAGACTACCATAAGAGGGTGTTGATTATATGTTGTTTCTTGAATCCTATGAAGATGGTATTGGATGTGTATTGATGCAAAGGTAGGTGTTAACTTCGTAGGTGTTGAGGAAGTTGATACCCCATGAACAGAACTATGTGTCCCATGACTTCGAGTCGGTAAAGGTAGTCTTAACCTAGAATATGTGGAGGAATTATTTTCTAGGTGATATTTCACTCTTTATTCATACCACTAGTGTCTCATGTACATATTCACCTAGAGAGATGTCAACCTGAAACAACTGTGTTGTTTAGAGTTATTACTTGACTATGACTTCAAGGTGGTTTACACTCTAGGGAACAAAAAAGTCGGTCTAGATTCCATTAGCTAGAAATATTCTTCTCAATTAGTGGATGTGGTGATAAAATTTAGCCTTGTTACTAATGACCTTTTTAAAGTACATGGATTCATGTTATCAGTAGTTGATGGTGGTGACTCCACTGCTTCTTAAAAATTTTAAAAAGGATCATTTGGGAGACATTTAATATGATGTTTTATGGGACTAGATATCCTCACGAGATGCACAAGATGGATTTTCTAAAGGTGTGGGACACATCATCCTTTTTCCAGGGATGGGCGGCAGTTCCAGCCACATTGTTTGGGGAGTTGTTGATGGAGTTTCATACCACCCCCATAGTAGTATATATAAGAGTGTAAATGATGTATAAATACCTATAATGGTAGTTTTATTGGGATAGCATGAGGTTGAGTGTAGATGTTTTTTCATTGTTTCTCATAGGTCAGTATGTAAAGGATGAACATCAGGTTCTAGAAATATTTTCTCAACCTCTTGAGATCCAAAAATAGAAGTGGGATGGGATATTGAAGGATTTTGGGATATGGAATCAGTGGAAATTGAGAGGCCAGAATGCTTTCTTGTTGATTTTTAACCAAATCACAAATTCGGAACACTTTATTACCATCCTGAATTATATTTTGGTTAAGAGTTTAGGGTATATGTATGTGTAGGGGGTTTTCAGGATTCATGGGGACAACATAATGATCACATATAACAATGATGATTGGTTTATATAACAGTTTGGGAGAGGTTTTTGGAGGAAATTTGGACCTAATTATATATTAGAATGACGTTTCTCCCCTAGACCCATGGCTATACCAATAATACAGTCAAGATTTTGAATGATATGCTGATATCATTTGCGTTAGACTTCATTTAGAGTAGGTAGGATCAATTTCCATTGTTTTAATTCTCCAAAAATAATATATATATCTCTACTATCAATATGGAACCTTTCTAGGAACTTTATAGGAGACCATACAAGTCGCCCTTATAATGAACTAGTTTGGGAGATATATATCTTGTTGGGATGGAGTTGGTATAGGCAATGTAATTTAAGGTTCAGGTTATCCGAGAGTGTGTGAGTATAACTTAGATTTGAAATGAAATATATGAAAATCAGTGTGGTATAACTTTAGAGTTTGATCAAGGAGACAATGAATTCTTGAGAGTCTCAAAATGATGTGGATTGAAGATATTTTTTTATGGTAGTAAGTTACCCCTAAGGTTCATCAGTTCATTCTAGATTTTTCATAAGGATAATGGGGTTTCTTACCACTTTGAATTACACCTTTGGTTGGATCAAATTCATTAAAACTTCCATGTTATTTAGTTTAGTATATATGTATTGAATCCATCGAATGTTATTTAGTAGTTCGATATGGAAATTGGGGAAGGAGTTAGACTCTCAGAGTACCCATTGACAATCTAATATGACCAAGATAAGATCTTATATATATATATATATATATATATATATATATATAATTCCTTTGGTTCAAGTGACTTGGTGGCATGGATATGTCTAATAGAGGTCTTGGCAGCCAGAGAGCCAAATGTGAGCTTAGTACACATGTTTTTGTTTATGTTTTACTTTTTCAGGTGAAAATAAATGAAGGTGGGGAGAATGTATCAACTCTGGTTTTCATAATTTAATCCATTAAATATTTCTTTAAGTATCTCTTTGTTATTACTCAGAATTGTCACTATGTTTTGGGTATTCTAGGACCCTAAAATCCATATACTTAAAATATTATTAATTTTAAATCATATGAAAAATATTTTTATAATTAATGGTTTTCCATTGACCAGAACCTCAGATGGAAAATATGAGACCATGGTTTTTTCTGTAATGCGAGGTTTACCCTAGTAAAAAAATAAGTATGATCAATGTCATATGTTCTATTGAATAAAAGCAATGGAAGTTGCATTAAATAAATTAAATGAAAATTTTATTTAGTGTAATAAATGGGAAAACCTAGATTTACCCTCTTTAAATAAATGGCTATGTAAAATCTCCAAGGTCAGCTACCAAATCCTAGGAGACTGAGAGGATGAGGATGGGGATAGTTAGTGTTGGCAATGATGAACTTAGGAAAATTCATTGAAGAAATACGATTGAGGGGATTCATGAGTTGAATGAAAAACACAATATATTATCCCTTATCATTGCTAAATAATTTGTTAATCACTAATGGTCAATCCATTCTTGAGGTAGGGAATTTTATTTTGTGAATTTCCAACCTTTTGATTTGATTTTTTTATAATAGATTATTTATCTAGTTAATCCCTCATGAATCTTTTTAGTCGCATAATCCTATTTTTAATCATCACTTAAGATTATGATTATTGTTTATTCACTATACACATTTTCTTCATAATTTTTTCTTTCTTAATATAAGTTAATTTTAAAGTATCTCATCATATAATGGTTATAAAAACTTGTTATTGTGCCATATTATTTCGGTTCTTCATGTTCTTCATTATTTCCCCATGAGGATAATGATTAAATATTACCAAACTGGTTTGAGAATTATCATACCACTAAAATCATGAAAAATAAATGAGCATCCTAGGTATTAATTGTTTGTAGATATAATTATGTGGATTTGTGGACCGCGGAATATATTTCCATGGATCAGGGCTTCGAAAAATAATATTAGGTGCAACAAGTTTCGATCGACAGATTAGAATCCTTCTTTATGTCTATCAGAGGTCGAGAATCGATGATCATAGGTGTTACCCTGCATTTTATTGGTTTTCGGAAAGTAAAAAATGTGATGATGGTGGTGAATTGGTAATATCTATAGAGTTCAAGAAGACCAAGATACCATATATCACTATAAATAAAAAAACTGACTACACACTATGTAATCCAGAGAAACACTTTTCGTATGTCTTGTATTCTCTTGGTGGATTGGTTTTGAGATAGTGAAAATTATCACACTCCATGTAAAAAGGCATGTATGTTATGTGATCTAATTTTGTAGTTGATCCATGTGTCGGGACCATAGACTTAGAACACTGGGTGATTAAAAAAGTTGTGTCCTAGTATGGACTTTTCATGTGAAGGTACATGGATGATCGAGCTATGTCCATGGGAGAATGTGCCCAAGTCCTCAAGTGGTATCACATATCATGTTCCCTAATGTAAATTCTATGTACTTTTCCTAAAACCTTCTACCATGCATATATCCTTATTCAGGATAAATATTTGGATCTATGAGAAACCAAAACTAAGTATCTTTCTACAAGGGATACGATAATGGATTTCATTTCACCATCAGATAAATGAAATTAGGTGATATGATTTTGATTCTTCTTACTATGATGCTGAAAAGATGGTACTAACGAGGTTTTGATCATTAGAGAGATGTCGGGGTATATACTCCTCTACCATACCAGGGTGTGGATCCCCCATGCTCTTTATAGAGGTAGAGTCAGTACTCTCCCATATTATAGAGGTAAATTGGCCTCTATATATGGAGTGGTACTCCCCCATCATAAAGATCTATTTGGGATAGGGTCCTCTATTGGAGTTAGTTCTCCCCTTACTTTGAAGCATATTAGTGATTAGTTTTTCCTCCAGACAGATTATTATGAGTTTCTACATGGTTCTTGTCATCATAGATTAAGACTTTGAAGATATACATGGTATCATTGTTATTATATAGTTATAGATATTAATAATTCCTTACTTTATGATTGAGTTTTCAATATCAGGATATTTGATTTCAGGTTTCCCATCCCCTCTAGACTTATATTTTTAGCTAATTATTATATTGGGTTTCTACAAGTTCTTTTCATTTTATTCTACTGGGTATGTTTATACTCACCCATGCATGATATTTTGTAGCCCGAGTCATGAATTATGTTGAAGATAGAAAGATCGGTGATCACTTTGGTGGAACTAGTATTGATACATCATAGAGGTACTTGGAGGCACTAGTAGTGTGTATTGGTCAATCATGGAGGTTGTGAGTCAGGATCTCTTCATTATTTCCCTTTTTCAGTTGTTGTCATTTGGGGACCTCCTTTCTAGTTGGTCGTGTATTTTCCCCAATTATAATTTTTCATTCCCTTGCTTTACATTAATGTATTTCCTAGAAGATTCTCATTAATTTTTTACTATTTACATTTTATTATTTTTATTATTTTCCTTCATAGTTTCATAGAGTTGGGTTTTGTTGTGCATTTCAATTTTATGCTAACACCTCTCATTTTAGTGATATGTCTACTTAGTGCTAGTTGTCAGCCCAATACCATTTAGAGGTAGACATCAGGTTTCACACTCAACTTATTTCCAAAAAAATGGGGGCACTTGGGGTGTCATTTCATGATAGTGAAACCCAAATTGGATTAAGATACCATAAAAATAGACTATTTTATCCATATGACGTATTTGGAAAACTTTTTTTCATAAAAAAAAATTTACAGGCTACCTGAAGGTGTTTGAGAAAACTTTTTCAGGACACCTGAAGGTTACTATGATGAACTGATTGTTACTATATCGTAAATGATTTTACAATGTGTTGGTAATGAAAGTAATATAAGGAATTACATTTTGTTAAAAAAATGATCTCAAATAAAAAAATTGATGGAAAATATCTATGAATGATAATGATGTTGATAAATATAGATATTGTTCTGATTAGAAAACAAAGTTTTTTATCATTGTTACATTATATTTTGTAAAGAGAGTTAAAACTACGGAAATTGATTCCAAAGTCTCACTATTATTAAAAATTGATTTCTTCATATATTTTAATCACTAAAATATTTTTTTTTTGAAGGTTTTTATTAGATGTTCTTGTAGAGATGTGATAGTAATTACATATTAATGTAATGAGATTAAAAATATCCTAAAATTTTAGAAAAAACAAGGCCATTCTGGTGGCCTATCATATAGAATATGATTAGTTTGGTTCTAATGTATGGTTTTCTAGTATTGTTAAAGGATATTAAGAGAACTAAATATATCATGTTATAAAATAGGTAGTTTCCACATTATCATTATTTTATGTTGGTTTTATATACTCATAAAGTGAAGTGATAATTAACCTCACAAAGCCTAACTTATAGTTATCCTTAATTGATGTTCATCGAAGAGTATTATAGGTTGTGCTGAAATTATATGTTTATCATGGGAATTATTTTGTATACAGAGGTAAAATATCATCATGAGTCATAAAAGGAGTTTTTTTCAATGGATAAACCTTCACATATACCACTTGGAGTGTAATACACTATGTATTTTGTATAAAGGTGGTACATGTTTCATATTGTATCCCCATACCATAGGTTGAAAAGATACCTAGGATGATAACCTGCATATAATGATACCTTTATTACATAATCCTTGAGGCTTAGAAAATCATATGGTGGTTGTATATATTATTGATCATATAATTGATTGATATTTAACCAAGATTGTGTTTTCCTCTCATATGATGTGTGTGACATCTGGGGAATCAATTGAGATGGGCTAAGGAAGTTTATTAACATTCATATATAATGTTCATGTGATGTGATTTTCTATTTGGGTGAGAGGAATGTGATGTTTTAATCCTCATAGGTTAATAACACGTGTTGTATTCATTAAACTAGTCAGTCTATAATTAGACAATCTAGAATGTATATGTCGGATATATGGTATTGACATAATTCAAGTCCCATGTTTACATGATGTCTTGAAAAAGTGATCATTTGAAAATTTATTCTTATATATGATACAACTGGTGGATATAGGTATAGAAATACATGTGTTTGATAGTGATCATACTAGATCCATTTATAGATTGAGAAGCATTGATTCTTTTCCAGATGATTACTTTTTCTTTCATTTAAGAATTTTGGATTTTTTATTTTTTTAAAACTCTACAGATCCTGATGATATCATACATTGTTTTTTATTAAATGTAGATTCATTTTTAGAAAACTCAAATAGTTTCCATAAATATTTTTTAATTTATTCCAAAAATACTTTTGCATTGATATTCACAAGGTATTACATATGATATGATACATGGTGAATTTTATGATAGTTTTCCAAAAGTTTTTTAGAAATATCCTAAAATGAGTTTTGTATAATGTTTCAAAAGTTATTGTACATCATATTATATAAGGTGAAATTTTGCAAAGTCTATAAGGATTTAGTGAAAGTGGAAAATTGATGGAGTTATACCCTGAATTCACATATGTATATATAAAAATATCAAAGTGTGTGATATTGATTTATTGTGTGGTATAACATATAGAAACCAAGGAATGTAGTATTACATGGATTTGTCATATCATTTGTTATGATATTAGGGAAATCTTGTTTCCACTATCTCGGCTAGTTTTAGTATATAGAAACAAATATCATAATTCTATAATTATAATTATAATAGATCTATGAAATTCTATTATTAACCAGAAAATATAACATTAAGTGCTAACATTTTGATATTTTCAATAATGGTTATTATTAATATGTGAAACATTTGGGAGAATCTAAAACGTATTTATACAATAAATACATGTTGTCCAAGAGGTTTACAATAATCATAATAATTTACATTTACACTTATGTTTTCCTGCATATAGGAAAATTATACAAATATTTGGGAGCATCCCTAAGGCCAATATAAGTAGGTAGTGGTTATTGAGATTTTTTGAAAACATCCTATTACTTCTCTATCGGTCCCTAGAATCTATCTTGCTTCTTCTACATTTTTTTAGAGGGATACTATAATTTAATGGGGTGAAGTAGAATCCCACCAAATATTTAGGTGATTCTAATCAACCCATGGATACATCTTATAGGGAAGAGTCATTTAGTTATTTGTAGTGATCTTTTTAACACTAAAATAACGTGAATAATTATATATTATAATAAAAAAATTTAAATAAAAAAATATATTTAAATAAAACATAATTAGATAAAATAATTATTTTCTAATAAAACTAAAATATTCCAATACATTTAGGAAAATAACATTCATTCTATAGAAACTATTTTTCAAAAATATATTTTTTTTTATTTTTGAATAATGATACTAATGAAATCTATTGAAAAAAATTATGTAATGATTATTAAAATAAATTAATAACATCATATAAATAATTATGAAATGATAAAGAATAGTAATTTAATTATTTATATATAAAGAAAATGTTTTATTTAAAAACAATTTTTGTAATAGATATTTTTATTTAATGTTAAATTTATCATATATGAAATATGAATTTTAATGAAATGAATTATATATATACATATAACAAATTTTAAATCATCTAATGATTATTAATTGGTAAGGAAAAAATGAAATAATTTTTCAATCTTAAAATACATTTTTCTGAAAAAAAATATAAGTTATGTGTAATTGTATTAAAATTAATTTTTATACCATTTAGAAATTTTGTCCAATAAAATTGTTTCCCTATTTAGAATTATAATTTTCAAGTTATGTTACAAGGTTAATTTCATTTTTAGCATTAAAATAAGTTACGAAGGTAAAATTAAGTCACCACAATAGAAGCTAAAATGAGGTCAAAGGGTTTAATTGAGAGATAAAGACCAAAAATATCGTAAATCCATATCTCAAAATATGTGTATAAGTTATTTATATACCTTAAATTATCTCATATTCAAACAAAAATTAATTATATATCCAATTTTCTTGAAAATTACAGTTCGTTTATAATAATAAATGAGCATTTACACAAATTCCCCCTACCCATTAATAAAAATACCCCTCTACTTCCCTTTATAAGACACACCTATAAATATAATTACCCCATATAATATGAAATATATCCTTAAATAAGACCCATATTAAACATTTTATATCCCCAAGTCTCAAGATGATTCCCAAATTCTTCTAATTTAATAATATTTCCAAGATAATATTTGATTTCGTATTTGTAAGTAATGACTTTCTGAAAATAATTTTCATCGACATTAATCCTATGTATATTATTAAATCTAATTTATAACTTTAATTAAATGTTTTTTGAAATAATTATTCTTCTGTAAAAGTGATATAATTACTATTAAATAACTTATTCTTAATTATTTAGTCATTATAAAATGTTTTTATTTCGATTTGTTTTACCATCTACTTGAATTATGTTAAATGTTTTAACCATAAATGACTAATTAAACTTAAATACTTGAAATATTATGTAAAAATTATTCACTTAAGATATTTTAATAATTCTATAATTTTAATATGATAAACTCTTTTCACTAATTATTTCAATTATTTTGTTAATTCAATAATCACGAAAAATTAAATTTTTAAGCATTCCCCCTAAAACGTCACCACAAGTTCCATGAAATTACCATGGTATTCCATAAATATATAAAAAAAATATTTTATATAGACATTAAAATTTTTAGAAGTGATTAAATAATGACCAAGAAGAAAGTACTGGAACTTCCAAACCTAATCATGTATGGAAAATAGAACATTTGGCACCCAAAATAGATATTAATAACGTTATTATTCATATGAATAATAAAACTAAATTTATTAATTTTGGAGTTAGATCATGTCTCACCAAGAGGAAGTATGGTGTAGGGGTTTATCTTCTAATCTCACATTGAATTCGTGATTATTATTGTGTAAATTTATATTTGTGAAAATTGTATGTTTCTTCTCAGTAAAACCCCGTATAATTATTACTTATATGGTAATTTTTGGATTTTAAAAACATTCTTGCCATTTCATCACCCTTTTTTAACAAATCAACTATAAAATTTCTAATAAAGGGACCCAAAAATATTCCATATTTTTGGTCTGGAATATTTCTCCTCTATGTTTATAGTCTCTATTTTGTTCTAAAAATGTCATTATCTACACTTCTACAATTTATGAGAGTTAATTTTATATTTTTTGTGACATTATTTACAAAATAATGAAAGTAATCTATTTTAAAAATTTCTATATGATTAATTTTATATTTTCTTTGACTTTATTTGAAAATGATGGAAAGGAATGTTTTTTTAAATTATTCCCAGATTAATGAAATTTTCCATCATCTTATTTAATTTTATTTATATAGATTTATTCAAAGTTTTTATGCTAATCTAAAATAATTTATATTCCCTATTTTTAAAAAATTATTTTAAAAAAAGGATCTCAAAAAGTAAATATTATTTCTTCTTATTTTTTAAAAAATAAATTTTTTTTATAAATTTTTTTTCTATATAAACATTATTTAATGTTTCTTATGATTCACTAAAGATATTTTCTAATGATTCCATCCATCTTATTTCTACGGATGGATTGTGATAATGTCTTATAGAGTTTTTAATGAAACTTATTTCTTTTACAAGGTTAAATTAAGCTATGATGGGATTGTGTATGTCTTCATGTTCATGTGGCGTTCATATACATAGTTTATCATGATGTGGTGGGTGGTTCTATTATATCCCTCTAATGAATTAGTTAATTTTTTATATCACATGTGATCAGGATAGAACACAGGTGGTTATCCTAAGTATAAAATATTATGGGATATGGTTTGTTAACCTAAGTCTATTTTATTATGGGTAGGAGGTTAGCCTAGTCAATTATGATGTGAATTTCTTGGTAGTTATCCTTGGAATATTTTTTATTTATATTCAAATTATTATAAAAAATTATTATATTATTCAATGTACCTATGCTATGCTCTAATTTATCGTGATTATTGAATCATGTTTCCACACTTATGTGGATCATGTATTATGTTATGTCCAAAGATTTATTTCATGATTCATGATTTATGATCCATGTTTTATTGGATTTGATATTTTTATGTTATTTACCTGGATATTTATTATGTTCTTATTTCTATATCATGTTTCCATATTTATTATTATGATATTTATTATGTTTCCAAATTATTATCACTTATAATTTTCTATTATCGTCTCTTATGTTCACTCCTTATCGAGAATATGGTAAAATCCCCTCTTATGTTTCCATTTCTATAGGTTTTGAAGAACAGTATCACGTATGATATTTATATAAGGGTATCATGTGTTAGAAGTATTTTTTTTTATTTGTTGAAGAGTTTCTATGAACTAAGTTGATTATGTATATAATCTATAAAGATACTAAACCTATAGTTTCTTGGTGTGATATTTATTGGGATATGTAATTATTATTCATTTAATGTGATTTAATATGTATATACGACATGATAATTTTTTATCAGTTGGTATCAGAGAATGTTTTAGTTCTTTGGGAATTATGTTATGAATAATAAGAGTATGAAACCCAAAAAAACTTTTGATAAACTAAAATTTATGTACAATGAACCTAAAATGTCATTCGATGAAGCAAAGTTTTCATATTTAGGGACATATTAGGGTTAAGTTTCCTTATAATATGATTTATCAATTTGGTTATTATTACTTCATAATCACACTAAATTTTTTATTTTCAGTCAGTTTTTAGAATAAGGGGGATTATATTTAAAAATAAGTGTGATGGAAAATTTCATTACCATCCTAATAAGATACCAATGTAATGGAAGCTTGAATAAAAAATATCTTCTTTTTTCTCCCCCAACTCTATGAAGTAATGAACAATAATGAACACCATGTCAAACTCCCACACAAAAAAGGAAGTACAAAAACTCTATTGATTCCTTCATGTTGAAATTTTCACCCTCCATTAGTAGATATTCTAATCCACTAATTGTAGGTTTTTTTTGGTATTATTATACTTGGATCTTAAAAAGGTAATTTTATCTCTTTATCATTTGGATAGTGAGGTGGATCAATGGGGGTCTAATTAAAAACATGAGGAAAGTGGAAGAAATTGAAACCATGCAATTGGAAGAGTTTAATAATACATTTTTTTATATGTATTTTCCTTACACTCTTAATACTAAAATAGAGAGAGAATTCCATGAGCTAAAACCAAATGTGGATGAATACATTGTTACATATGAAGAAAACATCAAAATAATTTCAAGTATTTATTATTATTTTATCATTTACCCTAAAATCAAAATCAATTATTTCTTCTGTGACTTAAAACCAACTCTCCAAATAGCATTCTCTACAAGGGAATTTGGTTTCCATGAATAAATTATCTAACATACTCTCATGGTGTAAATAGAAAGTAGAGTCTCCCAATATTCTCATGTTTTTCGAGACAAGAAGAAGAAAATGAAGTTCCATGGAAAATAATGATCAAACACATGGAGTAAAATAGATTCATCATATTTTATAGTGAAGATATGAGAAATCATGGGGTACTTTCCTTGAAGAAATTTTTAAATGTTTCAAGTGTAGGATATAATTTTATCAAGAACATTAACTTCAAAGGGATATGAATGATGAAAATAATGAGAAATTAAATTCACCACCAGTACACCAATACATAAATTATAAGGATTATGGTCATTACACTAATAAATTCCCAAACCTGATAGTTAATAATGAAAAACAATGCCAGTAACCAACAAATATAATGGATAAAGAAAAATAATTTTCTATCACAACTAATAGAGTGGATCAGAAAAATACATTGGTGAAAGGTACACAAATATTCAACTTAATAACTAAAAATATTCTATTTTATCCTAGTTCTAGAAACACATTTATATAAAGAAAGTATATCAATATCATCAAAGAATATTCCTAAAAATAGGATAGTGAATTATTGGTGAAAATTACCAGTGGCGAGATGATTTCATCCTAATTATATAACTATTATCTAATTGGAGTTTGTGGGAATGTGCTTCCTATATTATTATTATTATTATCCATTTATTAAAATTTTATTGTCTGTGGACATGGATTTTCTTACTTTATATAGATTCCAAATTAATTTAAATAATAATTAAATCATATTTCATATCTAAAATCAACTTATGATCTGTAATGAGTGCAAGGTTTACAACAAACTTCCTATAGAAGTTAAATCCATTATATGGGTCTTGTTACCTAACCATAATGGATATATTTCTCAAATGGTTGGGGAGGAACTCAATATTGAAGATATTTCTATTTACTTGGAATATATTTATAGATTTATAGAGTAGTTTTCATGTATTCTCCTAGGTCATGAGGTTGAGTTTTCAATAAAGCACATACCTAGTGTTATTTAAATATAAAATACTACTCATATAATGGATCTGGATGGAAAAAATTAATTGAAGAAGTAACCAGAAGAGAATATAGATAAGGGATTAATACACCCAATTGATTCACCATGGGGTGAACAAATCCTGTTTATTAAGAAGAAAGAAGGATCAATGTGCCTCTACAATAATTATTTTGAACATAAAAAAACTAAGTTCAAGAGAAAGTATTATCTTCCCTATATTGATAACTTATTCAAAAAACTATATGAAACTTAATAAATCTCAAAAAATGAACTTCTATTTAGACATTATTATTAATGGTTGAAGAGGGAGGATATATCCAAGACAGCCTTTAGTATAAAAATGGATATAATGAATTCATAGTGATTCCATTCAGATATTTTATCTTTATAAGTCTGATGAATATAGTCAATATTGAAAACCTTGATCAATGTGTGGTAGTATTTATAGATGATATTATAATTTATTCTTATATAAAGAAATATCCGGATAGTTATTTTAGGTTTAAAATGTAATCCTTGAGAAAGGAGAAACTATATTGAAAATTTAAAAAGAATGAATTATGGATACATAAAATATTATTCATGGGTAATGTAATCATAATAAAGGTAACATGTATGGATCCTTAAGAGATTGATGTTATTGAATATTTTCTAGAAAAATTTTTTTAACCAAGACCCATATATTTATTGTATTGAATGGATGTTACGAATGTTTTTTGAGAAATTTCTAATGAATTTATGTTCCTTTGGATAAATTAATTTGAAAAAATATCAAGGATCCTATGAGAAAGTTTTTAACTTCAAATTCACACATAATTAACTATATCATAGAAGGGTTTTATTGGTACAGTGATATATTAAACAAGGAAATGTGATTTTTCCTCCAGAAAAATGACATATTAGTATCATATGTGTAAGATACTATATTAGTATGGGTTGAAAAATCTAGAATGAATTCGAAATTTTTAAATTAGTCGATGGGATAAATTATGAAATGGAATTCAGAACGAAATTTTTGAGTCTGAGGGAATAAAATGGGTGTTCTGGATGAGGAATGGGGTTTGAAATGTATCTTAGGGGTATCTGGATGTGTAGAAAGTATATTGAGGTGGTCGAGGATATAGGATGTAACCACTGGCCAGAAGGTGACCTTGGCAGTAAAACCTATAATCCAATGGCCAAATATCATCCAACAAGTAATACTTTTAAAGAGGAATAATATACATTTTCCCACTAAAATTGTTTAGGGGGTATATCTCACTTTGTCTTCCCATTTTTCCACATTGGTAGTGGTTTCCCTCATTCCATCATACCTTGATCCACCATTGCTTTGGATAGATTTTTAGTTCATTTACCATTGGTTTGAGGCACATTCATGACTCTAGTAACTTATTCTCATACTACCATTATTTTTCATCTAATTTTATTTTCTATTGATAAGGTGTTTGGTCCCAATTCCACCATAGCATGGGGGAATTGACTTAATACAAAGGTTCTTTCATGATACTTTCATAATTGGTGTCTTGAGACAATGTTCACCTAACACTTATTATATATTGAAAAAAATGTATGTCACACCATCAAATGTATTAATATTTTACCTTTAAATTAAATTGATTTTATGATTTTTTAGCAATATATGATAGGGATTTAGATCGAGTTTATTTTAGGAATCCATTGCGGACTCCTATGGGTTGTTGATCTTCATTAAGATGCGATGGGGTCACTGGTTAGTTGAATAGGGATAATTTATCACTAAAATTTAATTGATTTATGAATTATAAATGTAAGAATTAGTTAATTATGGATCATTGTATTGAGGAATGTGTTCAGGAAATCTTTCCATCTTGGGTTGTACTTGGATGGGGCTTAGAGGGACTTGGAAGATCTACCGAGATTTTGAAATTAATGGGGAAATATACTAACGAGGTGTGTGGTCCTAGTACTTTCCCCATAGAATTTTTTCTTTTGATTATATATATATAGGCATGTGTTCTCACAACTAAAGGTATTAAAAATTTTAATTAACCAATTGTGTTTCTTAATTGAAATTAAAATGTTAAATATAAATCAAATGACTTGAACACCTAGAAAAAAGTGTCTATGACACGCTGTCCTTGATGCACTAGTTATATCTCCATGGTTGCTGATGGACAAGACCATTAATCTAAATTGGTATTCCTATAAATTATAAACCCAAAAGGGGTATTCCATAGTTAAAACAAAATTATTAAGATGTACAAGACCTTGTATTGGGTGGCCATAGTGACATCCCCAAAGAGGCTCTTGGTGACATGAAGTAAATTCCCTAATGTTTGGCCATATATGAACTATAAGAAACTATATGACCTTTAAGAGGGTTTTTTTCATTATAGGTCAAATGATCCTCCCAATTAAGACACGTTTAGACTAGGTGGATGGATTATAGGTAGGAGGGACTTAGGTTGGGTTAGTGGACCACATTATTAAACTAAATACCTATAGATGGCCCGTTTTCCATCTCCTTAGTGTGTAATGCTTATGGGAAATAACCATTGGTCCTACGGGGTTCTGAGATACATTGGAATTGGTTTGAGGGATGTGCTACCCCAAAGTGGTGGGTTTTGACCCTAATGTGAGATATTGTTAAAGGAACCCCAAATAGGGTTTCCTTCCTATATGATTAGCCAAGGGACCCGAATAGGTACCTTGGTGATAGTTTGACCCTGATCGGATGTGTGTGGGCATGAATATTTATGGTAATGGGTTTAACCATGGAATTTATACCAATCATGTGATCCCAGGGGGAACGATATACTGTAAATGGGTTTTACAATTGGAAAAAAACATGAATTTTATTTATGCAAATTTTTTTATATGTGATTTACTTTTGGATGATCAAATGTACATCATGGGATTCGTCCTATGATCCTAATATGATATGATGGTAAAGTGAATACCTATAAATCAAGTTTGGTTGTTGAATGTTTTAAACAAGATAAGGTATTGATATTGTGAAAATTTTTACCACCAATATATAAGTTGAAATCTATTTTGAATCTAATTTTCCGTAGTAGTAACCCTGATTATTATATAAATTCTAAAAGGATCCATTTGTGGACCAATATTGGGGTTGAATCATGGGAATGTTATTTATTCATGTTTCTATAAGAGTTTAGTGGATGTCACATGGTTTAATGAGTGAAATATATTGAAAAGAAAATAGAAAGTAGATATTTTCAACTATGTCCTAGTGACAACAAAGACACCCCACGTTTAACATGGTCATAGGGTCTTGACCCACCAGGTACCCCCAGTTTCCCTGCGGACATGTGGTCCCCACCCTATAGCCCACCCATATGCCAGAACAGGTCATATCACTAATTAAAGTCCCCACAGCCCAACAAAAGTCCTTTCTAATGTGATTTTTCCTCACTCACACACACCCTTGAAAACTTCCCAGAATGTCTCCCATCCAGATCACTACTTCAGGCCAAGCTCGCTTAACTATGGAGTTCTAATCTGGTAGGCTCCTAAAAATGAAGGTGAACCTTTTTGACATGAGTTATATCATTTATCCATTTAATCATTTATCATTAAGGGGTGTTACATTCACCCCCCCCCCCCTGAGCATAACATATTCATTGTGGACCCTACATCTCATCCCTAGAAGTGCACTGCAATTAATGTTGCACCTAGTTGTGATACCAAATGTAACAATTGGGTCTCGATGACAACACAAACACCCCACCTTTAACATGGACTTCTGGTCCTGACCCACCAGGTTCCCTCTAGTTGCCCCATAGACATGTGGTCCCCACCCTGGGTCCTACCCACATGCCCGAATGGGTCATCTGACTAATGAAAAACTCCACAAGCCAAAACATTTCTTTTACAATGTGATTTGTCCTCACTCATACACACCCTGGGAAAAAATCAAATAATGTCCCCCATCCTGATCACTACTTCAGGACAGGCATTATTAACTATGGATTTATAATCAGGTAGACTCCTAAAAAGGAAGGTGCACCTTGTTGACATGAGTCATATCATTTAGTCATTTGACCCTTTATCATTCAGGGGTGTTACATCCCCCCACCCCACCCCCCCACCCCACCAGAGCACAACATCCTCATTATGGTCCCTACATCTCAACCCAGGCAGTGCACCATACATTAGGCTAGGTACCGGCCCTGATACCAAATGTTACAACTTCGTATCAGTGACAGTATAGACACCCATACTTTAACATGGTCGTTGGGTCTTGGCCCTCTAGGTACCCCCAGTTGCCCCGCAGACACATGGTCTCCACCCTGGGGCCCACCCACAAGCCCGAACAGTTCATCTGACTAATGAAAATCCCCACATTCCAACACATGACATTTCTAGTGTTCTTTGTCCTCACTCACACATATCCTGGGAAACTTCCCATAAGGTCACTACTCCATGCCAAGCATGCTTGACTGAGAATTTTTAATCGGGTAGGCTCCCGAAAAGGATGGTTCACCTTGTTGACATGATTCATATGATTTAGCCATTTAACACTTTATCATTTGGGGGTGTTACATTTACCCCCCCCCCCCCCCCCCCCGCCCCACACCACCTTAGAGCACAACATCCTCAATGTTAGCCCTACATATCAACCCCAACAGTGCACCACACTTAAGGTTGTGTACCAACTATGATACCAAATGTAAAAACTGGGTCTCGGTGACAGAACAGACATCCCACCTTTAACATGGACTTCGGTACCTGACCTTCCAGGTACCCCTAGTTGCCCCGCAGACATGTGGTCCCCACCTTGGGGACCACCCACATGCTCAGATGTTCCATATGACTAATTAAAGTCCCCACCGGCCAAAACATGTCTCTTCCATTGTGCTTTGTCCTCACTCACACACACCATGGGAAACATCCTAGACGGTCTCCCATCCTGATCACTACTTCTGTCCAAGCACACTTAACTATGGAGTTCTAATTATGTAGGCTCTCAAAAAAAAGGTGCACCTTGTCGACATGAATCATATCATTTAGTCATTTAACCTCTTTACCATTTTTGGTAGTTAAATTCACCCCCCCCCCCCCTAATAGAGCAGAACGTCCATGTTATGGGACCTACATCTCAACACAGGCAGTGCACCACACTTAAGGTTGGGTACCAGCTCTAATACCAAATGTAACAATTGTGTCCCAATGATAGCACAGACACCCTGCCTTTAACATGGTCATCTAGTCTTGACCTTCCAAGTACTCTTAATTACCTATCAGACAAGTGGTCCCCACCCTGGGGCTCACCCACATGCCTGAACGAGTCATTTGAATAATTAAAGTCACCATAGGTGAACACATGTCCTTTCGAGTATGTGTTGTCCTCACTCACACATACCATGGGAAACTTCCAGATGGTCACTCATCTTGATCACTACTCCAGGCCAAGTAGGATTAAATGTGGATTTTAATTTATTAGTATCCCAAAAAGTAAGGCGCACCTTGTTGGCATGGATCATATCATTAAGTCATTTAACCCATTATCATTCAGGGGTGTTAGAAAATTTTTCTTATAGTTAGTTAAAACGATGTTTGAAAATATATTTCTCTAATAATAAATAAAATTAATGACCAAAATTATAGGGATCAATATCTAATGAGATTGATCTATGGGGTTTATTAGACCATGTAAAAGTAAATACATTAATAAAATATTCATAATAAATAAAAGATTGAATAATTCAAAAATGAATTGGTTATATATGTCCCATGGAATAAATCTTTCTAGGATGATGTGTTTAGACACAAAAGTAGATTGAAATTATGAGTATAACTCGACACACTTGATCGATTGGATCTATCACATGTTCAAAAATATATAATAAGTTTAATGATTCCCATATGTAAATAATTACTAAAAACATTAAACTAATATATTGTAGATATTATTAATATTAGTTAATTTTAAAAAAAAAATCTTTAGAAAGAATGATGGATTTATCCTTGGTACTTAGAGAAGTAGGAATTCTATTTATCAAGGGGATATAAAACTATTCTTTCTATAAATAATTTTGATTTATTATCACAGTTATACTAATTCTATGGGCATGTAGAATCTTATAAAATCCAATGGTAGCCATGTATACATAGACCTAGTATATTTTTACTTCTGATACAGCTACAGAAGCTGAATAAAATATCCAATTATATTTTTCAGATTGTAGAATTATATGAATAATGTAATGTTTTATCATGTAATATATTATTATAATCTTATAACTATGGTACTATCTAAGATATTAAGTTTATGTCATATGAAAAAAGTTGTATACTTGGGGATATCATCTCTTTAGATGATTTTACTCAAAGGGGTGGAATCATAGTGAGTAAAGTAGTTATAGGGAAAATTTTGGTAGCCCCAATGACAAAATAGATACCTCAATGGTAGAATGAACATATTGAGAGTGCTAAGAGGTTATGAGTTATTAGAAGTTGGCTCTAGTGTAAGTGGGGGTTAGTTGGAGTTGGGGATCAAGAACTAACATAATTTATACTTTAGATTAATAGAATATAAAAATTTTATCACATAATGATTATTATTTTACCCCACATTAATTTAAAAAATTTCATGTAATATTAGTCACATAAAAGGGGTAAATCAATTCCTCAATATAACAAGAACCAAGAGATTATATGAAAATATTCTTAAATCAATATATCATATGCTCTTAATATATGAATTTAACAAGACATAGATGATTCTAGGATATCAAGTGTTGGGGGATTATAAGAATTTACATGAATCTTGAACTTGGTGGTATCTATAAATGGATTTCATGAGGACAAACCCACTAATATAAATTCTATATGTTTTACGCGTCATAGAATATTCCAATCTATGAACTTGTGTATTAGTCCTTAGAATTGAAATAAATATTAATGTGTATCATGAATCATGAAATTTCATGTATATATGAATACAATGATGATATATTCTCATAGTGAGGAAACAGGTATTGGGTGCATCATATGTGATATAAAATTAGTTGAACGGTTGAAAAAGTGTTTTCCCTTAAATGTTAATTAAATAATATATCTTTATCACTTTGATTGAAATGGAATTTTATAAAAAAATAAATGGTCAGGGTAGTTTATAGACAAATTTGATTTAGAAATTTGAAGAATTATAAATAGATAATATAGTGTGATGGAATTGGTATGAATCTTACTTGATGATATATTGGTAGATAAAGGGATTATATTAGGCATTATTATTTATCAGAAGGTTTTTTTATTTTCTAAACTATCTTATTTCTCTATAGTTTCTTTGATGTGTTTCTAGATGTTGATCTTGAACTTTATATATGTTCCACCCATTTCCATTGATAAATGGGCCTAGAGAAAGACACACTGAGTGTATACAAAATCTCATTAAATATTATTGAATTTAAATTTATGAATAAATTTATTCTCATCTTGAGGAATAATATTTACTCAAGTGAATTTTATCATATAAATTCAATAATAATATACTCAAGTGTAGAATATGTGAGTTAAATTTTTATCTATTTTTAATTTATTCACTAGATATAGATTATAATATTTATTTATTCACATGTTTAGTAAATATTGTAAAATAATTACTTATTAAAGTTATGTAGATATCAAAAATAAATATTTATTGCAAATTTGAGTTGGTATATCATTTATTTTGTCAAATAAATTATTCAAGGTTTGATCAATTTCATGTTAGAATATAGATCATGTTTAATGATCTGAGGTAAATGATATATTTTATTTAATATCATATATATAAATATTAATTTATTTATTAAAAAATTATATTGAATGAAATATATTCCATGTAAAATATTATTAGTATTATTATTATTATTGACATAGGATATCATGTTGATAAAATTAAAGGATAAGGGACTTCGTAAAATTTTCTTATCTTTAACAAAGTATATGTTATAAAAATATATCATTTTTTCATGGGGTGAGACATTGAAAATTTTTGTAGAATTTATCTTGATACCAAGAGAGAATTATCTCACTCGTTTTCATTTAATATATCTAATATATTTTTATATGGATATAAAGAATGTATAAATGGTCAAAAATAATTATTTTTAATATGAATAAATTAATTTTTATTTTAATTTAATAATAATTTTCAAAGATAGTATGATTATACTAAATTCTTACGTAACATTGATGTAATGCTTGTTCAAGTGATAGAAAAATAAAATAAATGATTTTAGAAGAATTAAATAGAATATATTTTGGATTAATAATTTTTACCCACTAATTAAATGGTTACATATGATTTTTAACTTATGGTGAAAGGGATTATATTCAATTTACATTGTTATATTTGTGCCATTATAGTAAAATTATGTGAATAGTCCAAAAAAGTAACATAAATGAAATTTAATTTTTAAAAATAATTTTAAAGAAATATAAAATTATTAAAATAATATATTGAATCAAGGGAATGTAAAATTTTAGATCTTATCATTAATAGGTAATTTATTTACCACTTTACATTTTTAAAATTACTTTCATGACTCTTAAAGAGTGAAAAATGTGTTGCACCAGTTAAGGTTAAACAATGTTAATAAGGGGGTCAAAACAAAATTAATGTTTAAAAAGAAACCTAAAATTGTATAAAATTGATTGGTTGATTATATTTAGACCACATATTCATTAAATTATTTTATATGATACTTTGGATCAATTTCATATTTTTTTGACACATATTATATAATAATATTTAATGTATTTAGAAGTTTTCCCCCCACCTCACTTACAAAAGTGAACCTCATCTACACTCTTATTCAAAAACATTGATACATTTATCTCAACCAACAAATGAAAAATACCCTCCTATATTCCTTCCAAAAATATTTGAACATCCCCTAAGACAATCATAACATGGCTTAATGTGTAATCCAAATGAGGATTCCAAATAGGTATAACTCTTAACTGAGTTCTTTAATTTTATTTCTTATTCTACCTCATTCAAGTATGTACTAAACATGATGATTTAATATAATCAGAATATTACGTATAATAATATTTTATTTGGTTTATGAAAAAAACATTATTCATCTTCTTTTCCATCCTATGGGAAATAAATACATCATTCATGCGTGCATATGGCCTACTTTCACCATGTAGCGGTGTAATTTGTTTTTCATCACCAATTTACATGGATGGTTATAAAGATAGAGTCGATGAATATAAATTTTATTTATGAAATAAATATTTCTATTTTAATTTAGTATGTCATATACCTTCTTACCCTTCTATTCATTATAAAACAATAACATCGTTGGAGTGTACATGTGGACTACAACCACCACAAAGTGATGCGTTTAATTTTTCTATTATCACAGTGAATGGGTGATTATTAAATTGTATATAATTAATAAATAATATATTCATGACATTATTATAATTATTTATATGATGGAATAATTTAAATCCTTTTACAATGGAAAATAGACAGATGTAATTTGGGAGAAATTAACGATCACCCTTAAGTAGTCGACGTAAGCAAGAATTATTCAATGAATGTATTTAGAATTAATAAAAAAGGAAATATAAAGTGTAATTTTGATGTAAAAGATTACTAAAAAGTATAAAATAAGTTTAAATTCATTTTATATGATTATTAAACAAGTATGACCAAATTGAGACCCAATGTAAAGTATTTTCTATTACAATTTCCTTTTATTTCCCAATTTTTATATTCATATTTCCTTTGGGAAAATTAAATGATAATATTATATTAAAACCCATATATTTTATTATCCAATACTTAATTATAGGTTTTTCATGTTTTATTTTAATTCTCTTATAATTTATATATAAAATTATTAAGAAATTATTTTTAAGAAAAATTAGCATTATTTACTCTTTTATCAACAAACTTTTCTTTTCATGTCTAATTAATTTTAAATGTTGTAAAGAATATTATTTAATATGATAAAATTATTTTTTAAAGTATTTTTATAGTATAATTAACTTTACTTTATTGTTTATAATATGAATATTCTTTACATTTTCCAATGGAGATACTTTTTTAATTTATAACAAGATTGTTAAAGGAATATTTGTTTAAAAATTTACCACACGCACAAAATTTCTCATAGTTATAACTATTTTTTCGTTGAATATTGATTTAAAATTTTACATGGATATTTTCAACAAAATTATTTTCAAGAATATTCAATGATTTTTTATTTAAAATTTTATCAAAATAAAATGGAGTTATTTTCTTATAGAAATTAAAAAAAAATTAAAGTTATTAATAACAACATTACAACACAAAGTTACAAGGAAGTTATTTATAATTCTTTGATTCTATTTTATTTTTTATTTTTAAAAGGCTTAGTTTTACAAAAGAGGCCATTATTTTTTATTAAATGATTGTTTTCTTCATCCTTTAATGATTTATGGTTTAATGGTCATTAACTTTCTCATTATAATAATATATATCACTCTTTTTTAGACATTATTTTATCCTCTATGTATCTATTTTATGTGTCATAGATTGATACAACTTCATTTCAATCACATTAATGTTTTATTTACTGTACACCATTTTGATATATAATATCGATTGAAGGAAGTTTATGACAAAGTTAATTTCATTGACTTTTCAAATATTCTATATTATTAATTCAATTCAAATAATTTTTCATTTATAAGTAATTTTTAGAATTAATTTTATTGAAAATTCAATATATGATGAATAAATTAGATATGAATGTGACATGTGGGGATTGGTTATAGATATACCTTCAATAAATTGAGAGGTACCAAGAGATAAAATAGGTGACCACATTAGTTGGGAAGTTTTTATATACCTATACATATAATGAAAGTGTTTGGACTAAGGCCCATACTGTTAGATTCAAGATATCTTGGGAAAGGCCATGTTTGTGAGATTATGAATATCTATATTTATGCATTTCCATTATTAAGATTTGAGTTTCAATAATCCATGTGATTAATATATTGATATTATAAATGGATATTCTTTGAACTCAAATTTTTTATTGAATGGAATGTCTTTTTATTATCCACTCTTCTATATAGATTATTCCTTATTTATTTATGACATCTTTCATTGTAAAAAATATCTTACAGAGTATCTGAGGTCCACTTTAATTTTTTCCGTCTCTATAAGATATAATGAAATAATATTTGAATTATCTTGATGGATTCAATAATATTTTTCATGTCATGTTTTATTTTTTCAATATAACATATAAATCATGTATGTATCTAATTTAACAAAACTGCTAAACAAATGGATCCTTTATGGTGTGATCACTTGTATCTTTTGCTAATGTAATAATTAAGAACTATCTCTATGTTACCAGAATTGAGGATACTAATGTTATTATAAAAGGAAATTTTGTAAAATGCAAGGGAAGTAGATTTTATAAGAATATTATTAACAAAATAATTATTATAATACCTTAGAATAATTGAAAGTAATTGACTTTATAATTATTTCCATTACATGGATCAATATTCAAAATAATTTCTATCTAAAAATGTGTGTTAAATTATTTAGATACGGAACCTAGAAGAAAGAAGGTAATCAAAAATCATGGTCATTGTAGGGATTTCCCTACTAAGAATGGAAATATAGCATGTGTTATAACTGGGTAGATCATGGATATATTAGGGAAACTGACTCATGTTATGATTAATATCCTTGCTTGTATAGAGAAAGAAACATGTAATTAGTTAGAGGAAATAATATTATGAAAAATAATAACCAACAATATATAATTATGATAAACATTCTAAACCTAACTGTATTTCATAAACAATTAAATTAATGTGGAGTTGTGTGGTTTTTTAGGTAATAGAGAACATGGAAGAAAAAATATTTAATATAAGACTATTCAAGAATGTGGTAATAAGAACATTGGTAAATTCATAATATGACATGCTGATATTTTAAGATATATTTCTATTAAAATAAATCTTATTTATTTGAGATCTTTCTTTATAAGAAACACTCGGTTTAAATGAACAGTGATATACCATTGAAATATTATTCTTTATTGTGACAGTTATCGCTTAGTTTTTTGATTTATAGGTATGAATGGGATCAACTAGATATTTATATATATATATATATTCATTAATTCAAATTTATTTATTAGTTACTAATAAATTACCATTAAATTTTAATAAAATAATTTCATTATTAAAATAACTATTTTATGAAGAAATCTATTTCTATTGTTCTTATAGAGTTTTATATAAACAAATATATTTATCTCAATTAAAAAGTTATTTTAATGAAATATTTTTATGAATTTTGAAAAATTAATCATATTTTAGTTATCTGATAGTTAGGTGTAAATATAAAATTTTTTGAAGGTAAGAATTTTTTTAAAGAAATTTTTTATGTTTGCAAAGTCTTTTTAACTTAATAAATTAAATAAATCATTTTTATTAATTATGTTAGTGAAATGGGTAGATTATATATTCAATAAAGTATTTTAACAATCACATAATATTTTATTCTCTTTAAGGAGTGAAATTAAACTCAGTTTTATCCTTACAAATATATTTTTTTCAAAATGGTTTTTCTTAGGTTTTGTGCATTTATTTTAAAATAATTTTATCACACTTGTAGAAATTGAATTTAATATAATTATTTTTTTATTTTTAATAAGAAATCAAAAAATTTATAATGATGCCACTTTATTTATTGACCATTATAAATAGTAAAAAAATTAAAAAAATTACTACCATGGTTAAGATAAAATGGATTAATCATGGGTTAAACTAAGAAAGAATGGTAAAATGCAAAATTAAACTTGAATAATTATAATTTGATGAAGATATTTAGTTCTTATATTAACTTAAATTATATTTACAGGCCATTTTTCTACCTTCACATGATAATGACTATCCTATTTAAATATTTTAAGTATTTGCATGTGTGTCCTCCCCTCACTTATAAAGAGGAACATGTTCTCTATCATATTAAAAACATTGATACCTCTAGCATGGATAATCCCTAGAAAAAGCTTCCTATATTCCTTCCCTTTATTATTGATCTCTAGTACTTACTTTAATACCATCATAAGAATGATTAAGGGGTAATCCTAAGGAGGTCTCTTAAAGAAGTGGTAATCATCTTACCCAGCCCTTTCAAATATTATTCCTTATTATACCTAATATAAATCTATTGTATCAATCCTAAAATAATGAATCCAATATCATTATTATACTAATATTTCAATATAATTACGTAACAAACATTTTAAATATCATTTCTATAAAATGGGAAATATAAAATTTTCACATGTCCATGCATGCGGACTACCACCTCCACATAGTTAGATGAATCATTTTCTATCATTACCTCTCTAAGATTGTTATAATTATATATTTACTTAATATATATATGTATATATATATATATGTAACACCCTATTAATTAAAAAATAGATTTATAATAGAATTCATGAAACAATGAGTCTTTACAAAACACCTCTTTGTTATAACCTAGTCAAGTAAACATAATTTTTCTGCCACTATGATTTGAATTTTGAAAAACTAACATACATGATTGCATTCAGTACGATATTTAGAGTTTGATAAGTCAAAATTACTAATTGGTGAATAGTAACTTACCCTTATGAATAGTGACATAACCTTATGAATACTAATGAATAGTAAATTATAGAAACATATAAACTTCACCCAAGAATTTATAAATACAATTTATACATCTTAAAAGTGAAAAAACAATCATAGTATAAGTGTTGGTATTTTTGAATGAAAAAAATATTTAAATTACAATTTTCTGATTAATTTAATAATTTAAAATGGAAATTTATTTTCATAAAATGTAATCACAAATTTTTAATTATTGTATTATGATTATAAGATAATTTTTAGGGACCTTGATTAATTTCTCAAGGTCTCATAAAACGAGTTATAGTTTTAAAGTGGTTTTTCTGGAATAAATTATAATTTTATTTGAAAATTAAATTATAAATTTTTAGAAATTTTTTTTCAAAAACATGAGTTAACTTTTTAATTCTACATGTCGAAAAAAATTTAGCGGTAGTTTTTTTTATTTTTCTAAAATACTTGAATATTTCTTGAATAGTAAAAAAGAGTTTTGAGTTTTCGGTATATTTGATGAAATCAGAATGATGTAATAATTAATAAAAAAACATGGCCGAATTTTTTACATTAAATAAGATATTAGGTGTATCAAGTGTCTAATACCATGGTAAATCCCATGGTTTTACAAAAAACACTAATTAGTTGTCTTTTGAAATTAATAAACAATTCTCTCTCTTTTACGGTAAATACCAACTCATCCATTCATTTTTTATCATTCCAAATCTCTCATCCTCTAAGATCTAATATTTTTACCTCCCTAGGAGTCCTCTCAAGGTGTCCTTAAGCTCCCAAGGTCACATACTTTAAGTTCTAGGAGTTACTCTTCAAGGTAAGGGAACCTTTCAGCCTCCTCTTTTAGTCAACACTTCTTTTATATTATCTCATTGAATTTACATACTCATATGTTGGGGTTTGATAATTGTTATTCCTCTTACTGTCCTTTTTATTTTCATATAATGATATACCCTATTTATCTCATCAATTCATTTAATGAAATTTTAAGCAATGTCGTTAGGCTGCCGAATTTTCATAAGGGATCTCTCAAATTTTCGTTTATTTTCATGATCATCTCTTTTATTTTTCTCTTCTCACCTCTTCTATACAAATAACCATGATAAAATCCTTGTCATATATATAATTTAATTATATAATTTTAATGTAATAACCATCATCAATACTATTACTCCCTCCCATTTATTTTTATAAAAGAAATCAACGTCCATGAGGTTCCAATTTATAACCTTTGTGGATGATGAAATTTTGTTCTTCAATTTCTCCTTCATTACTGGTCATGAAACCATTTTTATTGTTTAAACAGACTATAATAAATGTATTATAACCTAATTAATATTCATGAACTATTATATGTACATAATAATATTTTTTATGACAAAAGTAGTTTTTAATAATCCAAATACCAATAAATAATCGGAGTGGTTCTCATTTAATAATTCATCCTCATTCCATGTAACAAAATTATAGAAATTACCATTAAAATTTTTTGAGGTTCATAAATAATATTTAATTTATTTCTAGATATTTACAAAAAAATCCGCATGAACTTCATTACTTAAAACCTAGTGAACCGATTATGAAAATCAAGAAAATGGACACTCTGGAACGACAGAATTCCATATTATAACTTATCAATAAGGATATAAATGAACTAAATATATTTATGATAAAATAAGTAAATGTATAATAGGTTCTGAAATAATTTATTAATTAGTATAAGTTTATATTCCAATACCTTAATTTCCAGAGTGGAACACATTCAGAGTTAGGTAAGGGTTTCTTCATCTCACTTCCATTTTTGTGAGATTTTCCATATTCACAACTAATACTTGTGTATAGTGTACGTATACTTCCCATTGATGTAAAATATCATTAATATATTTATTATCATGTTCTTAAATGTATCATTTTAATATTATTAATTTTGGGTCATACGAATCGTATGATTATAAAGTGGTAAGGGTTTTCCAGCTGATCTTCAATTTTCATTCGGGTTACTTTCATTGTCTAATTACCTCTATGAAATTATTATGTATTATTATGTAATACTCATTATTTATTTTTGATTGTTTAATATATTTTTACCAACCAGAATAATTCTCTATTTTATAGGTAGTTGCACATTTTAAAAGGAACCTTCAAAATTATATTTGAAATACAAACCTGATTCAAGGGATCTTTTCAAATTGTTGCTCGTTTTCAAGGGTACATCAGAATATATTTTAATCCGCCATTATTTTTATAAAAACAAAAATTTTATCATGAAAAATAATCTTTGATCATTTTAGGATTTAATATAATAAACTTTTCTTTCCACATTAAAATTATCTTTAATAATTTCCTTAAAATTTTCTAAAATGATTTAGTTTTAAAGAATTTTAAGAACACTTTTTATATGATTTCACTTCAGTGGGACATCATTTATGCCTAAAATATAATTTAAATGTACTAGTATTTAATTTTCTGGGATATTTATTTTTACAAACTGATTTCATGGAAAATACAAAGGATTTTCCAAAATAACTCTTCTTTCCAAAGTAAAAAAAGATTTTTCTCATCTCACATTATCTTTTATGAGATATATTCCTTGTCCACCACTTAATTATTACATGTGGTGTATGTATATTTATTTTTTATATGATATCAATAGTATATTAATTCTCATAATATTATAAGGGATTACGATTTGAATGTTTCAAGGTGGTATCGGACACTTTGGAATGTTTAAAGATTGTTTTAAGGATTTTTCAATTCTCTCATTTACAAGTATACTCATCTATGTCAACGTCCTTTGTTGAATCATGTACTTCATTGAGGTTTATCTCCTATGATATCATCCTACATGTTTTATATAATGGTTTATTATTAGTTTGATAACTTTTGAATTTATGTATTTAATTATTCAACGTGGCATGGGACACATTGAATAAGTGACATTTAATTATTCAAAGTGGTACGGGACACATTGAATAAAAGACACACTATAATTATTGAAAGTGGTATGGTACAATTTGAATAAAATAATTACTATATATGTGAGGAGTTTATTGAACTTATTATGTGATGGTTGGGACCCACTATATCCCCTCGATCCATTAGTAGGTCTCATGAGACAAACTAGGTCATGACATCAGGCCTTCACAAAATGGTTATTTATGGTCTTGGAATGAGGCCTTGACAGTGTGGTTATGATGTATGGAATATCAAACTCCCTCATTATGAAAATAGTATTTATAGTTTGTGTGGTTATTATACTATTAAAATACCCATGATTATCTTTTATTATGGAATTATTTATTCATCATTTATTCCTTCTATAATTTGTTCCAGTTTATTTTTAAAGGCATGTGTTTTTAGTTATTCACCATGTCAAATATTTATGTTTATGATATCTCATGTTGTATTACATAACCCTTATTGAGCGTTTGATCTGACCCCTTTCATTTTTTTCCTTCCCCAGGTGAAGAAAAAGAGATCAATTATTGAGTTTTCATGGATGCAGTTTATTAGATTTTTTGATGTGTTATATTTTGTTTCCTTTAAAAATGTAAATTGATTCCATGTATGTATCTAGTTTCTTCAAGACTACTAAACTGATCGGTCCTTCATCATTTGATTCCTTGTTTATATGCCAATGTAATAAAATAAGACACCGACTCCAGGAAACAAAGGTTTGGTCTTTACAGTTGGTATCAGAGGAACTTTAATAGAAAACATGGAAAGTAGATTTTGAAAACATAGATTAGTGAACAAAACCCTAAGATAGTCTTTGAGGAAAAAAATACAAGAATGTCCTAGAATTTTGGTATTGAATATATTTTGTGAATATTTCTTGAAAATACATCCCTGTCTGGATACTATTAGTGTAAGTGGTTCTAGCACAGATGTACCTTGAAGTGACAACTCCGACAAGGAGTTTCGAACATGACCCGGGGTATCTCGGTACATGACAATAGGCCTTACTGGACACCTCATTTGACACTCTCGGGGGATATGCTTAGGATAATTCACATTTTATTTTTTCAACATTATTATCGATTTATTCCCCAAACGTAACCAAATAATATGTTTCTAGGATTTATGATGCATAAATTTATGTTATGTGTTATACCATATTTAGAGATATGGAGATTTATTAATTTTATGGGCTAATATAAAATATGTAATTGATTATAAATTGTGCCTAGAATAAAGAATAAGAACTTCACCAATGCACGTGATGTGAAGAGTAAGAAGGATCATATCTCTAATGGTCTTAAGAAATCTTTTCAAGGAAATATTGTCTCCCAAGTATCCTCATCATATAAAGAAATAATATCATGTGTTTACAAGTTATGTAAAGACTTCTCTGTGTCCTGTGGATTTTAAGGGAAGAAAAATAATGAGAGGATGTCATAGAAATGTGGGGATAAAGGGAATAAGGGAAAGAAGAGTTTTCCCACATGTGATATCTGTGGAAAGAACCACCCTAATAAATGAATGAAGGGAATTGGTGTTTGTTATAAGTGTGGAGAAAAAGGACACTAAGTTCATGGTTTCAAGGTTAAGAAAATGGTTTCCAATGTACAATGCTTCAACTGCAAGGAGGTGGGACACTATGTGAATCAATGTCCCAAGCATGAAAGGAATATACCCCAAATGATGATTTTGGATAATGATCAAATTATGATGCTTCCACAGAGGAAGTAGAATGATTAATATTCCTAGTCAAGAATAATATCATTTGAATATTTTGTCAGCAATGTACTGGTTATAATAAGTATGAAATATGTGAGGATTTTACAGCAATAATTTTTCATTAAGGATTTGAGGACGTATGGTGAATGGTACCAAGGAAAAGTGATTCAATAGAAAGTTAAACTTTTTAAGAAAAAAAATATTGAGGGAAAGACAACCTTTAATATATATCTGATGTTGAGGTTTTAATGAAGAACTGACTGATTTAGATAAGTTCTGACTACCTTGGAATTGATTACTGACTTGCTGATAAGTGGTCTATATTATTATAAATGATTTTTACAACACTTTTAGATTTAATAAATATATCCAATAACTTTTATCTTATATAAGGAATATGGAAGTAGGAAGGTTTCCAATATGGTTTTTACGGTAATTTGAGTTATTACAATATCTCAAGAGGATACATGACGAATTTATTCACAAGTTTGGAATGTGAATTGTTGAGATGATCCTTGTTGATTAAGGTTTAATGATATGTTCATCATTGAAATTTAGAGACCTTCCTTATAATGTGTTGAATCGGTATTTTTTTGAAATATTTTTCTCTATTTATGGAATGATATAAGTTGATTAGTGTATGGGTTATTTTAGAGTTTAATGTCACTATAGAATGTTTTCATTATTCTTACTTGACCATGTTTTCCAATTAGAATGTGTTGTTTTGTAGTAACAAATGATTTTTTCTTTCCTCTTATTAATAAAATATTTTAACAATATTTTTGTTGTGGTTTTCCCACAATGAAATTTTTAAGCATCAACCATTAACTTTTGAAGATCAATTTCAAATTTTGATGAAGAAAGTCTTGTGAGGGGATAATGTAACACCCCAAGAATTTACAAATAGAATTATTATAGAATAAATGAAACAATTAGTCTTTAAAAACACCACTTTTTTATAACCTAGTTAAGTAAACATAATTTTTCCACTGTTGTGATTTGAATTTTGAAAAACTGACATACATGTTTGCGTTCAGTATGATATTTAGAGTCTGATAAGACAAACTTACTTTTTGGTTAATAGTAACATACCCTTATGAATAGTGACATAACCTTATGAATTATAATGACTAGTAATGAAAAGTAAATCCTATATAAAATAGAAACTTCACCCATGATTGTATAAATACAATTTAGACATATTAAAAGTGAAATCATTATAATAGTATAAGTGTTGGTATTTTTTGTATGACATAAATATTTAAATTAAAATTTTCTGATTAATTTAATAATTGAAAATGGAAATTTATTTTCATAAAATGTAATCACAAATTGTTAAATTATTTTATTATGATAATAACATAATTTTATAGGACCTTGATTAATTTCTCAAGGTCTTATAAAAGGAGTTATAGTTTTAAAGTGGTTTTTTTGGAATAAATTCAGATTTTCTTTAAAAATTAAATAAAAAATATTTTTTAAAATATTTTTAAAAAATTAAATTAATTTTTGAATTTTACACGGTGAAAAATGGTTAGAGTGGTTATTTGGTATTTTTCAAAAATACTTGAAAATTTTGTGAATAGTATGAATACAATTTTGAGTTTTCAGTATATTTGATGTCATCATAATTATGTAATAATTACTAAAAAAATTAGTAGAATTGCATATAGTAAATAAGATATTAGGTGTTCTATGTGTCTAATACCATGTGAAAATGCCATAGGAAAGCCCATGGTTTTACAAAAACCACTAATGAGGTGTATTTTTAAATTAATAAAATATTATCTCTCTTTTACAATAAATACCCAATCATACATTCGTTTTCATTCATTCTAAATCCCTTATCCTCAAATCTCTAGTGCTTTTACCTCTTTTGGAGTCCTCCCAAGGTGTTTGTAAGCCCCCAAGGTCCCAAACTTCAAGTTCTTGGAGTTACTCTACAAGGTAAGTGAACCTTTCACCCTCCTCTTTCAGTCAACAGTTCTTTTATGCTATCTCTTTGAATTTCCAATATCATATGCTGGGGTTTTATATTATGTATTCCTTTTACTTTCCTTTTGATTTCCAAATGATGAGATACCCTTTTGTCTCCTGGCCTACCTCTCCAAATGACCACTATCACTCTATTATCATCTCTATATTGAAATTATATCATGTTAATGGAGGAACCATCATCAATATTATTACTCCCTCCCTTTTATTTTTATAAACAAAATCAACATCCATGAGGTACCAATTTATAACCTTCATTGATGATGAAGTTTAGTTATTCAATTTCTCCTTTATTACTGGTCATGAAACCATTTTTGTGGTTGAAACAAACTATGATATATTTATTATAACCTAATTAATATTCATGAACAAGTATATGGACATATTATTAATTTTTAAGACAAAACTAATTCATAATAATCCAAATACCACTAAATAATCGAAGTGGTTTTCATCTAATGATTCATCCTCATTACATTAAACCAAATGATAAAAATTACCATTAACAATTCAGAATGTTCATAAATAATATTTTTTTTTAATTCTGGAGATTTACAATAATTACACATGAACTCAATTACTTAAAAACAAGTGAACCAATTATGATAATCATGAAAATGAACACTCTGGAATGACTGAATTCGATATTATAACTTATCAATAAGGACATAAATAAACTAAATAGAATTATGATAAACTAAATAAATTTCTCATAGGTTCTGAATTAATTTATTAATAAGTATAATTTCATATTCCAGAAACTTATGTTCAAGAGCGGAACACATTCAGACTTAAGGTAAGAGTTTCTTCATCTCACCACCATTTTTGTGAGATTATCCATATTCACTAATAACACTTGTTTATAGTTTATGTATACTTCTCATTGATGTAAAATATCATGAATATATTTATTTTTATGGTTTTCAATGTATCATTTTAATATTATTAATTTTCGGGCATACGGATCATTTGATTACATAGTGGTAAGGGTTTTCCACCCGAACATCCTTTTTCATTCAGGTTACTTTCATTTTCTAATTACCTATATGAAATTATTATGTATTGTAATATAATACTCATAAATTATTTTTGAGTATTTTATATATTTTTATCAACCAGAATAATTCCTTATTTTATAGGTAGTTACATGTTTTAAAAGGAAAATTCAAAATTATTTCTGAAATACAAACCCGATTCACGGGATATTTTCAAATTGTTACCCGTTTTCAAGTATACACTAGAATCTGTTTTAAGCCAAAATTATTTTTACAAAAACACAAATTTTATCTTGATAAATGATCTCAGATCATTTCTATATTTAATAGAATAAATGTGTCTTTTTACTTTAAAATTCTCTTTAATACTTTCCTTAAAATACTCTAAAATGATTTAGTTCTAAAGAATCTTAAGAACTCTTTTTACATGATTTCACTTTAGTGGGACATCATTTATGCCTAAAATATAATTTAAATGTCCTAGTATTTTATTTTTTTGGATATTCGTTTTTACAAACTTATTTCATGGAAAATAAAAAGGATTTTCCCAAATAACTCTTCTTTCCAAAGTAAAAAGGATTTTTCTCATCTCCCTTTATCAATTAGGAGATATATTCCATGTTCACCACTTAATTATTACATGTGGTGTATTTACTGTCCTTTGGTATATCATATAAATACTCTCCTTATTCTCATAATATTATAAGGGGTTATGATTTTAATGTTTCAAGGTGGTATGGGACACTTTGGAATGTTTAAGGATTATTTTAAGGATTTTTCAATGCTCTCATTTTAAAGTATCTTCATATATGTCAACATCCTTTATTGAAACTTGTAATTAATTGAAGTTTATCTTCTATGATATCATCAAACATGTTTTATTTAAATTTTTTTATTAGTTTAATAACTTTTGAATTAATTATTTAATTATTCAATGTGGTGTGGGACACATTGAATAAGTTACATTTAATTATTCAAAGTGGTATTGGATAGTTTGAATAAAAGAAACTGTTTAATTATTCAAAGTGGTATGGTAAACTTTGAATAAAAGAGTTAATATAAATATGAGGAATTAATTGGACTTATTATGTGATTTTTGGGGCCCTCTATAGCCACTCTATGCATCAGTAGGTCTTATGAGAGAAACTAGGTCACGACACGAGGCCTCGACAAAATGTTTATTTATGGTCCTTGTATGAGGCCTTGATAGTGTAGTTATGATGTCTAGCATATGAAATTACCTATTTATGAAAATAGTATTGATAGTTCATGTGGTTATTCAATAATTAGAAGGCCATGATTATGTTTTATTATGGAATTATTTATTCAACTCTTATTCCTGCTATAATTTGTTCCCGTTTATTTTCAAAGGTGTGTGTTTTTAGTTATTCACCAAGTAAAATATTTGTTTTTATGATATATTCCACTGTATTTCTTAAACCTTACTGATCATTTTATCTCACCCCTTTCATTTTAATTCCTTACCCATGTGAAGTAGAAGAGATAATTTATTCCGTTTTTAGGGATTCGGTTTATTATATTTTGTTACGTATCATATTTTTTTTCCTTTCAAAATGTATAATGGTTTCATGTATATATCTAGTTTCTTAAAGACTAATAAATTGGTTAGTCCTTTAGGATTTTATTCCTTGTTTATATGCCTATGTAATAAAATAAGTAACTGACTTCGGGCAACTGGGTTTGGGTCCTTACAATATATATATAATATTTATGATATAATAATTTCTCATGAATGATAAAATATTATCTATATTATTTTCCTTTTTATAATTAGCATATGGACGTATCGTTTCTGTGTACATGTGGACTACCATATATATGAGAAATAAATTTCCAACTAAATTTTTAATTTGTACTATTTTGGAAGAGAAACCACTTTATGGGGAAGTAAATAACCTTACAAGAACAAAATTAAACCATGATGGGAATTTATTTTCCTTTATAATAGAATCTTGAGGTGATAGTATCTTGTATATAATATTGACTCTAGGTGATAGGAAAATATTTCCTCTAAGGCTCTTTATGAATCAAATCTTTAATTAAAGACACTGTCATGCCCTAGATCTTAATGTATTCCTCCAAACTGAATTTCATTGCACTTAATTCCTAAATTAGGATGAGGGCTTGAGAATTAGTCCATTATAGTTGTTTATTAGTGCCTAAAATCACAAATATATACTTCATACAACTTTTTTCTTCTTTTAATACTTTTATTAAAAAGTCTTATTTCATAATTTTGTCCTTAAAATGAATAATATGGATCATATAATTGAATTTTGTAGAACATAGTTTTTCTAATATTCCAATTTCCTCTCCAATCATAGGTTTATCATGAAAAATAATGATTTTCCTTGATTTTAACTTTTATATTCCCTCCTATAGTTACTTCCAAAAGGGCCTCATCCGATAGTGGAGTATTTTCCACATTTATGTGTTCATAAGAACCCTCATGTGAGGGAGGAAACTCTTAATTCATGGTAACCACACTGAGACCTAGGCCATTTTAAATTCCTTTGAATAAAAATTGGATATATTTCCTAAAATTAATACATTTCTCTATTTTTTTTAGTTTTAATATGTTCTAGAAGATATAAATAATATTTTAAAGCCCTAGACTTCCTCCCTACATTAACTGAATGGTCACCAATATCAATGGCCATTTATTTCCCTTTTTTAAAACCATTTTTAAAAAATGGGGGTTTCCCATATTATTCATACTTTGATAATGAGTGATGAGGTTCAACTATTATTACCTTGCTTTATAAATATTTCTCCACTAGGAAAGGACCCACCATATTAAATTTATAATATATAAACCTTTAACGTCCCTCTACGTCCTCTATATCACATGATCCATTTCTAAAAATAGATAATCTATTATTCAAGATTGTGAGGAGATTTTCTATTAGTTATGGTGAGTTTTTTTATTCCTCTAGACCCTAAAATGCGACCATGGATAGGTGAGTGTGCCTGAAAGAATGGGACAAAAACTTGGACTTCTTCACCTAAAGAATCACATTTCAAAAAACTCTTCACGCCTTTTGAAAAAATGATCATTACTACTAAAATATCCACCTTCTATAATCGAACCATGCCTAACTCTCATAGGGGTAGAAAATGAAGCATTGTATGTCCTTTTATATAATAAATTAGGTCTAATAAAAGAAAAATTAGGTTGGGTGGAGGAACCTATCAGGAACCTCATTGTGATGGATCTTTCAATGTCACCCACTTTCTAGGATGCAACATCCTCTATAATTTTAAAACCTTTAGGGTAATAATACTTTCTAATAGCTTTAAAACCTATGAAATATTTTTCAGAGTGCAAAGTTGAAGGATTGGACACTTGACCAATAGAACCACGCCAACATACCTATTCTAGGTCACCTGGATAATGGAAAATGAACCAAAAATCTACCCAATATTCAAAAAGTATCAAAATTTTGTTTTGGTATTCACTTTCAATGTCTATACACATAAAATTAAATGGAGGTTTTGAAACATCTACTTCAATACCAATTAGTACCGAAATTGGGAGGCAAAGATAATGAGATATACTTTCAAAGAACAAAAATCTACTGGACAAATATTTTTTAATAAAAAAGATGTAAGGATTTTGAAATGGTAGTAGAATTATTGTAAATATTACCCAAATAAAATCTATTATGGTAAATTAGTTCAAATTAATGATTAAAGTCCATTGAAATAGGAAAAATGAACACCACTGACGGATCAAGGTATGTTAGCCCAATAATAGATAAAATCAAACATAGTCTCAAAATAGATGAGAAAATTTCTAGGGTCTAGGATTACTATGATAACATGGTGTTTCATATCCCTTAAATCGAAGATGAAATAGTTTAAGACATAAAATGATAGGATCTACTTTCAAAGAACAAAAATATACTGGCCAAATTTTCTTTCATTAAGGTGATGTAAGGATTTTGAAATGGTAGTGGAAGTCCTATAAATTTAACCAAGATCAGAGCTATTTGGGGATATTATTTGAAATTTAAGATAAAAGCCCATCAGAAGAGGGAAAAACACCATTGAAGGATCGAGGGATGTCAATCTATAAAAAGGTAAAATCATCATTTGTCTCGAAACAGATGGGAAGATATCTAGGGTCTATGATCACTTTGATAGCATCATGTTGTTAATACCATGAATCCAAGATAAAATGGTAGAATGTATAAATTTGTGGTTGATTCCATAAAAAATGACCCACTATGGTAATCTTATATTAGATCAAATCCTTTATTAACTCCCATAAGGAAATCAGAGGTTTGTGAAAACTATAATGAAAAGAGGGGAATTTTATATCAAGTTTGATACCTAGAAATAAAGGGATATAAAATATATTTTAAATGGGGTGAATATATATAAAATTTATGACATGAATAATCTTCTAAAAAAATTATCTTAACAGTTTCATATTCATTTGTTCCTTATAATATTATCTTTTTATGGTTGGTTTTATGACCAACATGGGTGATGTTATAAACTTTATGAAATCCATGATTAAGGAATATTAAAAAATGGTGATAATATAAAATAATATGATATAAATGAAATTAATAAAAATCAATAGATTATATAACCATTATCAATGTGAAAGGATGGAAACTCTTAAACTAAAACAAGCATGAAAAATGAAACATTTATCACCCAGAATAGTGATTTTGATATGGAATTTTTGATAAACAGGTGATAAGATGGTATAAGTAAATAATTCATGGTATTATAAGTATGAATATGGTTTTACCATACAAAATAAAAAAAATTAGTTTATTATATGGGAAGTTAGAGTGCTTGTGAATAAATTATAACTTGTGGTAAGGGTTTTATGTTACAATCTCATTTTTTTAGGGTTTCTTATACAAAATTACCATTAAGGGAAATTATATATATATACATTATCCCTTAAACACAATATATTTTCTTATCCTATGGCTATTCCAAAAAAAATCACATAATAGTACCATTTTCCTCCCTTTAGTACATAAAATGACCAAGAAACCATTTTTGAAAAAAAAATAGCCTTACTTCCCAATTGGTCAAAGAACTTTTTCTCCCATGTCCATGATTTTTAATTATTTTCAATAATTTACTTTTTTTGGATCCAATTATTGTTTACTGCCAATTTAAGCCATATTTTAATTTTATTTAAAAGGTTTACAAGTGAATTTTTACAATTTTTTCAAAATTATTTTTTTGAGACTTTCAAAAAAAGTGTGGAAGGAATCATTATTTTAACATTTATTGCATGAACATATTTTCCCACAATAATGACTATTATTTATTTTGAATATTCCTTTATAAGTTGTTAGGGTTATTTTCAAAGAAAATCTATTTCCCAATATTTTGTGAACTTTTATTTTTTTAATGATACTGATAGAAAGGGTTAATTTTCCTATTTTTAAACAACTTAAAAATATATCTATTAAAGCTATTTTTTATCTATATCAACACCATTTATATATTTTTATGGATCACTAGGGTTATAATCTTAAGATATCATCCAAATTAATTCATTAGATTTCTTATGTTGATTTAAGGATGATTCTTTGGAAATCATTTCTTTTCCATGGGTTATGATATAAAAAAATGAATGAATGTTAATGAAACGTGTTCTATTTTTATATTTTAGGATATAATTAGTTAATTAATGTTTTAAGATCTTGGGGTATAAATATATATGGTTTTAATTATTAAAAGATTAAGACCAAAATTATATAGCCCTCTAATAAATTGGGTGAAGATTAATATCTTGTGAGATAATATGGACTAGAATGGGGAGTGACCTTATTTTATAAATGGACTCTACCCAATACAATAATCATGAGAGTAAACATTGAATAGGTAAATGATGGGATGGGGAGTGAATAAAATACACTATGATAGTCTTGGTTTTGTTCCTTGATGATGAAAATGATTTTTATTTTCTTATGTGTATTCCATAAGCCTATATATTTTCTTATGATATATACCCATGGTTTATGATTGATTATTGATGATTTTGTAATCTTATACCCTAATTATTATCTTATGATCACTTATGATAATTTATTGATATCCCCTATGTTTACGTATACTGAGAATCTAATCTCTCCCATTCTTATTTGTTTTATTTTACCAATGTTATGAAGAAAGGTTTTAATTATTAAATAACAATTAAAGATACTAGGAGGGAAGATCTTTGTATGATATATTGATCATATTTTATGAAATTAGTTGATTATGTATCCTTTCTTCAAATACACTAGACATTATAGTTTCAGGGTGTGTATTATTATGATATATATTCAATATTCAGATAAAATGGTGTAATATTTATGAATTTTATACTAATATCACCTCAGTTGATATCATATCATAGTTTTGGTTATTTTTGTAGATTAGGATTATAAAAATACTTTTGAAACCCCTGGGGATAAGTATAAGTATAGGATAAAATCATGTTTCTTTAGTAAAGTATATGTTATGTTTAATTTCATAGAAAATATATTCCTATCTAGATGTAATAAAGTGGATGTGGTTGTGGAATAGATGCCCCTAGGGGTAAAAACATTGAAAGGGGTACATTGGGTATTGACTTAATCACCATCGATGAACAATGAGTGGGCCTAAGATGAAACACCAATGTAGAAACTCCTAAGGGATATTCTTTGGTAAATTCTAATTTTATTTATAAACCATTATAGAGAATTTTAAAATATAATGACAATGTATGGTAAAGTTTAAACATAATGTGTCATATATCGAAAATTGTGTGTCATTATTTAAACATCCTATGAATTATTTTTAATTATTATATGAATACTCACTTTGAATATTTTTGTTCACACTATGGTTATTTGTTTTAATTAATGTTTGGAACCATGAGGAATTAGGTAATTGCTAAATGTGACATAAAATTCAATTATTTTTATCCTGAGTGGCTAAAAATTATAGGAGATTTAATGAAAAATATCTTTCATTCTTACGAAACTTTCTCAAGCTATCAATCATGTTGAACTTCCACACATGAAAAAGAGGGAACAATGTACTATTGAGTCCTTCATAGAGAAAATCCACTTTATCTTAGGGGGTATGTTGATCCACTAATTACTGAGAAATGGATTAATACCATAGAAAATATATTTTATGTTCTCTAATGATTGAATCATGAAAACTTTATTTTGGTTCATTATCATTTGATGGGATTATAAGGTCAATGGTGGGCTCTTATCAAGTACACAAGCCAACAGAAAAGAAATTACTCCATAGATTTAGGGGAGTTTTGATGTTTTTTTTTAAATAAATAAATTCATTGTATTCTTCATATGAAAATTTTTAAGAATTAAATATACTAAAGTCAATGGATGATGAATCCATTAGTAGTTATTAGGCACATTTTACATGAAATAATAAAATTTCTTCTGGTATTATCATTAAACTTGAATGTAATATTGATTGATTTTATAGTGTATTAGAACCAATCCCCTAAAAGGAATTATCTAAAATATAATCTGGTAGCTATGAATAAATCAATTGATTATCTCTCAAGGTATAAATGGAGATCAAATATTCCCATCAATATCCTTGTTTTTATAAGAAGAGAAATATAAGATTCCAAAAAATATATAATAATAAAAAACCATATAGGGGAGAAAATGAGTTTAATTTATTCCATAACTGTTGAAAGAAACATCAATGAAAAATAATTATATGTGATAATAAATATTTTATGGGTGTAAAATAATACCATCAAGTAAAACAATGCTAAAGTTATGTAATTATTATTCTCAATATTGGTGGGAAATATCCAAAAAATGTGTCAACCACACTCCAATTATATAATTTTAAGGAGTGTGGATATTATTACAATCACTGCATGAATCGGATGGTCATTGATGATAATAATTGTCAAAAATCTCTTAATCTAAGATATAAGGGGAAAATCATGTGATCACAACTTCTAAGGGTGTTTAGAAGAATGAACTAGTGAAAGGTGCACTTACTGTCCACTCTAAAACTAAAAATGTTATATTTGATTATATATCTACCTAATCTATTATATGTAATGAATTTTATATGGTTTTCATGTCACCATCTCAATTATTATATATTTATTTATCATTAAAATCTCTTAATGGAATGATGTTCTCATCTCAAGTCTATAGTTCCTCTTTGATAGATTTTAATGGGAAGGTGCTTCTTTCTTATATTGTAATTCTCCCTCTATTAAAATTTAATGTTATTTTGGGAATGGATTTAATTTATTTATATATATCCCATATCAATTTATATGTAACTAAAGTAACATTTCATACTCCAAATCATCCTATGATCATCATTTAGAATGAGGATGAATATAAAATTCAAATATATATTTCTTTCATTATATCGGTCGTACAATATATTGATTGGGGTTATTTATCTCAAAATGATGGGGAGAAACTAAATATTGATGATATTCCTATTGTTTTTTAATATTATTATGTATATCCTAAATACTTTCTTTGTATTCCCTGGAATCATGAAGTTGAGTTTTCAATAGAACTCATGCCCGGTACTACACTTCAAATACTTCATATAGAATGTTCCTAATTGATTTATAGGAATTAAAGAAGAAACTCCATGTGTATATTGATAATTTATTCACAATCCCTAGTTCCTTTTCATGGGGTTCACCAATTTTTTAAAGAAGAAATATGTTTCAATGTGCTTATTCATTGATTACCAATAAATTCACAAGATAACTATAAAAAAGTACCTTATACCCTATATTTATGACTTTTTTGACCAACTATTAGAAGATAAATACTTTTTTAAGATTTAAGCTTGTTTCAGATATCATAAATTGAGGGTAAAAAGGAGGATATTCCCAAGAAATCCTTCCCTTTCAGATATAGTCCTTATGAATTTATATTTATTCCATTTGTACTTAGCAATTCCCCTTATACCTTCATTGATTTAATGAATGGAGGTTTATAGAATAACTTGATCAGTTCATGGTGATCTTCATATAAGATATTATTATGTATTCCAAAATTAAATATGAGCATGAATATTAATTAAGGATTTTATTTAATACCTTTAGGAAGGTTAAGTTTTATGAAAAGTTAAACAAGTGTGAATTCTGTCTATAAAATGTTTTATTTGTGTGTCATATAATATCGAGCGAGGGTATATCAATGTATCAAAGATGGAAATTATTTAATAATTTAATAGACTAACCACAGTGACTAAGATTCATATTTCTTTTACGGTTTTATGGATACTATTGATACTTTGTAATAGATTTCTCATAACCATACAATCCAATTAAAATGTTGACTCAGATGCGGTCTAAGTTCTATTAGAATGATGAATATGAGGAAAATTTCAAGTAATTGAATATGATTTTAGTTAGATAACTAGTGATCACACTATAGTTTAGTATATAAGGGTTTTTGATATATAGTGATGCATCAAATAATGTACTAGGTTTCATCCTCTTGCTTAATGATATGGACATATCTTATGCCTCATAATAATTGAAAATGCATTAGTAAAATTACTCGAGTCATGATTTAGAGTTGTCATAAAAATTATTTCTTTAAAAAATTGATTAAGTATATTATGGTCAATGATGTGATATATATATATATATATATATCAGGAAATCATGAAGTATATATTTACACAGAAAGAGTTTAATATACAAAAATGGTGAGGGTTTGAGTTAGTTTAAGATTATGACTACTCAATACAATACCACTCTGGGTAAGAGAATAAGGTGGCTGATTCTCTGAGTCAAACGGACTATAATATATTATACATGATGAGGATTGAAATAGATCCAATTATTTTTGAATTATAAAATATTGATCTTGAAATCAAGAGGAAATGGGATAGATCATATCTTTCTAAGATGAATATTTAACCATCTATTTATGTGAGGATTAAAGATGCCCAAAAGGATGTTTTTTAATTAAAAAAAAGTGATGAATGTTCATGAGTTAAATAATAATTATGATTGAATGATAAGGGTGGTAACAAATCTTGTTCCCCATAAATACTAGATATTGACAAGTATTTTTTGGATGATTCTCATAGTTTATAATTCTCAATTCATCGAGGATATATGAAGATGTATACTGAAATAATATTTCTTGTGGGAAAACCTAAAAAGGGATATTAAATATTATAAATAGTGACTCCTTAAATTTTATAAAGTTAAGGAATGTAGAAAGAAGTATAAGGGTATGTTAAAACCATTTTCATACTATAATGGAAGAGGAAAAACAACATGATGTAATTCTTCATCAGACTCCCTAAAACATCTAAAGGTAATAATCCTATATGCCTTATCGTTGATCACCTTATGAAGTAAACACATTAAATTATAATAAGAAAAGATATATCTCTTGATCATATTTCCATGAAATACATTATGGAATTGGAATGGTTTCTTAGATTATCACATTATATTGTATCTTATCAATATTTGAGGTTTACCTTTTTGTTATGGATAATTCATCAGCAATATTATAAAACAGATTTTAAATTTGGCCTTACATATCATCCTAAAAAAAATTATAGTTTAAGAAAAACATTAACACCCTTGAAGATATGTTCATACTATGTTCTATTTATTTAAAATAATGTTAGGATCAATACGTTTCTCTGGTTAAGTTTTCTTACAATAATTGATTTCACTCAAGAATTCAAATATCTCCTTACAAATCCTTCTATAGAAGGAAGTGAAGATATCCAATGTGCTGGGATGGATTTGGAGAAAAAAAGATATCTAGACTTGATATTTCTAATTAAATGGTAGAGAAGTCTAGATCTATTTAATAATAAATCAAGATAATTTAGAGTCGATTGAAAATTTATGCAGACATTCATTGATGAGATCTAGAGTTTAAAGTTGGTGATATGATATTTCTATGAATGTCTCCTTGGAATAAGGTTATTAGATTTAAGAAGAAGGTAAATATTAGCCCAACATATATTAGTCCCTTCAAAATTCTTAATCATATCAAGAAGGTTTCTTATTGCTTGGAACATCTGTTTAATCTCTCTCAAGTTCATAATGTGTTCCATGTATCTCTTCTAAGTAATTATATACCTAATATTTCACATGAACTTAACTCATAGGTTATACTATTGGAGAATAATCACTCTTATAGGAAACAATCAGTGTAGAATTTGAATCAAAGAGATAAAGTGTTGTGGAAAAAGACCACTCACTAGGTCAATTTTTTGTAGTGAAACCATAAATTTAAGAAAGCTATATAGGAACTAGATGATATGATAAGGTAAAATTATCCTTGGATGTTTGTATCAGAGTAACAAAATTTCAAAGGATAAATTCTTCTAAGGGTGATAGAATGTGACAAACCAATATTTCTTTATATATTTCTCTATAAATAAATTTAATTTATTTGATAGATTTCATTACATGAAACATTGTTTTTAAATGAACTGTGATATACTATTAAAAGAAATTTATTTAATGTGACAACTATCACGAAGTTATTTTATTTGAAGGTATGAATATGATAAACCAAAATATTACATATATATATATATTCCCTAATTCAAATACATTGATTAATTCTTATGAAATAATCATTATATTTTAATAAAAACGTTCCATGATTAAAATATCTATTTTTTGGGGAAATTCATTTTTCTATATGCTATTTATTTCTATATAAAAAATATATTGATCTCTATAAAAAAGTTATTACAATGAAACTTTATAATTTATGGATAATCATTCACGCATAGTTACATAATGGTTAGGAATGAATATAAAAGCATTCAAATGTAAAGCGTGTTAATTTTTAAGACACTATTTTTATTTTCACAATGTGATTTTAACATAATAAATTCAATAAATAACTTTCAATTATCTATTTTAATTATATTTTTATATTCTATATATTCAATAAAATATTTAAACATTCATCAAGTAGTTTTTACTAGTCATGTAATGTAACTAAACTCACGCTTATGCTTAAAAATACATTTTTTCAAATATGGTTTTTCTTTATTTTAGTGTGTTTATTTTAAAATTAATTTCTCTCACGTATAAAAAATGAATTTTATTGGATGGATTCCATATTTGGAATCAAAGTTTCCAAAATTTCTAATGAGCTAACTTTTATTTTAGTTCGTAAAGAAAAATAAAAAATGTAAAAATGTGTCAACACAATTATGGTTTAAAGAGTTAATGGGGTTAAACTAGGATATAAGGGAATCTTTGACACATAAACATGTTAAAATATTGTTAGTTTAAGATATTTTGACCTTATATTATATTACCATATAAATTCAAGAAATCTAGTGCCAATTTCACAAGAATATGACTTATATAATTTATATCATATAATTAATTTCATGTATGTCCCTTCCCTCACTTATAAAATTATTCCACTTCTTCACCCTTACTCATAAACTTTAAGCTCTCAATCTCAGTCAACCCCTTTCCAAAAATCCTCCTATATTCCATCCCTAAATTCGTAATCTCTTAGTCTTTTCATTAAGTGTAACAACCTAAGTAATGTTGATAATAGACTTATTTCATTTTTATTAATATACACAAATTATATTTTATAGAGTTATATTCAATATAATAATATTAATAAATTTTTCAATCAAAAAGGAAATGTTGTATTCATCCTAAATTCATTATCATATGTTATAATATTTTTTAAAATGTTTAATTTCAAAATATTTTTATTTAAATTTTAAAAAATGAACCTCATTTTTTCAATAAAAAATCAAAATATTCTTTGATAATTTATTTGATAATTTTTTATGAAAGTTAATTTTTTTGGTGAATAGAAAAAATACCAATATTTAAGAAAACTAAAATTTATTTTAATTTATGTTCAAAATAAAATTATATTTTTTATTTGTTTTAAAATTTCATTATTTCCTTTTTATGAAAAATAGTCTAATAAATTTAATTTGGATCAACATTACAGTAGTTTGTTGTATAAAAATATTTTTATAAATATAAAGGCTTTTTTCAAAAAAATTATTTTTCGTCACTTTTTGTGGGTTTTTTTTTAAAATTAATTTATGCCACATATAAAAAAAAGGAAAAATTTAATCCATATTTGGAATCATAATCTCAAAAAAAAATTGGGCCACTTTTATTTTTTCATTATAAATAGTAACTTTAGTGAAAAAACTAGTTATCTTGGTAAGAGTTAAACAAATTAAAATGGTTAAAACTAAAAATATAAGGGGTAAAATTACCTAAAATGTGTTTAAATATTATTTTTTGGTCATATTTTTATCTTATCTTTCCAATTATTCAAAAATGGTCCATTTCAGATTCATTTGGCTTGAGTAAGACATTAATATATTTTAATCTTTTTAAAACTTCTAAGTGTTTCCTCTCCCTCGCTTATAAAATGAAGCCCTCTATCATATATTCTACACAATTATAGATACTATTATATCATCCAAGACCAGCCTAAATAATTTTCAAAAATCCCACCCAATTTCTTATAGATTCTTGTTTGATCATAATACCTTCCTAAGAAATCATTACGTATTAACCTAAGAAAATTGTCAGAAGAAGAGGTATATTTTTTAACTGAGTGTTTTTTTATTTATTATTTTACCTTCTTATAACCAATATTAACCACAAAAATATAATAACATAATTATATCCCATATTAGTTAATTTTATTATGTTTATTCTATAACCATTTATCATCTACATACCATTTAATGAAAAATAAAAATATCACTTGTTTGTATGTATGGACTACCGTCCCGTGAGATGATATATTTAATCATTCATAATTGAATCTTAGGTTTGGTCATAAGGGAAGACCTAAATTAAATAACATGGTATATATTATATAAAATTCATTTTTAATGGTAAATAAATATTATAATTATTTGTTTACAATTCAACAAAAAATAAAAAAAGCATGCCATATGGAACGCAGCTCAGGGGTCACGCCCCTACTATATCTGTGGAAGTGATTTGAGGAGTTCCTAGTTTCAAACCACCACATATAAATATTTATTTACTTTTTACCTCACCCTCGGACCTACCATGTAGACCAAAAAATAAAAACATCACCCTTGTATGTCTGGACTACTACCTCATAAACTGTTGTACTTTATCTTTCATCACTGTCAATCATGAATGGTATATACAAGTGAATTTGAATAAATAATTTTATATTTATTTAATAATAATAATTACATAAATAAAAAAATTATACAAATCTTATTTCCTTAACATTCATTGAAAAATGGAAACATTACTCAAGCGCATATACGAACTATCATTTGTTGTAATATAATTCTTTTTTTAAAATTCTCTTATATAGTTGGTTAAAAAATTATAACTAATATTTAAAAATTATAATTTTAAAATGATTAAGATTTTTAAATTATATAATAATGATCCATTTTACCATAGCAACCTATTGAATTCATTTTAAACTTATGAACCAAACATCCTCAAAATTTTGTAATTAAACTTAATCTATGAAGTGATTAAGTATGACATGGTAACAAGTGTAATAAAAAGGAATAATAAAAAATATAAGGAAATTTAAAAATATTTTTAAGATATTAAATAATTAACATAACTTTATTATTCGTGAAAATTAACAACATTTTTAATAAGTTAGACACAAGGTAAAGAATTTCTAGCCTCAATTCCATTTCATTGTGACTTAAGACATTTTAACCACATATTTTATTTTTTGTAGTGTATAAACCCAATTATGGATATATTTTATCATTATTATATAAATAGTAAAGTTTTTACAAATCTATTCAATGTTATTTACTTCAATGTTTCTTCGGATAAAAAATTATAAAGACAAAAAGGATTTGTCTTTAAAACCTTATTTTAAAAGTTCTAATGTTTATTTATTTATTTTTTTTTTGACATATCCATATTCTATAAAATAGTTCAAGTATGTTATTAATATACATAAATTTATATCTAAATTAATTTGAAAACATTTTTAACTTCATTATTAATTTTTTAAAATAATATTTTAAATGTTTTCCAAACATGTTATTATTTACATTTTTACAAAATTTTGAAATAAATATTTTTTTCACTTACACAACATAAGAAGAATTTAACATCATCATTAACATTATTATTTAATAATATTAATCATAAATCATTGATTTTTTTAAAAACAATATTCTATTTTATATTCCTATATTAATTTTGTATTAAAAAGTTTCAATGAAAAATAATTTTTACCATTATTTTTACATACCCCTAGGCGAATAGCCTAGTGATTACACCTTTGAGGGGTCTCACAGGAGGTCTCAAGGTAGAGTCTCTTTAATTAATTTTAATAACGTTAGAATATTTATTTATTTTTAATCAACCTCCCCCAATAAATTATAATATATCCTTTTTTACAAGAATCCTGAAATTGATTTCGTATATGTGTTAAACTGAATATTTTATGTGATTTTATGATGGAAATGAATGATTCTTTGTGTTTCAAGTATTTTAAGGTCCATATAAATTTTTCATTATGATGTTTGATCTCAATAAATATCTCCACTATATTGGGTAATGATTATTTAATCTAGATAATTATATAGGAATTAACTGAGTAGGTTATTCAATTTTTAAGGGTTTTTGTAAGGGTTCTATAAAGATAATGTCTGAAGGAACCTATATAACATTTTTATTTTTGAAAATAATTTTTAATATAAATATTTTTATTCCATAAGGTATGTTAATTATCTAATTTTAAGGAATTTTTATTTCCATTAAGTTTAATAGGTATGTTTTTAAAGAAATTTTTATGTGGACTCTCATGATTTCTAAGAAACCCTACTGATTTTAACTTTTCCATTTAATTTTCTTATAAATTTTTTTATGAAATATTCTAGACAAGAATTTTGTTATCATACCAATTTTTAAAAAAACAATCACATGGTTTGATTATGATTATAAATAATTATGAATTAAAGTTGAAAATGGTGAATATTTTTCATGATAATAAAAAAAATTAGTCCATAAATAATGTATTTTAGAAAAAATAGATACAGACTGAAATTGATCACTTTGTAATGTATGGGTTTAATAAATAAGATTTATAACCTAATTATATAAAACTCAAAAACCTAAAATATCATTTAGTTTAAGATAGTGAAACCATTGTTATTAATCATGTAAATATATGTTGAATGAGGATTTTATCTGTATACTAAGACCATCTGTATAAAGATTAAGGTGTAAACCAATAGAGTTCTCTTAAATAAGAGTTAATTGTCTTACCCGAATTTTAATAGGTTTATTTCTTCTTTTTATTCCTCTAAATATATTATATAACTCCTAAAATAATTAATATAGTATGGGATTGGATGGATCAAGGGGAACCGGGTGAAAACCCTAAACCTGGTGAAACAGATGATCCATCGGATCTTATCATGCGGATGTCCGCAGATCATGATGGTGACGAGAGGCCCCTTTTTGAGCCTATTAGTCACAGGGAGATGTTGGCGTTTGCAAAGAAGGGTGATTTTATCAAGGTGGTTCCTTCAAACAGACCCACTGGGATAAAGAGGAATTTTAAAGAAGTGGTGAGAAATGAAATGGGACCCCCCCTCATCATAGTTTGAAGCACCTCCACCTAGGAGAGTGATAAGGAAGGGGGGATTGCTCATGTGTCCGCCAATTAGGAAGTGGTTGAGGAACAGGTTAACCCATGCCGGTATTCAATCATTGCGAGAGTCATCACTACTAAGGGTGAGTGACTAAAGAAATTTCAAGATTTGACCAAAAGGATTGTAGAGGTTTAGAGATTTGATGACTGTAAAATGATTGTGATGGGAAGGGAGTACTACCATGTTGTCTTCCCCTCGGATGAGGGCAAGCAGAAAGCATGGAGCAAAGGAACTATTTCGCTGATCCCTGGCTTCTTGAATGTGATGGAATGGGATCAAATTTTTGATCCATTGAATGTTTGAAATACTCACACTCAATTATAGATCAGAATATACAACCTAAATTACTTATATTGGAACCCAAGGACCCTATAGGACATTGAATTTTCTGTAGGAAACCTCGTTTGAATGGACAGGTAGACAGAAAATCCAAGTCTTGGACATTGTGCCAGAATCCTAGTTGAAGTTGACATGTCGAGCATTCTTGTTGAGTAGGTGGTGCTTACAACGAGGGATGACAGCATGAAGCTTGACATTTTTAATGAGAGGAAGCCAAATTTTTGTTCGAGCTGCTTGTTCTTTGGACATATGACTGATGAGTACAAGCGGGACAAGGAATTTCTTTTTTGTAAAATGAAGGGTCGTGATGAGAGAATGTGTAGAAGAGGGAAGGGGAAGGAGAAATGTTCTCTGGATCCCTTGGAGAGCAAGGGATATGGACAAGGACATGGGCATAGGCCGAATGCAATTCTAAATATGGGGGGATCTTCTTTTGCAGACATGGTGAATGATATACTTAACAATGGGGTTCAGAATGGGCATGCGGTAGCTGTGGAGGGCCTGGATGAGGGGACTCAAGTGATATTCTCTTCCCCCTATGGTGTTCCTGTGGTGGGTAGGCAAGCTACCCTTCCTCAGTGTGATGCCACTGACCTTGTGGAGAAGGGTACACCTGATTGGCCAGAGGATGATCATTATGCCACTTGGGTTTGTTCACCTAGTATTACAGAGTCTCAAGAAATTGTCAATGAGATGGATACATATTTTCATCTAGTTTTTGATTCAGGTGGAAATTTCATACATATTTCCCCCTCTAAGGCTGCTCAAAGGAGGCATACTATGGGAAGTGACCCACCTCTCAAATAAAGTAACACCTTTATTCCCCTTTGTGAAAGAATGTGGGAGGATGAGGTGGATTAGGCTCAACATACTAAGCCTATGACAATCATTACAGGGGGTTCCAATATTGATCCCAGTGGTAGGTCAGTTGGAATTGGAAATGATGCCCGGCACACTGAATTAGTCATAGCCAGCACAAGAGAGGTTGATGTTGTGCCCAGTGGTTGTGGAAATGATGGAACGGTTGGGCCTTTGAGTGAGGATAGTAAGGCCAAGTAGGTGGAGGGACAGTGAATCGTAGAACTCTGCAAAGAAATTCCGGGTGAGGGTGATGTCATTTCTAGTGTCAAAGTGGCATTGCATGCTTCCCCTGATCATAATTAGTGCATTGGTAAAGATAATGGAGTCGGTGGGGAAAACCAGGTGATTAAGGCACCCCATAGCATCGTTACCCCTGGGCATGGTTTGAAGAAAGGGCAGGGTGGAAAAGGGAAGATAGGGAAAAAGCAAGCCTCATTAGAGCGAAAATGGGGGCCTTTTTGCAAGAGGTATGTCCAATAAAAATGAGGATTCTCTATTGGAATTGTCAAGGGTTGGGAAATTTCCGCACGGTCAGGGCCCTTCGACATTATATTATGACCTATAAGCCGGTGTTTCTTAGTATTTTTAAACCTAAAGTTCTTTTTAAAAACTAGAAGGGATTCTAATGGGGTTTCCTAGGATACATCTTTGTCTCCAATAATCAGCATGCAGCCTCTGTAGACCACTTGTGGGTGTTATGGCGGAATGCCATTAAGATTCCTTCCTGTGATAATGGGCCTCAAAGTGTTTTGGTTAATTACAACTATGATGGATAGGACATTTCAATATATTTTGTTTATTCTTCCACCTCTTATATTAGTAGGAGGGATTTAGAGGAGGAACTCAAAGTCACCTCTAGAATGATGGATCAAAATTGGATGCTTATTGGTGACTTCAGCACAGTGTTGAAGCCCGAGGAGTAAACTGAATCCAAAATTAAAAGGACTGCTACTGCTGAATTTTCTGAGTGCATTGATTACTGCAATCTGGATCAAGTGTAGATTGTTGGTTCTGATTTCACATGGTGTAGGTACACATGGGAGGGGAAACAAGCTAGAAATATTGATAGATATTTTTTCCATATTGATGACCATGCTACCACCCATGGAGTTTTTAGATTCACACTCCCCAAACATCATTTTGACCATAACACAATTGTTGTTGATTTCAACACTCAATTCACAAAGTCATCACCTATTCCTTTTCTATTCAATAATGAATGGCTTGTGATTCTAGGATGCATGGAATTTGTCTTAGAGGCATGGAGGTATGAATCCATTGGGAGCCCTCTCCAGAGATTTTCTATGAAACTTAAGAATCTTAAGGGAATGTTAAGGGAATGGAGAAAAAAATCATTTTCAAAAATTGATGAGGATATTAGGCAGTTATAGGAGGAGCTGGCCGAGATTCAGATCTATCATGAAAGGAAAACTATCCTATATAGAGAGGAAATTTCAGCCCATAACAGACTGGATGATCTATTAATGGTGAAGGAAATATTGGTAATAAATAAACTAAATGTGAAATGGTTAATAGATTGAGACAAGAACTCCATGTTCTTTAACAGATTGCACAAGGAAAAGAGGGTTCTTGTAGGGAATAAAGTGATCAGCATTGGTGGGAATTTGTACACTGAAGAAAGTGAGATTGATCTGGTTGTCGTTGAACACTTTAAGGGTATATATTCGGATAATGGACAGTCTAGTATTCACTGCATGGTTGATAACATCATACCCTGTATTGATGACCACTCAAATCAGCTTCAAATTCCCCCCCCCCCCCACATGCAAAGAAGAGATTAGATCTGCTCTTCTATCTCTTAATCTTGAGAGTGTCGAAGGTCTTAATGGATTCACTAAAAAATATTTTATGTTCTATTGGGATATTAAGCAGAATGATATTGAGCATTCCCTTAAGGATTTCTTCTCCCATTTATATATTCCCCATGGAATGAACTCCAGCTTCATTTCTCTCATCCCAAAGAAAGAGAATTCTCTTGACATCAAGGACATTAGGTCATTTTCTCTTGGGAACTCACTACCCAAAATTTTTAGTAAAATTTTGGTGAGTAGGTTGGGTGGGTTGGTTGATGACATGATTACTACTAATCAGTTTGGATTTTTCCTTGAGAGGAGCATCCAAAAGTGCATCTTCATGGCCTCTGATAGTGTCAACCTGATGAGGAAAAAGACAAAGGGAGGGATTTTTTCTCTCAAAATTGTTATTTCCAAGGCTTTTGATACTCTTAAATAGAGCTTCCTTCTGTATTTCCTTGGGTGTTATGGCTTCTCAAATGGGTTGTGAATATGATTCATATCATACTTGTCTCTACAAGGCTGTCAATTTATGTTAATGGTGCTCTGAGGGGTTTTTTCCCTTACACCAGGGGAGTAAGGCAAGGTGACCCCCTTTCTGGTATTCTTTTTTCTATTGTAGATGATTACCTTTGTAGTTGAATTAATGACCGTTCTCAAATACGTCTCTACAATCAGATTAGGGAAGGTGTGTGTGGCCATGCCCCATCAAACCTATTGTATGGAGATGACATATTATTACTTGTCCAAGCATCAAGAAGAACTATATCTTCTATTAAATCCCTTTTCAATCACTATGAAGAGGTGGATAGCCAGGCCATTAGTTGGAATAAGTCTTCCATTGTTTTGGGAATGGTGTCACAGTTGGGAAAAGAAATAGAATTGTCAGGTATCTTGGGGTGAGAAGGGGATCCCTTCCTTTCCAGTACATTGGGCTCCCTTTGTTTTGGGGAAAAGTGAAAAGGTGGTATTTAGAGGGGATTTATGCTTGTATTGCTCATCAGATAGCCAGTTGGAAAGGGAAGCCTATGTCCCTAGATGGGAGGGTTTGTTTTGTTAACTCAGTGACCACATCAAAGTTTTTCTATTCCTTCTCCCTCTATCAATGGCCGAGAGGACTTCTTAAAGAGCTTTAGAGCATGGTTCGGAATTTTATATGGACATGGTCACCACATGAGAGGAAGTTTATCAAAAGGCATGGAAGGAGTGCATCAAGCATGTGGAGATGGGGGGGTCTTGGAATCAAGGACCTATGATCCTTTAATGAGGCCTTGATTGGTAAATTCACTTGGAACCTGATTTATCATGATGACGATGATGAAATTCTGTCGAACAGAATCACAAAGAGGCTTCTCAATGGTTACAATTATTATCTTTTCTCATCGGTTTGGGCTTCTCTCAAGAATGATTATATGAGGATTATGCAAGAAACCAAATGGTTGGTGTGTAGAGACTCTACGCTAAACTATAGGAGCACAAAGTGTCTCACACAGCCCCTTTGTGATATCAATGTACCACCTGAAGCCACCCCTTTGTCTATCTTAGGTTTACTCTCTCAGATGCATTCTGATGTTTTTAATATTCCTATATAGGTGGAGACTAAAATCAATCAGTATGATTTTATGGATCATGACACATTTATCTGGACCCAAAGTAGTGATGGGAAGTTTAATGGCATGGATTTCTACAGGAACCTTTGTGGGGATCCACCCCCCCCCCCCCCCACCACCACCATCTTATTTTATGAAATTTAGTGCTTGTTTCATTTGACCTTCCAGATTCTTACTTATTTGGAGAATCGGGAAAAAAATTCCCACAGATGATCATCTCAAGAGTGATAGGTTTCAGATGGACTCTATGTGTTATCTTTTCAAGTCTGATGACGAATTCATTCATCATGTATTTATAGAATGTAGTCAGACCAAGCGACTATGGGACTATGTTGGCTCTTTGTTTGGGATTATGTTTGACACTCACAGGGAAGTTCTGGATCTGCTGTCCGACATCCACATGGGCGCTTCAGTGCCCAGATTTATAACATTCTGTTGGATTCTATTTCTACTGTTATTAGAGCCATATGGGAAGCACGAAATGCAGAAATTTTCAATGGCGCACACTCAACAGTTCATCAAGGAATGGTGATTGTACATAGGGAGGCTTATGTTGCTTCAAATGTACTAGATGACACCATGTTTAAGACGTTTTCTGATCTGGAAATTCTGCAAACTCTTGGTGTTGCAGGTCGATCACATAGGCCTCGGATGCTGGAAATATATTTGGTGGATACCACCCATTGTTCTCTGTCTCAAGGTTAATGTTGATGGGGATGCGACGGGCGCACTAGGTCTGTAGGGTTGTGGTGGAGTGTTCTGCACTTATCGTGGGTTTGTAAAGGGATGCTTTTATAACGCCATTGGAATTGGCACGGCCTTTAATCCTGAATAATGGGAAATGATTTATGATATCTGGTACGCTGTCTAGTTTAAATTGAATTATATATGGATTGAATCTGATTCACAGATTGAGGTTCATGATTTGGGAACCAAGTCACATCGGGTTCCTTGGTGTATGCTACCTCCGTGGGTGAAATGTCTTAGCAAAATTTCTCACATGCATATGGATGTTTCGCATGTCTACTGGGAGGCTAATTAGATGGATGATGCAATGTAAAAGTGATCACTCATAGATAATGTAGGGATGTGTTCTTTCATGGCTCCTGATTATTGTACCCCATTTGTGGAGGTAGATAGATGTGGTGTGATGCACACTCATTTATGTAATAACCCCTTGTACGCTTGACTTGTTTACCTTGAGTTTATTTAAATTTTATTAGGGTCGGCTACCACCAATTCCTGATCTTTCAGGTAAATAATATAGTATCATTAATATACTAAGATATTATTACTATTTTGGGATAACTATTTTCCACCTCATTTTCAACATATGGGAAATAAAAATTATTACATGTGCGTACATGCAAAATACAGTCTACAAAGAGTAATTTGATTAATTTTTCTTCGATGCCTATCATAAATTGTTATAATAAGTAATTTAATAAATATGTATTATATTTATGATATAATAATGATTCTATAATGATAAAATATTATCACACTTTTATTTGTTTTTCTCATTAGAATATGTAAATATAATTAATGATTGTGTACAAACAACCCTCTCTGTTAGTGATATATTTCATTTTCAATATAAGCCTATTAAATATGGTTCTAAAATTTTACATAATTAAAATTTATATAAAAATTATTAAATTATTAATATTCTATAATATTTATATTTATATTTTACCTTATTATTTTCTTACAAATTTATTCTATATGACATACTCTTATTTAAGTTGCTTTTACAACCAATATGAGTGATGTTATAATGTTTATTACATGAATAATTAAGTAATATTAAATACTAAAGATAATATGTAATATTATTATATAACATAAATTATTAAAATTATATATATGATGTAACCATGATTAAAGGTCATGTATCAAAAATACAAAACTGAGACATGCATTAAAAACAAAATAGTTATCTCACAGAACAATGATTTTTATAATGACTAAAAAATGAATGGGTGATAAGATATTTTAAGTAAAACATTCATGATATTATAAATATAAATATGGTTATGGTATATAATTATAATAAATTTAAATTTATTATATAGGTGTTAAGATCACTAACAAAGCAAGTTAGGTTTGAGGTAAGGATTTTATGTTACAATATCATTTCTTTTATGGATTGTCATTGCCAAATTTCAATTGAGGGAAATTATATGGATATTATACTTTAAACCAAATATATATTATTAATATATATTTATTATGAAAATATTATATTACTAGTACCATTTTTCAATCTTTGGTACTTAAAATGATTAAGAAAACTATTTTAAGAAAAACTAGCCCCATTTCCTATTTGGTTGAATAATTTTGTCTTAAATGTGCCTATTATTTACAATGTTATCTATAATTTTATTTTATATGATCCAATGATTTTTTAAATTCATTTTCAAAAATATTTATATTTATTTTAAAATTTTTAAAAATTACTTTTTACAATTTTTTCTGAACTAGTTATTTATGAATTTTTACAAATAGTGTGAAAATAATCTTTATTTTAACATTCATTGCATGACAATATATTCCCATCATCATAAATATTAATTTAATTGAATAATTATTTTTATATTTCCATGTTTATTTCCAAATAAAATCATTTTTTCAATATTCTAGTATTTTTTAGATTTTAAAGATATTGGAAGAAAAGTGTATTTCCCTAATTTTTAAAGGAATGTCCAAATGATATTCTAAATGTGTTTTTCATCTATATCAAAATAATTTAAGGATTTTTATGAATTATTATAGATATGAATATGTGGTTCCATCCAATTTCATTTTATGTATGTATTGAAATTTTTTAAGGATGATTCTATGAAATTCATTTCTTTTCAATGGGTTATGAAATAATAATGTGATGTAATATTTATTATAATAGTTTTTATTCCATAGGTTATGATATGATAAATTAATGAATATTTTATGATATTATGGAACATATATGAATGGTTTTCATTATGGTATGTGTGGGACACGAATTATTTTTCCCTCCAATGAATTGGGTAAATATTAATATCGCATGAGATAAAATGGACTGGAATGGGGAGTTAACCCATCACAGTAGGGGACTCTATCCAATATGATAATCTTGAGATTGATAATGTTAGAATTAATCCTTGATTATTGAAATTATTTTTTAATGTTATTTTTTATTCCAAAAAAATTATGTCTGATGCTTATGTCATGTTCTAACAGATCATGATTGATTATTGATGATTATAAACCCTTATAACTTGTGTTTTTTTAAACCCTTATTCCATGAATCATGATTATATATTATTTAATGATTGGTTATAACTATCATAGGTTATGATCATGATATCATACCCTTATTCATATCTTATTCTCACTTGTGATCACTGATTTACATCACCTATTTTTATCCTTATTAAGTTTCTAATCTCTCTATTTATTATGTTTCGATATTCCTTAATTTATAAATAAAGGTTTTATATAACAATTTTCTAATAAGGGGGATAATAGGGAATATCTTTGTGGTAGATTTTGAAGACATTTTATGAAATAAATTGATTATGTAACTTGTATTCAAAACACTAAACCTTTAATGTTTTGAATGTGTATTAACATGACATGTATTGAATATTCATATAAAATGATATAATATTTGTAGATTTTATGATTGGTTCACCTCACTTAAATGGAATCGGAATTTCTTTCACATGTAGATAAAATTTCAACCATGGTAATAATTTAAAAGTAAAGATATATATTTTAATTTATAGTGACTTAACTATAAGAAGATGTTCTATTATGAAATCTAATGACCTTATAGTCAGGGATTACCCTGATAATTATTTTTCTATATTAATTGATGATATCTTTAGGTAATATAAATAATATTAAGAGAATGAGAATAAATTGAGAATCATTACTGATTTTTTAAAAGGAATATGAGTTATTGGATAAATTTAGTAAGTGTGAATTTAGATTTTAAGAAGTTTATTTTCATGGAAATAATTTTCTATGGAAGAAATATGTATTGATTTTTCTAAGAAAAAAGGTAATCAAATAATATCATTCATGGATGACTGTAACCATTAAGGATTTGAATTCAAGGAAATTGTAGTCACATTAAAAATTATATGATTATTATAAAGTGATATTTATCAATGGTAGTTTGGTTTTAGGATTAAGATACAACATATGCGGATTTTTCAAATAATATTCCATTTTATAAAAAATTTAGAAAATGTGAATTTTGGAAACTTATATTGAATTGTATCAGTCACCCTAAAAATTGATTTTTATGAAAATGTGATATTTTTTTAGATATTTATTGATGAATTTATAAATTACATTTATGGTTATTTTTTGATATGATGAGTTAATCCTAGGTGAATTTTATTGAATGATTTTTAGTTTATTTGGGAATATGTAACTATGGAATTTAAATATTTGAGTGATAAACTATTTTAAAACGTAATAATAAGATTATTTTGGAAGAATAATTGACCAAAAAATTCTTATTTTCAAGTTAAAACATAATCAATAATATTTAAGAATTTTTAAATTGTTATTTGGTTACTATAAAATTTTAGATATTAATTTATATGAATTATTATTCACAGTGATTATTATTTTAGCTTATGCTAACCATTTTAGTGTTAAACCGGATGTATAACTTTTCATCATTTTACAGATCGTATAATTAATTAAAATTTTATTTTAGTGCTTCAGGACTAAAATATACATCATACTCATGATGATTCACATTTAATGATGAAATCATACTTATAGAATATGAATAAATCATGTAAATAAATTTTATCATATTTTTTAATCACTAATGGAATCTTACCCATTACCCACGATTCTAAACCATGAGTATAGCCTAGAAAATTATGGGTATAGGTTATACCCACAGTTCATAGAACCGTGTGGATTAAGCTATCAGTATATAGATATACCCACTGTTTCTGTTGAAATTGTAGGTATATCCTATGAGGATTTTTTAATACCCATGGTCCAATTGAACCATGGTTTAGATGGGGGGAAATCATCTATACCCATGATTTGTTTAATTGTGGTTAGAGATACCTACCCCCACTAGACAGCAGCAACACCATTCAATACCTCTCATAGAACTTAAAAATAAATTACAAACCATGGTATACATTTATTAAAATACACTAATTATATATTTAGAATTCAACGATCATGTTATAAATAGTTTTAGAACCATTTAAAATATTGTAACATACATATAAAATCCACATCATCAATTAGTTTTAGTCATCCACACATTCATTTTTGACTACACTAAAAAATTAACATGATCAATATCTCCCTCATCACACCAATTCCATCACAATCCTTACTATCATCAGTGAATGGAGAACCATCATCATCATAATCATCACCACCACTATTAGAAACATGAGTACCATTATCTTAACCATCACTAGGAACCTCATTGACATCACTATAGGTGTCAAATAAAGAGATCATTGATTCCATACATGAATCAAAAATAGTAGCATCCCCTAATGGGAGAGATGGATATATAGTTGACATGGATTTCAAGAACTGTATGGTGAAACTTTTACCTCTTTCATGCCCCTTTAGAGCTATTTTTTCTTAAGTTTATTCTTAATGAGAATTGTTTATCTCAGTAGTGTGAGAGGATTAATAGGTTATTGATGAGGGCCAATACCTAGTAGAAATGATGTTTTCCCTAGATTTACATCACTCCACGGGTGATTCTCACCAAATACTTATCTCAAATGATCATTTGGCCAGAATCTTTCATCTTCTTTCACATTGAGGGCCTCTAGGAAACAATATTTAAAATATAAAAAATATATTTAATTGTGAATTGCATATAAGAATTTGAAATATAAATAAATAGACTTACAATATTTTCTTATTTATGTGTGTTTATAGCACTTCCAATATATTTATTCCTACTCAAGAAAAATAATTTTTCTTAAGGCACACAACCTTCAATGCCCAAAGTATCTTTCTAAAAATAGAGTTGATTACTATAATAGTAAATTATTTAATAATTGAAAATTGTTAAACAAGGCATGAATTAAAATATAAGCTATTCAAGAAATCCATAAAATGAATAAGCAACTAAAAATACATTTAATTAGAAATTTAATACTAGTGGAATAACATAATCAATATATAATAATTATCATTATAAACATGGGTATAAAATTGATTCAGATTGCATATTTATGTTGGCCCAATACTATTTTTTTATACTATTTGGTTATATGGCCACTTGAAAATTTTGATCATTTGGTCATTAGGTTTGTTTTTATATATTTTGTTTGGTAATTTGTTCATTTTTTCATTCATCCTTCTATTAATTTGGGAATTTAGCCAATTACATTTGGTTATTTTTCCATTTTTTCTTTAGTCCATTTGTCCATTTGGGCAATTTTTCCATTTGGAAAATTCTATTTGTATTATGTTATTTGTTAATTCAGTCACTTATTAATTTTGATCATTTCAACATTCAGTTAATTTTTTGGTTTGGTTGTTTGTTCATTTGGATATTTTTCCATTTTTTTCATTTGTACATTTGGGAATTTGGGCATTTGGTTATATGTTCATTTGGCTATCTGGCCATTTTTCTATCTGGGTATTTGTGAAATTGGGATTTTTTATAATTTTTCATTTGTTCATTTGTCCATTTGAACATTTGGAAATTTTGGAATTTTGGCATTGGGTCATTTGGGTAGTTGGGCATTTCAGAATTTGGTAATTTGGGAGTATTTTTAATTAGCCAATTTGAAAATTATCTAATTTGAAAATTCACCAATTTTCCATTTTCCAAATTTCCTATTTGTCCAATGGTCTATTTTCCCATTTAACCATTTGGTAATTCGTCCATTTGGGAATTTGGCCATATGGGTATTTGGAAATTAGTGTAACTGGGAAATTGGGAATTTTTCCATTTTTTCATTTATCCATTTGATCATTTTTTCATTTGGACACTAGTCAACTTAGTTATTTCTCTACTTCTCGATATGGACACTTGGTTAATTTTCCACTTGGCTACATGTCCACTTATCCACTTATCCACTTTTCTAATTTAAATAGAAAAATGGTAATTTTTTCATTTGCCTATTTGGGAATGTTTCTATTTGAGAATTTGTCCATTTGTCCATTTGTATATTTAGGAATTTTGTTTATTGGCCATTTTTTCATTTATACAATTTTTAATATTTCCATTTGTTCAATTTTTTATTTTTTTCATTGAGACATTTTTTTCATTTGGACATTTGACAATTTGGTCATTTTTGCATTTGTTGATTTGGTCATTTCTTCGTATATCTATGTTACCATATTGAGTTAGTGTATCCAAATACCAATCCCTTATTTCAAAACATGTTTATTAATTTATATGATACAATATTAGAGGATATATCAAAAAAAATATATCATATTTTATACGCTTAATAATAGGTAAATAAACATGAAAATGTCTATTACACTAACTATAATTCTATAATGATATAGAAATTCAAGGAAAATTAAAAATATTATGTAGAGGAAATTAAATGGAACTAATAGAAAACCAAATTAAATAAAGTTCATGATCGAAGTGACTATTATAGAATTATACTATCCATCCAAATAAATAACAAGTCATATCATAATAAAAAAACCAAGCTATATTCAAACAAACACAATCAAGTTACATCTAATGGAATAAAAAACAATTAAGGATTGTTATAATAAAAATATGTATTTCTTATCCATATAAGTATTCTTATTTTGAAACATGATTGAGGATAAAATTTATTTATGGAATTATTTTATTTAAGGTTAACAATACTTATATTATTCAAGCATAAGGAAAATAGACTTCACGTGATATTTTATTTTAATTTAAGAAGTGTTAATTTGGGGAAGAACCATCAAGAATAAGTAATTAATCCATTCCATCCCACATTATTAAACCCACCCATTACTTCACCACTAATGAAAACTATTAATTTAGGTAAAGTGTGGTTCGATGGTTTTTAATTCATTTAACATGTATTCAAAATAAATGGATTAGTACTCAATACTGGATAAATGCACTAAGGAATAATTATTAATAAAGAACTAATATATACTCAATAGTTAATAAAAATATGTAAAACTAGGGCTTGTACCATTAAATTTTTCTTAAAGAACTAAATTCTTATGTAAAACATTATCAATGGAAACCAGGATTCATAAAATTAATATAATTGAATAATATTTCCATTATGACTTATATAATTATTTCCTGACATTTACTGAAGTTTTTTATAAATATTTGTACATAATAAAGTTTATAATTCTTAAACAATTGAAATATAAATATTTATTAATTTGAAAAAATATTTTATCACTCATTCATGTCTAAATCAAAATAATTAGTTCTAAGAAACATTCTTGAAAAGTATTATAAATAAAATAGTGAATTCATGAAGAACCTACCTTCATATATAAATAAATATTCCAGATTTACATAAAATAGTACAGTCATGTACATCATTATACAATTATTTATTATTTGGTTAAAAGAATCAAATAAATAGTTTAACATTGGTTTATGATATAAAAAATCAAATTTAAATAATTAAATAAAATAAACCATGGATAATAAAAACCAACATTAACCCTTATATTTAACTTCAATATGATTCCCAACACCAAAAGTATCTAAATCCCAAAATTATTCCACCAAAATAATCTCAAATTTAAAGAAAATTCATAAAAAAACCTTAGGATAGTTTTCAAAATTAAGAAATTATAATTAAAATGGTAATTACTGGAATTTAATAGACAATATTTATATCTATTAAATTATAAATTTAAAAACATGATGACATAATTTATTCCAACATTCTCTAGTATAATCACACGCATAGATAAAAATGAAAATAACACCGAGTAAAAGAAAACAATGTTTCTAAACTCACTAATCTAAAATTGAAAAGGATCAGAATAAATAAATCCTCAAATTATGGGATAACATTGGAGAAAAAAAATCATCACCCGAGTGAGGGAAGAATAAGTAAGAGGATATAAGTAATGATTACCTCTCAAATATACCAGTAAAAAATTCCTAAAATGGAGGAAGAATATATAGCGGATGGGGGAGATGTAACCTAATGAGGGGAGGGGGGCCAGGGTTTATAGATGAGGAGGGGATATTAGGGCTAATAAATGATGAGGGGAGGAGATTCTGATATGTTAAACCTCTATACCCATAGTTTTTTAAAAACCATTGGTATAGCTCAACTTATACTAACTATTTTTTAAAACTGTGGGTATAAATTTTTCTAGAAACTTTATACCAACAGTTTCTCTAAACCATGGATATAGATGCATAGGGAAATCCCCATTTTTAATTAGTGTATCCCAATAGTTAAGGAATTTCTCAAACTAAAGAAAATTGAAGATAAATAAATTGATTCTTATCTGGAAAGTAACACTCAACTTCCATGATGTTTTTTAGTAAAATGTTTAAAATTATGAGTCTTATAGAGGTTCAAGCATAATAAGTGTTGGAACCCTTGTTTTAATGATCAAAAAATAATATTTACTATGTTACTAATATGTAATATGTTTTATAGTAGCATTTTATAATAATACGTATATTGGATAAAATCTTGCTATGTTTTGGAAAGAACCACTATTAGTGTTAACTCACTGTAGGGATGGAAAATTAGGAAAAGTATAGAAAATACCTTTCATCAGTAATGAGTTGATGTCAAGATAATAATTTAAAAAAAGTATTTCAAGGGATTACCATAAGATTATAACTCGTTGTTGAATCAATAAATTTAGATAATTTTGGAAAACACCTACCATCAGAAAATAGTCACTGTCAAGAAGAAGAATCGACTAATTGTTGAAAAGACCTACTACCAGAGATTGACCCACCATCAGAACATAGTAACCTCCAAATTTTGGAAACTTATTGAGATGACCTACCATTGAGATGAGTCATCATTTACCTGACTAATAGCCATATCAACTCACAGTTAGGATGAATCACCACCATATTTGTCTCACTATTCACAGGAAAAACCATCACTATTTATATTAATTTAAATTCACAATTTCTAATGGTTATATTATAGAATTAAATATTGATAGATATTTTATTGATTATTTTTAATTATTTTTCAGATATTCATTAATGTTTGTGTCATTCATACAATATGAGGATTAGAGGATTCGAATGATGCTTTTTTCATACTATTATTAAAAGAAATAAGAGACACCCTTATGAAAAAACACACATATACACATATACAGAGATATAGAGTGACATGCATTGTACAAAATATATAAGTGATATGAAACCATATCATAAGAACATGAAGAGTTCCACTTGCTGGGAGCTTACACCCTGCATCTTTCCTACAAAAAACTATGCAATCTTGAAGTTCATCGAACATCCAGTTACTTCATAGAGTCAGAAAAAAAGAGTTCATGACACTCTATTCTATAGAAATTTTTTGAAACATGACTTGAGTGTCTACTCAAGTTACATCCAAGGAGTCCCCAAAATCAAAAGACCTTAGACTAAGCAACACACTCTTATTTACACCTTTTTTATATGTATATTTATTGTATTTACTATATAATAAGTATATATTTATTCTGTATTCTAAACACACACACTTTATCCTATAATTATACTAAAATATACTTGATATCTTTTCAACTCCTTTTTACCTATTTTCAGATTTTTTTAGAAGAGGTCCTTGTGTGGAATATATATTTTATCTTTACCATAATTATTGTCGAAGTGGTCTGGTGTCACTAGAATATATAGTCTTCTATTCTATACCCAATATAAGTTGTCGATCAAAGATTATTTTATATTGTATACTTGTAATATGTTTATTTACATGTAGAGAGGATTCAGTATCATCTTGATACTAAACCTCTTGTATTTTGTTTCTCTATGTGTTTTGTTTGATTTTGGTTTCTTTATCTATATTAAAATGAATTTGTTTTAAACTCTAAGTAAAGACTACTACATTGATGGTCATTCTTAATTAGTGTTTATTTAATTTTTTTTGATTCATTAAATTGAATTCAAAAGTTAAATTAGTTTTAATAGATGTTTTAACCAAGACTTAATCAATCTTTGAGAAATATTTTAAAATATAAAAAAATATATAAATATGTTATTTTGATTAATTGGGTTATTTTAATTATTTGGTGGATTTTATTTGAACATTTTTTTGATAGGAATTTTTATTAGGTACTCAATTACCCCCCCCCCCCCCTCCCAATCTATAGATACTCACTCTAACAAACATTTGTTATCAAAGGATTTTCAAAATATTTTAAAATTTGATTTTAGTTGTCTTTTAAAGTTCATAACTATATATTAATTATAAATATATTTCATTAAATGGACTATATACAATAAGTTTCTATGACCAATAGACCTCGTTTATTTAATTGAAGTAACTATATAGAGTGGAAAATAAAGATAAAAATCATATTAAAAGTATGGGGTTTGATATTTGGTATGTTATAGAAGATAAGTATGAGTTACCTAATACTCTTAGAAAATATTCGGATATTCCTACTAAAATTTATTATTTCAATAATTACAAAATTAATAATTCTATTTAATATGCCTTAAGAGATAAAGATTTTACTTGGGTATCTACTAATAAAACTGCTTTTTTAAATTTCTGATACATTATTTCAAATGAAGTAACTAATAACATTATATAAATTAAACACTTATACAATTAAATATGATACATTAAAGATTAAACTTGATGAGTTTATTTCTAATATGTATCTCAATTTCAATTAGAAATTGAATAGTATTATCTCCATATGTAATCTAGTGTTATAAAAGTATAAAATTATGCGACTACTGAGATTTCTTCCAGAGAGATTGAGAGGGAGATCTATGTCAACAAGGTAATTTTATAACATCAGTAAACTATTTTTCAAGTCATTGTATGGTAATTTAATGATGTATGAGGAAGATATTAAGGTTAATCTAGAATATGGTGATGAACCTAAATTAAAATCAGTTTCGTTCAAGACTAATACATCAAAAAATAATGAAAAATAAAAAGTTTTCAGTTGGAAGCTATAGTGATGAAGAATCATCGGCCGATAGGGACAAGTAAATGGCCCTTATATCCTAAATATTTTTTATTATTTACAATAATAAAACATTATTTAGAAAATGAAGCTATAAGGGAAATATGATAGTAAAGGAAATTGGAAAACAGGTAAGAAAATGTATGAAAACTCAATTGATTTTACCTATTATGAGTGAAAGATAAATAGACATGTTAATGAATACTATCTAAATATAATGTAAATGGATAATTATGATGATAATGTATTAAATTAAAACAAATACATTAATGAATCACGGAGTGCCTTTGAGGAAAAATCCAGTGACTCAAACTCAGTTCATGAAGAAAATAATGACAGGGAGAACATTTGCTTCATAATAAATATATCAGAGGAAAAATACATGATGATCCCTTATAATAATATATGTTACTTGGATAGTAGATGTTAGGGGCATATGATTATAGATTACTCAATTTTCTAGAACCTAATAACGTTTAATGGTGGTTATGTCACATTTCGTGACAATACTAAAATAAAGATCATTGTACTTGGCTAATTCAATAACACTAAATCAATTTTAATTTCTAAATTACTTTTGTTTTATTCTTTAAAATATAATTTTCTAAGTATCTCACAATTATGTGATCATGGTTCTCATGTGAATTTTGAAAACAATTATTGTGAGGTTTTTAATTCTAAAAATGCTTTTTTATTTACTTATTTCAGAAATGATTATTTGTATGCTTTTAATATTTATTCTTTTATTTCTCAAAATTTTTCCTTCTAAAGTACCTTTCATATAAAATCATGGCTTTGGAATAGGTGACTAGGCCATTATAACATCCACTCACTTATAGAGCTTACTATGAAAGGGTTAGTCATTGATCTACCTAAACTTGAATTCAAAAATAATAGTCTGTAACCCCTACTAAAGAGGGAAATAACACAAGATCTCTTTTAAATTAAAGAAAGATGTTTGAACTTATCAAAATCTTGAGTTGGTTCACATGTAATATTTTAAACAATCTAGATTTTCTTGTTTAAATGGGAAGAACTATGTATAGATATTAGAACATTATTTTTTCAAGTATAATTGGGCATTCTTTTTAGCTCACAATACAGAAGCATTCTCTTATTTTACCAAGTATTCTAAATCGATAGAAAACCTAAGTGGACATAGAATTAGTACTTTAATAAGTAACCATGGTCATGAGTTTTAAAATTAATACTTTGAGTCTTTTTTTCTTAGAAAATTGTGACAAAAAAACTTCTATGCTTATCAAATCCCTCAAAAGAATGGAAGTGTAGAACGGAGAAATAGAACATTTAAAGAGATATCCCAGACTATTCTTAATAAAAATGACCGAATTTTCTACTTATGGGTAGAGGATGTGAACATAAAATACTATATACTTAATAGAGATTTAATAATACCTATCTTGAAGAAACCCCTTTATGAACTTTGGAATAGTAAAAAGCCTATGGTTAATTACTTTTGAGTTTTGGTTATAAAGTATTTATTCTTTACACTAAGGATAATCTTGTCAAGTTTGTCTCAAAAATTGATGAAGGAATTTTTTTAGGTTCTTCAAATTCAAGTAAATCCTTTAGAATTTTTAACAAAGGAACCTATAATTTGGAAGAGTTTTTTCATGACAAGTTTGATGAGAAATATTCATATGAATCTAAAACCCATTTATAAAACCTTGAGTATGATTTTTATAATTTGATCTTAAATTCCAAACGTTCTGATTCTTCAATGAAACAATCATAAAAATCATCCAATTTTGAGGAACTTCTATAACCTGAACCTGAACTTGAACTTATAGATGACCGTGAGGGGACCATCCCATATTGTTCTATATCTATTAGGACTAAAAAAACTATTCTTTATATTCTTTTGTTGGATACTTAGATATAGTTTCACAAACAAGATATTCTCTGAGAAATCAGGTTGATCATCAAGATTTATTAACATATATTGAACCTAAAAAAATCAATTATGTTATTAATGATGAATTATGGGTAATGGATATCCAAGAAGAACATATCCAATTTTAAATAAAAAATGTTTGGGAACTTGTTGATAGACCCAAAGATACCTTGACCATAATAACAAAATTGGTTTTTAGAAAAAAGTATGATGACTCTGGGAAAATAGTAAAGAATAAGGAAAGAATAGTTTCAAAATGGTATATTCAAGAAGAGGCTATAGACTATGAAGAAATATATTCACCAATATCCAGACTTTAATCCATTAGAATACTATATTCCTATGAAACACATCTATATTTCAAGCTATATCAAATGTATGTCAAAATTTCATTACTAAATGGTTATATATTTATTGATTATTTTTTGAAACAACCCACAGATTTCAAAATCCCTATTTTCCAAATAGAATTTTAAGTTAACAAAATATTTATATGGATTAAAATAAGATCCTAGAGCTTATTATGATAGGCTTAGATCTTTGGTTATTAAAAACTTATTTTCAAAAGTTATAACTGATCCAACACTGTTTATAAAGAGGGTTTCAAAAGTTATTATAGTTATTAAAATTTATGTAAATGATATTATTTTTTGTATCTTATAAAAATTATTTATGTGTTTATTTTTGAAAAATAATGCAAAATGAATTCTAAATGAGTTTAATGGATGAACTGGAATTTATATTTGGTTTTTAGATTTCTCAAAATAAATAAGAAATTATTTTAAATCAAATTAAATATATAAAATATATTTTAAAAAACATATTTTGAATAGAACTAAGAGTATTAACAATCCAATGTGTACCACCTATAAATTGGACTTTGATGAAGCTGGGAAATCAGTGGACCAACCAGTTATAGGGGTATGATTGGAAGTCTTCACTACTAAAATGACAGTTGACCTAACATCATGTTTAGTGTGTGTATGTGTTATCACATTAAGGAAACCCCAAATGTGTCACACTTATTTACTGTAAAATTATTTTTAGATACCTCATTTATATTATCAATTTAGTATTGTTCTATCCAAGAGGACAATAATTTTACCTAGTTAGTTATTCAAATACTGGTTTAAGTGGTTGTAAGTTAGATAAAAAATCACTTCTAGAACATGTCATATTTTGGGAAACTCTATAGTTTCGTAGTATAGAAAGAAACAAAATTATGTCATGTTTTCCACTACTAAAGATGAATACATAATTTCAGGTAGTTGTGGTACACAAATTTTGTGGATGAAACACACATTATTAAACTATTAATATTAATTCTAACAGGTCTGTATAAATTTTAAAATTAAAAGTGCTATAAACATTTCTAATAACCAAGTATCTCACTTTATAACAAAAAAAATTGATGTAATACATCTATTTTTGAGATATGAGTTTCAAAAGATGTATATAACTCTTTAATACATTGGTACTATACATCATCTTGATTATGTTTTTACTAAGCCTCTAAATTCAGAGAGAATGAGCTACAACAAACATGATTTAAGAATTATTAATTTTGGTTAAACTTAATTTAATGGGACCCTAAATTGGAGTTTTAACTGCCATTTATATTTACCCACCATTCCGTTTTACCCACTATTGGAGTTTTACCCACCATTGGAGTTTTACTCACCATTTTGTTTTACCCACCGTTGAGTTTTACACACCGTTGTGTTTTACCAACAGTTGGAATCAAAATTCTTTTATAAATTTCTCATTTTTAAGCCACTTTTTCTAATTTAATTATGAATTATTTATTTAATTATATTTAATTATTTTTATGATTTTTAGTTTTCAAACTCCTAAAATTTTTGAATGATATAAATCAGGATTTTTACTGCTTTCAATGCTCTCTCTCCCTCATTCCTTTCTCTTAAACCTCGCCACAACCTTTTCTCTCCTACCCATTTTCGTTCTCTCACCTTGATCCAAAAATTTCAAGCCATTATCCATGGTTAGAATAAAGTGAGATATAATTTATTCTTTGGATGAGTCGTATCCTTTAAAGAAGAGGAAATATTGGTCAATTTGTTCAGTTTTTGTTGATCAAGTGAATCCAATGATTTTTAAGAGAGTTGTGGTTCTTGAAAAATATGTCCACAGAGAATGGTTTTTTTCATAAAATATTTGGTTCTAGTTATGCATAATAAGTATTGGGTGGAATTTTTCTCTAGAAATCCAATATCCTTGTATTCTAGGTTTGTGCACCAATTCTACCAGTTATCCAAGTTATGTTTTGAAGGAGATGAAGATTGGGAAGTAGAATAATTAGAGGAAACGTTTTATTTTATTCAAGACAATGGGAAAGATTTTTAAGAGTTCCTTATGAAGTTGTTTCTAATGACTACAAAGGTACTATTATTATTGAGAAGGATAAATTTTTTATGATGATGCCCTGGAATATTTAACTATGTTTGGGATAGTAAGAATACCCGTTGGTGTGAAAATTGATGGTGAATGTCACCCACTTTTTAAATTAATCCAACATAGGCTATGCCTATGGAAAGTTAATTTATCCACTATGAGTTATCAATACGTTTATCTGTTGTATCATATGAAGATATGTGAAAAGATAAATATTTCTAGATATATAATGAATTATATGATGGAAATGTGAAAACCATCATCGAATTCAAATTCACTAATCTACCCTAAGTTTATTTTGGTTATGCTAGAAACCAAGGGTCTAGTTGAAGGAGGAGAATAAATAGTTGAAAAAATGTGGACGTTTTCTCATCACAAGAGTGATTTTTAAATGGATAAATATTAGCTGGAACCCCTAGAAGTAATAGTGGATTGAGGATAGTGAAAGGATTTATTATAACTTCAATCTAGTTGATCTTACATCTATATCATATAATCCTACAGATCTTGTTTTGGAACCAGGTGAGGCAGTTCAGCATTTGGAAGAGGAAGAATATTTTTCTACCTCTAGTGATACGGAAAAAGAGTTTTCAATGGATGAGGGGAGTGATCCAAAACATCCCAAAGGTTCTCCTTCCATTACATATAGTTCTCCTAGTCCACCCAGGTTCTCCCTATCCAAGATACTCTCTTGAAAAAAGATAGTGAGGAAGAATAAATTGATATTTCGGGTGAATAGAAATTCAAAATCACCTCTAATCCATCTAAATGACATGAATATGGTTAAAATAGAGATAATAAAGAAGAAGAGGTACAAGATGAAGAAGAAGAAGATGGTGATGGAAATGGTGATGAAAATGGAGATAGAGATGGAGATGGAGATGGAGATGTAGATTAAGATGAAAATGATTAATATTCTGACCATGATGGTCCTAGTTTCTACATTAGAGATAAGATTTTTGAGATTCCCCAAGAACTAATCTATTCTCTAATATTTTTAGTTGTATCTAGAAATGAAGATATATCCATCTTAGTTCAATGTGTAGATAGATCTACTACAGATGAGAAAAAATAATCTATTATGGGGGAGGGATACCTAAGTCTAGAAATCCACCCTATTGATGTATTTATTTCTATAGATCATTATGTGCCTATAGAATATGTAAAAATAGTTTTTTATTAGTCATTTTTTGAACAAATAGAGGTTGAACCTACTGGGTAGACAACTATCATGTAGAGATCTATTGAACAGTTAAGTATTGTACATATCGTTTTTTCTCTTGTCATTGTTGAACCCTTAGTTTTTAATACCTATAGTAAGACTCCTATAATATTGATGGACCCATTTATTTTGGGATGGGATAAGTTCTCAAGATATGTCACACATAGTTTGGATTATTCCAATTTAAATGATGAGAGCCTTGCCAGTCAAGGAGTGATGGATCCCATGGGATCTTTAGTAGATCAAATTGATGTTGCAGGGGAGTTGTAGAGTTTTATTCTAATATACCTACACATATCATTACCACTAAATCATTTTCTAGTCCTTACGTTTATTTATTTACTTTTGATGTTATCGCTAGAGGTGAATATGATTATTTTAGAGAAATGATTCTCTCTGATGATAGTTTTTTATTGAAGAATTAGGAACCTCATGTCATCAAGTTAAGTGAAAGGGATACAAGGTATCTGTTTGATCTTCTGGTATATCAAATTCATCAAAAAATAATGCATCACATTTAGGAGGTGGAAATTGAAAACAGAAGGTTTTCCAATTATTGATGTCCTTGAGATCTACAACGGATGTTTTCATATCTTTCTTCTCTAATCCATGGCCCCGTTACTAGGGAGGGTAGAGAATACGACTTATATAGATTCTAATTCATCTGATCTACATCCAACTCTTGATGTTGAGTTGATCATGAAATTTATTAAATAAGATATACATGTTGTTTTTATTGATTCACCTAACCTACCCTAGGAAATTCTGAGAAAAATCAGACATAATAGTGATCATATCAATATAATAGTTAGACAGTATGTGAAGGATAGGAAATATGATAGAGAGACAATCAAAAATTAAAATAAGTATTATCTATCTTGTATTTATACTAAGCATGGGTTGTATGCTCATTGCATGTTTTTGGATGAAAACCTATGGATGACTCTAGTGTCTCAAACTTTTAAGGAACAAGTCAATCAGTTTATTTTGATGACTCAAGTTCAAAATTGGGACTTAGAAGATAATAAGGATTTCTTCAGTTCTATGGAAAGTGTAGGAAACATGATTATGGAGTTTAAAATTTTGATGAATCAATTTCTCCATGTTTCTGGAACTGTAGTCGTGGATCATGATGACATTCTAGATACTACTAATCTCATGCCACCATCTTTTAATCTAAAGTTCTTCAATCCATGTGTAACCAATGATCCTAATGCACCTTTATCGTCTTGTTTTCAACCTTTTTCCTCACCCCAATTAATCAGTGCAACATATCATACCTATCATCACGTAGGAGACTCCTTCTCTGCCTACTATCACTATAGTTATCCCTAAAGTTACATCATACCAACCTACTAAACCTTCTTTTTCTTCCAAGGGGAAATGAAAAACAACCCTTGATCCTTCAACTAATACCAAAAATCAAGAACTTTATTCTTCTGGTCTATCATGGGTATATTTTTTATGACTATTTTTTGTATTTTTTTTTGTAAATCAATTAACATTTTTAATAGAAATTATCTTATCATTTTTATTCCGTTTCTTTACATTTCCAATTTTATTCTCACTTTTTGATAATAGTCACCATCAGGATGAAAAATCAACTATGTTTCAAAAAGTCCTACCACTAGAAGATGAATCACCATCATAACAAAGTCACCTCTAAATTTTGGAAAAGCGTTGAGATGACCTAACACTAACAAGACTTGCCACTGAGATGATTCTCCATTGTCCTGAATCACCTCCATCTCAAGTCACCATTATGATGACTCACTTACAGAGTTGTCTCACTATTCATTGGAGGCACAAAAACTATTTCTATTAATTTAAATTAACTACTTATAATGTTTATATTATCTAATTTAATATTGATAGTTATTTTAATGATTGTTCTTAATTTTTTCCAGAGAGGCATTGAAGTTTGTATCAGTCATCTAGTACGAGGTGTATAGGATCCAGATGATACTTATTGCATACTGTTGTAAAAAAATAAGTATAATCCCTCATGAAGATGCATGCATATACACACATACATAGATACAAAGAGAGATACATAGTATATAATATAAAATTGAGTTAAAACCATATCACAAGAACCTGAAGAGTGCCACTTGTTGAGAGATTACACACTGCATCTTTCCTACACACAACTATGGAATCTTGAAGCTTATGAAACATTAATTTCTATCCCACAGTCATAATAAAATACTTCATGACACTTTTTTTCACTGCAATTTTAAGAAACATGACTCGATCGTCAACAAAAACTACATCGAAGGAGTCACCAGCTTCAGAGAACATCATACCAAGGAACAAAATCTTCTTTACATATTTTATTTTCTTTACCCCTTTATTATGTTTACATTATATGTGGTGCATGTTTACATTGTATTCAAAAAAGACACACTATGTCCAATACTTTAATTCGAAGATACTTGATATCATCTCGAATCCTTTTTACCAATTTTCTCAAATGTTATAGAATATTTATTTTTGTGGCCTAAACTTGTTTTATTTCCCATGGTTTTATAGAAGAGTTCATGTATATAATGGATAGCTAGTCTGTTGTTGCATATCTGATCAAGGTTTTGGATCAGATATTATTTTATATAATCATCTTGGAAATAGGTTATTTCCAAGTGGAGAAGATTAAGTATTAACTTGATATTTAACCTCTTGTATTTTATTCTTCTATGTGTTTTGTTTTGTTTTGTTTTTGTTTATTTATTTACTTTAAATTGAATCTTTTTTAAACTCTAAGAAAAACCACTACTTTGATAGTTACTCTTAATTAGTTTTTATATAAGGATTTGAAAAATGAAATTGAATTAAATGGTTAAAGTAGTTTTCATAATTATTTTAATGAATATTTTATCAATCTATAAGAAATATATAAAAATATTAGAACTTATATCAATCTAATATTTTGATTAATTGGGATATTTTTATTTTTGGGGGGACTTTATTGAAACCTGCTTTGGAAATAAATTTTTATTGGGTACTCAATTCACCCTCTCTTGAGATTCTCACTTCAGCCAAAAATAATTTTCCTTGTTATTACCTAGAAATTAAAATTTCTGATAAAATCTATATCTTATTTTATTAATATGTTATTATATATTTAGTTTAGGAAAAAATTGTGTCAATAAAATTTCTGTAAGGAGGGGAGAATGTAATACCCTCATATTTTAATTTATATTTTCTTTTAAAATAACACCATAATTAATTGCATATACCACATGCAACACCGAGATAAAACAATATATTAAGTAATATTATATAAATATGGCTCTTAAAACTTGGTTGTTGGATTGGTGGGTATGATTAAGAATAACAACATTATGAAATATATAATGTATTTTTTACTTAATAAAAATAATTAATTCAATATAAAAATTTAACATTCATTTAATTTGTGTTACAAGGAAAATAATAATAATAATAAATTCATTTTATTCTTTAAAAATACATTTTTTTAAATGGTTTTTAGGTGTTTTATACGTAAGTATTTAAAAGAAATTTTGGTACTTTTAGAAATTATATTTGAACAATTGAACATCATTTTTTATATCATCATTTTAAAATTATCAATGGGTGAATTTTTTATATTTATTTAGAAATTTCATATTTTTTGGTTCAATGGTGAAAAATACTAATTTTATGAAGAACTTCTATTTCTTTTGATTAAATCAAGTAATTTAAAACTTTTATGTTTTTTTATATTTGTTTGTAAAGTAACATAAGATCTCTTTGATTAAACATAATATAATTTATTTTATATGAATAAGCATTATATTTAATTTTAGGATAAGTTCATTTTTATGATTAAAGACAAATTTTTCATGAAATTGTTTTTTATGCATTTTTGATACTTATATTTGAATCAATTTCTATAAATTCTAGGAATAAAATATTGAAATATGGATTACAAATTTGTAATTATGGGTTCAAATTTGGTAATAGTTCAATTCTATTTTTATTTATAATGAATAGTAACCATGGTAAAAGTTCATCAACGTGGTAATGGATAAAACATGTTAATTTAGGTAAAAAAATATTAGATAAGGTCTCAAAATCAACCCATCATCTAAATTTATTTCATTAGATGAGAGTAATTTGACCATAACCATCTTAAATTCTAAAATATAGCATTTTTTTACAACTTATCATATGAATAAAAGGAATATAAAACTGTTTTTAAATGGTCATTTAGAAGATGACTAAATTATTTTTATGATATTAATTTGTTTTTAATCTTTAGAGATTGTATAATTTCCTTGAACACTTATGAAACGTCGATGAATCACCTATGAAATATGTAAAAAATAAAATATATGATTTTTAAAACATAAAAAGTAATATATATTTTTTATGAATTATCATTTCCCATGAATTTCATGGATCATTATAATGTATAAGTGATGATAAAAGAGAATATATTTAAATTGAACTGTTACCATGATTCCTTCATATTCTAGATATTTGAATATTTTCAAAAATTTCCCTAAATAGAATTTGATGTTTAAAAAATTAAATCATTATAAAAATAAAAAAGGACAATTCTTGACATAGGTAGATGTAAAATTTTGGATACTATCAGGATTTGTTATTTTATGTGCAACTTTTAGTTTTTAAAATAAATTTCATGACTCTTTTTGAGGGGGAAATTACAATGGTTAAGGTTAAATAGGGTTATCGAGTGGTTTAAACCAATTTATAATTTTTAAAATGACACCGAAACTTTTTAAAAAATTATTAGATGATTATATTTTTACTATATCATACTTATCATTTAATATAAAGCAATTTTGATCCTTTTAATATGATTTATATACATATTATATATCAATAATTCAATTATTTAAAAATTTTCCACTCACCTCAATTATAAAAGGTCACCTTGTTTCTACTCTTATTCAATAAAATGAATCCACTTAATTAGACCAAACCCCAAAAAGTTCATTCCTATATTATTTCCCCTTATCTAATATATTATTTTCTTTCTCTAATACCATCCTACGAAGTCTTAATTAATCTTCCAAAGGATTATTCCAAATAAGAGGTATAATTCTTAGTTGAGTTATTTCATTCTTTTTATTCCTACACCTACTAAAATATTTTCCTACCTAAACTGATATAGAATCATTAGTATTTTCAATATAAAAAAATTTTATTATGTTGATGGTTTAACCCTTATTCATCTTCTTTTCCATCCTATGGAAAAAAACATCCCTCATGTGTATGTATGACCTATAGTCACCACATAGCGGTGTAATTTATTTTTTATAATTGTTACACTTTGATGGTTATAAATATATAATTAATAAATATATATATGAACTTTGTAACATAATTATTGTCCTATAAATATAATATATGATCTACATTCTTACCATTCCATCCATTATAAAACAATAATGTCACACATGTGTACGCATGGGCTACAACCTCCACAAAGTGATGTGCCTTTTTTTATATTACTACCATATATGGATGATTATAATATTTTATATAATGAATAAAGAATATATTCTTGAAATTATAAAAATTATTGATATGATGGAACTATTTCATAACTAATTTTACCATGTATAACATGCTAAAATAATTTTGGATAATTTGACTGAACTGCCATAAGTGGCCAATACAAGAAAAAACAATTCAATTAATGGATTTAAATGATTACAAAAGGAAGTTAAAAAGGGGAATATAGATAAAAAAAATTGTCTATAAACAATTTAATAAATTTAAATTTGTTATACAGGAGGTGAAAAAACAAATGACTAAGGGGCGACAAAAGGTAATGGAATTCTATTATAATCACATTTTATTTCAGGATTGCTCGTATTTAGTTTTCTTTGGGAAAATTATACTTTCCTTATCGCCAAAACCACATCTATTTTCTTCTCATACATTTATTTTTGGTTTTTTAAGGATTCCTTTTCATTATACTCTCTTTTTCATATAAAATTTTTGAGAATTTTTTTAATTAAAATCAACCTTATTTCCTCTTTGTTCGACAAAAATTTTCTTCAATGTCCATGTTCTTTAAAATATTTTCAATAACTTTTATATGCAATATGATTATTTAAATTAATTTTAAACTATATTTGAATTTATTTTCATTTTTTTGAACGGAATCCATTTTTAATTTTCCAAACTATATATTTTTAAAAATTTTATCAAAAGTGTAAAAACAATATTTTATTTAATTTTTACTACAATGAGAGAATTTCTTGCCATCATAACAATTCTTTAATTTGAAGATAACTTTACAAGTTTTCAAGGTAATTTTCAAAGAAAATGTTTTTTAAAATATTCATCTAATTTTTTTAAAAAACTTTATCAAGGTAAATGGTATTATTTTCTTAAAAGAATGAAAATAATTTTGAAATTTCTTTATAACATCATTCTTATTCAAAGTTACAAGGAATATATTAATAATATTTTTCTTCCATTTTATTTTTTATTTATTAAAGGCTTGGTTATACTAAAATAATAAATATTTATGATTAATTGATAGTCTCCATTCATCATTTAGTAATTTATGGTTTTTTTATTAACAATCCAATAATAACTTTCCATGTCACTCTACATTATTTCATTAGATATGTTTGCTCCTATATATCCCTATTTTTTATATCATATATTTGTATGGAATCATTTCCACCAAATTGTTGTTTTCTCCATAGTATACCATTTCTATATAAAATATTGTCTAAAGTAACTTTATTATCAAAGTTGTTGCATTGGCAGGGGAACTATTTTTTATTATTGATTCAATATTCATAATTTCTAATTTATAATGGATTTTTAGAATGAATTTTATATATCATACAATAAATGAGTAATACATTGTATGTACATGTGAAAGGTGGTTTCTAGTTATAGATAGATCCTCGATGCATTAAAATGTCCCATGAGAAAAAAACAAGTGGCCACATTAGATGGGTAATTAGTGTATACCAACCTATATAATGAAAGTTCCTAGGAAAGGCCTTCAAAATAATATTTATGCTATATTGAACTCATGTTTTTATATATTATAATTTTTTTATTATCCACTATTCTATATTTATTATTCCTTATTTACTTATGATATCTTCCACTATATTAAGTTTCATCAATGAAGTTAATTGTAAGGGGAAAATCACCCAAGGGTCGCGGATTCGAGGTTTCCTGAGAATGGAAGAAGGAAATGTAGGCTTTTATATTTAAAATCCTATTTCTAAAAAAATAATATTTAAAGGGGATACATAGTTTTGATTCATGGATATAAATATCATGCATCAATCATGAATGAGCTATTAGATATGTTTTATCGACATATACAGTCCTTTTGTGGTGTTAAAGAGACTGTTAATGCTGAAAATTCACCTAAAAACTCCAATTTTTCATACTAAAATTCAAGGAAATAATCACAATAATTTATCTAAAAAATAGTGATATTTTGGGTTTAATAAGATTACATTTTAGGTTCATTATCAAATTTGATAATCCAAGGGGTCAAAATGGAAAATATGTGGTCCAAAAAGGGGATTGAAATGATCAATGGGGACTAATAGTTAGATATTTTAGGGGGGACTATAATTGGGAAAAAAGAGAAAATTCTATATTTTTATTCAAATTATTTTATTTTCTCTTATTTACCAAGTAAATTTTATCTTGTGAACACTAAATATTTATAATGTAAATTTATAATTATATTTAATCAGGTTGTTATAATTTATCTCAAATATAATGAATTTTGTCTGAGGTATTGATGATTGTATAGTGATTGTGGTCTTGCTAACAAACTCAAAGGGTGAGATTGTTTTTCCAAATTATAGTTTAATATTTGGGATATATTATTCAAAAATAGTGAAATAAAAGGATAAATATGACATAGTATAAGTGTGAATAATATTGTAGAAGTTTAAAAGTTATAGAATAAAGTTACTAATTAATGTAGAAAACCACATCATGGTTCATGTTATGATAAAAGGATATTTAGAATAATTTATTTTATCTTTTTAAAAATATCCTAGAAACCTTACTTTTAAGAAAAGGGGAGGAAAAGAAAACTAAATTGTTTTATGGGTCTTGGGGATGAGTTTCTCAGGATTGAACTATATGTTATTGAAGTAGTAGAACACATTAGAAAACTAAAATACTAATATTACTATTAATTAAAATTGAAACCATATATATACTAAAAATTAAAAACATTTCACTCATATCGAAGATAAATACTATTGTTGTGTTCAATCATAACCTGATAAAGATCATTAAGAACATCCAATAGATTCTCTTCTCTTTGGTGTAACCATGGGAAGATATCAATCACCCAATGCTTATATAAGATATTCCTCACAACCATGGTATAATAATACCTAGGATGAAAAATTGTGTAGGAGGAAAGAGTATAAGGGAGAATCAGGTATAACCACATAGGACTTGAGAAAGGTTCACACAAATGAACTCTAAAGTCTCAATTACTTCACCTCCTTATATATTATTAAAGGTAAGTTTATTAATTACACATGAAATTTATCATATATTATATAACATATAAGTAAATGGATATGGTCAAAACTCCTGTAAATTTCATCCAAATGAATTCCCCTCAATATTTTATCATATAAAACAATAGTATTGATGATAATTCATGATAAATATATACAAACATTAACTATTAACATTCAACTTAAACTTCTTAATTATAGGGTGTCATAATAATCATATAATATAATTATCTAAGTAACATAACCTAATGGTATCACCAAATTGTACAATTTTATTACTTTAGGTTTTTGTAATGTGATATTACCATATTGTATATAAGTATAAGTCCTCAAAATTACATTATATACACAAAATTTTTACAATAAAATATTTTATTTTTATATCATATGATATTGCCACTATAAATTATATGTATATAGTCATTATGGAATATCCATATTAGGTTTGGACGGTATTAATAGTTTTTAGATAAATTTAAGAAATTTAAAAAAATGGATTTTAGAACAACCACAGCAAAACTCGATGAATTAATGTTAGTGAAACCAGGGAAGTCTGGAAACAAAGTTAGGTGGAATCAATGAATAAAATTGACTATAGATAATATAAGTGTGGGATAATTTATTGACCTACATAGGAGAAACTCTAAAGATACCTAGCATTAACTAAATAATTTCTAAATGATATGTATGACTCATCGTAGGTATATGTAAGAATAAAATATATTACTTTAATTTTTCATTAAGGATTAAAAGTTGTGGGGGTTCATACTTTTGATAGTTTTTGGTGGATCTGACTATGTAGTGTTAATTCCATAAAGGCCGGAAGGCAGTGATGTTATCCATGATGATAGGAAGGTGGTGGAACCTATTCAACTTTTTTAAAAAAATCTAATTAGGTCACTTGTTTTTTAATTTTGTAATCACTCTATTCTTCTAACATTGATAATAAAATAGTGGTATTGTTTCTCCCATGAAATACGACTATGTTTGAATCAGATAAATCACATTATTGTCCATTTTTTATGTGAGTTACAATTTTCTTCTACTTTTGTCTGTGTTTTGGATGATTTTTTGAGTTCAAGGTGATTATGCATGATAAGTTTGAGATTTTTTCTCTCATTTAGATGCTTACAATTGGGTGATTCCAGTTTCAAAATGACAAAACATTTTTTTCAAGTGATGTTTCTAAATTTATTTCAATAATTTGGGTTTCTTGGCATAAACTTTTGTATCATAGACTGGAAATAGACTTCTAGTGAAGTTTACTGATTTTGAAGAAATTTCATTAGAAGAAGTAAAGGAATTAATTGAAAAGTTTAATATGTTATAATTTGGATTCTATAGAATTCATATTGAATATTATCTATATCAGAAGGAAATTTAGATTTTTTTTGAAGGGGATCAAAATTAAAGAAATAGAAAAGGAGGAATGGGGAACACTTGACCAAAAAACTCTCACGGTTTTTAGATGATGTTGGCCTAAATGTAGCCTTCAACATTAAGGATGTGAAGATAATTGTAGAACTAATGATTTCACTTTCCAAAATGTATGAAAATCATACCAAAATGAAAAAATACTTTCTAATGTGATGACTATTCCATATAAAGATATCATAAGGAAAGTTGGTCCCAGATCTTGTCAATTAATTCAGCACTATTCAGAGTCATCTCAAATTGGTGGGAGTGAAGTTCAATATATAAATGTAGTAATTAATATTTATTTAATCCCTTTTTGAATATTACAATATGATGGTTAATTCTATGAGTAAATATATTATAAATATTGATTTTTTTTCAAATAAATTTTATATCTAGTCCTGGATGAGAATTTATTGAGGAAGGAAGTCTCGTGTTCTACCAGGATATCTTTCGGTGTAGAAGGTAGGGGATGTTCTACTCTAAGTAAAACCCAAATATAGAATAATGGAAATTATAAAATAAAGAATATCTGAGGGAAATAAATAGATCTTGGATTAGTATATTTAAATTCTAGGAAAAACTATCATTTTAAGAATGAATGTAGATACCATAGATTAAATTATGGAATATTCACTTTAGGAATTTATTTTATAAATACCATAGTTTAGGAGGAAATTACTTTTCTTATAAGTTTCTATAGTCTATAAAATACATAAATTATATATTCTTGGGATTCATTTAACTCAAAATATGAGAGGGGAGAGTGAAAAATTATGTCTCCAAAAGATTTGACAAGGAAAATCACCCAGAAAATAGAAAAACCTAAAATAGTTGGAAAGGATGATGTGAAAATTCAAATAAAAAGGAGATAATTTCTGGAGATATAAGGGGTGTAACATGTATCACAAATAACAAAGAATTTGATCCCAATTGATTTGATGGATGATATGGGTTTCTATACATGTTTTGAGTAAAGAGCATAGAACATAACATTTTGTTATTTATTGGTGTAAAATAGTACAAAAGGAAAAATATTATAACTTATAGGGATTTAGATGGTGAAACACTTTTGGGAAAAAAATTCTAAATATGTTAATTGATGGAATTATCCTCTAGACCACATCAGTGAGAAGGGGTTTAAAGTGTTATATGTAAAGGGAATACTAAAACTCAAACATTTGGATTTTAGAGTATATGAATAGTGAATCGTTGGGAATTAGTGGAATGTGTCCTTCAATATATAATTAAAGGAGCTAAATAATCAAACATTTTATCTTTTATATATAGATATATGTGATCCAACTTCAATTCATTCTTAAAGAGGGTCATTATTCTTTCTTACATTCATCGGAAATGCAACACAGAAGATATAGTTGTTCTTTCTTAAGAAAATTTCCTATGTTTTCAAAATATTTATTCAATGGAGATCCATTGTGAAAAGAGGGTTTAGTTTAAAAATTAAGTTCTTGAGATCATATAATAGTGGGAAATATAAAATAAGGGGGTTATTGAGGTTTTAATGGAATAAATGAATATCATTTAAGAAGATAGTTCTTAGAACATCATAAAAAATTCAGAGCAGATGAATAACATTTTATACCTCGGTGCTAAAAATTTAAGAATTCAATCAGGGGTTCCCAATGATTTTTGGGTGTAATCTAAAAACTATGTGACAAATTTTTTTAACAAGATTCACTCTAAAAAAAATAACACTGGATTTTGTAAGATTTTTGGAGCTGAATAAAGGCCAATGTGTCCCACCTCAATGTATTTGGATGTGTACACTATGTCTATGTTTATTATATAAAAATATAAAATTTTAAATAAAATACACAAGTAGTTTCTTTATGGGTTATGACAATAAGGAATTTTTATCTAATCTATGGGATAATGATCTCTAAAATTTTATCATAAGTTAAAATGTTCACCTCAATGAAATGATCCAGTTGAATTATTGTAGACAGGGGGAAGAAAAAATCTGACAACAAAGAATTTTGGGAAAATTCTAAGTTTGATCTTAGTGAAAGTACGTAAATTTAAGTTATTTTAGTAAGAACTCAAATTCTATAATGACCTAATAGTCTAAAAGCTAAAATTTCAGTTGGAAATTGGGTTCCTGATGAACTTCCAATTCTAGATATGTCGAAAAGTATAGAGATTATGGAATCTAGGGAAATAGTCCAAGATGATTATGTTCTAGAAGTAAGCATAACCGCATGATTTGAGGTAGAATAACAGAGTTAGAATACCAGTGTAAAGGTTTGGATATAAATTTCATTATCTACTACTTATAAATGGTGGATAACTTGAAATCCTGAAAGAGGGGTCATGTCCTAATGACACAAGATACTGGGAGTTAGTGATGAAGGAGGAGATAAAATCCTATCATGCTTCTAGAAAATGGTAGATTTATAAACTTTCACTATGAAAGAAGAAACTATAGAATAAATGGTACTATTGGTAAAAGGGATAATTTTATAAGACGAATTGGTACAAGAAAAGATTAGTTGTGAAAGGATTTCAATAAAAATGAGTGAATTTCAGTGAAACATTTTCTCTATATTTAAGAACTTGATAATCCGAATCATACTTGGATTAGTTATCGAAGAAGGTATTTATATTCAAAAATTAGGAATAATAATATCCTTTATTCAGGTAGATTTCAAAGGATAAATTTACATAAATAAACTGAAATGATTCAAGGAATAAAAAATCATAATAATTTTAAATATCAAAGGAAGTATATATGGGCCAAATCAAGAACCCAGGAATTGTAACTATAAGTTAAATTCAATCATGGAAGAATATTTGTAATTAGGATCATTGATTATACTAGAATGTGGTTAATGGTGTAAGATTTATCATATATATCTTGTATGTGGATGAAATTATATTAGAAGATCCAAATACTAAATTTATTGAATAGTTGAAGGATGATTTATTTGAAAGGTTCAAGATGAAGTATTTTGGGTAAACCAAATATATTATGGGGATAAGGATCTGGAGGGATTGTAATCATAAAATATTTATGTTGTCAAAGTTGAATTTCTTCTAGAATATAGTATAAATACTTTAAATGTCCATAACTAATCCATTCTCCACCCCAATGGTTGCGCATTTCAAACATTCAAAATTGAAGGGACTAAAAACAGAATATCAGGTTGAGAACATGGAACAGGTTTCTTATGTATTAGTGGTTTGAAGTATGATGTATTAAAAAAATTACAAGGTATTACTTTAATGAACCAGTCTGGTCCATCTCTTTTATAGATACCCAAACCATCCCACTGCTAGCTCAAATGGAATTCCCAATCCCCATGGTCTAGTATATGTGGTTAGGAATTAAGGAAACGCCTATATGGAATGATTTCACTAAATAAAAAATTATTAAATAATCACAAAAGGAAATTAAACAAAATTATGGCATGAATTATTCAAAAATTTATGCCCATGATAGAGAAAATAAAATAACATCACTAATAATATCAAAAATATGAAAATATTGAAATACCAGTGAGTACTAAAACCCACCCTCACCCTCCTAACGCCCTCTCTTGTAAGATAAAGTTTCCATCCTCCAAATTATTTTCTATTCCACACCAAAAAAATATTTCTACCCTTTATCTATTGGAATCAATAAAAGCTTAATTAGATGATTTCAATAAAATTAATGACTAACCTTTAATCCCAAGTAAAATAACACTCAAATATCATCCAATCAACTGAACCAAAAACTTTCAACTGAAATGATAATATAGGCGTGAGCACATAAGCAGTTAGTTAGGCACCAAAACCTGATGAAATTAAGTACTCATATTCATATTATATCCTGATATTTCTATTTTTAAATAAAATATATATTTTTTTCATTTCTTGTGTAGTTATAAAAAAGAATAAATAACTTTTCACAACATCCCAAAACTATTTTCCATGATTTTTTCTTAGAAAACAATTTTTCCAATCCTAAAACACTTGGTCAAAATACTGTTTTAAATTCCAGCTTAAAAACCCATTTCTGAAGCTCCTATTTTAGAAATAAAAATTGCTAAAACTCAAATAATTTTTCATTTTTCACACAATTTTTCAAAAAAATATTGAAAACTCACCATTTATAAAAACTAGGCATAATAGCCTATAATAATTTTTTTCACTTTTATCATAAGAAAAATAAATTCAAACGAATTTCTAAAAATAGTTTGAAAACATTTTAAATTAAAGATATAAATTTCATTCCTTAAATACCTTTCAAAATCTATTTTCAAAACATTTTAAAATTAAACCACACAAAGAAAGAAGAAATTACATAAGCAGAACCACTATACACAAGTCATACAATAAGATGAAATAAATGACCAGTACATAAGTTCCAAAAAATAATCTAATAAATTAGGGATACAATAGAAACACATGGTAAATATCCTAAAACGATCTAAATGATCCTAGTTTCATGGGATATACCCTATTTTCTATAGTGATACCATTCTAGATATTTCTCAATGGACCAATATATCATCATATATTGCATCCACTCACAACCCACCTAATTATCCTACACTAGCCTCATTCAAGTGGAATCCCTGATATAGCCCAATTTCTTGATATATGGATATTACAGGTGTTTGTATACCTATTTAAACATAAATATAGAATCCCACTTAGCTACTCAGGTTCCCATGACCATTCAAAAATAGAGGGGAACACAATCATTATTTCCTTAACTCAAGGATAAAACATTTCAAAATAATACATACATCGCCACCTAACCTCACAAAAGAACACTCACAATCAACAAACATGTATAGAATAACACAATGAATCAAATTAAATATCCCCATAGGGGATAAAATTACACTACATTCCACGGGAATTTTAAAGTGGCTCAAGAGGGTGTCATATCATTTTTTAAAACATGTTTTCATAAAATTCCAAATGGGACATCACTTTAAAAAGAGATTTGAATTCTAATACATATCATAAAAACATTTTGTAAACTCAAATGGGCTATTACAATTTCCTTTTTAAAACACCTTTGAAAATATTCAAGGCCCCAATTAGTTTCAAAGATAAAAACAACAAGGGTTAACACACCCCTTTAAAATCAACCAAATCATTTGGAAATATCAAAGATTTAAACACCCAAAACAATGGTTCTCACATACATTTGAATCAAAATCCCAAAAATATAGTTCAATCCAAAATTTAAATCAGTAATATTTTTTAAAACATCAAACCAATGCTTTCCACTTCTTTTTAAAATTATGCCAATATTTAAAATCCAACTGGGAATTTTCAAAAACACTTGGAATGGATTCTCATTTCATGACAAGGCTTCAACCCACTTTTAAAATATATGGGAATTGTATGGGTCATAAAAATAGGAATAATTTAAATAATAAATCACTAATAAACATAAATCAATTAAAGTCATGTAATATAATGTGATGGGAAAAAAACACCTTCCTCAAACATATCGCCATTGGTGATGGACACTTCCCACTTACACACATATTAACCTTTAAATATATATATATATATATGCATACAAACCCCTTTACCAAATGTATATATTACCTAAACCATGATTTTATATGTATAATAAGGGTATATATATCTGTGTATGTGTATGTGCTTACATATTTATATGTTTTTAAGACCTCTTCAAGGAGACACAAGTCATTGCCTTCACCAAAAGAAACCCAAAATTACCTCAAGGAGGACTAAGGCTCACTAGAAACAAACAGACAATAAAAATTCTTTAATCCCCAAATGAAATTGGAAAAAAGAAGTTGTTATAAGAAACCCGACTTCAAATAGTAGTGGGTGTAATGAAACAATCTAAATCGCTTCACTTTCATCGGTGGATATCGATGTACAAAAAAAATCAACCAAAGCGGCTCATCGTATACCCAAGAAACATGAACCGGTGTTAGAATCAAGTAACCTAAAAACCCTAGGGTTTCTCAAAATAAAGCACCATAATAGGGGAGAGGGAAATCACAAGAATAAGGGAGGAGGATGTAAGAGGGTACCCTACCTCAAATAATTGTCCATAAAATTTGAATAATGCATGGAGAAACACCACCATGGGAGGAGGACATGCAGAGGGAGGTGTGAGATAAATGGGTCTTGGCTTGGGTTTCTAGGAATAATTTATAGGTGATACCACAACGGAGGAGGTCCAATTCTATAGGGATCCAGTTTAAAGGGGATCGGATGTCGGTAGAGGGCTCATGGTGAGGGAGATCATTAGTAGTGAAAGGAGGTCCCATGTGAGGGAGAGGATGGAGTGGCCTAGGGGTGATGTTGTATAAGATAGACTGTTGTAAGGTAGGGGAGTGCATTTTAATTTAGGAGTTTAAAATTAAAAAAAATTAAAAATATAAAAAATAAACCCATAATATTAAAAAACTAGGTAAATCGCATGGTTGGACCATACAACTTACCTAACTGTGTGCGAACAATGTGCAAGGCACTGCATAGCCAATGAAATCCCAACATGGTTTCTCCTATTCATTTCATAGTTGGAAAATTCATACTCCACCCATTCCAAATGGAACTATCCCATTGACAGAAACCTTCTCATGATATCCACATAGTTACTTCTAAATGTGTGAAAATCGTGTGCAAAACAAGATGCTAAATTTTTTGAAATTCTTAAGCCTAGTGTTTCAAAAAAATATAAATTAACATAAATTAAATTAAAAAAATAAAATTAGTACCATAGTGACATTGGGGATTTCACAAACTACCCAAAAAGTCACTTTTTATCCCTATAAAGTCTTAGGTCTAAGTAGTGGTCGAAAAGAAAAATAATCTTAAGTAAAATACCAAGAAAATTAGGATTCTTCAAGAAATTGAGCTTCCATAAAAATATTGGAACAAAAATATATCAATAAAACTCTAGTAGGAACTATAAGAAAATAAATACCACACATTAGTATCCCCACCATTTAGAAATGAAATAAAATGGTGGAAAACCAAAAACTTCTTACCACAAAAAAGAGAAATTCACCAAGCAACCAAATTCCACAAATCTCTAAAAGGAATCATAAATATCCACAGGAAAAATCCAACCACAAACAAATGGTTCAAAACCACAAGGAATACATTATTCACAGAACAAATCTAAGAGATAACAAAACTAGGTAACCAAAACCTAAGAAATACAAACAATAATCTCAGTGATGAAAAACGTGCCTCATTTAGAATGACATTGCTCTAACCTAAGGGCCACATGTGGCAGATAGGGGTGTTTAAATCCAACATCATAGAATAGTATTTAATGGTAATTTCAATAGAATTCACAACCTTATAGCTTCCAAATACCGCAATAAATGTTACACATTAAGTATCCAATGATAAAACCCAAGTTATACCCACATCAAAGGAAACAAGCATAATTCATCCCATGGTCTACAACACACAAGGGAAACAAAAACATCAAGCGATGAGTTAAAAGGAAATTCCTAATAAGAAATTCCTCCAAAAAGGGGAAACCAAAGAAACACTCATTAAACACTATGATAGATATTCCTCAATAACAAATAAGTAAATGTTCCAAACTAGAGCTCATATGAGAGATTCCATAAGAAAATAGATCCCTAAAGATTAAAACTTCAACCAAAGTTCACATATCTAAACCATAGGACCCAAAAATATCCAAAGGAGCCACTAGAGAAACACCTTACACCAAGAAGGAAACCACACATTCCACTCCATTTGAATCCTATGCATTGTTAAAAAAATGTTTAATTCCTACTATGGACACCCTAATTTACACTATACCTTTCTCAGAGACTCACAATAACAATTATGAGACATAGAACCTCACGTGGTCATGTACCTAAAATTACACTAAGCTTCCCTAAAACAAACAGAGGATAATACAAAGGTCATGAATTACTAAAATAAGAATGGTTTTTACCAAAATACCATTTTAAAAACCAAGGAACCATCAAAATTGGGTCTTTTTCATCCAAAATCAAACTAAAACCACTTAATAATTCAAACCTCAATCCCTTAGAAACTTGATTATTTTAAAATGTTTCTATGACTAGTTTCTAAACAATGCCAACTGGTTTTAAAACCAAATCATTTTTCCAAGAATCAAAAGAAAGCCTACACTTCTCATTTGAAATAGTTTTCAAATCCTTTAACCATTTGGAATTAACTCACCAAGGGTAAAATCCAATTTTGTAAAATACTAGTATCCCTTAAAATAAGAATATTATATTTTCAAACACCATTTAAACTTTATCAGAAAAATATGTCACAAATATTACATTTTCCAAATTTCAAATGAAATAAACATTTTCAAATACTTTTATGGATCCAACTCCATTTTATAAACAATCCCAAGGTCATTGCTTTAAAACCAAAAATATTTATACCATGAAGTCCATTTTTCATCCACCAAATAATAATTTCATTGAAAATAAATAGCCAACATAACAAAGGAACAACACAATACTCAACCAAAACATCATCCAAATATTGAAATATATCAGAAGACTGGTCATGAATCTTATCTCATTGCCTAAAAACCTAGGGAAATCCAAGAGTCATGTGGTCTAAGTAACATAATAACAGGGATGTGTAATAGTGCCTAAATTTTCCACAAGGTTGACAGTCACATTCAAATCATGAATTAGTCCCCAAAACTTTTCTATAATCAAGCTTTTGGTTGTTGCATGGTTTTTTAGACTCGATGTGAAAACCTCACATATTAACTTATTTCTTCTCTACTATTAAAAATGTCTAATCTAACTACCATGGAAACACAGTTATTCCAATGAGGATCAACAAATCATCAATGATAATTCCAATAAAATTTTAATTCAATAATCTCACACAATTCTACATGGAAAATCTAGGATCAAGGTAGGAAATAGCTAGCTAGACTCTCCTTGCACCTACCTCTCGAGTTCCAATGAAAAATTATAACTCGATCTTACCATGACACCCAAATAACTAAAGGTCACTCCATAGTATTATTCTCTGATGGAAAAGTAGAATCCAAATGATATGATACCATTTTTAACAAACTGGTCTCATTCATCCCTTTGAAAGATGCCTTAACCAGATCATTATTAGCCTTGAGGGTGTCTCTGATCCCCATGGCCTAACAAAAGTGTATGGGAATCAGGGAAACGTCTCTTGTGAAATATTTATACCAATAAAAAATAATTAAATAAGTATCAGTGTAAACTAAATAAAATTTTTGCATCACCTTCTTGTATATTAGATTCCCATGCTAGATAAAATAAACAAATAGTAATCTAAATATCAAAACTAGAAAAAAGTGAAATAACCCGTGAGCTTCAAAAACCTCCCTCACCCTCCAAACACCATCTCCTTAATTTCAAATAAATAATCCTCAAAAGGCTTTTATTTTCCTAAAAAATAGATATTTATACCCACCATACATTGAAATAAAGTAAATCTTATTTGGCAGAATATAATAAAAAAATGAATAACCTCAAATCCCAAGTAACATAATGCTCAAAGATCAGTCAATAAACTAAATTTGGAACCTTAAACTCTGATGATAATATATTCATGATCACAAAAGCACTCAATAGGCTACCACAACCCACTAAAACTAAAATGTCTCTTCAATAATCCATCCAAAAGTATTTAATAGAAAATTAAACATTTTCTATACAAGTACAAAAAAATAAACCACAGCATCTAACAAGTTCTAAAAAATGATTTATATTATTTTTGTTGAATTAAAATAATTTCTTAGAAAATAACTTTTTCCTACACTATTCCACTTATCCACAACATTGTTTTCAAGACTCGCTATAAAAAACCATTTCAAAAACACCTATTTTAGAAAAAAAATTTACAAAACTCAAAGTGGTTACCATTCATCATAAAATTTTCCAAAATAATTTTTGGAAACCAAAAAATTATAAAAACTAGTCATAATGTCCTAAAAACACATTTTCCACTTTTCTCATAAGAGACCACATTTCAAAATAATTTATAAAAATTATTTGAAAAAAAATTAAATTAAATATTTTACTTTTCTTCATTAAAAATATTTCACAAACTCTTTTCAAAAAAAATTAAAGAATAAAGAAAGTACACAAGCTACCACCACTATGACCAAGTTTTATAATAATAATAAACAAATAACAAGTAAATATATTATAATAAATAATCCAAGAAACAAGGTTTAAAATCAAATCATAAGGGAACTTCTCTAAAATGATACAAAGGATCCTAGTGTCATGGGATCTACCCTAGGTCATACAGTGAGATTGTCTTAGAATTTTCCCTAAAAACCAACTTGTCGGCCAACATTGTGTCCAATCATTACCCACATGACTAGACACCACCATCCTAATTGAATTTAAACACCTCATATATCATTATTTCATGCTATAGAGGACAGTAGTACTATGTATCTTCTATGACCAATATAATTCTAGACCCTCACATAGCTACTCAGGTTTGCCTGAAAAGTCAAAAATGGAGGTGAGAAGAATCAAGATTTCCTTCACTTGAGGATAAAACTTTATAAAAAAATGAAATAATATAATATTTACCCCATAAAAATATCCTCTCAATTAATAAACAAAACTATAATGTACAATGCATCAAAGTAAATATCCCTACATGGGATTACATGCCACTATAGGCCAAAAAATTCTCAATGGGGATTAAGATGGTATCATATAATTTATGAAAAATCATTTTCAAAAAGTTCCAGATGGTCAATCACTATAAAACAAGATTATAATTTCAATCAATTTAATTAAAAAAAAAATTAAAACTCAAATGGGATCTCACTCTTCTATTTTTAAGAAACATTTCACAATGAGTATCAAAGATAAAAAAAACATGAGTTAACACACCCTTTTTAAATCTCCCAACTCATTCAAAAATCTCAAAGATTTAAAAACCGAAAACAAAGGTTACCACATCCCCTTGAGAACATATAATCCCAAAAACATGTTTTAAAACCCAAATTCAAATCAATAATACTTTTTAAACATCAATTCGGGGCTCGCTACTACTTTTTAAAATAAAAACCATTCTTTAAAATCCAACTGGGTGTTTTCACAAGCACTTGGCATGGATTCGCATCCCATTCCAAGGTTTCAAACCAATTTTAAATTAGATAGATTCCTCATGATTCATAAAAATAGGTATAATTTAAAAGATAAATAATTTTCTAATATAAATAAATTTAAGTCCTGTAATAGAAAATAATGAAAAAGAAACACCAACCTCAAACATGTCACCATTAACATGGCCACTTTACACTTTCACACATATACACCTTTACATATATATATATATGAACCCCTTGACCCAATTTATAAATTATCATCACCATAATGGAATATATAAAAGGGGGTTGTGTGTGTGCGCGCGGGGGTGCGCATGCACATGCGCTTCCTTATGTTAATGTGAACAAGCCATCTTCAAGTACCACAAGTCATTATCTTCATCAACATCATCCCAAAACATCCTCAAAACGGTACAAGGTTCACTACATAAATAAAATAAACTCAAAAGTAAAAAAATACCTAGATAAAATTGGTCCAAAAGAGAAGGGTATAATAAAAACTACCTCAAATGGTAGTGATCAAGATAAAATGGTTTGAATCACTTCAATTTCAGAGGAAGATGTGAAGAACACACAAATCCAACCATAGAGAATAATATAATACCCTAAAACGCTGAATTGGTGTTAGAATTAGGTAACCAAAAACTTTTAGGCTTCATCCAAATCATATACCATAAGAGTGGAAAGGAAAACTTCCAAAAGACGGTAGGAGGATGGAAGAGGAGACCCTACCTCAAAGAATCGACCAATAAATTCTAGGAATACATGTAGAAACTCCACCATGGGATGAGGTCTCCCATAGTGATGAATGAAACATTGGGGTTTTGGCCTATGGTGTTATGCGCAAGTGAGAGGGGTGGATTCAAGGGAGAAGGTCCACCAAGATGGGTCACCATCATAAATAGAGAGGCTACTAGTAAGGGGATCATGGTGAAGGATGTTTTCAATACGGAGAGGAGATGACACATGAGGGAGAGGATAGAGTGGCGCAGGGGGATACTACATGAGGAAGGTAGAGTTAAGGGAGGGTATTTTTTTACTTTTTGGTTTAAAATTAATATAAATATATATATATAAACCATAAAAATTTTAAAATTTGGTAAACCACATGGTTAGGCCGCACAATTTACTTAACGATGTGACAAACATGCACAAATCCATTCGTAGAAAAAACCATCCCCATATGGTTTCTCCTAATAACCAAATGGTTATAAAAACAATGCTCCAACCATTAAAAACAACATCGTTCCATTGACATACCCCCTTTCACGGTTGTTTCATGGTTACTCCTAACTGTGTACAATACGTGTGTAGTAATAAATGCTTAAAAATTTTAAATTATTAAGCTCGGGGTTTAAGAAAATTTTAATTTACCCAAATCAAAATAAATTAATATAAAATAAATTCCATATTTACATGGGGGGTATCACACAAACATTTTTCTTTCAGTGGAAATTTTTAGTTGGTTAATGGAAAATCTGGTAAATGAGAAATTAGAAGTAGTAATGGGGATACACTAGTATCTCAAAGGTTTGGAAGTGTGGGAATTAGGATTTGGAATAAATGATTAATTATAAGGGTATATTAACATGGACTTGAGAGGATATTTATTCACTTATAGATGTATTATAGTATTAGTATTTACCTATGGAGGAACTAACATAAGTTAGATTTTAATACTATACGTGATAGTTACACTATCAACCACAGAAGTAGAGTAAATTGTGAAAATAGAAGTAGAGAAGGTGATTATATAGATAAATGTTTTATTAGAGGATCTTGTAAGGAATATGGATAATGTAAAAATATTCTATTCTAGTTAATGTGTGTTTGATCGCATAGTGATTCACTATTAATTTTTACCCTTATACCATTATGTAAAACTAATTTTCTACTGTAAATCCAAAATATAATAATAAATTGAACATCATATTTGTTTATATTATAAATTTTTTCACACTATTAAAATGAAAATTTTCTCTTATTTTGATTATTACAATTTAGGTGGAGGTGATTTGGAGATCCCATGATGAAATTCAAGAAAATGGTCCAAACTTTACAAGATTTTAGGCACATGTGTTCACTAAAATTTACAATTCACCTAATCTATATATCCAATTGACCTGAAATTTAGTGGGGAAATGAAAACTTTTGTGAGATACAATTCTCTAGAATGTTGTGGACCCCAATTTTTATATTTTAATACCCAAAATGTGCCATAATTGGAGATAATATTTATCGTTTATAGTCTCTCGGTCACTTATATAATTTGGATATATCTCAGGATATAGGTCTCTAAATAATTACTTCTTTTATCCAGAGATTGTAAAGATCTGTGTAAACACCTTTTATGTTTTTTATAATGTGTGATAAATCTATATTTTATCCCAAATTCATAATATAATTGGTTTTCCAAATTTAGGGTGCCCAAAACCACCTAACACAATGCCAATAAATTTCCACCTTGGGCACCCTATTTTGAAGTTCAGCCATGGGTAAGTTTCTACAAATTTGGTGATTATAGGTTTTCTTCTAATCCCATTGTAGATTCTATAGTTTACTATCCTTAAATAGAGATCAAGGATGACATCTATTTTTTACATGAGCTTCTTCCTCCACTCGTTAGAGAGCTAAATGGTGTACGATCATTTCAAGGGTGCTGCAAACTTGAAGCAAGAGTTCTGAAATATAATTCTCTTATAGTTTGCTTTACATGGTGGTTGGGGTTTTTTATTTTATATGTATATTAACTTGTTTTAATTCATTTAATTGAAACACTATTTATTTCAAAAATGATCGGTTGGTAATTTTAAGTATGTGACTAGTGTTATTATAATTAAAAAAGAAAATAATCACCTTATTTCCAAACAAAGTTGATATTTCAATGTTCTTTGCAAAACTATAAAGCATGCTTATAGGATGGAACATGACGACACAATTGTTATATCAAATTTTAATACTATGTTCATCGTTTTAGAGGCTTATGGGTAACCAATATCTTGTTTAACCCTCAAAAAGTGGATTAAACAAAAACCTAATAATGAATTAAGAATAAGGAACTCTTAAAGTGGTGTAGTAACTTAGTAATTATCACATACTTAACATATATTTTTCAAAATAGACTTGCATTATCAACCACAAAAATCTTTAATTTAGACATTTTATTTTTAAAAATATTTTCAAAAACCCCTATCTTCAATTTTCTTTTTAAATAATTATTTTAAATTCACACTCTAAAATCATCAACATTCCTTAATAGATGACATAGTGTATTCCTTAGAATAGAGGTAATCATCTAAAACAAAATTAATTTTATGTTTCACAATAATGTGGTGATGTTACATCATATAAATAATATCGTGTTTTATTCATAAAAAATACATTCAAATAAAGTATCACTTAATCCAAAATCTTATGAAGGAAGGACTGATAGAGCTGCAGAAGATCGATGGAAGTCAAAATTTGGATTCTATGTTAACAAAGGTCATATTCCAGGGAATTATGTGGAAAAAATATTCCTTAATGGGACTTGGGTTACTGATTATAAAGTAATTGAGATTCATTGACTAGTTTTACTAGGATAAATGAAGGATTGAACTTCATAATTATCCCAAATGACTTTTGCATAGCAAAAAATAATAATTCTAAAGTGGGTGATTTTTGTGTCAAGCTATCTTAAATGTTTTCTAGATTATTATTGGAAATTATAGAAGGATTTATTCTATAAGTTCCATACCAAAACTAGATGAAGGTATGTCAGTGAACCATAAAAATCCAATAATTTATAGCAAATGATAACAATCATAACAACTAAATCCAAATAATGGAACTATTAGAGAAGTAATTGAATTATATAGAAATAACTCTAAAGATACATAAAATTATCACATTAGTTTCTAAAGGGTATATAATATTAATCTGAAGTCCATGTAATAATAAAATAGATTTATTATACTGTTAACATGGGTTTTGTAAATCCTATCACCCAAGATGAATAATCGAAGCCTAGACCTATGATGGCTACTACATATCAGGCATGGCTAACTAAATTCCAGAGGCTACTAGACATTAGCGGGGGTTGACATAACCATTTTATATCTACTTTTTTAGATAAAATACACTCTTTATGTAATTTAAATGATTGATATTTTTGGTATTTAAATTTATTATAGATTGTGGAAGGATACATTAAATGATTGAAAATTAGTTTAATGGTGAAGAATTCATGATGAAAATGATGTCCCACAACATATGACATGTGAACAACCAATTGTAAGGATAAGAACTAATGAATCAAGACAAAATAGAGTCAAAAATACTGTAAAATCCACATTCACATTTTGAAGGGACTATTCATGGTGTGAAACCTGACGGAATTCATGGAGTGAAGTTTATAACATGCAAAAACTCATCGGTAGGGGAAACATGAATTTTCAGGGTCTAAAACAATGTTCCACATGATAAACCATGATTTCCAAAACAAAATGAAATATTTTGATGTAACTAATATCTAACCATACCTCTTATTTATTATTGATGACTTGGGATGATTTTGACCTATTTATTCGGTGATTTATGATTCTATAGGGTAAAATTGTTTCCCTATAAATGGATGGACATGGGGGAATGGAAATATATATAGATCCCAAAGTAGTTAATACCCTTTTCGATGAGGGATTTGGTTTCTCATGTTTAGGATTTCTTTTATAGTTTTTTTAATTTATTTTGTAATTCTAATTGGATGCTTTATTAAAGTTTTTTCTTCTTACACTTTATCTTTATCTCTCTCTCTCAATATTCCACCATGAATTCTTATACTCATGATGTTGAGTGAATAAATTAAGTCTTGTCTAATGGAGAGGTTTCATGGTGTTATTTAATTATTGCACTTAATTTCTTTAATGTTTTAATTTTATTTGTTGTGAATGAGTGAGAAGTGTACAAGTGTGTAAATTTTTCACTATTAAACATCCATAAAATTCATATCTATTATTTAATTTAAATTCTTTAACTCCATTATTTTAGGTAAAATATTCATATAATTAAGTTAAGGGTACCCAAATGGGTGAAACAATATATGATTGAGTTGATTCTAGTAAGGTATTACACTCTCGATCAATGTTTTTATCCTACTTAGATATTAGGGGATGTGATATTTGTCTTTTAGAAGAAATCTCATAGGAATGATAAATTTCTAACTCAATAAATTAAATAATAGTAATTCAGGGATGATATTTCATAATTGAATTTTCAAATTGAATTTAAACAATAAATCTGAATAATGAACTCGAATAACAAAACCTGATGACCAAGACCTTTCTTGTCTAACTTCATTCTATTTTTGAACATCATATTGGGATAGTTTATATTTTAATTATCATCACCTATTCCCATATGTACTTTGTTTTTATTAAATAATAAAAAACTAAAAAGTTAGAATATCTTAATTAGAAATAGTGATTCAACCACTATAAAGCTCCTCAATTTATATGTCAATAGTCATCCATTGTGTTACACTATGAAAATAAATTATATCTTTTGAACTATCCTGAATTAGGAACATCAAAACATGGAACCATTTTTGGGATCTAAATGGTTATTAATTAGGTAATTTATTTTTCAACCTTTGAAAATAATTCTCATTATTTTAAAAAAATATGAAAAATATATTATCCCTGTTAAACTCGAATCATTATTTTTATGCACATATATATTATTCATAGGTGTAGTGAAAAAAATGACAAGAATTTTATTATAATAGATACCATGTGTAATAACTTATAAAGTACATAGAAAAGTCAAATATCCCAAAAGAATGGGTAATTGATATGTTCGTGAATTACTGGAGAAACCCAAAACTGAACCAGAGGCAGAACCCAATCCATTGGTGGAATATATTTCCCCACTCATCAAAAAAATTGAAAAACCTTAGGATGTAAAAGATAAGATACCTAAAGATTCGTTCCACCTCTCACAACCATGGCTAGAGGATTTTTATGAAGAATGCCTACCTAAGAAGGTATGTATGGGAGGTCAAAAAGATATGGATGACATCAGAAATGAATATTTAGTTCAATATGATATCCTAATACTTAAATAAATATAATAATCAATACTAATTTATATTTATATTTATATATCCTTTTAAGAATAAGAAATAACCCAACTTGTGGAATTTTAAGAAATAATAGAGCAGCCGGACTAACTACCTCCACCTCCTAACACTAAACTCTAAGAGGCATTTCTACTGAAGAAGAAATATAATCTAAAAAAACTCATCAAGGTAATACTTCTATAAAACCAAAATTATTTAATTTCATTGAATATGAATTGATTATTACCTCTTCTCTTTAAAATTTTGAATAATTGTACAACTATTTTTTATTGTTGAGGGAGTCTTTGAGGAGACCAAAGTGGATCTTCTTAAAGAAACAAAGACATAACATACTTTAAGGAGGAATAATTTGATATTTATTTTACATGTTTTAATTTTTTTCAAAGAAAAATACACTCATTTCTCTAAAATTATTCTTTTTAGGTAGAATATCCTGAGAAAGCACTAGATAGTGAATAAGAGGTTGTATAAGTAGAAACCAAGAATGTGGAGGAACCATATTTTATCCTACCCCCATTATTCAAGTTATATCTCCTTCCCATGGGTGGATTTTGTATGTTATTTACATAGAGTCCTCATCAATAAGAAATAATAAGTGAAAGCTAGAAGGAACAACACGTGGTGGTTCAAATCCAAGAAACTCCACCGACCATCTGATTATGGATAAAAAATCATAATTTCCTTCTTCTTCTAATCAAAACCCAAGGCACACATTTGGGATCCAACCAAGACTAATCTTTATTTATTTTATTTTATTTCAATAAAATCTGTGAGTTATAAGTTACTTAGGATTACAATTATACCATGTCTTAATTTTCACTCATGACATGACTAAATGAGTGAAATGGAAAATGAATGAGTATAGTTAATTCTGAGGGGATGAATTTTAAAAAACATGATTTTTAGAGATGATTTTATTTTTTTAGATAAAATTATTTTTATATTTGGTATGTTTTAAATTTTTGTAATTGATATTTATTGGTTTTATTTATGAATTTCTATGCTTAATTGCCCTAATATTTTTTCTTCATTCTCAAGAGTATTTCTGAACCAATATTTTAAATTCTTTCTGTAGTGTATTTCATGAGAGACTCAATCATTTTTCTTGTAGAACATGTTAGGAATATTACCAAAGCTATAATTGAATAGAATAATTTTTAACAGTACTGAGTCATTTTATTATTTATCCCTTTATACTAAGACTCACCATAACATTGAATCTTACTTTTTCTATAGAATTCATAAATGTCTTGTAATGAAAAGATCCATATTTCAAGAAAATTATATCCTTCACTACCCTACTTTCATCATTTTTTATGATATTCAAAAGACTAGGTGTAGGGAGAGGTATTCCGTGGTTGATGAGGATATTCCTCATTGAAGATATTTTTCTATGCGTTTTCATGTGAAGTAGAGAGAGGTAATATTATTGTTCATCGTAATTTAGTATCCACCTCTCTTAAAATAAAAAAAAATAAATTACAGAAAAGAAAATTTAAAAAAATGGTTATGCCTTAAGAGGAACAAAAAACTCCATTACTAGAGTAGTGATATTCTTATCGTATGGGGGTTAGGTGGTAGATGTGAGATTTTTCTTAAACACAAAATTAAAAAATTAAAAAAATTAAAATAAAAAATGAACAGAGAAAGAGTATTTCATTATTATTACTCATATCATGTTCCCAATTTGATATTTGGGAGTGAGTAGATTACATATTCTTGATTGTAGGAATATTTCACTGATCTTATCTTTTTATATCATGCATTATTATTTATATACAAAACTATTTTTTAAGCCTTATTTTTATTTATTACCCACCTACCATAATCATTAGAGAAATCTTAACTGTGATAAAATTCCTTGTGGTTTATTTTGATCTCTATATTTAGGTGGTGAGATTCTAGATTCCTCATAGGCCTATGATGTGTAACATGTACTCGAGGTATGAGTACAAATCTATTACATTTACTACCTTGATTAACGAGTGAAAATAATTTAATGTAAGGTAGATTTCTAGTGCTAGTAACATTAATGATAAATTAAGAAATTTATGTTTAAGGAAGAAAAATATTTCTTATTTTGAGATAGGAAAAATAAAATTCATGATTATATACATTTATTTAAAAAGTAAGGAGTTATAGAAATTATTTTGTGTGAAATTTGAAATTTTATTTTCCATTTACAAATATATAGTTTTATTTATCCTAAAATTTAAATATTGGTAGAATGGTATTCCTTTATTATTATTTTGATATTAAGTGATGGAGAATAGGAAAGTTATAAGTGTGTGGGAATTTATATAACCAATTTATACTTAATTTTTTGGATATAAAACACTTTGTTTTTTAAATTTAAAATATTAATCATTCCAAAATTTAACTTATTAATGTATTATGATAGTATATAAAAAATTGCAAACAAGATAAATAGTGAAGAATTTATGATGAAAATTATGTCCCATGACATATGAAATGTGAACTAAAAATTCCAAGGCTCAAAACTATAGAATCAATCCATAACAGAGTCAAATCTAATGGAAAATTCTCATTCACATAATGAATGCCCTATTCAAGATGTGAAACGTGATGGGAGTCCTGATGTGAATTTCATAACATTAAAAAACTCAATAGGAGGTATATCATTATTTTTCATGGTGTGACACTATGTGTCACACCCTAAATCATGATCACTGGACATAGAAATGATGGATTTTAGAATTGATAATTTCAAGAAATGCCTTTTACTACCCCATTATGATCAAAAAATATTAAGACCCATTTATTGTGTTATTTATGACATCTAAGTGTAAGTTTTGGCCCTATAAATATATGTACATGGGGGAGTAGAAAAGATATCAAGATCCATGAGTATGGAACAGTCACTCCACTAAGTTATTATCCTACTTCTTTATAAGTTTACTTTTATATATATTTTTTAATTTATTTTTCTTTGTAATTCCAATTGAATATATTATTATGTGTTTCTTCATACACTTTCTCTCCACCCCCCCCCCCCCTCTTCCTCAATGAAATCTTACAATATTTATAGTGAGTGAATGACCTGAACTTTATCCTTGGGGGAGGTTTCAAAGTGTTCCCAAATTCTTGTGATTTAATTCTTAAATGTATTAATTTTATTTCTAGATAATAAGAGGGAAGTGTATGATTGTGGCGATTTCCCACCATGAAACAAATTTCAAATTCATTTATATTCTTAAATTAACATCATTTCCCTCCATTATATTTGGTAAACTATTCATATAATGGAATTTAGGTTGATCGAAGGTATGAAACGATATAGGATTGAGCTGAGTCTCTAAAGGTATTAAACTCTCGATCGAGGTGTTTTCCTTACTTGGCTATTAGAGGAGGTGAGATTTGATGTGTCAAAGGGACCTCCTAGGCATGGTAAAATTCACAATAAATAAATTAAAGAATAGTAATTCATGGATGAAATTTCATAGATGGATTATCAAATTTAATTTAAATAACAAATATCAATAATGATAGAACATGACTAAAAAAACCTTAGGACTAAGACCTTTCTTATATTATATTATTTTATTTTGCATCAACATATTAGGATAGATTTAGAATTTCATTCTCGTTCACTTTCCCAATTTTTTCATAGTTTTAATAAAATTATAAAAACAAAAAAATTATAATAGGTGAATTGGGAATAGTTATTGCACCACTGCAAGTATCCTCAACTAAGATGACTCTCATTAGTCACTATGTTTCACTAGGGAAAATAATAGCTTTGTCAACACTCTTCAAAGGGTGAAAAGTTTTGACATGCCCTCCATGGGTCAATTAAAAGGCTATTATTTTTTCCATAGTGTAGCATAGTGGCTGATCAGGTTCATCTTACTTGAGGAGATTTTAAGAGGTTTAATGAATATTTCAAATTCACTTATTCTTCTTTTTTATGTTTATTATTTTATTTAAACTAAGAAAAAACTATAGAAATATAATGATAATTAAGTTTTATATAAATCATATAACTTATATGAAAAATAGAATAAATTTATGGAATAAATGTCTTAGTCCTACGGTTTGGTTACTTCACTTCCTTCATTATTCATATTTGTTATTTAAATTCAATTGGAAATATTTTTTTCAAAATCCTGTCCATGAATTTCTATTCTTCAATTTATTGAGTATAAAATTTATCAGGTTTCGGATATTTCTTAGGAACATCAAATCTTATCTCTTCTAATAGTCAGTTAAGATAAACACCTCGGTTGAGAGTGTAATACCTTACTAATCCCAGATCTATCTTATTTCATTTCATCCCTTCAAGAACCCTCAACTCCATTGTATGAAGAGTTTACCCAATATAAGGGAGGTAAATAATTTAAGTTTAATAATATATATGAATTTTAAAGTCATTTCATGGTCGATGATCACCACACATATACACTTTTATCTCATTCACTACCAATAAAATTTAAACATTAAATAATTTAAGTGTAATAATCTAGTAACCCCATGAAAACTTCCCCAAGTACAATATTTAGGTTGGTCACTCATCATCCTGAGTGTAAGAGATCGTGATGAAATATGAAGAGAGATATGGAAATAGATATAGAGAGAAAGTGGAAGAATAAAATTTTAATAAAACATGAAATTGTAATTACAAAAGAAATTAAAATAAAAAATATGAAATAAAACCTAAAATGCATTTTTCTGATCCCCCATCACAATATCTATTCCATGCTTCTGGATCTAGATATCTTTTACACTCCCCACTAAACATTTATTTATAGGTTAAAACATAACCCCATGTCATCATAAATCATTCAATAAATGTTTCAAAATAAACTCAGGTCATTAATGGGAAATAAGAGGTATGGTCTGGCATAAATTATGTCTAAATATATCATTTCTAAGAATGGCTATCGTGGTTCATGGTTTGAAATGTACTATCACCCAGTGAAAACTAATTTTGTCCATCCAGGTGAGTTTTTTCATGTTCTCAACATCTCTTCATGAATTATTTTAAGTTTCACATCATGAATAGTCTTTTCATGAAGAAAATGAGTATTTTCTAGTAGTTTTTACTCTATTTTGGGTTGATTTTATAGTTCTAATCCTTGAAATTGGTCTTTCACTGGTCATATTTCATGTCACACCATTATCATCATGAATGTTTCATTCTTTCTCTATTTTGCAAACATATATTTTATCCTACCATTGAATAAAAAATAATCAAATACCGACAAGAAAAATAATATAAATTGTATAAAAATTTGGTTTTATATCAAAAAAAGTTAACATAAAATAGTTCTGTCAGGGGTTCAATGAGGTACAGTCTGGAGACTATACCCCCTATATCATAGAGCGCAATCAATTGAATAGAATAAAAAACCATCCACAACACAAAAATTCCATAGTATTTATGATAAATAAATATCTAAAACATCATTACAAAGAATGTGTAAGCATATACACAGCCATAGAAGCTCGATCGCCCACTGGGCTGATCACACACACAAGATGAAGAAAAAGAAATAAAATAAAAAGGCTCTATTTTAACTCCAAGACATACCTCATACCAACAATAAAATCTAATCCAAGATTCTTCATTTTTATCAAGTAAAACCTGGGCCCTTGATTAATCTATGGCAAAAACAAAGTGAGAGACAGCTTGAGGACCCAAGTGTAATGGCGGTCCAAGAAGGGTATGAGTATAAAACCCAATAGAGTACCACCAACACATCCCACATATACCTAAAATGTTGTTTTATATGCATGTGAAATTATATATATAATAAATAAAATACAAGGGAAAATAAATCAAAATAAACGATCGTTAATACTCAAGTTTGTCACCCTGTTTGATTATACCTGCTTTAGCCAGTGTCATGGTGCCTCTGAGAACATTGTGATGATTGCACAACTATAATAATGACACATGGGGTCTTTCACTCTTGTATATAGTGATAGATATATGGGTTAAAAACTCACCCTGGTACATAGTGATAACGACATAGGGTCTAAATAAACTATGGTATACAGTATATTGATTTGGAAAAGCTCTATCCTGGTATCGCAACCCAAATAATTCCCCATCCAAGTATATAATGGTTCTAAGAAATTGATCCCCAGTGCTATGGGAGATTCAACCATGCCTAAAAAATACCCCAACATCCCTAATATCTCACATATGGTAGGACTTTTCCTCTACTCGAAACTAATGTTAACTTGGCTCCAAATCTATGGTATCCCCACAGATAGTATCACAAACCTCCTTCCAAATATTTTTCTTAAGTATCAAAAACCTAGATCCAAAAATAATTTTCTTTAGTATCACATACCTCCCTCAAAATGGAATTTTATTCAGTACTATATATTTTTACACCATGAGATTTTATGATATGATTCTCTATAAATAAATTTAATTTCTTTGATAGATAGGAATTCAGGCAACCCCGAGTCTAAATAAATTGTAATATAGCATAATATTATAACCTTCCAATTAAATTATAATAACTAATAGAAAAAAATAAATTTTAAAAATTATATATAAAGGTTTTAGATAAAGTAAATATATTGATAAATAAGTATGCAATTTGTAGAAAATTCCTTATATAATTTGAAAATTTATTTTTCTCAAAAATGGTTTTCATTACTTTTATAAGAAACTAATGTAATTACTTTATGACACTTTCATAAAATTTATTTGAATAAATTATCTTTATTTTTTATATTACCATTTTAAAATCATCTTAGGGTTAAATTTTGGTAATTTTTTGAAAATATTGATCTTTCAATGAATAATGGAAAATACTTATTTTTATTGAAAAAATCCACTTAATTTAAATCATTTAAAAATTTTAATTTTTTCAATTGATTTTAAATTTAAATTACTTCATTAATATTATTAATAATACAATAAAGTTCATTGGAATCAGTTTTATGTTGTATATTGGCATAAAAACCTTTTATACTTAAGAATATATTTTTTCTAGAAAAGTACTTTTCATCGCATTTTTAAAGTTTAATTTTAAATTAAATTTTTCATCTCCATTGAATTGAATTCAAAAAAATAAATTTCATATTTATAATCAGTATAATTAATATTATTTGACAATTTTAAATTAATTTTTTTCATAATTAATAGAAAAAACAATAAAACTTTGTTACTCCAATTAGCGTTAAAATGGGTTTATCGGGGGTTAAACCAAGAGATAAGGGTAATTTTCCAATTAAAATGTCTAAATCCTCATGGATGGATATATTTACACCTCATACTATACAACATTTAAATATCAGTCCTTTTGGAATCATTTTACTTGAGTATCCCATTGTTAAATTTTAATATTTTATGAAATTCCAAATGTGTCATCTCCCTCACTTATAAAAGGACACCCACCTCTCTAATATTTATCAAATTTACACATATATATTGACCAAATAATATCCAATTATCTTTCAAACTTCTTTATCCAAAAATTTGATATTTTGGTATTCTTAAAATACCATTCTAAGGGTATTTAAGAAATGATCTAAAGGAGGCCTGCTAAAGAAGATGTAATCGTCCTACCCAGCCTCTTTCAATTTAATTATTATCCTAACTCCTATAAATCTATGGTATTAATAATAATATAATAAATTAATTATTTTTTATATAAATAAATGTTATTATTATTATGTAACCACCATTATTCAACTTCTTATCTATCAAATGGGAAGTGAAAGTATCGCTCGGGCACACATGTGCACTATCACATCCACACAGCGATATAATTCATTTTCATTCACCATATTTCATGAAAATGTATAATTATGGGTTAAATTTAATAAAATATACTTATAAAATAACTATTATTTTTAAATTATAAAATCATATCTTCCTTCTTTCCTTCCAATCAGCTGGAAAATGAGAAAGTTGTGTGTGCGTATGTGTGGACTTCCTCCTCGATGAAGTGATGTTATTATTTTTACAATTTAACTTTATACATATGGTAATAAGTATATAATTAATAAATAAATCATAAATATATGATATAATAATTAATTTTTAAAGTTTAATTAATTTATACTATTTTTATTTCATCCGTCGAAATGTGAAAACAATGTGTATGCGTACATATAGCCTACCATCTCCATGAACGGTGTAATTCATTTTTCAATATATACCTTTTATGGATGACTCTATATATATATATAATTAATATATATTATATTAATATGATCATTAATATTTTTTAGATGATTTAATAATGATTAAAGTAAAAGTACCAGAACTACCGAACTAAAATTCTCATGAAAAATAAAACTATTAACATTCGAACACTGTGATTTTAATAAGAAATTATTAATAAACGGGTGTTGAAATATTATGAGTGTATAATATATGATATTATAATTTTTTAAATGATCCTTATATATAATTATAATAAATTTTAATTTATTATAAAGGATGTTATAGTGCTTTATAAGATAGTAAAACATGAGGTAAGGGATTTATGTCACAATCTCATTGTTTGTCGAGACTATTTATATTCAAGTTTTTTATGATGAAATTTTAGTACATATCTCTTAATAATATGATTAATATTATTATCCTATGTTTATTTCATTATATTACCAGTTTTACTTTAATTTTTCTCTCTTTAATAACTCAATAGATCAAAATAATGTTTTTAAGGAAAACTAACTTTATTTCTCTCTTCGGTCAAAAAAATTCATCCAAATCCATGTTTTCTAAAATGGTTTCAAGAATTTTTTTATTGTTCTTAAAGGATTGTATAATGTTTATTTATCCATGTTTTAGCTTTCATAAAAATTTATAAATGTATTCTTCTTTTTATTTTCCAAATGATATACATTTGAATTTTTATAAAAAATGTGATAGGGATCTTTGTTTTTATATACACGACATAAATAGTATTTCATGTCATTAGGATAGCTCATTTATTTTGTTTTTACTTTAAAAGTTAACAAGGTTATTTTTTTTAAAAAAAATACTTGATATTTCGAAACGTTTTAGATTTTAAATAATCTATTCCAAGATAAAAAGTGTATTTTCATCAAGAAATATTCAATTAATATTTTAAATGAGTTTTTTATCTATGATAACATCCTTTGATATTACTAACAATTTAATTGGGTTATGTTATAAGGATACAATCCTTATTGTTTATCTAGATGGTTTAATATTATGATGATGAGAATATTATGAAACATATTTATTGTCCACAAGTTATGCTATTATGAAATATAGAAATGTTTATAAAACTCATTTTCTCTCTATGGGTTATGATTTATGATGAATGATTTATGATATTTTGGGATAAATATGAATGAATTATGATAATATAATGGATGTGTATATAATTATATATCCCTTACATGCATTGGTTAAAGATTTGTATGTAATGAGATAATAAGGACTGGAATGGGGAGTGAACATAGTTTAGTAAGGGACTCAGTCCACTAGGATAATATAAGGATTGAACCTTAACTAAGGATATAATAGAATGGGGATTAATCAAAATTCACGGTGACTTTTTTGAAATATATACTTGACTAAGGAGACATTTTTTTATGATTATATTTCAACAAAAAAATTATGTCTTATTCAAATGTTATATTGTTAGGGATCGGGTTATTTGATTCCTTTATAATTATTATATTATGAATAGACAAGGTTTGTTCCATGATTTAAAATCATAATCTATAACATATTGGGTATGGTTTTCAAATGTCAATCTCATGTTCTAATACTCTTATTCTCATGTTATGATTTAGTGATCATTAGTATATCCCTTTATTAACCTTACTAAGTATCTGATCTCTCCATTTTTATGTTTTATTTCCCTGTGTTATGAAGAAAGGTTTTAACTATTATATTAATATAAAGGGAAAATTTTATGAATAACTTAGTGGGACATAATTTAGATCTCTTATAAAGTATTTTTTTCATGTATCCAATTTTCCAAATAACAAAACCTAAATGATTCTGGTTGGGATTATAATGTTATGTAATGAATATTTATCTATTAAGATATAATATCTATATATGGAACCTTTGGGATGTTATAGTTGGTCTCATTAAAATGTTTAGTTACCTTAGAAACCAATGACGAAAAAAATTTATTTAGAACACTTAGAATAATCCTATGTATAAGAGAACTTCCTAAGTTATGGTAATTAAAGGAGTGTGGTTTTCCTAAAAAACAATCCATTTTTGGATACTATAATTGGACTTGGTTTTAGTAAAGATTCATCTACAAGTAATAAACTTGAAAAGAGTTGGTAGAGTATACATCATCAATCACTCTGGTGCATGGATATTGTTACCTTACTATGAACCTTTTTTGACAATATTAGGGGATATACTTGTGTGAATAAATATTTTCTTTATGAACCATTTTGAAGGATTTAATTAAATTATAACCAAGGATAACCTAGGTTAAACTTATGGAGTGATATATTTAAAAGAAGGTGTCGTGATTTAGACATCCTATAAATGTTTTTTCTAGATTATGTGATTTACCATTATTATTACTATTTCTCATGTTATTATTTCTAGTTTAATAAATTGTTGGAACCAAAATGAACCATTTTAATGGAGAATGTGATGGCAAATAAAATTAATGTCCTCTTAAGAATACAAATTTTATTGGAGATGTAATGAAAAATATTTTTTGTATATTTAAGAAAATTTTGTAAGTTATTAATCATATTGAGATTCTAAATGAGAAAAAGAGGGAACAAAATTCATTTGATTCTTTTATGAGGAAAAATCCACCTTCATTTAATGGGTCTGTTGATCCACTAGTTGTTGAGTACTGGATCAATACCACTAAAATTATATTTTCCATTATCCAGTGTTCAGAACAAGAAAAAGTTATTTTAATTTTTTATTATTTAGAAGGTGAAGTAGATAAATGGAGGAATCTTATCAAGAAAATTAGGAAATAGAAATAAATTACCTTTAAAGAGTTGGATGATATTAAAATACTATTTTTTAATATTTAATTTCCACATATTATTCATATGAAAATGTAGAATTAATTTCTTATGCTAAAGAATAAGGATTATTAATCCATTAATACCAATGAGGAAAATATTTTAATACTTCTGATGTATTCTTCTAGTATTATCATTAAACCTAAAATTATGATTGATTTATTCTTCATTGGATTAATACCAAGTGTCTAAAGGATGTTACCCAAAAAGAACTTTAGTAGTCAGGACGAAATCATTTTATGTGATATCAAGGTGGGAATGGAGAATGGTGTTACCCAACAATTTCATGGTTCTAATAATAAAACAAATATGGAATTCAAAGTAAATTATAAAAACCATGAAGATAAGAACATGAGATTTACTTTATGCTTAAAATGTGGAAGGAATCATAGTGGAAATTTTATTAACGGGAATAGTAAATTTTTTAAGTATGGAAAAGAAGGTCATTGGGAAATTAAATGTTGAATTGACGGGAAGAATAAGTTAAATAATAATGGAGAAAAAGTACCACATAATTCACCTCCCACACTTGATCATTTCAAATTCAAGGAATATAGGAATTATTCTTACCAGATATCACATACGAAGGTTAATAACGATGACAAATATCACGAGCCTCTTAATCCTAGATACAAAGGGAAATATCATGTGATTACTATTTCTAATAAGGGTTACAACAAAAAAGTGGTGAAATTTACACTTAACATACACTCTATAAATTCAAATGTATTATTTTATTCTGTATCTATGCACTCTTTTATATCTAAATAATTTTATTAGGGAATCACAATACCACTTCAATTATTAGATGTTGAATTACAATTGAAATGTCTTAATGGTATGATGATTACATATCAAGCCTATGATTATTCTACAGTTGAAGTCTATGGGAATCGGATTCCTATAAATATTTTTGTATTTATTTACATAAAGTCCACATAAATTACCGTGGAATTAAAGTCATATTTAATATTCCAAATCAACCTATGATTTCTGATTAGTGCGATGATAAATATAAACTTCCAATGGAAATTACATCCATTGTATGGGTTTTATTCCTTTTAAAAATGGGTTTTTCTAATATCATTGGTTATAATCTTAAAATAAAATATATTCCTATTATAGAAGATTTATTTGATGATTTTTTGTAAGATCTTCCTAGACTTCCATTGAATCCGGATGTTTCTTTCTCAGTATAACTCATGCCTAATGCTACAACTATTTTAATGACTTCATATGGAATAGACTAGATTGAGTCGTATAAATAAAAGAAGAAACTCCATGATATTATTTACAAGGTATCCATTCATCCAAGTTAATCCCCACAGGTTTCACCTATTCTTTTTTTAAGAAGAAAGATATAGCAATGTGACTCTGCATCGATTATTGAGAACTGAACAAAAATAAAGTCAAGACTAAGTATCCTTCATTGGAGTTGGTTCCCTAAAACTAACTTCTCTGTATTTATGATAACATTTTTTCATATTTCTGAATATTAATAAACGTATTATATTTTCATTATTCTTCTTATGTATAACATAGTATGTGATAATGTCCTAACAGAAGTTTTCACACTAAAAGTTCATAGCATTTCCCTTCAATGATGAGAACCTAGAAATGCTATGACATTATTCTTAAATATATGTTATATAGTAGGATGATATAATTTGAGGGACACAAATGATACAATATATCAGTGGTGTACACTTATTGGACTTTGAGGAACCTTCTTATAGCGTATGCATTTGGTAATATCCATTGTAGGATACTATGAGAACAATACATACTAGTAGGAAATCTACATTTATATGTGTCATTGGATGTTTCTATCTATGGATATTTGTATTGATCCTTATACTTTAAGATTATTATTAATGAGTAATCTGAGTCATGTACTTTGATGTACTGAATAAAACTATAACATATATTGTAGTAAGGCAGGATATGTTGGGTGTGTCCTAAGTAATATTTCATTAATGAATAATGAGAGATGGTATTTTTCCCTTATATACTTTAATGGATGTTAAAATCTTAAGACCTTTGATAGAAATGATATATCCTAAATAAATCCATGCCCACGGTTTTCTATAGGCAAGTTCAATATCTAGGAATTCAAAGAAAGAGACATCGAGCACATAGGTTTATGGCACCAGCATGCAACCTCCTTGGTTAGAGATATCATGATAAAGGGATTATATTGCATATTAAGATTATGTATGAGGTATTATGTTTTTGTGGAATTAACTTATTTCTCTATGGGTTCCTTGGCATGTTATTAGATGTTAACCTCAGACTTTATCCAACTTTGCCTAATTCCACTAAGAAAGAGGCCTAGAGGGTCACACACTAAGTGTATCCAAAATCACGGTAAAATAATGTACTATTATTTATTATTTAACTAGTTGAATAAATATTATTCCCATTAATGGTTTAATAATTACTATATTTTCTTTATCACATATATTATATCACTATTAATTCTAAATAAAATAATGTGAGCACAATATTTAATAAATATTTATTTTATATTTAATGAATAAAATATTTATTTACTTATTGGTGAATAATGTAGTGATATTTATTTAATAAATAAATATTCATTATTAAAGGTCCGATAAATATTATGTAGGAATGGAAAACCAATTTTCTACGTCTAATGAGGATTAATAAATATTGAACATTATTTGATTAAATGATCTTTAATTTAATTCAAAAGTTAAGACCATGTCCAGAAATAATAATATTATTATTATTATTATTATTATTTAACATGTGGTTTCATAGAGGCTAAATAAATAATAAAGGGAACTTGTGAAAATATTTTATTTTAACCCTAACAGTTTATGAACACAATTATATAATTTTTTATGAGAGACAATTCATTTGTTTGGTTGTGCACAATGGATTTGGAGAATCCTCTCAAGCCCTAGATAACTCTCTCTCCAAGAATGCTCCCAAGAATAAAGAGTGATCTTCCTCCACCTCCCAATATCCAGTATAGAGAGATCAAGGAGATTCTTTGGAAGTGGGTCTCATGGAGATCAAATGTGAATGATGTAATCAATTGGATCTCTTGTTCTATAACCTAGAGATTAATATGTTGATTTTCAAACATTTTTGGTACACGTAAGGATCACCACAAGAGGAAATGTTCTCTTGATTCCTACAATGCTCTGACTATACAATATAGATCTATTGTCAGATCCATCAATGAAGAAACAATTCCTACATTATAATTCTTTAATTTATTAAATTAATTTTAAATAATATGTGATGATCTTCCCTCTAGTTTTTTTGTTTTATCCATTTTATGTTTTATTTGATTTAATTACATTGATAATTATGTTTACTGCCATGTTGATCTGGGATTGACCATCGATCGTTACAAAAAAGAAAATTTGGGAACGCCTCGTTGCACACTTCCACTATGCCCGGAACCTAAAAAAGGTATCAAAAATGTCAGATAATTATTTATAATTATTTAAATATCTTTGATTGATTTTGACATTTGTCATTTATTTTTTCAATTCAAGTTTAATTGTTATTTTTAATCTGAATTGTTAGATATGGTTCTTCCTTATTCATTTCTCATAGATCTGATCAGAATGATTAATTTAATGGAAAAAATAAAATCAAATAACTCATCTGTAGGTGCTGAGGATTTTGGTTGGATAACACTGGAGTACATGTCATGTAATCGGAGTTACACAATGTGTACTTGTGTTTAATGCACCATGAATTAATTAAGAATTAATTCAAACCATGTACATTGATTACACATGGTGTATTTAATATCTTATACCGCATTTTTATTAGGACAACCTCGCACATGGTTAGCTAGTGTACACGTTGTTTAGGCCACATACATGGTGTGTATTCCATTAAGTCATAGCTGGTCTATTTATTTCTATACACAGACTACCTAGCTGGTGACTGTGTAACTCAGAGGCCACTTGATGTTTAGTTTTGTATACACTCCATGTACTCCAATTTTCTAATCCATGGTTTACACATTAAGTGTATAGACATGTACCTCAGATAGACTGTGAGAGACGTACACATCGTGTAACTCACTTGTACATTTAATGTACTTATACCAAATTACATAGAATTAAAATTGATTTATTTTACTGTGTAAACCTTATCAACATATTCTTGTGCGTGGTCATTAAGTTGATAGGACAATCCATGTCATGAGTTTTAATATATATATTTGTTTAGTTAATTTCTATGTAATGTTTTGATCCTCATATCATGTGTGAATTGAATTACAGTGATTACTCTATGCACATTGAAGCATAACATGTGAAAGAAAAATCATGTACTCTAGGTAATCATTAAGTTGATACAACATGTCATGAAAGTACGTGATAATTCATGTATACCATATGTTGCAAGAAAAAACAATATACTAGCATAATAAATTTTGCATAGATTCAGATGGGTATTTACCATGTTGCCTCCAAGGGACATTTATGTACACAGTTAACTTTAAATAAATTTATTTAATTTGTATGAAAATATTATGGATGAGAATCTCAATGAAATTTGGATGAGAATTAAGATAAAAATTGATTAATTAATGAACATAATTAATTTATTCAAGAACAATTTATCTTAAATAATAATGATTATGAATTTCATGGGAGTTTTATTAAATTTTTAATTCGTTGCATGCATGTGGATGATCATGAGCATAAACCAAACCTTTGTACATGATTGGTTTTAATTAACTTGTTATTAAATTAAATTTTTGGCCAGTATGCCTTCTCTCCTCTTATTATGTAAGGGTCTTCATTCCCTTGGTTTCTTTTATGTAAACCCATTTCCCCCCACCTGCATATGGGTAAAGTCATATGTAAAAGGTGGAGCTCCCAAGATAGTGTAGGTGGTTCAAGTATGGAGCGGAGGAAAAACCAATGTAAGAGAGATTCAATGGTGGATAGGTGGGAAGATATAAAACAAACCTTAATTGGTTTAAGATGTTTTTCCCCTTGGTCAATGGTTATCTTATCAACTACTAAATAAAATAACTATTTATAAAATAACATGACCATATCACTTTATTATTTTATTTCTGTCAATTTTCATTGTGATTTCATTATGGATATTTTTTCACGACCACATAAATTAATGAAGCAAGCATACAAGATAGAACTGAAATAAATTGTCATGTGCATAAATATTATCTAACACATGGTTAATCAATTAAGTAATTCCACTTAATATTAAAAATAATGTGATAAAGAAAATAATTTGAAATTTACACATTAATAAAATATATCAAGTCAGCATATCCTTACACTACTTCATTTAAAATAGAACCATTGTTCAAAGTGATTGACCAGCCAAAGATGGGGTGCCTTCAGTTATTGGGGAAATCTAACTTGAATTTTTGTTTTTACATAACTTAGTTCACATCAAGGGTTGACCGCCAAAGCTGGAATTACTATAACTAAGAGGAAAGGGTTGAGGAAATCTAATTTATGGATTTCAGGATTGGGGAGTCCACTCATAATATTGAGGAACTATGAGTTAATGTAGTTGAAATTTTTAATTCCTAACAAAAACCATTCAAGTTTCTTAACCAACCAATGTAAGGGTAATGATAGGAAGAATATGGATCCTTTTTACTTAAATATCCAAGAAATAGGATATTCAGAATCCAATGGTAAGGGATATTGGGTTTTTATAAAATAGTTGGATATTGATAAATATAATATTTATTTCTTTGTTTAAAATTTATCAGATATGGTACTAAAATTATACTCATCTTATTTATAGAAACATGAAAAAATTGAATCAAACATATCACCGTGATCCATACTTGATAAGGATAACCTTATCTCTGGAACAAATTTCCAAGAGTAGAAGAGGCACTTACACATTACCTTTTTCTATGAAATGAAATTATATTTGATGGAAGAACCGATTTTGGAAGTGCCTATTAACAAGCCTAGTGATGAATAATTAAAAATCTATGAGAAGCATTTGAACGATTACGCATATGTTCAATGTTTCATTCTATCATTCATGACCAATTAGCTTTCTAATAAACATAGGTATATGGATACATGTAGCATGATGTCTCACCTTCGAGATCTCTATCAAGAGAAGGAAATACAAGAATGGTACGAGATCTCCAATGATTTACTAACAACTAATCTTGGAGATTTTATGCCAGTTGGGACTCCTGTAGTCAAGCTTATTGGATACATTTAATGCTTATATAGCTTAGGGATTAAATTCACATTTCAGTTCTGTATAGATATCAAACTTTCATCACTTCCCAATAACTTCTATATTTTTATTTTTAATTACAATATGAGTAATAATGAGAAGAGAATTTCAAAAAAAATTACTTTGATTATCCAAGAGGATAAGGACATGAGTCTAGATAAACCTATAGTCTTTATAGTGAATAGGAAAATGAAGAGAAAGGAAAAGGTTCCAAAGAATCACAAAAAAAATAAATAAATCTCATGAGAATCATCCCTATAATATGAACAAGAACAAGAGGCAAGGAAAGGAAAATGAGGTAGTATATTTTGTGTGTGGTAATCCAACTCACTGGAAGAGGAACTGCAACCAGAAAATGGGAAGAAAAAGGTGTGTTCTCTATCAAGTTCAATCATTCAATATATATACATTGAGTATTATATAAATTTTGTGGTGCTAATATCTATATAAAAATAATGGAACCACTATATTCTGAAAGATTTCTAGAGGGGAGGTGGATTTGATAGCTGCTAATGGTGGAAGGTTGGATGTTATAGCCATTAGTGACTACCACCTTTCATTGCCAAGGGGAATGATTTTGGTTGTAAAATATTTTTATTATGTACCAATAGTTACCATGAACATAATTTCTATAACATTCTTAAATATAGATGAGTTTATTTTCATGTTTTTGGGAAAAAGTTGTTTCTTTTATAAGGAAAACATAGTTTATGGTATGGAACATTTAAATAATGGTATTTATGTATTAAATTATGAAAACCGGGTATTGGAAATTTATAATAAATCATGTTCACATAAATCATATAACACCTATCCATGTCATCACCATCTTTTTCATGTAAATGAGAAGTCTTTAAAAAATATCTATCAAAATGGTTATTTATAATCATCTGAACTAAAACCACTTGAAATATGTCATTATTATTTACAAGGAAAAATTACAAAACATCGTTTAAGTGAATATAGTGAAAGGAAAAAAAATATTCTTGGATTGGTACACACTGATGTGTGTGGGGAATTTCTAGTTGAAACTAGAGGTGGGTATTCATAATTTATAAATTTTATTGGTGGCTTGAATAAATATGGTTATGTCTACTGGATGAAACATATCTCCAAGTCCTTTGAGAAATTAAAGGAATTAAATAATGAAATAGAGAATCAAATTAAAAATTATATAAACAAACTTTGATTAGATCGAGGCAGTGAATATATTAACCAATATTTTATTGATTTCTTATGGGAGTTTGTGATTCTATCTAAACTCCCTACACCTTACTCACTACCATGGAATGGTGTTAATGAAAGAAGGAATTGTAACTTTTATACATGTTAAGTTCAATAATGGTTCAACCAGAACTTTCATTATACTTTTGGGTATATTCATTACAAACGGCGGCATACACATTAAACCAATTACCTACTAAAGAAAAAAATGGAATTCCCTTAAGATTATGGAGTTGAAAGATACTTGTTTTGTTTCATACATATGTATGAGGTTGCAAGGCATTTTTAAATTCCTTCTCAGGAAAAAAATATCACCTTGAGTACAAAGTATATCCTTATAGGGTACCCCAAGGAAACAAAGGAATACTACCTATACAACCGCTCATGCAATAAATTTTTTATCTCTAAAAAATACATCCTTATTGAGAGGGAGCACATCCTTAAGAAGTATAGTGGGATAAATATTGACTTCAATGAAGTTGATGCTCAAGATACACAAGATTAGGTATAGGAATATATTCCATAGGTCCCCATAGAATATGTAGTTCTTGAAAAAAAATACCGCGTAGGAGCATAAGAGAGGTAAGAAAACCAGAGAGATAAAGTTTTCTAGTCACCGAATATGGTGACTTATTATTGGTTGACAATGATGAACCTATCTCTTACAAAGAGTTAGTAGAGATATCATAAGTTACAAGGTGGAAAGAATCCATGAATTCTAAAATTGATTCCATGTATCATAACCACGTTTGGGTTCCATTTGATTCATTAGTTGATGTAAATATTGTTGGATGCAAATGGGTATTCAAGAGGAAGCTGGACAAGGAAGGTAAATTAAATACCTATAAATAATGTCTAGTTGATAAAGGGTTTAAAAAGTTTCAAGGAATTGAATATGAAGAAACCTTTTCATAATTTTCTATGTTTAAATCTATCAGAATTCTACTTTCTATATCATCTTAGCATGACTATGAGATTTGGTTGATGGATTTCAAAACTGCATTCCTTAATGGGAAATCTTATGAAGATATCTATATGAAAAATAGATAATTTTTTGCGACTCTAAGTGTGGCTAAAAGGATTTTCATGTTGTAGAGATCCATTTAGGGATTGAAGAAATAATCCTAGTCATAGAACATTTGATTCAATGAATCTATAAAAATATTTTGTTTCATTAATAAATATTGGTAGCCATGTATTGACAAGAGGTTTAGGGGAAATGTAGTCGTTATCCTAGTAGTATACGTTGATGAAATATTACTTATTTGAAATGAAATACCAGTCTTACAGTCAGTTAAGGACCGATTAAATAGGTGTTTCTACATAAAGGATTTAGGTGAAGAAACATATATTCTAGGGATCAAGATCATTTATGATAGATCTGAGAGGCTTCTTGTACTAAGTTAAAGTAAATATGTTGACCAAATACTAAATAGATTTAGTATGGAACAATCCAAGATGGGATTGGTTCTTGTGTCACATGGTTCACATATTTCTAAGAAAATGTGTCCTCACACAAAATAGGTTAAAGAAAAAATGGGTAAGATCTCATATGATTTAGTGATAAGATCAGTCATGTATGTCATTCCATATACTAGACTTGATATTGCCTTTACATTGAATATGGTAGGAAAATATCAAGCTAATCTAGGAGAATAGCATAGGTCTATTATTAATGTTATCCTTAAGTATCTGAGAATTACTAAGGATATGTTCTTGGTGTATGGAGGAGATGACGAGCTAGTCATCAGGGGTTATATTGATATTAGTTCCTAGATAGATCAGAATGATCTGAAGTCACAGTTAGGATATTTTGTGTGTCTAAATAGAGAATCTGGGATCTGGGAGCTAGAAGAGTTCCAGGAATCCAGTTTTTTATTGATTCTAAAGTAGATTCATAGAATATAGAAGCTTCTGATACAGCCAAGGAAACCGATTTGATGTGAAACTTTTTCCAAGGGCTTGAAATGGTACCTATAAGTAAAGTATCTATCACATTGTATTATGATAATACTGGAGTGGTGTATCCTGTAAAATATCTAAGGTCACACTAGTAGATAAAGAATATACTCCATAAGTATAACCTATTATGGTATTTTTTTCATAGGGGTGAAGTTAGAGTAAGTAGATTACCCATGGAATAGAATGTGGTAGCCCCCTTGACTAAAGGCTTATCTTAGTAGAAGTATGAGTATCATGTGAGAGCTAGTGGGATGAAGTTTTTTAGTAGTTTCCTCTAGTGAAATTGGGGTTTCATTAGAGTTGGTGCCCTAAAACCAACTTCTATGTACTTTATGATAACATTTATTCATATTTTCTTATATTAATAAACGTATTATCATGTTATGATTGTTCTTATATGTAATATAGTATATGATAATGTCTTAAGAGAAGTTTTCACACTAAAAGGTCATAGCAGTTCCCTGCTATAATGACAACCTAGAAGTGCTATGACACTATTCTTAAATATATGTTCTATATATGGATTATTTCATTTTAGGTACACAAATGACACAATCTATTAGGGATGGAGACTCACAAGACATTTAGAAACCTTATCATGGTGTATGCACTTGGTAATATCCAATATAGAATATTGTGATAATTAGACCCACTAGTATAAAATCCACATTTATATGTGTCATCGAATGTTCCTTTCTACGGACATGTGTATTGATCCTTATAATTTAATATTATTATCAATGAGTATTTTGAGTCATGAACATTGATGTATTGATGAAAACGGTGATGGAATATGTTTGCAGTGAGGTAGGATATGTTGGGTACATCATGATTAATATTGCATTATTGGATAATGTGAAAAAGGACTTGTCCCTTATTTTTTTTAATAGAAGTTAATATAATAGTCCCTTTGATATAAATGATAAATACATGGCCATGATGTTCTATAAGAAAGTTAGATTTCTATGAAGTCAAATAAAAAGACATCGAGAATATAAGTTGATGGAACTTTCATCCAACCTTCTTGATTGGAGATATCATGAAAAAGGAATTATATTACGTAGTAAGAATTCATGTGAGGTATTATTTTGTTGTGGAATTAAATTATTTTTCTATGGGGGCCTTGGTATGTTTCAAGACACTAACCTTTGATTTTAGGTTGTTTTGCCTAATGCCACTGAGAAAGAGTTCAAGTGGGTCACACACAAAGTGTATCCAGAATCTCAAATATAAAAATATTATTATTTATTATTTAAGAAGTTGAATAAATATTATTCTCACATTTGGTTTAATAATTATTCATCTTTTCTTGATTTCATATATTCTGGTACCAGTTATTTGATAGAATATAATGTGAGAAGAATATTTAATAAATATTTTTTTATTTACTGATTATAATATTTATTTATTTGTTGGTTAGTAATGAAGGGATATTTGTTTAATAAATAAATATTTATTATTAGAGGCCTAATAAATACTATGGAGGAATGGCAGACATATGTTTTAGGTCTGGGGAGAAATAATAAATATTTAATATTACTTGATTAAATAATTTTTAATCTAATTATCAAGTTAAGATCATGTCAAGAAATAATATAATTATTATTATTATTATTTGACATGAGATTCCATATGGATTAAATAAATAATAAATGGAACTTGTGCAATTATTTTATTTTAAACCTAGCGGTATATAAACCCAATTATATAATATTTTTTCTTATTTTGAGGTTTTGAAGGTCCGATGATTGGTTCGTGCTACATCGACATCGTTGGTGTCTCCCTGCTCCTCCCAAGTTGGACTCTGCCTCTTCCAGTGAATGGGTGGGGTTGTTTGCGAATGGTAGTAGGGCTGCTCTCAGGTGGTGTTCTGGCGACCGATGAAGGTTCCATGGCATGAGGTCTCGGTTTGGGATCTGTAGGTATTGAAAGCTGGATTGTTTTTTGGTGGAGGTCATGTGCGCGTGTTTAAGTTTCTTATGGAATGGTTTGATGCTGAAGGTGGGGAGTTGGTGTTGCCTGATTTGACTACATGGAACAGGTCTCAAAGGAGGACTCAGAGCTGGCCTTTCATCTTTTCGGCACTCTATGTATTTGGTTGTTGAGAGTGTATGACGTTTGTCATAGGATCGTGCATGTGCTTCGACACAGGACACTTGCTTACCATATTTCTTTGCAACGATGAAAGTCTTCATCGTGTTATATACTGGGGAGGTTTAGCTTCATGTTTGCAGTCTGGTTTTACTATTCTTTTTCTTCAAGTGTATTTCGTCTTAAGTCCATAAAGTCTGTTGTGTTTCCCCTACCTCCCTTATAAGGGGCTTTCATAATAATAATAATAAAAATTAGACCTTCGAGTCATTGGATGGATGGAGATCAAGGAGAATGGTTTGGAAGAAATTCTATTGGTGATCAAAGGCATACAACACAGTTGATATGAATTATTGTGATAACACCCAAAGATTCTTATGGAGACGTTCAGAGATTTGTGGAACACCTGTGGATCACTACTAGAGGTAATTTTCTCTTGGTTCCAACAACGTGATACTTGTAAAATTTAGATCCATACTAAAATCTATCAATAAAGAAAGAATTTCAACAAGGTAATTCTTTCATCGAATAAATTTATTATAAATAATATGTGTTGATCATCCCTATGGTTCCAATGTATTATCCATTTTCTATTTTCATTTATTCTATTCCACTAATCATGAAGTTTATCATCATGTAGATCTAATATTGATCATCGATCTTGATAAAAAGAAAAGTTGGGAATGTCCCATTGTATACTTCCACTACGCCCAGAATCTACATCATCTTCCCTATATTAATGACTTGTTTGATCAACTATTTAGAGATCAATACGTTCTCAAGATTTACCTTTGTTATGGATATCATAAACTGAGGGGAAATAAATAGGATATAACAAATATATCATTCCTTTTAAGGTATAGAAACTATAAATTTATAGAGATTCTATTTGGTCTAATTAATTCCACCACTATCTTCATGGATTTAATGATTATAATATTTATAGATTACCTTGATCAGTTTGTGGTAGTCATCATAGATGATATTCTTATATATTGAATGATATAGGAAGGGAATGAAAATCACTTGAGGATAATACTGAAAACCCTAAAGAAGTATAATTAGCATGAAAATTTTTCAAAGTCTTAATTATTTCTATAAAATATTTAATTTTTGGGTCATATAATCTCAATTAATGGTATATCTATGGATCCATCAAATATGGAAGTTATTAAATGTTATCCCAGACCAACCACTCTAACTAATATCCATAGTTTTCTTGGTTTGGATGGATATTATCAATGCTTTGTAAGGAATTTATCATGACTGTCAAATCAAATCATTAAGTTAACTTAGAGGGGATCAAAGTTCCATTGGATAGATGAATGTGAGGAAAATCTCAAGGAAATGAAGAGAAGGTTAATCAAAACACTTCTAATTACACTACCCAACATTGTATAAGGGTGTGTGATCTTTATTAATTCATTTAAGGAGGTACAAGGATGCATGCCAATATGGAATGATGTGTTAACAACTTATGCCACATGAAAATTGAAGGTTCCTGAGAAAAAATTACCCACAACATGATCTGGAGTTAGCTACTATAATTTTTGAATTAAATATATGGAGGAATTATATTTATGGAAAAATGTGAAACATTTATACTAATAATAACAGCTTAAAGTATATATTCACTAAGAAATAGATAAATGTGAACCATAGAATATGGTTTGAGTTTATTAAAGATTATGAGTGTAAAATAAATTACCACCATAGTAAATTGAATAAGGTAGAGATTCTCTAAGTCAAAATGGTAATTATATCTTATCTATGATCAATATCACGAAATATCTAATATTTATATATTTTCAACAGATGGATTTAGAAATCTTAAAGTAAGGGGAAATATTATCTTTCCCAAATGATTGTTAAACTATTTACCCATGTAAATATTAAATAATTTCAAAAAAAATATATAGAATGGATAAAAAATTTTAGAAATGTTATTGATATCATCCTTTATTTTGTGATGGAATAATAATTTTAAGGAACATTATATTTTCTCTTCCATATCAATCTTGAAGAAATATGTGTTAGATGAAGCTCATAGTTCACCATTCTTTATTCATCCTAGAAGTAAAAAAGAAGATGTATAGATATTTAAAAGAGTATTTCTAGTGGGAAACTATGAAGATAGATATTATAAAGTATTTATAACATCACTTGGTCTATCAAAAAGGTAAGGCTGAGAGATATAATTCTAAGGGGATGCTATAACTATTTCTCATACCATAATGGAAATGGAAAAACATCACCATGAATTGTTTCATCAGAATCTCCAAAAGATCTAAATTCCATAATTTTATTTGGGTTATAGTCAATCACCTTATGAATTCAACACCCTTAATTTTAGTTAAATAATATTTCTATTTTGATCAACCTTCCAGAATATACATTAATGAATTAGTAATATTACAAGGATTACCATATTCTATTATATTTGATCATGATATGAGGTTTAACTCAAAGTTCTGGTGAAGTCTTTAGTAAGATATAGATTCACAATTTTTTTTAGTATTACTTATCATACTCATATATATGTCCCATATGGTATAACCATTAAAACCCTAGAGGATATACTGAGGTCTTCTTCTATGGATTTCAAAGGTTGTTTGGATCAATACCTTCTTCTACATGATTTTTATTATAATAATAATTTTCACTCTAGAAATAAGATGGATCCTTATGAATCCCTATATATAAATAAGTATATAACTCCAAAATGATGTGATGAATTATGAGAAATAAAACTATTGGAACCTAAGTTAGATGAGGAAATGGTAGATAAAGTTAAATCTATTCAGAAGCACATCAAGGTAGCTCAGATTCAATAGAAAAGTAATTGTGACAATATTTGGAAAAATCTTGAATTCAAAGTCATATATAAGGTATTTCTATGAATTTATACTTTTATAAAGTTTTGGATAATTGTAAAAAATAGAAATATGAACCATAGGGATATTGGTGCCTTTGAGATTCTTGATGTAATAGGGATGGTACTATATCACTTGTCACTTCCACTAAACCTCTCTCAAGTTCACAATGTGTTCCATATGTCTATCCTAAGAAAGGAAATACATGATCCACAACATGTAATAAACTCATATGTTGTACCAATGGAGAATGATCCTTCTTATGAAGAATAACTCATTGAAATATTTTATTTTATAGATAAAGTTCTATGGAATAAGACTACTCACCTAGTTAAAGTTTTCTGAAGGAATCATAAATTTGAAGAAGCTACATAGGAACCTAAGGATTTGATGAAAGAGATATATACTCATTTCTTATATACAAGTGATGAGATCATGGGGGAGAGATTCATTTTAATGGTAGTATAATGTAACACCCTACAATTTTATGATATATTTCTCTTCAAATAAATTCAATTTCTTCAATAGCTTGTGATATACACAACCTTGAGTAAAATTGAACCATATTATATTATACCATTATAACCAAGCTAATAAAATAGTGGAATGAATAGTAATAACTATATTTTAAAAAATATATAAAAACATTTTATATAATTCAATTATTTTGACAAATATGTACTCAATTTTTGGTAGTCATTATATGCTTTAAAAATACATTTTTCCTCAAAATGGTTTTTATTTCTTTATGTAAGAAAATAATATAATTAATTTTTCAAACTTTTAGAAAATTAATTTTATAAAATGAACTTCATTTTTGAAATAATCATGTTAAATTTATCTTAAAGTGAAATTTTGGGAATTTTCTAAAAAGATTGATTTTTCAATGAATAGTGAAAACATTAATTTTTATTGAAAACTATCTTTTAGTTTCATGAATTTCAAAATTAAAATTTATTTTTAGGTGACTTAAAAGTAAATTTAGTTCATTAATTTAATTAATAATGCAATAATGTTCATTATAATCAATTTTATGTCATATTTTGGTATAAAAACGTTTTATACTTTAGAAAACAATTTTTTTAGAAAATCACTTTTAATTGGGTTTTTCTGGGTTTAATTTTAAATTAAATTATACTAATATTCTGAATTGAATTTGATAAAATTGATTCCATATTTATAATAATCATAATTAATACTATTTAAAAAGTTCAACTTTATTTATCGTCATAATGAATATTAAAAACCATAAAAATTTATTATCACGGTTATGGTTAAAACGAGATTACCAGGGGTTAAACCAAGTTAAGGGTATGTCTTACAATTAAAATTGTCGAAAAAAATATTGGATTGAAATATTTCAACATAATATTATCACAAATTTTAATATATATAAATATATATTTGGAAGTTTTTTATTTATTATGACATTATTATATTTTAATCATTTAAGAAATTCTAAGTTTCCCCTCTCCCCCACTTATAAAATGACCCCCCCCCCCCCACCATTATATTATTTAAACCACATTTAGTAATATAGATTAACCAAACCATGAAAATTATCTTACAAACTTCCCTATCCATGAACTAGTTTTTTTGTCTTTCTAAAAGACCATTCTAAGGGTCCTTGAGAATGGATATAAAGGAGGTCTATCGAAGAAGAGTTATTCATCCTACCCAACCTATTTAAATTTATTTCTTATTACACCTCCTATAAATATGAGTTATTAATTAAAAATTAAAAAATTTAGTATCATATATATAATAAAATTTTATTGTGATTATGTAAACACCATTATTTGAACTATTTTCCCTTAAATGGGAAGTGAAAGTATCCCTTGTGCATACGTGTGGACTACCAGCTCCACATAGCAAAACAATTCATTTTCCATCACCATATTTCATGGATGGGTATTATTATTGTATTAATATTATAAATGATATTTATGACATAATTAGGCTTTTGAAATTATAATATCATATCTACCTTCCTATTGTAATATCCTAGATCTGGGTGCCACCTAAGGGTGCCCTGTACCCAGTTGGTCACATGACCACAGGAGAATTTCCCCAAACACCATAGGATGTCGATAAGTAGTGAGGGATAATGTATAATAATCGGTAAACTCTTCCCTTATTTATAGATTATTCACTATGTAAAACAAATTGTAAACAATAGTGGAAGCAGTAATACCAAACAAAAATAAACAGCAGAAGACTGAAATTAAATCCAATATAAACCACAATATATATATATATATGATGCATAGAATATGTATCTATGAAGACATCCAAAAATTCCACAATTATGGAAGGTAATGTAGAAACCAAAGTGAAAAATAAACAAGTAAACTCCAGTAGCATCACAATCCTCAGCTTGGTCTCATGATCTCCAACTCCAAATGCAATCAAGTACTTGATGAAGAAGGGTGTTTTCCCTTATCAATACCTACAATAATATAATATGTTTGGCTCTAAAACATGACTCAAATAGGGTGTGATACAAATCCTAGTAGTCAACCACCAAAATATTAGTGCCTAACTATCAATGAATATATATAGCAGGTAATATGCATAAATGAAGCAATAAATTAGGAAGAACTAAAAAGTAAACAGTCCAACAGTTTTCAATTAGATTAATTTAACATTTATTGTTCATTATCTGAATCGTGTAACTATAGGACATAGACTAAACTCATTGTCCCCCATGTAAACAAAGAAAAACAGACGTCTCATAATAACGTCTAAACAATCAAGTAAGACTGAACCCAAGCTTCTGATTTGTCTTATAAGATGTGTCATAATCATTCAACTATTCACAAATGACCCTTTGGGAATGCTCTCACAGTATAACCCCCCTGGTTTAACATAACAAAAATTCATTTATTAATGAACCTCTATAAAATCTCTCATTGTTTAACCCCTTTGGTTTAATATATTATCAAAAAATTATAAAAACCCACTTGGAAAAACTCTCACAATCTAAACCCTTTGGTCTAATATAATATCAAACAACTATAAACAACTGTCTGGGAAAGCTCTCATGGTATAAACCCTTGGGTTAAAGACCACCCGGCAGCTCTGATGGTCAATACCCCTGGGTCAACATAACTATAAAACATACATAAATGACCCTCCCTCAGGATGATATCATAGACCAATTTCCCTTGGTCAAACTTTCACAATGCATGTGACAAGAATATCATATAATCATCAACTCCATACTAACAAAGTGAGGCATGGAATACAGGGAAATCCTAATAAGAATCCTAGACCAAACAGCCAGAAAATAGTCAAAAAAGGGAAATGCACCCATGGGTGTCCCATAAACTAGGTATATAACCTTACTCATAAGCAACTACCCTTTATCAATTAAATAAACCATAGCAGGTGATAAATAGGGTTAAATTCCAAGTCAATCAATACCCTAAATGTGGGTATGTGACACATTGAGCTTATATAATCCAATACAATACAATTAATGCACAAACCACCTACCTTGATTTTGTAAAATTGATATACTTGAATGTTGGCCCTTGAATCAAAGTAGATCTAGAGAAACTTAAAAAACTCTCAAACTTGAATAACCCACAAGAGAGGAGGATCAAGAAGAAAGGATTTGGGGTTTTTGAGAACTCATCAATGGGATTCTAATGAATCCAAAAGTATCTCAGTCAGATCTCGGATGGTGAATAGGGAGATCAATCTTTGTTCATCATTTTGGATTGATCATTTATGAAAAATGGAGAGAATAATATGTTTTTGCACATGATACGGGACTCCATTATGATATATCAAATAAAAAAGAAAATGACATAGTGTGTTCCTTAATTGTAGATGTTGTGTAGTATCCTTAACTGGCCCAAGATTTAAGCAGTCTTCCCAGTCACCACGTGGCCATGTACTCGGCCATTATATGGCCATCACGCGGTTGTGTGCGGAAAGAGAGGTACACAGTGTGTACTCAGAAGTACATGACATGTACTTTGGAATTTCCATTTTATTCCTTATTCTCAAAAAAACTGAAAACAAGGATCATACTTAAAATGAAGATATGGGTTCTTACAAACTTTCCCCCTTAAATAAATTCCTCCCCAAATTTCCCTTCCAAGGGTGGTGAAGAACAATCTGTGAACAACTCTGGCCATTGTGATCATACGTCTCCCTCCCTCTCCCAAGTCTCATCATGCACTCACCTATGTTGCCATAGCAACCATACAAGAGGAACAATCCGACCATTGAGAACCTTCTTCTTGTGATCCAAAATCTGAATAGGGTGCTCCTATAAGGATGGATCCACCTCCAACTCAAACTCCCCGGTTTAAAAAACATGATACAAGTCTGAAAAGTAACTTCGTAGCTGAGAAACATGAAAGACATCGTGCGTAGCTTGGTACCTCTTATGTAACTGCAATCGATAGGCAATTGGATCAACTCTCTGTAAAACCTCAAACGGCATGACGTATCCCAGTGAAAGCATTCCATGTCTCTCAATCCTCCTACGCCCCAACCTCGGTGTGACATGTAGGAAAACCTAATCTCTGAGCTATAACACTAGAGGTTATATCTATCTATCAGCATAAGATTTTTTGTGATATTATGCAATATCCATCCCATTCCGAATCAACTCCACATGCTCAGTGGTCTCCTAGATAAGATGGGGTCCGATTATAGTTGTCTTTCCTTCCTCCATAAAACATAGGGGTGATAGGCATGGCCTACTGTACAAAGTTTCATAAGGTTCCATTTGAATCTTTTCATAAAAACTATTATTGTAGTAAAAATCCATTATGGGAATCTGTCTCTCCCAAGATCCCCTAAAATCTTGGACGCAAGCTCAAAGCATGTCCTCTAAAACATTAATCGTGTGCTCAGACTAGCCATCTATCTAGGGATGGTAACCTATACTCAGAGGTTCCTATGTACCCAAATCCCTCTATTGTCCCTTCTATACATGAGAAGTAAAATGATCATCCCTGTTTGAATTTATAGAGTGTGGAAACCAATGAAAACATACTATCTCTTGGATGTAAAATTTTCCAAGCACATCAACACTGAATATTTCCCTGATCGATAGGAGATGTGAAAACTTCATGATTCTGTCAATAAAAACACATACAACATCATTTCCTCAAGACAACCTTGGTAAACCAATCACAAAATCCATCGTGACATCATTCTACTTTGACTCGGAATGGGTAACTAATGTAAAAGCCCTACTGGTCGCTAATTCTCCACCTTCACCTGCTAATAGGTGGAACATATTATAACAAAACCAGCTATATCCCTCTATATTCCTGGCCCCCAATATCGATGATGTAGATCTCGATACATCTTCATGACACCAGGATGAAATTCCCATACTGAGGCATGAAAATCTCACAATAGCTCTTCACGTATGTCTCTTGACACCCATACACACCCATGAAAATGAAAAACCTCATCCTCTATTATGATCCACCTAGGACTAGGGTCCTCGCCTGACACACTCTCCCATAGGACTAGGCCTTTAGAATCTGATAGCTACATCATTCGCACTCGATCTGATAGAGTATAGGTAACATCTATAGAAGAAAGAAATGGCTGCCCCTATTTGTAATGCACCTCCAAATTCATCTAATAGAATATATCAATAAGTTTCCACTCACTTCTAGCCACCTAAATTTCCTATATCTGAGTTCTCCTACTCAATTCATCAGCCACTTTTTTGCCTTTCCTAGGAGTGTAGGAAATCTCAAAGTCAAAATACTAAAGGTACCAACCCACCTTCACTATCTCAAATTCATATCTCACTGATTAAATATATACTTGATGATTTTGTGGTAAGTATATACCACAAAAATATATGCTAAAAGATAATGTCTCAAAAAGTGCAAGGCATGAACAGCCATAGCTAACTCGAGATCGTGCATTAGGTAATTCCTCTTATTTATTATCAATTGTTGAGACTCGTATGCAATGACTCTGTCCCACTATATAAGCACTTCTCTCATTTTGATACTTGATGCATCACAGTAAAGAGTGTAACTCTTTCCCGGTTCTGGTAAAATTAGTATCAGTGGTGAAGTCAATCTCCCTTCCAGATCTTGAAAGGCTGAATCACAGGAATCTGTCGACATTTACTTCACACCCTTCTTATTCTGGCCTGGTAGGTTCTAATGTGAAAAGTCATGAATAAAGCATCTGTAGTAACCATCTATCCCAATAAAACTCTGTACCTCAAAGCCATTCTTTGGTTTCTCCTAGGAAACTACCGCTCTCACTTTCTCTAGGTCTACTCATACTCCTGTCTCTCGGATAACATGACCCAAGAAATGAATCCAGTCCATCCAAAAGTGGAATTTTGAGAGCTTATCATGTAACTAATTCTCTCTCAATTTACTCAATATGATCTCAATATGGATGAAATTTTCTTGTTTAGTACGATATTACACCAAGATATAGTCCATGAAGAATACCTCAAAATAATCAAAGTAAGGATAGAACACTCAGTTCATCAGTTCCATGAAAACATCTGGTTTGTTTGTGAGTTCGAACGGCATAACCAAATACTCATATTGACCATAGATTCATTGAAAAGATGTAAGAGGTATATCTGATGGTCTAACATGCAACTAATGATAACCAGATCTAAATTCAATCTTTGAGAACACCCAATCTCCATGAAGCTGATCAAAGAGATCATCAATCCTCGGCATGGGATATCAGTTCTTGAAAATCATCTCCTTCATCATCCAATAATACACACAAATTTGAGTTTACTGTCTGCCGTCTTCACAAAAAGGATAGGTGAACAACATGGAGAAGTACAGGGTCAGATGAAAAACTTTTCCTGCAAATCCTCTAACTATTTCTTGAGCTCCTATAACTCTGGTGTAGTCATCCTATATGGAGGAATAGACACCAGTGCCACTCCTAACAAAATCTCAATAGAGAAATACACCTCTCTCTCTAGAGGTAAACCTGCAAATTCATCTAGAAATATATCGCTGAAATGATCCACTACTGGAGGAAATTCCATCTGTGAAGTCCACTGGTCATCCAAATATAAACTAGAAATATGGGCTATAATTCCCCTCAATCCAAGATTTTTGGGTTCATCTCTACTTTCCTGGACAACCCATTCACCCTTTTGTAGAAAATATCTGACCTATGGTGATGTCAAACTCACCCTATTGAAAGAATAGTCAAAAAAGGCCTAAAAGAAGGCCAACTAGTCTATTCTGAGAATGACATCAAAGCCTGTCATATCTAAAACATAGAGGTCGCATAATAAGGTACACTCACCTACCACAAGAGGGAACTCCTTGCACTGATGTACACTAGCCATCCTAAACCCCAATAGAGTTTCTTGCATCATAGCATCATTAGAAGTAAACATACAAAGACCAAGACTCTCCACAATGGAAATGGATATAAAACTATGGGAATTCACTATATCAAAAAGTGCAGAAGATAAAATTGAGGCAACTAGAATCGTACCTCTAACCATAGAGGGTCCATCTTCTTGATTCTACTGGGTCAGTTCCATTACAAAATTTTGACATGTATCATGGACCCTATACCATCCTTGGATACCCTAACCTAGTCCACCTTGTTGTCACTAAAAACCTATCTTCTGGCTACCAAAACCGTTGTCCACCTCCTCACCTTGAAGAACCTCAATTTCCTGATTGATGTGAAACTGGTGGTCTTTCTCCTGAAAATGGATTCATAACAGATCTTGTATCACTTGTTATTGGTGAGAACTTCCTTCTAAAATGCGTAATGTGTCCCATTCTTCCGCAAGACCAGCACTCGACTGAAACTCTTCACATGCCATAGAAGATCCACAAAAACTCTTCCCAATCCATATTCTGATGACATCGCATCTGTGAGATAATATCCCACCATATCTTGGAGACATCTCTAGATGCTCGAAGATAGAAAGCATGGCCTTCAACCATGACTCTATAGCATGTGTTCCTCCATCCCCTAAAAAAGTGGGGGGATGCTGCTGTTGGAACACCCCCGTCAACTCTTCCATAGTTGGGATAGGAAGTGCTGCTCACTAAAAGGTATAAATTATCCTCATAAAGCCTTCATGGAACTATGTTCCAGCACCTTCATCCATTATAACAGTTGGCTCCAAGATGGGCAAGATGGTAGGATCTGCTAGTAGTCCCTAATCTACCATTTCCAATGTCTGGTCATCACCCTATACCTGGAATACAAAAAAGATGATGTCTTGGTGTCATGACTCTACAATGTCAAATGCACATCTCAATTCAATATTATCAAGTACTATAAATTAAAAGTGAAATAACAGAACCAGATAAGGAAAACATTCATGTTTTTCAAAAGAGGGTTACACTATGTTTAGAACCACTACACGGTGTGTTCCCGTGAGCCTTAACATGGGCATGTACTCATTCCAAACTAGTTGTTTAACACCCCAAACACATGGTGTGTTCCTTATAAGATAAAGTTTGTACTTGAATATTCCCTCTTACCCAAGTACTTATACACATCTAGAACTACACTATCCTGCTGGTGTAACACTACACAGTGTGTTCACCCTAGACATGGCATACACTCAAAAGTTCTATCCACCCGTGTCGTTAGTCACACAGTCGGATACAGGGTTTACTATAGCATGCAATATACTCCTAGTAAAAGTTGTGTTCTACCAAAATTTTACCAACCCCATGTATCTTCTCATATAGTCAGTCACATATTCAACTACTACATGGTGTGTACAGATGGTACACAACGTGTACTTAATAAACATCATTTCTTCCAAAATAGAAGAACATATGGTGTGTGTTCATTAACATCACACATCGTGTTTTCTTTGTTTTCCAGTCAGTAAGCCTCTAAAGCTTCTTTGGAACCCCCCCCCCCCAATCTTAAAATTCGGCCATGGCATGCTAAGTTCATATCTGTGAGAGCTCATACTCCCTGTGGGTGAAATTTTGGCATCCTTATTCAGATCATATCTTAACATAATTCAATTAAAGTTCAAACATTATCCACCAAATTCCAATCCAAGAGTTCCTATAACATCTCAATGACCAAAGATTGGAATCCATAAAAATGAAACTATACATATATCAATACCCTATCAAAGTAGCAGGTATTTCTATCAAGACATCTATCACAATAGCATACATATCTAGCACAACATCTACCATAAAAACATTCAATCAGTAATGTTCTCTGAATGGAATGGAAAGAATGCATGACATGTGATTTATAACCTGTTATTATATTATTAATGATATGGAATACCATTATCTCATATGGTTGCAAAAAAATAGAACCACAATGATATAAACAATAACAGTATAAAACAAGTGTGTCACCCAATAGTGAAATCGAATAAACTATAATAGTAAAAAATCTAAAAAATACAATTCAATTTGAGGTATTTTGGATTTTTCATATACACAGGATACCTACTCCCAGACACAAATAATTACCAAACTCCATTTCCTTTATATCCCTTTCTAATGTCACCAAACAGTAAGACAAACTAGAAAGGAAAACCTCTTTTGATAACACTTTGTAACATCCTGGATCCGGTTTCCACCTAAGGGTGCCCCGTACCTGGATGGTCACATGACCTCAAGTTAATTTCCCCAAACACTAGAGGATTCCAACTAGAAGTTAGGGATAGGTTCTGATAATGGGGAAACTATGCCATCATTGGCATAGTATACCCAGTGGAAAAAATTAGAAAATAATAGCGGAAGAATTAATACCCAACAGAAATAAACAGCATAAAACAGAAATTAAATCCAATAGAATCCATAATATATATATATAATGCATGGAATGGGTATCTAAGAATACATCCAAACAATTCCCAATGCTGAAAGGTAATACAGAAACTAAATTAAAAAAAATAAACAAGTAAAGTGTAGCAGCATCACAAGCCTCAGATTAGCCTCATGCTCTGCATCTCCAACAACAATCAAGTACTTGATGAAGAAGGGTGCATTCCCTTATATACACATGCAATCATATGAGCTATTTGGGTCCAAAACATGACCCAAATATGGTGTGATATTAATATCAGTAGGAAACCACAAAAATATATGTGCCTAAATTTTGGTGAATATATATATATCATGTAATATGTAGAAATGAAGCAATAAACCTGGAAGTACTCAAAAGTAAACAATATTATAGTTTTAAATTACATTCATTTAACATTTATTGTTCATTATTTGAATAATGTAACCTTGGGATCAATACTAATCTCTATTTCCCCATGTAAAGTAACCAAAATAGACATCTCTTAATACTATATAAAAAATAAAGTAAGACTGAATCCATACTTGTGCTATGTCCTGGAAGAGGTGTCACAATCATTCAACTATTCACAAATGACCCTTTGGGAAATATCTTGTAGTCTAACCCCACTGGTCTAACATAACAGCAATTCATTACATAATTACCCTTTGGGAAATCTCTCATGGTCTAACCCCTTTGCTATAATTTACAATCAAACAATTATAAACAACCACATAGGCAATCTCTGAGGGCCTAAAACCTTTGGTCTAATATACTATCAAAAAATTATAAAAACCCTCCTAGAAAATATCTCACGGTATAAACCCTCAGGTCAACAACCACCTCGAATCTCTCACTGTCAATAACCCTTGGTCAACTTAACTGTAAAATTTACATAAATGACCCTCCCATGGGAAGCTCTCACAGTCCAATTCCCCTTGGTCAAACTTTTAAAATTCATATCATAGGCATCTCATATAATCATCAACTCTATCCTAACTAAGTGAGGCCTAGAAAACAAGGAAATAATAATTGATACCCTACACCAAACAACTATAAAATAGTCAAAAAAGGTAAATAAACCCATGGGTATCCCATAAACAAGGTATAAAACTTTATGCATAAGTAACTAAAGTTTATCAATTAAATAAGCCATAGCAAGTGATAAAAAGGGTTAAATTCTAAATAAAGAAATACCCAAAACGTGTTTATGAATTAATTTAAGCATATATAATCCAATACAAAACAACTAAGGCATAAACCACCTACCTCGGTGTTGTATGATCGATATACTTGAACGTCATCCCTTGAGTTGGCCTAGATCAGCCTATATCTATAAAAAAGGTAAAACACTCTCAACCATGAATAACCTATTAGAGATGAGGAATTTAGATGAAAGGATCTAGGGTATTTGAGAAATCACTGGTGTTATTCCAATGCATCTGACGGTGTGTCAATCAGAACTCGAATAGAGAATCGGGAGATCAATCTTTGTTTATCATTCTAGAGCGCTCATGTGCGACAAAAGTAGATAAGAAGACGTTTCCACACATGAGACGCGACCCCACTTAAATATATCAAATAAAAATAAAACTACATGGTGTTTTCATTAAATTGACACATCATGTAGTAGCCTTAACTGTCCCCCAATTTAAGCAATCTTTCTGGTCACCACATGACCATGTACTCAGCCGTTACACGGCCAGCACACGGGTGTATGTGACAAGATAAATACACGGCATGTACTTTGAAGTACATGGTGTGTAATTAGAAAATATCATTTTCATAATTTTTCAAAAAAACAACTAGAAAACAAAGTCCAAACCTGAAATAAAGATCTGGGTTTTTACACTTACCTTCTAATCTGATTGAAAATGATAACATTGATTGTGCATATCTGTGAAATACCACCTCCATTAATTGATGTGGTTTTTTTCATATATAATTTATATAAATGTTAATAGGGATATAATTAATGAATATATATTATATATATGACATAATAATGATTCTATAAAGGTGTATTATTATTTAATTTTTTTTGTTCCATGCATTGAAAAGTGAAAACAATGTTCACGCATACGTACATCCTACAATATTTATAAACAGTGTAATTTATTTTTCTATACATACCATTTATATATTAATATAAATATATATAATGAATATATATGATATTAATATAATTATTAATATTCTATATATCATGGAACCATGACTAAAGTATAAGGACCAAAACTACTGAACCAAAATTCTCATAAAAAATGAAACAGTTAACACCCAAAAAACAATGATTTTAAAAAATAATTATATATAAATAGGTGTTAAAATCTTATAAGTGGATCTTATATGATATTAAAAGTATTTAAATGATTATTCTATATGATTAAAATAAATTTAAATTTATTATACAAGAGTTTAGATCACTTTCAATGAAATTCTAACTTGACGTAAGGGATTTTTGATACAATATCACAGTTTATCAGGATTTTTTATAACACTATTTTTTATAAAAAAAATTATTTACTATCACTCAATAATCCCGTTAATTTTATTCTTATTGGTTTACTTCAATAGATTACATTTTTTTCCATTCATTTTACTTTCTTTAGGAACTCAAGAATCTAAAGTAATTTTTTTAATTAAAACCGACTTTATTTCTCTCTTTGATTGAAAATACTTTTTATTTCATATCCATATTTTATAAAGCGTATTAATGAATTTTTTTTCTATACAATTATTTTTTAAATTAATTTTTACCCATGTTTAATTATTTTAAAAAAATCAACGGAATATTCTATTTGATTTCAAAATGAGGTACCTTTAACTTTTTACTAAAAAATGTGAAAGGAATATTTGTTTTTACGTTAATAGAATGAATAGAATTTTCTACCATCATAACCAATAAATGATTAGAAGATTAATTTATAAGTTTCCATGGTTATTTTAAAATAAAATTTTCTCCTTATTATTTTGGAATTTTTTGATTTTAAATAAGTAATTTCAAATTTAAAATGTTGTTTTCCTCAAGAAATGTTCCAATAATATTTTAAATTCATTTTTAATTTGTAATAAAATACTTTTATGGAACTTATTCATTATAGGGGTCATCATCCAAGGATATCATAGTTATTATTTCTCTATATGGCTTAATATTAGGATGATGAGATGTTTATGAAACCTGTTTATTTTCCAGAGGTTATGTTATGATAAAATGTTGAAATGTTTATGAATCCCATTTCCTTTTCAAAGGTTATGATATATGATAAATAAATTATTTTATTTTGTCACATATATGAATTGATTATTATTATGTGATGGGTGATCCTCTAATTATATATCCCTCTAATTAATTGGGTAAACATCAATATCTCATGGGATAATATGAATTGCAATGCGGTGTGGACCAAATTTAGTAAGGGGATATTTCCACTACAAAAGTATTAAGAGTGAACTTTGACTACGGATATGATGGAATGGAGAGTGAATATAATCCACTATTATAGTATTGGTAGTGATCATTGAATAAGGAAATGGTTTAATATGATTATATGTATGTTAGAAACTCATATCTTATGACCATGTTATGCTCTCCTTGATCATGTTCTTTGATTACTTTATGATTAATGTCCTATGAACTACCATGATTTATTCCATGATTAAATATTATTATCTATTATATGTTAGGAATGGTTGTCAAATGTTTAGATCACATTTTCATACACTCATTCTCATGTGTATTCTTTAGTGATCATTGATATCTCCTTTTTTTACCCTTAATATGATTTTTAGTTCACCCTTTTTTATGTTAATTTCTATAGGTTATGAATAGAGGTTGTAATTGTAATATTCCTAATAAGGGAACTAGTTATGAAGAATTTAGTGGTAGATTATGTGCATATATTATAAATTAGTTTTTTATATATCCATATTTTTTAATACACTAAACCAATATGATTCTGTCATGGATTATAAAGTTATGTAATGAATATTCATCTATTAAGACATAATATATGTATGTTTTTTTTTGTTTTTCTATACAGACCTCTATCAATGGGAGTTTTTTTAGTATCACATACCTCCCTCCAAAGGGAATCTTATTTAATTTTTTAGACCTCCCTACAAGGGGTGTTTTCCATTTCAATAAAGGACTTCCTAAAGGGATTTTTTTCATTTCACAACAAAATAACCATGTGGCATATACCATAACCCATCATATATAAAAAAAATAAGGGTTCTATGAATACATAAACTTTTCATCACTATCCCCATACCATTGCAGCCGCTCATGGTTGTTCGGTCATTAGGGAACCTACCATGGTCCCCTAGATCACATCACAAATAAGGAAACCTATATGGGGTCCCTGGTCTCAATCTGATCTCATGGTCCATAAGGGTCGGTCCACTCACTCAACCAACTCATCCTTTCCATGTTATACTCACATGGAAATCAAATATCAAGGCTGAGGGACAATCTCTCTAGGCTTAATTAAATATTTCTGAGGGCTCCAAGGATTCACTAGGGCCATGCATGACCAACAATTCAACGCTTTTCCAAGTTAATTAACCTCTACCTAGAATTCTCAATGGACTCATAACAAATCCCACTAAGTAACACTCACTCCACTCACACCCCTTTAGGGGTAAGACTATCAAATGTAATCTCATAATAATCAAGGAATTGTCCATCAGTGGTTGAGGAAATCTAGCCATCACCCACATTCAATTTGGCCCTTGGCTCTCTGTGCATTCTAAATGATGGAATTTTAGTTAATATGCAACTCATTTTATTTTTTAAATTATATTTATTTTAAATAAATAATTTTTTGAACACTATAAGTCAATTTCACAGTGTTTATGCCCCGTACCAAAAGTACTATAACAACTAAATAAATATCTTAAAGAATGTAATCAAGATGGCTTACCATCTAGAAGCCTTTTTTGTTTATTAAAGTGGCAGAGTAGCACTTATTGAGAATCGGCCAAGCCTAATTGATAATCCCCTAGTTCTATAAGGCCATAAAGCATTTATTAAAACCAATTTAATTAATTATAATCAAGTTTTAAATATTAAAACAATTTACAACTAATTAATAAAACAATTCTACTCTTGGAACAAATGTTTAACTACTCATTGAATGCTCCCACCACACCTAAAACAAGACCAACCATCCTAAAAAAATTCCATACCTCAAACACTAACATGGAACAAATCCCTATCAACTGGAACAAAAACCATAATAAATCTCCTTTCATTTAACAAAAAACCCTTGAAAAATCATATAATACATACATCCATAGAAACAAAGGGTGATGGTGTGAAGATTTTTTCTCAAGACATCCTCTAGATATGTTTCATGAAGTCCCATAATATTTGGATGATTCCACTATACTCCAACAGAATCATCTATGAAGCCTAAACTAAAGAATTAAAAAAATTATGGGAATATAAGATATGGTGAGAGGATTCCACAAGATGGAGGAACTTTCCATTTATCATAAAGAAATTGTTAGAGTCAAAAGGAAAATTAAGATGAAGTAGGGGAGCCACTTTTCCATGCATGAGTGAGGGATGAGGAAGAGGGGTCTCCCTCTTAAGAAATTGGGTGATGAAATCATAATTTTTAATTTTTAATGATTCACATGTTTTAGATGAATGGTTTCCCAAATTTTGCACTAAAATTGAATCATTCACTATCCCAGTTAGAATAATTCATATGGTTGGTCCAAATATTTTCCAATTAATAAATGACATTGAAAAATAACTAGGAGACATTGTATATGTTTTTTTTAACTATGTGCAAACCATGTTCCAAGATCCAAGACTAAACTATGATACATATTTTATTCTATGATCTCATATGGTAAACCCTTAACGATGATCTAAACATGAAACTCAATCAGGAACTTTAGAAACTAAACTAGAAACCATCTCACACTTAGGGCGGTGCATAGCTTCTCCTAGAATGTGCACAATAAACCATGCACCCTAAACAAAAACCCTAACAAACTTATGAAGTTCAACCCTAATATCTCAAGACTCACCCAAGCACTAGATAAACCTCTTGGGTGTCAAAACAAATAAAAAACATCACTTCAATAATTTCAAATTCTTAGAGTCCCAATTTAAATCTTGGTTATCAATGAAAACCATCCACCAGATTTCCTAAATCAAATACATTCTAATTTTTAAAATCAATATGTGTATAGGGTTTTACAACCTCCCTAACATAATTTTTATCATCCCAAAGAATCCCCCATAGTCAACCCCTTATGATTCAGGACTAGATATGATTTATAAATTTTCATTTGTGGACTTTCATCCTTGAATTCAAAGTATTCTCCCAAGGTGCACATTTAAAACCAAGGTTCCATGACTTTAAAACAAGGGTATCCTAAAAAAACTCAACACAACTCATTATGTCAGCACCTTAACTATTCTTATATCAATCAAGGCATGATCATTCCATCCATAATTAATTAAAAAATCTATGTTTCTCACCACCATAGGACATATATCATAAGTTCCATTCCCAAGTGTAGGTGGCTCCCACTATTGAAATTTCCATTGAAACACATAACCCACTTCTTGGAAGAAGTTCTCAACTCGATTTCCATCCTTCCATGTCCAAATACATGAATAAACATCATTTAAACCCTCTATATATGACTCTTATCAAAAATATTCTTCCCCAACCACCAACACATCACCAAACACATGATCTTAAAGTCGTTATTCCTAAAGGAACCCTGATATTGTTCTTATACATCCTCTGAGGTTCCATCCCAACAACCCATGAAATTAATCTATAGCGACTCATACTTTTCATACATAAATATCACATATTATTATATTAATATTAAATAGATAAAATTATGATTCATACTATAATCAAATAGTTCTAGTGTCTTTGGAAACTTGGATGCAAAAAAACTTGTTAATAAGATATCTACATCACCTCCTTCTAAGATCCTTATAAATATTACCCCTAAAAGACATACCATACTTAAAATATTTATTCATAACCTAGGGAAAGGAAACATAATAAATGGTGAGCTGAAATTCTCAGTAAGAGTAAATAAGGGACATAAAAATGATCACTTAAATATAATCTTGAGTCATAGTATAAATCATGGATTTTTAAAATACATGAATTATAGATTAATTAGAGAACATGAGCCTTGATAAAAATACATTGGCATAATATCATTTCATATGATTGAGGAATAAGTGTGGAATAATCATAATCATAGGAATATTATGTAATGTATACCCACCAAGAAATTCATAACATGATAGTCTTGTGATAACCACCCATGTGCCTACTTAGGGCTTGGGATAACCTCTTGTGTACCCTGTTTTTGGCTTAGGATAACCTCCTATGTACCCTCTTTATGGTTTGGTATAACCTCACATATACCCTAAAATTTCAAGAATGGGATAACCTCCCATGTATACTTTGAGCTCAAAGAACATTAATATTTACCAAGTGCATTGGAGGAATTTATAATTCAAGAATCACCCATCACTTTATCATAAATACATTCATATGTATTAAACAAGATAATAAAAACATTCATCATAACTTAATTCATGGAAAAGAAAATAGGTTTCATCAATATGTCATCATCAAAACCATAATACATATAGATAAATAATAAAGATTTTATCATTGGATCATATCACTAATAAATATTTATTAACATTAGATTATGTTATATTAGATGAAAAGTCATTTATAATATCACATGGCATTTTTATTAAATAAATTACCCTTGTCACTTTAAATTCACATATTTAAAATCCAAAAAAACTATTTGAAAAGAACCTTATAAAATTGTAAAGGAATCTTCAAATAATTAATCATTCATAAAAGTTTTAAATTTCATTTATTCCATGTATGTTGAAACAATTATTCATTTCACAAATATTGTAAAAAATAAAAAGTACCTTATTCAGAATGTAACAAGAATATTCCTTTTAAAAAATTATATAAATTCAAACATCAGTAAAAATGATTTTAAAACAATAATTTGAGATTTTTAAAAACATTATTGAAATCATTTTATAAAACATGGACATAGAATAAAAATGGCATTCATCCATAAAGATAAATAAAGTGGTTTTCCCTTAAAAACATTCTTTCAATTTCTTGAGTACATAAAGTTAGAAAAATGTAAGGAAAACATGTATTATCAATAAATAACAAGAGTATAATATAATTAATGAGATTATTTATAGGCATATGATGAAATTTTAACATTTTAAACTTAATCATAAACAATCTTGAAAAATAATGAGATTGTAACACAAATCTATTACCACTTTTTTAACTTTTTAATCATAATACATATGAAAGAATAACATTAAATGAAACTATAAATATCATAATCATAAGTATATTCATGATATAACTTCTAAAAAAATTTATATAAACCTTATTAAGGAATAAAAGTTCATAACATGAAATATGTCCCAAAGAAGACAATTTAAGACAATAAACACTTAACTCAAGTTCCACTTTCTTAGAAAGTACTCCAATTACTGGTAAAATATATTTAAATTTATTTTAATTATATATAATAATCATTCAAATACTTATAAAACCATATATTCTTCACTTATAACATTTCAACGCTCATTTATTAATAATTCTTTACTAAAATCATTGTTTCCAAGTGTTAACTGTTTTGGTTTTCATGAAAGATTCAGTTCTATAGTTCCAGTCCTTGTACTATGATCATGGGTATAACATATATATAATTTAAAAATGATAAAAATATCATAAATATCAATTATATATATACATATATATAGTTTTATTAATAAAAGGTAGTGATAGAAAAAAAATTACACCGTTCATGGAGATGGTAGGTCGTACTTACGCATGAATGTTGTTTTCACTTTTCAATAGATGGAATTAAAGAATGGAAAATAATATTTCAGAATTAAATAATAATTATTAAATAACATATATATATATATTAAAATATATCCTTATTACCATTAATGTAAATATGAAATGAAAAAACGGATCGCATCCCTTTGTGGAGGTGGCAGTCCAAAAGTAAGCATGAGTGAAGTTATCATTTTCCAATAGAGTTGATTGTTAGAACATAGATATGATATTATAATTAAATAATCATAATTATATTATAAATATTATATATATACATTAAACATATCATAATAACCATCCATGAAATTTTCTTATGAAAAATGAACTATATCATTGTGTGGAGGTGGTAGTCCACACCTACGCACAAGTGATGTGTTCACTCCATATTTGATGGAAAAATGGTTATTAATGGAGGTTTCACAATAATAATAACATTTTATTATATTTATTATAATGAAATTATTATTTTATTATGAATACTATATATTTATAGGAGGTAGAAGAAGAGATAAATTGAATTAAGTTAGGTAGGAAGATTATATATTATTCGGTTGGCCTCCTTTAGATCCCTTCTTAAGGACCCTTTGAATGATATTTCAAGAAGAATATAACCTATAATTAATTTTTAGGGAAGTTAATAATATTATTTTTCAGTATTTTATAAATATATATGGCTCAATGTGGTGAAATGAAAAGAGATAAGCGGCGTCCTTTTATAAGGGATGGAAAAGATGCACTTGGAATTAAAAAAAGATTAAAATATAATTAATTTATTCACATGAAAAAATATTTTATTTGGAAATATATTTAAATAAAAAGAGGATAATTTAGAAATAAAATCATCCAATGGAATTTATAAGGTTTTTTCTGTCATTTTTAAACTTATCTTTTGGTTTCACCCCCTAGTTAACCAATTTTAACATTAATCATAGTAATGACTTTTTTCATATTAAAGGGTTATAAGTTTACTTATAAGGTTAAAATGGCCTCATAAATGGAAAAGTTATAATATTTTAGACGCTTTTTATCATAATTTTCATATTTAATGTTTTTTATGATTTTTAATAATTTAATATATTTTTTTATCATAAATTACTTTTAATGTCATTTTTAGAACTATTCAAAACAATTTACATTGAAAACAATATGAAACCAAAAAAATTAGAATAAAAACATTTCATGTGTCTCTAATATATTATATTAATCTAAAAAATTCTTTTAATAAAAACATAAACTAAATTTAATTACTTTTAACATTTTTAAAAAATTATTTTATTTTTATATTAATTTAATAAATGTTTTGTTGGAGTTGCATAAGCATTTAAGGTATTTATTCACTCAATAAAAATTAAAAATATATTACTATAGTAAAAAATAATAATTTATAAATCAAAAAAAATATTTTTAACCAAAATTAACCTCTTTTTATCCTTGTCTAAAAATATTAGAGATATTAGAGTCAAGAGAGTGACATTTTGTATTTATTATTTTCTTAAATTAATATAAAGGTAATAATCAAAGAAAAATGGAACCAAGTAGCCATATATTAAATAATTGGATGTACATGGATGTACTCCACCTATAAAAGTGGCCTATTTACCAAATTTGAAAATATTATATCTAAATATGGGATCAATTTTTTCAATATTAAATTTTTATAAGTGGAAGAAATTCATTTTAAAGTAATTGTGCATGATGCAATGAAAACTATTTTTTAGAAAAATACATTTTTAAGACTAGAACTGGATTTATTCTTTTCGCATGCATAGAATAAAATGTAGATAAACATTAAAATATTTCATTGAATATAAAATATAAAACTTTGATTAAAAAATCAATAATAGTTATTAATTTAATTTATTTATATAAAAACAAATTTATCACAAAAAAATATTCTTTCAAAAAAACATATCTTTTAATTTCAAATTTTTTTTTATTTTAATTTATAATAAATATAAAACCAATGAATTAATTTTATAAATCTGTAAACCGTAATTATTTCATAATTTAGTTACACCTATTCATACCCACCAATCTAATGTCTAGGAAGTAAGTGTCTCCTTAAATAATAATATTTCCTTTCTATATCTCAGTTCCTTTAAACTCAGTGTTACATGTAAATAAAGGTATCAAAGAACTAAAATTTATTTATATAGGATTTTTTTTTATAAAATATCAATTTGTTACACTATACCCCCCTTAAAATTAATTTCATTATATAAATATTTTCACTCCAATGCAAATAAATGTGGTTATCACTATTTTATCACATCCATGAGTTTCCAAGTAACTTCTTAGAATTTATGATTCTTCCATAGAAATTTAACAAGGTGAGTATTAATTTTATTTTTAACTTTATATCTATGATACAATAATTATATTGATTTATCTTTATAGTAATTATCATTCTAAAAAATTAAGACCTCTGAGTTCAATACATTTGATGGATAATGTATATACATCCTCAGGAGAGATACATCGAACACATCGTGAACATGAAAGAAGTTTTATGGATTCCCCAAGTGATAATATATTGTACCTACAAAGTCAAGAATTTAAAAGGGGTTAGTATTCCTTTGGATTATCTTTCCTTTCTTTCTAAATCTCATAACCTTTTTCTATGGATAAATCTATAGGATTTCATTCTCACCGACTTCAAATTCCATATTTCATAGATAATTTTCAGGAGAACATTTATATAGATTCTGAGTTTCTTTAATATAATATTGAAGAGATATACCTTATCAACTACTTACTCACCTATATTAGGTTCTAATAGCTTTATTTATCTAAATTTATCCCAAAACAATGGAGTTCTACAGTTCTTTTCATATAGGGATTCATAAGGATCCATCTGAATGCTTGAATAAAATCTATTATTGTAAGAAAATGTGATTAGTTGAAGGTGTAAATCCCAATCTCATTTTAAATACTTAGAATAATATATCAGTATATCTTATAGGGTTTTAATGGTTATCTCAGTCTGACCCTCTATCTGAGGGTAATAAGCAGTACTGAAACTCAAATCTGTATCTAGATTCTGCTGAATACTTAACCGGAACATAGAGGTAAACCTTATATCACGATTATATATAATAGAATGTGGTAATCCATGCAACATTACCACTTATATAGTTTTTATTATGGAAATATTATTAAGATATAAATCTTCTCTAATATTAATGAAGTTTTCTGAATTCATGAGGTGATCTACTATAACCTAAATAGCACTATGTCCTATAGCCATTTTGAGGATTTTGATGACAAAATCCATAGTGATGTTTTCCCATTTCCATTAAGGAATGGGTAATGGTTGTAAAATAATCTTATACTTATGTCTCTTAACCTTAATTTTGTAACATACCAAGCACCAATATGCATACTCTGCAATATCTCTCCTCAAATTTCCCCACCAAAAATACTCTTTCAAATCACTATATATCTTCATACTTCTAGGATTAATATAGAATGATAAACTATAAGTATTATCTGACTAATTCATATTTAGATCTATTATGGATGTAAGACATACATGGTTCCAAAAACTTATCATTCCATCATAATCAAGGTTGAACTTTGGAACATTTCTTACCTTATTCTTCAATTACCCATCTTCATTCCATGCCTCTTTAATCCTTATATGTATAGATAGTTAAACACTAATTTGAGTAAGATAATATTCTCTCCATGATTCAATATTTCTAGATCTATCCTTTGAAAATCTATAAATATTGGATCATTTTTTATCCTCATCATAGATAAGATATCATGATCCTTTCAACTAAAATCATCGTCTTCCTTATTCAATTTCCCATGGTGGTAATGTATTGAGTAGTCATAATATTTAATCAACCTCAACCATATTCTATAGTGAATATTCAACTCTTTTTTAGTGAATATATAATTTACACTTTTATGATTAGTATATATATATATATCACACCTTTTTCCCTAAAGATAATAACTCCATATATTAATAAAAATATTTTGGAATCTAACACCACATCATGAGTTGGATACTTTTTTTCATTACCCATTAATTTTCATGGGGAAATATTTATCAACATATCATTCTACATGTGGATTCATCCTAGTCTTGTATTCAATAAATATCTATATACCACAAACCCTTCTTCATTATAGGGAAATGTAAGCATAGATGTACTGACTAACTTTCTCTTCAATTACTTGAAATTTTCACTATATTCATCTATACAAAGGAACTTGGCTCCCTTATATGTTAACATGATGTGTAGATTATAAATAAATGATAAATTCTCCACAAATCATTGATAATATCCACCCAAACCAAGAAAAATATGAATCTCAGACATAGTGGTTGGTCTGGGTTAACATGAAATAACTTATATCTTGGATAAATCCACTAATATACCCTCACTTGAGATTATATAACCAAAAAAATGATATTTTTTATTACTAAAATTTGCACTTTATAAATATTTTATACATATTATCCTTCCATAAGGTCCTCAATACGATCTTCAAGTGGTATTAATGCTCTTCCTTGCTCTTTGAATATATAATAATATCATCTATAAATACTACCACAAACTAATCAATGTAATATCTAAAGACAATTCAATAAATATAATAATATAGTAGGGGAATTTGTAATACTAAATGGCATAAATATAAATTCATTGTGGATATACATTGTATAGAATGTTGTATTGGGTATATCCTCATTCTTGGCCCTCAATTTATGATATCCAAAATGAATTTCAATCTTTATAAGGTATTAAGATATATTAATTTGATCAAAAAATTCATCAATATGGGTAATAGGATAATTTTTCTAAACAGTGATCTTGTTAAATTCTCAATAATCAATAAAAATTCACATTGATATGTCATTCTTCTGAACAAAAAATTTGGTACAGCCCATGGTGACACACTTTTCCAAATAATTCCTTTATCAGGACTATCCTATATTTTTTTCTTCAACACATATAACTCAATAGGTTTTATTCTATAGAGTTTTTAAAATGGGTGAATCACTATATATGGGTTCTATTGGAAACTCAACTTCACAGTTCGATGGAATACTAGGTAAATATTTAGTAAATAAATCAATAAAATATCATATAATAGGCATATATTTGATGTTCAATTTCTCCCGAACCATCTGAGATAATAACCTTTTTGAATAAGAATCAAGACCCATATAATGGGTGTGATTTCCTTCAGAAGTTCATATTTATCTTCACACTGATATATGATCATAGGTTGGTTCAAAATATCAGAAGTGACATATCTTCCTCAATAATTTATCTAGTATTTATGTAAATAAATCCAATCCATTCCTAGGATAACCCCAACTTTAACCAAATAGAGAATAATGAGATTTATAGGAAGCACATTCCCATAAAATTCAACCTGAGGAGAATCACATACTTGAGATGAGATCAACATAACATTATAGGTTTCACTGCTAATTCAACATTTAATCATCGAGGATGGGAATTAAAATTCCCAAAAAAATCATGATATAAAGTAATTCATATGACTAAGCTCAAATAACAAAATTAAATATTTGGTCATGACTATCTACAACTTAACATCATAATTTTAATATCATTACCTTACTTAAACCAAATTGGAAAGCATGACCATAAGGAATATTTGATCAAAGTGATCAATCATTTAATCATGAAAAAATCATTCATAGGTTTTCTTAATCATGACACCTTATTTTCAGTTTACAATACCTTGGGTTTATCCTTGTCCATAAATATTGATAATCCATTCATATCATTCATGAATGTTTATAAATAAAATTTTAATTAACCCAATCATATCCCCAGGGAGTTTTAAACCAAGTGCGTTGAAAGGGAACACTCACTGTGCACTGGAATATTGGTCAAGACATACTTGATCGACTCTTTTCAAGGTAATTACCCCTATATGAATCTATTCTTGAACAACATCCACTTGTAGTATCTAGAAGGGTATTTTTTGTTTGGAAAAATACACTCTTTTATATACCATAACTTATGAAGTTATCTTATGGGATTATAATATGGGTTCTTTCTAAATGTTTCTCATCCTTGTTTCCAAAGGTAACTAAACCTTACTTTGATACCAACTATAATGACCCATAATTTGCATACCAAAATATAACATCTTCTTAGATGAATATTTGATGCATAACATTATGATCCACAACATAATCATATTGTTTTAGTGTATTTGGAAACTTGGATACATAAACAACTTATTAATAATATATCTACATCATCCCCCATTATATTATTCAAAACTAGTACCCCTATTAAACATATCATACTAAAAACCTTTATCCATAACCAGGGGAAAGTAAACAAAATAAAGGGTGATCTCAGAAACTCAGTAATGGTAAACAAGTGATATATAAATGATCACATAAACATAACATAAGCATAAGGGTGTGAGAAAAAGATCTTAACATTTGAAAACCATACCAGGTATATCGTAGATTATAATCATGAATCATGGAATAAATCTTGGCAATTTATATTATATGGATCACAAAGTAATCAAATAACATGAGGCATCAGAACATAACATTAGAATAATATCATGTCATAAGTTTGTTTCACAAATGTAGCAGAATCAAAATCATAGGAATCTTATGTCAAGGCTACCAACTAATAAATTAAAAACAAGTTAGGAATGGGTTAACCTCCCATGTACATACATAATTATTGGGATAACCTCCCACGTATGCTCTTCTCAGTATGGGATAGCCTCATGTGTATCCTTTTTCAGGCTTGGGATAAACTCCCATGTACTATCCTTTTCAGGGCTTTGCATAACCTACCGTGTGTTGGGTATGTATTGTCTCAACAATACTCTATAAATATAATTGAATTTCATGATCAAAAATACCCTTGAATTTTTTATAATGAAATCATAATTAGTATTTAAATAATATATTTCTTAAGTTGATTATAAGAATATCTTATTTATGGGTTATAATATTTTTTTAGGTATTCTGAAAGTGTTTAGAATGCATTCTGGAAACTTTGTTCATACCATATATTTATAAAAGTATTTTAAGGAATAAACACTATGTTTTTTATAGAATGTATGGATAATATACCCTATTTTATCAGGAAATTATGGTTTAGGAACCCTATGTTATGGATGGAAACTTACGTTTGAGAAAAAGGAAATTATGGATAGTTAACCCTATATTGTTTCAGAACCCTAAGTTTGAAGAGAAAATAATATGGTAAATACACCCTAATTCTTTGATCAACTGTACATTTTCAACCCTATATTTGGTGTTTCTTCATTATATGAAGGAACCCTATATTTGACTATTCAACAATGGAATTTTAGATCTATGATATTATCTATAATTTCAGCAATGGTCTCGACGGAATTACATACCAATTCGAGCCTCTGTAACAATCGATTTTAAGGCTCATTATGATAATTTCAAAGGTTTGTATTATTGGAGTAAATAACTCCTATTACAAATGTAATTTATGTATCCCTTGAAAGTTTTAAATATGAATAATCCTAATCTATTAGTATATATTCTTGTATCTTCTCAATTGAAGGAAAACCATGTCTACTATATAATATCAAGAGAATTTTTTCTATAAATACATAACATATACAATTGTATATTTTAAAATATATTTTGAATATAAAACTACTACAATGAAACAAAATATTTAGTGGCTTTGTTATCTCTGAAAATGCTACACTATAAAAATATACTCATTTCAACCTCATGATATTTTGAAATGATTCATTTTATTTTTTTCTACTATTATTTAAGATCAATTGCAATTGTGATCTCTTAAAAACTATTCTTACTTGAAAACTTTCATCTTTGGAAAAAAATCCATATTCAGTCTTTTGTTACTATAAATGTGATCAAGAACTTATCAATTCAATCAAATTGAACTCTTTTGATTTATTAGAGTTTTGACTACTCAAACATGGTCATGGAAGATTATCATCTTCTTGTACTAAGATATGAAAAAAAAAATAGGTTCCTTATAAAAGAAATAGAACGCCCTATTTAACCAATTACAGGGTGTCAACTGTCTACACTCAGTTTGGTTTTGAATGTTTTTGTATAGGAGTACCTTTATAGTTACAATGGTAAAGATTGAAGAGAGAGTGTTGGTGGAGTGGACTAAGGGATCTTAGTTCCCTGAACCACTATAAAAATTTCTATGTTATTTTTTACCATTTATCTGCTTCTCAAAATACATATAGAAGAGAACACTTAACATCTAATTAAATTAAAAAGAATTTTAAAATCCATAGTCCATCAAGATTATCGAAAAATACAAAATTCACCCTCCCCCCCCCCCCCTCTTGTGTATCTTTGTATTATTCCAACCTAACAATTGGGATCAAAGGTGATCTTTTGTGATAAACCTATAGAAATATGAAAAGAATAATAATTAACTGATAATATGTAATGAATTCTATCATTTTTATACTTGGTCATAACAAATTTAAACAAGTTTATCAATGTACTAATTCTTATCAAATGTGGCAGAAAATTCATATTTCATAATAATAAACTGATAATATTTGAAAATTGAGGAATGATAATGCAAAAATAATGTTTGAGACCTTTAAAATGTATGATGGTAAAATAATCACACAAATGAATTGATGATTTATAGAAATTTTCAAAAAAATTACTTCCTTGTTAGATCTAATTACTCAATCAGACTAGGAACGAAAATTACTTAGAGTACTTTCCTTAAAATAGAATGGGAAATCTAAAACGACTAGACAATCATCACCAGCAAATAATTTGAATATGAAAGAATTTATTTGAACCCTAAGGATTTATGAAGTAGAAATACAAGCTAAAGTTGAAGATCATAAAATAGTAAAATGGGAAAACACTTCCCTTAAAGTTACATCTCAGAAGTATGATAAAAAATCAAAAGAAGATGTTAAAATATCAAAAGATTAAAACTACTTAGATTCTGATATAGATTTCACTTAGTTAGCTAGGAATTTTAGAAAATTTTATAAGAAGAAGAGATGTTTGAAAAAATCATTCAAGAAAGATGAGAAATGTTCTAAAGAATTAAAATGTTATGTATGTATATAGATGTGTTACACCTGATTTCATTACCCTCAATTAAAATAATAAAGATGGAAAATAAAGTTTAAAAGAAAATCGATTATGAGTATAAAGGGAAAAGAGAAATAAAGGATACTTTGATTGACTATGAAGACTCAAGAAGCACTTTTAAATATGATTCAGAAAAAGATCCACAAAATCTGAAAGAAAAAATTTTCTTTATAGCTAAAGAATAATATAAGGTACAAACCTATTACTCTTATGCTTCTGATTTTGATGGCTATGCAAATAGAAAATTAACTTCTTATAACTCATCACTTAAATAAAAAAAATTATTTTTAATAAAAAATCATAAATCACTTAAAAATATTCATAATGTTGTTTTGAGTGAAACAGC